>OX451737.1:477384691-478661801 GCA_948472305.1 Vicia faba
ACTTGCAAGGATAAGGACAAATCCTGAAAAGACAAGAGACATCAGGAAAAGCATCAGATGCAAAAGGTACCCTTACTCTGGAAAATACATCAGAAACATCTAGAAAAGCATTAGATGCAGAATGAGACCAAATATAAAGATACCCCCAAAGACTAACAGGAGAACATTGACTCTACTGGGGATAAAACCATGAAAGACATCAAATACATTTAGAAAAGCATTGAATGAACTCTGTTGGGGGAAAACATCAAAGATATCCAAAAGAGCATTGAATGATCTTTAGAAGAACATCAAGCCCATTCATAAAAGCATTGAATGTACGATTAAATAATCATCTCAGAGACATTCAGAAGAACATTGAATGAACTATGGGACACCACAAAGGTAGTTATCAAAGACATTCAGAAAAGCATTGAATGAACTTCAGAAAAAGAATCAGTCACATCCAAAAGAGCATTGAATGTACGAGAAACAAATCATCAGAGACATTCAGAAGAGCATTGAATGAACTTTTAAAATCACATCTAGAAAAGTATTGGATCAAAATGGATCAAGATATCCAAGAATGACATTGAATAAAGTGATAAAAGACACCCAGGAATAACACTGAATGAAACAAAGAAACACTTCGTCCAAGAATGACATTGGATGAAATGGGTGTGCAAACTTGAAGGCATCCAGAAAAGCATTGGACCAAGTTATTAACAAAAATCATAGATATATTAAAGACATCCAAAAAAGCATTGGATGAAAGAAATTTTCCTAAAAACATATCTGAAACATTCATAAAAGCATTGAGTGTACGGGAGAATATTCTGGAAAAACATCAAAAAAAATAAGATATATTTGGAAAACATCGGATAAACACAGTCAAATCTGGAAGAACATCAGATAGACACAAAAGGGCTCTAGAAAAACATTAGAACGATAGAAATATCCGGAAAAACATCGAATAGAAAAGATAAGGTTCTGGAAGAATATCAAAATGAAAGACATATCTGGAAAAATATCGGATAGAAAAGGTAAGATGCTGGAAGAACATTAGAATGGCAGGCATGTCTGGAAAAAAACATCGGATGGACACAAACAAATGAAACACAGGGGATATAATATTTGTTTTGGTAGGTGCAAAGTAAGTTGGACTTTGACCACAAGGTAAGATATTGATAGCAACAAGACCTCGAGAGACTCAAATGAGCATGAAACAGTCTTCAAGCTTGCATGATATATGAATTTTTCTATGTATGATATATGAATTTTACTATGCATGATATATGAGTGATCTATGCATGTAATGTAAACGTTCACAACCAATGGAGCTTGACTCTTTTATGGAGGTAAGATTTGAACTCTAATTCATCAGCACAGGTAACACTGCATACTCTGCTAGAAAAGAAGATGTTTTGAGAAAACATTTATGACACCACTTGTGAAATGTATCAGGCTAGTTGGTACTTTGAGGAAGGATATGAAGAGATGCTTCGGCATTCTCTTGAATTAGACTTCCCCTGATTAGCTGATTGTTGAGAATAAATTGATCATGGCCTCAGTTGCAAAGGTTTGCCCCAATGTGAGTCTTGAAAGAGATCTTATGGTTAACCAATTTTGAGAGTAACTTGCACTAAGTAACAAATCTTGAACTGATTCATAATAGGATCTATAAGTAACTTGCCCCTGACATGATCACTGACCAAGTTTCTCAACTATTTGAACTTCTTTGATGAGGAATGCTTGTTTTGCAAGAAAAATTGTTTATCAAACATGGTAATTTTAATGCAAAGTTCATGCAAAAGCTTTGAAATCAAATAATGCTATTGATGTATATCAAATGAATTACTGGTCAAAACACGATGGTTTTATACATTTAAAGTGAAAGAGAAAGAAAAGGTATGATACCAAGATAAATTATTTGCAAAAATCCTTTTAGGAGTCAGTTTACGCAACCTTGCTGTAGTATGCTTTCAAAATAGTCTTGCTTCAAGTAGGTCTTTTGAGGGTTGTAACGTGCCTAGTTCACGGTTTTTGAAACAAAGGATAGAGGCTCAAAGTTTATTTGTACCCTCTCTATTCTTTTTGATGATCCTCAGTCCTACGTCTAGTTAACTCAGACTATGTATTTCAGCTTCCATGCGATTTTGAAAATTATACTGATGATAGTAATGATGATGGCTCAGAAACCAAGGGATTTTTAAGATGGCAATCATTTCCCCCTTATAACATTTTTTTATTATTTTTTGGAGGACTTTAGTCAAATCACTTTGTCTTTGTTGAGGACTGTACTGACCTATTTTTTAATTTTCTTTTGTTATCCCTAACTTTTGCCTGAACTGTTTCACTTGAGATTACACTTAGCGGGATGCGTCTGTTTTTGCCTAAGTCGCCTTCATAGGTTTTGACTTAGCGGACTTTTATTTTTATATTTTTCATAATATATTTTTTGGAAAGATGGTGACGACTTTGCTTAATGATTACGGAGAACCATCATTGTCACTTTTGATTTGGACGACATCTTTGAAACTTCTTTGATGTGTGTGAAGGAAAGCTTGATTGCAACCTTTATTGAAAGGTGTCTTAAACGATTCTGTAATACCCAGTATAGTTGATCCCTAATGGCTATTAATAATTATGTTAGTGATGACTGAAACAACCAGTTGAAAATCATCAAACAATGAAGTCGCCATCGAACGTCAATAAAACCTGAGAAGGAAGAAGTCACGGTCGTGAAACCGGGAGATTGGGTAAGGGAGTCTGTTACGCGAGGGGAAGGTATTAGCACCCCACGTGCTCGTAGTACTCTACGATATCCACTCTTGTTATCTATCTTATGAGTGTGTCTAATCTATGTGTACCGCTTACTACTGAGGAAGAATGCATGCAAAAGAAATGCGGGGTAAAGAAGGAAGTATTTACGAATCTTGCTCGGTTAGGCCCCGTGACCTGTTGCCTACGTATCCCTTTCAGAAATCAGAGCGCTATAGTTCGGCTCACATGTTTTGGTTTGTTTTGTGTTTTTTAGTGGAACAATGTTAAGCTTCACATTCTACCGCTGCTCGACCCTGGGAGACTCACGCGACTATAGTAGAAAGGAACTAACATGCTCATGCCTAACGAGGTATATTCAAAAGAAAAATGCCCGAGGGTGGATAATGTTTCGTACTTAACTTTTTGGCAAGTAGACATGGGTGCAACCCGACCTTTGGAGATTTACGCGTCGTACTTCCTAAAGTAGAACTAACACACCCTTTTGAGAGTTTCGATGAAAGGCCCGAAGGCGAGAAGAGTTTGGATTGGTATATGTTTTTACCTTGAAAAAGGGTTTTTGTATTATTAGAGTTTTTTTGAATTTGAAATAAAAAGAAGGGTTTTTGTTTTAATGCATATGCAAAAGAGGAAGAAAATTCTAAAAGGGAACATCTACCTATGTTAGCATACCAAAACCTAGGGGCAAGGATAACTATCCTACAGGGAACATGCAAATATCAAAGTCGTTATCTTAATTCTAATTGACTGACATCATCAATCGTCAACAAAGAAAGCAATGAAATCTTATGGGGAGCATGTAGAAGCCGAAGTCGTTATCTCAATGATAATTGAGTGACATAATCAGCCGCCAACCCATGAAAACAAACACAAACACAATTAGCAAACAAGTGCAGAATGCCTGCTACAGGTCTTTAAACAGCAACTTCAAGTATACACTCTTTATTTCCTACTTCTCATGATATCTAGAAATCGATAAAATGCGGAAAGATAAATTGGAAGCAATATAATACCAAACGAACAATAATATTCGCAAAAAGCGCAACCAAAGCAAAGAGTCACGGGGGTACTATGTGTGAGCTAGCATCAACAAACAAATAATCAGTGATCAAATGCTTAGCATAAGTGTCGAGGTATCATCGATGTGAAAATAAATCACAATCAGAAACCCAAGCATATCCGCCTAACGAAGAAGGTCTGTTGCCACTTCGAAGCCACACAAGCAAAGAGAAAACTCTATAGAAGCTGTTTTGCATAAGTGATCAAACCAATTAATCTCCAACTATTCCACATCACAAAAGTTGCATCAATACTATCACGAAAATATTGGCTAAAAATGACAACAAAAATGATTACCAAACACGAAAAAATAATAGAAAATTCGAATTGAAATTCTAAAGAGAAATCCTAAAAAATTCTAAAATATTCGAATATTTTTGTATCATTCATCACAAAATTTTATAAAAATTAATGGCAATCAGAATTAATAGGAAAAACAATTGAAATTCTATACATAAGGGGTTCTAAAAAAAGATACAAGGTGTGAGACTCAACAACCATCACTGCAAGCAACAATTAAGCCCAATCCATAATCAGCCTCTTTTACAAATCAGAAAGCCAACAAAAATTGCCCTTTGGGCCAAGGACAAGGGTGGATCGGTCCATACCCATAGCATCTATCAGCCCATTCTCAATCTCATTAATCACCAAAATTTGTATCATAATTATTGACAATATTGACAATTAAGAAGAAAAAGATTAAAGAAAAAACAAATAATTAAGAGACCAATGGATAGGTGCGTTTTTATATGTGTTTACGGTTCAAGAATATGACTTTTCATCGTCCTTAAACACAAATCCCTCCCTCCTTTGTTCTCACGATGGTGCAAGGCCTTCTTTTCCATTCCTAATCAAACTCCTCCATCGTACCAAACCTCTGTTTGCCGCGTTATTACCAGCAAATTATCTTCGCCTCTCATGAAACTCAATGACGCATCTCCATCTTCTCTTCCCCTTAAAAACCCAGCGCGATGGCGCTATCTCTCTCGATTCGTTCTCAATATGTCCTCCATACCTATTTCTCATTATCTTCTTCTTCATTTTGAATTCATTCCTCAACCGTAGACAAACATTACGACACCGCACGCTACTTCTAGAGGTGATAACTCAGGAAAGCGGTTAATGTAGAGAAACAAAGAGAAGTGGAAGGATTTGTCTTACCTACCAGAAGCAAGCTCCGACGGATCTTGATTTTAGCGATGAACCGAAATCCATAGACAATGATTCAGGTAATAATTCGCGATTCTTTGCACCGAATCTTGTTTTCTATTATGCGTTATTGTTATTCTTCTTGCATTGTGGTTCTGAATTATGGTGTTGTTGTCGTTCTTGAGGTGATGATGTTTCTTGCATTTGATGAAACAGAAATGATGAAGCAGGGAGGATTGCGGTGAAGTTTTGTGATGCGGTATCGAGAGTGATGCAGGTGATGTGATGATTTGGTGTTGATGATTGAAGGAAGATGATGGTTGAGGATGCAAAGAATTTCGAAGGTTGTTTAGGCTCTAAGGTTGGTTGTGGTGATGATAGTGGATTGTTTATGTAGAATGAAGGTAATAGAGAAGTCACGGAAGGGGTTTTCAAGAAGAAGAGATTGGTGATTGAAGGTTGAAAAGATTGAAGAAGGAAGGTTAAGATGATCAAGGTTCAGAGATTTCAGAGAGAGAAGATTTAAATTTTCTGGTGATTTTTAGAATCAATTGTGATCCAATCCAGAAGCCCCTTGAATCTAAAGGAAAATTCTATTATATAACAACCAGAGTTTGTTACAGGTAATGCAATCTTGACCTTTGATCTATGAATTCTGTTATAATAATCCAGGGCTGAGATTGAAAGTTTTCCTCCCTAAAAAATTCTATTATGAAGCTTGTTAGAGAAATTTGCAATTTTGCTGAGTTGTTCAACCTGTTATCAAGCTTGCTCTTAAATTCCTTATATATATATATATATATATATATATATATATATATATATATATATATATATATATATATATATATATATATATATATATATATATATATATATATATATATATATATATATATATATATATATATATATATATATATATATATATATATATATATATATATATATATATATATATATATATATATATATATATATATATATATATATATATATATATATATATATATATATATTGGTTTAATTATTTTGCCGTGATTCTCATGGCTGCTAATCCCTGTTTCATATCTTCATTATTTTCCCTGTTATCAAATGTAAAACTTGGATTTGTCATGAAATTAAATCCAAATCTTTTTGTTGTACCCACACTCATTGCACAGAAAAGTGGCTAGATTCTCATAACTGATGTTGTGACACTGCTTGCACTGATATTCATTTTCATCACAGTTGGCACATATACCATGTGTTGTATCCCAAAATTTTCCCTCTCATTTATCAAATATTTTCTCACAAGATCTCCTTGGGTTCAAGACTGCATAAGGTTTGATCAGCTCAAGACACCTCCCTAAGCACTAATGACTGAAATTAGGGTTTGAGATTGCACAAGGATAATTGAAATTTTAATGCTTCATATGGATTTCATGGATCATTATGGACCCCCAAGATTACTCATGTCAAGTTTCGAGCCTGGGATCACAATTTTGCTCAGTCAATTGAGCAGTTGATCTAAAAATCAACTGTATTGAGGAAAAAGTCAACTATGGCCAATTTACTGTCAAAATTCATAATTTTTGATCCATATCAACATTATGAACTCATATGTATCATTTGATCAAGTTTGAACCATAATTCCTCAAGAAATTTGATCAGATCATCAAACGGGCAAAATGGTCAAAATTAGGGTTTTGACTGAGAAAGGGCAATTTCTGATTTTTGACCTAGCAAATAATTAATTGGTTTGAGGCATGATCTCAAGAGTTCAATTTCATAATTTTTACCTAATGGCCTGATTCAAAACATTGCTCAAGATCAATTGGATTGATAGTTGATTTTCAGTCAACTCATCAAAACTCAATTGTACACTAATAAGTCAAACTTTGACTTTTTGGTCAAAATCAAGTGTCAAAGATCACAATTCATCAAAACATGCCAAAATATGAAACTTGTTCATCAAGAAATCAAAAAGTCAAGATTTCATTTTGAAAAGTCAAAGTTTTCAAAGTTCAAAATTTTTCTAAGTGTTGAAAACTTCATATTTTTTCACAACTTTGAGCCAATTTTTCACCATGATGCAAGATGATTCAAAAGAAACTTTCAACGTGAAAGTTGTAGATATCCATGAGATCTACAAAATTTCTTTATACAACTTCTCCTAGAAATGCTTGGATCTCAAGTTATTAATCCATGAATTCATTGTCTTGAAACTAAGCACTTAGTAAAAAATTTGCCCTAGTTTTAGCAGGATTTTAACCTAACTTTATGGAAATTTTTCACATAGTTCCAAGGGGAATTTTCAAAAGTGATTCAAAGAGTGGTTGTAGAGCACATTACAAGATTTCTAAAATGTCCAAGAACTCCTTGAGATCATTCTTGAGCAAGGAGAATCGAAGAAAGGAAGTTAGGGTTTCAAACTAAAATTATAGGTCATTTTCATGATGAACAAAAATGCAATTTCAATGTTAGGCTGCATAATCTTGCTTTGCAGGCCTTCTAACTTGTGTACCTATCCATCATTAATGGATTACACAAACTTTTGGGCTTTAATTCAAGTGGTTTAAGCTTTATCCAATTCACATTTCCATTAATGGCACAAAGTGAACACTTCCATTTTGGAAAAGCAAGCTTTATGTACAAAGTCAATTCTTTAGCCTCTAACTTGTTCCATCTGATCACACTCCATCTAAAAAGTCATAAGAAAGTGTGTTTAAAGCATAACCACTCTATCTTAACAAGTACACAAAGCTTTGAAACTTGGATTTCTAAAAAATCACATGTTATACTTAACTTGTGATTTTGAATTCTGATCAACAATAAGCTTCCAAACTTCTTGCTTATAAATAGAGGCACTATTTGTGAGTTAAAACAAGAGCTGAAGCACCCTGAAATACACCAAAACTCTCTCAAATCAGAAATTGCCCAAAAATTCCATTATTGCACAATTTCTGACCTTGAACACCAAACTCATATTTCCCTCGTGTGTTTCTTGGTCTTTTGGTCCCTAAAGCTTCCTTACATCAAATACTACTCATCCCCATCCTCATTCCAGAACTGTAACACTATTTACCATAACCTCCATAATCAAAAAACAGAGTCTGCACATTGACTTCTCCAAGCCATTACAGCCATCCATTGCTCAAGCAAACCATTACATTAGCTACCTGGAAATTTGAGGAAGCTTACCTGATCATTGCAGCACCTTGAATCAAGCTCATTTTCATTTCACAATTTCCAGTTTTGAGGTATTTTTATTGAACTTTTATCTCATTACTTAGCCATTGTTAGGCTTGCATTTGTGAAGATAAAATGTAGACATCATTGCCCTGAAGCTGTACATATCCTTAGTTTTCATTTACATGGCTTGAGCTTAGAGAATTTTGAGTTTGAAGTTTCTGAAAAAATTAGGGTTCAAATTAGGGCTAGAGAAATTCTCAATAATCTTTGATCTATAACTTTAGTTGTTTACATGGTTAGATTCATGAGGAAAAATAGCACAATTTTCATGTTTACATCTTCCATCTTTGTTGAGAAATGAATGAGATACAGAGGGTTTGGTTGGCTGAAGGTTGAAGACGAAGTACAGGTCATGGAGATGTTTTACATTATGTATTTATTCTTTTACATAAGTTAACGGATGTACATCCACCCCCGTTGTAAGGCAGCGTGCGTTATTGGCAGAGGTCATGGGTTCGAACCTCAGCGCGCTGCCTTTTGCATTTTTCACATTTTTTTGACATCTTTTTGTCCTTGCAGCACCTGGGCCTCCATTTGTTTGGGCTTTATTTTTTTTGCTGTTTTTGGCCCACTGCCTTATTGTTTACACCCCTGGCCCATTTATTTTTCTTTATTATTATTTTATTTTCTTTCTTTTTTTATTTTATTTTATTTTTTATTTTCATTTTCTTTATTATTATTATTAATACCATTTTTTTGTTACCAATTATAAAAAATCCAAAAATATTTATATTTTTATTATTTATTTTTATTTAGTTTATTTTTTCATAAAAAACTAAAAGAACAAAAACATTTTCTTTAATAAATTAATTTCTTTTCCATAAATATTTATACTAGGGTGTGACTATAATATTATTTTGTTGTGAATAAAATTAATTTAGGGTTTAGGTTTATTTTAATTAATTAATTCTCATTTGTATTTTCATTAAGATAAAAAACTTTCATAAGAAAAACCCTAAAAAAATACTTTTTTAACTTAATCTTAATTTTCTTATTTTTAGTTAATTATTTTATTATAATTAATTAAGTCAAAAAACCCTTTTCATGAAAACTAAACAAAAATCACATTTCTTTTTACATTTACATTCTTGCATCTTTACTTATTCAATTTTGTACATTTATTCAAATTCAATATGGTTGTAATAATTATTTAGATTTAATTTTTTGCAATTCCCCATTTGTAATTTGTACACCCCTCCCCTAAATCATGTAATAGCTTAGTATTTTTATCTTCCGCAATTTAAATGCTTTATATACAAATGCTAGTAATTAGGGTTTTGTATGGAAAGATTAAAATCAACAAATAGCAAACCCTAATCAAGACAAATCTAGCATGTAAACTAATACACTTGCACACATACACCCTTAGGGTACACCCACTTTGTTGCCTTACAATAATGGCCATATTATGCATGTGAGGTATCTTAGAAAAACAAGCAAATACAAGATCATAGTCCCTCGATGACGCTATCCATGTTGCCTTTCAAAATGATCTTAGTCCCTTAAAGAAAATGCTAAGATATCTTACAACATTTCTAATCATGGTTATACGATGACCCATGTCCGTCCCTTTTACATCTAAAGATAGGGTTATTTACCAAATCAATGGTAAGATAACAATGTCAAAGGAAAGAGGAAATGAACATGAAAGACTTTTGAGTAGGTAGAATGTTCCTAGTTACTTGCTCAGTTTCAAAACAAAAACATCCTTGTTATTTTCAAAACAAACACCAACACTTTCAAAAAAATCTTTCAAACTTGAAAACATTTTCAAAAGATCAAACACTTTGTATACATTCTTATGAACGAGAATCATTACAAAGTTTGCCTAAACAATGACATCTTTAAAAATACTTTAAAAAACCACACAAAGCACATTTTCAAACAAAAGCAAGTGATCTAGCAAGTAACTAAGAGTCCATGGAAAACCATGGATGAAAAGGGTGCTAATACCTTCCCTTTTCATAATCTACCCCCCGAACTCAAGAAAACATCTCAAAGGTCTTTCCTGTTCTTTTCAGCCTTTCCTTTTGGATAAAAGAAAAGTCGGTGGCGACTCTTGCTAACCGCAACATTTACGATCAAATGCAAAACAACCAAGTTAGTTCTCCCACCGCGTTACAGAACTGACGACTCTGCCGGGGAAATTTTAAAAGTGGGGTTTCCTTAGGGTTAGATCACATTTACTTTCTTTCATTGTTTGACTTGTATGGTTTACATTTTGGTTCTTTGTTTGGGTTTGAATCCTCTACCCAGATTTGGGATACCTTATAGGTAAGTAGCAATACGTTGTGGAAACTGTGCGGTGTATACCAACATGGTCTAAGCAATAACTATGTTAGTGTGACATATTTGTGGGTACCGGTAGCCCTTGAGTAGTAAAGGAGAATACGGGGTCGCTGAGTGATGTCATGAAGCACTAATTAACTTCTAGAACCTTTACTTGACCAACTTGGCCATTAGGACGTAGTGAGATGACCGACTTTGGTGCAGTCCAAATTTGGTAGATACTCGATACTACACTAATTGAGGTTTTTTTTTTGGGATATTTAGGTCGCCACTAAAAAGGCTTGTGCTGAAACAATGCCCGAGAAAACAAACCAGTGATATTGAGCTCCCTTAGAACCCAATTTCTATTGCTAGGACACGTTTGATCCAACTAAATTCAAGAGGGTACTTACCTATGAGACTCCATGCAAGCCTAAACCTAAGGACTTGTTTATTTTGTTTGTGTATATTTACTTTTACATAACATTATAAACTTCATAACATCATACTCATACTCACTAACCATTTCAAGGATTTTGGGATTTATCTTTGTTCTATTTTGTAGGACATGGATTTTATTCGCAGGAAAACCATTCAAGTCAATCTTGTAAGGATCCCTCCTCAACTTAAAGAGCTAGCATCAAGAATTCCTGAAAATTCTCCATTTACCAAAAGACATGGTCGCCTCCTAAACTTGGTTACCCACAACACTGATGAGGACATGATGAAGGTGCTCTTCCAATTCTTTGATCTTTTACACCATTGATTCACATTTCCCGATTATCAACTTGTTCCAACTTTGGAAGAGTTCTCCCAACTATTGAGGATTCCCATTCTCAATCAACTACCTTATAACGGTACAGAAAGAGATCCAAAGCTAGAAGAGATTGCTCAAGTCCTACACTTACAACCATCTCATATCACAACTAATTGGGAAACAAGGAGTGGTGTCAAAGGTTTCTTAGCCAAGTTCTTGTTTGAGAAAGCCCAAAACTGTTGGAACTCCTTAGACTTGCAAGATTTTGAGGAAATTGTGGCTCTCCTCATCTATGGGATGGTTTTGTTTCCAAACCCTGATCAACTCGTAGATGTAAATGTCGTCAAAATCTTCATGTCTCGCAACCCGATGCCTACTTTTTTAGGAGACATGCTACATTCTTTTCACACTCGCACTATGAGGAAAAGAGTTATCCTTATGTGTTGTACTCCTCTCTTGGCAAGATGGTTTATTTCGCATCTTTCCCAATCTGTATTGAAGAACGAACAAGGTTCAAGGTGGTCACATAGGTTATGACGCTCAAATATTTAGACATTCGTTGGTGTTCCCGATCTATAGAGAATGTTTCTATAGTCTACCATTGTGGAGAATTACCTAATGTCCCTTTACTTGGCATTCGAGGAGGTATCACATACAACCCCTTCCTAGCCTTAAGACAGTTTGGTTACGCCTAAAGGGATGGTCCACATGAGATGCTTATTCAAGGTTTGATATTTGACTACGAGAATGACGATCAAGGTCACCGCCAGAGGTTTATCCGAGCTTGGAGGATGTTGAACAAGGTAGATAGCAAGACATTGGGGCACAAGAATTCCATCCCTCTTAAGCCTTACCTCAAATGGGTACGAGCTCGTGCTCAAAGTATTATGATGCCTTACCCCTCCATTCTCCTGGTTATCATAGAGCCTGTTGTGGGAGGAGATGTTCCATACACTATCCTGCATCCTGACATGCCCACCTCTCTTGAAGACTTGCAAAGGGATTGGATACAGCTCAAAGGGGAGCAAGATACTTTCGAGGCCCAATTCTACGCCAGCGAGAAGAAGGTTCTAGAACTCACCAAGCAACTTCATGAGGAGAGGAGTCTGAACGCCTACATCGCACCAAAGAGGATGCGTTCAACTTTTTTATCTTAAAGTTTTGTATTTCTTTGTAAGCCCAAAGAGGCATGATGTACTCAAAACTTTAATTTTTTAATATGACGTATGTTCCTTTTTGTCTAAAGCAAATTTAAATCTCTAATTTCCTTGAAATCATTGCATATGCATCTCCATTCATCATAACATAAGAAAGTTTATTACAATAAGTCTCCTCATCTTTCTATTGTTTATTTCAGTAAGATGGATCTCGAGCAGACAGTAAAAGACCTCTAGGCGCAGAATGCTCAGTTTCAACAGATCTTCTTGACTCTAGCCAAAGGACAAGAGGATTTGTTGATCGAAGAAAAGAAGAAGAAAGCAAAGAAAACAACCAGAGTTCTAAATCTAGGAAGAAGGTTCCAAGGACAAGCCAGACGGACCCTAGACTTTGCAACGTAATCTGGTGAAAAGGATAATCAAGAAGGGAAAGGCAAGGAAGTGACTGCCCAGACAGAATCTAAAGAGGAAGAAGAAGAGGACTACTCTGAAGAGCAGTATCCACTGGCCGACAACAAATACAAACATCTAGAAGAGCGTCTAAGTGCAATGGAGATTCAAAAAGTGCCCGGGATGGACTTTGAAGAACTGGGTTTGGTGTCTGGGATTGTTATTCCACCAAATTTCAAGGCGCCAATGTTCGCTAAGTACGACGGGGTTTTGTGTCCCAAGATGCACCTCCGATCTTATTTGAAGAAGATACAGCCTCACACTACTGACAGAGATTTATGGGACCACTTTTTTCAAGAGAGTCTATCCGGGACTCAGCTAGATTGGTTCTATAACCTGCAAAGGGCCAATATCCATAACTGGGAAGACCTTGCCGATGCTTTTTATAAATAGTATCAATACAACACAGACCTTGCTCCCACCCTTACTCAACTCCAGAGTATGGCTATGGTTTCAAGAAAAGGTTTCAAAGACTACGCTCATAAATGGAGGCACCTAGCAGGAAGAGTCCAACCTCCCCTGTCTGAAAGAGAACTAGTAGACATGTTTCTGGGTACCCTGTCAGGTCCTTTCTTCAATCATCTAATTGGAAGCTCCTCAACAGGCTTCACTGAATTAATCTTGACCAGGGAAAGAGTGGAAGCTGGGATTAAGAGTGGGAAGATCCAAAAGGACGCATCCTCCAGTGCCATGATAAAACCTATTATTGGGAAGAAAGAAGTAGGTGATGTATACCCTCAAAGAAATCAAGATAGAACTGAACATCGTCCAATGGTAGGGGTTGTCATAATCCCTAAGCCTTCACCTACTCAACAAAGGAGCAACCAGCCTAGAACAGAAAGACCGGTAAGACAGTTTACCTGGATTAATATGACACTATCTCAAGTCCTGCCACATTTACTGAGATCTAATATGGCAACTTTAAAGGAAGCCCCGAAGAATCCCAACACAACCTCTCCTCATTACCATCCTAATGCTCGCTGTGCTTACCATTCAAAAAGTCCAGGCCATGATACCAATAACTATTGGGCCTTGAAAAACAAGGTGCAAGACCTTCTCGAAGCAAAATAAATTGAATTTGATGCTCCTGAGATCCCAAATGTTATCATCGCTCCTATGCCCAAGCATGGCCGTAATGTTAACGCAGTTAAAGATGATATGTTTGTTACTGTTGTTGATGAACTTGTTACTCCTCTCCTGACTGTCAAGAGGAACCTGTTGAAAGCCAGTTTATTTCCGGGCTGTGGCGAAGGATGCCACCTCTGTTTATCCCTACCAAATGGTTTTCATTTATTGAAAGCAGGTGTCCAGTGCCTAATGGATGACAAAGAGATTTTGTTTGAGAAGACTCCCGTTCCAACCATTTCTTAAAATGATGTTTCAATAGTAACCTTTTCCGTCAATCCTTCCAGGGTCTCCACCAAAAGACCCGTTAGGATTACATCAGTTCATAAAGTGGATCCACTGATAATTAATATTCCAGGGACGATCCCGTACTCCTCAGATAAAATTGTCCCATGGAACTATGGGGGCGATGTCTACTATCACAGTGTCAAGCAGGATTGGCTGGCTAATGAAGACTCAATTATCGAGAAGGCTGACCCTGACATCGGCAACATTGCAAGGACCAACAAGATAACCCGAAGTGGCAGAGTATTCTCCCTAGATATTGCTCCTCCAGAAACATTTACCGGTCCTGTGATCATCCCTGCTTCTGATCCTGTTGACACTACTACTACAATCCCTATAGTTACCCCTACTGACACTCTTACCGCCGAGTCGACTGAGACTTGGGGAAAAGGAATTATGGTTGAGCCTGTCCGGATGAAGGTGCAATTAGTATCTATCCCAGAGGCCTCCCAAAAGGAGATGGAAGAAATTCTGAAAATTATAAAGAGAAGCGACTACAACGTAGTCGAACAGTTGGGCAGACTTCGTCAAAGATTTCCATGCTGGCTTTATTGTTGTGCTTCGAGGCTCATGCGAAGGCCTTGGTGAAATTTCTTAAAAATTCCCATGTACCAAAAGAAACCTCTGTTGATCAGTTCCAAGACTGTGTGGCCAACTTTACCATGGATAATGGTTTAGGTTTTTCTGATGCTGACCTGACACCTAGAGGGAGGAAACATCACGAGGCATTGCATGTCTCTATCGAATGCAGGGGCACAACTTTGGCCCATGTCTTGGTGGATACCGGTTCGTATTTGAATGTGCCACCTAAGAAAGCTCTTGATAGACTCGACTGTAAAGGTATGACCTTAAAACCCAGCAACATAGTGGTAAGGGCCTTCGAAGGTTCAAAGAGAATGGTGCATGGGGAGGTGGACATCCCCATTAAAGTTGGAACTCAAACCTTTGATTCAACTTTTTACATGATGGACATCCGCCCTTCCTATTCCTGTTTATTAGGCCGACCTTGGATTCATAACACCGGTGCCGTCACCTCTACATTACATCAGATGCTGAAATACCCAACCAAGGAAAAAATCATTAATGTCCATGGAGAAGTGGAATATATGGTCAGTCACTTGAACTCCTTCAGATACATAGAATTGGATGGTGAATTCATTGAAACTCCATTTCAGCACTTCGAGGAAGTCCCACAAATAGTGGCAGCTACAAAGACTATGTCCCAAGTCCCGAAGATTACAAGACCTCCGCTAAAGTTATCTTCTCTGAAAGATGCCAAGGCCGTAATTGAATAAGGTGGGTGTATAATCTGGGGCCAACTCCCGGATATCCCATACAAATCTGACAAATTTGGTTTGGGTTTCACTTCAGGAGCCTAGAAAGCTGTACGCCGTGCTCGTGCTGGGGGACCACCTTTGAAGATCAGCAATCACGGAGTCAACACCGTGGAGTATGATGATGACAATTGTGACCTAGAAGGTTGGATTTTTCCAACCATCAATGGAGGACTCAGCAACTGGGAAGCTAAAGATTTTGTCCCAATTACTTTTATCCAACAGGAATTATCTTTAAATTTTTGTCGGATCTGTAATAATTACACAATTCAGACTTTTAAAACCTTATGTCTTACCCGAGGCACAATGATCCATTTGTAAGGGTTGTTACTTCATTTTCATATGTCATCAATGATTCATGGACGTTTTCGCATACAAACTTTGTTCTCTTTGTCTTTCTTTTTCAAAATTTTTATTTCTTTCAAAGATAGCTATACTCTTACACACACTCACATTCAAGATGCAGATCTACATCCATTCGGGATCCCATGGTTAAAAATTCTACTATGGCCTTTTATGGCTCTAAAAATCTAATCTACCAAGCCAAAGACGAAGGTGAGGAAGATTGTGAAGTGCCAGGGGAACTAGCCAGGTTACTACAACAAGAAGAAAGGACCATGCAACCCCACGAAGAACCAGTGGACACAGTTAACCTAGGTACCGAAGAGGACAAGAAAGAAGTCAAGGTGGGTGCCAAATCTGGAACCCAGTGTCAAGAAACGTCTAACTCGGTTTCTACATGATTATGTTGAGGTCTTTTCCTGGCCGTACGAAGACATGCCAGGACTTAATGTTGATATTGTGTTCCATCGTCTACCGACAAAGGAAGACTGCCCTCTGGTAAAATAGAAAGTCCGTCGCATGCGGCCAGACATGTCAGAGAAGATCAAGGCCGAAGTCATGAAACAATTCAACGCCAGATTCTTATCCGTCACCTCCTATCCACAATGGGTCGCCAATGTTGTTCTAGTGCCTAAAAAGGACGGCAAAGTACGCATGTGCGTGGAGTACAGAGATTTGAATAGGGCAAGCCCTAAGGATGATTTCCCACTCCCCCACATCGATATTCCTATTGACAATACCGCACAACATAAGGTGTTCTCATTCATGGATTGTTTCTCAGGCTACAATCAAATCAAAATGGAACCTGGGGACATGGAGAAAACGACCTTCGTTATACAGTGGGGCACATTTTGTTACAAGGTTATGTCGTTCGGGTTGAAGAACGCTGGAGAAACCTATCAGCGTGCCATGGTAGCTCTATTTCACGACATGATACATCACGAAATAGAGGTCTATGTGGAAGACATGATAGCTAGATCTTAAACTAAAGAGGAACATCTTGACTATTTGAAGAAACTGTTTGAGAGACTGAAGAAATACAAGCTGAGGTTGAACTCGAATAAATGCACATTTGGGGTGAGGTCCGGTAAACTCCTAGGCTTCATCATCAGCAGTAAAGGTATCGAAGTGGACCCTGCCAAGGTAAAAGAAATACAAGAAATGCCTTCTCCTCGCACTGAAAAGGAAGTTAGAGGATTCTTAGGACGACTAAACTACATTGCCAGATTCATTTCTCACTTAACAGCTACTTGTGAACCAGTCTTCAAATTACTGAAGAAAGATTAAGTAGTCAAATGGAAAGATGAATGCCAAGCTGCCTTCGACAAGATCAAAGAGTACCTACAAGAGCCTCTTGTTTTGATGCCTCCAGTCGAGGGAAGACCCTTGATCATGTGTCTAACTGTCTTGGAAAATTCAATGGTGTGTGTGCTAGGGCAGCATGATGAGTCTGGCCGAAAAGAGCATGCTATTTACTACTTGATCAAAAAGTTTACCGACTATGAAACAAGATATTCACTACTCGAGAAACTTGTTGCGCTCTGGCATGGGCTGCTCGCCGGCTAAGACAGTATATGCTAACCCATACTACCTTATTGATATCCAAGATGGATCAAATTAAATACATATTTGAGAAGCCTGCCCTCTCTGGGAGAATAGCGAGATGGCAGATGATTCTGACTGAATACAACATTCAATACACTACCCAAAAAGCAATAAAGGGCAGTGTACTAGCCGATCACCATGCTCATCAAGCTTTGGATGACTATCAGTCCATGAAATTAGAATTCCCAAATGAAGACATCATGATGGTAAACAACTGTGAAGAACTCAGACCATATGATAGACCTGAACAAGGATCCCGTTGGACCTTGGTTTTTGACGGAGCCTCCAACGCGCTCGACAATGGAATAAGTGCTGTAATTATATCCCCTAAAGGATGTCATACTCCCTTTACCGCAAAACTTTGCTTAAATTGTACAAATAACATGGCAGAATATGAAGCATGTATTTTTGGTCTTAAAGCTGCCATAGATTTGAGAATCAAGTCCTTAAGCGCATTTGGTGATTCAGCCTTAGTCATTAACCAGATCAAAGGAGAATGGGATACGAAGCACCCTAACTCCATTCTCTACAAAGAACATGTGTTGATATTAATCCCGCATTTCAAGGAAATTACCTTTGAGCATTCTCCACGAGAGGAAAATCAACTAGCGGACGCGCTAGCCACAATGTCATCCATGTTTAAACTCAAATGGGATAACGAGGCTCCCCAGATCCCCATTGAACGGATGGATGAACTAGCTTACTGTCACGAGATCAATACTAAAGAAGTAGTGGACCATCCTTGGTTCCATGAAGTTAAGAGGTATCTCGAGGATCAAGAGTACCTTGAAGAAGCTTCAGTCAATGATAAGAAGTTCTTAAGGAGATTCTCTGCTAAGTTCTTCATCAGTAATGGCATTCTCTACAAACGCAACGACGACTCTGTTTTGCTTCGTTGCATAGACAAGGTTGATGCAGAAAAGATCATGGATGATCTATATAAAGGCACTTTTAGCACCCATTCCAGTGGGCATACGATGGCTAAGAAGATCCTACGGGCAGGGTACTACTGGTCTACCATGGAAGTATATTGCTATCAGCATTCACGAACCTACCACAAGTGTCAAATCTATGCTGACAAAGTACATGTGCCTCCAGTTCCTCTAAATGTCCTAACTGATCCTTGGCCATTCGTGATGTGGGGCATCGGTATGATTGGAGAAATCAATCCTACAACTTCTAATGGACACCGCTTCATCTTGGTGGCCATTGACTATTTCACAAAGTGGGTTAAGGCAACTTCTTTCGCTTCCATTACCAAGAATGTAGTGGCCCGATTCATCAAACAGAATGTCATCTGTCGTTACGGTATCCCGGGGAGAATAATCACATACAATGGTACGAATCTCAACAATATTATGATCACTGCACTATGCGCACAATTCAAGATCCAGCACCATAATTCTTCCTCATACCGGCCAAAGATGAATGGCACTGTCGAAGCCGCAAATAAGAACATTAAGAAGATCATACAAAAAATGACTGTAACCTACAAGGACTAGCATAAGATGCTACCATTTTCTCTCCACGGTTACCGTACCACGACACGCACATCAACAAGGGCAACCCCCTTTTCCTTGGTATACAGCATGGAAGTTGTTCTACCAATTGAAGTCCAAATACCTTCACTGAGAATCATAAAGGATGCAGGGATGAATGAAGACGACTGGATCCAAACTCGACTTGACCAGTTAAACCTAATTGATAAGAAGAGGCTTACAGATGTCTGCCACGGCCAGATGTACTAAAAACGCATGATCAAAGCTTTTAACAAGAAATTCAGGCGTCAGGTATATCAGGTTGGTGACTTGGTAATCAAGCGCATCATATTACGGCAAGGTGATCCCAGGGGAAAATGGACTCCTACATACGAAGGACCATTTGTGATCAAAATCATATTCTCTGGTGGAGCAATGATCTTAACCACTATGGATGGCAACGACCTCTCACACCCTGTGAACACAGACATAGTCAAAAGATACTACACATAAGAGACCCACTAGGTTGACACACCTAGGAAAAACAAGGGCATCCTGGCTATTGTACCCCAAAATTTTCCCTCCCATTTTACTCAACATATGTTCACTAAGATACTCAACTTGCTCAAGGATGCCCAAGAATTGACCAGGCAAGCTCTCTCCTAAAGCAATGAACCTCCAACTATGGTTTCCATTTTCATCAAGATGGGTGAGTCCCAAGGACCTCATATGCTCTCCATAGTCCTAATATGTTCTCAAGACCATTCATGCCAAGTTTCATTCCTTGCACAAGAAGTTTACCCAGTCAACTGCTCAGATGCTTGAAAATCAACTATATCATGTCAAAAGTCAATTGGGGCCCACATACAGTCAAACTTCAATATTTTTGGTCAACATCAACATTTGGAAGTTATATCCATCATTTGATCAAGGGTTGATCATGATTCACCAAGGAAGGCTCCTAATTCATCAAAACTCAAAAGTTGCTAAATTAGGGTTTCTTAGGAAAAGTCAACCAAACTTTGACCTGGCATAACTTTCTCATACTTTGTCATAAATTTCTCATCCAAGGCTCGTTTTGAAGAGAATCCAATTCCCTACAATCCACCTTCATTTCTCAAGTTCAAGAAATGCACTCATAAAAAGATATGAGTTCAGACATTATAGGTCATTCCAAAAAGTCAACAAAACACCTTTTGGGTCAAAGCTTCTTACATGAGCATGGAAGATCCAATTAAAATGAAACTAAAAAGGTTATTTAGGGGACATCCTAAGCTTTCTAAAAAGTCAAAGAACACCCTCTTAGGATCAAAATTGAAGGAGATATGCATTGTCAAAGTTGGCCATTTTTGGAGAATTGTCAAAAGTCAACAATGCCCAAAATTGCATTTTTTTGGCAAATGGGCCCAACTTTTTGTGCTTATATTTCACTTTCAACATGGCCCACGACCTTTGAGTCCATTCTTACATTATTTTATTATTTATATTATTTATTTTTGATATTTTATTCAATAGAATGCAAAATTAAATAAAATGAATAAAAAGAATAATGTAAGATTTGATTTCAAATATTTTCTCATCAAAATAAAGAGCAAGATGTGCTGGCATGGCAAGAAAAATTCGTGGAGAGAGCAAGAGTAGATTTGATCCAAAAATAGACAAAAAATAAAATATTTGAAAGAAGAATATTTTATCATCAAAGCATGAGATTTATTCCATTTATGTTGACCTAATATGCTATCATACATAAGCACAATGATCCCAGACCTAGAACAGAGGCGCAACTGCTACAGAAATCCCTAGAAAAAGTTTCAAAATTACTCAAAGTGGTGCAACTTGAATTCTTTTTCTCCAGTCAGTTTCAACCACTTCCATCCATCCCTTCACGGTCCTGAGACTCTCAGCAAGCCAACCCATCCCTCCTTGAAGGTCAAAGCACACAGGAACTCACTCTCCAACGAATCACGGTTTTCCAACTTCTCATGGTTCAAACTTTTTATTCATGACATATGAATAATGTCTTTGCATCTATTTGTGTTTAATATCATGTTTGCAAGTGTTTAGAACCATTGTACAGAAGTTTGGACGCGAAAACAGAGAAATGCCATTGTTAGGGCACGAAGGTCCATCTCTTTCGTATCTGGACTTACAGGCCATTTCAGTCAAAATAGACACCATCATTGGATTCCTAGGGAAATTCCCAGGGGGGTAGGGTCCTTTTTATGCCTTGATGTGATGTATTTTGCAGGTTCCAAATTCTTGGGTCACCGAAGAAGGTGACCGGGACCACCGTGGCTGGTGGCTTGACTTTTGTAGGCGGTGGTCCAAGCATGCATGGCTGTTTTCAGGCATCCCATTGGATGGATCTAATAATAGGGTTCCTCTCTCCATGCCTAATTGGCTTTTTGAATCACTAGGGCCCCACAAGGCCTACGTGTTCAATTTTACTCAGCACTGGATTTTTGTTTTTCCTTATATTCTTTTTTTGTTGTTATATCAACGAATGAACTAGCTAGCGCAGATGGCCAGGAACAAGAGTGTAACGTCAACGACCGGGGTTCGATCCCAGAAATCCAATTTTGCATTTTTTCTAACATTCATATGCAGGATCTAATGCACTACTACTCAACATGTCCATCAGGCAACTCCGAATCTGACCGTCAAATTCATCTCCCTCCAAGATCCAACGCGCAGTAGGTATGGTGCATGGAGGGTATCCCAGATTCAAGGGAACTGGATCAAACGTCAGCAATCTTGGGCTTAGAGAAATTCCAGTTCACACCCCCAGAAATACCTTCACACCAGGCCCAATCTATTTCTTTTTAAATTTCTTTTATTTATTTTAATTATTTGTTTAATTATTTTTACAAAAAAAACAAATCATTTTTTTATTAAATCATAAAATCAGAAAATTACAAAATAAAATATTAGGTTTAGTTTTTTTTATAAAATATTTATTAATTAATTAGTTTAATTAGGTTAACTTAAACACTTTTTTGTAATTAAAATTCAATAGAAATTAGGTTAACTTAAATACTCTTTCTTTCCATAATTAAAATTAATTTTTGAAAATTAATTATTTTAATTATTTCAACATCGATTATTTTGTTAAATAAAATTAATTAGTAAATTAGGTTTAACTTGCAAATTGCAACTATTTTTCTCAATAAAAAAAATACAAAAATATTTTTTTAATTAATTAGATTTCTTAGGTTTCTAATTTGTTCCCGTGTTAACTTTCACGCATTATTTTTTTCCTTATTTTTATTGATTACTGTAACTGCTCCGAGTTTGTAATAGTTAACTAGGTTTACTATTTCGCATTTATTATTTCCCCCGGTTTTTTATATTATGTAATCCCCCTCCCCAAGGCCTTGTAATAGCTAGGGTTTTAATTTCTTGCACTTTACTTTCCGCAATTATAAACTTCCTAGATGTATGGATAATAGGATTGAATGGCAAGATAAATCAATTTAAAATGGTAGACAACCCTAATTGTGCAAAAATAATTAACTGAAAAAATGCACCCTTGTACATGCTCACTCCTAGGGTTTGCCCCCACTTGGTTTCCTCGGAAATAATGGTTGTGTCCCTCGAACGTAGGGATACCTTAGCAATGACCCGCGATTCAAAATCGTCATAAAGATCATAGTCCCTACTTGTCCACCGAGTTGCCTACGAATTGATCTTATGACGATAGTCCCTTCGAAATGCTAAGATATCCTTACTTGTTGCCTTCAGAGACCATTTCGTCCCTTCGAACGTCCCTTTAAAATTCCAACGACGGAGCTACCTACTTCTTAATAGTAGGATAGCACTGTCTAAAGGAAACGAAAACAAATAGACTTTTTTCGAGTAGGTAGAAATCTTAAGTACTTGTTCAAAATAAAAACTTTTCACAAAAACACTTTTCAAAAATAGTTTCCAAAACAACTTCGTCACACTCTTGAGGATCGATACAAGGGTTATCACGAAGTAAACAAAACTTTTCAAAACAAGCATACACAAGCAATTTAAAAAATGAGCAAGTACCTAAGAGCCCTTGGAAAACCACAGATAGAAAGGGTGCTAACACCTTCCCTTTCTATAATCTACCCCTCGTACTAAAAAATATCTCGAAAAAAAGTTTTTTCTGTTCTTTTTCCTTTTCCTTTGTTGGATGAAATAAAAGTCGGTGGCGACTCTTGCTTACCGCGACATTTGTGAATACAAAATGAAAACCAGTAAAAATAGTCAGTTCTGCCACCGTATGATACCGACGAACCAAAAAGGTTCGGGCAAAAATTAGGGATAAAACAAAAAAAAAATCTGTACACCCGGCAAGTTGAAAACCCGAAGGGGCGACTTGGGAAAAAAAGGGTATCCCGATGGACTGAAAACCCGAAAGGGTTGTCCAGGAAAAAGTTAGGGAATTAAAGCGTATGACTATGTCCCGTTGGATCACCCTACAGACAACCTTTAGCTTCGACTGACAAACTCAGTGGTTCTAATCAATCCAATCAACTTCGGAAAAGGCATCAAGTGGACAAGACGCTCAGAGACACGAAGGCTATAGCAGAATGGGAACCCCATGGGATTATTGTACATAGCTATCTTTTCTTTGTATCAAATTTTAATTTTTCTACGACGAAATTCTCTTACTAGAATGCTCGTCTCATTGTACAAAAATACTTATTCAAGTTAAATACAAAGATATCCCTTTGAAAGTGCAAAACTATTTGTTTTTCTCTACTTCTGTGTTTTGTGTACAAAAACGTCCAATGATTTATTTTTGAACATATGCATTTGAACGTAACTAATGTTTACAAATAAGGAACAGAAAATAGAAAGACAATCACTAATGGCTTTAAGAAATAGGATAGTATCTTTAGACCATTCCATAAAATCCCCCACAGTGTGCAGCTTAATGATAGCAAGCTCTCTCACATCCCCGGCGGAACAAAACTTCCATTTATCACTCCCCAGTAAAAGTCGCCCAATTTCTCAGGATTCCCCAACAGGATTCCACGAGATCTACAAGCAATACACGATGTTTACCTTACAACAGAGTTTATTTCTATAAAAAATGGAAGCTCATCAACTCATTTGCACTTCAAAACATAGAGACTTGCACTCCTCATACCTAGCAACACTTCAGGATTTATTTTCCCCGACTCCAGCAACACTTCGGCATAACAATTAACATGTCCATACATCGCTCCCATACATTATAACATTGACAATACAAATACATACGACACAATCTCATTTATTTTGAGAACATTATTACACCATACATTTCATACATCATGACATTGCATACAATTAACCTTTCATCTTTTTCAGGAAAGATCAATCAACAAAACATTATCATCAAATTTTCAACAAGTCAATTACAGATTAATTCCCAAGAAAGGATTTCTCAACCATCTACACAACAGATTTTCTTTCAGACTCCTTCTGGTTCAAATAAATCTCTCAACGATTTATTCTGATTCTTTTTTGGCAGTTGTCTTCTTTGGTTCTGATAAATCTCTCAATAATTTGTTCTGATTCTTCTCCAGATCCCTGCCAGTTCAGTTTAAATATTTCGACAATTTATTCTGATTCTTTTCCCCCAGCTGTCTTCTCTAGTTCAGATAAATCTCTCAACGATTTGTTTTGATTCTTCTCCAGATCCCTACCGATTCAGATAAATCTCTCAACAATTTATTTTGATTGTTTCCTGCAGACGCTTTCTCTGGTTCAGATAAATCACACAAAGATTTACTCTGATTCTTTCCAGTTAAAGAATATTCAAGAACTCTTTTAGTCCAGTTTAAACCCCTCAAAGGTTTATCCTAATGATTTCCAAAGGAACACTTCGGGTTCAGATAAATCTCTCAACGATTTATTCAGATTCTTTCCTGCCGACACTTTCTCTGGTTCAGATAAATCGCACAAAGATTTACTCTGATTCTTTCCAGTTAAATAATATTCAAGATCTCTTTTGGTTGAGTTTAAAACCCTCAGCAGTTTATCCTGATACTTTCCAAAGGAACACTTTCGGTTTAGTATAAATCCCTCAACGATTTATTCTGATTCTTCCCGGTCAAACAACATACAAGACTTCTCCTGGTTCAGATAAATCGCTCCCAAAGATTTATTCTGATTCTTTTCCAGTTGAATTCAAGTTCAGACTTAGTCTATTTTCTGTCAAACAGTCACCTTTGGATGGGATCTACAAGCCCATCTCTGGTAAATCTCCATCATTCCTCCAAATGGCATCTATAAGCCCATTCACAATTCATCTTCGAGTGCAAATTTCTTAGCACTCTAGTGTCCAATCATCTTCCACCTTCAAGTCACGAATGGCGGATCCACCATTCTAACTCTTCAGGTTTAAGAATATTAACCAGAGGCAGCTGTTGTACCCCAAAATTTTCCCTCTCATTTATCAAATATTTTCTCACAAGATCTCCTTGGGTTCAAGACTGCAAAAGGATTGATCAGCTCAAGATACCTCCTTAAACACTGATGACTAAAATTAGGGTTTGAGATTGCACAAGGATAATTGAACTTTTATGCCTAACATGACTTTCATGGATCAATATGGACCCCCAAGATTACTCATGTCAAGTTTCAAGCCTGGGATCACATTTTTGCTCAGTCAATTGAGCAGTTGACCTAAAAATCAGCTGTATTGGAGAAAAAGTCAACTATGGCCAATTTACAATAAAACTTCATAATTTTTGATCCATATAAATGTTATGAACTCATATGTATCACTTGATCAAGTTTGGACCATAATCCTGAAGAAATTTGATCAGATCATCAAAAGGGCAAAATAGTCAAAATTAGGGTTTTGACTAAGAAAGGGCAATTTCTGATTTTTGACCTAGCAAATGGTTAATTGGTTTGAGGCATGATCTCAAGAGTTCAATTTTATAATTTTGACCTAGTGGCCTGATTCAAAACATTTCTCAAGATCAATTGGAATGATAGTTGATTTTCAGTCAACTGATCAAAAGTCAATTGTACACTGAAAACTCAAACTTTAACTTTTTGGTCAAAATCAAGTCTCAAAGATCACAACTCATCAAAACATGCCAAAATATGAAACTTGTTCATCAAGAAATCAAAAAGTCAAAATTTCATTTTGAAAAGTCAAAGTTTTCAAAGTTCGAAATTTTTCTAAGTGTTGAAAACTTCATGTTTTTTCACAACTTTGAGCCAATTTTTCACCATGATGCAAGATGATTCAATAGAAACTTTCAACATGAAAGTTGTAGATCTCCATGAGATCTACAACATTGCTTTACACAACTTCTCCTAGAAATGCTTGTATCTCAAGTTATTAATCCATGAATTCATGGTCTTAAAACTAAGCACTTAGTGAAAATTTTGCCCTAGTTTAGGCAGGATTTTGACCTAACTTCATGGAAAATTTTCACATAGTTCCAAGGGGAATTTTCAAAAGTGATTCAAAGAGGGGTTGTAGAGCACATTTCAAGCTTTCTAAAATGTCCAAGAACTCCTTGCTATCATTCTTAAGCAAGGAGAATCGAAGAGAGGAAGTTAGAGTTTCAAACTAAAATTATAGGTCATTTTCATGATGAACAAAAATGAGATTTCAATGTTAGGCTGCATAATATTGCTTTGCAGGCCTTCTAACTTGTGTATCTATCCATAACTAATGGATTACACAAACGTTTGAGCTTTAATCCAAGTGGTTTAAGCTTTATCCAATTCACATTTCCATTAATGGCACAAAGTGAACACTTCCATTTTGGAAAAGCAATCTTTATGTACAAAGTCAATTATTAAGCCTCTAACTTGTTCCCTCTGATCACACTCCATATACAAAGTCAGAAGCAAGTGTGTTTAAAGCATAACCACTCTATCTTAGCAAGTACACAAAGCTTTGAAACTTGGATTTCTCAAAAATCACATGTTATGCTTAACTTGTGATTTTGAATTTTGATCAACAACAAGCTTCCAAACTTGTTGCTTATAAATAGAGGCACTATTTGTGAGTTAGAACAAGAGCTGAAGCACCCTAAAACACACCAAAACCCTCTCAAATCAGAAATTTCCCAAAAACTCCATTGTTGCACAGTTTCTGACCTTGAACACCAAACTCATATTTCCCTCGTGTGTTTCTTGGCCATTTGGTCCCTAAAGCTTCCTTACATCAAATACTACTCATCCTCATCCTCATTCCAGAACTGTAACACCATTTACAATAACCCCAATAACCAAAAAACAGAGTCTGAACATTGACTTCTCAAACCCATTCCAGCCATCCATTGCTCAAGCAAACCATTGCATTAGCTTCTGGGGAACTTGAGGAAGCTAACTTGATCATTGCAGCACCTTGAATCAAGATCATTTGCATTTCACGATTTCCAGTTTTGAGGTATTTTTCTTGAACTTCTATCTCGTTACTTAGGCATTGATAGGCTTGCATTTGTGACGATAAAATATAGACATCATTGCCCTGAAGCTGTATATATCCTTAATTTTCATTTACATGGCTTGAGCTTAGAGAATTTTGATTTTGAAGTTTCTGAAAAAATTAGTGTTCAAATTAGGACTAGATAAATTCTCATTAATCTTTGATCTATAGCTTTAGTTATTTACATGGTTAGATTCGTGAGGAAAAATAGCATAATTTTCATGTTTATATCTTCCATTTTTGTTGAGAAATGAATGAGATACAAAGGGTCTGGTTGATTGAAGGTTAAAGACGAAGTACATGTCATGGAGATGTTTTACATTATGTATTTATTCTTTCACATAAGTTAACAGATGTACAACCACTCCAGTGGTAAGGCATCACGCGTTATTGTCAGAGGTCATGGGTTTGAACCTCAGTGCGCTGCCTTTTTCATTTTTCACATTTTTTTGACATCTTTTTGTCCTTGCAGCGCCTGGGCCTCCATTTGTTTGGGCTTTATTTTTTTTGCTGTTTTTGACCCCCTGCCTTGTTGTTTACACCCCTGGCGCATTTATTTTTCTTTATTATTTTATTTTCTTTCTTTTTTTTTATTTTATTTTCATTTTCTTTATTATTAATACCATTTTTTTGTTACCATTAATAAAAAATCCAAAAATATTTATATTTATATTATTTATTTTTATTTAGTTTATTTTTTCATAAAAAACTAAAAGAACAAAAACATTTTCTGTAATAAATTAATTTCTTTTCAATAAATATTTAGACTATGGTGTGACTATAATATTATTTTCTTGTGAATAAAATTAATTTAGGGCTTAGGTTTATTTTAATTATTTAATTCTCATTTGTATTTTCATTAAGATAAAAAACATTCATAAGAAAAAACCTAAAAATTACTTTTTTAACTTAATCTTAATTTTCTTATTTTTAGTTAATTATTTTATTATAATTAATTAAGTCAAAAAACCCTTTTCATGAAAACCAAACAAAAATCATATTTCTTTTTACATTTACATTCTTACATCTTTACTTATTCAATTTTGTACATTTATTCAAATTCAATATGGTTGTAATAATTATTTAGATTTAATTTTTTGCAATTCTCCATTTGTAATTTGTACACCCCTCCCCTAAATCATGTAATAGCTTAGTATTTTTATCTTCCGTAATTTAAATGCTTTATATACAAATGCTAGTAATTAGGATTTTGTATGGAAAGATTAAAATCAACAAATAGAAAACCCTAATTAAGACAAATCAAGCATGTAAATCAATACACTTGCGCACATACACCCTTAGGTAAACCCACTTTGTTGCCTTACAATAATGGCCATGTTATGCGTGTGAGGTATCTTAGCAAAACAAGCAAATACAAGATCATAGTCCCTCGATGACGCTATCCATGTTGCTTTTCAAAATGATCTTAGTCCCTTAAATAAAATGCTAAGATATCTTACAACATTGCTAATCATGGTTATACGATGACCCACACCCGTCCCTTTTACATCCAAAGATAGGGTTACTTACCAAATAAATGGTAAGATAATAATGTCAAAGGAAAGAGAAAATGAACATGAAATACTTTTGAGTAGGTAGAATGTTCCTAGTTACTTGCTCAGTTTCAAAACAAAAACATCCTTACTATTTTCAAAACAAACACCAACCCTTTCAAAAAAATCTTTCAAACTTAAAAACATTTTCAAAAGATCAAACACTTTGTATACATTCTTACGAACGAGAATCATTACAAAGTTTGCCTAAACAATGACATCTTTACAAAATACTTTCAAAAACCACACAAAGCACATTTTTAAACAAAAGCAAGTGATCTAGAAAGTAACTAAGAGCCCATGGGAAACCATGGATGAAAAGGGTGCTAATACCTTCCCTTTTCATAATATACCCCCCGAACTCAAGAAAACATCTCAAAGGTCTTTCATGTTCTTTTCAGCCTTTCCTTTTGGATAAAAGAAAAGTCGGTGGCGATTCTTGCGAACCACAACATTTGCGATAAAATGCAAAACAACCAAGTAAGTTCTCCCACCGCGTTACACCATGCTTATTCGTGACTGATTTGGTATTGGTTAGTGATGCACTATTTTTGTTATGATATAAGCGGGATTTGGTTAAAGCTTGCGGGGCTGCTAATGTACGTATGTTGATCGAGTTTCATAGCTCCATTTTGTGCAAATTTCTCAAGCTAGAAATGAGTGATACAAGTCTGTTTCGATGCAAGCTCTAAGTTTAAACTAATATAGTAAGTCTTGATCAGCATTTGTATTATTTTTATGAGTTAGGAGCTAGTTAGTTAATGATAAATTAGGTGAAATTAGTAATTTGTAAACATGTATTGATAACATGTTGTTGTTGTACTGATTCACCCATGTATGTATATGCTTCTATCTCAGATTTTTTTATTTATTTTTAATGCTTGCATGATGCTTCCTTGATGCTTGGAATGTGATTTTCATGACCATATGGCATGTAAGCATTCTGAACCGTGTTGATGGATACTGAGGTGAATTATTGTGTGTCTTTTTGCAGGTTTCTAACTGGTCTAAACATGGTTGGGCATATTGGTTTATTGGAATGAATTTTGTACATGATGGTAGATGTCGGATTTCCAGTGATTTTATTCATGGTTTTTTCAAGTCATAGCAAAGTTACGTGAATGGTGGTGATATTTTGGTGCATGACTGGCTTAATGTTATGTACAAGTTTAAAGAGTAAAGAACTCAAGCTTGCAGAATCGCTTGGTCATGAAGTTTGCTAAAGATGAAATCATGGTTTAAACACAAGATAAAGGTCATGAGGATGAGATAGCTTGAGGGCTTGGTTGGCACACGAAATGAAGTCAAGGATTGGAGGAACAAACATGAGCACTTACAAGAAATAGGCATAAAAAGAAGTTTTGTGCTTGGAAAAAACTTGTAGAAATTGAGAAATCTTAATAGTGTAATATGGTAGGGATTTTTCGTAATATATTGAATGTTGTAACTTGAATGTATTGAGCTTGCAATACAAAAGCCTTCTTTCTTGAAAATGAAATATGCATCTCTTTTCCTCCATTTTCACTTCATTTGAAGCTCAATATTTACCTTATCCTCAATTCGCAACTCGAAATAAACCATGCCATAAAAAGAAAATTTGTCTTAAGATAGATTTTGGTCAAAAGTCAATACTCATGGTTGACTTTGACTAACAATCAAAACTTTGGCAAATAGCCCCTTCCGACTTGAAATGATCCAAAAGGCTCTAAATGAATTTAGTCCCTAATGATTCTTTTGAATTTTGGGTTTCTTTTTAATCATGTAGTTGAATTGGAGTCATGTAACTTGCATTCCAAGTAGTGAGACTTTTCACCTTCCTTTGACCTTGAACTCGACTCTTCAATTGAACGAAATAATTGAATCTATGGTCCATGGTAGATAAATCTCGGGTGTGACTTTGTAATGGTTTTGACGGTGTAAGCTTCTTGTAAACCCTTTTGAATTCAATGACAAACCAAGTACTTTTTCTTCCAAGATGAACTTGAATTCCCAATCTCTTGATAAATGCCTTTAAATGGTTGAATTAACTTTACAATCCTATGTCCTTTGATCTCCAAAGCCTTAGTTTGCTATGAGAAAACCTTACCCTTAAGCTTGAAGCATTTGAATGAAGTCCAATGAAATAGTTTGTGTCATGAGTATACCAAGTGATTGGGTAGAGTATTTTGTATCACAATGTACACAATCTCTAATCTGCAACGTATACCCACATGCCTTGTCTTGCATTTCATTGCATTGCATTGTGGGAAGCACTTTTGAACCAAGCCCCAATTGGCCATGGACACACCAATATCTTCAATAACTTCTAACCTAAACCATGGTTGAAGCTTTGAGATTATTGATGAAAAAAATCCACATAGAACCCCTCTTGAAGTCCACATGATTAGGGAAATAAACCCTAATTCACATGGAGATAATAAGTACAAGGAGATGGCCTCTGATACTTGAGTTTGTGGCTCTTGGAATAACATATTGAGATAACTTGTATTGTAAGAAACTATAAATGTCTCATGTGTTGAATGAAGCTAAAAGAATTTAAGGAGAAGAGCTTTAAAAGATGTACTGCCAAGCCTTGAGTCTTTACCATATAATCCGTGTCCAATGGAAAAACCTTAATCAATGATCCTTGCATCTTTAGTTGAGTTAAACCTGCAAAAGATATAGAAACCATGACCATTGGCCTTGAACACCAATCCTTGTTCTTATCGAATGCATGCAATATTAAATGACCTAATGCATGATATGTACATGACGGATATGAGATACATAAGCAAGATAAAAGGGTAGGACAAATTTGGTGTATGACAATGACTATTAGAGATTAATTGTATTAACCATATTTAATATTATTTTGAATAATAAAAGTGTAAATGAGGGGTAAGTGTAAGTGTTTGTTGGCAGCAATTTTGGTAAAACACTGACTTGATAATGTTTTGCTCAATGCCTTGACATTTGAAGCAAACTGGTTTTGAATGATGTCAAAGAAGATGTCTTGACATCTGCCTCCTGATCTGAACGTGACTTCATACTTGTTTCCAATATTTTGTTTCCTGTTTTTATGCGCGTCATTATTCAGGATTTGTGTTTTTTACTGCTTTTAATATTGTTGCATTTTATATTTTCCTCAAATATTTGTGTCGTGACATATCATTCGACATCATATATCTGATTCCAGAATTTCAATTGGTATCAGAGCAGGCATCCTGCTCTATATCTGGGTGAGATCTAGGGAAGATACTTTCTGGTACTATGGACAAGGAAGGAGGAATTGTGAACAGACTACCCATTCTGGATGGAATCAATTATGACTATTGGAAACCACGTATGGTGGCCTTTCTAAAGTCTTTGGACAGTAGGGCTTGGAAATATGTCTTAAAAGGATGGAAACACCCTGTTAAATTGGGAGAAAATAGAGAACCTACTTCTGAGTTAAAGCCGGAAGAAGATTGGTCTAAAGAAGGGGATGAAATTGCTCTTGGAAATTCTAAATCCTTGAATGCTATATTCAATTAAATTGACAAGAACATTTTTAGATTAGTGAACACATGTGAAGTAGATAAGAATGCCTAGGGGATTCTTCAATCTACCAATGAAGGCACATCCAAAGTGAAGATGTCAAGACTTCAGTTGCTCACCACCAGATTTGAAAATATGAGAATGAAGGATGACGAAATCATTCATGACTTCTGTAGCGATAAAAAATGTAGCGGGGTAAATCGGAGATCGAATTATTGATTAATTCGTCTCACAAAATCAAGAGTCGCCACCGCGCTTTATTGTTTCCAAGGGAAAAGGGAAAAGAGCAAAATAAAACCCTAAATATGCAATGTAAATAATACTTTTAAAAAGTAATAAAAATACAAGGCGTTTTTGAAAAGAGATCTATGGTTCGGGGGTTGGTTATACAATGGGAAGGTATTAGCACCCAATGTATCTATAGTACTCTATAGGAACCTTTTGAAATATCTGTTTATTAAAATTGTTCATTTGATTGAAAAATGAATTGTTTTGGCTGAAAAAGGGGTACAGACGGTTTTTTAAAGATACGACGACCTAATGTCGAAGTTTTTGCTTAAAAGGTGTAAGTTTTGAAAAGATTGAATATTAGAGGAAAAATTATCCTAAGTTTTAATGAAATGCGAATGTTCGCGCGATTAGACTTGAGGACATGAAGTCGACAAATTTAATCGTTTTTCCCTTGGATTTAGAAGTAAACAGAATAAACAAGTAAATATGAAATAATTAAACAGAAACATTATGCGGATAATGATTAAATAACAACAGTTAAATAAATGACTAAATGGTGTAAATATGCATTTTTTGGATTTTTGTTTAATATTAATGAAAAGAAAATGTTTTAATAGTTTTCATTTTTTACGCATTTTTAATATGGATAAAAGTAATGAGAATTAATTAAGGAAAATAAAAAATGTTTTTTAAGTTTCAAGTTCTATTTTTTATATATTTTTTAGAGTTCTATATAAGGCATTATTATTTTAAAGAATAACCAAACTAAATGAATATTTAAAAGTTACTAATTTAAACCTAATTAAAAAAGGGAATATTTAAAAATACCAAATAAACCTAAATTTAATAAACAAAAGGTAAAATGATTAAAAGTTTTAATTAAATTTATTAATTGATTAAGCTACTAATTAATCCAACTAAATTAGTAACAGTTAAAAACTAACAAAAAGAATAAAATAGAAAAAAAGGTGTATAAAAAAGATTAGATGAACAAACATATATGGGCCAAAGGGTCTGAGGGGCCCAAACCAAAACTGAAGACAGGGGGGGTGCATAAGCAGCTCGTTTGGGCTCAGGGGTGGTAACAGGGTTAAGGCCCAAGCACGTTTCATAATTCTGTTTCTCTTAGGGTTAAACGCGTTTAGGTAATTTGGAAAAAGGGATTAGGGTTCTGGACAGAGCGGCGCTCATCGTTTCTTGTATCGTCTTCTTCATTCACATTCTTCTTCGTTCGCGTTCTGCTTCGTCTTCCTCTTGTCCGCTTCTGCGTTCCCCAGCCCAAGCCACCGGCATCTCAACCTCCTCTTCCCTCCAATCCAAGCGTTAGGGCGACGGTCACGGATTCACGGTACAAACATTATCCTTCAATTCTTTAGGTTTTGATTACGATTTGCATGTTCGTGATTTTCATGTTCATTGATTCTGAGTTTGTTTTATTATGTTGATTTGAGGCATTTTTGAAAAAAAACAAAATAGAAGGGATACCTTTGGAGACGGAGGAGGGGTTGAGGTGAGCTAGGAGGCCGGGACGGCAAGGAGCGCTCGTGATGCTTGCTTCGGATTTACCGGTACTTCGTTCCTTTTGTCCCTTTTGCTTCGCTTCTATTGCTTCTTGGATTGGCCTTTTAGGTTATGAGAAATGTTTCCTTTGATTGCATGCTTTTCCTCTTCTTCTCTTGCTACTGTTGCTTTTTGTTGGCCTATGATGATATTCTGAGGCCTTACTGTATGCTTGGGTATGCTTTGGTTGGATGGACAGGGGTTATGGTTTTAGGCCATGGTCTTGATAGGTTTTATGGTTCTGATATGGTTTGATATTTGAATTGGTTTTTTGGTTTGACAATAGATTGAAGGTTTAGGCCATGCTGGTTTGGTGTTTGAATTGGTTTTTGGTTTGACAGTATATTGAAGGTTTAGGCCATGCTAGTTTTGTGTGGTTGAGGTTTTGAAAAAGGGTTATGGTGGTTATTGATGGTTATTGATGGTTATACTGGTTTTTGCAGTAGGCTATGGTTTAGGCCAAGGTTGTTTTGTTTAGGCCATAAGGTTCGGTTTTGGTTGTGGTTTTATGCATGATACAGGTTTGGTATGGTTAATGATCTTTAGGCCATATTTGTTTGATGGTTTGGAAAATGGTTATGGCGTTTGTTGGTTTAGAATGGTTGATGTTGGTTCTACTGGTTTTTTGCAGTAGGCTATGGTATATGCAGGTTAATGGTCTTTAGGCCATGGGGTGATGGTTGTGAAAATGGTTTATGCAGTAGGTTTTTGAAATGGTTCTATGCAGGTTTTGAAATGGTTATATGCAGGTTTAGCATTTTTGACAGTAGACTCTATTGGTTTTTGTTTTAGACTTGGAGAACAAAGGTTTTTTGCTTCTTTGTTTTACAGTTTTGGAGTATTTCCAAAACTTTAGGCAGGTTTCACTCTCTTTGTTGAAGGGGTTCGTGTTATGTTATACAGTTTTGCTTGGCATCTTTGTTTACGTTACAGGCTTAGGTTTGAATATTTTACAATATTTTCTTGGCCTCTGCACAATACTGCTTCATATGGTTTGTTTGTATTCCTTTCTTATGCTTCTTTTTCCTACTGAGTTACTGTTGCAGTTTTGTTTTGTATCCACTTCTGCCTAAACCAAAACCTGTAAAACCATCTTTCTATCTCTCTTCTCTCTCTTAAGTACCATTTGATATCAAAATGATGTGTACTTTATTTGGTTCTGAAAAAGCAGGCTGGAAGATGATGAGAAAATGGAAAATACTTGCTTGCATATATTGATTTGAACTGCATATTTCTTTTTGACTTGCAATGCAACAGTAGGAGCCTATTTGTTTTGGACTCTTCCTATGTGCATGGCAAAGGTTTACGTTGGCTTTTGGTGGGAAGCTTGCATATGCTGTTGATTTTGTATGCTGTGTATATTTTTGAAATATGCATTTGGCCCTTTTTAAAATGCAATTGATTTTAATTATGCAGTTTTGAAAAATAAAAATGAATTTGTGCATGTTTTAAATTGTGCATTCATTTATGAAAATAAAAATTCCTCCCTTTTTTGTGAACCGGGAGAAATCCCGTGATTTGCAAAAAAGGGTAAACTGATTCCAGCCGTTTGCTTTTAATGATGAACGCTTAAATAATTTTCCGCTTTTAATTATTTATTCAATTCTGACTTTTCTTTTAATCGTTTTTGCAGGTAAAATTAAATGAGCAGACAAAAAGGCATTGGATAGAAGATGAAGATTTAGAATTTAAGAAAATAGTTTTTTATTTTACTTTAAACTCTTTATGTAATTGTCATTATAAATATTTTGTAAATAATATAATATTTAAATAACAATTGTAATAAATAGAATAAAGTGAATAAAATTCTATTATTTCCCAATTAATTCTTTTTCTTTCCAATTATTTATTTATCGTTTATAATTCTTTAAATTGTATAATAATTGAAAATCAATTTCAATCACTTAAATTCAGAATAATAAACAAATAAATAAACATCATTGATCAATTAATAATTCTAATTATTTAATTCATTATTCATAATTTTCTAAATTATAATAATTGAAAATAGAATTTCAATTATTTAACTTAGAATGATAAATAATTAAATAATCACTGTTAACCAATTAATAAACATTTTTTCAAATGTTTATTTCATTATTCATAAATCTTTAAATTATATAATAACCGAAAATGGATTCCAATTATTTAATTTTAAGATAATAAATAATTAATAAACCTTGTTTGATCAATTAATAAACCTCTTTTTCAATATTTATTTTATTATCTATAAATCTTTAAATTATATAACAATTGAAAATAAATTCCAATTATTTAAATTTAAGATAATAAATAATTAATAAACATCATTTTAGCATGAATCGATTAATAAATTTAGCGTTCAAAAATAAACAGCTCTCGACTCGAAAAAGTTATGAATTTTAAAAATCACAAGATCAAAACACTTGCAATGTAATGATGCAGATGGGAGATGGTATCTTAGGTCAAAATTTGGGGTACAACAGCTGCCCCTATTTAAGTTTCTTCTATCCGGAGATATGAAGATTAAAATCTTCGTTTCGTCGAGATTGAAGGTACTTAAATACATAATTACACAAATTTTGTCCTAAGATGTCGCCCTTATGTTTGATATGAATGCAGTGATTGAATTCACGGAGAAAGATATTGTATGAAACAAGACAATGCTGGAGGAATCAAACACCAACAAAACACAGAGACATGGATTATACACTACTGGGGAAACGAGCTATCGACTTCAAACGACAGACTCTTGACAGCGAATAAAATTGAGGGAGTACGACCTCTGACCCTAACAAAGAAGGCATCTTGCATAGGCCATAAACAGATTATTGACCCAAAATAGTGAGTTCACAACTCAAGGTCGAAGATAGACGAAAAGTAACCAATCTTGCTGATGATGGATTACCGACTTCTGAAGGTAATGATTCATGACAAGCTTCTCTGCGAGATTTTCCGAGATATACTCATTAATGCTGAGATAATATGGTTGTAGATACGCAAGCTGCTCAAATAAAGAAGCTGCCACTTGCTGTCGTCCAAAGAAAATACCAATAACATACAAGCTGCTCAAATAAAGAGGCTGCCACTTGCTGTCGTCCAAAGAAAATACCAACAACATATAAGCTGCTCAAATAAAGAAGCCGCCGCTTGCTGTATTCCAGAAAAATAATAATGTACAAGTTGCTCAAATAAAGAGACTGCTGCTTGCCGCTTTCCGAAAATGAAAATAACGCACAAGTTGCTCGTGAAGAGATGCCGCTTGTCGTTTTCCAAAAATAATAATAACGCACAAGCTGCTCGTGAAGAGCTGCCGCTTGTCGTCTTCCGATGTCTATAACGTACAAGTTGCTCATGAAGAGCTGCCGCTTGTCGTTTTCCAAAGAAAATAATGTACAAGTTGCTCGTGAAGAGCTGCCGCTTGTCGTTTTCCAACGAGGTCTATAACGTACAAGTTGCTCATGAAGAGCTGCCGCTTGTCGTTCAAAGAAAATAATAATAACGCACAAGTTGCTCATGAAGAGCTTCCGCTTGTCGTTTTCCGAAAATAACTCAAAAGGAAAAAGCGATGACAACTGGCAGAGAATAAAATCTTCGTCAAAGAGAATCATGAATCAATCCTTCCCGAGGAGATCACATACTTAAACGTGCAAAATAAATGCACCATCCGTCTAGGTCACGATTTCACTGGGAAAAATCAATGAGATAGCCTATGCAAGAGACAACAACTTCATCCAGGAATAACTAAAGAGAAAACAGTCAAACAAGACTCCACTCAATGAGAAAGCAACTCGATTGGGGAATTCATCCTATCCAGAAATGGACAAGGTGAGATAAATCAAAAATCATCCATGAGGATTAGCTCAGTTGGCGAATTTAGAAAGGAAGCACATTTTCTGCCTAAGCTAACCTTCTACTTGGAAAGAAACATGTACGTTATTTGAATAAATAAAATACAACCCAAAAGTCAACGGCAAATGTGAGTATGCGTGCATGATATAAGTGTAAATGGGTAAGTGAATGTTATGCTGAAAAAACAAACAGATGGAATATCCTGAAGACAATAAGATGTCACAACAAAATAGATACTCGGCCAATCTTAAAAAACAAAAGATGGAAGATAATTGGAACTGGAATCACACAGCACGTCGGAGCGTAACACGCTACAGGGCTCAAATCTTCTGAGGAGAGAAGTACTCAAATCCAATCTTCTAACACCAATAGACCACTGGCATGAGACGAAGCGTACCACACTTCAGAAATCTCCCAAATAAAGATAACTGAAACAAATCTTAACTGGAACACTTGGGGAGTCAGCAAACTTAGCACCATTAGAACCAAGAGTGTACATAACCAACACTTCATGACGGTTTTGAAAGAAAACAAGCTCATCATGCAAGGATAAATTACTGTACTGTTTTGCATTTCATGGCTTGACCATCCTTGGAACAAACTGTTAATATTCCTTTCGTTATTCACGACACATTTTTAAAATAGGAATATTTTAAGTAAATCTATTTCAAGTATTTCCATAAAAATTAAAATTTTGCCCACAAAAGGTAAGTGCTCAAATTTCATTAATAATATGGTGGTTCGCTAACAATGTGACTCCAACGGTTTACAAAAGTTTGGGAAATAGTACATGAAATAAAAGGGTTACACAAAAACAATGATCGCTATTCTCCCTAACAACTTCGGATTCCAAAATATGCTCAAATGCCAAGATTGGTCTGACCAAAAGCCTGCCTAAGCGAAATACTTCTTGACTGCATCGGCGTTCATGGGACGCGGGAGTTCTTCACCGTCCATATTGGTGAGAATCAAAGCACCTCCAGAGAAAACTTTCTTAACGACATACGGTCCTTCATAATTCGGAGCCCACTTGCCCCTTGAATCAGGTTGGAAAGATAATATCTTCTTGAGCACAAGGTCACCTTCTCTGAACTCGCGTGGTCGAACCTTCTTATCAAAAGCCTTCTTCATCCTCTGCTGATATAATTGACCGTGACACAAAGCTGTCAATCTCTTCTCTTCAATTAAATTCAACTGATCATATCTACTTTGACACCATTTGGCCTCAGAAAGTTTAGCTTCCATCAACACTCTCAGAGACGGAATCTCAACCTCCACGGGGAGTACAGCTTCCATACCATAAACGGGGTTGCGCCTGTTGAAGTTCGAACTGAAGTACGGTATCCATGCAGAGCAAACGGAAGAATTTCATGCCAATCTTTATAAGTTACCACCATCTTCTTGACAATCTTCTTGATATTCTTGTTAGCAGCTTCAACAGCCCCATTCATCTTCGGTCTGTAAGGAGAAGAATTATGATGTTCGATCTTGAACTCTTCACAAAGCTCTCTCATCATCTTGTTATTCAAATTCGAACCATTATCAGTGATAATCTTGCTCGGGATACCGTACCGACAAATGATCTGATTCTTGATAAATCGGACTACCACCTGTCTGGTTACATTAGCATAAGATGCTGCTTCCACCCACTTAGTAAAATAATCGATCGCTACCAAGATGAAATGATGACCATTTGAAGCTTTGGGTTCAATCATTCAAATCATATCAATGCCCCACATAGATAAAGGTCAAGGTGAAGAGATAACATTGAGGAGGGTCGGTGGCACGTGCATCTTGTCCGCATAAATCTGGCATTTATGACACTTCTTCACATACTTACAGCAATCAGATTCCATTGTCATCCAATAGTAACCAGGTCTCATCATCTTTTTAGCCATTGCATGTCCATTGGCATGAGTGCCAAAGGATCCTTCATGTACTTCTTGCATCAGCATGTCTGCTTCACGTCTGTCTACACATCTGAGCAAGACCATGTCATAATTCCTCTTATATAAAACTTCTTCATTGAGGAAGAAACTGCTTGCTAATCTTCTCAATGTCTTCCTATCTTTATTGGATGCCCCAGGTGGGTACTCTTGAGTTTGAAGAACACGTTTAATCTCATAGAACCACGGTTTGTCGTCGGTAACCTCTTCTACTGAGAACACATGAGCAGGTCTATGAGGCGCATAACCCGGATTGTAGGCACATCGTTCCAACCATTCACTTGAAACATTGAAGACAAAGTAGCTAAAGCATCAGCCATCTGGTTCTCATCTCTAGGGATATGATGTAACTCCACCTTGTTGAAGAAGGTTAACAATCTTCTAGCATAGTTTCTGTAAGGGATCAAACCAGGATGACGAGTCTCCCATTCTCCTTTGATTTGATTAATTACCAATGCCGAATCTCCGTAAATATCAAGAATCTTAATCCTTAGATCCACTGCTTCTTCGAGACCCATAATACACGCCTCATACTCAGCCATGTTGTTCGTGCAGTCAAACTTCAATCTCGCCGTGAACGGGATATGAGTACCTCGGGGAGTGACGATGATTGCCCCAATTCCATTTCCATAAGAGTTCACAGCTCCGTCAAATATTAAACCCCAACGGGATTCAGGATCAGGTCCTTCTTCAGGTAACGGCTCCTCATAATCTTTAGCTTTCAAGTACATAACATCTTCATCTGAGAAATCAAACTTGATGGATTGATAGTCGTCAATTGGTTGGTGAGCCAAATGATCGGCTAAAATACTCCCTTTGATTGCTTTCTGAGTGTGATACTCAATGTCATATTCGGATAACAACATCTGCCAACGGGCTATTCTTCCAGATAAGGCGGGTTTCTCAAAGATATACTTGATCGGATCCATTTTGGAGATCAACCAAGTGGTGTGGTTAATCATATACTGGCGCAGACGGCGAGCAGCCCAAGCTAAAGCACAACAGGTTTTCTCAAGAAATGAGTATCGAGACTCACAGTCTATGAATTTCTTACTCAGATAGTATACAACATGTTCCTTTCTTCCAGTCTCATCTTGTTGACCAAGCACACATCCCATGGAATCTTCCAATATAGTCAGGTACATAATCAAAGGTCTTCCTTCCACCGGAGGAATCAAAATGGGAGGTTCAAGCAAATATTCTTTGATGCTATCAAAATCTCTCTGACAATCTTCTGTCCACACACATCCTTGGTTCTTTCTAAGAAGCTTGAAAATCGGCCCACAGGTAGCAGTCATATGAGATATAAATCTAGAAATATAGTTCAGTCTCCCAAGGAATCCTCTTACTTATTTTTCCGTCTTGGGTGCGGGCATCTCCCGAATAGCTTTGACTTTATCAGGATCTACTTCAATACCTTTCTGACTGACAATGAAACCTAGAAGTCTTCCAGATCGAACACCAAAAGTACACTTGTTGGGATTCAGACGGAGTTTGTACTTTCTCAAACGCTGGAATAACTTCAACAAATGTTCCAAGTGATCCTCCTCAGTCTGTGATTTGGCAATCATGTCATCCACATACACTTCGATCTCCTTATGCATCATGTCATGGAACAAAGCAGTCATGGCCCTTTGGTATGTTGCGCCAGCATTCCTCAGACCAAACGGCATAACCTGATAACAAAAGGTTCCCCAAGGTGTAATGAAAGCTGTCTTCTCCATATATTTTGGTGCCATCTTGATTTGATTGTAACCAGAGAAACCGTCCATGAAAGAAAAGATTTTGAACTTGGCGGTACTGTCGACCAATACGTCAATGTGAGGTAATGGGAAGTCGTCCTTCGGACTAGCTCTATTCAGATCTCTATAGTCTACACACATCCGAACTTTGCCATCTTTCTTAGCAACAGGCACTATATTGGCTAACCACTGAGGATAGACCGATGTAACAAGGAAACCTGCATTAATCTGCTTTTGAACCTCTTCTTTGATCATGTCTGCCATATCGGGACGAGTCCTTCTCAGCTTCTGCTTGATCGGCGGACATTCAGGTCTCAGCGGTAAATGATGCTCCACAATATTGTTGTCGAAACCGGGCATATCTTGGTAGGACCAAGCAAACACATCAACATACTCTTTGAGAAGCTCTAATATTTTCTCTTTGACCTCTGGGATAAGCAATGCTCCGACCTTAACTTCCTTTTTATCTTCTTCATCACCCAAATTGATCAACTCTATAGGTTCTTCAAACGGTTGAATGATCTTCTCATCATGCTCAAGCAAACGGGAAATTTCAACAGGAATCTCTTCGTCATCCTCTTCTTCGGCTCTGAACACAGGGAATTCAAAGTTGGGAGAGGGCATAGGATCATTGTTTTCGATGGTTAAGTCATGGATTAATCTGCACATATGATTATGCTTTAATTTAGAAATCGATTTGTGCAAATAAAACAAAAGGTTATTATATTTTCTATTACTACCAATTAATTTTCATTACTATTTCCCAGAAAAAAGTGAAAAGTAAAACAGTAGTGGACAAAATAACATTTTTATTCATTGAAGGGAAATACTTGAAACAAGGAGCCAAGATATTTCTCTTTTGCCTTGGGCAGAGCAAAAGGAATTATTTTTCATAGCCCGACACAAAATACTTTTCGCCTTGGGCAGAGCGAATTTTTCAAAGAAAAACAAAACAAAACATTACTCAGAAATGTGCATAACAATAGGAACATCAACAACTATCCAGTTTTGGCAAGCCAATCCAGGCGTCACAAAATCGGGCAAATCTTCCTCGGAATCGTCATCTATGATAGCATCAACCTCAGGATGTATAAACCCTGCACTTCGGAAAACCTCTTGAATCGGACGAACAACCACTTCCTTCTTGACTCTTGCAGACACAGGACGGAAACCAAGACCTTCCCCAGATTTGTTCTTGGGCAAAGTCAACACCTGGCCCCATCCTTCGGCCGAACCACTTTCCACCACTCGCCGCGCATCCTCAAAAGAAGAAATGGATGCCCCTTGCTTCTTCGCTGCATTCTTAGCAACAAAAAGACCTTGGAACTGGGTTCCAACATGCTCGTCAGCATCAATAAAAGAGAATGATGATAAATGGCTTACCACCATAGCCTGCTCTCCCCCAATCATCACTAGCTTCCCATGCCTCACAAACTTCAGTCTCTGATGGAGCGTGGAGGTGACTGCCCCTGCATCATGGATCCAGGGACGACCCAATAAGCAACTGTAGGCAGCACGAATATCCATTACCTGGAAAGTGATTTGAAAAGTATGAGGACAAATTACTATAGGAAGATCCACTTCACCAATGACTGTCTTCCTAGAACCATCAAACGCTTTAACGATTACCCCACTGGGTCTCATAGGAGCGCCTGGATATGAGAGCCGAGATAACGTAGTCTTGGGCATCACATTCAACGACGAACCTGTATCCACCAACACACTTGATAAGGTATCATTTCCACAACTTACTGAGATATGCAAAGCCATATTATGGTTTCTCCCCTCCTCCGGGAGTTCTTCATCACTGAAACCAAGATTGTTACACGAAGTAATATTTCCCACAATTCCATCAAATTGGTCAACCGTCACATCATGATCCACGAACGCCTGGTCCAAGACCTTCATCAAAGCTTCTCTATGGGCACCAGAATCTCTCAGTAAAGCAAGCAAAGAAATCTTGGAAGGTGTTTGTAATAGCTGGTCCACAATCTTATATTCACTTCTCTTGATAGGCTTCAAAATCTCATCATCCTCAGGACGAGGGATAAGTTCACTGGATCGGCCTATCTCAACCCTTGGTTCAACATTTCTCACTGGAATTTCTGCAGGTATGGGTCTCCTGACTTGAACTTCTGGTCTCTTCAAAGGTACTGCTGCAAAAACACGTCCACTTCTCGTAACTCTACTCACATCAGCAATGTTAACAAAAGACGGTCTTGTTGGTATAGGGACTTCTACCCCATTCTCAATCATTGTGGCATTATATTTATATGGTACAGCTTGGTCTGAGTTGTAAGGCATAGGACCAGGCGGGTAAATGGTCAAAGGAGCAAAAGGTGCAGTCTGACTATCGTAAACGATCTCTACTGATTCATGTAAATTGAATTGTGGAATTATAACATTCACTTCATCCTCGGATCTCTGTCATACGTAATAGTGATAAATCTCTGGTCTAACAACTTTTGAATATCCTCCTTCACAATAGGACAATCAACTTCTCTTGAACAAAACTCACAAACATCATAATCATGCTGATGCCTAACAAAGGCAAGTCTTCTCAAACTCTGATGTAACCTGATCAACGACTCTCTTATATGTTCAACTTGAAAAACTCGAAACTTTCCCGGACAACCTTCCACCATATTCACTGATGCTGCCCCATGTCGAGGCAAAGGATTATCTCTAACATTTGGATTAATATCTTTGAAAGACAAGATACCATTCTTAATCAACCTCTGTACGTCCGCCTTCAGAGCAAAGCAATTCTCAAGGTTGTGCCCCGGCGACCCTTGATGATATTCACAAAACTGATCCGCCTTGTACCACGGAGAAGTACTATTTGGTGCGACAGGAGGAGGCTTTGTCGTTATGAGATTCTTTCTGATAAGGGCAGGGAACAATTCAGTATAAGTCATAGGAATGGCATCGAACTGCGGTTTTCGGGGTGAACGGTTCTGATTGTTGAATGGATAAGCCTGTTGTCGAGGCTGCTGCTGAAATGGCCGTTGTTGAGTTGGTGGAGTTTGATGAACTGGGGTCATCAAAGCTGGGCGGACAGCCGGAGTGACTGCCGCAACGTGAGAGTAACCTCTCCTTGGTCTCCCTGGGAACAATGCACTGACATCCTGCTCTTTTCTTTTCGGGAAAACACTTCCAAACTTCTTAGTACTGCTAGACGAACTTCCTTCTTTAACCAAACGCCCTTCACGAATCCCTTCCTCTAACCGCATGCCCATGCTTACCATTTCGGTGAAGTCACTGGGTGCGCTGGCGATCATTCTTTCATAGTAAAAGGAACCTAAAGTCTTCAAAAATATCTTAGTCATCTCTTTCTCCTCAAGAGGCGGATAGATTTGAGCAGCAATTTCACGCCACCTCTGGGCGTATTCCTTAAAAGATTCTCGGTCTCTTTGCGACATCGCCCGGAGTTGATCCCTGTCCGGTGCCATGTCAACGTTGTACTTATACTGGTGGACAAAAGCTTCGCTAAGATCGTTGAAGTTGCGGATCCGAATACTGTCTAAACCCATATACCACTTTAGAGCAGCACCCGTCAAACTATCTTGAAAATAATGAATCAACAAGTCATGATCATCAGAATACGTAGACATCTTTCTCACGTACATAGTCAAATGACTTCGAGGACACGAATCACCCTTATATCTCTCAAAGTCTGGCACTTTGAATTTTGCTGGAATCTTGACATTCGGAACTAGACAAAGGTCATGCGTGTTCTTCCCAAACAAATCCTTCCCCTTTAACGCTCTAAGCTCTTTCTGCATTTCTTGGAACTGATCCTGAAACTCTTCCATTCTATCAAAAAGACCCAAACTTTCAGCAGGCTCGGCAGGATAAGTAGGTTCATTCAAGTATGGCACGGAGTGGACCACAGGAGCGACAGTTGTCATAACCGGTTGCGGAAAAGGTGTTACAGACAGGACTACCGGCGGCATGGCAGTTGTCTCTGGCTGAGGAAGAGACAAAGCAGGTTGAAACAAAGGATGTACGGCAGGCTGATACCCCTCTGGCACAAAGTTGTAAGGAATTCCCCACGGAAAACCTTTCGGCATCTGATGTTGAAGCGGAGAGTTGATTTGAGTCACAGATGTGGGAACGGTGACAATCTCGGAAACCACTGGAGTTGAAGTCTGAATCTCAGCAGCCGTAGTCGATGGCTGATTCTGAACAGCCACCAAACTTTCCACTAACGCAATTAACTTTTCCATCTCGACACGAAGGGTAGCAACCTCCCCACGAAGCTCATGGTTTTCCTGTTCCAAATCTTCCATTTTTCTCTGACGATTGGCTCGAGTGTCGTATCGGTGAGACAGCTTGACAACTTTTGGAGTGGAAAAAGAAACAAGGATAAGACTCTAGAAAACACGGTGAAGTGAAATGTTTGAATGATGCATGATATGCGATGCAAATGATGATTCATTTTAAAAGTTTTTCAAGGACCTTTAATAATTTTGCACACATCAATGGTAAAGGAATTTGGAACAATAAAAACTCAATCCATTAATTGAAAACAGTAAATTACAACTTACAATTTTGGAATAACAAAACAATAAATTACAACTTTGGGATAACAACCCAATAATAAAAGCAGTAAACTACAACTTTGGAACATGAAGTCCATAATAAAGCAATAAATTACAACTCTGGGACATGAAGTCCATAATAAAGCAATAAATTACAACTTTAAAACATGAAGTCCATAATAAAGCAATAAATTACAACTTCGGAGCATGAAGCCCTTTTACATAGTTTTACAAAATGACATCAATAAAATAAAACTAAAAGCTAAAGATCACTCAGAATCATCGGATGAAGGACCAAACACCAACTGTAACCGGAGTTTCTTGATCTTCTCTTCATAAAAGTCTTCCATCTCTTTCTTCTCAGCTACCAGTCGATCAATGATTTCCTTCTGCGGATTAGGAACAGGAGCAACGCTTACCGAACCTTCCTTCTTTCTCTTTCTTTCACTAGCATACTTCTTCAGTAAAGCATCCTTTTGACGAAGTTTCTCATCGTGATCAATAAACCAGCCGTCTTGAATAAAGAGTAAATCCTCCTTTTCCTATGGATGTGGCGCCAAGCTCCTTCAATCTCCCTCTTAGATGCCTGATGATCTTGTCCTTCTTGTAGAAAGAAACCACTCACATGGATGTTATTTGGCTTATCTCTCATCGGGTACCCAAACTGACGGCGCGCGAGAACAGGGTTATAGTTAATTCCACCTCTCGTACCGAGAAGAGGCACGTTAGGAAAAGCACCACAGATATCAATGATCTTCACGTCGTAGTAAACTCGATTATACCAATCAATGTCGAAATGAGTGAGAGCCATAATCTTTGGCGCCCATCGTGGCTCCTTCTCGAGATCCCAAAAAACATCAGACCCAGGTAGATACGAAAAATACCACTGATACAGCAACGATGCACAACAAATAATCATCCCTCCTTGATAAGAATTTTGAAGATGGATGGAGTAGTAGGTATCTCCGAGCAGCGTAGGGACCGGATTTCCAATCAAGAAAAATTCTGATGGCGTTGATATCCACAAACTTATCAACATTAGGGAACAAGAATAGACCATAGGCGAGTAACGCAAACACGTCTTCAAAGGCAACAACATCTTTTATCTCAGCAAAATGACGAGCTTTCCTCAACAAAAATTGTGCAGACAAACCTCAGATTCCCCCCTTTGTAGTCATGTTCTCCTCTATCTCTGACATCTTCAAGTGGGTGATGGTCGCTATCTCGTGAGATTTGGGCTCCTCTTCTAATCCAGAAAAAGGAACACAGTCGGTGATCGGCAAACCAAGTATGTAGGAGTACTCTTCTAAGGTGGGCATCAACTGGTAATCCGGAAAGGTGAAACATCGGTACAAAGGATTGTAAAATTGAACCAGCGTGTTAAGAATGCCTTCCTTCATCTTGCGCTTCATGAGAGGTATAATGGACCCATACTTTCTCTGAAAATCCGTCGGGTTCTCGATCTTTGGAATTAAACTCTTCAGTTCTTCAATCTCGGGCTCCTTAAAACTAAAACTTCGAGTGTTTCTCCTTCCAAATTCCATAATAACCTGAGATGTCTGCAAAAATCATTCCGAAGTTCCTTGAAAAACAAATTTTTCACAAAGAATGTCGATGAATGCATGAATGAATGATAATGCAACAGTCACACACAAGTTCACAAACATGGGGTTCAAATGTTCAACGTTCAGCATGGAGTCGAGGGTAAAGCCCACCCAAAGGTATGTACTAATGGTTCAATCACACCTGTAAGACAAGGTTCTAAGAGTTCCCAGAGTCTACATTCCTCTTTCGGATATTACCAACGTCTTGATTACTCAATAATTAGCAATATTCTCAAGAGAAACTCGTCCGAGCGTAGCATCGCGTAACAACTACTTCCGAATTACTCCGTTATAGTCTCCGCGCTACACCTAAAAAGGCCAAGATGGGTTAGGGTTCTACGGTCCTCAACTTCTCGGGCTCCTAGGTCGAAAATAATAATGTCTTCCCGATTACTCGGTAAACAAATATTAAGTTCAAGAGGGCCTTCCATTGAGTGGGGGATCTCATGCCTCCTTCTTCGGGATTACTCCCTCAAAGTTAACATGACTATACCGCCCGTCCTATTCCTTAAGTGTTACTTAATCCGGGTATAGGATTCGTCCTTTGCAAAAAAAACCAAACACCCCAATTTAAACACATAATCAAACAAATCAAATAATAATAAACAGATAAGACAAAATAGGCTTAACCCACTTAGGGATGGACCAGCAAGAGGTCAATCTTCCCCCACCAGAGTCGCCAATTCTGTAGCGATAAAAATTGTAGCGGGGTAAATCGGAGATCGAATTATTGATTAATTCGTCTCACAAAAGCAAGAGTCGCCACCGCGCTTTATTGTTTCTAAGGGAAAAGGGAAAAGAGCGAAATAAAACCCTAAATATGCAATGTAAATAATACTTTTAAAAAGTAATAAAAATACAAGGCGTTTTTGAAAAGAGATCTATGGTTCGGGGGTTGGTTATACAATGGGAAGGTATTAACACCCAATGTATCCATAGTACTCTATAGGAACCTTTTGAAATATCTGTTTATTAAAATTGTTCGTTTGATTGAAAAATGAATTATTTTGGCCGAAAAAGGGGTACGGACGGTTTTTTAAAGATACGACGACCTAATGTCGAAGTTTTTGCTTAAAAGGTGTAAGTTTTGAAAAGATTGAATATTCGAGGAAAAATTATCCTAAGTTTTAATGAAATGCGAATGTTCGCGCGATTAGACTTGAGGACATGAAGTCGACAAATTTAATCGTTTTTCCCTTGGATTTAGAAGTAAACAGAATAAACAAGTAAATATGAAATAATTAAACAGAAAAATTATGCGGATAATGATTAAATAACAACAGTTAAATAAATGACTAAATGGTGTAAATATGCATTTTTTGGATTTTTGTTTAATATTAATGAAAAGAAAATGTTTTAATAGTTTTCATTTTTTACGCTTTTTTAATATGGATAAAAGTAATGAGAATTAATTAAGGAAAATAAAAAATGTTTTTTAAGTTTCAAGTTCTATTTTTTATATATTTTTTAGAGTTCTATATAAGGCATTATTAGTTTAAAGAATAATCAAACTAAATGAATATTTAAAAGTTACTAATTTAAACCTAATTAAAAAAGGGAATATTTAAAAATACCAAATAAACCTAAATTTAATAAACAAAAGGTAAAATGATTAAAAGTTTTAATTAAATTTATTAATTGATTAAGCTACTAATTAATCCAACTAAATTAGTAACAGTTAAAAACTAACAAAAGGAATAAAATAGAAAAAAAAAGGTGTATAAAAAAGATTAGATGAACAAACATATATGGGCCAAAGGGTCTGAGGGGCCCAAACCAAAACTGAAGACAGGGGGGGTGCATAAGCAGCTCGTTTGGGCTCAGGGGTGGTAACAGGGTTAAGGCCCAAGCACGTTTCATAATTCTGTTTCTCTTAGGGTTAAACGCGTTTTGGTAATTTGGAAAAAGGGATTAGGGTTCTGGACAGAGCGGCACTCATCGTTTCTTGTATCGTCTTCTTCATTCACATTCTTCTTCGTTCGCGTTCTGCTTCATCTTCCTCTTGTCCGCTTCTGCGTTCCCCAGCCCAAGCCACCGGCATCTCAACCTCCTCTTCCCTCCAATCCAAGCGTTAGGGCGACGGTCACGGATTCACGGTACAAACATTATCCTTCAATTCTTTAGGTTTTGATTACGATTTACATGTTCGTGATTTTCAGGTTCATTGATTCTGAGTTTGTTTTATTATGTTGATTTGAGGCATTTTTGAAAAAAAAGAAAAGAGAAGGGATACCTTTGGAGACGGAGGAGGGGTTGAGGTGAGCTAGGAGGCCGGGACGGCAAGGAGCGCTCGTGACGCTTGCTTCGGATTTACCGGTACTTCGTTCCTTTTGTCCCTTTTGCTTCGCTTCTATTGCTTCTTGGATTGGCCTTTTAGGTTCTGAGAAATGTTGCCTTTGATTGCATGCTTTTCCTCTTCTTCTCTTGCTACTGTTGCTTTTTGTTGGCCTATGATGATATTCTGAGGCCTTACTGTATGCTTGGGTATGCTTTGGTTGGATGGACAGGGGTTATGGTTTTAGGCCATGGTCTTGACAGGTTTTATGGTTCTGATATGGTTTGATATTTGAATTGGTTTTTTGGTTTGAAAATAGATTGAAGGTTTAGGCCATGTTGGTTTGATGTTTGAATTGGTTTTTGGTTTGACAGTATATTGAAGGTTTAGGCCATGCTGGTTTTGTGTGGTTGAGGTTTTGAAAAAGGGTTATGGTGGTTATTGATGGTTATTGATGGTTATACTGGTTTTTGCAGTAGGCTATGGTTTAGGCCAAGGTTGTTTTGTTTAGGCCATAAGGTTCGGTTTTGGTTGTGGTTTTATGCATGATACAGGTTTGGTATGGTTAATGATCTTTAGGCCATATTTGTTTGATGGTTTGGAAAATGGTTATGGCGTTTGTTGGTTTAGAATGGTTTGATGTTGGTTCTACTGGTTTTTTGCAGTAGGCTATGGTATATGCAGGTTAATGGTCTTTAGGCCATGGGGTGATGGTTGTGAAAATGGTTTATGCAGTAGGTTTTTGAAATGGTTCTATGCAGGTTTTGAAATGGTTATATGCAGGTTTAGCATTTTTGACAGTAGACTCTATTGGTTTTTGTTTTAGACTTGGAGAACAAAGGTTTTTTGCTTCTTTATTTTACAGTTTTGGAGTATTTCCAAAACTTTAGGCAGGTTTCACTCTCTTTGTTGAAGGGGTTCGTGTTATGTTATACAGTTTTGCTTGGCATCTTTGTTTACGTTACAGGCTTAGGTTTGAATATTTTACAATATTCTCTTGGCCTCTGCACAATACTGCTTCATATGGTTTGTTTGTATTCCTTTGTTATGCTTCTTTTTCCTACTGAGTTACTGTTGCAGTTTTGTTTTGTATCCACTTCTGCCTAAACCAAAACCTGTAAAACCATATTTCTATCTCTCTTCTCTCTCTTAAGTACCATTTGATATCAAAATGATGTGTACTTTATTTGGTTCTGAAAAAGCAGGCTGGAAGATGATGAGAAAAATGGAAAATACTTGCTTGCATATATTGATTTGAACTGCATATTTCTTTTTGACTTGCAATGCAACAGTAGGAGCCTATTTGTTTTGGACTCTTCCTATGTGCATGGCAAAGGTTTACGTTGGCTTTTGGTGGGAAGCTTGCATATGCTGTTGATTTTGTATGCTGTGTATATTTTTGAAATATGCATTTGGCCCTTTTTAAAATGCAATTGATTTTAATTATGCAGTTTTGAAAAATAAAAATGAATTTGTGCATGTTTTAAATTGTGCATTCATTTATGAAAATAAAAATTCCTCCCTTTTTTGTGAACCGGGAGAAATCCCGTGATTTGCAAAAAAGGGTAAACTGATTCCAGCCGTTTGCTTTTAATGGTGAACGCTTAAATAATTTTCCTCTTTTAATTATTTATTCAATTCTGACTTTTCTTTTAATCGTTTTTGCAGGTAAAATTAAATGAGCAGACAAAAAGGCATTGGATAGAAGATGAAGATTTAGAATTTAAGAAAATAGTTTTTTATTTTACTTTAAACTCTTTATGTAATTGTCATTATAAATATTTTGTAAATAATACAATATTTAAATAACAATTGTAATAAATAGAATAAAGTGAATAAAATTCTATTATTTCCCAATTAATTCTTTTTCTTTCCAATTATTTATTTATCGTTTATAATTCTTTAAATTGTATAATAATTGAAAATCAATTTCAATCACTTAAATTCAGAATAATAAACAAATAAATAAACATCATTGATCAATTAATAATTCTAATTATTTAATTCATTATTCATAATTTTCTAAATTATAATAATTGAAAATAGAATTTCAATTATTTAACTTAGAATGATAAATAATTAAATAATCACTGTTGACCAATTAATAAACCTTTTTTCAAATGTTTATTTCATTATTCATAAATCTTTAAATTATATAATAACCGAAAATGGATTCCAATTATTTAATTTTAAGATAATAAATAATTAATAAACCTTGTTTGATCAATTAATAAACCTCTTTTTCAATATTTATTTTATTATCTATAAATCTTTAAATTATATAACAATTGAAAATAAATTCCAATTATTTAAATTTAAGATAATAAATAATTAATAAACATCATTTTAGCATGAATCGATTAATAAATTTAGCGTTCAAAAATAAACAGCTCTCGACTCGAAAAAGTTATGAATTTTAAAAATCACAAGATCAAAACACTTGCAATGTAATGATGCAGATGGGAGATGGTATCTTAGGTCAAAATTTGGGGTACAACAACTTCCATATGAACATCCTTGAGATTTCTAATGCTGTCAGTGCTTTAGGAGAAAAAATTCCAGAAGACAAATTGGTGAGAAAGACGCTTAGGTATCTTCCCAAGAGACTTAATATGAAAGTGACTGCAATAGAAAAAGCATAAGACATTGACAAGATGAAAGTGGATGAACATGTTGGATCACTTCAGACATTTGAATTAAGTCTCAATGAAAGATCTAAAAATAAGAACAAAAGCATAGCTTTTGTAACCAATACTGAATATGAAGAGGAGGATTGTGATCTGGATACAGATGAAGGAATATATAATTCCTTAGTTATGCTTGGAAAATAGTTTAACAAAGTGATAAAAAGGATGGATAGGAATCCAAGATCAAATGTCAAGAACATCTCATCTGACATTCTTAAGTCAAATGAGTTTGGAAGAAAAAGGGTTGAAGAAAAGTCCACTCAAGGGAAGAAAATACAGTGTCATGGATGTGAAGGTTTTGGTCACATTAGAGCTTAATGTACTACATATCTTAAGAAACAGAAGAAGAATCTATTTGTTACTTGGTCTGAAGAGGATTTTGATCTTGAAGAGGAATCTGCAAAGTATTTTAAAGCATTGACAGGAAAATATGTGTCTGATGTAGATTCTAGTGATGGTGAACTAACATTTGATGAGCTAGCTGCCTCGTACAAAGAATTATGTCTCAGAAGTGCAGAAGTTTTCCTAGAAGGGGAGAAACAGAAAGCACTCATAACCCAGTTGAAGGAAGAAAGGAAAGATCATTTGAAAACTATTTCTAATCTTGAAAGTGAAGTGACTTCTCTGAATTCAAATCTTGATAGAGTGGTCAAATCTCTCAAGATGCTGAATAACGGGTGTGACACATTAGATGAAATTCTTCAAGTGGGGAGAGTGATAGGAGACAAGAGTGGTCTAGGGTTTAATGAGAAAAAGGAACCTGTTTCAGAAGAACCTTCATCAAATTCGACTCATTCCAAGTCTAAACCAAAGATGTCGAATTAAATGTCTGAACATCATGGCAAGAAAATACATAATGGGAAACATCATTGTGAGAAAAAATTTACTTACACCAGAAAAAATTCCCAGCCTTGGAGGTGTCATCATTGTGGAAGGTTTGGTCACATAAGACCTTTCTGTTTAAAGTTGTATGGGTATCCTAAAACTACTCATATTCCCAATACTGATCAGATCTCTCAACATAGAAAAAAGAAGAAACAGTGGGTTCCCAAGTATAATGTTTGTTAGTTTCATAGCTCATACCTCTCTCAGAGTATCAACCTAAGATGACTGGTACTTTGACAATGGTTATTCTAGACACATGACAGGTGTCAAGAATCTATTGGTAGTTATCAAATCTTATTCTACCGGTTATGTGACTTTTGGTGATGGAGCCAAAGGTGAAATCAAAGGAGTTGGAAAGCTAGAATGTTCAGGAGTCCTAAAACTTGACAATGTGTTACTTGTTAAAGGGTTAAGAGCTAACCTAATAAGTATAAGCCAACTATGTGATCAAGGATTCAAAGTCAACTTCACCAAGGCAGAATGTCTCATTTGCAATGAGAAGAATGAAGTTATTATGAAAGGAATCATATCTAAAGACAACTGTTATTTATGGGTTCCCCAGAGTTGAGCCTCTCCTCAACATGTGCTTTAGCCAAAGAAAATGAAGTTAAACCGTGGCATCAAAAACTGGGACACTTGCATCTGAAAGGAATGAAAAGAATCATATCTATTGAAGCCGTGAGAGGAATTCATAAGCTTAAGATAGAAGAAGGAATAGTATGTAGTGAATGCCAGATTGGAAAGCAAACTAAGATGTCACATTAGAAGATCCAACATCTCACTACATCAAAAGTTTTGGAACTTCTTCACATGGACTTAATGGGACCTATGCAAATTGAAAGTCTTGGTGGAAATAAGTATGCCTATGTTTTTATAGATGACTTCTCTAGGTACACATGGATAAGTTATATCAGAGAAAAATCAGAAACTTTTGAAGTGTTTAAAGATCTCTGTCAAAAAATTCAAAGGGAAAAAGATAGTCATGTCATCAGAATTAGAAGTGATCATGGAAAGGAATTTGAGAACAATAAATTTGTTGATTTTTGATCTTCTGAAGGAATCAATCATGAATTTCCCTCTCCTATTACTCCTCAGCAAAATGGGATTGGGGAACGCAAAAACAGAACCCTTCAAGAATTTGCCAGAGCTATGATTCATGCCAAGAAGTTACCCTACCACTTTTGGGCTGAAGCTATGAATACCGTGTGTTATATCCATAACAAAGTCACTTTAAGGAAAGGCACCTCAGCCACATTATATGAAATATGGAAGGGAAGAAAACCTATTGTAAAAAACTTTCATGTTTTTGGAAGTAAATTTTACATCTTAGATGATCGTGAACAAAGGAGGAAGATGGATCCCAAGAGTGATGAAGGAATTTTCCTGGGTTACTCTACAAATATCAGAGCTTACAAAGTCTTTAACTCCAGAACCAAGATTATGATGGAATCCATAAATGTTATTATTGATGATAGAGGATGGAATAATGAAGATGATGTCTTAGAAGATGTCAAAAGATCTTTGTCTGATATTCCAACAGAATCCAATGACAGAAGTATTGATTCTAATCCATCTCAATAAGATCTTGAGCCCATTCATCTCAATAAAGGGCCTTCAATTAAAACTGAAAAATATCATCCTAAGGAGCTTATCATAGGATATCTAAATAAATGTGTTACTACTAGATCAAGAGAAGGGATATCAAACTCTTTATTTGTTTAAAAAATTGAGCCTAAGAATGTCAAAGAAGCCTTAACTAATGAGTTATGGATTAATTCTATGCAAGAAGATCTAGAAAAATTTAGTAGAAATGAAGTTTGGGATCTGGTTCCAAGGCCTGAAGGGACAAATGTGATTTTCACTAAATGGGTGTACAAGAATAAATCTGATGAAAATGGGGTGGTTACTAGAAATAAGGCAAGGTTAGTTGCAAAAGGATACACTCAAATTGAAGGAGTTGATTTTGATGAAACCTTTGCTCCTGTGGCCAGACTTGAATCAATCAGACTACTCTTAGGAGTTACTTGCATTCTGAAGTTTAAATTGTTTCAAATGGATGTAAAGAGTGCCTTATTAAATGGCTATCTAAATGAGGAAGTCTATGTAGAACAACATAAAGGATTTGTTGATCCAAGCCTTCCTAACCATGTGTACAAAATTAAGAAAGCTCTGTATGGATTAAAGCAGGCTCCAAGAGCTTGGTATGAGAGATTTACAGAATTTCTTGGTGAGAATGGATATAGGAAAGGTGGCATAGACAAAACTCTTTTTGTAAAGGAAGAAGAAGGGAAGATCATGATTGCACAAATTTATGTTGATGATATTGTGTTTGATGGGATGTCAAATGAGATGGTTCAACATTTTGTCAGGTAAATGCAGTCAGAATTTGAGATGAGCCTTGTTGGTGAATTAACCTACTATATTGGTCTACAAGTTAAACAAATGGAAGATTCCATATTGTCATCTCAGAGCAAGTATGCAAAGAATATAGTAAAGAAATTTGGGATGGAAAATACCAATCACAAAAGAACACTTGCTCCCACACATCTGAAGTTATCTAAAGATGAAAAAGGAGTAAGTGTGGATCAAAGTCTTTACAGAAGTATGATAGGCAGTCTTCTATACCTCACAGCTAGCAGACCTGACATTGCCTTTGTTGTAGGGGTGTGTGCTAGATATCAAGTTGATCCTAAAGTTAGCCATTCCAACCATTTGAAGAGAATTCTTAAATATGTGAATGGGACAAGTGACTATGGTATGCTATATTCTCATGGATCTATCTCTGCCTTAATTGGTTATTGTGATGCTAATTGGGCAGGAAGTGTCGATGATAGAAAAAGTACATAAGGAGAATTTTTCTTTCTGGTAAATAATCTCATATCTTAGTTCAGTAAGAAGCAAAATTGTGTGTCTCTGTCCACTGTTGAGGCTGAGTATATTGCTGCAGGAAGTAGTTGTTCTCAGTTGGTTTGGATGAAACAAATGTTAATAGAATATAATGTCAAACAAGATGTCATGACATTATTCTGTGACAATTTAAGTGCCATAAATATATCAAAAAATCCTATTCAACACAGCAGGACAAAACATATTAATATTCGTCATCACTTCATAAGAGAGCTTATGAAAGAAAAGATTGTTGCCTTAGAACATGTAGCTACTGAATTACAACTGGATGACATTTTCACTAAGGTTTTGGATGCAAATCAGTTTGAGAACATAAGAGGAAAACTAGGGATATGCATATATGAGGGTTTGTAGAAATTAAGGGCGTGTGGGAATATCATTAAAGTGATATTATATTATTTATGTTTCCAATAAATCAAATTTCATAAGCAATCATTTCAAGACTATCTCAAATACTCTCCCACACGCTATGACATACCTCTTTCTATTTTCACAACCTCTTCATTCTCCTTTATAGGAAAAGAACCTTGCTATTCTTTATCTCATTGTTCAAAACTTTTCAAATATGTCACAACATCATGATTCATCTCTCTCAAAGTGCTCTTCCAATGAAGCCAAGGCTTCAAGGTCAAAGAATGTCAATCGTCCTAAGGTCCTCTCCATTGATAAAGTCTTGGTCGTCACTCCTTTGTCAACTATTCCACCTCTTGAGAATAAGGTCAAGAAACCCATATCGTCCCATGCAAAGAAATCCAAAGACGAGTTTGACACTTCTAAAGGTAATGATTCTACTCCTGCTGATGATAGGTCAGAAGAAGACATTGTTAATGTTGATAGAAGTATTAGAAGGCTAGTAGATAGGGTGTTAAATGAAGGTTTTGTTATGCCTTGGATTTCTACTCCTCTTGCTCGTATGCCTTCTCCGGCTGACAAAGGAAATGATCCTAAAAGTGTTGGTGAATCATCCATCTTCAAGAAATATGTTACTGAAAGAAAACTTGGCAAGCTTGCTACTCCTGCTCTAGAAGAAGTGGAAGCTAATGTTTAACAAGATGTTGAGACACCATCTGCTGAGAAGGACCCTTCTGTTAAGGAAACTACAAGGAATTCAAATGCTGAGAATGTGGTGAATGCTGATGAGTTATCTGACAATGACCTTATTACCAATGTGGTGCCTGGCATTGCTGAAAGGCTTAAATATAGGGAAGTGAATGATGTGAATGTCACACCCCCTGCCAAGAGTATCAAGAAGAAGACTATGTATGGTCCCCCAAATCCAAGAAGTAAAGTGGTTTCTCCCTCCAACAAAAGAAAAATTAGACCTGATGACTCCTCATATGATGATGAGGATGATATCCAGAATGTGATACGGTGGCAGAACCGACTGTTTAATATACTGGTTTTGCATTTTGTGTTTGCAAAAGTTGCGGTAAGCAAGAGTCGCCACCGACTTTTCTTTTATCCAAGTTAAGGAAAGGGTGTAAAGAACATAAAAATACCTTTTTGAGATTTTCTGAGTAAGGAGGGTAGATTATGGAAAGGGAAGGTGTTAGCACCCTTTCCATCCGTAGTTATCTACGGGCTCTTAGAGGTTTACTCATTTTGAAATACCTTTTGTGCTTTGTGCGTTTGAAAATATTTGGAAAATGCCTTAGTGCGACGATTTGCTTTACATTTAACTCTTGTATCAGTCCTCAAGAGTGTTAATAAAGAAAATGTTTTTGAAAATTGTTTTTGAAAAGTAATATTTGTGTAAGTGCAAAAAGTGTTTTTGAGCAAACTTCTAACAACTATCTAATTTTATACTCGAAAAGGGTTGTTCTTTTCCTCCTATCCTTTATACAATGCTATCCTACTATTAGTGAGTAGGTAGCCCTATCGTTGGATGTTTGAGGGACATCGAAGGGACGTTTACAGTCACGAAGGCAACTTGAGGAGACGCTTTAGAAATTTTCTTTAGGGACTAGATCATATACTGAAAAGGCAACTGTAGGGTCATTGAGGGACTATGATCTTTTGATTTATGGGTCTTTGCTAAAGCGTTCCTGCCTCATGACTATTTTATTTCTTAAAGGCAACTAAAGTGGGGTACCCTAGAGGTGTATATGTGCAAGTGTGTTATGTTCAGTTATTTTTGTCTTTTTGTTAAGTTTGCTAACATTTTAATTTCAGTCTTGCCATACGCGCCTAGTTACTAGCAGTTAATATGTACATAAAAATAAAGTGCGGGAGGTATAAATCTAGACTATTACATGGCTTTGGGGAGGGGGATTTACACTGTACAATGCTTTAGGGAAAAAAATAAAGAAAGCAGTAAAAAAAGTCCTACTTAATCTATTACATACCGGTATACAGTTACATTATTATAAAAAATGCAAGAACAAGAATAATGCGCGCGAAATGAATAATACGTCTAAAAGGAACCTAAGAAAATACTAAGTAAAAAATCTTTTTGATTGTTTTTTTATTTAAGAAAGTAAATAACCTAAAAATACATTTAGAAAATAAAATTAATCAAGAAAAATAGTCTAAATTCTTTTTTATTTTTTTTATTATTTAAAGAAAATAATTAAACATAAATTAAGTCCTAAGTTCTAATTTATTTTTAATTAAAGAAAAATAGTTAAAATAGTTATTAATTAATTCAAAAAATTAATTTAATTAAAAAACTAAAACTATATTTTTTGTTATTTTATTATTACATTATACTAATTAAATAAATGAAGAAAACAAATTAAAATAAAAAAATATAAAGCAAAGTGACAAAAACAATGCGAAATGGGCTAGGATAATTATAAATTAGGGGGTGCTGAAATTGAATTTTGCTAGGTCCAAGTGAATCTTAAGCCCAGGCCATGCTGGATCAGGTGAGATGAGGCCTTGAGGGTGCATGGTGGATCTCAAATTGAATCCTTTAGATCTAGACCCCTTATGATTTGAAGGCTAGATCTGATGGTGTTTGGTACACTTCAGGCCATGTAGTGCATCAAATCTGCATGAAACAAGTTAGAAAATATAAAAATGGAGTTTCCTTAGGCGTTTTGTGATGTTTCAGGGCTTGGTAATGATTGCAAAAGCTTCAGGGAGCCTCCGGGAATATATTTGGATCTTTTGTTTGGACTGAGGAAGGCTGGAACCTAAAATGCGAATTTTACAACTTTGGTAATTTTTGGAAAATTTGTAGAGCTTTTCCAGGCTGTATATCATGTGTCTTGAAGCTTGATAATGTGTCCTTTATATAGAGAGGAGGGAGGAGACAAGAGAACAAAGGTAATAAAAACCATAAACATGTATTTTTAAGGCCATGAATGATATTTTGTAACTTTGCCAAAGACATGGAATCTTGTCTTTTTTGAATTTGAATGAATGTGGACATTGCTTGCACAAAATTTTATGGGCCTAGGCTGTCTAAAACATCAAACCAAAGCTCAAAGCCCATTTCCAATTATTTTATACATTTTATTTTATATTTATTTGAAATAAATTAAAATAAATACGAATAAAATAGTTAACAAATGCAAGGCATGGCAATAATAATTTTAGAGGTCCTCTATAGGCTTAGGAAGATGTTTGAAGTCCAAGAAATTAAGCCATTGACCTAAAACTTCAAGTTTGCTCAATGCATAATTCTTGAAAATTCCTAAATTTTCCCAACTTGGGAAGGCCATAACTTACTCGATTGTTGTCTCATTATGATGATATGGGAATTTTTGGAAAGCCCAATATGTCTACTTCAATCCCTATTTTTATCAATTTTTCATTTGAAGATTTTATCTTGATGCAAATGGTCTTGAGAAAAAGTGCCTTTTGTTGACTTTCTGAAAATGACATGTAATGTATAAGCTTGTATCCTTCAAATGGTGCATTTCTTGGACTTGAGGAATGAATCAAAGTTGTATGGAATTGGATTCTCTTCAAAATAAGCTTTGGTTGGGGAAAATGGTTGAAGTATGAGAAAGTTATGCCTGGTCAAAGTTTGGTTGATTTTTCCATTAGAAACCCTAATTAGCAATTCTTGACTTTTGATGAATTAGGAGCATTTCTTGAGGGATCATGATCAACCCTTGATAAAATGATGTATATCACTTCAAAATGTTGATGTTGACAAAAATCTTGAAGTTTTACTGTATATAGACTATAGTTGACTTTTGACCTAGTACAGTTGATTTTCAAGCATTTGAGCAATTGACTGAGCAAACTTGTAGTGAAAGGTATGAAATTTGTCATGGATCTTGGTGAAAAATGAAACCCTAGTTGGAAGGTCAATGCTTAGGAGGAGAATTTGTCTGATCAATTCTTGGTCAACCTTGAGCAATTGAGGACCTCTAGGATTATGTCTTGTGGGAAAATGGAAGGGAAAATTTTAGGGTACAACACAGAACATTTATCTTGTGAAGAGATCTAAAAGTAAGAAGCGAGTTGTATTAGTAGAAGAAGCTGAATCTGACTATGATGTCGAGGAAGATGTCAGGGATATCTCTCTTGTGAAGAAGTATGCATTCAAAAAGCTTTCTATTAGGGTGCATGATGCCACTCTAGACAACATTTCCTTCCATTCTGTTGGGAATTATGAAAAGTGGAAATATGTATTTCAAAGAAGAATTGACCTTGAAAGAGAGTTGGGAGATGGTGCACTGGAGTGCAAAGAGATTATGGAGCTGATTTCTTTTGTTGGCTTGATGAAGACTGTCATCTAGTTTGCAAAATGTTATGAGACTCTTGTTAATGAATTTATTGTTAATATTCTCATTGATTGTGTTGATCATAAAAGTAAGGAGTATAGGAATGGGTTTGTTAGAGGTAGATGTGTAGAATTTTCTCCTGCTGTCATCAATAGATATCTGGATAAGTCTGAAGATAATTATTGTGAGCTGGAAGTATCTGATAATCAAGTGTGCAAAGCCATCACTGCAAACCAAGTGAGTGAGTGGCCCATGAAGAATAAACTTCCTATTAGCAAGCTAAGTGTGAAATATGCTATCTTACATAGAATTATAGTTGCTAACTGGTTTCCTACCAATCATACCTCAACCATTACAATTGGCTTAGGAAAGTTTATCTATGTTGTTGGAAATAAGAAACTGTTTGATTATGGTGCTTACATTTTTATCATACTATTAAGCATGCAGGAACATGTGCTATCAAAATGCCTATTTCCTTTCCATCTCTTATTTGTGGAATTATTCTTAATCAACATCCTGGAATTCTGAATGGAAATGATGTAGTCTGCAAGAGGGAGTCTACTTTGACCCTTCACTTCAAGTTGTTTTCAGGAAAACATGTCTGAAACATTGTTTTAACATCTGCATCTTCTGAAAACAAGACCTCAACCAAGGATGTCATGATTACTGAATTAAGGGAAGCCTGCAAAGAACTTGATGATGTGATCAGAGTTAGCTCAGCAAGAAAGCTAATTTTTGAAAAGATGATCAAATAGCTGCAGAAGGACAACAATTTTGATGATAGAGTGAGCACTGAAGGAGGAAATTCTGATGATGGAGGAAGTTCTGACTCTACCAAGTCTACTGGTCCTGAAGACAGTTAGACCATTTGTTGTTTATTTGGTTTGACCCATTTGTTCCTTTTTGGAACTTGTATGTGCTTGACTCTTGGATTCTATGGTCTGTACTTATTTGGCATATTCTATTACTACTATTCTCTTGAATGCATGTTTTATATGGCATATCATGTCTAAAAAGGGGGAGAGAAATTGACTGACCTCTGACTGACTGAAAAATGACTGAGGGGGAGCTAAATGTTTGAGGGGGAGCCTCATGTCTCTGAAGAGGTTCTAACATCCTCCTCTGCTAACAGCTGACTGAGTTACTTTTGCTAACTACTAACTGAGTTTTGTTTTTGCTTGTGTTTCTTCTCTAATATTGTGCTCAAATAATATTTTAGCAAAAATTTGCCAAAGGGGGAGTTTGTAAGTGTTTGTTGGCAGCAATTTTGGTAAAACACTGACTTGATAATGTTTTGCTTAATGCCTTGACATTTGAAGCAAACTGGTTTTGAATGATGTCAAAGCAGATGTCTTAACATCTACCTCCTGATCTGAACGTGACATCATATTTGTTTCCAATATTTTGTTTCCTATTTTTATGGGTGCCATTATTTAGGATTTGTGTTTTTTTAATGCTTTTAATATTGTTGCATTTTATATTGTCCTTAGATATTTGTGTCGTGACATCTCCTTCGACATCACATATCTGATACCAGAATTTCAGCAAGGGTATTATGGTCATCTCACCTCTTAAGTGGAACAAGTAAGGGTTTGTTTGGCTAAGTACCATCCTTCATTTGAAAACAAAATCAGAATTTTGTTGGAAGAAGGAAAGGAAGGGTGAAAGAGAGAAGAGGGAGAGAACCCATTGTCAACTTCAAGCTTCATCTCCAACAATCCTTGCATGCAACTCAAGAATAACTATCATCATCATCTCCTAATTTTGGTTTGCACCTCCTTCTACTGCTAATCATAGTGAGTCTCTTAGTTAGAAACTTCGGGGTTTTGTGGGAAATGGTATGAATTGGGGATAAGGGTTTTTGAATGAGAATTCTTGATCCATGTTGGTTATAAATGATGAATAGGATGTATCATAACTATTTTTTGTATTTTCATGTTATGGGTATTTGGATTAGAGTGCAAAAGTGGAGGTTTGTGACTCCAAGATTGCACTGTCCTTGTTCTGGTTTTTCTGTAAATTTCAGATCGAGCTTAGCACGCAGGGTCGTGCTTAGCGCGCTTTCCTGGGACTGACCTGATGCATTTTCTCATAGCACACTAGGGCTTCGCTTAGCACGCCTTCATGAAGTATAATTTTATTATTAAATTCCCCTGAGTGCAATGTTATTCCATATTGGGTACTAGACGCCTCCTCAATGTGCTGTGACTTATCTAATCATGTTGTGGAATGCGTAATGCCATGTATAATCACATGATTTCTCATTTTATGCAGGTGTGAGCTTAATACATGTATAAGTTGAAAATGAATTATATGTTAAATGATAAAATGTGATCATTGGTTGTTTCCCGTTTGTTCCGGTTGAACATTCGAAGATGTTTTCCTGTGTGGCGTGATGTGTATTGTGAATTGATGTATGCTTGAATCATAGTAGGCCTGGATAATAGGTGGTAAATCATTTGTGATGTTGTACGGTCTGTTCAACTTATTATACCATTGCAATGAAGCAAGTGAGGGTCTATAGAGCATTTTCACATTTGGAGTACACATTGGTGTTTTTGGTATGCCATACACAGTTGAGCTACCATTATGAGGAAGCAAGTGAGGGTCTATAAGGTGTTTCCCACTTGGAGTAATCTTCGGCGTGCTTGGCATGGTGAGTTAGTGATGCCATATAGGCAATATCACTTGATTACTCACCTCTAGTGATGCCAAGTAGGCAATATCACTAGGCTTTCACCCAGTGGGATTGTGGGGTCAAGAAGGCGTGCTTTCCTTTGTATTTTTACTTACTTACATTTGGATGATTTGTGGGGTAGTTGTAATACCCAAAATTTGTCCTATCCTTTCACTTTTATCTAGTTTATGCATTTTGTGATCCTCACTCCATCTGCATACCCTCCATTAGGTTATTTAACACATCATGCATTACTAATCAAATGATTTGGAATGGGATCAAGGTATTTGATCAACACAATAAAGCTCTCGTAATTTTTCAACGCATGTTTGAGTTGTGGAAGATTTGGGTGTTTTTGGTGAATTTAAAACAGTGCGAATTAGAAATAGTGTTTTGACTGATCCGAGTTTGAAAATTTTCATCTCCAGCTTGGAATGGTTTTTTTGGTTGATTCTTGAGGTTTTTGAAACCGTCTCGATGTTCTCTTCAATTTTCGTGTTTGTACCAAAAGCTAACTCTTAAAGAAAAGTTTCCGAATACGCAGTTCTTTTGGAAGTTATATGGTGACAAATACAAAGAAAAAGGTGCTGAGAGTGCATTTTTGGTGCACTAGAAAATTCATAACTCGAAGACCATTCATCATTTTGAGCCCGTTCCGGTGACCAAAATTATGTCTTGATGTCCTCTACATCTTTGTCTCTCACGAGTAGAAGCCAATTCTGCTCAGAAAGTCTTCGAATATATGAATTCATCAAATATGTTCGCACAGGAAAATTGTGATAAATGTTCACCTGATTCCTCTTTAGAAAATCATAACTTGGTCGATTATTATCGTATTGAGTGGGTTCCACTGGCATTGGTTCAAAAATAGAGTTGGACAAATATTGCTTTCATCTTTCCAATTCAAACAATATCCCGAAGGCCTTTGTTTTTGGTCCAAAACGCGCGCAATACATTGAAAATCGTGAACTGAGAAATATTTTCATATGGGCGAAACTTGAAAAATCATAACTAAATTACCGTTTAACCGTTTGAGCCAATATTCAAACACAATTTTTCTCTCGATGTTGTCTACATTTTAGTTTCACATTTCAACTTCGAAAGTCACGCTGAGGGACCTGCGAATTTGACCTGAAGGTGTCAGACTCTGATAAACTGAAAATTTGCACATTTGCTTGTACTTGTTGGAGGCTCATTCATTCAAAAAGCTGATGAAATTTATTCTTATTCACTCCAATTTTCAAGGGGGACTCTCATAATTGACCAATTCTCAAAAACAATCAAAAGACTTTCTCTCATCTTGCTCAAGGATCAAAGAGCGGCTTTCTCTCATTTTCATCAAGAACACCAACAACTTTTCCAACAAACTTCTTCAAGATCTAAAAGTCAAAGAAGCTCAATTTTTCTCTGATCTCGAATCTGATTGTTGCGATCTCTATAACTAAGCTTTCTGTTCAATTCTACGGTAAGATTTTCTTGATTTAAGCACTTTCCAAATAAGCGATTCTTAAATAAGTACTTTTATGGATCAATAAATTGAACTTTGATGTAATTAGAATTATGGAAGTGATTTCAATTATGAAAATTGAATTGATCTTGAATCATGATGTGAAAATCATAAATTGGATGATTAAATAAGTACTTATTCAATTAATTGATTTTCATGAAAGTGTTTATTTGAGAAAACAAATGTTGAAGTTGTTTCAAGCTTAATTGATGATTCTTGATTGATTATGTGTGGTATAATTTGGATCTCTAATGGTGCAAATATCATGAGTTGAATTTAGTAGGTTATGTGTTTGATAAAATGCTTGAGGCATTGTGCCTTGATCTTACCGCATGATTTAATTGATTTTTGGTTGCGTGCAAATTTCCTTGTGCTATGGTCATAGCATAATTGATGTGAATTTGATTTTTGATCCGATAAAAATACGTCGAAACTCATGAAATCGGATCATGAATTCACATGTCGATCATGCTAAGATCGAAGAATTTGTCGTATAATTTTTATTGTTTTGATTTCTGTTTCGTGACATGGATATTCTATGATTTTCAATCTTTCCAACGATTCGAACCATGCACGAAACATACACTTGATGCAAAAGTTATGTTGCTTCAAAGTTTCAATTGAATAAGACGGCAGTTGAGTCGATGGATAGCCTTTTTGAGTCGACGCCAACAGTTTGTACCACACACGTGAAGTGTTGTGCCGACCCTCTGGTCGATGCAAACTGAGAAAAATCCCAGGCATGAGTCGACTCAATCCCTGTTGCGGTCGACGCAAATATTCTGGTCACCTGCGGGAAGTGTTGCGTCGATCCTCCAGTCGATGCAAACTGAGAAGATTTTAGGCATGAGTCGACTCATCCCCTATTGTGGTCGGCACATCTTTTCCAAATTTTTGCTTCGTTGGCTTTGCTTTGGCTATTTTTTGCTCCAAATTTCCTTCTACTCTTTTATACTTTAATTTTCCTTGTTATTTTTAACATGTGTGTTGATTGTGCAAGGTGCATTTGGATGGTTTTTGATCATGTAATTATTACTCGATTATTTGATCGGAAAACTTGTTTGGACTTTTGATTTATGGTCCAATTTTGTGTTCGACACGCATGCCATTGTTTGGTGCCCCTTATCTTGTATAATTGTATTTTGTGTAGGAACTTCTGATTACACGTTGCATTCGTAACATGCGTTTGCATTTATCTTGGTTGGATATTGTTTATGACTTTGTTTGTTTCTTGGTGAAGCTTGCTCGACACGTACTCTCCGCTTCTCTAGTGCTCTCGTCTGCTTTTGACAATTTGCTTGCTTGTGGTAGTCGCCGCTACTACCTTTGTACTTCTCTGCACTTTATCGCTTTTCTAGAGATCATGAGAAGTAGGGCTTTACTGCTTTCTGATCCATGAGAAGTAAGGTAGAGATGTATGATGGGGATTTTCGTTGCTGGTCATGTCAGGAACCCCTCTGGTTCATTTCAAGACCCGTTTAGGGAAATTCTGCATTGTTTGCCATTTTGTGCTACTTGTGTGTGGTTTTTTTGAAACCCTACCTCTGTGTAGGTATTTTTCATGTGTGTTTACATTTTGTGCCCACATTATTCCCCCATCCCTTATTGAAGTCCTCAAAAGGAGGCGAGCGGGGAGGGTTATCAATCAACCCCTGCAATTTCGTCTATGTCATCCTTAGATCGTGACGCACTGCGATGCTTAGGAGTTGTGCCTGCTTTTATGTATCGAGTATGTCAAGTGGGGAAGGGTTCCGCAATCGAACCCCAACGCTTTATCAGGAGTTCTCATTGGTTGATGCTGACACTCCGTGGTCATTCTTATTGCTTTCTATCGTCTAGCGTGATCTTGCATATCTTGGTTAGGTGTTCAGTCGCTTTGGACATCACATTTTGGTTTTTCATCTCACTCTCGCTTGTTTGTCTCGGGTGATACGCTCCCCTTGACTAAAGTGTGTCGTTTCTTTTCCTTTCTCTTTTATATGCATGCTCTTTGGAGCTTGATTGTTTTATCCTTGCACATACCATGTTCCCTTAGGATGTTCTTACTCCGTTCGGATGCAAGTTAGACCTTAGGTTGTAAACCATGCATGCTAACATTAGGTAGACATTTCCCTTTTGTTAATCCAAACTTTAGGACCACCATTGTATGATAATATTAGGTTATAAATAGGCTAGTCTCCCTTTAGACTATTTTCTTCCCTTTTTGCATCCTTGCATTTAAAACTAAAACCTTTTTCTTTAGCAAATCATAAAACATGATAATCTCACTTAAACCCTTTTTCAAGGTAACAAAACACAAACCAATCAAATGTGGCATCTTGCCTCGAGGGCGTAACTCGAAATCATTTTCAGCAAGGACGTGGTTAATTTACTTCTGTGCCAACACATAAGTCTCCAAAGGTCGAGCTGCAGAAGAAGGCGGAATTAACATTTCCCATAAAATATACAAAACAAACAAAAACATGTGAGCCGAACTACGGTAGTTCTGATTCCTTAAAAAGGATACGTAGGCATTGGGGTAGGGCCCAAGCGAGTACAAGTTTATTTTCTCTACATTCTTTTCTCATTCCTTTTACATGCATTCTTCTTTAGTAGTAAACGGTAAGCATAGAATAAACACATCCATAAGATAGATAACAAGAGTGGATACCGTATAGTACTACGGGCGTGTGGGGTGCTAATACCTTCCCCTCGCGTAACAGACTCCCTTACCCGATCTCTCGGTCGGAAGACCGTGACTTCTCCCTTCTCAAGTTTTATCGATGTTTACCTTTCCCTTAATATGGGATAAAATATGTTCGATGGTGACTTCATTATTTGATGATTTTCAGCCGGTTGTTTCAGTAGTGACGCCACATAGGCAAATGTCATTCTGGTAACTCGTCACAGATGAGACTGTGTAGCCAAGTAAGCATCAATCACTTTTGACTCATCATATTCATCGTGCAGTATGCTTGTGCAAGTATTTTGATGATTAGGCACTTGCGACTCATCGAGGGTGTGATTGTGTATCCTAGGTAGCAAGAAGAGAAGTTACTTCTGGATTCCTCGTACATGGGTTCGGGTCTTCATACTCGGTTGTTGTTGGTTGTGTGCTTGCTTTTATCTCATTGGTCGGTCATGGGACTTCCAATAGTGATACTATGCCTTGTTGTGTTTTTCACCTAGCCGTGAGAAAATCCCTGGATCCCTGGTTGACCCGTTTTGTTTGTATGCACCTTGTAGAATCGAGCGAGCCCTTAAGATAGGGAGACTCGCTGAGATTTAGTAATCTCACACCATTCCAATTATTATTTTTCAGGTTGTTCGAGGAAAGATCGAGGCAAGGGTAATATGACTTAGTTTCTGGAGATTTTTCATTGGCGACATTTCATTTTTCTTTTGTATCATTCTGCTTATGAACTTTGGATCATGTATTAGTACCTATTGGATTTGTATCTTTTGGCCATGAAATTTTCGGCGTTTGTATTTTGTACTAATACTTATTTAGTTCTGCTGCTTATGTATGATTTCATGTACCTTTTAAATACCATACACATATATCCTAGGCAATGTATGTATGGGGTGTTACAGTTGGTATCAAAGCAGGTCGATTCTCGGATTTACCATGAAACATCATAAGTCAGCTAAATTATGCCTCATATGTGTAATTGTCGGCATGATTCTTTATGTCTTACTTATGGCATTGAACATGATCAAATTGATTTTATGTGTAGGATAAATAGGAAGATGGATGATGGACGCAAAGGTCCCGGATGGCCTAGGACTAGGAATGTGGAACCTGAGACTGAAGCTGGAAATGAAAATTTACCTTGGTTGTAGATGATGAAACAAATGTAGCAGCAGAATCAGATGATGATACAAATGATGTATGGTATGCAAGGGCAACAACCAGCCGCTCCTACTCCTACTCCACAATCTGAAGCAGGGCCGAAATTCCATGCTTTCTTCCAGATGAAACCATCAGAATTGTTGGGTGGCTTAGATCTTGTGGCAGCTCATGATTGGTTGTATGGGATGGAAAGAATATTTTAATCTATCCAGTGTATCGAGGAAGATAAATTTGTCTTTGTTGCTCAGATGAAGAAAGGACCTGCTGGTAGATGGTGGGATATTGCATCCACTTATTTTACCACTCAGATGATTCCTAAGGATTGGCAACATTTCAAGACAACTTTCTTGGAGATTATTATCCTTACAACTTGTGTACCTAGAAGGAACGTGAGTTTCAGTTGTTCAAGCAAGGAAACATGTTGGTGTCTAAGTATGTTGAGAAATTTAAAGACATGGCTTCCTATTCCAGAAAAGATGTATATGCACCTGATTGGAAGATTGGTCAATTTCTTTTTGGGCTGAATGCAAAAGTTGCTCATAGTGTGTCTCAGAGGGAGTTTACTGCTTATGCTGAGTGTTTGAGGCAATGCTATGTTACTGAAAACAATTTGAAAATAGTTCAGGAAGAACAAGAGCATAATAGGTCGGTGCATAAGGATCAAGGAAGATCGGGTAGTATCTGAAACCCCGTAATTCTCCAATAGTGAAGAAGAAAGTTTACGGTGATCGTTCAACTCAACCTCCCTAGTGTGGCAAGTGCAATAGGAAACAACTTGGTGGTTGCAAGATAAGTCAAGTGCAATGTTACAAGTGTGGATGGCCAGGTCACTATAAGAGGGATTGTCATATCCAGGATGTTCCTAAGAAGACAAAAGGTCGGGTTTACACCTTGGATGCTAGGAAGGCCCATGGAAACTCCAACCTTGTTTCTGGTATGTGCTATGTTAATAATCAACCCTTGTTTGTGTTAGTTGATTATGGAGCGACACATTTCTTCGTTTCTAATCTGTGTGTGATGACTTGGTTTTGAAGTGAGTTTTCTTCCCAATCCTATGATTATTTCATCTGCTACTGATGATATAGTAGAAGCTCAAAAAGTATACAAGGATTATTCTATCACTTTCAATGGCCGTAATTTATTGATTGATCTTATTTGTCTTTCGCTCAAGAAGATCGATGTGATATTGGGTATGGATTGGTTGTCAGCTAACTCAATATACATTGGTTGTAAGGGGAAGGCTATTTTCATTCCTGCGGAAGAGACTACTCTCATTGATGCCATTGGTAATCTGATCGAAGGTATGGTTAACATGGTCAATTATCTTTTTACTCAAGAGAAGCCCTTTCTTTTGGTTCTTACCTCAGATTCAGAAGATAGCGAGAGTGTGTTAGAGATTCATGTTGTGTGTGAATTTCCTGATGGTTTTCTACAGGATGTCAGTTCTCTCCCACTAGAAAGAGAAGTTGAATTCTCTATTGACCTTGTTCCAGGAACCTCTCTGGTTTCTATTGCTCTTTATTAAATGTCTCCTGCAGATCTGAAAGAATTGAATACCCAATTATAAGAGTTATTGGCGAAACACTTTGTCCGACCTAGTGTTTCTCCATGGGGATCTCCTGATTTGTTGGTGAAGAAGAAGGACAACAATATGCGCTTGTGTATTGACTATCTCCAATTGAACAAGGTGCCCATAAATAACAAGTACCCTCTACCAGGAATTGATGACCTCCTAGATCAGTTGAAAGGAGCATGCATGTTCTCTAAGATTTATTGTAGGTTAGGATATCATCAAATCCAGGTTAAGAACTTGGATGTGTCAAAGACCACAATCAGGACGTGATATGGTCATTATGAATTCTTGGTTATGTGGTTTGGAGTGACCAATGCTCCTACTGTATTTATGGATTACATGAACTGGGTGTTCCAGCCATATCTGGACTAGTTTGTGGTAATCTTTATAAATGACATCCTGATTTAGTCTTGGACTATTGAAGAGGATGTATAACACTTGAGAATCATGTTGTCTATTCTTCTAGAGAAACAATTGTTCGCAAATTTTATCAAGTGTGAGTTCTGGATGTATGAAGTTAAGTTCCTTGGACATGTTATATCTGGTGGCAGTGTAGCTGTAGATCCATCCAAAATGGAAGCAGTGGTGAATTAGGAACAACCAAATAATGCAATCAGAGTATGTAGTTTCCTAGGGTTGGTAGGTTATTATTAGAGGTTCATTATGGGATTCTCTAAGTTGGCTCTACCCTTGACGAGGCTTACGAGAAAAGGAGTTCCTTTCAGTTGGAATTCTAAATGTGAGCAAAGTTTTTAGAAGATGAAGGAGAAATTGACTAGCACCCTAGTGTTAGTGATTCCAGATCCGGAACGATCATATGAAGTTTTATGTGATGCTTCCAAGAAGGGATTAGGTGGAGTATTGTTCAAGATGGACAAGTTGTAGCCTATTAATCTCGATGATTGAGACCTCACGAAGAGAATTATCCTACTCATGACCTTGAACTCGCTGCATTTGTTTTCGCACTTAAAGTGTGGCGACATTACTTGTATGGAGTCCACTTTGAGATGTTTAGCTATCACAAGAGCTTGAAGTATCTATTTGACCAGAAATAACTCAATATGCGTCAAAGGAGGTGGATGAAATATCTTAAGGATTATGACTTTGATCTGAGGTATCATCCTAGAAAAGCTAACAAAGTGGCAAATGCCTTGAGTAGAAAAGAGATTCCCATTGCATAACTAATGATGCTGGAGTTTGATCTTTTGGAGATATTTTGGAATCTTGATCTACAGTTTGAGTGGGAACCTATAGATGTATTGGTCAATAATTGGAATATTGGGAATGAGTTGCATAAAAGAATTCGAGAGGCGTAGTGGGATGATATGAAATTATAAGCTAAGGAAAGTCTCCCAGATTTCTTTCGAGCATCTGATGAGACTATTCTGTTTAAGCAAAGGGTGTGTGTACCCAGTGATGCAGAATTAAGAAGAGTGATTTTGGATGAAGCTCACAAAAGCAGATTCACCATTCATCCCAGATCGACCAAGATGTACCAAGACTTGAAGAAGAGTTTTTGGTGGCCCGGTATGAAGAGGGACATTACGTATTATGTGGAGAAATGTATGATTTGTCAATAAGTGAAGATAGAAAATCAAAGGCCCAGAGGCATGTTGCAACCATTATACATTCATGTAAGGAAGCGAGCTAGTATATCCATGGATTTCATTGTGGGTTTACCGCATGCCTTGGGTGGACATGATTCTATTTGGGTGATTGTAGATTGATTGACTAAATCCATGCATTTATTGCCGGTTAAGACAACTCATAAGGTAGTTCATCTCGCTAGGTTTTTTATAGCAGAAATTGTGAATTTCATGGTGTACCATCTAGAACTGTATGGGATATAGATCCAAATTCACTTAATGGTTTTGGAGAGCGTTTCTCCATGAGATGGAGACGAATTTGAATTTGAGTACTCCTAATCATCCTCAGATCGATAGGAAAACATAGAGGACTATCCAAACCATTGAGGACATGTTAAGGGCATGTATCCTAAAAGGTGACGAAAATTCGAAGGATCACTTACCTTTGCTAGAATTTGCATACAAAAACAGTTACCACTCAATTATTGACATGGCACCATCTGAAGCTTTGGTGAATGAGAAATTCTTGGACCAAAGATAATTTAAGACACAACAGAAAAGATCAGGATGATTCGAGGAAAGATGAAGAAAACACAAGATCGCCAAAAGAGATATACGAAGAGGAGAAGAAACTTAGAATTTAGTTAAGGTGATCACGTGTTTTTGAAAGTTACTCCAAGGCTAAGATTGAAAGAATCGTTCAAGAAGCACAAACTTAGCTCGAGATATGCGGGATCTTATCAGATCATGAAATGGGCAGGTGACGTTGCATACCAGTTAGCATTGCCTCCTTCACTATCCGGGTTGCATGACTTTTTCCACGTGTCTCAACTTCAAAAGTTCGTGTCAGATTCATTTCATCTTATCCTTCTGTATACGATCAAAATAGAACCAGATCTTTCTTTTCAGCCGCAAGCTAGTTGTATCTTGGAGTATACTAATAGATCTTTGAGGAGCAAGGAGATACCGCTTATGAAGGTGTTGTGAGAAGATTCTCATCCCAAGGAAGCTACGTGGGAACTCGAACCAGAGATGCGAGAGCTTTATCCTCATCTTTTCTGGTAAGTTTTTGAATTTGAGGATGAATTATAATATATGGGTAATATGTATCAACCACATTTGATATTATTTTGAACAATAAAAGTGTAAATGTGGGGTAAGGGTATTATGGTCATCTCACCTCTTAAGTGGAATAAGTAAGGGTTTGTTTGGCTAAGTCTATTGTACCCCAAAATTTCCCTTCCATTTTATTCAAGACCTGCTCCTAGGATTCTCAATTGCTCAAGGTTTCTCAAGAATTGATCAGACAAATTCTCCTCCTAAGTAATGAACCTACAATTAGAGTTTCACTTTTATTAAGGAAGACTGGGTTTCTAAGGCCTCATGTGGATTTCATGGTTTCCCATATGTCTCCAAGAATGCTCATGACAAGTTTCAAGCCTTGCATCACAAGTTTGCTCAGTCAATTGCTCAAATGATTGAAAGTCAACAATATTGGACAAAAAGTCAATTGTGGTCAACATACAGTCAAAACTCAAGATTTTTGGCTAACATCAAGATTTTGAATTCACATTCATCATTTGATCAAGGGTTGATCATGATTCATCAAGAAAACTCAAAATTCACCAAAGGTCAAAAGTTATCAAATTAGGGTTTTCTTTATGAGAAGTTAACTAAACTTTGACCAAGCATAACTTTCACATGCATCATCAGATTTTCCTCAACCAAGGCTCATTTTGAAGGAAATTCAATTCTCCACAATTTTGTATGTCTAAGATCAAGTCCAAAAAGTGCTTCATTTGAGAGATATGGGCCAAAACATTATAGGTCATTTTAAAAGTCAACAAAAAGACACTTTTTGTCAAGGCAACATACATCAAGATAAACTCTTCAAATGAAAAAATGACAAAAATAGAGATTGTAGAAGAAATCTTGGGATTTCCAAAATGTCCAAGATCACCTTTGTAATACGGTGGGAGAACTGGCTTTTGGTTTTACGTTTTATCGCAAATGTTGTAGATAGCAAGAGTCGCCACTGACTTTTCTTTTATCCAATAAAGGAAAGGGTGAAAAGAATAGGAAAGACCTTTGAGAATTTTTCTGAGTTTGGGGGGTAAGTTATGAAAAGGGAAGGTGTTATCACCCTTTTCATCTGTATTTAACTACGGGCTCTTAGTCGCTAGCTCACTTTGAAAATGCTTTGTAAATGTGTGTTTAAAAATATTTTGAAAAAGCCTAAGTTCGGCAAACTTTGTAATGATTCTTGTATCGTTGAGAATGCATACAAAGTGTTTATTTTGAAAATATTTTTAGAAAAGAAGTGTCTTGTGAGAAATGTTTTTGATTGTGAGCAAGCGACTACGAGCTATCTACTTACTCAAAAGTCTTTCGTGTTATTTTCCTCTTCCTTTAGATAGTGTTATCCTACCATTAGTTAATAGGAAGCCCTATCATTGGATGTTTGAGGGACAAGTGTGGGTCATTGTACAGTCATAAAGGAAATTCGTAGGGCGCTTTAGCAATTTGTCGTAAGGGACTAAGATCGTTTACTGAAGGCATCATCGAAGGCTCATCGAGGGACTACAATCTTTTAACCGAAGGTCTTTGCTAAAGTGTCCCGTATTCGAGGGACATGACTATTTCTATCCGATGCAACAAGTGGGGTTATCCTAGAGGTGCGAGTGTATGAAGTGTGTCGAGAATCAATTATTTTAATCTTGGATATTAGGATTAGCTATCATTTGATTTTATGTCTTGCCATTCAATCCTATTAAACTAGCAGTAATAAGAAAAATAGTAAATTGCGGAAAAATAAATCTAGACTATTACAAAGCTTCGGGGAAGGGGGTTACAAACCACAAAATGGGGGAAAAAGTAAAGTAAAATCCTATTTAAGTTATTACAACCTTGTAGTAGTTACATAATAATAATAAAAGACCTAATGAGAAAAGTAAAGAACGTGCGAAGATTATACGGAGAAACGGAGAGATTTATTTATTGGAAAAAATGATTGACGATCTATCCTAATGATTAATTGATTTTTATTTTTATTTTTAAAAGTGAATTAATTACAACCTAAAAAAAAGAAAACTAAATTATGTTTATTTGAAAATATTTGATGAATAATACTTAAAGAAAGTAAGTTAATTAATTTTCAATTAAATTAAAAAAGAGTCAATTTAATTAATATAATAAAAAAAGTTTGAGTTAATTTTATTTTAATAAAAAAAAGTTGGTTTAATTATTTAATTAGAAAAAAGTTAGTTATTAAAACAAAATAAATATTTAAACAAACAAAAAAAAAGGAATGGGCTTGAAACAAGTAAACGGGGGTGTAGAACTAGAAATTGTCTAAGCCTAATAACTTAGGCACAGGCGCTGGAGGGAGGCCTTCAGAATGTTGTGCATCTCTCCAATGAGGCCTATCATGATTGCTCAGATCTGGAGCACTGGGTTTAGATCTTTTGAGATCTGATGGTGTTGATGTGAACAAGAAAACATAAAACAAAATATACTAGGGGCAGTGATCGAACCCGTGCCCCGATATACCAATGCCTTTGCGCGCTTCACTTTACCGTTAGGACGGTTGTTTCATCTGGTACTGGAAGGCAAACTGATTAATATAAAATAAAATAAAAATTTAATTTGAATTAAAAGAAAAACAAATCAGTGTAGGTGGGCCATTGATGTTTGAACGAGCCAATGGTTTTCTTTCCTCCTTCCACGCCAGCACTCAGGAGAGTCCAACCACCCCTCACGATGGTCCACTCCTTCTTCTCCGGTTGATCCAAATCTCAAACATGCGAAATAACAAGAATCAAAACCCCAAATTAACCATAACCCCCATAAATCAAGGTTTGTGAACCCGATGGTGCTATTAGTTTTTCATGTAATGGTCTGGAAGTACTGGTACGGAGGTACATAAGCATTTTCCCCTAGCCATGGCAAAACACAATTCTCACGTTAGAGCTTCAGGTTTTTGATCTAGAACTGTTCTATACAATAACAGAAACTCATTTGGGAAATCAATAAATATTAACCATGCATGAAATTGAATATATGAATATTTGAATAAAAAAAAGTGAATCGGAGAAGATGAGTGTGCTAGTTTCAAGCACTGACGACCATGGATTTTGATCTTTTCTTACTCTTAGATGCTTCAGGAACAATTTGCAATGAGTGGCTTGATCCTTTGATTCAAGGTTGCACCTTTCTTTTAAAATTTTGTGTTTTGAAAACCCTAGCTCTTAAGGAAGTAGCTCGTGTCCTTATGCTTCTGATTTGTAGTGCTTAAACAGAAGAATGGAAAGAAGCAACCAAATATGCCAAGGATACAATTCATTCGTGGCCATGAGACAAGAAATCCAACACCTTTAAAAGCTTCCAATTTTGAGAACTTCTTTCCCTTTCGAGATTCAAATGGTTTTGACATGTTTGTCAAGTGTCTTTTGGGCCTCAATTGATCCAAAAATCCTACCATGCGCATAGGCCCATTAGTCACATATTTCTTTTTTCTATTTAATATGGGAATGGTTTTAAGGGTCTTCTAACATATCATGAACACATTTGAACCTCAAAAGTTAAGCCTATTAAACTCAAAAATGCAAGTTTGCTCAAAGTGGACTTCATGCATTTTCTCAAATTTTTCCAACTTTCACTAGTCATAACTCTCTCAATTTCCATCTTTTGAAGGTTATATTTGACTTTTTGGAAAGCTCAATATGTCCTCTCCAATTTCTCTTTTGATCATTTTTTCATTTGGAGAATTTATCTTGATGCAAGTTGCCTTGACAAAAAGTGTCTTTTTGTTGACGTTTGAAATGACATGTAATGTATTAGCTCATATCTTTCAAATGAAGCATTTTTTGGACTTGAGCATAAATACAAAGTTGTAGAGAATTTAATTTCCTTCAAAATGGACTTTGGTAACTTTTGACTTTTGATGATTTGAGAGCTTTCCTTGAGGAATCATGATTAACCCTTGATCAAATTATGAATATCACTTCAAAATGTTGATGTTGACTAAAAATCTTGAAGTTTGTTTGTAAGTTGACCATGGTTGACTTTTTACCCAATACAATTGACTTTCAATCATCTGAGCCCTTGAATGAGAAAACTTATGATACAAGACTTAAAACTTGACATGAGCATTGTTGAGTACCTATGGAGAACCATGTAAATCATTTGGGACCTTTGAAACCCACACTTCCCTGAAAAACACAAAACCCTAACTGTGGACCTATTGCTTAGGAGGAGATTTGACTGGTCAATCCTTGAGTAGCTTTGAGTACTGGAGACCTTTGTGAGCATGTCTTAAACAAAATGGCAGGGCAAATTTTGGGGTACAATAGCTGCCCCTGTTCAATCTTCTTAAACCTGAAGAGTTAGATTATCATGCTCGCCATTCGTGACATGAAAGTAGAAGATGATTGAACACTTAAGTGCCTAGAAATTTGCACTCGTCGGTGTACAAAGTAATTTTGTTGGTCAATTATATCGGGAATGGCCTTAAAGATGCCATTTGGAGAGGTGACAGAGAGTCATCAAAGAAGGGCTTATAGATGATATCCAAAGTAACCGTTGATAGAAATTAGACTAAGTCTACGCCCGACTTTGTCTAAGGAGATGTATTTGGAGTAAGTCTACACCTGACTTGGTCCAAAAGGATAATTAGAATAAATCTATGCTCGATTTAATCTATGCCAGAAGATATCTATGCCCGACTTCAACTGGAAGAAGTATCAGAATAAATCTACGCTCTATTTAATCTGAGCCAGAAGTTGTCTACGCCTATCTTCAGCTGGAAGAAGTATCAGAATAAATCTACCCTCGATTTAATCTGAGCCAGAAGATGTCTACGTCTGATTTCAACTGGAAGAAGTATCATAATAAATCTACGCTCGATTTAACCTGAGCCAGAAGATGTCTACGTCTGTTTTCAACTAGAAGAAGTATCAGAATAAATTTAAGCTCGATTTAATCTGAGCCAGCAGATGTCTATGTCTATTTTCAACTGGAAGAAGTATCAGAATAAATCTACGCTCGATTTAATCTGATCCAACGGATGTTTATATCCGTATTCAACTGGAAGAAGTATCAGAATAAATCTACGCTCGATTTAATCTGAGCCAGAAGATGTCTACGCACGTCTTCAACTGGAAGAAGTATCAAAATAAATCTCCACTCAATTTAATCTGAGCCAGAGATGCATACACTCGACTTCAACTATAAAATAGGCTAGAAGGAGTCTACGCTCGACTTTTCTGAAGGAGTATCATAATAAATCTACGCTCGATTTAATCTGAGCCAGAAGATGTCTACACCTGATTTCAACTGGAAGAAGTATCAGAATAAATCTATGCTCGATTTGATCTGAGCCAGAAGGTGTCTACGCCCAACTTCAACTAGAAAATATGTTTCTTTGAGAATGACCCTCTAAGGAAATTGCTTAAGTAGCCATTTGTCAGATGTAGCCTTTGAGAAGAGTGTCTGGTCATATAAGTAGTTGATGATGTTTGTCTGTTGATTGATCTTTCCTGTAAAGGGAAAGAGTTAGCTGTATGCAATGTCATGATGTATGAAATGAATTGCATAATGATATTCTAAAAATAAATGAGAGTGTGTTATATGCGTTTTGTATGCACATGCTATGGCGTTTGTAAATGATGTATGAATGTGAAATGTTGTTGAAGTGTATTTGTAAGCCCGTGCAACATCTTTATCTGGAAAATAAATCCTTGATTTTTACTAGGGATGAAGAGTATGTGTATCTTCAATCTTGATGGGTATTCCTGCTTGATGTTTGAGGAAGCTCTGCTGGAGAATGTTGATTCCTATTTGGAGAGAAGAGTCCAAGAACATTGGTTGTTCATTGCTCTACTAGGGATTTTAGTTCTTATATACTCCGATTGGGGATAAAAGAGATGGATAAGCTTTCGAGGTGCTGTCTGACCGAGTTTCTGATATGGATACCGACTCGTCTGGAGAGAATAAGGTTTGAACGATATTTGATCTAGTTTCAGATTTAGGGGCAACTGTCTGGGGATAGCAACCCGAACTGTCCCTTGCTAGAGGTGGGAATCTTGCCGATAATTTATGGTAGAAACAAACTCAAGCTGGGGAGACTATAATATGTTGGGGAAATAAACCCTGTTGATGAAGAAATACTCTGCTGAGGAAACACCCTTGCTGAGGAAATGAGCTTTGTTGGAAAGAAGAAATATGCAGGGGATTTTACAGTTCTGGAGGAATAAACTCAGCTAGGGAAGAGAATTTTCATAAACTGTACTGATTGGGACTTCGTAAGTTGGCAATGTTACCGGGAAAAAGATCGTATTCCCTTATCTGCCAGAGCACTCTACTGGTGAGGTTGTTAAGACTACTCTGTGGGGATAATCCAGTAAAGTTATCTTTGTGGGGATTTGGGGACAGCTTGGACGTTATCCAAACTCCTAGAGTCTTGAGTAACAACTTTTTTTCCTGTTTTTATGCATATATTTATTAACATTTAATTGTATTCATATGCATATGTTCATTCAATTTTAGTCATTGGACATTGTGATACGGTGGGAGAACTGACTTGGGTTTTGCGTTTGTGTTTGCAAATGTTTCGATTTAGCAAGAGTCGCCACCGACTTTTTATTTATCCTAAGGAAAGGTCAAAAAGCACAGGAAAGACCTTTGAGATGTTTTCTTGGGTTCGGGGAGTAGATTATAGAAAGGGAAGGTATTAGCACCCTTTCTATCCATGGTTATCCATGGGCTCTTAGTTACTTGCTTAGATCACTTGCTTTGCATTTTCAATTGTTTGAAATGGTGCTTTGTGTGTGGTTTTGAAAGATGTTTTTGAAAAGGGGCCATTGTTGTAGCAACCTTTGTAATGATTCTTGTTTGAATGTATACAAAGATGTTTTTGTCTTTTGAAAAGTTTTCAATGTTTGGAGGTTGGATTTTGAAATTGTGTTATGAAGTGTGTTTTTGAAAAGTAGCAAGGATGTTTTTGCAAGTTTGATCAAGTAACTAAGAGTTGTCTACCCTTTTTACTATAAGGACTTTCTTATGTTTTTAACCCTTTTAACAATGTTGTTTCACCATTGTATTTGGTGAACAAACTTGTGTTAGGATGTAAATGGGACAGGCGTGGGTCATCGTATAGACCATGATAGCAATAGTGTCAAGTGTCTTTGGCAATTTTAAGGGACTTGATCATTTTGTTTAGGCAACTCTGATAGCGTCATCGAGGGACTATGATCATTTTGTTTGTTTTTTTGTTTTTCCAAAGTACTCAACATGCAACCATGGTCCATTTTTGAAGGCAACAAGTGGATGAAACCCTAGGGGTGCAAGTGTGCATTGTGTTTGTTTTTCATACATGTTTATCTTGGATTAGGTCAAGCTAGTTGTTGATTTTATTTTGCATACAAACCCTAAGTCTAAGCATGGCATAATTGGAAGCTTTTAAATGTGCGAGAATTTAAATGCTACACTATTACATCATGATATAGGGAGGGGGGGTACAAGTTTGAATTGGGGATATTTGACAAGTAATAAATTCTAAGTTATTACAACCGTATCGAAGGTACAAGTTAATATTTATCATTCAAATAAATACAATTAAGTAAATATCAAAATGAAATGTATTATGCAAAAAAAAGATTGTTTATGTATGTGAAAAGAGTATTTTTAATGTGAAATATAAATAAAATAGAAAAAGTCAAATTTTAATTATTTTGGTCATTTAGGGCAAAACCCTAATTTTTGAATAAATAGTAATAAATATCAATTATATGCAATACATATTGATTTATGTAAGAATAAAAGTATATTGTTAAGAAAAGTATTTTTGGTGTCAAATATTAATAAAAATAAAAAAATGTATTATTTTGTATTATTTTGTCCTAATATCTAATAAAGTATAAACATATATATATTTAATATTTTAAATATGCTAAGTGGGTAAAAAAATAAAATAAATTATTTGCAAAAAAATGTATATTCAAGAAAATGTTTTCAAAACGTAAATAAAAATAAAAAATAAAAATAAATATATGTTTGTATTATTTTTTGAAGTTTTATTAAAAGAATAAAAATGGTTTATTTATACATATATGCCTAATAAAGTAAATAAATATCAAATAAATATGAAAAAAATGTGGAAAATTATTTTTAGCATTTTTTATCTTTGAACAAAAAATATAAAGTCAGAATAAAAAGGAAAAACATAAAAATGACAAATATTTAATCAAATGGGCCAGGGGGGTGCAAACTGAAAAGAAGGGTGCAAAAAGAAGGAATGACTCAGGCCCAGCCCAAGCCATCACCTTCTTCAACCTCCAACACCTGTTTGAAAATGCGCGCGCCTCTTGTACAACATGCCAACTCCTGATTCTTTGATCTTTTGACAAAACTTAAAACATGAAACTTGTAGAGAATTTAAACACAAATCTAACCATATAAAGCATTAAATCTAACTCTCAAAGACCAGGGAGAATTTCTCTGGCCCTAAAACCTGACCTAACTTTTTTCACATGTTCATGGCTGAAATTCTCATAGCACACTTAATATAAATGAAAACTGATCACATGTATGGCTTCAGGGCTATGAGTAGGACATATTTAATTCACAAACCTAAGCCTAACCATTCCTAAATAGAGAGATAGAAGTCCATGGAATACCTGTTTCAGCTTGAATCGAGTAGAGCAATGCAACAACCTTCAATGGTGTTTGAGCTTCTGTTGAGCTTGCCTGAGGTCCAAGGAAGCTTCTCCAATACCTGGCTTGCTTTGAAACACCTTGTATCGTGCTGTAGAAGTCCACCTGCAAAGCTTTGAAATGAAAATGGCAAGTGGGATTAGAGGTGTTACAACTTGCAATGGGGGATCAGGATAGCTCAGGTGGATTGATTAGAAGGTATTTGAACAGGCTTGGGCAAAAACGCACGAGTAAATTATGTTATGGAACTCAAGTTGCAGAACTTGCCCTGTTTTGCAGCAAAACAGAGATTCTGAGTATGAGAAGGTTTTAGGGATGAATGAGTCGTGCTTTAGGTTAGTTGGGAGGTATGGAAACTGTGTACAATGTTTGCTTAAGCTCTTGTTTACAGATATGAGAGTTGGTGTGTGTTTTGCAATCTTTCTTCTACTTGAAGCAAAAAAAATGCCAATGATGTTATAGCCCTGTCCAAGCCTTCCTATCATGCTGCATCTTTTGTTCTTGATAACTGGAATTAGTGGACTCAATCTTGCCTCAAAGATTTGGCCCCATGTCTCAAGGATTCAGTTTTTGACATAAAGTGACTTTAGGAAAAAATGGTAACTTTGCTTTTTCTAATTAGGGATTAGTTTTACATGTAATGCCCAAATGGATGAGATAACACATTAACACACTGGTTTGACATTAAATTATGCATTGTAAGTTAGTTTTGAGGCCTGAAAGCTAGCATTACACAAGCTGATTTGAAAATGCAAGTTGCTATGAACATGCCTTGGCCATGAACAAAAGTGAGTTTTTGTCAACTTTGTAAATTCGATTCTCTCTAACCACAAGGGTGTTTGAGGAGTTATTGGATAATTTGGAAAGCTTGGAACATGTAATACAATCCATATTTGTAATGCAAATTGAAACTCCAAGTGGAACCATGTGAAAAATGGCCAAGAAGATGGGTCAAAATCCTGCCTAGATTAGGGCAAATTTCTTCTAAGTTACAAGTTTTTGGTACCCTTGTTCTAAAAATCATATCTTGAGATGCAATCTTTCTTTGAGAAAACTTTGTGAATAAAAGTTGTAGACTTTGTAATGGACTACAACTTTCATGTTTCAAGTTTGGTTTGAATCCATTTGCATCTTGGTGAAAAAATGGGACAAAGTTAGGAAAAAAATAAGAAAATTTCATAACTTAGAAAATTTCTAAGTTATGAAAATTTTCCATTTTAAACCCTAATTTGCATTTTTGGGTTTCTTGATGAGAAAGTTTCATAATTTGACATGTCTTGATGAAAAATGACTCTTGGCACTTGATTTTGACCAAAAAGTCAAAGTTTGACTTTTCAGTATATAGTCAAATTTTGATCAGTTGACTGAAAAATTCATCTGTCAATCCTATGCATTTGAGATCTTTTGAACTTGTTGAATGGGTCAAGACAAATTCATTGAGTCCTTGAGTTAATATGTGAGCTTGGTTTGCCATTGGTTAGGTCAAACAGTCAAAAATTGCCTTTGTGCGGTCAAAACCCTAAAAATGACCATTTTGCCCTTTTGGTGATCTGATCAAATTTCTTGTGGAATTGTGATCCAAACTTGATCAAATTGTTCATATGAGTTCATAATTTTGATGTGGGTCAAATTTAATGAGGTTTGACTGTCAATTGGCCACAATTGACTTTTTCCCCAATACAACTGATTTCTAGGTCAACTGTCCAATTGACTGGGCAAAGATTTGAATCAAGGCTTGAAACTTGGTATGGGCAAACTTGTGAACCCAACATGAAGTATGAAAGTCAATTTGGGCATTTTAGGTCAAAACATCCCTGTGCAAACTTAAACCCTAATTTAGGTCAACAGTGCAAGGAGGAGTCTTGAGCAGAGCAAACCTTAACTTGATCTTGAGTTCCAAGGGTCTTGTGATGAGAAAATGTTGATGAAATGAGAGGGAAATTTTGGGGTACAACAGTTGCCCCTGTTCAATCCTCTTGAACCTGAAGAGTTATATTGGCAAGTTTGTCTTTCGCGACTCAAAGGTAAAAGGGGATTGGACACTAGAGTGCCCGTAAATTTGCACTCGTCAAGACATAGATGCGGGAATGGGCTTAAAGATGCCATTTGGAGATGGTAGAATCTTGCTGGAGATGGGCTTAAAGATGCCATCCGAGAATCTTTGTTGAATTGCAATGTGGTAGGTCAGAAGAATGAGGATCAAAATGGTATCCGTGTCTGGAATGCATTTGAACTGTATCTGGAGACTGAGTTTGTATGAGCAAAAGAATGGCGTCTGTGTCTGGGGCGTATTGGAGCTATAACTATATTTGAATGTTGAATGAATATCAGAATGACTGCCGTGTCTGGAGTATATCTGTATTGTATCTGGGTAACAGAGAAATATCTGTGTATGGAGCAACTGTGTGTTGGGGATAAATTCTGAATGAGTGACAGAATGGCAACCATGTCTGGGGCGTATCTGTACTGTATCTGAAGTTGAGATCTGTATGAGTAGTAGAATGACCACCATGTTTGGGGTGTATCTGTACTGTATCTGAAGTTGAGATCTGTATGAGTAGTAGAATGACCGCCGTGTCTGGGGTGTATCTGTACTGTAACTGGGATCTGAATGAGTGACAGAATGGCTTCCGTGGCGACTGCACTAAGGGAATCAAACTGTTGATGTAAGGGTCAGAATGGTATCCGTGTTTGGAATGCATATCTGAACTTGAGGTTGATAAATGAATCTGAATGAGAGATAGAATGGCTGTCGTGTCTGGAGCGTATCTAGTCTGTATCGGATTGCCATAGTCTGAATGAGTAGTAGAATGACCGTCCTGTCTGGGGTGTATCTGTACTGTATCTGACTTGAAGTTTTGAATGAGTAATAGAATGACCGCCGTGTCTGGGGTGTATCCATAGTGTATCTGAATAATTGTTAATGATAGCCTTTTGATCTTATCCTGAAAAGGATAAAATGTTAGTTAAACACAAAGTTATGTTGCATGATATGTATGATGCAATGAATTGTATTTCATAAATGTTTATGATATATGAATGTAATGGATGCGTATGTAGGCTGAGTAGCCGTCTTGCTGAGGAAGACAAATCCTAGTAAGGAAATCCTTGACTGCTGCCGGGGAAAATAGATTCATGACCGAATCTTGGGACTCCAAAATCTTTGATTACTGAAGATGAGAAATCCTTATTGACTGCTGATTTATTGGGGAATAAGGAAAACTTTGAAAATCCCTACTGGGAAGTTAAAACCTAGGAGACTTATGCTGGAGAAGTGAGACTGAGAATCTTCAATCTGATGGGAAGTATCTCTGTGGGGAGAATGTTCACTATTCTGGTTCCGCTGGGGGTAGGATTTTCAGGGTTTTTGGGCTCCACTAGGGATCTTGAAACTCCAATCTGAGGGGAATTAAGTTCTGGAATGCACTTTAGCTGGGGAATCCATCTTTTATAAAGCTTTTGCTCTGTTGAGGATCCTGAAGTTTAACTCTGTTGAGGATCTTGAATTTTAATTCCACTGGGGATTTCTTATGAAAGGGCATCAAGATATCTACCTATACCTTCAACCTATCCGCAATCATCTTTTCCCAGTTTTTATTTGTAAGAAATGATTATGTTCAAATGCATATGCCTATTTAACAAAACATTGGACGTTTTTTCAAATAAAACATAAGTGTAAAAAAGAAAAGGAAGGCAAAGCAAATTTCTGCACTTGGAAGTGTATTTGTATTAACTTTTTATGAGTATTTTTGTACAAAGGAGACAGACATCCTAGTAAGAGAATGTTGTCGTAAAAATTGAAAAAGTTTATACAAAAGAAAGATGGCTATGTGCAATAATTCCATGGGATTCCCATTCTGCTATAGCCTTCACAACTCTGAATGTCTTGTCCATTCACTGCTTCATCCGCCGGTGATTGGATTGATCAGAAGCTTGGAGCTTGTTGGTGAAGAGATTTATTCCTTAAAGTGATTCGAAGAGACATAGTCATACGCTTGAATTCCCTAACTTTTGCCTGAATCGCCCTTTCGGGTTTTCGATCCACCGGGAAACCCTTTTTTGCCCAAGTCGCCCTTTCGGGTTTTCAACTTGCCGGGTGTACAGATTCTTTTGTTTTATCCCTAATTTTTGCCTGAACCGCCCTTTTGAGTTTTCGGTTCATCGGGATTCCCCTTTTTTCCCAAGTCGCCCTTTCGGGTTTTCAACTTGCCGGGTCGTTTTATGCGTAGTATCTTTTGACTATGTCTGCGTTCGCAGGGTGTGGCAAATCATCGTCGTCCATGGTGGTCAGAATCATTGCACCACCAGAAAAGATGCTCTTGATCACAAACGGTCCTTTATAAGTAGGAGTCCATTTTCCCCTGGGATCACTTTGCAGCAAGATAATCCGCTTGATTACAAGATCTCCGACTTGATATACCTGACGTCTGACTTTCTTGTTGAAAGCCTTGATCATCCGTTTTTGGTACGTCTGACCATGGCAAACAGCAGTGAGTCGCTTCTCGTCGATCAAATTGAGTTGATCAAGTCGGGTCTGAATCCAATCGTCTTCACTCAAACCAGCGTCCTTCATAATCCTTAAAGAAGGAATCTGAACCTCCATAGGTAGGACAGCTTCCATGCCATATACCAAAGAGAACGGGGTTGCCCCTGTTGAAGTACGTGCCGTGGTACGATATCCATGCAGAGCAAACGGTAATATCTCATGCCAGTCCTTGTAGGTAACTGTCATTTTCTGAATAATCTTCTTGATATTTTTGTTCGCAGCTTCAACAGCACCGTTCATCTTCGGCCGATAGGGAGATGAATTGTGATGATAAATCTTGAACTGTTCGCATAGAGCGGTGATCATAGTATTGTTCAGATTTGTACCGTTGTCTGTGATGATCCTGTCAGGGACACCATACCGGCATATGAGGTTCTGCTTGATGAAGCGGGAAACCACATTCTTTGTAACAGAGGCAAAGGAAGCTACCTCGACCCACTTGGTAAAATAATCAATGGCGACCAGGATGAAGCAATATCCATTGGATGACGTGGGCTTGATCTCTCCAATCATGTCGATGCCCCACATTGCAAATGGCCAAGGAGCTGTCAGAACATTGAGAGGAACAGGAGGAATGTGTACCTTGTCGGCATAGATTTGGCATTTATGGCAAGTATGGGAATGTTGATGGAAATCAGCTTCCATGGTAGACCAGTAATAGCCTTCCCTTAGAATCTTCTTAGCCATCGTATGTCGGCTCAAGTGGGTGTCGAATGTGCCGATGTGTATCTCAGTCATGATCAACTCTGTTTCAGCTTTGTCCACACAACGAAGTAAAACACAATCATGGCTACGCTTATAAAGGATGCCATTGCTTAAGAAGAACTTGGCCGCAAATCTCCTTAAGAACTTTTTGTCATTTACAGAAGCTCCTTCAGGGTATTCTCTAGTTTGGAGATGCCTTTTGATTTCATGAAACCAAGGTTGTTCCACTACTTCTTCGGTATTAATCTCATGACAGTGCGCAGGTTCACCCATTCGCTCGATGGTAATTTGGGGAGCCTCGTTATCCCAATTGAGTTTAAACATGGAAGTCATCGTAGCCAGAGCATCTGCTAGCTGATTTTCTTCTCGCGGGAAATGCTCGAAGGTGATCTGCTCAAAATGAGGCAACAATGTCAGAACATGTTCTTTGTATGGGATAAGATTAGGATGCTTGGTGTCCCACTCTCCTTTGACTTGACTGATAACCAAAGCCGAGTCCCCAAATACGATCAAAGATTTGATCCCGAAGTCTATAGCAGCCTTGAGACCAAAGATGCAAGCTTCATATTCGGCCATGTTGTTGGTAAAGCTGAAACAAAGTCGGGTCGTGAAAGGTGTGTGGCAACCTTCTGGAGAAATAAGTACCGCACCGATACCGTTGCCGAGTGCATTTGAAGCACCATCAAAGTACAGGGTCCATCGGGATCCCTTTTCAGGTCCGTCATACGGTCTGTTACCTTCAATGTTGTCCAATGTCATGACGTCCTCGTCCGGGAAGTCGAATCTCATAGATTGATAATCTTCGATAGCTTGATGAGCTAGATGGTCAGCTAGTACGCTCCCTTTTATAACTTTTTGGGTAGTATACTAGATGTCATACTCAGTCAGGATCATCTGCCATCTAGCGATTCTTCTAGATAAAGCAGGCTTCTCGAAGATATATTTAATCGGGTCCATCTTGGAAATCAGCAAAGTGGTATGAGTCAACATATACTACCTTAGTCGGCGAGCAGCCCATACCAAAGCGCAATAAGTTTTCTCGAGCAGTGAGTAGCGAGTCTCACAGTCGGTAAACTTTTTGCTAAGGTAATAAATGGCATTCTCTTTTCGACCAGACTCGTCATGTTGGCCCAGTACGCACCCTATTGAGTTGTCCAAAACAGTCAGATACATGATCAACGGCTTTCCTTCGACGGGTGGCATCAGGATAGGAGGTTCCAACAAATACTCCTTGATCTTATCAAAAGCAACTTGACAATCATCGTTCCATTCAACTACCTGATCCTTTTTCAATAGTTTGAAAATTGGCTCACAGGTAGACGTTAGGTGAGAGATGAACCTGGCAATATAGTTCAAGCGTCCCAAGAATCCTCTAACCTCCTTTTCAGTCCGAGGGGCAGGCATTTCTTGTATAGCCTTCACTTTTGCTGGATCGACCTCAATGCCCTTGTTGCTGACAATAAATCCCAGAAGTTTACCAGACCTAACTCCAAAAGTGCACTTGCTTGGATTCAGTCTGAGTTTGTACTCCTTTAACCTGGCAAACAGCTTCTGCAAATGTTCAAGGTGTTCTTCTTCTGTTTGTGATCGAGCTATCATATCGTCTACGTAAACTTAGATATTATGATGTATCATATCATGAAACAAAGCTACCATGGAAAGTTGATAAGTTTCCCCTGCATTCTTCAGTCCGAACGGCATCACCTTGTAGCAGAAGGTACCCCATTGTGTAACAAATGTAGTTTTCTCCATATCCTCGGGGGCCATTTTGATTTGGTTATATCCCGAGAATCCGTCCATGAAGGAAAATACCTTGTGTTGAGTTGTGTTGTCAACCAAGATGTCGATATGCGGCAGCAGAAAATCATCTTTAGGGCTAGCCCTGTTCAAATCCCAATAGTCCACACACATTCTGAACTTGCCGTCTTTTTTGGGTACGGGCACAATGTTAGCAACCCATTGTGGATAGGTTGTAACAGCCAGAAAGCCGGCGTTGAATTGCTTCATTACTTCAGCCTTAATCTTCTCAGACATGTCGGGCCTCATTCGGCGAACCTTTTGCTTGATCGGTGGACAATCTTCTCTTGTGGGGAGACGGTGAACCACGATATCTGTGTCTAACCCTGGCATGTCTTCATAAGACCAGGCAAAGATTTCAACGTATTCATTCAACAACTGTATTAAGCCTTCCTTGACACTTAGTTCCAAGATGGCACCCACTTTTACTTCTTTCCTTTCTTCCTCTGTCCCTAAGTTGATAGTTTCTAACAACTCTTCATGAGGCAGAATAGCCCTCTCTTCTTGTTGTAGAAGTCTGGCTAACTCTCCCGGCACTTCACAATCTTCGTCAGCTTCGTACTCAGCGTGATTGACCAAATCTTCAGAGTTATCGAAGGCTAAAACAGAATAGTCACCCATGGAATCCGGAGTGGATGGGTACCTGCATTTGTGAGTGTGGGTGTGTGTAAGGGATATCCATCCTTGAACAAACAAAATGCAAAAAGAAAAGAAAATGAACACAACAGTTTACAAATGAAAAATGTCCAATGATTCATTAAAACATGACATATGATTATGAAGGAAATCAAACCCTTACAAATGGACCTACATGCCCCGGGCAAGGCATGAGGTGAAAATAGTGTGCGAATTGTTTTAGTTATTACAGACCATAAAAATGGGAAATTGTTTAAAGATAAAATTACTGATTGATAAAGGTGATATGAATGAAATCCTTTGCTTCCCAATTGCTCAGACCCCCTTCAACAGTCGGAAAAATCCAATCTTCAAAGTGGCTCTCCTCATCTTCATCTTCTGCAGCATTGATTCCGTGGTGAGAAATATTGACAAGTGACCTTCCAATCTTGGAGCGATGCATAGCCTTTTGTCCTGCAGTAGTAAACCCTAAACCAAACTTGTCCGTCTTATGGGGAAAGTCAGGCAACTGCCCCCATACCGTGCTCTTCCCCTCCTTAATCACAGCCTCTGCATCCTTGAGAGATGCCATCTTAGCCACATGCTTGGGAATGATAGGTACCTCAACTGCTGTCTTCGCAACCGCAACCTCGGGAGAAACTTCCTCGAAATGCTGAAAAGGTGTTTCGATGAACTCGCCATCTAACTCCACATATCGAAAGGAATTGAGATGACTAATCATGTACTCCTCCTCACCATGCACGGTTATGATTTTACCCTTAACAAGATACTTCAACATCTGGTGTAAAGAGGACGTAACTGCCCCTGCATAATGAATCCATGGTCTCCCCAGCAAACATGACTATGACAGACGGATGTCCATCACGTAGAAGGTGGAGTTAAACACTTCGGTGCCTACCTTGATGGGAATATCAACCTCCCCATGAACTATTCTTTTGGAACCATCGAAAGCTCTGACGATAATGTTGCTGGGCTTGAGGGTCAAACCTTCACAATCCAAATGGTCTAAGGCCTTCTTTGGCAGCACATTCAGGGAAGAACCAGTATCGACCAAAACATGGGCGAGTGTGGTCCCTCGGCACTCGACCGAAACATGTAACGCATCATTGTGATTTCTTCCTTTGGGATTCAAATCCGCATCGGAAAAGCCCAGACCATTGTCAGCAGTAAGACTGGCCACACAATTTTGAAATTGGTCAGCTGAGGTCTCTTGGGGGACATGTGTTGTCTTCAAGAATTTAATCAAAGCCTTAGCATGGGCCTCTGAACAAAGAAAGAGAGCTAACATTGAGATTTTAGAAGGGGTTTTCCCCAATTGTTCCACAACGTCATAGTCACTTTTTCTGATTATTTTTAAGATCTCATCCATCTCCTTCTGAGTGGTTTCATGGATAACCGTAGCATGAGCCTTCGTCCTGACAGGCATTTCCAGTATCCCTTTACCTTTGTTGGTGCTATCAGCGGATGGTCTTTCTTCAGGAGCGTTTAACTCTTCAATCACTGGGCCTTGCACAGAGGGTCCAACAGGTGCAGAAGCTTTTAAGGGTCAGAAGACTACTCGGGGAGGAGCAATCTCCGAAGAAAAGATCCGGCCACTGCGGGTGATCTTGCTAGTACCCGCAATGTTTCCTATGTCAGGGTCTTCTTCAGATATTTCTTGGACTGTTTCGACTTGTTTGATGCCGTGGTAGAAGATTTCTCCCCCATAGTTCCACGGTATCATTTTACTTGATTGGTATGGGACAGGTCCTGGCATGGTGAATTTTAGAGGTACACATTCAGAGTTGGGTGTAATCCTGACAGGCCTTTTGCAAGCCTTGGGAGGATTGTCGGAAATGGTTATGATGGCAATATCATTGGTTGAGGTATCACAAGTATCAGGAGCAATTGGATTGAAAGTGTTAACAGGGGTTTTCTGAAAAAGTATTTCTTGAGTATCCATCAGGCGTTGGACACATGACTTCAACATTGGACAATCATCTTGAATATTCAAACAAAAATAGCAATCTTCATCACAATCAGGAAAGATCCCGGCTCTCAACAAATTTTCTTTTATCACTAACAATGGAGTCAATAGATCGACAACATCAGTAACATGGAGATTTTCTAAAATAGCATGCACATTGTGACCGTGCTTGGGAATTGGCGCGGATATAACATTAGGCTTTTCAGGAGCGTCAAACTCGACCTCTTTGGCATCGATTAAATCCTGAATTTTGTTCTTGAGTGCCCAGCAATTATTGGTATTATGCCCAATACTATTGGAATGGTAAGCGCACTTGGCTTTTGGATTGTAAGATGGAGAGGTGGTATTTACATTCTTTGGTGCCTCTTTAATATTGGCGAGATTCAACTTCAGGAGATGTGGAAGGATTTGAGCAGGTGTCATATTTACTGGAGTAAACTGCCGTGGTGGCTTTTGCTGATAAGTTTTGGGCTGATCATTCCTCGGTTGGCTATTTCTAAGCTGGTATGATGCGGACTTCTGTATTAATACAGCCCCGACTGTTGGCCGACGTTCTTCTCTTTCCCTACTTTTTTGAGTGTACACAGCAAATGCTTCTTTCTTGGATGGGAAAGGTTTTCTAGCAGTTGTGGATGCAGAAGTATCCTTTTGAATTTTCCCACTTTTGATACCGGCTTCCACCCTCTCGCCCGTCAAAATCAACTCAGTAAATCCTGCTGAAGAGCTTCCGATTAGATGGTTGAAGAAAGGGCCAGATAGGGTCCCCAAGAACATGTCAACTAATTCCCTATCTGATAGCGGTGGCTGCACCCTTCCAACCAGGTCGCGCCACTTCTAGGCGTACTCCTTGAACCCTTCATTTGAAGCCATTCCCATACTCTGTAGCTGAGTACGGGTCGGCGCCAAATCGGCGTTGTACTGATACTGGCGATAGAAAGCGGATTCCAAGTCTTCCCAGTTATGGACCTCTGACCTCTCGAGCTGATAAAACCAATCTAACTGAGTTCCATACAAGCTGTCTTGGAAAAAGTGCACCCAGAGATCTTTGTCGGATGAATGTGGCTGGATCTTTCTAACATACAACCTCAAGTGCATCTTAGGGCAAGACAGACCTTCGTACTTGGCGAATGTTAGGACCTTGAATTTAGGAGGGATAACAATCCCAGCCACAAGCCCCAGCTCCTCAAAATCCAATCCGGGCACCCTCTGCAACTCCATAGCTGCCAATCTGTCTTCGAGGTTCTTATACTTATCATCCGCTGGTGGATACTGTTGTTCTGAATAGTCTTCATCTGCTTCTTCTTCCTCCTCTTCTACCCTCAGATTCAGAAGGTACAGTAACTCCTTTCCCCTTGCCAATCCCCTCGTCGGATATTGACGGAAACTCAAGAGTCCTTCTAGCATCACCCTCAAATCTTCTTCCGAAAGTAGCTACCCCCGGTCTCTTTTTCTTTTTCTTCTCTTTACTCTTCTCTAGCAGAACTTTGAGATCCTCCTAACCCTTTGCCAAGGTCATGAGGAGTTGTTGAAATTTTGAATTTTGTGCCTGTAGGTCCTTCACTGTTTTCTCCAAATCCATCTTGCTGAAATAAACAACAGAAAGATAAGGAAACTTGGCTCGAAGACCTGTTTGTGCATATGATGAATGATATGTTTATTCATGTAATGCATTCAAGGATTTAGAAATTCAAAGTTGTTGCAGACAAAAAGAACACACGTCATATTAATAAGAAGAAATTTTGTCAGTACATAAATGCCCCATGGGCCAAATATTACAAAGCTTCTTAAGGTAAAAAGACGTTGCGCATCCTCTTTGGTGCGATGTAGGTGTTGAGAGTCTCTTCCTCGTGAAGTCGGCGGGTAAGCTCCAAAACCTTCTTCTCACTGGCATAGAAGCTGGCTTCAAAAGTATCCCGTTCTTCCTTGAGTTGGATCCAACTTTTTTGCATTTCCTCCCATGATGTTGGCATGTTAGGATATAGGATGGTGTATGGAACCTCTCCTTCCTTAACAGGCTCTTTAATCAATGGGAGAACGTGAGGATATGGCATCATAAGATTATGAGAGCGGGTTCGCACCCACTTGAGGTAAGGCTCAAGGGGGATGGAATTCTTGTGCCCCAGTGTCTTACTATCCACCTTGTTAGGCATCCTCCAAGCTCTGATGAACCTTTGGAGAAGTCCTTGCGCATCGTTGTCCAAGTCAAAAGCTAGGTCAGGAATCAGCATGTCGTGAGGGCCATCCCTCGGAGCATATCCAAATTGTCTTAAAGCTAGATAGGGGTTGTAGGTAATGCCTCCCCTAATGCCAAGTAATGGGACATTAGGGAACTCACAACAACGATCAATGATGATGACATTTTCTCTGGACCAAGAACACCAATGTACATCAGAATGTGTGAGGGTCATCAATCGTTGTGACCACCTTGAAGCCTGCTCATTCTTCAAAACTGATTATGGAAGGTGAGAAATAAACCACCTTGGTAGGAGAGGAGTACAGCACATGAGAACACCTCTCTTCCTCATTGTTCGTGTGTAAAATGAGTGTAGGATGTCCCCAAGCAATGTAGGTATGGGATTCCTGGATATGAAAATCTTGACAGCATTCACATCTATAAGTTGGTCAGGATTTGGGAACAAAACCAACCCATAAATAAGGAGTGCCACAATCTCTTCAAAGGCTTGCAGATACAGGGAATTCCAACACTCTTGTGCCTTCTCAAACAAGAACTTTGCCAAGAAGCCCTTGACACCACTTCTGGTTTCCCAATACCCCTTGATGTCAGATGGTTGCAAGTGCAGAGCTTGAGCAACATATTCAGGTTTTGGTTCTTTTTCCGTACCGTTGTAGGGTAGTTGATTAAGAATAGGAATTCTCAGGAGTTGAGAAAATTCCTCCAAAGTAGGCACCAATTGATAGTCGGGGAATGTGAAATAGTGGTGAAGGGGGTCAAAGAACTGGAACAACACTTTCACCATGTCTTCTTCAATGCTGGTGTTGACTAGGTTGAGAAGTCTACCATGTCTTTCGCTGAAGAGAGAATTTTCTGGAATTCTGGACGTAAGCTCCTTGAGTTGAGGAGGGATTCTCACAAGGTTGATTTGAATTATTTTCCTGCGAAGAGTTTCCATGACCTACAAAACAAGAACAAAGATGAAGATCCAAACCCTTGAAATGGTTAGTGGATGCATATGATGCTTTATGATGTTCATGATGTATGCACAAGCACATGTACAAGTAAGTCACACAAAACCCTAGTTTTAGGCTTTCATGAGGTTTCATAGGTAAGTACCCTCTTGAGTTTAGTTGGCTCAAAAACATGTCCTATAAATAGTAACCAGGTTCTAAGGAGCTCAATATCATTGGATTGTTTTCTATGTTCATTGTTTTGGTTTAGCCACTTAACTAGCGACCAAAATATTCCAAGAAAACAACCCTCAATGAGTGTAGTATCGAGTATCTACCAACTTCGGACTGCATCAAAGCCGGTCATCTCACTACCCCTAATAAAGGCCAAGATGGTCAAGTAAGGTTCTAGGTCATTAATGCTTAGTGACATCACTCAGCGGCCCCGTATTCTCTTTGATTGACTCAAAGGTTACCGGTACTCACAAATATGTCGCACTAATATAGCTATTGCTTCAACCGTGTCGATATACCCCACACAGTTTCCACAATGTATTGCTATCTATGAATGTTTCCCAAATTCGGGTGGAGGATTTCAAGCCCAAACAAGAGAACCAAAATGTAAAGCAATCAAAGCAAACAATAATCATGCAAAAGGGTGATCTAAGCCTTAAGGTTACTCCACTTTTAAATTTCTCCCCAGCAGAGTCGCTAGTTCTGTGATACGGTGGGAGAACTGACTTGGGTTTTGCGTTTGTGTTCGCAAATGTTTCGGTTTAGCAAGAGTCGCCACCGACTTTTTATTTATCCTAAGGAAAGGTCAAAAATCACAGGAAATACCTTTGAGATGTTTTCTTGGGTTCGGGGAGTAGATTATAGAAAGGGAAGGTATTAGCACCCTTTTTATCCATGGTTATCCATGGGCTCTTAGTTACTTTCTTAGATCACTTGCTTTGCATTTTCAATTGATTGAAATGGTGCTTTGTGTGTGGTTTTGAAAGATGTTTTTGAAAAGGGGCCATTGTTGTAGAAACCTTTGTAATGATTCTTGTTTGAATGTATACAAAGATGTTTTTGTCTTTTGAAAAGTTTTCAATGTTTGGAGGTTGGATTTTGAAATTGTGTTATGAAGTGTGTTTTTGAAAAGTAGCAAGGATGTTTTTGCAAGTTTGATCAAGTAACTAAGAGTTGTCTACCCTTTTTTACTCAAAGTAATTTCTTATGTTTTTAACCCTTTTAACAATGTTGTTTCACCATTGTATTTGGTGAACAAACTTGTGTTAGGATGTAAACGGGACAGGCGTGGGTCATCGTATAGACCATGATAGCAATAGTGTCAAGTGTCTTTGGAAATTTTAAGGGACTTGATCATTTTGTTTAGGCAACTTCGATAGCGTCATCGAGGGACTATGATCATTTTGTTTGTTTTTTTGTTTTGCCAAAGTACTCAACATGCAACCATGGCCCATTTTTGAAGGCAACAAGTGGATGAAACCCTAGGGGTGCAAGTGTGCATTGTGTTTGTTTTTCATACATGTTTATCTTGGATTAGGTCAAGCTAGTTGTTGATTTTATTTTCCATACAAACCCTAAGTCTAAGCATGGCATAATGGAAAGCTTTTAAATGTGCGAGAATTTAAATGCTACACTATTACATCATGATATAGGGAGGGGGGTACAAGTTTGAATTGGGGATATTTGACAAGAAATAAATTCTAAGTTATTACAACCATATCGAATGTACAAGTTAATATTTATCATTCAAATAAATACAATTAAGTAAATATCAAAATGAAATGTATTATGCAAAAAAAATATTGTTTATGTATGTGAAAAGAGTATTTTTAATGTGAAATATAAATAAAATAGAAAAAGTCAAATTTTAATTATTTTGGTCATTTAGGGCAAAACCCTAATTTTTGAATAAATAGTAATAAATATCAATTATATGCAATATATATTGATTTATGTAAGAATAAAAGTATATTGTTAAGAAAAGTATTTTTGGTGTCAAATATTAATAAAAATAAAAAAATATATTATTTTGTATTATTTTGTCCTAATTATCTAATAAAGTATAAACATATATATATTTAATATTTTAAATATGCTAAGTGGGTAAAAAATTAAAATAAATTATTTGCAAAAAAAAATGTATATTCAAGAAAATGTTTTCAAAACGTAAATAAAAACAAAAAATAAAAATAAATATATGTTTGTATTATTTTTTGAAGTTTTATTAAAAGAATAAAAATGGTTTATTTATACATATATGCCTAATAAAGTAAATAAATATCAAATAAATATGAAAAAAATGTGGAAAATTATTTTTAGCATTTTTTATGTTTGAACAAAAAATATAAAGTCAGAATAAAAAGGAAAAACATAAAAATGACAAATATTTAATCAAATGGGCCAGGGGGGTGCAAACTGAAAAGAAGGGTGCAAAAAGCAGGAATGACTCAGGCCCAGCCCAAGCCATCACCTTCTTCAACCTCCAGCACCTGTTTGAAAATGCGCGCGCCTCTTGTACAACATGCCAACTCCTGATTCTTTGATCTTTTGACAAAACTTAAAACATGAAACTTGTAGAGAATTTAAACACGAATCTAACCATATAAAGCATTAAATCTAACTCTCAAAGACCAGAGAGAATTTCTCTGGCCCTAAAAATTGACCTAACTTTTTTCACATGTTCATGGCTGAAATTCTCATAGCACACTTAATATAAATGAAAACTGATCACATGTATGGCTTCAGGGATATGAGTAGGACATATTTCATTCACAAACCTAAGCCTAACCATTCCTAAATAGAGAGATAGAAGTCCATGGAATACCCGTTTCAGCTTGAATCGAGTAGAGCAATGCCGCAACCTTCAATGGTGTTTGAGCTTCTGTTGAGCTTGCCTGAGGTCCAAGGAAGCTTCTCTAATACCTGGCTTGCTTTGAAACACCTTGTATCGTGCTGTAGAAGTCCACCTGCAAAGCTTTGAAATGAAAACGGCAAGTGGGGTTAGAGGTGTTACAGCTTGCAATGGGGGATCAGGATAGCTCAGGTGGATTGATTAGAAGGTATTTGAACAGGCTTGGGCAAAAACGCACGAGTAAATTATGTTATGGAACTCAAGTTGCAGAACTTTCCCTGTTTTGTAGTAAAACAGGGATTCTTAGTATGAGAAGGTTTTAGGGATGAATGAGTCGTGCTTTAGGTTAGTTGGGAGGTATGGAAACTGTGTACAATGTTTGCTTAAGCTCTTGTTTACAGATGTGAGAGTTGGTGTGTGTTTTGCAATCTTTCTTCTACTTGAAGAAAAAAAATGCCAATGATGTTATAGCCCTGTCCAAGCCTTCCTATCATGCTGCATCTTTTGTTCTTGATAACTGGAATTAGTGGACTCAATCTTGCCTCAAAGATTTGGCCCCATGTCTCAAGGATTCAGTTTTTGACATAAAGTGACTTTAGGCAAAAATGGTAACTTTGCTTTTTCTAATTAGGGATTAGTTTTACATGTAATGCCCAAATGGATGAGATAACACCTTAACACAATGGTTAGGCATTAAATTATGCAGTGTAAGTTGGTTTTTAGGCCTGCAAGTTATCATTACACAAGCTGATTTGAAAATGCAAGTTGCTATGAACATGCCTTGGCCATGAACAAAAGTGAGTTTTTGCCAACTTTGTGAATTCGATTCTCTCTAACCACAAGGGTGTTTGAGGAGTTCTTGGACAATTTTGAAAGCTTGGAACATGTAATACAATCCATCTTTGTAATGAAAATTGAAACTACAAGTGGAACCATGTGAAAAATGGCCAAGAAGATGGGTCAAAATCCTGCCTAGATTAGGGCAAATTTCTTCTAAGTTAAAAGTTTTTGGTACCCTTGTTCCAAAAATCATAACTTGAGATGCTCGATTCCTTTGAGAAAACTTTGTGAATAAAAGTTGTAGAATTTGTAATGGACTACAACTTTCATGTTTCAAGTTTGGTTTGAATCCATTTGCATCTTGGTGAAAAAATGGGACAAAGTTAGGAAAAAATAAGAAAATTTCATAATTTAGAAAATTTCTAAGTTATGAAAATTTTCCATTTTAAACCCTAATTTGCATTTTTGGGTTTCTTGATGGGAAAGTTTCATAATTTGACATGTCTTGATGAAAAATGACTCTTGGCACTTGATTTTGACCAAAAAGTCAAAGTTTGACTTTTCAGTATATAGTCAAATTTTGATCAGTTGACTGAAAAATTCATCTGTCAATCCTATGCATTTGAGATCTTTTGAACTTGTTGAATGGTTCAAGACAAAGTCATTGAGTCCTTGAGTCCATATGCGAGTTTGGTTTGCCATTGGTTAGGTCAAACAGTCAAAAATTTCCTTTGTGCAGTCAAAACCCTAAAAATGACCATTTTGCCCTTTTGGTGATCTGATCAAATTTCTTGTGGAATTGTGATCCAAACTTGATCAAATGGTTCATATGAGTTCATAATGTTGATGTGGGTCAAACTTAATGAGGTTTGACTGTCAATTGGCCACAGTTGACTTTTTCCCCAATACAACTGATTTCTAGGTCTATTGTCCAATTGACTGGGCAAAGATTTGAATCATGGCTTGAAACTTGGTATGGGCAAACTTGTGAACCCAACATGAAGTATGAAAGTCAATTTGGGCATTTTAGGTCAAAACATCCCTGTTCAAACTCAAACCCTAATTTAGGTCAACAGTGCAAGGAGGAGTCTTGAGCAGAGCAAACCTTAACTTGATCTTGAGTTCCAAGGGTCTTGTGATGAGAAAATGTTGATGAAATGAGAGGGCAAATTTTGGGGTACAACAGACATTTTTGCAAACAAAACAGAAAAAGGTAAAACAAAAAGTTTCAAACTTTCAAATTTGTATTTCTATTGATATTTTACCCAAAAACATGTGATTTTATACAGAGAGACATAAATCCTAGTAAGAGGAAATTGTCGTGAAGTGAAAAGATTACAAAGTGAAAATAAGATAATAGCTATGTGGGTATAATCTCGTCGGGTTCCAACTCTACTATTTCCCCTATGTCTTCAAGCATCTCATCCCTCGCTGTCAGAAGAAAGTGATTGGATTGATTTGTACCATTTGAACTTGACGTTGGTAATAAAGCTTGTTGCAAGTGATCCAACAGAACATAGTCATACACTTTATTCCCTAACTTTTTCCTAGACCGCCCTTTCGATTTTTCAGTCCACCAGGATACTCTTTCTTGCCCAAGCCACCTTTTCAAGTTTTTGACTTGTCGGGTGTACAATCTTTTATATATATCCCTAATTTTTTCCCGAACCCTTTTTGGTTCACCGAGATGCCCTTATTTTTGCCTAGGCCAGTCAACCTAGTGGGTCGTTTCACGTGTAATATCTTTTGACTATGTCTGCATTCATAGGGTGTGGAAAATCTTCGTCTTCCATGGTGGTCAGTATCATAGCACCGCCAGAAAATATCTTTTTAACTACAAATGGTCCTTCGTAGATGGGAGTCCATTTGCCTCTAGGATCACCCTGCGGTAGAATGATGCGCTTTATTACCAAGTCACCAGCTTGATATACTTGATGCTTGATTTTCTTATTGAATGTCATAATCATATTCTTTTGATACATCTGACCGTGACAGACAACCACGAGCCTCTTCTCGTCAAACAGATTCAACTGGTCTAGCCTGGTTTGAAACCACTCATCTTCGTCTAAGTCTGCATCTTTCATAATTCTCAAAAAAGGAATCTAAAATTCGACAGGTAGGACGACTTCCATACCGTAAACCATAGAGAAAGGGGTTGCCCCAGTTGAGTTCGATCTGAAGTGCGATAGCCATGAAGAGCAAACGATAACATCATATGCCAGTCTCTGTAGGTCACAACCATCTCCTGTATAATATTCTTTATGTTCTTGTTGGCGTCTTCCACTACGCCATTCATCTTTGGTCGATATGGAGAAGAGTTGTGATGCTTGATCTTGAACTGCGTGCAGAGTTCAATGATCATAGTATTGTTGAGATTAGTACCATTGTTTGTGATAATCCTTTCGGGGATGCCGTATCGGCAAATAAGCTTACACTTTATGAACCGAGCTACCACATTCTTGGTAACAGAGGCGAACGAGGATGCTTCAACCCACTTTGTAAAGTAATCAATGGCGAAGAGGATGAAGCGATATCCGTTAGAAGCAGTAGGCTTGATTTCTCCAAACATATCAATGCCCAACATTACGAATGGCCACAGAGAAATCAAGACGTTCAGAGGTACTGGAGGAACATGAACTTTATCAGCATAGATTTGGCACTTATGACAAGTTCTTGAATGGTGGTGACAGTCGGTTTCCATAGTCGACCAATAGTAACCTGCCCTTAAGATATTTTTAACCATAGTATTCCCACTGGAGTGAGTTCCAAAGACACCTTCGTGCATATCTTGCATAATTTCTTCTACTTCCTTCTTGTCCATACAACGAAGCAGAGTTGAATCATGATTATGCTTGTATAAAATTCCATTGCTCAAGAAGAACTTATCTGAGAACCTCCATAGTAATTTCTTGTCATTGATCGATGCCCCTTCAGGGTATTCTTGAGCTTCAAGGTAGCTTTTCACTTTATGAAACCAAGGTCTTTCTTCTACTCCATTCGTGTCAATTTCATGGCAGTGTGTGGGTTCGTCGAATCTTTCCATGGTAATTCTAGGAGCCTCATTGTCCCATATTACCTTAAACATGGATGACATGGTAGCCAATGCGTCCACCAACTGACTCTCTTCTCATGGGATATGCTCAAAGGTAATTTCCTCGAAGTACATAATTAATGTTAGCACATGTTCTCGGTAAGGGATAAGATTCAGATGCTTTGTATCCCATTATTCCTTAACCTGACTGACTACCAAGGCTGAGTCCCCATATACACTCAAGAATTTGATTCTCATGTCAATAGAAGCCTTAATACCCATGATGCACGCTTAATATTAGGCCATATTATTGGTGCAATCAAAGCAAAGTCTGGCGGTGAAGGGTGTATGGCAACCCTGAGGAGAGATAATTACGGCACCAATTCCATTTCCAAGTGCGTTAGAAGCTCCGTTGAAAACCATATTCCATCAGGATCCTGGCTCAGGTCTTTCATACGGTCCAGGTTCTTCACAATCTATAACTAATATAATATTCTCGTCCAGGAATTCGAAATTCATAGACTGATAGTCGTCTACAACTTGATGCGCCAAATGATCTGCCAATACACTTCCTTTGATTGCTTTTTGAGTGGTGTACTGGATGTCGTATTCTGTTAAGACCATTTGCCATCAGGCTATTCTTCCGGAGAGAGATGGCTTCTCGAATATGTACTTTATGGGATCCATTTTAGAGATCAACAAGGTAGTATGGGTCAACATATACTGTCTTAGTTGGAGAGCAGCCCATGCCAAAGCACAACAAGTTTTCTCGAGCAGTGAATATCTTGTTTCACAGTCGGTAAACTTTTTCCTAAGGTAGTATATTGCATGCTCTTTTTGACCAGACTCGTCATACTGCCCCAGTACACACACCCATTGAGTTCTCTAGCATTGTTAGGTGATTAGAGGTCTTCCTTCAAATGATGGAATCAAAATCGAAGGTTCTTGTAGGTATTCTTTAATTTTATCAAAGGCTATTTGACAGTCTTCGTTCCACTTTACTACTTGATCTTTCTTGAGCAGCTTGTAGGTTGGTTCACAAGTAGCGGTCAAATGAGAAATGAAATGGGCGATGTAATTTAGTCGTCCTAAAAAACCTCTGACCTCCTTCTCGGTACGGGGAGTCAGCATTTATTGAATAGCTTTAACTTTTTCAGGATCAACTTCAATACCTTTACCACTGACAGTGAAACCCGGAGTTTGCTGGATCTCACCCCAAAAGTGCACTTGTTCGGATTTAACCTTAACTTGTACTTCTTCAGTCTTTCAAACAATTTATGCAAATGATCAAGATGCTCTTCTTCAGTCTGTGATCTGGCTATCATGTCGTTGATATATACTTCTATCTCGTGGTGAATCATGTCATGAAATAAGGCTACCATGGCACGCTGATAAGTTGCCCCGACATTCTTCAACCCAAAAGGAATAACCTTGTAACAGAAAGTTCCCCACTGTGTGATGAAGGTAGTTTTCTCCATGTCTTCAGGCGCCATCTTGATCTGATTATAACTCGAGAAACCATCCATGAAGGAGAATACCTTGTGCTGAGTGGTGTTGTCGACCAAAACATTAATATGTGGCAGTGGGAAGTCATCTTTCGAGCTCGCCCTGTTCAGATCCATGTAATCTACACACATACGTACTTTTCCATCTTTCTTTGGTACCAGAACAACATTAGCAACCCATTAAGTATATGACGTCACTGCTATGAAACCTACATTGAATTGCTTCATAACCTCAGCCTTGATCTTCTCTGACATCTCGGGACGCATGCGATGAACCTTCTGCTTAATCAGAGAACAACCCTCTTTCATTGACAGACGGTGAACCACAATATCCGTATCGATCCTTGGCATGTCTTCATATAACCAAGCAAATATTTCAACATATTCCTGCAACATCTGGATTAATCTGTTCTTGATACTGCTCTCTAAGTTGGCGCCTGTCTTGACTTCTTTCCTGTCTGTCTCGGTACCCAAGTTTATTACTTCAATCGGCTCTTCACGTGGTTGGATAGCCTTTTCTTCTTGTATTAAGAGTCTGGCAAGTTCTCCAGGTATTTCACAATCTTCCTCACCTTTGTCCTTGGCTTGGTAGATCAAATTTTCAAAGTCATAAGCGGAAATACCATAATCGTTATCAACAAGATCCAAAGTGGATGAGGATCTGCAAAACATTTTTTTTTCACTTAACCATATAAATAATAAAACCCTTTTTTTGATAAAACCTAATATAATTAGGATTTAGGGTTTTATTAACATTTTTAATTTCATCAATTAACCTTTTTTAATTAAAATCAACTAGGTTTTTAGGTTTAATTAATTAATTATCATCAATTTTTTTTCATAAAAAACACTTCTTTTTCCTTCGATTCTATTTTCATTTTACATTTTTAGATCGACTGTATAGGTTTCACAAATGTAATCTTTATTTGTCATTTTCTTTTTTCATTATTATGTAACTGCTCCTGGATGTAATAGCTTAGGATTTCTTTTCTGCAATGTCTATTATGTATCTACCCCAAAGCGTTGTAATATTCTAGGGTTTACATTTCTACTTTTATCTCCTGCTATTATTTTATGCTTACTACTTAGTAACTAGGGTTTGTATGGAAAGATAAAAACCAAACGTTAGAAAACCCTAAACTCAAAGATAAAATAACTAAAAACAACACACTTGCATACTTGCAACTCTAGGGTAGCCTCTTTTGTTGCCTTCAGAATAAAATAGTCATGTCCCTCGAAAGTTGGGACGCTTTAAAAAAGTCCCTAAAAATCAAAGATCATAGTCCCTCGATGACCCTTCGACGTTGTCTCTCGATAAATGATCTAGTCCCTTACAAAATTGCTAAAGTGTCCTTACAAGTTGCCTTCGATGATTGTACAACGACCCTACGCTTGTCCCTTCACAGCCAACGATAGGGCTTCCTACTAACTAATGGTATGGATAGAACTATCTAAAGGAGGGAAAAAATACAAGAACCAACCTTGATTTGGTATAACTTTTAATCGCTTTCTCACAAACCTTTCAAAAAACAAAAACGTTTCACACAAACACTTTCAAAGATATTTAAAAAAACACTTTGTACGTATTCTTGAAGACCAATACAAGAATCATTACAAAGTTAGCCTTACATTGGCAAATTTTCAAAATATTTTCAAACACACACAAAAAAGCAAATTTCTAAAGTGAGCAAAGCAATTGACAGCCCGTAGATAACTACAGATGAAAAGGGTGCAAACACATTCCATTTTCATAACCTACCCCCAGAACTCTAAATATATTAAGGTATTTCTTGTTCTTTTCACCCTTTCCTTATTGGATAAAATAAAAGTCGATGACGACTCTTTCTATCCGCAACATTTGCGATAAAACGCAAAACAAGTCAGTTCTCCCACCGTATTACAGAACTGTCGACTCTACTGGGGAGTACTTAAAAAAGGGGTTACCTTAGAGTCTTAGATCATTTTTCATTTGCTTGTTTGCTTTGTTTACTTTAAATTTAAGGGTTGCTTGGGTTTAAATTCTTGCAAAGATCCTACACCCAGATCTAGGGATACCTTAGGTAAGTAGCAATAGATCAAGGAAATAATATCGCATAGACCGATATGGTTAAATTGATGGCTATGTTAGTGTGACACTTTGGTTTGTACTAGTGTTCCTTGAGTCAGTCAAGAATAACACTACGCTGTCGTGTGGTATCACAAGCACTAATTTACCTTTAGAACCTTAATTTACCCATCTTGGCCATTAGAAGGTAGTGAGATAGTCGACTTTCGTGCAGTCCAAGGTTGGTTGATACTCGATGCTATGCTCATTGAGATTCTAATTTCGGGATATTTCGATGGAAGTCAGTTGCTCTGCTGAAATAAAACCTGTGAGAAAGATCGGTGATATGAGACTCCTAGAACCCAGTTACTTTTTAGGACAGGTTGAGCCAACTTGACTTCTATAGAAAGGGTACTTACCTACGGACCCCATGCAAGACTTTAAAACTAAGGCTCTTATGTGCTTTGTTTGTGTTTGCTATTTTTTTCAAACATGACATCATAACATCGCATTTTCACTAACCGTTTCAAGGATCTCAGGGACCTGTGATGCATGTTTATCATGAACCAGACTTCTAGCAAGGGGCAAGAAGATTTATTTTCCTCTGACCTGATGCCGTCAAAGATCGAAGTACGTTCCTTTGAGTCGAAGGATAGGACCCACTTGACATGGCGAGCTTAATTCTCATAAAAGGACGTTCAAAGATGCAATGTTATTCTGCCGAAGCTGCAATCATACTCAACTTCTAAAATTTCATTTTTGTTTATCCCACGAGATCCTTGAAAACATTGCATATGCATTCACATACCATGGATATCATATTATAACAAGTATTTCCCAGGACAAGTTTTCTCATTTTTTTACTGTTCATTTCAGTAAAATATGTCTCTCGAACAAACCGACAAAGATCTTCAGACCCAAAACGCTCAATTCCAAGAGACACTCCTGAACTTAGCCAAGGGGAAGAAATAACTGATGGCTCTCATCGCCAAGAAGAAAAAGACTAGGAAACCGGTTGGTATCTTCAACATGGGAAAAAGGTTTAGAGGTCCCGCCAAGAAGGTTCAAGCTTTTGACATCCCATCAGATGAAGATAACGATCAAGAGGAAAATGGTAAAAGTATCAAAGCCGAGGGGGAAAGCAACTTTGGTTTTAGCAAAATTCTTAATGAAGAAGACTATTATGATGAATAGTATCCTCCTGCCGATGAAAGATACAAACATTTGGAAGATCGTCTCAATGCTATGGAGATCTAGAGAGTGACTGGATTAGATTTCGAAGAGACGGGTCTAGTCTCGGGGGTTGTCATCCCTCACAAATTCAAGGTCCCTGCTTTTGCAAAGTACGATAGAGTTTCTTGTCCTAAGCTGCATTTGAGGTCTTATATTCAAAAGATTCAACCTCATACTGCTGACAGGAAGTTATGGGTGCACTTCTTCCAAGAAAGCTTGTTAGGAACACAATTAGAATGGTTCTATCAACTGGAAGGAACCAATATATGTACTTGGGAAGACTTACCTGTTTCTTTTTACAAACAATACCAGTACAATGCTGACCTTGCACCAACCTGTGTGCAATTACAAAGTATGATTATGGGCTCGAACAAAGGTTTTAAAGAGTATGCCCAGAAGTGGAGAGATCTAACTGGAAGAGTGAAACCTCCTTTGTCTGATAGGGAGTTGGTTGATATGTTTATGGGAACTTTGACAGGTCATTTCTTTAATCATCTGATTGGAAGCTCTTCATCTGGTTTCACCGAGTTAATATTAACAGGGGAACATGCTGAAGTTGGAATCTGAAGCAGAAAAATTTAGGTGGTTGCGTCTTCAAGTAATGTGAAGAAGATGTTCAATGGGAAAAAGGAAACTAATGTTGTGTATGGCCAGAATGTTTATGCTAGAAGTGATCGCAACCAATCTGTGTGGGCGGTGCTAATTTCTAATCCAACGCTTGTACAACAACATCAACAAAGCAATCAATATAGGTCAGACACACCCAGGAGGTAATATACCAAAATCAGCATGCCAATGTCTCAGGCATTGCAGCATTTATTGAAGGAGGAGTTAATAACATTAAGAGATCCTCCTCAAAACCCCAACACCTCCTCTCCTTGGTACAATCCAAATGTAAGGTGTGCTTATCATTCCAATAGTCCCGAAAATGACACAAATAGTTGTTGGGCTTTGAAGAATAAAATTCAAGACATGATTGACTCCAAATAAATTGAATTTGATCCACCCGAGACTCCCAATGTGATTACTGCACCAATGCCTATGCACGACAAAGGAATAAGTGCTATTGATGATGTTTTATATGTTCCTGCTGTAATTGAATTGACTACTTCCCTCTTGATTATTAAGAAGAATCTGTTGCAAGCTGGTTTATTTCCAGGTTGTATTTAAAGGTGCTACTGCTGCGCAGCCCAACCCAATGGTTGCAAACTACTGAAAGAAGGTATTCAACATCTGATGGATAACCATATAATTCTATTTGAGAAGAATCCTTATATTGAGAATTTGTTTCAAGACTTGGAGCTGGAAGAGGTATATGTAATTTCTAGTACTCCTGTGAGAATCACATCCAAGGGTCCTGTAAAGATTACTGCCAAATTCAAGGTTTCTCCTCTGAAAATCATCGCACCTGGACCAATTCCATATTATTAGCACAAAGTTATCCCTAGGAACTATGCAGCTGATGCTACTACCATGGTGTTAAGCAAGAGCTATTGACTATTGAAAATGAAAGTATTAAAGCTACTGATCCCAATGTTTTGCCGGGACCAGTCAAGTTACTATAAGTGGAAGGGTTTTCTCTCCAGAAATGTCTCTGAAGACTGTCACCACACCAGTTCGTGTTACCGCTACCGAGTCAATTACTGAGACTCGGGGCAAAGAAAAAATGACGGAGCCTGCTCAGACAGAAGCACCTAAAGAAGTTACCGCTGAAGATACATCCAGTAAAGAGTTGGAGGAGGTATTGAAAATCATCCGAAAAAGTGATTACAAGATTGTTGAACAGCTGGGACAGACTCCCTCAAAGATCTCCATGTTATCCCTGTTGTTGTGTTCAAAAGCCCATGCTCATGCTTTAGTGAAGTTCTTAAAATTTGCGCATGTATCAGAAGAAATTTCTGCTGATCAATTTGAAAATTATGTTGCTAGCCTAACTACTGATAATGGGCTAGGATTTTCTAATGCTGATTTGACTCCTGAAGGAAAGAACCATAACAAGGCCTTGTATGTATCTATTGAATGCAGGGTCACTACCTTAGCTCATGTGTTGATTGATACGGGTTCCTCGTTGAATGTTTTACCGAAGGGTGCTCTAGACAGGCTTGACTGTGAAGGGGTTGTGCTAAAACCCAGTGATATTATGGTCAGAGCCTTTGATCGATCAAAAAGGATGGTGCACAGAGAGGTGGATATTTCGATCAAAGTAGGTACTCAGGTCTTCGATTCCACCTTCTATGTGATGGACATTCATCCGACCTATTCTTGTTTACTTGGATGCCTCTGGATTCATGGGGCGGGCGTTGTTACCTTTATGTTGCACCAAAAGCTGAAATATCCCGTGAAAGGAAAGATTGTTACGGTTTATGATGAAGAAGAGTATACGGTGAGTCACTTGAAATTATTCAAATATGTTGAAATGGACGGCAAATTCATCGAGACTCCCTACCAGACTTTTAAGGTCATCCCTCAGACAACTACCTTTGCTGAAGACATTTATGTTGTCCCTAAGGTTACCAGGGTTCCGCCCAGAATGGATTCTTTGAAGGACGCCAGAGCTGTAGTAGAAAAAGGTGGTTGCACTACTTGGGGTTAGCTTTCCGACATTTTGTACAAGTCTGACAAATTTGGTTTGGGTTTCACTGCAGAGGCTCGGAGGGTTGTTCGTCGTGCTCGTACTGGAAGACCACCATTATGCATAAACGTTAATGGAGTCAACGCAGTAGAAGATTCTGACAGTGACTACGACCTAGACAAATGGATTTTTCCCACCATTGGTAACGGGCTCAGAAATTGGAATATTGAAGATGTTATACCAATCTCCTTTAGTCAGGAGTAAATGTTATTTTCTGTTTCTTTTGCTTTCAAAGCTTTGGTTATGTAATTTTTAAATAATGACCTTAAGCCTTGTGCCTTACTCAGGGCACAATGGTCCATTTGTTAGGGTTTTCATTTCATTAACATATTTTCATTAATTAAATAATTAGACGTTTGCATTCAAATTTTGCGCTCTTTGTCTTTCTTTTATTTTATCACTTTCAAAATAGCTATGTGTTCTTACACACACCCATAAAACAAATTACAGATTCACATCCACTATGGATCCCATTGATAACAATTCTGTTATTGCCACTTATGACTTTGAAAATCTGATCTACCAAGCCGAGGACAAAGGTGAGGAAGATTTTGAAGTACCTGGAGAGCTTGTCAGACTATTAATGCAGCAAGAAAGAGTCATACAACCACATGGAGAGCCAGTCGAGGTTGTGAATTTGGGTACTGAAGAGGACAAGAAAGAGGTCAAGATAGGTGCCAACCTAGAAGAAAGTGTGAAGAACAGATTAATTCAGATGTTACATGATTATGTTGAGATCTTTGTTGGTCATACAAAGATATGCTAGGGCTTGAAACTGATATTTTGGTTCACTGTTTACTAATGAAGGAAGGTTGTTCACAAATAAAGCAGAAGGTTTATCGTATGCATCCTGAAATGTTTGAAAAATTCAAAGTTGAGGTTATGAAACATTTCAATGTGGGTTTCTTAGCCGTTACATCCTATCCTCAGTGGGTTGAAAATGTGGTTTCAGTACCAAAGAAATATGGCAAAGTGCGCATGTGTGTAGATTACAGGGATCTAAACAGGGCAAGCCCCAAAGATGACTTTTTGCTTCCACATATTGATGTTCTGGTTGATAATACCGCTCAACACAAAGTATTCTCCTTCATGGATGTTTTCTCTGGGTATAATCAAATCAATATGGCACCTGAAGACATGTAGAAGACTAATTTCGTCACATAGTGGGGCACTTTCTATTACAAGGTTATACCTTTCGGTTTGAAGAACACCGACGCGACATATCAACGTGTTATGGTAGATATGTTCCATGGCATGATCCATCACGAGATAAAGGTTTATGTTGATGACATGTGTTGTACCCTAAAATTTTCCCTCTCTTTTTCAAGGGTTCTCAAGGAATTGATCAGACAAAATCATCTCTGAAGCACTGAGACTCCAAATTAGGGTTTCGACTAAGAATGACTAATCTTTGATTTTCGACCCAGTACATGACTTATTGGTTAGAAACATGATCTCGGGGGTTCAAGTACATCATTTTGACCTAATTGCATATTTCAATTCATCCCCCGATTGACAGATGAAGGCTGGTCAACTAGTGGAAAAAGTCAATTGTACACTAAAAAGTCAAACTTTGACTTTTTGACCAAAATTGAGTCCCAAAAATCACATTTCATCAAGACATTCAAAATATGAAATTTGATCATCAAAAATCAAGAGAGTTAAAAATCCAACTTTGCAAGACTTGGAAAATTTTATAAGTATTTTCTATACTTGTTAATTTCATTACTTCATGACATCTTTTCATTACAATTAAAAATAATTCAAGATGTTACAAATAATTCAAGATGTTACAAATAATTCAAGATTTTACAAATAATTCAAGTTATTACAAATTGGAATTTTCGTAAGATTACAAATCCTAAGTTTGGTCTTGTTTGAACTTTTTTCCCTTTGACTCAAACCTTGCCACTATGCTGCCCACAAACATGTTTGTGTTTGTTACAATCTGCATAAATTTGTCCACAAACCAGATTTTGTACCATGCTATAATATGTTGCCAAGTCCAAGCCTGCTCACTACAAGCTCAAAATCATGTTTAGAAGAGTCTGTTGTCCTGAGCAAGGCAACCCTGCTATGCTATCTCCAAACACTGCCACAACACTCCAAAACTGCTACAAAACAGCCCTGCTATGCTGCTCCTAACCCAGTCCAAGCCTACATTATCTCAAGCCCTGCTATGAAGATAACATACTCAAATAGTTCAAATTGTTATTTGTTTCCTCTCAAAATCCCAGCAAAACTCATCTACAAATAGACTATTTTCACAACACGCATGGGGGTGGCTTTTAGAGAGAGAATATATATTTTTTTAACAGAAAAAACAACATTCTTTGTAACCTTTGCTCATTCAAAAAAACATCTCTACTTTCATTCAAAGCAGAACCTCAATCCATTATTCTATCTTACAAACTCTCCAATAAACCAAACACCTTATCACACAAAGATTGTTCAAACACAAGAACAGTTTCTGTAGTGCCATTATCTTCACCCTCCAAACATAAAAATAGTATTGTACAACTTGGCTGAGTTAGTGTGATTCAACAGTTTGGAATAGCTTCCTAGAGATTCATAGCCATCACAGTATCTTGAAAAGTATCCAGACTTAAAACACCAAGTGCAGTCTCAAGGTAAGTCTTCTTGACTTTGCATTTTTCATACATCATTAATGATTTATTTTTGAAAATAAAATGTAGTAATCATTGCCCCTTTGATCTAACCATTTGTTTTTTGTTTATGTTTATCAATCATATGCTATAAACTGACCTGTACAGACAATAAAACAATGTTTAAGGCAAAAAAACTGCAGCATGAGTCGACACATACCCACATGGATCGACTCATTCTAGTGAAAAAAAAGGTATGAGTCGACACATGGCCATATGCATCGACTCATATTGTTATCCAGGCCCCAAAACAGAAGGAAGAAAGGTGCATGAGTCGACACAAAATGCATATGTGTCGACACAAACAGGAAATGAGTCGACACATCCCATTATGCATCGACTCATACTAAGTTGGTTTGGTTTTACAAGGGCAATAAAAGTTATGTGTCGATGCATAGCAGCACGTGTCGACACATAATAGTTCAAAATGCAATTTTTCATTTATTTTACACTGTTTTTACATTGTCTTCATTTTTATTCGATATGGTTGTAATATTTAAGTTTCTACTTCATCCCCATTTGTAAATTGTACCCCCACTCCCCTAATGATGTAATAGCTTAGGATTTTAATTTCTGCAATTTATCGCTTTAATATAAATTATTAGTAATTAGGGTGTGTATGGCAAGATAAAATGAACCGTTAGAAAACCCTAATTTCAAAGACCAAAATGCATGCAATCAAAACACAATTCACACAAGCACCTCTAGGGTAACCTCGCTTATTGCCTCAGAAAATAGTCATGTCCCTCGAATATAGGCATTTTAGCAAAGACCCTCGATAAAAAAAGATCGTAGTCCCTTAATGTCCCTCGATGTTGCCTTCGGTAAACGATCTAGTCCCTCACGAAAATTGCTAAAAACGCCTCATAAGTTACCTTTTATGACTATATGATTGACCCACGCCCATCCCTTCACATCCAATGATGGGGCTTCTTACCAATCCATGGTAAGATAGCAACATATAAAGGAGTAGGAAAAGAACAAAGACCTTTTGAGTAGGTAGGACGCTCGTAGTTGCTTGCTCACAAATCTAAAACCATCTCCATACTCACACTTTCAAAACATCTTCAAAAACAAACATCTCTTTGAACTATTTTCAAAACCAACACTTTGTATGCATTCTTATATAGACGAGAATCATTACAAAGTTTGCCGCAACAAAGTCATTTTCAAAATACTTTTAAAATCCACCACAAACACATTTCAAACAAAGCAATTTCAAAAGTGATTTAACAAGCAACTAAGAGCCCGTAGATAACTACGGATGAAAAGGATGATAACACCTTCCCTTTTCATAACCTACCCCCCGAACTCAAGAATATATCTCGAAAGGTCTTTCCTGTTCTTTTCACCCTTTCCTTTATTGGATAAAAGAAAAGTCAGTGGCGACTCTTGCTATCCGCAACATTTGCGATAAAACGCAAAACACCCGAGTCAGTTGTCCCACTGTATCACAGAACTGGCGACTCTGTTGGGGAATGAAAGTTAAAGTGGGGTTACCTTAGAGTTAGATTAAATTTAATTACTTTCATTGTTTGATTTGTTTGCTTTACATTTATGGGTCCTTGTTTGGGTTTGTATTGATCCTCTACCCGGATCTGGGAACATCATTAGGTAAGTAGCAATAGATTAGGAAAACTGTACGGCGTAGACCGATATGGTTGAAGCAATGGCTACATTAGTGTGACTCATTTGTTGGTACATGTATCCCTTGTGTTGAATCAAGGAGAATACGGGGCCGCTGAGTGGTGTCATGAAGCACTAACTAACCGTAAAACCTTTAATTGAACAACTTGGCCATTAGGAAGTAGTGAGATAGCCGACTTTAGTGTAAATCTAAAGATTAGTTAATACTCGATACTACACTCATTGAGATCGGACTTTTGGGATATTTCGACCGTAATAAAATATTGATTATGTTGAGACAATGTCCAATGAAGAAAGATCAATGATATTGAGATCCCCTAGAACCCGATTACTTTCTAGGGCAGGTTGAACCAACTAAACTTCAAGAGGGTAATTACCTATGAAACCCATGCAAGCCTAAACCTAAGATCTTGGTGTGCTTTGTTTGCGATTATTATTCATGACATCACAAGTATCATGACATCATAAGAATTCTCACTAACCATTTCAAGGATTTAGGGATTTATCTTTGTTTCGTTTTGTAGGTCATGACTTCCATTTGTAGGAATACCATCCGAGTCAACTTCGTGAAAGTGCATCCTCAACTTCAAGAATTAGCATCAAGGGTGCCTGAAGATTCTTCCTTCACCAAGAAATATGGTCGACTTCTCAACTTAGCTACCTCAAACTTCCAAGAAGAAATAATGTGTGTGCTTTTCCATTTCTTTGATCCTATGCATCATTGCTTCACCTTTCCTGACTACCAATTGGTGCCTACATTAGAAGAGTTCTCTCAATTTCTAGGAGTGCTTGTGCTTGATCAAATACCATTCACCGATTTAGAGGATACTCCAAATCCTGAAGTTATTGCCGAATCCTTGCATTTGAAGAGATTTGACATTATGACGAATTGGGAGACAAGAAGTGGAGTTAAGGGTTTCTTATCCAAGTTTCTGTTGGAGAAGGCTCGTTCATTCTGGGAAGATATGGATTTTTGAGCTTTTGAGGATGTCTTGGCCCTTCTAATCTATGGTTTGGTTCTATTTCCCAATCTGGACCAACTCATAGTTGTGAATGCCATCAAGCTTTTTCTCTCTCACAATCCCGTACCTACCCTGCTTGAAGACATTCTACATTGTTCCACACTCGCACCATGAAGAAAATAGGTACCCTTTTGTGTTGCATTCCATTACTCTCTACGTGGTTTATTTAGCACCTACCTCGATCAACGTTGAAGAATGAGCAAGGCTTGACATGGTCTCAAAGGATGATGTCACTCTCACACTCGAATATCCATTGGTGTTCTCGATCTTTGGAGGATATTACCATCATTGACTGTTGTGAGGAATTCCCTAATGTCCCACTCCTTGGCATTAGGGGAGGAATAACCTATAACCCTTGTTTGGCTTTGCGACAGTTTGGATATGCTAGGAGAGATGGTCCCCATGATGCGCTCATCCAAGGATTGGTATTCGACTACGAGGGTGACGACCAAGGCTATTGATAAACGTTTATACGAGCTTGGAGAATGGTAAACAAAATGGATAGTGAGACATTGGGGCATAAAAGTTCCATCCCCCTTGAGCCTTACCTTAAGTGGGTACGAACTCGTGCTCAAAGTCTCGTGATGCCTTACCCCTCCATCTTACCAATCATCATGGAGTATGTTGCAAAAGGAGATGTTCCATATATTGGCCTTTATCCCGACATGCCTACTTCTCTTGAAGATTTGCAAAGAGCTTGGATTCAGCTAAAGGGGAGAGAGACACCTTTGAGGCCCAGTTATATGCAAGCGAGAAGAAGACATTGGAGCTCACGAGACAACTTCCCGAGGAGAGGAGCCTGAATGCCTATATCGCTCCAAAGAGGAAGCATCCATAGAAAATTTGAACCATTGTTATTGTATTTTAGTTTATTTTGTTTCTTTTGTTCCATTGTAAGCCCAAGAGGCATTATTGTAACCGTTTAAACCTATTAATGCAATTAATGTTTGTTCTCTCTTTGTCTAAGAAAATTTAAATCTTAAAAATCCTTGAAAACATTGCATAAGAATATCATGCATATAATCACATAAACAGGTTTCAGGACCGATTTCTTATCTTTTCGCTGTTTATTTTAGCAAAAACAAATGGCTCTCGAACAGAATATTAAGGATCTTAAAGCACAAAATGCTTAATTCTAGCAGTTGTTCCTGGCTCTGGCTAAGGGACAAGAGGACCTGAAGGCTCTCATTCTTAAAGACAAGAAGAAAAATACAAATAAACCAGTGGGTGTCTTAAATATGGGAAGGAGATTCATAGGACCAGCAAAGCGAGCTCTAGAATTCACAACTCTGTCAACTGAGGGGGACAATCAGGAAGAGAAGACAAAAGAAGAAGACCATAGTCTAGGGTCTGTTGAAGAAGAGGTTGACTATGCTGAAGAACAATATCCTTCGGCTGATGACAAATACAAGCAGCTGGAGGATCGTCTCAACGCCATGGAAATTCAGAGGGTACCTGGTCTGTATTTTGAAGATTTAGGGATGGTTTTTGAAGTGGTCATTCAACAGAAGTTCAAGGTTCCCACATTTGCTAAATATGACGGTGTTTCATGTCCTAAGCTGCATTTGAGGTCTTATGTCATGAAGATCCAACCTCACACTGCTGATACGAATTTGTGGGTGCATTTCTTACAGTAAATTTTATTAGGGACTCAATTGGAATGGTTCTATCAGCTGGAGGGAACTAACATCCGCAACTGGGGGGATCTGGCTGCTGCTTTCTACAGGAATTACCAATACAATGTTGACCTCGCTCTTACCCGTACACAACTTCAAACCATGTCTATGGGTTCTAGTGAGGGCTTCAAAGATTATGCCCAGAAGTGGAGAGATCTTGAAGGAAGAGTACAACCTCTTCTGTCTGATAGAGAGCTGGTAGATATGTTCTTGGGTACTCTGTTAGGCTCATTTTTCAACCATATGATCGGAAGCTCATCAGCTGGGTTCACCGAGCTGATATTGACAGGTGAGAGAGTAGAAGTTGGCATCAGAAGTGGAAAAATTCAAGGGGTTGCATCTTTGAGTGCTTTAAATAAGCCTTTCAGTGGAAAGAAGGAAGTTAGTGCTGCCTATGGTCAGAGAAATCAGGGTAAAGTTGAACGCCGTTTAACGGTAGGAGCTGTATTGATCTCCAACCATGTATCGACTCAATGAAAAAACAATTAGCACAGGTAGGATGCGCCTAGAAGACAATTCACCAGACTCAACATGCCCTTATCTCAAGTATTGCAACATCTAATGAAGGCTAGCTTGGTCACTCTGAGAGAGCCTCCTTAAAATCCAAACACTACATCTCCCCGTTATAACCCAAATGTTCGGTGTGCCTACCACTCCAACAGTCCAGGGAATGATACAAATGAGTGTTGGGCTCTGAAGAATAAAGTTCAGGATCTTATTAATGCAAAGGAGATTGAATTTGAGCCTCCTGAAACCCCCAATGTGATAACTGCACCAATTCCCAAGCATGGCCAGGGTATTAATGTTGTTGATGATGTTGTATTTGTTTCTTATGTGGATGATTTGACTACCCCTCTGCCAACTGTTAAGAAGAATCTCTTATAATCCAGTTTATTTTCGGGCTGTGGTAAAGGTTGCCACCTGTGTGTGTGTCTCCTCCCAATGGTTGTTTGTTATTAAAGATAGGTGTCCAATGCCTGATGAACAACAAGGAAATTTTGTTTGAGAAGACTCCTTCTATGAAAGGTCTATGTGAAGATGCAATATGTGAAGATGTGTCAATTATTACCATTTATGAAAATCCTCACAGGTTCTCCTCCAAAAGACCTGTCAGGATTACATCAACTCCTAAGGTTGCTCCTTTAATTATCACCTTTCTAGGGCACATACCATATTCCTCCGACAAAGTTGTTCCTTGGAACTATGGAGCTGACGTTTATTATCATGGCGTCAAGTAGGACCTCCTGACCATTAAGAATGAAGTTACTGAAGATACTGGTCCTAACATTGAAAACATTGTTGGGACCAGTAAAATTGCCAGAAGCGGAAGAGTTTTCTCTCCTGAAATCTCTCCAAATATTGTTGCCACTCCTTTGGTTATTCCTGCTAAAACACCTATTTCTCCTGTTGTTATTCCTGCTACTGAGTTGGTTGAGATTCGGGGAAAAGAAGTATTGGTTGAACCTGCCCAGACGGAGGCACCCAAAGAAGCCATTCCTGAAGCCTCCAAACGCGAAATGGAGGAAATTTTGAAAATCATGCGGAAGAGTGACTATAATGTTGTGGAACAATTGGGGCAGACACCCTCAAAAATTTCAATGTTGGCCTTGTTATTATGCTCCGAAGCCCATGCTAAGGCTTTGGTGAAGTTCCTGAAGTTTGATCATGTGCCGCAAGAGACTTCTGCCGACCAATTCGAGAATTGTGTTGCTAGCCTGACTGCTGACAATGGACTCGGTTTCTCTGATGCTAATTTGACTTCAAAAGAAAGAAAACATAATGACGCCATGCATATCTCTATTGAGTGAAGGGGAACTACCCTGGCTCATGTTCTAGTTGATATGGGTTCATCTCTAAATGTTCTACCCAAGGGTGCTTTAGACGGATTAAACTGTGAAGGACTGGCTTTGAAGCCCAATAATATTATGGTGAGGGCTTTTGATGGTTCTAAGAGAATGGTACACGAGGAGGTGGACATTACTATTAAAGTCAGTTCCCAAACTTTTGGCTCCACTTTCTATGTGATAGACATTCACCCGTCTTACTCTTGTTTGTTGGGATGCCCTTGGATTCATGGGGTCGGCGCTGTCACTTCCACCTTGTACCAGATGTTAAAGTATCCGGTTAATGGAAAGATTGTTACAATCCATGGCGAATAAGAGTATATGGTGAGCCATATGTACTCTTTCCGATATGTCGAGATGGATGGCGAGTTCATCGACACCCCCACTGTTCCAGAGATTACCAGACCTCCACTAGAGATGGCTTCTCTAAAAGATGTTAGGGTTGTAATTGAAGAAGGTGGGTGCACTAATTTGGGCCAACTACCTGACATCCCCTATAAGTCTGAAAAGTTTGGTTTGGGTTTCACTTCAGGAGCTCAAAAATCCATTTGTCGTGCTCGCGCCGAAGGACCACCACTATGCATCAGCAACCATGGAGTCAATGTTGTAGAAGACGCTAATAATGACTATGACCTGGACAATTGGATCTTCCATACTACCAATGTTGGACTCAACAATTGGACGACTAGAGACTTTGTTCCCATTACTTTCATCCAGGAGTAATTGTCTTTTTGTTTTTTGGGATATGTAATATTTGAACCATTTAAACTTTAAAGCCTTGTGTCTTACCCGAGGCACAATGGTTTATTTATGAGGGTTATCATTTCACCTTCATATTTCATAAATAAATCATTAGAAGTTTTGCATACAAAGTTTGCGCTCTTTGTCTTTCTTTTCTACTTTTACTTTATCAAAATAGTTATGCCCTCTTACACACACCCACACATCATACTGCAGATCCACGACCACTCTGGATTCGATTGATAACGGTTCTGTTATTTCCAGTTATGACTTTGAAAATCTGATCTACCAAGTTGAGGACGAAGGTGAGGAAGATTGTAAAGTACCAGGAGAATTTGCTAGACTATTACAATAGGAGGAAAGAGCAATACAACCTCATGAAGAACTAGTCAAGACGGTAAATTTGGGTACTGAAGAGGATAAAAAGGAAGTCAATATAGGTGCCAACTTGGAGCATAGTGTCAAAGAGCAGTTAATCCAGATGTTATGTGACTACATAGAGATCTTTGCCTGGTCATACGAAGACAAGTGGGGCTGGACACTTATATTGTGGTTCATCGTCTACCAACGAAAGAAGATTGTTCTCTAGTGAAGCAAAAGGTTAATCGTATGCTTCTTGAGGTGTCAGAAAAGATCAAGGCTGAAGTTATGAAACAGTTTAACACCAGGTTCTTAGATGTTACTTCTTATCCATAATGGGATGAAAACGTGTAACCGGTACCTAAAAAGGACGGCAAGGTGTGTATATGTGTGGATTACAGAGATTTGAATAGGGTGAGTCCCAAGGATGACTTTTCGCTTCCCTGTATTAATGTTCTAGTTGACAACACTGCACAACATAAGATATTCTCCTTCATGGAGAGTTTCTCCGGGTATAATCAGATTAAAATGGCACCTGAAGATATGGAGAAAACGACTTTCGTCATGCAGTGGGGCACCTTCTGCTACAAAGTTATGCCATTTGGGTTGAAGAACATTGGGGCAACCTATCAGCATGATACCGTAGCCTTGTTTCACGATATGATCCATCACGAGATAGAGGTCTACGCTGATGATATGATAGCCAGGTCTCAGACTAAAGAAGAGCACTTGGATCACTTGCATAAACTGTTTGAAAGACTGAGGAAGTACAAGTTAAGACTGAATCCGAACAAGTGCACCTTTGGAGTAAGATCTGGTAAGCTCCTAGGTTTCGTTGTCAGCAGCAAAGGTATCGAAGTAGATCCTGCGAAGGTTAAAGTTATTCAAGAGATGCCAATTCCCTGCACCAAAAAGGAGGTTAGGGGATTCTTGGGACGTCTAAACTACATTTCCAGATTCATTTCCTACCTAACTGCTACTTGTAAGCTGTTGTACCCCAAAATTTTCCCTCCCATATTCTTCAAGATTTGCCAAGTCAAAGCTTCAAAATCTCTCCAAGAGTTGCACAGTTCAAGGGCCTCCTAACAGTCAAAATTAGGGTTTTGATTCTGATCAAGAAAATGAAGTTTCCAAGGGTCCAATCAAGTCCCACATGCCTATAAACATGGTCAAGCATCCTCATACCAAGTTTCAAGACTTACAACACAAAATTGCACAGTCAAAAACCCTAATTGCACTACAGTCAACTGTAGGGGCAAAATGGTCATTTGACAGTCAAAAGTCCAAATTTTTGGTCAACATCTCATTTTGAAGCCACAAACATCATTTGATCAATGCTTGATCATGATTCTCAAAGCTTGGCTCAAAAATCATCAAGATGCAAAAGTTTACATATTTGGACAGTTGAAAAAGTCAACTGTAAATTGACCAGGGCATAACTTTCACATGGATTATCAGAAAAATTCCATCCAAAGCTCGTTTTGAAGAGAAAGACATTTCCTACAACTCCTCTTCACACTTCAAGTCCAAGAAATGCTCTCACAAAAAGTTATCAATTTCAACATTATAGGTCATTTTCAAAAGTCAACAAAAAGGGACTTTAAGTCAAAGGCCATAACTTGAGATTGGTAAATCAAAATAACATGGGACCAAAGGAATTGGTTAGAGGACTCAAAGACCTTTCCAAAATGTCCAAGAACATTAGCAAAGCTTAAACATTGAGCAAGTTATGCCTTGTAGAAGTTGGGAAAGTTTTGGATATTTTGAAAAGTCAACATTGATTCAAATGACCTAAAAATGCTAATGGGCCTCTTTTTCTTCCACAATTCATCATCCAAGGCATGTGCACGACCATTTAGCCCAAAGGGAAGTTTTTTATCATTTTTATTTATTTATTTGGATTTTTAATTATTAATAATTCATTTAATTAATTAAAATACATGAAAAATACTAAACCTAACTTTTCAAATCTTTTTATGCAAGGAATAAGCTTATGATTTCGTGCAAGACCAAATATAGAAAGAATCAAGTCAATTGGCCATGATTTGTACCAAATAGGCATGGAAAAATATTTGAAAATATCTTTGAAAATCAAATCTGGCAAATCATGAATGCAAAGGTTTTTGTGTGATTTCTCAACCCTAAAACCTTCACACATACATATATAGTGCAACCCTAATGCATAGAGATCCCCAGCTGCGCAGAAAAGCCATATGCAAACTTGAAATTTTTCAAGAAAACTCCAAAACTGAAAACAGGGATACAAGGCGATTCAAGGCAAAATATCTGTTCCATTGGCTTCCTGAGACATCAAGTAACATATTTGAATCGTTTTCCACATTCATAACACCCAGAATTGGTGAATAGAACTCAAATTTTTTCACTTTTTTGCATATATCGTGTTTTATCATTCATGGCGTGATTTCAAATTCTAATGCATATTTTGTGTTGCTCTCATGATTCTGAAGCTTACTCTATATTTTAATTGAGTTTTTATACACTGTATGCAAAGATGCCATTGGTATATTTTAGGGTTTCAGACTTGGAAAATTGGGGCTTTACATTCAAAGAAAAATTAGCACTCGAGACCTGGACCATTGAAACAAGCGTGCTTGGACGAAAAGAATCCAACCCTCGCGCCTAATTTATGAGGCCTTATGGCCTATTCGCTATTTTTTGGAATGATGCATAAGGGGACGGTTCAAAACCGCTGCCCATTCTTTTTGTATTTCAGGAAAAAAACAAAGCTATGGAGAAGACGATGCAGTGGCAAGCGATGATTGGTTCGTTTGAAAGTTCACGCGAAAACAAGCACTAACGCGTTGTTTTATGTTATAATGATTATTTGTTATTTAATATACAGAAAGCGCAAGTGGCACGATTGGCAAGCATAGGCGTTGGTAATCTTCAGGACCTGGGTTCGATCCCAGGTCCCCACCCCTTTCCAATATTGTTTTTCCAATTGTTATTCTATGCAGATTCAGTACAAGGTTCCACCATATGCCCCTCAATCTAATGCGCCACATGTCCCACTGCACCCCATCAAAGGCCATGATTCAAGGACTATGGTGAGCCTCAGTCAACAGACACGCATGCCAGCGCAAAGGTCAAACAGGCCAAGGTCTTAATGGGCCTAATCACTACAACAAACCCTCCACTTGGGGACAACACCCCCTAGAGTTTGATTCTTTCACTCTTTTATATTTTTTTCTTTTCTTTATTTTAATTAGCTTCTTTTAATTCTTTACAATAATTATTTTCACAATAATATAAAAAACATAAAAAATCAGAAAAGACAAAATTTAAAATATATTTATTTAATTGATATTTTTGTAAATAAAACCTTTATTAATTAATTAGTTTTAATTTAGGGTTAAATTTTAATATTTTTTTAATAAACTTAAAACTTGATAGAATTAGGGTTTGTAATAATTTTTATATTTCTTTTCTTTTCTTTCATAATAATTAAATATTTCCTATTATTTTTTATAAATTAAATTGCTTGTGAATAGTTAGATTAATTTTAGGTTAAAATTTAATATCTTTCCTAATAAACTAAAAAACAATTAGAATTAGGGTTAATTAGTTAATCTCATTTAATTCTCGTTTAAAATCATAAATACAAAAAAAATCTCAAAAAAACAATTTCTTTTCATTTTAATTCTCATTAATTTAATCATTTAATTTAATTTCGCAAAAAAGGTCCAACGCCCTCGTTTCTAATTTAAATTTTAATTCGCGTATTTATTTCTTTTCCTTTTAATATTTATGTACCTCTCCCAAAGCTTTGTAAACTCGGACATTTTAATCTTTCGCACTTTTACTTTAATTCTTTATTTTTTCTGTCAAATCGGGTTCTGGAAATTTTGGCGATGTGGACCCACGCCTTTTGTAATAGTTTAGAATTTTACCTTCTCGCAATATTTTTTACTGTTAAATAAATGCATGCAAGAATGAATGGACAATAAATAAAAACAAACGCGTAGCTCACCCATGACATGAATAAAGACAAAATATCTGAATCTGACACACCATTCACACACCACCCCTAGGGTACGCCTCACTGTTGCCTTGCCTCGAAAGGTGATCGTCGAGTAGAGGACGTTTTAGTAAGTCCTCATGATCCATGAACCTGGCATGAGGATAGCTTCTAAGGTATCTTCTCGTTGCTCTGGTGATCACCATGTCCCGAACCTTCGAATTGACCCGAACACCTCCAACGGTGGTGCTACCTACCTCTCAATGGTGGGATGGCACTACTTTAAAGGACATTTACACAGACGAAATCCTTAGGGTAGGTAGACAACTCTAGATACTTGCTCTAATTTCAAAAACAAATCAAAAATACTTTTCACACCGACACATTTTCAAAAAGCTTTCGAAAGCATTTTTTTCAAACACTCTTGAGGACCGATACAAGAGTCGAACTGAAATTTTCAAAGAAACTTTTTAAAACCCACAGTTGAAAAGCAAACAAACCCTTTTTGAAAACACAATGAGCAAGTATCTAAGAGCCCATGGATAACCATGGATAGAAAGGGTGCTAACACCTTCCCTTTCTATAATCTACCTCCTGAACCGAGAGCAATCTCTTTAAGGAATTTTTCTGTGCTTTTGTCCTTTCCATTTGGAGAAAATAAAAGACGGTGGCGACTCTTGCTTCCGCGACATTTCGCGAACCAGCGTTAAACAGTTAGTTCCAGATCCACCGATTACAGAACTGGCGACTCTGCTGGGGACTTAAACTTAAAGTGAGGTGTACCTTAGGGTTAGTTCATAACTGTGTTTTCAATTGTATTGCTTTGCTTGCTTTATTATTGTGGGACTGTCTTGGGAGTTCTATAGATCCTAACCCGGATCTGGGGATACCTTCTTAGAAAGTAGCAACAAGGCTGTGAGGGAACTGTGCGGGGGTATACCGACATGGTTGAAACAGTCTGCTACGTTGATGTGGCACTTTGGTGTGTACCGGTAACCCTTGAGTTCAGTCAAGGAGAGTATGGGGCCTCCGCGTGGTGTCATGAAGCATCAACAGACCTTAGGAACCTTAATTGAACTATCTTGGCCTCTTTAGGGTAGTGAGATAACTGACCTTGGTGCAGTCCGAGGTTGGTTGATACTCGATACTACACTCAATTGAAGGTTGCTTTCCTGGAATATTTCGGTCGCCAGTTCAGTGGCTAAATCGAAACGATGAACAATGAAAGCAATCCGGTGACATTGGGACCCTTAGAACCCGGTTACTTCTAATAGGACAGGTTGAGCCCACCAACTTCAAGAGGGTAATACCCAGACCCCATGCTGGCCTAAACTCTAAGGGTTTCTCTTGTGTGACTTGTGTGCCTTCGTACTTGACTATTTGCATGCTTGCTGTCTGACACTTGAGCTTCTTGTAGGTTTTGTTTGTAGTCCTTAATTAGGACTCATAACAAGGTCTACCGAGTTTCTTGCAGGTTTCGTTTATAGTCCTTAATTGGGACTCATGACAGGGTTTACTAAGTTTCTTGCAGGTTTTGGTTTGCAGTCCTTGATTGGGACTCATAACAAGGCTACTCACATTACCCCATGCATACCATAACATCATACCATTGCATACATCCTAACCCATTTCAAGGATCTCAAGGGCTTGTGATGCAGGTCATGGTGAATCAACTATCCCAGCAAGGGGCAAAGAGGATTTATTTTCCTCTAGACAAAGTTGTCAGGGGCTATGACCCACTCGATATGGTGAGCCTTTGACCCTTTAAAGAAGGACTCTCAATAATATGCAGTTCCTTCAATCAAGCTACCTGACCCAAATTCTAACAAATTTTTTTGTTTATCCCGCGAGATCCTTGAAAACATTACATGCATGTCATACATATCATTGCATAACAGGTACCCTTGTTGCAGGTCACTTACCTCTCTCGCTGTTTATTTCAGCAATGGCTTCCCAACAAGATAACCAGGACCTTCTTACTCAAGAAACTCGGTTCGGGGAAATCCTCCTGAATCTATCCAAGGGGCAGGAGGAGCTAAGGACACTTCTCATGGAGACTTTGGTCAGGAACAGCACTGAGGACGAACAACTGAAACGTCTACAAGCTGAGGTAGACACACTGAAAACCCAGATGCTGGGGCAAAGGGCACTCATTCAAGGTTTAGCTCAGGAGCAAGGAGAGCTGAGGGCCATGATCAGTCAGTTTCATCAAGACATGAAGCAACCAGCCCAAGTCAGGGACCCAGTCATTAATCAACTTCCAAGAAGTCAAAGGTTTGGGCCTCTCGAAGCTGCTATTACTTCACAGGTCCAACAACGACCTCGCCCAGAACAACGGGCTGATCAGAGCAAACCAGACAAGCCTAAGAGGCAGTTCACCAAGATCAACATGTCGCTGGATCAAGCACTACAACAGATGTTGGAGGCAGGGCTGATCACCTTAAGGGCTCCTCTCCGGAAGCCAAACACTTCTGCTCCTAACTATCATCCCAACGATAGGTGTGCATACCATTCTGATAGCCCGGGGCATACTACAGACAACTGCTGGCCTCTCAAAAACAAGATTCAAGACATGATCGACGCTGGAGAGATTCAGTTTGAAGTACCTAAGACCCCGAACATAATCACTGCTCCCTTGCCAAATCATGGCTAGGATTGAGAAAGTTTTGTTCATTCGAATGTTCAAGTTGCAATTTTATTTTGTTCAAACATCTACTCATGTTAAACGTTGTTATTTCATTAATGCATCGCATATGTCTGTTCTGAAACAATATATTCGTATTCACTAAATGCAAATTGTTTTCATATTTTTTTCTGATGATCAACTCTTGATTAAGAAATTCTAAGCCTCTTGAGGGAGGATGACGAAAACGATACCGCGATCATTACAGTATGCTTTTGAACAGACCCCGCTGATGAGGTACAGGCATTGTTTCAATCCCTAAACACTGGAGTTATAAGGATGATAATCCCTCGTCAAACCCTCTGAGCCAAAGAAGTAGGAGTTTTTCTTTTTGAAATTTAAAACCCTTAATCATAACCTGGGGCAGGGTAGTCTCTCAGTTGATCCAAGTGCATAACGAATGGCACCAAATAGGTCCTTACAAAGCAAAGAAAAAACAATGATGATCAGAATAATCAATAAAGAAATGCAGTCATTATCTCAAAAAATGAAAAACCCATTAAGTCAAAACCCATGAAGGAGACTTACAAAACTGGGGCATCCCGCTGACTGTAATTCCAAAAAAGGAAACAGTTCAGGCAAAAAAGAAAGGGATAACAAAAATCAGACAAGAAAGAGGTCTTACAAACCCTCAACAAAAATGACTGCCTATTCAGAATAAATCATCAATATCTGGACCATCACTGGTATATCAGGACAAAGACTCGAACAAGGTCTGACGCACGATCAACTGAGTTTAGGTTTGAAGAACATCACGAAGAGCGGGTGGGTACAAATAATTTGAGCCTTTATCCTTTGTTTCTTAAACCATGAACCAGGCCACGTTATAACCCTTAAAAGTCCTAGCTGAAGCATGGGTTAGTTCGAAAGCATACTGTTACGAAAGGTATCCTGACTCCTTAAGGCCTACGGTAAATAACGATTTGACATCACGTTTTACAAACATTCACTTGTTTTATGGAAAATAATGCATTTTCAAAATCTTCAAGACAGACATAAGCTTTGCATTCTAACATAACTTTGTTTGCATATGACTTTTTGTTTGAACAGCATAGAAGTTCACACGATGAATGCCTAATGAACAGAAGTATCTCCAATCAAGGGGCAGACATGGCCTTGGTCCATTATCTGGGGCAGTCCAATCAAGATTCAGAGAATCTCTCAAAAAGCCTATCAGCCTAGGGCAGATCTCCGCCTGAGTCACTTGGGGCATTCCAACAACGAATCTTGCCTGATCAAATACCTTCTGGTGGCATGACAAAACACTGCTAACAGGGGCAACTCCCTACATTCTGAGAGCATGGACATAGTCGAAAAAATACTACGCACAATCAAAGACCCGCTAGGTTGACACACCTAGGCAAAAATAAGGGCTTCCCGGCGAACCAAAAGGGTTCGGGCAAAAATAAGGGATGAAAAGAAAAAAATCTGTACACCCGGTAAGTCGAAAACCTGAAAAGGCGGCTTGGGCAAAAATGGGTATCCCGGTGGACTGAAAACCCGAAAGGGCGGTCCAGGAAAAAGTTAGGGATCAAAAGCGTACGGCTATGTCCCGGCATCTTGTCACTGGCCTATCAGAAGAAGAGTTTGTCCATCAACAACTATCAGCACCTCACAGGTCTTCCTCTCCCACCACTGAAACAGGGGCAATAATGAGCCGTCCAGGCAATCCAGTTGTTCTGTCCTCCAAGGTATCAAGGTGAGTTCAGCTAAAGAACATAACCAAATATCTTAATTCCCCAGAGAGTGAGCCAGCAAGACAATATACTCTCCTCAAGCAGTTATACAATCAAACTTAAGAAAGTTGGGTGTCCTCCAGCAGATCTCAACATTCCTCAGCACATCATTCTTAAACAAGTATCCCCGGCAATCTTGGCCTAAAGATTGTTCCCCGGAGGTATATCAAACATTCAGTGGAGTCACTTCCCCCAATACAGTTCAAAACTTCCCCAGGAGAGTCCAATCTAGTTCCCCAGGAGAGTTGGAATCCATCTCCCCAAGTAGTAAGCTTATCCCCAGTAGATTCTGGAAGCTTATCCTCACAGAGTACCAACGCGTCGCCCGGCTTTATTCAAAGAGTTATTTCCTTACCAGGATATAACTGGGTTATCCTCAGCCAAAAGCCACGGAAAGAGCGTCTTCGACGAAGTTTTCTTACCCCCAGCGAAGTCTATTAACACTTCCAACACAACAAGGGTATCCCCAGCAAGTTACTATCAACACTCAACAAAGTAGTATCTCTCTCCCCAGAGTATTGCTCCCCAGCAAGATCGTTAGAGTACTTTTCTCCCCGCAGAGTATTCCATTCGCCAAGTTTATTCCCCAACGGAGTCATCTTCTCCTACCGGTATACTTGCAACTATCATGCAGCGGAAGCAAAATCTGTTCTCCAACATCAGCCCAGGATATGACTTCCCGGCACCCGTCAAGGATTTATTTTCCTAAGACGAAAACATAATATTCATAAACATCTTCATACATCATAGCATGCATATACGCATCATATCTTACGAATCTCATTTATGTTGAGAACATCATTGCTTGATCCATATCACGCATTGCATATGACTGACCTTTACCTTTCAGGAAAGATTCAGTTAAATTCTCAATCATATTTCAAGACCTAGACCGGTTCAGTTAAATCGACTCCAAAGATTTCTTATCCAGTCCAAGGCCTTCTCTAGTCCAGCTAAATCGACCCCAAACATATTTTCCTGATAAAGACTCAGTAGAAGTTATCCAAGGTTCTCTCAATGTTTGCTGTTGAGGTGGTAATCGCCTATGGTTCTCTCCCCGATACTGCGGAGGTGGTAATCCCAGATTTCGCTCAACGATTGCTGTTGAAGTTGAAGTTATCCAAGGTTCTCCCAATGTTTGCTGTTGAGGTGGTAATCGCCTATGGTTCTCTCCCCGATACTGCGGAGGTGGTAATCCCAGATTTCGCTCAACGATTGCTGTTGAAGTTGAAGTTATCCAAGCTTTTCTCAATGTTTGTTGTTGAGGTGGTAATCGCCTATGGTTCTCTCCCCGATACTGCGGAGGTGGTAATCCCAGATTTCGCTCAACGATTGTTGTTGAAGTTGAAGTTATCCAAGGTTCTCTCAATGTTTGCTGTTGAGGTGGTAATCGCCTATGGTTCTCTCCCCGATACTGCGGAGGTGGTAATCCCATATTTCGCTCAACGATTGCTGTTGAAGTTGAAGTTATCCAAGGTTCTCTCAATGTTTGCTGCGGAGGTGGTAATCCCAGATTTCACTCAACGATTGCTGTTGAAGTTGAAGTTATCCAAGGTTCTCTCAATGTTTGCTGCGGAGGTGGTAATCCCAGATTTCGCTCAATGATTGTTGTTGAAGTTGAAGTTATCCAAGGTTCTCTCAATGTTTGCTGTTGAGGTGGTAATCTCCTATGGTTCTCTCCCCGATACTGCGGAGGTGGTAATCCCAGATTTCGCTCAACGATTGCTGTTGAAGTTGAAGTCATCCAAGGTTCTCTCATCGTTCCTGTTGAGGTAGTAACCATCCCTGGTTCATTCATCGCCGTTTGAAGCTCCAGATTCAGCTCCTGTAACCAGTCAGGACACATCTATACAAAGAATCTGAAGACCAGCTCCCGTAACATACCAGGTACTCATTTTTCTTTTGCGGGTACGCAAGTTCTCGCTAAGGAATCTCTTACGCGATCAGCACCCAGATGGCATCTATAAGCCCATCCACCTTCCATCATCTCTTAGCATGGCATCTATAAGCCCATCATCCTATTCATCAATCTCCAAATGGCATCTGTAAGCCCATTCCACCATCACACTGCTACTATGTGAGCGCAAATTTCTGGGCACTCTAGTGTTCAATCATCTTCCACCTTCGGATTACAAAAGGCACGTCAGCCAATCTACATCCTCAGGTCTAAGAAAATTGAACAGGGGCAACTGTTGTACCCCAAAATTTTCCCTCCCATATTCTTCAAGATTTGCCAAGTCAAAGCTTCAAAATCTCTCCAAGAGTTGCACAGTTCAAGGGCCTCCTAACAGTCAAAATTAGGGTTTTGATTCTGATCAAGAAAATGAAGTTTCCAAGGGTCCAATCAAGTCCCACATGACTATAAACATGGTCAAGCATCCTCATACCAAGTTTCAAGACTTACAGCACAAAATTGCACAGTCAAAAACCCTAATTGCACTACAGTCAACTGTAGGGGCAAAATGGTCATTTGACAGTCAAAAGTCCAAATTTTTGGTCAACATCTCATTTTGAAGCCACAAACATCATTTTATCAATGCTTGATCATGATTCTCAAAGCTTGGCTCAAAAATCATCAAGATGCAAAAGTTTCCATATTTGGACAGTTGAAAAAGTCAACTGTAAATTGACCAGGGCATAACTTTCACATGGATTATCAGAAAAATTCCATCCAAATCTCATTTTGAAGAGAAAGACATTTCCTACAACTCCTCTTCACACTTCAAGTCCAAGAAATGCTCTCACAAAAAGTTATCAATTTCAACATTATAGGTCATTTTCAAAAGTCAACAAAGAGGGACTTTATGTCAAAGACCATAACTTGAGATTGGTAAATCAAAATAACATGGGACCAAAGGCATTGGTTAGAGGACTCAAAGACCTTTCCAAAATGTCCAAGAACATTAGCAAAGCTTAAAAATTGAGCAAGTTATGCCTTGTAGAAGTTGGGAAATATTTGGATATTTTGAAAAGTCAACATTGATTCAAATGACCTAAAAATGCTAATGGGCCTCTTTTTCTTCCAAAATTCATCATCCAAGGCATGTGCACGACCATTTGGCCCAAAGGGAAGTTTTTTATCATTTTTATTTATTTATTTGGATTTTTAATTATTAATAATTCATTTAATTAATTAAAATACATGAAAAATACTAAACCTAACTTTTCAAATCTTTTTATGCAAGGAATAAGCTTATGATTTCGTGCAAGACCAAATATAGAAAGAATCAAGTCAATTGGCCATGATTTGTACCAAATAGGCATGGAAAAATATTTGAAAAGATCTTTGAAAATCAAATCTGGAAAATCATGAATGCAAAGGTTTTTGTGTGATTTCTCAACCCTAAAACCTTCACACATACATATATAGTGCAACCCTAATGCATAGAGATCCCCAGCTGCGCAGAAAAGCCATATGCAAACTTGAAATTTTTCAAGAAAACTCCAAAACTGAAAACAGGGATACAAGGCGATTCAAGGCAAAATATCTGTTCCATTGGCTTCCTGAGACATCAAGTAACATATTTGAATCGTTTTCCACATTCATAACACCCAGAATTGGTGAATAGAACTCAAATTTTTTCACTTTTTTGCATATATCGTGTTTTATCATTCATGGCGTGATTTCAAATTCTAATGCATATTTTGTGTTGCTCTCATGATTCTGAAGCTTACTCTATATTTTAATTGAGTTTTTATACACTGTATGCAAAGATGCCATTGGTATATTTTAGGGTTTCGGACATGGAAAATTGGGGCTTTACATTCAAAGAAAAATTAGCACTCGAGACCTGGACCATTGAAACAAGCGTGCTTGGACGAAAAGAATCCAACCCTCGCGCCTAATTTATGAGGCCTTATGGCCTATTCGCTATTTTTTGGAATGATGCATAAGGGGACGGTTCAAAACCGCTGCCCATTCTTTTTGTATTTCAGGAAAAAAACAAAGCTATGGAGAAGACGATGCAGTGGCAAGCGATGATTGGTTCGTTTGAAAGTTCGCGCGGAAACAAGCACTAACGCGTTGTTTTATGTTATAATGATTATTTGTTATTTAATATACAGAAAGCGCAAGTGGCACGATTGGCAAGCATAGGCGTTGGTAATCTTCAGGACCTGGGTTCGATCCCAGGTCCCCACCCCTTTCCAATATTGTTTTTCCAATTGTTATTCTATGCAGATTCAGTACAAGGTTCCACCATATGCCCCTCAATCCAATGCGCCACATGTACCACTGCACCCCATCAAAGGCCATGATTCAAGGACTATGGTGAGCCTCAGTCAATAGACACGCATGTCAGCGCAAAGGTCAAACAGGCCAAGGTCTTAATGGGCCTAATCACTACAACAAACCCTCCACTTGGGGACAGCACCCCCTAGAGTTTGATTCTTTCACTCTTTTATATTTTTTTCTTTTCTTTATTTTAATTAGCTTCTTTTAATTCTTTACAATAATTATTTTCACAATAATATAAAAAACATAAAAAATCAGAAAAGACAAAATTTAAAATATATTTATTTAATTGATATTTTTGTAAATAAAACCTTTATTAATTAATTAGTTTTAATTTAGGGTTAAATTTTAATATTTTTTTAATAAACTTAAAACTTGATAGAATTAGGGTTTGTAATAATTTTTATCTTTCTTTTCTTTTCTTTCATAATAATTAAATATTTCCTATTATTTTTTATAAATTAAATTGCATGTGAATAGTTAGATTAATTTTAGGTTAAAATTTAATATCTTTCCTAATAAACTAAAAAACAATTAGAATTAGGGTTAATTAGTTAATCTCATTTAATTCTCGTTTAAAATCATAAATACAAAAAAAATCTCAAAAAAACAATTTCTTTTCATTTTAATTCTCATTAATTTAATCATTTAATTTAATTTCGCAAAAAAGGTCCAACGCCCTCGTTTCTAATTTAAATTTTAATTCGCGTATTTATTTCTTTTCCTTTTAATATTTATGTACCTCTCCCAAAGCTTTGTAAACTCGGACATTTTAATCTTTCGCACTTTTACTTTAATTCTTTATTTTTTCTGTCAAATCAGGTTCTGGAAATTTTGGCGATGTGGACCCGCGCCTTTTGTAATAGTTTAGAATTTTACCTTCTCGCAATATTTTTTACTGTTAAATAAATGCATGCAAGAATGAATGGACAATAAATAAAAACAAACGTGTAGCTCACCCATGACATGAATAAAGACAAAATATCTGAATCTGACACACCATTCACACACCACCCCTAGGGTACGCCTCACTGTTGCCTTGCCTCGAAAGGTGATCGTCGAGTAGAGGATGTTTTAGTAAGTCCTCATGATCCGGGAACCTGGCATGAGGATAGCTTCTAAGGTATCTTCCCGTTGCTCTGGTGATCACCATGTCCCGAACCTTCGAATTGACCCGAACACCTCCAACGGTGGTGCTACCTACCTCTCAATGGTGGGATGGCACTACTTTAAAGGACATTTACACAGACGAATTCCTTAGGGTAGGTAGACGACTCTAGATACTTGCTCTAATTTCAAAAACAAATCAAAAATACTTTTCACACCGACACATTTTCAAAAAGCTTTCGAAAGCATTTTTTCAAACACTCTTGAGGACCGATACAAGAGTCGAACTGAAATTTTCAAAGAAACTTTTTAAAACCCACAGTTGAAAAGCAAACAAACCCTTTTTGAAAACACAATGAGCAAGTATCTAAGAGCCCATGGATAACCATGGATAGAAAGGGTGCTAACACCTTCCCTTTCTATAATCTACCTCCCGAACCGAGAGCAATCTCTTTAAGGAATTTTTCTGTGCTTTTGTCCTTTCCATTTGGAGAAAATAAAAGACGGTGGCGACTCTTGCTTCCGCGACATTTCGCGAACCAGCGTTAAACAGTCAGTTCCAAATCCACCGATCACATAAGCCAATCTTTAAATTACTAAAGAAAGATCAAGTAGTGAAGTGGAATTATGACTGCCAGACTGCCTTTAACAGAATCAAGGAGTATCTTCAAGAACCTCTAATTTTGATGTCGCCGGTCGAAGGAAGACCTATGATTGTGTACTTAACAGTATTAGAAAATTCAATGGTGTGTGTGTTGGGGCAGCATGACGAGTCTGATCGAAAAGGGCATGTGTTATACCCCAAAATTTGCCCTCCCATATTCCTCAAGATTTGTCAAAGATGATCTTCAAATTGTTCAAGATTGCACAAGAGGTAGACAGTCAAACCACCTTCTAGGACAGCTGAAATTAGGGTTTTGGTTCTTTCAAGGAATTTGGGGTTTTCAATGGTTCAATCAAGTCTCAAGGGCCTATATACATCCTCAAGCACCTACATGTCAAGTTGCAAGACTCACAGTGCCAATTTGCACAATCAAAAGCCTCATTTGATCCACAGTCAACTGCAAGGGCAAAATGGTCATTTTGCAGTCAAAAGTCAGAATTTTGGGCCAACATATCATTTTGAGTTCACAATCATCATTTGATCAAGTCTTGATCATGATTCCACAAAAATAGCTCAAAAATCATCAAGGTGCAAAGAGTTGTTATTTTTGGACAGTAGAAAAGTCAACTGTATCTTGACCAGGGCATAACTTTTTCATGGTTTGTCAGAAAAATTCCATCCAATGCTCATTTTGAAAGGGATGTAATTTCCTACAATCCATCTTCACACTCCAAGTTCAAGAAATGATCTCACAAGAAGTTACCAATTTTTACATTATAGGTCAAATTCAAAAGTCAACAAAAGTACACTTTGAGTCAAAGGCCATAACTTGAGATTGGTAAATCCAAATGACATGGGACCAAAGGCATTGGTTAGAGGACTTCAAGAGCTTTCCAAAATGTCCATGAACATGGTCATATGATCAAAATTGAGCAAGTTGTGCATTGGAGAAGTTGGGAAATTTTCATGAATTTGCAAAAGTCAACTTTGCTCAAAACACCTTATTTTTGCTAATGGCCCTCAAATCTCTTCTTGAAACTTCATCCATGACCTATGCACGACCCATCAAGATTAATTGGATTTATTTTCTTATTTTTATTGATTAATTGGATTTTTAATTAATATTAATTCATTTAATCAATTTAAATCATAAGAAAATAGAAGATTTGGTTTTTAAATCTTTTTGTGAAGAAAATATGACCTAAACATGCTGGAAAATTCGTGCACAAAGTCAAAGATACAAAAAATCCAAAATTGGCAACTTTGTTCAATCATGAAGAATAAAAAATATTTGATTTCCAATCAAAGATCTAAACATCTATGCAATGGATATTGGCCCAAGTTTTTGACCTAATTCAATTGCCTTATACATATGCTAGCTAAACCTGATCAAAAAGACGTGAAAAAAAGCTGCAGAAAAGAACCATACAGTTTCAAAAAATTCCAAGAAAATTGAAAACTGATTTTTGCATTCTAGGGCGATTTAAGGATTTTTGTTGATTCTAATACATTGCAGGAGGATCCAGGAACGATTTACAATCAAATTCCAGCTTCCAAACTCCAAGAATTGTCATCTACAGAACCACGGTTTGCAATTCCTATTCAAAATCGTATTGCTTAATTCATGCGCATTTAACATGTTTTCTTGATTGTTTTGCATTGCTAGAGGTCATATAAAGCTGATGGAATGATTTAATTGGATTATAATGCCCTGAATCGTGAGATGCCATAATCAAATTTCTAGGGTTCTTGAGCTTTGAATTGGGGCTTTCTAAACCAGGAAAAATTAGGACTCATGAGATACATGACTGAACTCGTGTGACCAAGACGAACAAGACCAATACCTCGCGAAATATTTATATGCAGCGTATTTCTAATCGCTATTTTTTGTGCAGATGAATAGTGGGGGTTAAAAACCCCCGCTATCTGATTCTATTTTATACAGGTCCAAGGTTGAAGACGAGGGAGTGTTGTCACCTGATTGGCCAGTTTTAAATCTTAGCGCGTTTTTCATAATTTCAGCATATTAATTGATTTTTACATATTATGTTTATTTGTTATTCTTATAATGAATAAACGCGTTAGTTGGATTGGCAAGCAGGTGGATGGAAAGGCTATTGGGACCTGGGTTCGAATCCCAGGTCCCCTAAAACATTTATTTCCTTTTTTTCTATATGTTCACATGCAGCTTTCCAAAAGGAGTCCACCATGCATCTCAAATTCCCAGGCGCCAGATGTCATCAAACTGAAATCCAATGGACATGAATGGGAGATCACCATACTCCCCAGTCAACAGGCGTGTGGGTAATCTGAAAAGTCAAACGGACTGGAATATTGTTGGGCCACAAATTGCCAAATACACCTCCAAAGCTGTCCCATCACCCCCTGGGTTTTATTCTTTTTTTCTTTCCTTCTTTTATATTTTTTCATTTAATTGTTTTATTAATTATTATTATTATTATTACTTAATTAACCAAATTAATTTTTTCATAATAAATTCAGAAAACATAAAAAATATAATATTTTTATTTATTAAATTTAATTAGTTATTTTGTAAATAAATACTAACATAATTAATTTAGTTGTTTTAATTAGGGTAATTTCAATATTTTCACAATAAATAAAATTAATGTAGAATTAGGATTCTTGACAACTTTTAATCATTTTATTATTTTTATTTATTTCCTTGAGACATTAAAAAACCAAAAATATTTCTTTTTATTAATTAATTAGTTTTAGGTTTAATTTAATTTAATTCATAAATAATAAAAACTTCCTTCTTTCTCAAAAAAGGGTCAAAACCCTAAGGACTTTTCTGATCCAATTTTTCTCGCCCGTGTGATTATTCTTGATTAATTTTTGATCCATATTATGTAATTGCTTTGAGGATGTAATAGCTTTAATTAGGACCCTTTTTATCGCTTTTCTTTATTTCCCGCAATTTACTTTTCAAGGGTTGTTTTTGGCGATGTAAATACCCGACGCCTTGTAATAGTTTAGTTTTATTTCCCGCAACTATTAACTGCTAGATGTATGTTAACTAGGCTATGCATGACAAGACTTCTCTTAAAATTAAAATCAATCGTAGCTCACCATAACTTGTACAAAGATAACATAACTGAAACCTGACACACGTGCACATACCACTCCTAGGATACGCCTCACTTGGTTGCCTCGACGTGGTCATTGAGTATAGGGTGTTTTAGAGGTCGCCCTCCTGTCTAAAGATCAAAGTTGCCTCGAAACGGTTGCCTCGATAAAAAATGATCTAAGACATTAGGGTTACCGCTAAGGCGTCCTACCATTGCTTTAGTGACCACATGTCCCTATAATCGAATTGACCCGAAAAACTCCAACGACGGTGCTACCTACTTCTCAATAATGGGATAGTATTGTCTAAAGGACATTTACACAGCTTAATTTATTTTGAGTAGGTAAAGGTTCTCAGGTACTTGCTCTTTCAAAACAAAAAATACTTTTCGCACTTACACTTTTCTGACAAAAGTTTTCAAACAACACTTTATACACTCTTGAGGATAGACACAAGAGTTAAATCAAAGTTTTCAAACAAACTTTTTTCAAAACCCACAAACACAAGAAAAGCAAAAACATTTTGAAAACTTAGTTAGCAAGTACCTAAGAGCCCGTGGATAACCACGGATAGAAAGGGTGCTAACACCTTCCCTTTCTATAATCTACCTCCCGAACCCGAGAAACATCTCGAAAAGGAATTTTGCTGTGCTTTTGTCCTTTCCTTGTTGGAGAAAATAAAAGACGGTGGCGACTCTTGCTTACCGCGACATTTTGCTAAACGCAAACGCGAACCAGCATTTCAAAACAGTCAGTTCTATTTCCATCGATCACAGAACTGGCGACTCTGCTGGGGATATTTAAAGTGAGGTGTACCTTAGGATTAGATCACTATGTTTTCAATTGTATGCCTTGAATGCTTTAATATTGTAGGCTTGTATCGGAGTTTTATAGATCCTAACTCGGATCTGGGAATACCCTTTAGAAGTAGCAACAAGCTGTGAGGGAACTGTGCGGGGTATACCGACATGGTTGAAGCAGTAGCTACCTTGATGTGGCACTTTGGTGAGTACCAGTAACCCTTGAGTCAAGTCAAGGAGAGTACGGGGCCTCCGTGTGTTATCGTGAAGCATCAACTGACCTTAGCACCTTACTTGACCATCCTGGCCTTTTTAGGGGTAGTGAGATGACCGACTTTGGTGCAGTCCGAAGTTGGTAGATACTCGATACTACACTTATTGAGGGTTGTTTTCTTGGAATATTTTGGTCGCCAGTTAAGTGGCTAAATCAAAACAATGAACATAGAAAACAGTCCAATGATATTGAGCTCCTTAGAACCCGGTTACTATTTTTAGGACAGGTCTTAACCAACTGAAACTGAAAGAGGGTAGTACCTAAACTTCATGCCAGCCTGAAATCTAAGGACTCTGTTGTGTGACTTGTGTGCCTTTGCCATGTTTGCCTTTTGTGAATACTTGTGGTGTGCCTTTATCATAACATCATAACATCATAACATCATAACATTGCATACATCCTGCATAAGGACTAACCCATTTCAAGGATCTCAAAGTTTTGTGATGCAGGTCATGGTGAACCAACTGTCTAGCAAGGGGCAAAAGGGGATTTATTTTCCTCTAGCCGAGGTTGTTTGGAGATCAAAACATGATGACTTGAGTCAGGGGCTATGACCCACTCGATATGGTGACCTTTGACTCTTGAAGAAGGACTCTCAGCAACATGAAGTTCCTTCAATCAAGCTACCAGATTCAAATTCTAACAAGTTTCTCTGTTTACCCCGCGAGATCCTTGAAAACATTGCAAACATAAATCATACGCATTTCATTTCATCATATGCATAACAGGTACCCTTTTTACAGGTCACTTATCTTCTTCGATGTTTATTTCAGCAATCATCATGTCTACTGAACCTTCCACTGAACAAGCTATCAAGGCCCTCCAGGCCCAGAATGCCCAGTTCCAAGAGTTGGTTATGAGCCTAGCCCAGGGTCAACAGGATTTGAAGACTCTGATTCTGAAGGAAAGAAAGAAGAAGAAGAAGAGGACTGTCTTGTTCAATACTGGACGCAGATTTGGGAATGGACTGCAGAATAAGGTTGATCTGACTACCTCATCTGTAGGAAAAGACAGCCCACAAGAGAGAAGGGTTCCTAGTCCCGTGGTCTCCGACAACGAGACAGATTATGATGAAGAACAGTACCCTCCTGCTGAGGATAAGTACAAACAGTTGGAGGACCGCTTGAACGCTATGGAGATACAGAACGTGCCCGAGCTGGACTTTGGAGACTTAGGCTTATCCTCTGGGGTGGTGATTCCCCATAAGTTCAAGGCACCTGCTTTTTCCAAATATGACGGAGCCTCCTGCCCAAAGCTGCATCTCCGGTCGTATGTAAGGAAGATCCAACCTTACACTGCTAACAAGAATTTGTGGATCCATTTCTTCCAGGACAGTCTTTCAGGGACTCAACTCGAATGGTTCTATTAGCTGGATGGGGCCAGTATCCGTAACTGGGAAGTTTTGGCTACTGCATTCTATAAGCAGTATCAGTATAATTCCGACCTCGCTCCTACGCGTACCCAAATCCAGGGTATGTTAATAGGGACGGGTGAAGGATTTAAAGAGTACGCCCAAAAATGGAGAGATCTGGCTGGAAGGGTGCAACCATCTTTAATTGATCGGGAACTTGTTGATATGTTTCTGGGGACCCTGTCTGGTCCATTTTTCAACCATTTGATTGGAAATTCTTCAGCCAGGTTTACAGACCTTATCTTTACTGGTGAGAGAATTGAAGCTGGTATCAAGTCTGGGAAGATACAGAAGGGTGCTTCCTCGAGCACTGAGAAGAAACCGTTCAAGAAGGAATCTAGTGCTGTCTATGGTTCAAGGAGACCAAACAGATCTGAACACCGCCAAGCTGTCAACGCGGTGGTTATTTCAAAACCTGCCATTGCTCCTCAGCATCACAACCAACAAAGGGGTGAGAGACCCAGAAGGCAGTTCACTCGACTCAGTATGACCTTATCCCAGATATTTCCGCAGTTGCTGACAACCAATTTGGTGACTCTAAGGGAAGCTCCTGAGAACCCCAACACTACATCTCCAAAGTATAATCCCAACGCCCGATGCGCTTATCACTCTGATAGCCCGGGGCATAATATGGATGATTGTTGGACTCTGAAGAATAAGGTCCAAGACCTGATTGATGCTAAAGAGATAGAGTTTGAGGCGCCCGAAAGGCCCAATGTTGTGACTGCTCCCATGCCCAAGCATGGAGTGAATGTTGTAGAGGAAGACCTGTTTGTAGCCTCTGTGGATGATATTGTTACTCCGCTGTTGACTGTCAAGAGGAACCTGTTGCTAGCCGGTTTATTTCTGGGATGTAGTAAAGGTTGCTATCTGTGTTCCGTTTCATCTACTGGTTGGCCATCCTTGAAGTCAGGTATCTAAAACCTGATGGATAATAAAGAAATCCTGTTTGAAAAGATTGTTGTTCCTGCCACCCCTACTGAAGAAGTTTCCATTGTTACTATTTTCAATAATTCTCCCAAGGCTCCCTCAAGGAAGCCTGTCAAAATTATGCCTGTTCAGAAGCTTGCACCTATAATTATCACTGTTCCGGGGCCTATCCCCTATACATCCGACAAAGCTATCCCTTGGCACTATGGGGCAGATGTTTATGTGATTGGAGTTAAACAAGAGTTCGATACTAATACCGGCATCAGCAACATCACCGGGCCTGCCAAAGTCACCCGCAGCGGTAGACTTTTCTCACTAGATATTGCGCCACCAACTATCCAGAGACCTATTGTCATCACACCTGCAAGTGTGCCTACTTCCCTTCCTGACCAAGTTCCTATTTCTACCCCTGCTGCCGAGTCATATGATGCTCGGGGCAAAGGGATCGCCACTGATGTGCCTGCCCGGACGGAGGCACCAAAGACAGTCAATGTTGAAGCTTCCAAGCAGGAGATGGAAGAGATTCTTAAGATTATCAAGAAGAGTGATTATAATGTAGTAGAGCAGCTGAGGCAAACCCCCTCCAAGATTTCTATGTTATCACTGTTGTTGTGTTTGGAGGCCCATGCCAAGGCTCTGATTACCTTCGTGAAGACGGCCCACGTGCCACAAGAGACATCAGCTGATCAGTTTACCGATTGTGTGGCCAATTTAACTGCTAATAATGGTTTGGGTTTCTCCGACGCTGATCTGAATGCTAAAGGGAAGAACCATAATGACGCCCTGCATGTCTCCATTGAATGTAGGGGCACTACTCTTGCACATGTGTTGGTTGACACTGGTTCCTCATTGAACGTCTTGCCTAAGAAAGCTCTAGACAGGTTGGATTGCGAAGGTTTAGAACTCAAGCCAAGTAACATTGTTGTCTGGGCCTTTGATGGGTCTAAAAGGATGGTGCACGGTGAAGTCGATATTCCAATCAGGGTTGGCTCTCAGGTCTTTGATGCTACATTCTATGTGATGGACATTCGGCCATCCTATTCTTGTTTGCTGGGTCATCCATGGATCCATAAGGCTGGAGCTGTGACCTCCACTCTACACCAGAAGCTGAAGTACCCAGTCAAGGGGAAGATTGTGACAGTTCAGGGGGAGGAAGAGTATATGGTCAGTCACCTCAACTCGTTCCGGTACATAGAAATGGATGGGGATTTCATTAAGACTCCATTTCAACACTTCGAAGAGGTTCCTCAGACATTGGCATCAGCTAAAACTGTGGTTGAAGATTATCCTTTGAAGATGGCTTCCTTAAAGGATGCTCGGGCTGTTATTGAGAAGGGTGAGTGCGCAAACTGGGGACAACTTCCTGATCTCACTCAGAAGACTGACAAGTTTGGTTTGGTTTCACTGCAGAAGCTCAAAAGGCTATTCGTAGGGCAAGGATTGGAAGACCTCATGTGTTCATCAGCAACCCGGGAGTAAATGCCATTGAAGAGGACGTGGAGGAATCTGAGTTCGACAGCTGGATCTACCCTACGATCGATGGTGGACCAAACAATTGGACAGTGAAAGACTTCGTCCCTATTACTTTTGTCACTCAGTAATGAACTCCTTTATTTTGAATTTGTAACAGACAATATTGTGAAACTTTTCGGCCCGGTGTCTTACCCGGGGCACCGTGGCTTCATTTGTGAGGGCTTTCGTGTGTCATTTTCATATATCATTAATAAAAGCATTGGACGTTTTTTGCATTTCAAATCTTGCGCTCCTTGTGTTTCTTTATTATATATTGCAAAACAGCTATATTTACACACACTCACATATACAGGTCCCAATCCACTCTGGATCTCACTGGTAACGACTCTACTACTGCCAGTTATGACTTCGAAAATCCGATCAACTTAGCCGAAGACGAAGGTGAAGATGATTGCGAAGTGCCTGGTGAGCTTGTAAGACTGTTACTCCAGGAAGAGAGGGCCATTCAGCCACATGAAGAGCCAGTGGAAACGGTAAATCTGGGTACTGAGGCAGACAAAAAGGAAGTCAAGATTGGTGCCAATCTGGAGCTTATTGTGAAACAACGGTTGATTCAGATGCTGCATGACTACGTGGAAATCTTTGCATGGTCTTACGAAGATATGCCTGGGTTGGATACCGACATTGTGGTTCATCACCTGCCTACTAGGGAAGAATGCCCTCCGGTAAAACAGAAGGTTCGCCGTATGCGTCCGGAGATGTCCGAGAAAATCAAGGCCGAGGTTATGAAACAATTTGATATCGGGTTTCTAGCAGTGACTTCTTACCCTCAGTGGGTTGCCAATGTGGTTCCAGTGCCGAAGAAAGATGGTAAGGTCAGAATGTGTGTTGACTACAGGGATTTGAATAGGGCGAGCCCCAAGGATGACTTCCCTCTGCCTCACATCGACGTTCTGGTTGACAACACTGCTCAGCATAAGGTATTATCCTTTATGGACGGCTTCTTCGGTTATAATCAAATCAAGATGGCTCCTGAAGACATGGAGAAGACCACTTTTGTTACTCAGTGGGGCACCTTTTGCTACAAGGTCATGCCTTTTGGGTTGAAAAATGTTAGGGCAACATATCAGCGTGCCATGGTTGCTTTGTTTCATGATATGATCCACCACGAGATTGAAGTATACGTCGACGATATGATTGCAAGGTCCCAAACTGAGGAGGAACACCTTGACCATCTACAGAAGTTGCTTGACCGGTTGAAGTTGTACAAGCTGAGGTTAAACCCAAACAAGTGCACCTTCGGGGTGAGATCTGGAAAACTACTAGGTTTCGTCGTAAGCGACAAAGGTATTCAAGTGGACCCTGCCAAAGTGAAATCCATACAAGAGATGCCAATTCCCAAGACAGAGAAAGAAGTCAGAGGTTTTCTAGGACAGCTGAACTACATTGCCCGATTCATCTCACACCTAACTGCTACTTGTGAACCAATCTTCAAGCTACTGAAGAAATATCAAGTAGTAAGTTGGAACGATGAATGCCAGGCCGCTTTCGAAAGAATCAAAGAGTATCTCCAAGAGCCACCCATTCTTATGCCACCAGTTGAAGGGAGACCTCTAATCTTATACCTGACAGTACTGGACAACTCAATGGGGTGTGTGCTAGGTCAGCATGACGAGTCTGGCCGAAAAGAGCACGCTATTTATTACCTTAGCAAAAAGTTTACCAACTGTGAGACCCGATACTCACTGATCGAGAAAACTTGCTGCGCTTTGGTATGGGCTGCTCGCCGGCTAAGACAGTATATGTTGACTCACACTACTCTGTTGATTTCAAAAATGGATCCAATCAAGTATATCTTCGAAAAGCCTGCCTTGTCCGGAAGAATAGCAAGATGGAAGATGATCTTGACTGAATATGACATCCAGTACACGACTCAAAAAGTAATCAAGGGAAGTGTGTTGGCAAACCATTTGGCACATCAGGTAGTGGATGATTACCAGTCCATGAACTTTGAATTTCCAGACGAGGATATCATGGTAGTAACTGATTGTGAGATACCTGGACCGGATGAAGGACCTGAGAAAGGATCCCGATGGTCTATGCACTTTGACGGAGCCTCAAACGCTTTGGGTGATGGCATTGGCGGTGTGATCATATCTCCTAAAGGCTCACATACTCCACTTACCGCCAGACTATGTTTCAACTGCACCAACAACATGGCGGAGTATGAAGCCTGCATTATGGGTCTTCGAGCTGCAATTGACTTAAGGATAAAGTTTCTGAGTGTCTTCGAAGATTCCGCTCTCGTGATCAGTCAGATCAAAGGAGAGTGGGATACGAAACACCCAAATCTTATTCCTTACAGGGAGTATGTATTGACGTTGCTTCCCCATTTCGAGGAGATAACCTTTGAACACTTCCCAAGAGAGGAGAATCAGTTGGCGGACGCGCTGGCTACGATGTCTTCTATGTTCAAAGTCAAATGGGACAATGAGGCTCCCCGGATCATTATTTGGAAATTGGATGAACCTGCACACTGCTGTGATCTTGAGACTGAAGAGGTAACAGAAAAACCTTGGTATCACTAAGTGAAGAGGTACCTTGAAGCTCAAGAATACCCCGAGGGTGCATCCGTTAATGACAAGAAGTTTCTGAGAAGGTTCGGGGCGAAGTTCTTCCTCAGCAACGCCATTCTTTACAAACGGAACCATGATTCAACCTTACTGCGTTGTGTGGATAAGACTGAAGCAGAAAGGATCATGGTAGAGCTGCATGAAGGTACCTTCGGAACTCATTCCAGTGGACATACCATGGCAAAGAAAATCCTTCGGACAGGATATTACTGGTCCACAATGGAAGCCAACTGTTATCAGCATTCTCGGACATGTCACAAGTGCCAGATCTATGCTGATAAGGTACACATTCCTCCAGTTCCTCTGAACATCTTGACAGCGCCTTGGCCTTTTGCAATGTGGGGCATTGATATGATCGGCGAGATCAGACCTACGGCATCCAACGGGCATTGTTTCATCCTGGTAGCAATTGATTACTTTACGAAGTGGGTTGAAGCAGCTTCCTTTGCCACCGTAACCAAGAACGTCGTGGCACGGTTCATTCGGCACAACCTGATCTGTCGATACGGTGTACCAGAGAGGATCATTACGGACAATGGTACTAATCTTAACAACAAGGTGATCACTGAGCTCTGCGAGCAATTCAAGATACAGCACCACAACTCTTCTCCCAATCGGCCGAAGATGAAGGGGGCTGTAGAAGCGGCTAACAAAAACATAAAAAGATTGTGCAGAAGATGACAGTGACCTGCAAAGATTGGCACGGGATGTTACCATTTGCTCTTCACGGGTACCGTACCTCAGCACGGACGTCAACAGGGGAAACACCCTACTCCTTGGTATATGGCATGGAGGCAGTCTTGCCCATTGAAGTTCAGATACCCTCTCTCTGAATCATGAAGGATGTAGGTTTGAGCAAAGACGACTTGATCCAAACCCGGCTTGATAAACTAAACCTGATTGACGAAAAGAGACTCACTGCTATTTGTCATGGTCAGACGTACCAAAAACGGATGATCAAGGCATTTAACAAGAAAGTCAGACGACAAGAGTATCAAGTCGGGGACCTAGTAATCAAGCGCATCATTCTACCTCAAGGTGATCCCAGGGGCAAATGGACCCCTACATACGAAGGGCCATTTGTGGTTAAGAATATCTTCTCAGGAGGAGCTATGATTCTAACCACCATGGATGGTGACGACCTTCCTCACCCTGCCAATGCAGACATAGTAAAAAGATACTACGCATGATTAAAGACCCGCTAGGTAGACTGGCCTAGGCAAAAATAAGGGCTTCCCGGTGAACCAAAAGGGTTCGGAAAAAAATAAGGGATGAAAATAAAAAAAATCTGTACACCCGGCAAGTCGAAAACCTGAAAAGGCGGCTTGGGCAAAAATGGGTATCCCGGTGGATTGAATACCCGAAAGGGCGGTCCAGGCAAAAGTTAGGGATAAGGGTAATACTATGTCTCATTGGATCCCCCTACATCCAGACTTCGGTATCGACCATCAGGCTCGGACGGCACCAATCAATCAGATTCCTCTTCAACTAAGCAGCAAAGTGATGAGACGCTTGAAGACATAAAGGCGATAGCAGAGTTGGAACCCAGTGGGATTATTCACATAGCTGTTTTTTTTTTCACAAATTGTATAAACTCTATTTTGTTCGGCGGCATTCTCTTACTAGGACGTCAGCCTCTTGTACAAAAACGCCTATTTACAGGCAAATTTCAAAATCAATACAAGTTCATTTTTCAGACAAATTTCAAACTGTTTTTCCTTTGTCTGTTTTGTTTTGCAAAGAACGTCCAATGTTCATTTTTGATATATGCATTTGACATTAATTGCTGATCATAAGTATTTACATGCGAAACAAAGGACTAATTACGGGTGACATCGGAAGTAGAGGCAATAAGAATTGTCTAAGCAATCTAGTTGCTCTGTCCACCAATATACCAAGGTAGGTTCGGCTGAAGAATGTAACCAGGATACCTTCACTCCCCACAGGTTAAGACAGTAATGGAAGCTCTCCCCACTGAGACTTGCAACTATGAATAAATCAGCAATACTCTTCCTAAGCAGAGTTGATCTACCATCAGCCCTAAAAAGGGTAGGTATCCCCAGTAGATCTTAATATTCCCATCGGAGTATACAGATATTCCTCAGCAAGCATCCCCGACAGTCTTAATATTCCTCGGCAGAATATAAGAATGTTCCCCGGCGGAATACAAGATACCCCCAGTGGAGCCATTTCCTCACGCAGTCTAAAAAGCTTCCCCGCCAGAGTTGAATCATGTCCCCAGTAGATTCTGGAAGCTTGTCCCCTGCAGAATGGCAAATGTATCTCCTCAGCCAAATTCAGAGGTTATCCCCACAAGAGTCTAATTGGGTTATCCTCAGCAAGTTGTAACGGAAATATCATCCCCAGCGAAGTTCTTTCTATCCCCAATAGAGTTCATCATCAAAATCTCCAATAGAGCTTATCAACAGAATCCCCAGCGGAGTTATCGTTAAAATCTCAGCAGAACATCTCTTCCCCACAGAATAATTCCCCGCAGAGTAATCTCTTCATCAAGTTTATTCCCTAACGGAGTCATCTTCTCCTACAAGTTTATTCACACAATCATCTTTGTTCATCATCCCCAGTGGAAACGAAGAATTCAACATCATTCTCCAGCAGCTCTGGGATTTATTTTCCCCAGCTAATACATCACATTTCCAAACATCATGATACATGCATATACACATCATATCATACAATCTCATTTATGTTGAGAACATAATTGCTCGATCCATATCATGCATTGCATATGACTGACCTTTACCTTTCAGGAAAGATGCAGTTAAATTCTCAAATTATGTCAATGGAGACAAAACCAGTTAAGTCGATTCCTAAAGATTTTTCTGAAGCCAAATCCAGTCAAAGGAGACAAACTCGTCAATAGAGACAAATCCAGTCAAAGGAGACAAATCCAGTCAAAGGAGACAAACTCGTCAATAGAGACAATCCAGTTAAAAGAGACAATACCGTCAAAAGAGACAATCCAGTCAAAGGAGACAAATTCGGTCAAAGGAGACAAATCCAGACAAATCCAGTCAATGGAGACAAAATCAGTTAAATCGATTCCTAAAGATTTTTCTGAGGCAAAGCCAGTCAATGGAGACAAAATCAGTTAAATCGATTCCTAAAGATTTTTCTGAGGCGAAGCCATCAATGGAGACAAGACCAGTTAAATCGATTCCTAAAGATTTTTCTGATGATGACCCTTCAATAGAGACAACCCGTCAATAGAGACAACCTGTCAATGAAGACAACCCGTCAATAGAGACAACCCGTCAATAGAGACAACACCCGTCAATAGAGACAACACCCGTCAATGGAGACAACACCCGTCAATGAAAACAACCCGTCAATGAAGACAACCCGTCAATAGAGACAACCCGTCAATGAAGACAACCCGTCAATAGAGACAACCTGCCAATGGAGATAACCCGTCAATAGAGACAACCCGTCAATGAAAACAACCCGTCAATGAAGACAACCTGTCAATAGAGACAACCTGTCAATGGAGACAACCCGTCAATAGAGACAACCCGTCAATGAAGACAACCCGTCAACGAAGAGAAAATTACCTACCAACAATCTCCAGATATCATCTATAAGCCCATCCTCCTATCCATCATCCCTCTAAATGGCATCTGTAAGCCCATTCCCAACATCACAATGCAGATACTACACCATGCGAGTGCAAATTTCTGGGTACTTTAGTGTTCAATTATCTTCCACCTTCGGATCACGAAAGGCACACAAGCCAATCTACATCCTCAGATTTAAGAAGATTGAACAGGGGCAACTGTTGTACCCCAAAGTTTGCCCTCCCATATTCCTCACGATTTGTCAAAGATGATCTTCAAATTGTTCAAGATTGCTCAAGAGGTAGACAGTCAAACCACCTTCTAGGAAAGCTGAAATTAGGGTTTTGGTTCTTTCAAGGAATTTGGGGTTTTCAATGGTTCAATCATGTCTCAAGGGCCTATATACATCCTCAAGCACCTACATGTCAAGTTGCAAGACTCACAGTGCCAATTTGCACAGTCAAAAGCCTCATTTGATCCACAGTCAACTGCAAGGGCAAAATGGTCATTTTGCAGTCAAAAGTCATAATTTTTGGGTCAACATCTCATTTTGAGTTCACAATCATCATTTGATCAAGTCTTGATCATGATTCCACAAAAATAGCTCAAAAATCATCAAGGTGCAAAGAGTTACTATTTTTGGACAGCAGAAAAGTAAACTGTATCTTGACCAGGGCATAACTTTTTCATGGTTTGTCAGAAAAATTCCATCCAATGCTCGTTTTGAAGGGGATGTAATTTCCTACAATACATCTTCACACTCCAAGTTCAAGAAATGATCTCACAAGAAGTTACCAATTTTTACATTATAGGTCAAATTCAAAAGTCAACAAAAGTACACTTTGAGTCAAAGGCCGTAACTTGAGATTGGTAAATCCAAATGACATGGGACCAACTGAATTGGTTAGAGGACTTCGAGAGCTTTCCAAAATGTCAAGAACATGGTCATATGATCAAAATTGAGCAAGTTGTGCATTGGAGAATTTGGGAAACTTTCATGAATTTGCAAAAGTCAACTTTGCTCAAAACACCTTATTTTTGCTAATGTGCCTCAAATCTCTTCTTGAAACTTCATCCATGACCTATGCACGACCCATCAAGATTAATTGGATTTATTTTCTTATTTTCATTGATTAATTGGATTTTTAATTAATATTAATTCATTTAATCAATTTAAATCATAAGAAAATAGAAGATTTGGTTTTTAAATCTTTTTGTGAAGCAAATATGACCTAAACATGCTGGCAAATTTGTGCACAAAGTCAAAGATACAAAAAATCCAAAATTGGCAACTTTGTTCAATCATGAAGAATCAAAAATATTTGATTTCCAATCAAAGATCTAAACATCAATGCAATGGATATTGGCCCAAGTTTTTGACCTAATTCAATTGCCTTATACATATGCTAGCTAACCCTGATCAAAAAGACGTGAAAAAAAGCTGCAGAAAAGAACCATACAGTTTCAAAAAATTCCAAGAAAATTGAAATTTGATTTTTGCATTCTAGGGCGATTTAAGGATTTTTGTTGATTCTAATACATTGCAGGAGGTTCCAGGAACGATTTACAATCAAATTCCAGCTTCCAAACTCCAAGAATCGTCATCTACAAAACCACGGTTTGCAATTCCTATTCAAAATCGTATTTCTTAATTCATGCGCATTTAACATGTTTTCTTGATTGTTTTGCATTGCTAGAGGTCATATAAAGCTGATGGAATGATTTAATTGGATTATAATGCCCTGAATCGTGAGATGCCATAATCAAATTTCTAGGGTTCTTGAGCTTTGAATTGGGGCTTTCTAAACCAGGCAAAATTAGGACTCATGAGATACATGACTGAACTCGTGTGACCATGACAAACAAGACCAATACCTCGCGAAATATTTATATGCAGCGTATTTCTAATCGCTATTTTTCGTGCAGATGAATAGTGGGGGTTAAAAACCCCCGCTATCTGATTCTATTTTATACAGGTCCAAGGTTGAAGACGAGGGCGTGTTGTCACCTGATTGGCCAGTTTTAAATCTTAGCGCGTTTTTCATAATTTCAGCATATTAATTGATTTTTACATATTATGTTTATTTGTTATTCTTATAATGAATAAACGCGTTAGTTGGATTGGCAAGCAGGTGGATGGAAAGGCTATTGGGACCTGGGTTCGAATCCCAGGTCCCCCAAAACATTTATTTCCTTTTTCTCTATATGTTCACATGCAGCTTTCCAAAAGGAGTCCACCATGCATCTCAAATTCCCAGGCGCCAGATGTCATCAAACTGAAATCCAATGGACATGAATGGGAGATCACCATACTCCCCAGTCAACAGGCGTGTGGGTAATCAGAAAAGTCAAACGGACTGGAATATTGTTGGGCCACAAATTGCCAAAGACACCTCCAAAGCTGGCCCATCACCCCCTGGGTTTTATTCTTTTTTTCTTTCCTTCTTTTATATTTTTTCATTTAATTGTTTTATTAATTATTATTATTATTATTACTTAATTAACCAAATTAATTTTTTCATAATAAATCCAGAAAACATAAAAAATATAATATTTTTATTTATTAAATTTAATTAGTTATTTTGTAAATAAATACTAACATAATTAATTTAGTTGTTTTAATTAGGGTAATTTCAATATTTTCACAATAAATAAAATTAATGTAGAATTAGGGTTCTTGACAACTTTTAATCATTTTATTTTTTTTATTTATTTCCTTGAGACATTAAAAAACCAAAAACATTTCTTTTTATTAATTAATTAGTTTTAGGTTTAATTTAATTTAATTCATAAATAATAAAAACCTCCTTCTTTCTCAAAAAAGGGTCAAAACCCTAAGGACTTTTCCGATCCAATTTTTCTCGCGCGTGTGATTATTCTTGATTAATTTTTGATCCATATTATGTAATTGCTCCGAGGATGTAATAGCTTTAATTAGGACCCTTTTTATCGCTTTTCTTTATTTCCCACAATTTACTTTTCAAGGGTTGTTTTTGGCGATGTAAATACTCGACGCCTTGTAATAGTTTAGTTTTATTTCCCGCAACTATTAACTGCTAGATGTATGTTAACTAGGCTATGCATGACAAGACTTCTCTTAAAATTAAAATCAAACGTAGCTCACCATAACTTGTACAAAGATAATATAACTGAAACCTGACACACGTGCACATACCACTCCAAGGGTACGCCTCACTTGGTTGCCTCGACGTGGTCATTGAGTATAGGGTGTTTTAGAGGTCGCCCTCCTGTCTAAAGATCAAAGTTGCCTCGAATCGGTTGCCTCGATAAAAAATGATCTAAGACATTAGGGTTACCGCTAAGGCGTCCTACCATTGCTTTAGTGACCACATGTCCCTATAATCGAATTGACCCGAAAAACTCCAACGACGGTGCTACCTACTTCTCAACAGTGGGATAGTACTGTCTAAAGGATATTTACACAGCTTAATTTCTTTTGAGTAGGTAGAGGTTCTCAGGTACTTGCTATTTCAAAACAAAAAATACTTTTCGCACTTACACTTTTCTGACAAAAGTTTTCAAACAATACTTCATACACTCTTGAGGACAGACACAAGAGTTAAATCGAAGTTTTCAAACAAACTTTTTTCAAAACCCACAAACACAAGAAAAGCAAAAACATTTTGAAAACATAGTGAGCAAGTACCTAAGAGCCCGTGGATAACCACGGATAGAAAGGGTGCTAACACCTTCCCTTTCTATAATCCACCTCCCGAACCCGAGAAACATCTCGAAAAGGAATTTTGCTGTGCTTTTGTCCTTTCCTTGTTGGAGAAAATAAAAGACGGTGGTGACTCTTGCTTACCGCGACATTTTGCTAAACGCAAACGCGAACCAGCATTTCAAAACAGTCAGTTCTATTTCCACCGATCACAGCATGCAATATACTACCTTAGCAAAAAGTTTACCGACTATGAAACAAAATACTAACTGCTCGAGAAAACTTGCTGCATTTTGGAATGGGTTTCTCACCAACTAAGACAATATATGTTGACCCACACCACTTTATTGATATCTAAAATGGATCCTATCAAATACATATTCGAGAAGCCCGCTCTCTCTGGAAGAATAGCAAGATGGAAAATGGTCCTGACCGAATATGACATTTAATACACTACCCAAAAAGCAATAAAAGGAAGTGTACTAGCTGATCATTTGGCTCATCGGGCTATGAACGACTATCAATCCATGAATTTTGAGTTCCCGGACGAGAACATCATGTTAGTGACTGATTGTGAAAAACCTGGACCTGATGAAGGACTTGAAAAGGGTTCCCGATGGACTATGTTTTTTGACGGAGCTTCCAACGCACTTAGTAATGGCATCGGTGATGTGATCATATCTCCTGAAGGTTGTCATACTACTTTCACTGCCAGGCTATGTTTCAACTGTACCAACAATATGGCTGAATATGAAGCATGCATTATGAGTCTCAAAGCTGCTATCGACTTGAGAATCAAATTCTTCAGTGTATTTGGAGAATTTGCCCTGGTAATCAATCAAATCAGAGGAGAATGGGACACGAAGAATCCTAATCTCATCCCTTACCGAGAGCATGTGTTGACACTGATTCCACACTTTGAATAAGTTACCTTTGAGCATTTTCCACGAGAAGAAAATCCATTATCAGACACTCTAGCCACTATGTCATCCATGTTTAAAGTCCGATGGAATAATAAAGCTTCTTAGATTACTATTGAGAGATTCGATGAACCAGCATATTGTTATCAGGTTGATACTGAAGAAGTAGTGGACAAACCTTGGTTCCACGAAGTGAAAAGGTACCTCGAAGCCCAAGAGTATCCTGAGGGAGCTTCCGTTAATGATAAGAAGGTTCTCTGCCAAGTTTTTCCTCAGTAACAGAATCCTCTACAAGCGCAACCACGATTCTACTTTGCTTCAGTGTGTAGACAAGAGTGAAGTAGAGAAGATTATGGAAGATATGCACGAAGGTAACTTCGGCACCAATTCTAATGGGAACACAATGGATAAGAAGATTTTGAGGGCAAGGTACTACTGGTCCACTATGGAAGCAGACTGTTATCAGCATTCCCGAACATGTCACAAGTTCCAGATCTATACCGATAAAGTACATGTGCCTCTGGTTCCCTTGAACGTCTTGACTGCTCCCTGGCCTTTCGCAATGTGGGACATTAATATGATCAGAGAGATTAGACCTACCGCTTCTAATGAGCACCGCTTCATCCTGGTTTCCATTGATTATTTCACAAAGTGGGTCGAGGCAGCTTCATTTTCTTCTGTTACCAAGAACGTCGTGGCCCGATTCATCAGACATAACCTTACCTGTCAATATGGTATTTTAGAAAGAATCATCACAGATAATGGTACCAATCTCAATAATACTATGATCGCCGAGCTCTGCACATAATTCAAGGTTCAACATCATAACTCTTCTCCTTACCGGCCAAAGATGAATGTCGTTGTAGAGGCCGCCAATAAAAACATCAAGAAGATCCTACAGAAGATGACAATGACATACAAAGACTGGCACGAGATGTTACCATTCACTCTTCATGATTACCGTACCTCAGTACACACGTCAACAGGGGCAACTCCTTTCTCTCTGGTATACAGTATGAAAGTTGTCCTACCCATCGAAGTCCAGATTCCTTCCTTGAGAATCATGAAGTATGCGGGTTTGAACGGAGATGAATGGGTTCAAACTCGACTTGACCAATTGAACCTGTTTGATGAGAAAAGGCTTGCGGCTATTTGTCATGGTCAGATGTACAACAAACGTATGATTAAAGCTTTTAACAAGAAGGTCAGACATCAGGAATATAAAGTTGGCGACTGTGATACGGTGGGAGAACTGACTTGAGGTTTTGCGTTTGTATTCGCAAATGTTTCAGTTTAGCAAGAGTCGCCACCAACTTTTTATTTTATCCTAAGGAAAGGTCAAAAAGCACAGGAAATACCTTTGATATGTTTTCTTGGGTTCGGGGAGTAGATTATGAAAATGGAAGGTGCATGCACCCTTTTCATCCATGGTTATCCATGGGCTCTTAGTTACTTGTTTAGATCACTTGCTTTTTCTTTTCAATTGTTTGAAATGGTGCTTTGTGTGTGGTTTTGAAAGATGTTTTAAAAAGAGGCCATTATTGTGGCAATCTTTGTAATGATTCTTGTTTGAATGTATACAAAGATGTATGTCTTTTGAAAGTTTAATTTGGAAAATGTTTTGAAATTGTGTTGTGAGGTGTGTTTGAAAATAGCAAGGATGTTTTGCAAGTTTTGATCAAGTAACTAAGGGTTGTCTACCCTATTTTACTCAAAGATCTTTCCTATATGTTTTTTAACCCTTTTGACAGTGCTGTTTTACCATTGCATTTGTAAGTTCAGATACGCCTAAGAGGGGGTGAATTAGGTTCTTTAAAACTTTTTCTGAATTGTATGAATATTTTTGCACGGGTTTCTTTTCTTTCTTTTTCTGATAAGTGATGAAAGCAGTAAATGCGGAAAGTAAAGAACACAAAGATGTATCCTGATTCCCCTCACAGTCCGAGAGTACTCCAGTCCCCTTTCAACATGAAAGAGATTTCCTTATAGTTGGTAATTTGTACAAAGACTACCTAACAACCAAGAACAATCCTCTTGGACCAAGAACAATCCTTTTGGATTTTCACTAAGACCACAAAGAGAACAATCCTCCCTAAGTGTCTTTCTTGTTTCCAACAATCCTGAAAACAAGGATACAATAGTTTGTTTGATTTGTATAAGATTTTGAATAATGAAAGAGCAATGTCAATCACTTGATTGATCTTTTCTATTCAATATGAAATTTAAGATGGAATACTCTTCTAAGTGCTCAAGAACAATTTTCAGTATGCATATGAAAATGATGAACAAAAATCTTGAGTATAAAGAGTATGATCAAAAGAATAGAAAGTAATAGTTGTTAGTGATTGTTGTTGTATTTATTTTTTTTTTTAATTTTAAACAAAAGATGATTTATAGTGTAGTAATACCTCTTCAATGAATCATAGCAATGTTTAAACCATTTTTACTGAAACAATGTATTTGAAAAGATACAAAGATTGCCATGAAAAGGTGTTACAAAAAGTTGCTGGAAAAATAATTTTTTTCAAAATTTAAGGCACAACAACCGGTTGCACTAAAGCAACAACCGATTGCTGTAAAATCAACGTTTAAAAAATTTAAAAAATATAACTATGACAACCGATTGTCATTGAGGAGCAATTGGTTGCTCATAAGTCAACGTTCAAAAAAATTAAAAACAGAACGCATGACAATCGATTGCTGCTAGATGACAATCAATTATATGTCAAACAGAAGCTTTTGTTTTTTTGGATGCAACCGATTGTCCTAGCATGACAATCGATTTCTTGTGTACAAAAATTGAAAAATTATTATTTTCAAAGATTTTAAGCAATTTAAAACATCATTCTTCAATCATACATAGTATATACTCAAAATATTATTTTAATAAAGTAAATGTATGATTAAAAATAGTTTTGAGCACTAAGAGCATAAGATCAAAAATTTCATATACCTTAAGCCATAAGTCTTAAAAAGTTGATCTTGATCAATGAATCTTTGCTTGAGATAAATCTTCTATCTTGATCCATTCATTTTTGCATGCTAGCTTGTCTTCATCCAAACACTTGGAAAGCTTGATTTCACAGTCTCCCCCTTTTTGATGATGACAACCATTGCTTGAAGTTTGGAGTGCGTCTTGGTTTTCTCTAATCAAGTTGTTTAAAAACTCCCCCTAAGTCAAAGACTCCCCCTTGATCTATTGCATGAGTGTTTTGAAGATTGCTTGCTTGCTGCAATTTGGGTTAGAGAAACACAAAAGAAACTACAAAGTCTTCTCCCCCTTTGTCATTAGCAAAAAGGAATGGGAAAGAAGATCATATAAAAAAAAATTTGCACATAGAAACAACATAGCATAAATAAAGTTTGCATACATAGATATAACAGAAACAAATTGCACAAAACGAAAGGGATCATAATACATGAAGTGTCTTAAACGAAACTAGAAAAACGACATAGAACATAAGAACATAAAGTACTAAGAAATATAAAAACTTAAAAAACTAATCATCCATGCCTTCAACAAAGTCTTCATCATCTTGATTTTCACCATCATTGCCTTCATTGGTTTGAGGTTGAATGAAAGGATAATGATAGGGTTGAGCTTCATAAGGAGGGTTATTGGTATAGGGATAGAGATAAGCAAATTGATTGTTCATGTTGTTGTTCATGTATTGAAGATAGTCAAAAACTTGATTGTAAGAGTTTTCCATTGGTTGTGGAGGTTGGTTTTAAAGTGGTTGTTCTTGTGGAGGTTGGTTTTGTGGAGGAGTATGAATGTATGTGATGGTTCTATTAATCGGATCAAATTTGACGTCGGTTTTGGTATTACATACTTTCTTCGGAGTGATTTCATGTTTGGGGTTAGTCATAGGCACCATGTGTTCACCAGACAAGGGAACATTGAACTTCTCAAAAACAAGGGTAAGCCAGGAGCCATAGGGCAAAGCAGAAGCATTTTCATTATGTAGTGCCATATGATGTAGAATCACATAAGACCAGTTGATTTGAATCCCATTCTTCATCGTATACAGAATTTGCATCTCACAATCATTGACATTAGAAATGTTTGAGAACTTTGGCATAACCACATACGCCAAAAAGTAGTGGATCAAACAATCATCAATAGTGAGAATTCCTGCAGACCAAGAGTTCCTCTCCGGAGTTCCACCAATAAGCCTTTGCCTTTTCTGAATAAAATCACGCTCGGGAATTCTTGCAATTCCATAGTAGAAGTCTCTTTTGCTGTAGCCAGGCAGATTTGCATTTGAGAGAAGTTTAATGCAAGCACCATCATGTGGAATACCCAAAGCTTCACCTAAATTCTGCACTGTCAGTTCTATAGGAACCCCTTTGACATTTGAAATCATGCATCCTCTACTAATAGTTAGATTGCTGTAGAAAATTCTAACCAAAGTGGGGTAAATGGGTCCATTAACACCAATTAACTTGTATATCCCTTGAGATCTAAATAAAGCTGGAAAACTAAAGCATTCGGAATAGAAGTTGTCAAGATTACCGAACCTTGGTAGAAGAACCGTCATCTTCTGAAAGTGAGACACAAATCTTTCCCTTTGGCTTCTTGATGGAATGAGTTTTGAGATATCATCACCTTGAGATGAGGAAGAAGCTTTTCCCTTGCCTTTCTTTGATGTTGACATGGTGAGGGATGAGAGAATTGGAAGGGGAAAGGGTATTTGGTGTTTGTATGGTTTCTTGAAACAAAAGAGGATATATGAAGTTTAGGTTTTGGTTGGGCTTTTATAGATAGGTAGGCATTCAATGGATAGGTAAGGCATTCAATGGTTTAGACAAAACAATAAAGACTTGTAGCATAGAGATTCTTGAGTGTGTAAGTATCCAAAAAATTGTGTCATAGGAAAGGACTAAGCATTAAAAAGTTGTTGACCAAAACACTTAAATTATTCAAAGAGAGAATAAAAATCTTGTATAAAATAAATAATAGTAATGGCAATGGAAGAGAAAGAATAAAAAAGAGTGTAACTAAAAAAAATAAAAAAAATTCAAAATTTTGAACTGTGCAATCGATTGTTGTTTGATGACAACCGATAGCATCCTTTGAAATTTAAAACAGGGGAGAAAATATTAAGAGAGCAACCGGTTGTCGTGGAGTGACAACCTTGTTGTGAAGACAAAATCTAAATTTTTTTTAGAAACAACTGATTGTCACTCTATGACAACCGATTGTCATTAGTGAAAAAATGAAAAAATACTTAATTTTTGGGGATTTCATGGTCATATATCAAAAGTTTAGTAATAAAAACATGGATCATGATATATTACCATAAAGTTAAGATTAAGATCATAGCCATGTACCTTAATTAGATAATGTCATTTTCGTCCAAGATATCTAGCTCTCTTCGGATCTTGAAAAACGGTTCTCTTGCCAACGGTTTAGTGAAAATATCTGCTAGTTGATTATGCATATCCACGAAGGTGACTTTGACATCTCCTTGAAGTACATGATCACGAAGAAAGTGATGTCGAATGTCGATATGCTTTGTTCTAGAATGCATCACAGGATTCTTTGTAATATTGATTGCACTTGTGTTGTCACATCAGAGTGGAATGCATCCAAGGTCGAGTCCGTAGTCACGGAGTTGTTGCTTGAGCCATAGAATTTGCGCACAACAACTGCCCGCTGCAATATATTCCGCCTCGGCCGTACTAAGAGCCACACAAGCTTGTTTCTTGCATGCTCAAAAGACTAATTCATTTCCCAAAATGGGACAAGTGCCACTTGTTCTTTTTCTATCTGTTTTACATCCTGCATAATCAGCGTCAGAATAACCAATTAAATTGCATATATTACCTTTTGGGTACCATAGGCCGACATTGGTTGTTCCTTTGAGATATTTCATGATTCTTTTTACCGCCATGAGGTGAGATTCCTTCGGGTTTGCTTGAAATCGTGCACACAGACATACACTGAACATGATGTCAGGACGACTTGCCGTCAAGTATAACAGTGAGCCAATCATGCCTCGATATTTAGTGATATCAATGGAAATACCGGATTCATCTTGATCAACATAAGTATCGAAGCCCATTGGCGCGTGCATTGATTTGCAATTATCCATATCAAACTTTTTCAAAAGTTCCTTGCAATATTTTGATTGATTGATGAAGATACCATTTTTCAGTTGCTTAATTTGCAATCCAAGGAAATAGTTCATCTTGCCCTCCATAGACATCTCAAATTCTCCTTGCATCATCAACAAGAATTCTTCACACAAATCTTGGTTAGTTGAATCAAATATAATATCATCGACATAGACTTGTACTAATAAAGTGTTACCTTTGATCTTCTTTATGAACAAGGTCTTATCCACTTTACCTTTCTCGAAACCTTTTTCGCATAAGAATGTACTGAGTCTGTCATACCATGCTCTAGGTGCTTGTTTTAAGCCATAAAGAGCTTTGCATATTTCTTGAATGCCTTGAATGCATCATTTTTCTGCACTAAAAAGAGTGTCCAAGTATATCTAGAAAAGTCATCAACAATAACTAGAGCGTATACATTACCTCCAAAGCTCCTCGTTCTAGAAGGGCCAAACAAGTCCATATGAAGCAATTGTAGTGGCCTAGTAGTGGACACCACATTCTTGGATTTGAAAGTTGATTTTGTTTGCTTTCCCTTTTGACATACATCACAAAGTCTATCTTTGATGAACTTTATCTTAGGAAGTCCAACAACAAGGTCATGCTTAATCAATTTGTTTAAATGCTCCGTATGAATATGAGTGATTCTTTTGTGCCATAGCCATGAGTCGTTGTTTTTTGCCATGAGACATTTAACCTTCAAAGACAAATCGTTAAGGGAAATCATAAAAATATTATTTACTCTTTTACCTTTAAGTTTAGCCTCATGTGTGACTTCATCTTCTATCAAACATTCATCTTTAGTGAACTTGATCTTGAAGCCTTTGTCATATAGTTGGCTAATACTTAGAAGATTGTGCTTTAGTCCTTCGACATAAGAACATCTTCAATTGATGTGAAAGGTGGACCACCAACTTTGCATATGCCAAGAATCTTTCCTTTGTTGTTATCTCCATATTTCACATAACCCTTGGCCTTAAGCGTTAGATGTGAAAATTTGTCGATATCTCCTGTCATATGCTTGGAACAACCACTATCGAGATACCATAGATTTGAAGTGGTCGTCAAGCTTACCTACAAAAAAAGATTAGGTTTTGTTTGGTACCCAAGTTGCTTTGGGTCCTTCATAATTAGTTCCTTTCTTAACCCACACATAATGCCCATTTTTCATGCCAAAGTTTCTAACATAACAAGCATTAGGTGTGTGTCCTCGAATACCACAATAAAAACAAGTAGGTTAAAATTTACTTCTATATCTAGAAGCATACGATTTCTTCTTAGAGGGTATTTTATTTTTAGGATAGTGATGAACTATTTTTGGAGTGATTTCTTTCTCTTTGGTTGGTTGATCGCTAGCCTTGACAAAGATGGTTTTGTTGGTACTTGGTTTTGAAAATTTTGAGTATCCAATACCACTTTTGTCAGTTGAGTATCTTTGTTGGCTAAGAACACCTTCCAATCCCATTTGTCCTTTTTCATACCTTTCAATAACCCTTTTCAATTGGAAAATTTGGAAAGAGAGAGATTCACACTTTGTGCATACAAAATTCTGTTTTTCATCACTAATTTTTTGCTTTTCATCTTTGAGATCTTTTTCAATAGATCCACATTTTTCTTCCAATGATGAAATTTGTTTCTTTTGTGATGAGATAGTTTTGTACAGAATTTTGCATTCATTTAACAATTCATTTATAGCACCTTGTGCATCACTATCAAAAAGAGAGAATATGTTACTAACCTCATCATCTTCGCTTTCGGAGTGGTGTGATGCCATTAACGCAAGATTAGCACTTTCGTCGCTATCAGAGTCAGATGACGAACTTAGTTCAACATCTTCCCATGCAACATATGCTTTCTTATCTTTTGATTCCTTCTTGCCTTTGTAGCCACTTTTCTTTGAAAGTTTTGGACAGTTTGGTTTGATGTGACCTTGTTTACCATATTCATAACAAGTAACTTCTTGTGTTGATGAGGATCCTTCCTTCTTCTTGAAGTGTTTCTTCTTCTTTGAGTGCGAGAAGCCTTTGTCATTTTTACTAAAGAATTTCCAAGTCTTCTAACGAGAAGCATGAAGTTTTCATCTTCATCAGGATTATCTTTCTTTTCGTCTTCCTTGGAGACAATCTTCAAGGCAATGTTCTTAGACTTCTTTTCTTGATTTTCACGCTTTTCCAATCTACCATGTTCTGTCTCGTATTCTTGAAGTTTTCCGAACAAGGTTGTGGATGTCATAGTAGCGAGACTCTTCTTTTCTGAGATTGTCGTTACCTTTGGTTGTCATTCTCTAGTCAAGGATCTGAGCACTTTTAGGTTCAATTCATCATTAGTCAATGTTTTGCCAAGTGCTCTTAGATGATTTGTTAGTTGCACAAATCTCTTTTTTAAATACAGAATGGATTCTCCGGGTTGCATGCGGAACAGTTCATTTTCTTAACTTAACGTATTAAGTCTCGGTCTCTTTACTTCAGTTGTTCCTTCATGTGTTTCAACAAGTGTATCCCAAATTTCTTTTGCCGTTGTGCATGCTGAGACAGGGAAGAATTCATCAATACTAAGTGCGCTTTGAAGGAGGTTTATTGCCTTTTTGTCATACAGGACCTTTTTCTTATCATCATCATCTCATGTAGTTTTAGGCTTTGATGAACCAACGCCGTTTACTACAGTTACCGGAACAAAAGGACCATTTTGGACAGCATCCCATATTTCCTCTCCTTGTGCTTCTAGATGAGCCTTCATACAGATCTTCCAGAAATCAAAATATTCACCACAGAATAGAGGAGGCTTGTTGCTATTTCCACCGTCTCTGAACACAGAATTGTTGTTCGCGGAAGCCATTCTGGTTCTAGTAGGAACAGGTTACCTATAACCTGCTCTGACGCCAATTGTAAGTTCAGATGCGCCTAAGGGGGGGGGGGGGGGGGGTGAATTAGGTTCTTTAAAACTTTTTCTGAATTGTATGAATATTTTTGCACGAGTTTCTTTTCTTTCTTTTTCTGATAAGTGATGAAAGCAGTAAATGCGGAAAGTGAAGAACACAAAGATGTATCCTGGTTCCCCTCACAGTCCGAGAGTACTCCAGTCCCCTTTCAACATGAAAGATATTTCCTTATAGTTGGTAATTTGTACAAAGACTACCTAACAACCAAGAACAATCATCTTGGACCAAGAACAATCCTCTTGGATTTTCACTAAGACCACAAAGAGAACAATCCTCCCTAAGTGTCTTTCTTGTTTCCAACAATCCTGAAAACAAGGATACAATAGTTTGTTTGATTTGTATAAGAGTTTGAATAATGAAAGAGCAATGTCAATCACTTTATTGATCTTTTCTATTCAAAATGAAATTCAATATGGAATACTCTTCTAAGTGCTCAAGAACAATTTTCAGTATGCATATGAAAATGATGAACAAAAATCTTGAGTATAAAGAGTATGATCAAAAGAATAGAAAGTAATAGTTGTTAGTGATTGTTGTTGTATTTGTTTTTTTTTTAATTCTAAACAAAAGATAATTTATAGTGTAGTAATACCTCTTCAATGAATTATAGCAATGTTTAAACCATTTTTACTGATACAATGTATTTGAAAAGATACAAAGATTGCCATGAAAAGGTGTTACAAAAAGTTGCTGGAAAAATAATTTTTTTTTCAAAATTTAAGGCACAACAACCGGTTGCACTAAAGCAACAATCGTTGCTGTAAAAGAAACGTTTAAAAAATTTTAAAAATATAACTATGACAACCGATTGTCATTGAGGAGCAATCGGTTGCTCATAAGCCAACATTCAAAAAATTTGAAAACAGAACACATGACAATCGATTGCTGCTAGATGACAATTGATTGTATGTCAAACAGAAGCTTTTGTTTTTTGGATGCAACCGATTGTCCTAGCATGACAATCGATTGCTTGTGTACAAAAATTGAAAAATCATTATTTTCAAAGATTTTAAGCAATTTAAAACATCCTTCTTCAACCATACATAGTATATACTCAAAATATTATTTTAATAAAGTAAATGCATGATTAAAAATAGTTTTGAGCACTAAGAGCATAAGATCAAAAATTTCATATACCTTAAGCCATAAGTCTTGAAAAGTTGATCTTGATCAATGAGTCTTTGCTTGAGATAAATCTTCTATCTTGATCCATTCATTTTTGCATGCTAGCTTGTCTTCATCAAAATATTTGGAATGCTTGATTTCACAGCATTTGGTAAACAACCTTGTATTAGGATGTTAAACTGGACAGACGCGGGTCATCATATAGACCATGATAGCAATTGTGTCAAGTATTTTTAGCAAATTTTTCGAGGGAATAGATCATTTTGTATAGGCAACCAAGATAGCGTCATCGAGGGACTATGATCTTTTGTTTTGTTTTTGTTTTGCCAAAGTACTCAATATGTATAACATGGCCCATTTTTAAGGCAACAAGTGGATGTAACCCTAGGGGTGCAAGTGTGCATTGTGTATTAATTTTCATGCATTTTTGTCTTTGTATTAGTCAAGCTACTTGTTGATTTTGGACTTTTGCATACAAACCCTAATCTCTAATCATGGCATAATTGAAAGCGTAAATGCGTAAAATAATCTATACTATTACAACATTTGATTATGGGAAGGGGGATACAATTTTTGAATGGGGATTATTTGACAAGAAATTAAAACCCTAGTTTTACTATTACATCCAAATTGAATCAAATGGCATAAATAACAAATGAATAATATTTAAATAATCAAATTAAATAAATATACAAAATAATATGAATATGCAAAAAAGGTTTTGTTTATCTTTATGTGTGTAAAAATATTTAATGTAAAAAGAAAGGAATAATAAAAAAGATTATTATTATATTAAGGGTAAAACCCTAATTTTTTAAGAATATAAATATATTGACTATATTATTTATATACAATAAAATAAAATAGTGTATATACAAAAAAATAAAATATATTTAGAAAAAGTATTTTTTTTAAGTATAAATAATAATAAAAATAAAAGTATAGTATTTTTATGTTTTTATTCTAAAGCATCTATTAAATAAAATAAAAATATGCATATATATATATATATATATATATATATATATATATATATATATATATATATATATATATATATATATATATATATATATATATATATATATATATATATATATATATATATATATATATATATATATATATATATATATATATATATATATATATATATATATATATATATATATATATATATATATATATATATATATATATATATATATATATATATATATATATATATATATATATATATATATATTTTATTTTATTATACATATTTAATATAATATATATATATATATATATATATATATATATATATATATATATATATATATATATATATATATATATATATATATATATATATATATATATATATATATATATATATATTATATTAAATATGTATAATAAAATATATACAAAATAAAAATATATTTTAAAACAATATTTTTTTTCAGTGTAAATAAAATAAAGAATAAAAACAAAAGTATAATGGTTATTATATATTTATTTTCAAGTTTTTTTTCAATAAATAAAGTATATACCAATTAAATTGTTTTTTATGTTAGAAAAAATAAAAATAAAATACAAAATAAATGTGAAAATTTATAAAAATATTTTTGAGTATTTTTTTATATTTGGAAATAATAAAATAAAATTAGAAATGAAAATAAAATACAAAAATATAAAATATAAAGAAATTGGGCCAGGGGGTGCATTCAGTAAAAAGGGGGTGCCAATAGTGAGCCAGGACCAAGCCCATCCCACCACACTTCATCTTCAACCTCTGTTCTCAAAAACGTGCGCGTCTGGATTCAAACACGAACAACCTGCATACGTGCTCTAATGCAAAAACACATAACATCAAAGTTGTAGAGCTTTCCAAGACGAATTCAACCATATAAAAAACTTGTCCTAACTCTCAAAGACCAGAGAGAATTTCTCTGGCCCTAAAATCTAACCTAATTTTTTCAGGAAGTTCATGGATCAAATTCTCTTAGCATGCTTAACTAAAATGAAAACTAAGCATATGTACAACTTCATGGCTATGAATACTACATTTCTTATTCACAAACCTAAGTCTAAATGTTCCTAAATAGAGAGATATGAAGTTGATAAAAACCTGTTTCAGCTGACTTCGTGTATGGTAATGTGGAGCTTTTCAACAAGGGCTGAGATGTTTGGGAGCTTGCTTGAACTTCCCCTGACCTTCTCTAATGTCTAGCTTGCCTTGAATGTGCTTGAATAAGCCTACATAACTCAACCTGCACAATCTGAAATAAAAAATGGCAAACCCTGTAAATGGAGTTACAGTCAGTGTTTAAGGGTTGGGATAGCTTGGATAGGTTGTATGGAAAGTGTTTGAACAGGTTTGGGGCAAAACGCACGAGCAAATTGTGTTATGGAAATCAAACTGCAGATGTTGCCCTGTTTTGCCAATGGAAGGTGATTTTGTACTATGGGAGGTTTGAGGGATCAAAGGGTCGTGTTTATGGCTCAAGGGGATGTGAGAAAGTTGTCTCAAAAGCTTGCACAAGTTGGTTTTCACAGATGTTCAAGTTCTTGTGTTTTGGACATGTTTCTTGTATTTTAAGCCAAAATGTACAACGATGTAATACAAACCTATACAGGCTATCTATCATCTAGCTTCTTCTGATCTTGGCACCTCAAGTTGGTGGATATGCTTTGCTGCACAAGATATGGCTCTATGCTCAAGGATTGTGGTTTTGACATAAAGCAAACTTTGGCAAAAATGGTAATGTACCTTTTACTATTTAGAGATTAATCTTGTACGCAATGCCCTAATGACCAAAACAATGCCTTAGACCAATGGATTTGCATTTAATTATTGAGTATGTAATGGTTTTGAGGCCTGTAATCTAGTGCAAAGCAAGCTGATTTGAATTTGCAACTTGTATCAATATGAACATGCCATGGATGAAAAGTGAGTTTTTACCAACTTCAAGCCTTCGATTCTCCCTAAACACAAATGAGTTTGGAGAGTTCTTGGACATTTTGGAAAGCTTGAAACATGCTCTACAATACATCTTTGAAATTAAATTTGAGATTCCAAGTGGAACTATGTGAAAAATGGCCATGAAGATAGGTCAAAATCCTGCCTAAACTAGGGCAAAATTTCACTAAGTTAAAAGTTTTATGGACCCTTATTCCAAAACTCATAACTTGAGATCCAAGCTTCTTTTTGGAAAACTTTGTGAATAAAAGTTGTAGATTTTATGGAGGACTACAACGTTCATGTTGGAAGTTTTGTTTGAATCCAATTGCATCATGGTGAAAAGGTTGGGTAAAGTTAGGAAAAATTAAGAAAATTTCATAACTTAGAAAAAATTCTAAGTTATGAAATTTTTTAACTTTAAACCCTAATTTGCAAAAATGGGTTTCTTGATGAACAAGTTTCATGTTTTGAAACATCTTGATGAAAAATTCCCCTTGGCACTTGATTTTGACCAAAAAGTCAAAGTTTGACTTTTTAGTGTACAGTTAAAAATTGATCAGTTGATTGAAAAATTCATTTGTCAATCCAATGCATTTGAGATCTTTTGAACCTTGTGAATATGTCAAGATGATGCTATTGAGTCCTTGAATCCATGCTTGAGCCCAATTTTCCATTGGCTAGGTTAAAAATCAGAAATTGCCTTTGTGCAGTCAAAACCCTAAAAATGACCATTTTGCCCTTTTGATGATCTGATCAAATTTCTTGAGGAGTTGTGGTCCAAACTTGATCAGATGGTTCATAGGAGCCTAGAATGTTGATTTTGGATCAAATTTTATGGGGTTTGACTGTAAATTGGCCATAGTTGACTTTTCCCCAATACAGTTGATTTCTAGGTCAACTGTCCAATTGACTGGGCAAAAATTTGATTCAAAGCTTGAAACTTGGTATGGACAAACTTATGAGTCCAACATGAAGTATGAAAGTCACTTTGAGCATTAGAAGTCCAAAATTCCTTATGCAAACTCAAACCCTAATTTAGGTCATCAGTGTAAGGAGATGTCTTGAGCAGTGCAAAACCCTAATCCTGTCTGGAGTTCAAAGAGTCTTGTGAGGGGAAATCTTGATAAAATGAGAGGGAAAATTTTGGGGTACAACATTTGCCCCTGTTCAATCTTCTTGAACCTGAAGAGTTAGATTGGCGAGTTTGCCTTTCGTGACTCGAAGGTAAAAGAGGATTGGACACTAGAGTGCCCTTAAATTTGCACTCGTCAAAAAAATGTAGCTGAGGGAATGGGCTTAAAGATGCCATTTGGACATGGTAGAATCTTGCTGGAGTTGGGCTTAAAGATGCCATCCAAGACTTGTTTGTTGAGAATTAGGAGACTGAATGTCAGAATGGTATCCGTATCTGGAACGTATCTGAGTTGTATCTGGAGATTGGATCTGTATGAGTAAGGGAATGGCGTCAGTGTCTGGAGCGTATATGAGTTGTAACTGTATTTGATTCTTGAATGAATATCAGAATGACTGCCGTGTCCGGAGTGTATCTGTGTTGTATCCAAAATCTGAAATCTGAATAAGCAGCAGAAAGACTTTCGTGTCTGGAGTATCTCTGGGTTGGCGAACAGGTTTGAATGAGTGACAAAATGGCAACCGTGTCTGGAGCGTATCTGGACTGTATCTGAAGTTGAGATCTGTATGAGTAGCAGAATGACTTCTGTGTTAGGAGTGTATCCGTACTGTAACTGGGATCTGGACAAGTGACAGAATGACTTCCGTGTTTGGAATGCATCTGAACCTGAGGTTGACAGTTGAATCTGAATGAGAAATAGAATGGCTTCCGTGTTTGGAGCGTATCTAGTTTGTATCTGATTGCTGAAGTCTGAATGAGTAGTAGAATGACCACCGTGTCTGGGGTGTATCCATACTGTATTTTGACTTGAAATTCTGAATGAGAAATAGAATGACCGCCGTGTCTGGGATGTATCCGTACTGTATCTGAAATCTTTGAACACTCGTTAAAGGTAGCTTTTAATCTTATCCTGAAAAAGGATAAAATGTTTAGCTAAAACACAAAGTTATGCTGTATGAAATGTATGATGCAACAAAATATGTTTTATCAATGTTTATGATATATGTAATGTATGCGCATGTAAGCTGATTAGCTGTCTTGTTGAGGATAATAAATCCTTGATAGCTGGTGTTGTACCCCAAAATTTGCCCTCCCATTTCATCAATATTTTCTCACCACAAGACCCTTGGAGCTCAAGATCAAGTTAGGGTTTGCTCTGCTCAAGACTCCTCCTTGCACTGTTGACACAAATTAGGGTTTGAGTTTGCACAAAGATGTTTTGACCTAAAATGCCCAAAATGAATTTCATGCTTCATGTTGGACTTACAAGTTTATCCATACCAAGTTTCAAACCTTGATTCCAATCTTTGCCCAGTCAATTGGACAGTTGACCTAGAAATCAGATGTATTGGGGATAAAGTCAAATGTGGTCAATTGATAGTCAAACCTCATGATTTTTGACCCACATCAACATTATGAACTCATATGGACCATTTGATCAAGTTTGGATCACAATTCCACAAGAAATTTGATCAGATCACCAAAAGGGCAAAATGGTCATTTTTAGGGTTTTGACTGCACAAAGGCAATTTTTAACTGTTTAACCTAGCCAATGGCAAACCAAGCTCACATATGGACTCAAGGATTAAATGGCATGGTCTTGACATATTCAACAAGTTCAAAAGATCCCAAATGCACAAGATTGACAGATGAATTTTCCAGTCAACTGATCCAAATTTGACTGTATACTGAAAAGTCAAACTTTGACTTTTTGGTCAAAATCAAGTGTCAAGATTCATTTTTCATCAAAACATGTCAAATTATGAAACTTGTTCATCAAGAAATCAAAGATTGCAAATTAGGGTTTAAAATGAGGAAATTTCATAACTTAGAAATTTTCTAAGTTATAAAATTTCCTTATTTTTTCCTAACTTTGTCCCATTTTTTCATCAAGATATATTTGGATTCAAACAAAACTCAAAACATGAAAGTTATAGTACATTGCAAAATCTACAACTTTGATTCACAAAGTTTCCTCAAAAGAAGCTTGTAGCTCAAGTTGTGATTTTTGGAATAGGGTTGCAAAACATTCTTAACTTAGAAATTTTTTGACCTATTTTAGGCAGGATTTTTGCCCAACTTCATGGCCACTTTTCACATGCTTCCACTTGGAATTTCAACTTTCATTACAAAGATGGATTGTAGTACACATTCCAAGCTTTCCAAATTGTCCAAGAACTCATCAAACACCCTTTTGGTTAGGGAGATTCGAATTTGTCAAGATGGGCAAAGGTCACTTTGTTCATGGCCAAATTCATGGTCATACACTATGCATTTTCAAACTCAGCTTGCACAAACTAGATTACAGGCCTCTAATCCCATTCTTAATCAATAATTTAATGCAAAACCTTTGTGTCCTAGCATTATCTTGTTCATTAAGCCATTACAGAAAGGATTAGTCTTAAAATAGAAAAAGCATTTTAGCCATTTTTGAAAAGGAGCACTTTATGTCAAGTTCACAATCTAAGAAGTACAAAGCAGATCTTTGGGCACAAGATTCATGAACAAATTCCACTGATCAAGAGTGATTGGTGCAGCATGTTTGAGGGGCTTGTAGTAGCCTACAATCTAAGTTGACACCTTTGGCTTAAAGAAGAAGAAACTTGCATTTTTGAACAACAACTCACATTCCTGCAAGAACCAACTCAAGCAAACCTTGTGAACACATTTGACACTCCATAATTGACCTAGAACACGAGCCCTTGACCCTCAATACCTCCTCATCCATCAAAGCACCTTTTTTCTGCAAAATAGAGTCCATGTTGCAGATTGACCTCCACAGTTCATTTCCCTCGTGCGTTTTCATCCAAACCAGTTCAAACACATTCCCTACCATCCATACAAACTATCCCAAGCCTTGGAAACAGATTGTAACACCTCTAACCAAGTTTACCATTTTCATTTTTCAGTTGTGCAGGTTGAGTTACATAGCTCGATTCAGTTAGTTTCAAAGCAAGCTAGAGGTTGGAAAAGCATCCTTGGACCTCAGGCAAGCTGTACAAATCCTCAAATTCTATTGAAAGTGCCTCAATTCTTGTACACGATTCAAGCTGAACAGGTAAGAGTTTGAACTTCTATCTCTCTATCCAAGCATATCTAGGCTTAGGTTTGTGAAGAAGTTATGTCCTACTCATGGCCCTGAATCTACCCATATCATTACTTTTCATTTATGTTGTGTGTACTGAGAGAATTTTGAACCTGGACATTGAAAAAAAGCTAGGTCAGGAATTGGGGGAGAAGAAATTCTCTCTCATTTCTGAGAGTTAGATCAAGTTCTTTATATGTATGAATTCGTGGTTTGATGCTCTACATTTTTTATGTTATAAGTTTGTGCTAAAAATCAAAGAATCAGGATGTTTGAACAAGGCATGAGAAACGCGCGTTTTTGAGAACAGGGATGGCTGGAGGTTGAAGAAGCTTGCCTTGGGCTGGGCCTGATCTGTTTTTTCTATTTGCACCACATTTTTTCACTTACACCCCCTTGGCCCATTGTGTGTTATTTTTATCATTTTTAATTTTTTCTTTTTGTTTCTAACTTATTATTTTTTGTCAAAACATAAAAAATATTAAAAATATTTTTCCATACATTTTTGCATTTATTTTGAGTTTATTTGCTTTTATTTGAACTTGTACATATAAAATAATATATATACTTTTATTTAAAATACTAAAAAATAATACAAATACATTTTATTTTCTGATTTTTATTTTATTTTATCTTCTGAAAACATTTTCTTAAAATACACTTTTTTTTGGTAAATAATAAATATTTTATTTTTTGTATATATTTAATATATTTAATACATAATATAAATACTTATATATTTATTAGAATATTTAGGGTAAAAATACAAAAATATTACATTTTTATTTTTATTAATATTTGACCTCAAAAATTACTCTTTTATAATATACTTCTCTTTTATTTATTTTTTGTACATAATTAATAAATATTGTATATGGTAAATAATAAATACTATTTATTTACAAAATTAGGGTTTTGCCCTAAACCATGAAAATATCCAAAAATTAACTTTTTTTATTATTTTTATTTCACTTGTAAATAAACCACATACACAAATACATTGATACATTTACTTTTGTTTATTCTTGTACATTTGATACATTTTACATTTGCGATTGATTTGATTTGGTTGTAAATTTATTTGGATACTACTCTCCTATTAAGTCTCATCCCCATTTGAACATTTGTACCCCCATCCCCATGATTACTTTGTAATAATTTAGGACTTTAAATTCCGCATTTTAAAGCTTTCTAAATATACCATGATAGACTTAGGGTTTGTATGCAAATCAAATAACAAATAGCTTGACCTAATTCAAAGACAACAAAGCATGAAAATGGACAACACCAATCACACTTGCACCCCTAGGGTTACTCCACTTGTTGCCTTCAATAATGGGCCATGTTGCATGTTGAGTTTCTTTGGCAAAACAAAACAATTCAAATGATCATAGTCCCTCGATGACGCTTTCGAAAGTTGCCTAAAAATGAGCAAGTCCCTTAAAGGAAAAGTTGCCAAAGACACTTGGCACCATTGCAATCATGGTCTAAACGATGACCCGTGCCCGCCCCGTTAACATCCTAACACAAGATTGTCCACCAAATACAATGGTGGAACAATACTGTTAAAAGGGTTAAAACATAGGGAAGATCTTTGAGAAATTTAGGGTAGATAGCTCTTGGTTACTTGACCAACTTGCAAAATACACTTGCTATTTTTCAAAACACACATCACGACACACTTTCAAAACAACTTTCAAAAAACATTGAAAACTTTTCAAAAGACAAGTACACCTTTGTACACATTCACACACGAATCATTACAAAGGTTGCCACCACAATGGCCTCTTTTCAAAATATTTTCAAACCCACACACAAAGCACCATTTCAAACAATTGAAAACACAAGGCAAGTGATCTAAGCAAGTAACTAAGAGCCCATGGATAACCATGGATAGAAAGGGTGCTAATACCTTCCCTTTCTATAATCTACTCCCCGAACCCAAGAAAACATCTCAAAGGTTTTTGCTGTGCTTTTTAACCTTTCCTTAGGATAAAATAAAAAGTCGGTGGCGACTCTTGCTAAACCGAAACATTTGCGAAAACAAAACTCAAAAACTCAAGTCAGTTCTCCCACCGTATCACAGCTGGAGATAATGAAAATCTTTGATTGCTGCCGGGGAAAATAAATCCTTGACTACTGCTGGAGATCCAAAACCTTTGATTGTTGAGACTGAGAAATCCTTTGAACTACTGCTGGGGATTGAAAATCCTTGGTGACTTGTGGGGATTAACAAGAGTTTTGACAACTTCTGCAGGGAATTGAGGATCCTTCATGACTTTCATGGGGAATAAGGAAAACTTTGACGATTCCTACTGGTGAATTAAAACCTGGGAGGCTTCAACTGGAGAAAAGAGAACAAGAATCTTCGTTCTGCTGGGGAATAACTCTGTGGGGAGAATTATTATCATGTTGGAGAGTTTTCAAAAGCTTGGGTTGTATGCCAATCTACTGGGGAATCGGGGGAAGTTGGATAGTACTTCACTGGGGTTTAAAGGTTGAAGTTTTGGACTCCGTTGGGGAGGAAAGTTTTATCTTCATTGGGGATTTGTAGTTCAAAGTCTTCTGGCTCCGCTGGGGATCGGGAGTTTAGAAATTTAAATCTGATGAGGATTTTGAAACTTAACTCCGCTGGGGATATGTATTTCAAAGCTTCAACCCTGTTGAGGATCTAGATGATGTACTGCAGGGGATTTCCTCTGGAAGAGCTTAAAGATATTTTCCTATACTTTCAACCTATCAGTAATTATTCTTTCCCATTTCGTTTTATTTGTAAGTAGTGATTATATTCAAATGCATATGCTCATTTTAATAAATCATTGGACGTTTTCAACTAAACACAAGTGTAAAAAGAAAGAAAAGGCAAACAAACTTTTGCACTCTGAGGTATCTTTATATTAACTTTGTGTAAGTATTTTGTACAAAGGAGACAGACATCCTAGTAAGAGAATGTTGTCGTAAAATTGAGAAAAATTTTATACAAAGAAAGATGGTTATGTGTAACAATTCCATGGGGTTCCCATTCTGCTATAGCCTTCACAACTCTGAGTATCTTGTCCATTCATTGCTTCGTCCGCAGATGATTGGATTGATCAGAAGCTTGGAGCTTTTCCGTGAAGAGATTGTCCCTAAAGTGATCCGACGAGACATAGTCATACGCTTTGATTCCCTAACTTTTGCCTGGATCTCCCTTTCGGGTTTTTGATCCACCGGGAAACCCTTTTTTGCCCAAGTCGCCCTTTCGGGTTTTCAACTTGCCGGGTGTACATATTTTTTTTATTTATCCCTTATTTTTTCCTGAACCGCCCTTTCGGGTTTTCGATTCACCGGGATGCCCTTTTTTTTGCCTAGGTGTGTCAACCTAGCGGGTCATTTATGCGTAGTATCTTTTGACTATGTCTGCGTTCGCAGGGTGCGGTAGGTCGTCGCCGTCCATGGTGGTTAATATCATTGCCCCGCCAGAAAAGATATTCTTGATTACAAACGGTCCTTCTTAAGTAGGAGTCCATTTTCCCCTGGGATCACTTTACGATAAGATGATTCGCTTGATTACCAGATCCCCGACTTGATATACCTGGCATCTTACTTTCTTGTTGAAAGCCTTGATCATCCGTTTTTGATACGTCTGACCATGACAAACAACAGTAAGTCGCTTCTCGTCAATCAATTTAAGTTGATCAAGCAGGGTCTGAATCCAATCGTCTTCACTCAAACCAGCATCTTTCATGATTCTCAAGGAGGGAATCTGAACCTCGATAGGGAAAACAGCCTCCATGCCGTATTCCAAAGAAAAGGGTGTTGCCCCAGTTGAAGTGCGTGCCGTGGTACGGTATCCGTGCAGAGCAAACGGTAACATCTCATGCCAGTCCTTGTAGGTGACTGTCATCTTTTGTATGATCTTTTTGATATTTTTGTTTGCAGCTTCGACAGCACCGTTCATCTTAGGCCGATAGGGAGATGAATTGTGATGTTGAATCTTGAACTGCTCGCACAGAGCGGTGATCATAGTATTGTTCAGGTTCGTACCATTGTCAGTAATAATTCTGTCGGGGATACCATACCGGCATATGAGGTTCTGCTTGATGAAGCGGGCAACCACATTCTTTATAACAGAGGCGAAAGAAGTTGCTTCGACACACTTGGTAAAGTAATCAATGGCCATCAGGATGAAGCGGTGTCCATTGGATGTTGTAGGATTGATCTCTCCAATCATGTCGATTCCCCACATCACGAATGGCCAAGGAGCTGTTAAGACATTGAGAGGAACTGGGGGAATATGTACCTTGTCAGCGTAGATTTGGCATTTGTGACATGTACGGGAATGTTGATGATAATCAGCTTCCATGGTAGACCAGTAGTAGCCTGCCCGTAGAATCTTCTTAGCCATCGTATGACCACTTGAGTGGGTGCCAAAGGTTCCATTATGTAGTTCAGCGATGATCTGCTTAGCTTCAATCTTGTCCACACAACGGAGTAGGACACAATCAAGATTGCGCTTGTATAGGATACCATTGCTCAGAAAGAATTTGGCAGGGAACCTCCTTAAGAACTTTTTGTCATTGACTGAAGCTCCTTCAGGGTACTCTTGTGCTTCGAGATACCTTTTAACGTCATGAAACCAAGGTCGGTCCACCACTTCTTCGGTATTAATCTCGTGACAATGTGTTGGTTCGTCCATTCGTTCAATGGTGATTTGAGGTGCCTCATTATCCCAATTAAGTTTAAACATGGATGACATTGTAGCTAACACATCTGCCAACTGATTCTCTTCTCGCGGGAAGTGCTCGAAGGTGATCTGCTCGAAATGTGGTTACAATGTCAAGACATGTTCTTTGTAAGGGATGAGGTTAGGGTGCTTAGTATCCCACTCTCCTTTGATTTGACTGATAACCAAAGCTGAGTCCCCAAATACAACCAGAGATTTGATTCCCAAGTCAATAGAAGCCTTGAGACCAAAGATACAAGCTTCATACTCGGCCATGTTGTTGGTGCAGCTGAAGAAGAGTCTAGCAGTGAAAGGTGTATGGCAACCTTCAGGAGAGATAAATACCGCGCCGATACCGTTTCCAAGTGCATTTGACGCACCATCAAAATACAGGGTCCATCGGGATTCTTGTTCAGGTCCGTCATACGGTCCGTTACCTTTAATGTTGTCCAATGTCATAATATCCTCGTCAGGGAAGTCGAACCTCATAGATTGGTAATCTTCGACGGCTTGATGAGCTAGATGGCCAGCTAGTACACTCCTCTTTATAGCTTTTTAGGTTGTGTACTGGATATCATACTCAGTCAAGATCATCTTCCATCTAGCGATTCTTCCGAATAAAGCGGGATTCTCGAAGATATACTTGATCGGATCCATTTTGGAAATCAACAAAGTGGTATGTGTCAACATATACTGCCTCAGCGGAGAGCAGCCCATACCAAAGTGCATCAAGTTTTCTCGAGTAGCGAGTCTCACAGTCGATAAACTTTTTGCTAAGGTAATAAATGGCATGCTCTTTTCGGCGAGACTCGTCATGTTGGCCCAGTACGCACCCCATTAAATTATCTAACACAGTCAGATACATGATTAACGACCTTCCTTCGACAGGTGGAATCAAGATAGGAGGTTCCAGCAAATACTCCTTGATCTTATCGAAAGCAGCTTGACATTCATCATTCCATTCAACCACCTGATCTTTCTTCAACATCTTGAAGATTGGTTCGCAAGTAGATGTTAGGTGAAAGATGAACCTTGCGATGTAGTTTAGGCGTCCCAAGAAACCTCTGACCTCCTTCTCAGTGCGAGGGGCAGGCATTACTTGTATAGCTTTGACTTTGGCAGGATCAACCTCGATGCCTTTGTTACTGACGATGAATCCCAAAAGTTTACCGGACCTGACTCCGAAAGTGCACTTGCTAGGGTTCAGTCTGAGTGTATACTCCTTTAACTTGACAAACAGCTTTTGCAGATGGTCGAGGTGTTCTTCTTCTGTTTGTGAACGGGCTATCATGTCGTCTACGTAGACTTCAATCTCATAATGTATCATGTCATGAAATAAAGCTACCATGGCTCGCTGATAGGTTTCCCCGACAATCTTCAGTCCGAATGGAATCACTTTATAGAAGAAGGCACCCCACTGCGTAACAAAAGTAGTCTTCTCCATGTCTTCAGGGGCCATCTTGATCTGGTTGTACCCTGAAAATCTGTCCATGAAAGAGAATACCTTGTGTTGAGCTGTGTTGTCAACCAAGATGTCAATATGTGGTAGTGGAAAATCACCTTTAGGGCTAGCCCTATTTAAGTCTCTGTAATCCACACATATTCTGACTTTGCCGTCCTTCTTAGGCACGGGCACAATGTTAGCAACTCATTGTGGATAGGAAGTAACAGCAAGAAATCCAGCATTGAACTGCTTCATTACTTCAGCTTTGATCTTTTCGGACATGTCGGGCCTCATTCGGCGGACTTTCTGTTTGATTGGTGGACAGTCTTCTCTTGTAGGGAGACGATGAACCACAATATCTGTATCTAGTCCCGGCATGTCTTCATAGGACCAGGCGAAGATCTCAACATATTCATTCAACAACTGAACTAAGCGCCCCTTGACACTTGGCTCCAGGTTGGCACCCACTTTAACCTCTTTTCTGTCTTCGGCAGTACCCAAATTGATAGTCTCTAACAACTCTTCATGGGGCAGAATAGCCCTTTCTTCTTGTTGCAAAAGTCTAGCCAGCTCTCCAGGCACTTCACAGTCTTCATCACCTTCGTATTTGGCATGATTGACCAGATCTTCAGAGTTACTGAAGGCCATAGCAGAATTGCTACCTCATGGAATCTGGAGTGGATGGGTACCTGCATTTTGTGAGTGTGGGTGTGTGTAAGGGATAGCCACCTTTAAACAAAATAAAATGTAAAAAGAAATAAAATGAACACAAAAGTTTATATATGAAAACGTCCATGATTCATTAAAAATGGCATATGAAAATGAAGAATCAGAACCCTTACAAATGGACCTATATGCCCCGGGTAAGGCATAAGGCGAAAAGAGTGTACGAATTGTTTAATAATTATTACAGACCAAACATGAAATGTTCAAAAGATAAATTACTGATTGATGAAAGTAATGGGAATGAAGTCTTTCGCCTCCCAGTTGTTCAGTCCTCCTTCAATAGTTGGAAAGATCCAGTCTTCGAAATTGCTTCCTTCTTCATCATCCTCTAAAGCATGAACTCCGTGATGAGTGATTTTCAGTGGCGGTCCTCCAGCCCGGGAGCGACGCACAGCTTTCTGGCTAGCAACAGTGAAACCCAATCCGAACTTATCTGTCTTGTAAGGAAAATCTGGAAGTTGCCCCCATACTGTGCTTCTTCCTTCCTTGATTACAACCTCTGCATCTTTAAGGAATGACATCCGGGACGCAGGCTTGCTAATGATGGGCGCATCAGTCATTGTCTTGGCTACCGCAACTTCAGGAGAAACCTCTTCAAAGTGTTGGAAAGGTGTTTCTATGAATTCACCATCTAACTCCACGTAGCGGAAAGAGTTAAGGTGGCTTATCATATACTCCTCCTCACCATGAACTGTTATGATTTTACCCTAGAGTGGGTATTTGAGCATCTGGTGTAGAGAAGAAGTGACTGCCCCAGCGTTGTGGATCCATGGCCTTCCCAACAAGCATGAATATGAAGGACGGATGTCCATCACATAAAAAGTAGAGTTGAAAATTTCCGTTCCCACCTTAATTGGGATGTCCACTTCTCCGTGAACCATCCGCTTAGAACCGTCGAAGGCTCGAACAATGATATTACTGGGCTTTAGGGTTAAACCTTCACAATCTAGCCTGTCCAATGCTTTCTTTGGTAGAACATTTAAAGAAGAACCGGTATCAACCAGAACATGAGCAAGTGTGGTCCCTCTGCACTCTACCGAGACATGCAGTGCATCATTATGCTTTCTTCCCTTAGATGTCAAATCGGCATCAGAGAAGCCAAGACCATTGTCGGCTGTAAGGCTGGCTACACACTCTTGAAACTGATCCACAGAAGTTTCTTAAGGCACGTGTTCTGTCTTCAGAAATTTGATCAAGGCTTTGGCATGAGCCTCGGAGCAGAGCAATAGAGCCAGCATATAGATTTTTGAAGGGGTTTTCCCCAGCTGCTCTACGACATCATAGTCGCTCTTCTTAATTATCTTTAAAATCTCATCCATCTCCTTTTGGGTGGTCTCGGGGATAACCAAAGTTTGAGCCCTCGTCCTGACGGGCGCTTCTTGGATCCCCTTACCTTTATCAGCAGTAATAGCAGAGGGTACAACCTCGGGAGTAACAATTTCTTCAATCACTGGACTTTGCACAGATATCTTGACAGGAACAGGAGCACTTGAGGGTCCGAAGACTGCCCGTGGAGGAGCAATCTCCGGAGAGAAGATTCTTCCACTACGAGTGATCTTACTTGTCCCCGCAATATTTCCTATATCAGGAGTCTCTTCATCGGAATTTTCTTCAATTGATTCGATCTGCTTCACATTGTGATAGAAGATCTCTCCTCCATAATTCCACGGTATTGTCTTATTGTACTTATATGGGATCGGCTCCGACATGGTAATCTTTAGCGGTAAAAACTTTGGATCAGGTGTAATCTTAATAGGCCTTCTGCAGGTCTTGGAAAGATTGTCGGAAATGGTGATTATAGCAACATCATTGATTGGAGTAACAGGAGTAACATGAGTGATAGTAGCAACAAGAGTTTTCTGAAAGAGGATCTCTTGAGTATCCATCAAGCGTTGAATGCCTGACTTCAACAATGGACAACCGGATTGCAAGGTTGAAAAAAAGTAACAATCTTTTTCACAGCCCGGGAAAATCCCGGATTTCAACAGATTCATCTTGATCATTGGCAATGGAGTCATTAAGTCATCAACAGCGGTAACATGAAGATCTTCTACAATAGCATGGACATTATGACCGTGTTTTAGCATAGGAGCGGATATCACATTAGGTTTTTCGGGGGCATCAAACTCTACCTCCTTGGCATCTATTAAATCTTGGATCTTGTTTTTAAGGGCCCAACAGTTGTTGGTGTCGTGCCCCACACTGCCCGAATGATATGCACATTTTGCATTTGAATGATAATAGGGAGAAGAGGTATTTGGGTTTTTGGGCGCTTCTTTCAAGTTGTTAAGGTTTAGCTTTAACAGATGAGGGAGGACCTGAGCCGGTGTCATATTGATCCGGGTGAATTGATGTTGTGGCCTTTCTACCCTTTGCTGGTTAGCTCTGGGTTGACTGCTTTGAGGTTGATCGGATAAGGAGTTCTGGATCATCACAGCCCCCACTGCTGGTCGGCGCTCCATTCTCCCTTGATTTCTTTGGGTGTGAACAACAGAAACTTCCTTCTTGGCTGGGAAGGTTTTCTTGATAGCAGTGGAAGTGGAGGCATCCTTCTGAATTTTACCACTCTTAATTCCAGCTTCGACTCGTTCACCGGTCAGAATTAATTCGGTGAACCCTACAGATGAGCTCCCGATCAAGTGATTGAAGAATGGACCTGACAGGGTCCCCAAAAACATGTCAACCATCTCTCTATCCGACAATGGTGGTTGCACCCTTCCAGCCAAATCCCGCCACTTTTGGGCATACTCCTTAAATCCCTCATTAGAGGCCATACCCATACTCTGTAGTTTAGTACGAGTACGCGCTAAATCTGCGTTATATTGGTATTGTTGGTAGAAAGCAACAGCCAAATCCTCCCAGTTATGAACATCAGATCTCTCAAGTTGATAGAACCAGTCCAATTACATACCCGACAAACTATCTTGAAAAAAGTTGACCCATAGATCCTTATCAGAAGAGTGGGGTTGGATCTTTTTGACGCAGGACCGCAGATGCATCTTTAGAAAATGTAGGCACTTTGAACTTGGGAGGAATGACGATCCCAGCAACCAACCCTAGTTCTTCGAAATCCAGCCCAGGTACCCTTTGTACCTCCATGGCTGCCAACCGATCCTCAAGATTCTTATACTTATCGTCCGCCGGAGGGTACTGCTGTTCGGAGTAATCTTCATCCTCTTCCTCTTATTCTTCTTCAGCTTCAGACTCGGAGGGTATTGCAACTCCCTTTCCTTTACCAACCCCTTCGTCAGACGTCGAGGGGAAATCCAGAACTCTCCTAGCCTGATTCTCAAATCTTCTTCCCATAGTGGCCACACCAATTCTTTTATTTTTCTTCTTTTCCTTTTCCTTCTCTTTCTCTAACAATGCTTTAAGATCCTCTTGACCCTTTACCAAGGTTATGAGGAGTTGTTGGAATTGCGAATTATATGCTTGCAGATCTTTGACCGTCTGCTCTATATCCATCTTGCTGAAATAAACAACAGAAAGATAAGGAAACCTGGTGTGAAGACCTGTTAATGCATATGATGAATGATGTGTATTCATGTAATGCATTCAAGGATTCAGAAATTCAAATTTGTTGCAAAGAAAAAGAACACACGTCATATTAATAAGAAGAAATTTGTTAGTACATAAAAGCCCTATGGGAAAAATATTACAAAGCTTCTTAATGTAAAAAGATGTTGCGCATCCTTTTTGGCGCGATGTAAGTGTTAACATTCTCCTCTTCGTGAAGTCCACGGGTAAGTTCCAAAACCTTTTTCTCACTGGCATAGAAGTTGGCTTCAAAAGTGTTCCGCTCTTCCTTGAGCTGTATCCAACTCTTTTGCAATTCTTCCAATGATGTTGGCATGTCTGGATGTAGGAGGGTGTATGGAACCTCTCCTTCCATAACAGGCTCTTTGATCATAGGAAGAATGTGAGGGTAAGGCATCATAAGACCCTGGGCGCGGGTTCGTACCCACTTGAGATAGGGCTCAAGGGGGATGGAATTCTTGTTCCCCAGTGTCTTACTATCCACTTTGTTGGGCATCCTCCAAGCTCGGATAAACCTTTGTCGAAGTCCTTGAGCGTCGTTGTCGAAGTCAAAAACCAAGTCAGGAATCAACATATCATGAGGGCCATCCCTTAGGGCATACCCAAATTGACTCAGAGCTAAACAGGGGTTGTAGGTAATGCCTCCCCTAATGCCAAGTAGTGGGACATTAGGGAATTCTTCGCAACGATCAATGATGATGACATTTTCTCTGGACCGAGAACACCAATGAACATCAAAATGTGTGAGGGTCATCAACCGTTGTCCACCTTAAACCCTGCTCATTCTTCAAAACTGATTGGGGAAGGTGAGAAATAAACCACCTTGCTAGAAGAAGAGTACAACACATGAGAACACCTCTTTTCTTCATTGTTCGTGTGTGAAATGAGTGTAGGATGTTCCCAAGCAATGTAGGCACAAGATTCCGAGATATGAAAATCTTGACAGTATTCACATCTATAAGCTGATCAGGGTTTGGGAACAAGACTAACCCATAGATGAGGAATGCCACAATCTCTTCAAAAGCTTGCAGGTCTAGAGAATTCCAGCAGTCTTGTGCCTTCTCAAATAGAAACTTTTCCAAGAAACCCTTGACACCACTTCTGGTTTCCCAATGACCTTTAATATCATATGGTTGCAAGTGTAAGGCTTGAGAAACATCTTCAGGCTTTGGTTCTCTTTCCATACCGTTGTAGGGTAGTTGATGGAGAACAGGAATCCTCAGGAGTTGAGAAAATTCCTCCAAAGTAGGTACTAGTTGGTAATCAGGAAATGTGAAATAGTGGTGTAGGGGGTCAAAGAACTGGAAGAGAACTTTCACCATGTCTTCTTCAATGTTGGAGTTGACCAAGTTGAGAAGTCTACCATGTCTTTCACTGAATAGAGAATTCCCTGGAATCTTGGAAGTAAGCTCCTAGAGTTGAGGAGGGATCCTTACAAGGTTGACTTTGATTGTTTTCCTGCGAAGAGATTCCATTACTTACAAAACAAGAACAAAGATGAAGATCCAAACCCTTGAAATGATTAGTGGATGCATATGATGCTTTATGATATTCATGATGTATGCACAAGTATATATGTACAAGCAAGTCACACAAGTTCCTAGTTTCAGGCTTGCACGGAGTTTCATAGGTAAGTACCCTCTTGAAGTTAGTTGGCTCAACCTGTCCTATAAATAGTAACCGGGTTCTAAGGAGCTCAATATCACTAGGTTATTTTCTATGTTCATTGTTTCAGTTTAGCCACTTAACTGGCGACCGAAATATTCCAAGAAAACAACTCTCAATGAGTGTAGGATTGAGTATCTACCAACTTCGGACTGCACCAAATCCGGTCATCTCACTACCCCTAATAAGGCCAAGATGGTCAAGTAAAGGTTCTAAGAGTTCATTAGTGCTTCATGACATCACTCAGTGGCCCCGTATTCTCTTTGATTGACTCAAAGGCTACCGGTACCCACAAATATGTCGCACTAATATAACTATTGCTTCAACCATGTTGGTATACCCCGCACAGTTTCCACAACGTATTGCTATTTACCTATGAATGTTTCCCAAAAATCTGGGTGGAGGATTCAAACCCAAACAAGAGAACCAAATGTAAATCAATCAAAGCAAACAAGATAAGCATGCAAAGGTGATCTAAACCCTAAGGTTACTCCACTTCTAGAGATTTTCCCCAGCAGAGTCGCCAGTTCTGTGATACGGTGGGAGAACTGACTTGAGGTTTTGCGTTTGTATTTGCAAATGTTTCGGTTTAGCAAGAGTCGCCACCGACTTTTTATTTTATCCTAAGGAAAGGTCAAAAAGCACAGGAAAGACCTTTGAGTGTTTTCTTGGGTTCGGGGAGTAGATTATGAAAAGGGAAGGTACAAGCACCCTTTTCATCCATGGTTATCCATGGGCTCTTAGTTACTTGTTTAGATCACTTGCTTTTGCTTTTCAATTTTTTGAAATGGTGCTTTGTGTGTGGTTTTGAAAGATGTTTTGAAAAGAGGCCATCGTTATGGCAATCTTTGTAATGATTCTTGTTTGAATGTATACAAAGATGTATGTCTTTTGAAAGTTTGATTTGGAAAATGTTTTGAAAGGTGTTGTGAGGTGTGTTTGAAAATAGCAAGGATGTTTTGCAAGTTTTGATCAAGTAACTAAGAGTTGTCTACCCTATTTTACTCAAAGATCTTTCCTATATGTTTTTTAACCCTTTTGACAGTGTTGTTTTACCATTGCATTTGGTAAACAACCTTGTATTAGGATGTTAAACGGAACAGGCGCGGGTCATCGTATAGACCATGATAGCAATTGTGTCAAGTATTTTTAGCAAACTTTCCGAGGGACTAGATCATTTTGTATAGGCAACCAAGATAGCGTCATCGAGGGACTATGATCTTTTGTTTTGTTTTTGTTTTGCCAAAGTACTCAACATGCATAACATGGCCCATTTTTAAGGCAACAAGTGGATGTAACCCTAGGGGTGCAAGTGTGCATTGTGTATTGATTTTCATGCATTTTTGTCTTTGTATTAGTCAAGCTACTTGTTGATTTTGGACTTTTGCATACAAACCCTAATCTCTAATCATGGCATAATTGAAAGCGTAAATGCGTAAAATAATCTATACTATTACAACATTTAATTATGGGAAGGGGGATACAATTTTTGAATGGGGATTATTTGACAAGAAATTAAAACCCTAGTTTTACTATTACATCCAAATTGAATCAAATGGCATAAATAACAAATGAATAATATTTAAATAATCAAATTAAATAAATATACAAAATAATATGAATATGCAAAAAAGGTTTTGTTTATCTTTATATATGTAAAAATATTTAATGTAAAAAGAAAGGAATAATAAAAAATATTATTATTATATTAAGGGTAAAACCCTAATTTTTTAAGAATATAAATATATTGACTATATTATTTATATACAATAAAATAAAATAGTGTATATACAAAAAAATAAAACATATTTAGAAAAAGTATTTTTTTAAGTATAAATAATAATAAAAATAAAAGTATAGTATTTTTATGTTTTTATTCTAAAGCATCTATTAAATAAAATAAAAGTATGCATATATATATATATATATATATATATATATATATATATATATATATATATATATATATATATATATATATATATATATATATATATATATATATATATATATATATATATATATATATATATATATATATATATATATATATATATATATATATATATATATATATTAATTATATTAAATATGTATAATAAAATAAAATATATACAAAATAAAAATATATTTTAAAACAATATTTTTTTTTAGTGTAAATAAAATAAAGAATAAAAACAAAAGTATAATGGTTATTATATATTTATTTTCAAGTTTTTTTCAATAAATAAAGTATATACCAATTAAATTGTTTTTTATGTTAGAAAAAATAAAAATAAAATACAAAATAAATGTGAAAATTTATAAAAATATTTTTGAGTATTTTTTTATATTTGGAAATAATAAAATAAAAATCAGAAATGAAAATAAAATACAAAAATATAAAATATAAAGAAATTGGGCCAGGGGGGTACATTCAGTAAAAAGGGGGTGCCAATAGTGAGCCAGGACCAAGCCCAGCCCACCACACTTCATCTTCAACCTCTGTTCTCAAAAACGCACGCGTCTGGATTCAAACACGAACAACCTGCATATGTGCTCTAATGCAAAAACACATAACATCAAAGTTGTAAAGTTTTCCAAGACGAATTCAACCATATAAAAAACTTGTCCTAACTCTCAAAGACCAGAGAGAATTTCTCTGGCCCTAAAATCTAACCTAATGTTTTCAGGAAATTCATGGATCAAGTTCTCTTAGCATGCTTAACTAAAATGAAAACTGAACATATGTACAGCTTCATGGCTATGAATACTACATTTCTTATTCACAAACCTAAGTCTAAATGTTCCTAAATAGAGAGATAGGAAGTTGATAAAAACATGTTTCAGTTGACTTCATGTATGGCAATGTGGAGCTTTTCAACAAGGCCTGAGATGTTTGGGAGCTTGCTTGAACTTCCCCTGACCTTCTCCAATGTCTACCTTGCCTTGAATGTGCTTGAATAAGCCTACAGAACTCAACCTGCACAAGATGAAATCAAAAATGGAAAACCCTGTAAATGGAGTTACAGTCAGTGTTTAAGGGTTGGGATAGCTTGGATAGGTTGTATGGAAAGTGTTTGAACAGGTTTGGGGCAAAACGCACGAGCAAATTGTGTTATAGAAATCAAACTGCAGATGTTGCCCTGTTTTGCCAATGGAAGGTGATTTTGTACTATGGGAGGTTTGAGGGATCAAAGGGTCGTGTTTCTGGCTCAAGGGGATGTGAGAAAGTTGTCTCAAAAGCGTGCACAAGTTGGTTTTCACAGATGTTCAAGTTCTTGTGTTTTGGACATGTTTCTTGTATTTTAAGCCAAAATGCACAATGATGTAATACAAACCTATACAGGCTATCTATCAGCCTGCTTCTTCTGATCTTGGCCCTCAAGTTGGTGCATATGCTTTTCTTCACAAGATATGGCTCTATGCTCAAGGATTGTGGTTTTGACATAAAGCAAACTTTGGCAAAAATGGTAATGTACCTTTTACCATTTAGGGATTAATCTTGTATGCAATGCCCTAATGACCAAAACAATGCGTTAGACCAATGGATTTGCATTTAATTATTGAGTATGGAATGGTTTTGAGGCCTGTAATATAGTGCAAAGAAAGCTGATTTGAATTTGCAACTTGTATCAATATGAACATGCCATGGATGAAAAGTGAGTTTTTGCCAACTTCAAGCCTTCGATTCTCCGTAACCACAAATGATTTTGGAGAGTTATTGGACATTTTGGAAAGCTTGCAACACGCTCTAAAATCCATCTATGAAATGAAATTTTATATTCCAAGTGGAACTATGTGAAAAATGGCCATGAAGATAGGTCAAAATCCTGCCTAAACTAGGGCAAAATTTCACTAAGTTAAAAGTTTTATGGATCCTTATTCCAAAAATCATAACTTGAGATCCAAGCTTCTTTTGGGAAAACTTTGTGAATGAAAGTTGTAGATTTTGTGGAGGACTACAACTTTCATGTTTGAAGTTTTGTTTGAATCCAATTGTATCATGGTGAAAATGTTGGGCAAAGTTAGGAAAAATTAAGAAAATTTAATAACTTAGAAAAAATTCTAAGTTATGAAAATTTTCAACTTTAAACCCTAATTTGCAAAAATGGGTTTCTTGATGAACAAGTTTCATGTTTTGACACATATTGATGAAAAATACCCCTTGGCACTTGATTTTGACCAAAAAGTCAAAGTTTGACTTTTCAGTGTACAGTCAAAAATTGATCAGTTGACTGAAAAATTCATCTGTCAATCCAATGCATTTGAGATCTTTTGAACCTTGTGAATATGTCAAGATGATGCCATTGAGTCCTTGAATCCATGCTTGAGCCCAATTTTCTATTGGCTAAGTCAAAAATCAGAAATTTCCTTTGTGCAGTCAAAACCCTAAAAATGACCATTTTGCCCTTTTGATGATCTAATCAAATTTCTTGAGGAGTTTTGGTCCAAACTTGATCAGATGGTTCATAGGAGCCTAGAATGTTGATTGTGGATCAAATTTTATGGGGTTTGACTGTAAATTGGCCATAGTTGACTTTTCCCCAATACAGCTGATTTCTAGGTCAACTGTCCAATTGATTGGGCAAAAATTTGATTCAAAGCTTGAAACTTGGTATGGACAAACTTATGAGTCCAACATGAAGTATAAAAGTCACTTTGAGCATCAAAAGTCCAAAATTCCTTATGCAAACTCAAACCCTAATTTAGGTCATCAGTGCAAGGAGATGTCTTGAGCAGTGCAAAACCCTAATCCTGTCTGGAGTTCAAAGAGTCTTGTGAGGGGAAATCTTGATAAAATTAGAGATCAAATTTTTGGGTACAACAGCAACCTAGTAATCAAGCGCATTATCCTGTCACAAGGTGATCCCAAGGGAAAATGGACTCCCACATACGAAGGACCATTTGTGATCTAGAACATATTTTCTGGTGGAGCCATGATATTAACCACTATGGACGGTGACGACCTTCCGCATTATGTAAACGCAGACATAGTTAAAATATACTATGCATAAACAGAGACCCGCTAGGTTGACGGGCCTAGGAAAAAATAAGGGCATTCCGGCGAACCAAAAGGGTTCGGGTAAAAGTTAGGGATATATATATGAAAAAAATCTATACACCCGGCAAGTCGAAAACCTGAAAAGGTGGCTTGGGCAAAAAAGTGTATCCCGGTGGACTAAAAACCCGAAAGGGCAGTCCAGATAAAAGTTAGGGATTAAAAGCGTACAACTATGTCCCGTTGGATCACCTCACAGACAGACTTCAATATCAAGTGTCAAATTCAAATGGTACTAATCAATCCAGTCAGCTTCGGTCAAGCAGCAAAGTGATGAGACGCTCAAATATATAAAGGCAATAGAAGAATGGGAACCCAATGGGATCATTTCACATAGCTGTTTTTGTTTGTATACTGCTTTGTATAGTTTTCATTCTTACGACGTCATCCTCTTTTTAGGATGTTTGTCTCCTTGTATAAAAACGTCTATTATAGGAAGACTTCTTCAGATTAGTACAAAATTTATCTCTTTGAAAATGCATAAACTATTAGTTTTTATTTTTCTGTTTTGTTTTGCAAAAACGTCCAGTGATTATTTTTAACATATGCATTTGAATATAATCACCATTTAAAAATACGCGCATAAAAAACAGAAAGACAATTACTAATGGCTTTAAGAAACGAGATAATATCTAAAAACCCATCTGCAAATCTCCGCAGATACATCCCACAATAGATACAGTGACAGAGGTTCCAATATCTCCGCAAATCTCCGCATTTGAATATTGATGTCAGAGGTTCCAATATCCCCTACAGAGCAAGAGTCTCCAATCATATCCCTAACATCTTGAAGAATTCCACAACATGGTTCATAAACTTCTTGGGTTCCCCAACAGGGCTTCACAAAAATCCCCAAGCAGTTTACAGATTTTTCTTTCCCCAGTAGATTTTATTTCTCTAGCCACGGAAATCCATTTAACTACAACAAATGATGAAGAATCACATTCTTCATCCCCAACAGTAGTCAAGGATTTATTCTCCCTCAATTCAACGATGCTACAATGAACAACTGATCAGTTCATATATTGCATTCATACATTACTTTACAAACATCATAGCATATGCATACAAAATATATATCGCACAATCTCATTTATTTTGAGAACATCATTACACAATGTATGTCATGCATCATGACATTAATACAGCTAATTCTTTTCCTTTTCAGGAAAGATCAACAAACAAATATCATCATCAGTTTCAACAAGTTCCAGATTGATTCCTGAAACAAGACAAGACAATTATCTGTGAACAACTATTTGTAGATTAATACCTGAAACAAGACAGGATAGCTATCTACATAAGTAGATTGAAGATTAACTCCTGAAACAAGACGGGGAAAATATCTTTCTTTCTCTAAGGTCAGAGATTAATTCCTGAAACATGTCAAGGCAACTATCTCTACGACCAACAAAAACCAGGTTCTGGATTAATACCTGAAACAAGACATGATAACTATCTTTGAACAACTGATTGTAGATTAATACCTGAAACAAGACAGGGCAACTATCTACATGATCGGATTGAAGATTAACTCCCGAAACAAGATGGGGAAACTATCTTTTTTTCTCGAAGGTCAGAGATTAATCCCTGAAAAAAGCCAGGGCAACTATCTCTACGACCAACAAAAAGTAGGTTCCAGATTAATACCTGAAATAAGACAGGAAAACTATCTATGAACAACTGATTATAGATTAATACCTAAAAAAAGACATCATTCAGTAACAATAGACATTTTCTCTGGTTTAGTCAAATCGATCCTAATATTTTTTGGATTCTTATCCAGACAAAAACAAATACGAACATCTGCTATTTCGGCATAAGTCGACCGAAGATTTACCCCGATACTTCTTCCAATCTCCATCAACAATCCTTTGGATGGCATCTATAAGCCTATCTCTGACGATTCTCAACCACTATGGATGGCATCTGTAAGCCCATCTCCGATAACTCTTCGTCATTTCTCCTAATGGGATCTCTAAGCCCATTCCCAACATAATCAATCAACATATCATCCAATGCAAATTTCTGGGCACTCTAGTGTTCAATCATATTTCACCTTCAAGTCACGAATGGAGGATCCACCAATCTAACTCTTCAGGTTTAAGAAGATTGAACATGGGAAGTTGTTGTACCCCAAAATTTGCCCTCTCTTTTTCAAGGATTCTCAAGGAATTGATTAGACAAAATCATCTTCGAAGAACTGAGACTCCAAATTAGGGTTTCGTCTGAGAATGACTAATCTTTGATTTTCGACCCAGTACATGACTTATTGGTTCGAAACATGATCTCAGGGGTTCAAATACATCATTTTGACCTAATTGCATATTTCAATTAATCCTCCGATTGACAGATGAAGTCTGGCCAACTGGTGGCAAAAGTCAATTGTACACTAAAAAGTCAAACACATTTCATGGCTTCATGACATTTCATCAAAAATCAAGAGAGTCAAAAATCCAAATTTTCAAGACATCCAAAATATGAAATTTGATCATCAAAAATCAAGAGAGTCAAAAATCCAAATTTTCAAGACTTGGAAATTTTTCTAAGTATTTTCTATACTTGTTAATTTCATTGCTTCATGACATCTTTTCACTGCAATTCAAAATAATTCAAGATGTTACAAATAATTCAAGTTATTACAAAGTGTCATTTTTGCAAGATTACAAATCCTAAGTTTGGTTTTGTTTGAACTTTTTTTCCTTTTGACTCAAACATTGCCACAATGCTACCCACAAACATGCTTTGTCTTTGTTACAATCTGCGTAAATTTGTCCACAATCCTGATTTTGTACCATGCTAGAATGTGCTGCCAAGTCCAAGCCTACTCATTACAAGCTCAAAATCATGTTTAGAAGACAGTCTATTGTCTTGAGCAAGACAGCCCTGCTATGCTATCTCCAAACACTGCCACAACACTTCAAAATCGCAGCAAAACAACCCTGCTATGCTGGTCCTAACCCAGTCTGAGCTTGAATTATCTTAGCCCCCATATTTGCACCAATTTATCACATAAGAGCTGCATCAAAAAAGCTATGAAGACAACATACCCAAACAGTTCAAATTGTTATTTGTTTCCCTCCCAAAATCCCAGCAAAACACATCTACAAATGGATTGTTTTCACAACACACAAGGGGGTGGCTTTTAGAGAGAGAATAGAGAGTTTTTTAACATAAAAAACAACATTATTTATAACCTTTGCTCATTCAAAAAACCAGCTCTACTTTCATTCAAAACAAAACCTCAACCTATTATTCCATCTTACAAACTCTCCCATAAACCAAACACCTTATCACATAGAGATTGTTCAAACATAAGAACAATTTCTGTAGTGCCATTATCTTCACTCTCCAAACATAAAAACAATATTGTACAACTTGACTGAGTTAGTGTGATTCAATAGTTTGGAACAGCTTCCTGGAGATTCATTGGAGCCATCACAGCATCTTGAAAAGTATTCAGACTTAAGACACCAAGTGCAGTCTCAAGGTAAGAGTTCTTGACTTTGCATTTTTCATACATCATTAATGATTTATTTTTGAAAATAAAATGTAGTAATCATTTCCCCTTTGAGTTACTATTTGTTTGTTGTTTATGTTTATCAATCATATGTTGTAAACTGACCTGTACAGACAATAAAACAATGTTTAAGGCAAAAAAACTGCAGCATGAATCGACACATACCCATATGGTTCGACTCATTCTATTGAGAAAAAATGGTATGATTCGACACATGGCCATATGCATCGACTCATATCCTGTTACCCAGGCCCCCAAACAGAAGGATGAAAGGTGCATGAGTCGACATAAATTATGTATGTGTCGACACAAACAGGAAATGAGTTGACACATCCCATTATGTATCGATTTATACCGAGTTGGTTTGGTTTTACAGGGGCAAGGAAAGTTATGTGTCGATACATAGCAGCATGTGTCGACACATAATAGTTCAAAATGCAATTTTTCCTTTATTTTACACTGTTTTTACATTGTCTTCATTTTTATTCGATATGGTTGTAATATTTAAGTTTCTACTTCATCCCCATTTGTAAATTATACCCCCACTCCCCTAATGATGTAATAGCTTAGGATTTTAATTTCTGCAATTTACCGCTTTAATATAAATTGTTAGTAATTAGGGTGTGTATGGCAAGATAAAATCAACCGTTAGAAAACCCTAATTTCAAAGAAAAAAATGCATGTAATCAAAACACAATTCACACAAGCACCTCTAGGGTAACCTCTCTTATTGCCTCAGAAAATAGTCATGTTTCTCGAAATTGGGGGTTTTTAAAAAGACCCTCGATAAAAAAAGATCGTAGTCCCTCGATGTCCCTTGATGTTGCCTTTGGTAAACGATCTAGTCCCTTATGAAAATTGCTAAAAACTTCTCATAAGTTGCCTTCTATGACTATACGATTGACCCACGTCCATCCCTTCTCATCTAATGATGGGACTTCTTACCAATCCATGGTAAGATAGAAACATCTAAAGGAGGACGAAAAGAACAAAGACCTTTTGAGTAGGTAGGACGCTCATATTTTCTTGCTCACAAATCTAAAACCATCTCCACACTCACACTTTCAAAACATCTTCAAAAATAAACATCTCTTTGAACTATTTTTAAAACCAACACTTTGTATGCATTCTTATAGAGACAAGAATAATTTCAAAGTTTGCCGCAACAAAGTTGTTTTCAAAATACTTACAAAACCCACCACAAACACATTTCAAACAAAGCAATTTCAAAAGTGATCTAGCAAGCAACTAAGAGCTCGTAGATAACTACAGATGAAAAGGGTGCTAACACCTTCCCTTTTCAGAACCTACCCCCAGAACTCAAGAAAATATTTTGAAAGGTCTTTCCTATTCTTTTCACCCTTTCCTTTATTAGATAAAAGAAAAGTCGGTGGTGACTCTTTCTATCCGTAACATTTGCGATAAAACACAAAACACCCAAGTCAGTTCTCCCACCGTATCACAACATGATAGGAAGGTCTCATACTGAAGAAGAACATATTGACCACTTACACAAGTTATTTGAGAGATTAAAGAAGTATAAGTTAAGGTTGAACCCGAACAAATGCACCTTTGGGGTAAGATCCATAAACTCCTAGGTTTCATCGTCAGTGGTAAAGGTATTGAAGTTTATCCTCCAAAGGTGTAACGCGGTGGGATAACTGACTTGGTTGTTTTATGTTTGATCGCAAATATTGCGGTTAGCAAGAGTCGCCACTGACTTTTCTTTTATCTAAAAGGAAAGGCTGAAAAGAACAGGAAAGACCTTTGAGATGTTTTCTTGAGTTCGGGGGGTAGATTATGAAAAGGGAAGGTATTAGCATCCTTTTCATCCATGGTTTTCCATGGGCTCTTAGTTACTTGCTACATCACTTGCTTTTGTTTGAAAATGTGCTTTGTGTGGTTTTTGAAAGTATTTTGTAAAGATGTCGTTGTTTAGGCAAACTTTATAATGATTCTCGTTCGTAAGAATGTATACAAAGTGTTTGATCTTTTAAAAATGTTTTCAAGTTTGAAAGATGTTTTTGAAAATGTTGGTGTTTGTTTTGAGGGACAGGTGTGGGTCATCGTATAACCATGATTAGAAATGTTGTAAGATATCTTAGCATTTTCTTTAAGGGACTAAGATCATTTTGAAAGGCAACATGGATAACATCATTGAGGGACTATGATCTCGTATTTGCTTGTTTTTCTAAGATACCTCACATGCATAATATGGCCATTTTTGTAAGGCAACAAAGTGGGTTTACCCTAGGGGTGTACGTGTGCAAGTGTATTGGTTTACATGCTTGATTTGTCTTGATTAGGGTTTTTGTATTTGTTGGTTTTAATCTTGCCATACAAAACTCTAATTACTAGCATTTGTATATAAAGCATTTAAATTGAGGAAAATAAAAATACTAAGCTATTACATGATTTAGGGGAGGGGGTGTACAAATTACAAATGTGGAATTGCAAGAAAATTAAATCTAATTAGCTATTACAACCATATTGAATTTGAATAAATGTGCAAAAATGAAGATAAAAATGCAAGAATATAAAATGTAAAAAAAAAAAAAGTGACTTTTGTTTGGTTTTCATGAAAAGGGTTTTTTGATCTAATTAATAAAATAATTAACTAAGAATAAGAAAATTAATATTTAAGTTAATAAAAGAAATTAAAGGAAACAAATTTTTAGGGTTTTTGTGAATTTAATTAAACTAGTAAATAAAAATAATTAAATAAAAGATCCTAAGTTCTAAATTGATTTTAACTTACAAGAAAATAATATATTAATAATTAAAATTTATTATCTAAGTATTTTAAAAAAATTAATTTATTAAAGAAAATGTTTTTTTTTGTTCTTTTGGTTTTTTTTTGAAAAATAAACTAAATAAAAATAAATAATATAAATATAAATATTTTTTAGATTTTTTTTATTAATGAAAATAATAATAATAATAATAATATTATTATTAATAATATCATTAATAATAAAGAAAATGAAAAATAAAATAAAATAAAATAAAAGAAAGAAAATAAAATAATAAAGAAAAATAAATGGGCCAGGGGTGTAAACAACAAGGCAGGGGGTCAAAAAATAGCAAAAAAGTTAAGCCCAATCACTTGGAGGCCAGGGCGCTGCAAGAGTCAATAAATGTAAGAAAAATGTGAAAAAAGCAAAAGGCAGCGTGTTGAGGTTTGAACCCATGACCTCTACCAATAATGTGCGTTGCCTTACCACTTGGCTGACTGTACATCTGTTAACTTATGTGAAAGAAAAAATACATAATGTAAAACATCTCCATGACCTGTACTTCGTCTTCAACCTTCAGCCAGCCAAACCATCTGTATCTCATTAATTTCTCAACAAAAATGGAAAATTTAAACATGAAAATTGTGCTATTTTCCTCACAAATCTAATCATGTAAACCACTAAAGCTATAGATCAAAGATTAATAAGAATTTCTCTTGCCCTAATTTGAACCCTAATTTTTTCAGAAACTTCAAACTTAAAATTCTCTAACTCAAGCCATGTAAATGAAAACTAAGGATATGTACAGCTTCAGGGCAATGATGTCTACATTTCTTATTCACAAATAAACCATTAATGATGTTGGTAGGAAGAGTTCAAAATTCAGAAAACTCACTGTTGTACCCCAAAATTTGCCCTCCCTTTTTCACAAGAAATCACAACCCTAGGGTTTTCTCAGATTTTCAAGATTGGCTCAGGAATCGATCAAACAGACTTTTCTATGGCAGAAAATCAAGAATTAGGGTTTCTCTCGCATTTCCCAGAAGAAACTGAATTCTCAGAAGTTCAATTAACTGTCACAAGTTTTCGCACTTTTTCAAGTTTACTTGTTGTTCTCAAGGTCTTGTTTATCTGGGATAAGAGATAGGAACTGAGATGGTCATTTGGAATATTCAGGTTCTGTCTGATCCAGGTTAACCAGATGATGTGCGTCTGTTAAAGGCGTTTGCTTTTTAATGGAATGAAATGTTTGCTTGTTTATTGGAATACCCAGTGTGTATTTTGATTGGAATGCTGTTGCAAGGTTATGAGACTAAAAAGTTATTGGATTACTTAAAGTTTAAGTTATCTGTATTGAAATTATTGGAATGAAATTTCAATTATTTTGATATGAGAATCTTAAAGGATTAAGTGAAGATGCAAAGAAAGAATTGTAAGATAATGGGCAGTAGAAGGTTCTATTCAGACTGCCTCACAAAGATTTTTCAAATGTTGATACAAAAATAATTTATTATTTGAATACTGTAGGTTTTACAACTTATAGTACTTGAAAAAATAAATTATTACAATTAATGGAAAATCTATCTAAATTAAAAATCTAAGTCTAAGCCATTGCTCCCATGCTCAAAGTCTTCTGCTTCCTCTGCTTTGTCATCACCCAATTTGTGCTCACATGAAAAAGACACAAAGGAAAGAGGATTAGTATAGTTGATTAATTAGATTTTTAAAACAGAAAAAGAAAAGGAAAATTTTCATCATTAAAGTTTGTCGTCTGGAATCAGAAGTGTTATTGTTCATCATGTTTTTATTTTCCTCTTCGCAAATCACAAGAAGATTGCACTTCTTGGTTCACAAAGAGAAAAGTAAAAAATGCAAAAGAGGAGTACAAAGCAAGTTTCAAATGCAAAACAGCATGGAAAAGCATTACAAAACAGCAGGCCAAATTGGATGCAAAACTATACAAGGCAAGTTTCAAATGCAAACTAAGCATAGCAACTAAACCAAACTGTACAAAGCAACCAAACAATCAGCAAACCAAACATAACAACATTACAAAGCAAGGAAAACTGTACTAAGCATCTGGAACATTGCAGCAAGTCACAAAGGCAAACTGAAACATTGCAGCTAACTGAACAAAGCGAACTGGATGCAGCATACAAAGCAACCAAGTACAATGCAGAAAGTACAATGCAGCAGGTAAACCAAATCACAAGTCAAAGACTTGTCACAGCTTTTCATCATTTTCCAGATTTTAGGCAAAACTTTTCAGAAAATAAGGTGGAAAAGCAAAAGTGCTTTGTCATGGAGAGAGAAAGAGAGAAAAGGATATCACCTTTTTGGAGAGTGTACAGTTTGGCTAAAGGCTGTCACAAGATTACAAAACAAACAACTAAAAGGATATAAGACATCAAACAGCACAAAGTAAAAGAAGGAGAGAACATTTAGCCAAGCCTGAAAACTCAGAAGTTCAAACATATATCTCCAAGCCAGCAAAACTGCAAACATAACAAAAACTCCCAAACCTGTCCAACATTTTCAAAAAGCCTAACAAGCTGTAACAAGCCTGAAACTGCCATCTCCAAACCAGTTACAACCAAACTGTAACAAGCTTGCAAAACTGTACACCAGTTCCAAAACTGCAACAACCTGCCAAAACACAAAACCAGCTGGCCAAACTGTAAACCAAATTGAAAGCCAGCTGCAAAACAACCAGAATCACAAAAACCTGTGCAAACAGCTGCTCAACAATCCACAGCCAAGAACCAAGCTGCAATTGTAACAAAAACACAATCCTAACCCTGCTATCAAACTAGTCAAACCTGCAGTTCTCAAAAGAGCCAATAACCAAAGTTGCATAACAGCTTCTAAATAAACAATCACAAAAAACGGTACAACCAAACTGCACAATCAGTTCAAAAACAAACCAGAAACTGCATATCAGTTTCATACAAGTAGCCAAACCACAAAAACCTGCAGTTTCAAACTGCACAACCAAACAAAATTCCAAAACCTACACAATCTTGCCAAACTATAAAACTCAAGGTTTCAGCAAACTATCATCACAAACCATTACCCAAACAACAAAGTTTCAAACAAATTGTAACAAAAGCTGCATATCAGTTTCAAGAAACAGGCAATCAACCAACTTTCAAACAAGTTTCAGAACATAAACAATCATCACCAAACCATTACCAAACCAAGTTTCAGAACAAATCATCATCAACAAGAAAAGCCAACAAAAGCCTACCAACTCAGAATTATCAACAAGTCCAAACCAACAATCAATAGCCAAACAAAACTCAGTTCAACAATAATCATCATCAAGGTTTAATCATCATCATTATCAATCATTGCACCATCAAAGTTTCAAAACACAGTTTCAGAACAAGTATCATCATCAACATACAAGAGAAATCAAAGTTTTAGAAAATAAATGTCATAGTTTCAGCAACAACAGTCATCATCAACAAAAACAACAAAGTTTCAGAAGGAATCATCATCATTCAAGGTTCAAGAAAAGAAGAGAAGATACCAGAAAAGCTCGTCGTCATCTCTTCCCCTCGCACCTCCGGCCACCAAGGAACGCCGCCATCTCTCCATCTCCTTTTTCCTATCCTTTTTTTCAGAAAATCTCACAGGTATATCCCTTTACTGCATCTTAGACACATGATACCATAGATTAAAAACGAAACTGGACAAAACATGCGAAGCAAACATGAACGAAAACTGCTAAATCAAAATAAAATGAACCATACCGTTTTACAATAAAGCCATGGATCATTGTGAGGAGATGAGAGAGTGAAGGACAGCGTTCCTACAACCATGGGGAAGGGAAGATCAGAGTTTGTTTGAGTGAGAGAAAGATGAAGAAGAGAGAACGAGAGAGCGGCGCTGATGTAAAGCAAATCACACAAACCCTAAATTGTTCACAAACCCTAAATTCTGAGACCCCGACCAAAAATGTTACAAAACTTTGGATTTGGGCCTGTCCGCCCCAAATCCCTTAGGCCCATATGCATTTGCTGGCTTGCCCCCTTCCCTCCATTCTGACCTCTTCTATCTTCTTTTATTTTTGTCATGGGCCTCACCACTTCAAAGTCTTAAGCCCATTTGTTTTAATTTCATTTTTTTTTCCAGTTAATAATAACAATAGTAATATATTAAAACTTTGTTTTTTTTAAGTTAGTTTTATTTTCTTCTTTATTAATTAATCTTGCTTCATTTGATAAAATACCAAAAAAAACATTTAGTTTGATTTAATTAATTTTGCTTTTCTTTAAACCTTTTTTATTGATTAATAAAAATACAAAAATAATAGAAATTTTGTTTAATTAATTTTTCTTTAAACTTTTCCTTTCATAATTAATAAAATACAAAAAGAAAAATAATAATAGTATTTAATCTTTCTTTTTTAGAATAGATTTTATTTTTTAATAAATACATGCATTTCATAATATTATTGATTTCTTCATTTGTTATAACTTTGTATTGAATTACGACGATTCGATTTGATTGTAATACTTGATATTTGGACATTGTTATTCTTGTGAGACTCATCCCCATTTGTAATAACTGTACCCCCATCCCCAGATACTTTTGTAATAGCTTAGACTTTTAATTCCCGCAATTTATTGCTTTCAATATACTGTGTAGTAATTAGGCGTGTATGGCAAGATTCAAAATCAATCGCTAGATGACCTAATCCAAGAATAAATAACTTGAAATCAATACACAATGCACACTTGCACCCCTAGGGTTTCATCCACTTGTTGCCTTAAAATTGGCCATGTTATGCATGTTGAGTATCTTGGCAAAAACAAAAACAAAACAAAAGATCATAGTCCCTCGATGACGCTATCTTGGTTGCCTATACAAAATGATCTAGTCCCCCAAAAATTGCTAAAGATACTTAGTACAATTGCTATCATGGTCAATACGATGACCCGCGCCGGTCCCGTTTAACATCCTAATACAAGGTTGTTTACCAAATACAATGGTAAAGCAACATTGTCAAAAGGGTTAAAAATGTGTAGGAAAGATCTTTGAGTAAAATAGGGTAGACAACTCTTATTTACTTGATCAAAACATACAAACCATCCTTGCTATTTTCAAACACACCTCACAACACAATTTCAAAACATTTCCCAAATCAAACTTTCAAACATTGAAAAATCTTTTCAAAAGACAATACACCTTTGTATATATTCAAACAAGAATCATTACAAAGGTTGCCACAATGATGGCCTCTTTTCAAAACATTTTCAAAACCACACACAAAGCACCATTTCAAATAATTGGAAAAGAAAAGCAAGTGATTTAAACAAGTAACTAAGAGTCCATGGAAAACCATGGATGAAAAGGGTTCTAGCACCTTCCCTTTTCATAATCTACCCCCCGAACCCAAGAAAACATCTCAAAGGTCTTTCCTATTCTTTTTGACCTTTCCTTTGGATAAAATAAAAAGTCGGTGGCGACTCTTGCTAAACCGAAACATTTGCGAACACAAACGCAAAACCTCAAGTCAGTTCTCCCACCGTAACACAGAACTGGCGACTCTGTTGGGGAATAAATCTAAAAGTGGGGTTACCTTAGGGTTTTAGATCACCTTTACATGCTTATCTAATTTGACTTGTATGCTTTACTTTTGGGTTCCTTGTTTGGGTTTGTTTTAAATCCTACACCCAGATTTGGGGGCATCTTTTAGGTAAGTAGCAATAAATTGCGAGGGAACTGTGTGGGGTATACCGACATGGTTGAAGCCGTGGCTACATTAGTGCGACATATTTGTGGGTACCGGTAGCCTTTGAGTCAATCAAAGAGAATACGGGGCCGCTGAGTGATGTCATGAAGCACTAATGAACTCTTAGAACCTTACTTGACCATCTTGGCCTTATTAGGGGTAGTGAGATGACCGACTTTGGTGCAGTCCAAAGTTGGTAGATACTCGATACTACACTCATTGAGGGTTGTTTTCTTAGAATATTTCGGTCGCCAGTAAAGTGGCTAAACTGAAACAATGAACACAGAAAATAATCCAGTGATATTGAGCTCCTTAGAACCCGGTTACTATTTCTAGGACAGGTTGAGCCAACTAGACTTCAAGAGGGTACTTACCTATGAAACTCCATGCAAGCCTAAACCTAAGGACTTGTCTTCTTTGTGTGAATATGACTGTCTGTATATACACTTGCTTACTTTTGCATATCTGTACATAACATCATAACATCATACCATAGCATTTTCAATAACCATTTCAAGGATCTCAAGGATCTTTGATGCAGGGTCACGTTGAACCAGATGTCTACCAAAGGGCAAGAGGATTCATTTTCCTATAAACAAACGCCGTTAAAGATCAAGTACAACAAGCTTGAGTCAAGGGATATGACCCACTTGACATGGTGAGCTTGATTCTCGTGGAAAAACATCCATTGATACAAAGTTCTCCAATCAAAGACGTTGATCGAAGTTCAACCTCTAACATTTTCTTGTCTTTACCCCATGAGATCCTTGAAAACATGCATCCACATATCATGCATCGTATCATGACAGGTTTCCCCCATTCAGGTCTCCTTATCTTCCTACTGTTTATTTCAGTAGAGATGGCTCTAGAGAAGACTATCAAGGATATCCAGGCTCAAAACGCTCAACTTCAAGAGATGTTCTTGAACCTATCCAAGGGGAAGGAAGAAGTGAGAGCTCTCCTCACAAGGGGCATGGGAATCCAGGGGGCATCAAGAATGATCAATTGGAAGGGCTACAGATTGAGATGGCAACAATGAAAATTCAGGACAAGAAGAGCTAAAGGTCCTCATCAACAAACTACATCAAGATGGATGTAACCCATTGGGGAAAACAACTAAGATTGAGGATCAAGTCACCATTCAGCCTCCTTTGAGACAAGAAGCCAAGGGAAAGTCTCCCCAATTTGCTTCAGGGTCACAACAACCTCACCAACATCAACAGGGTAATCAGCGTAAGCAAAATACATCTGGAAGGCGTTTCACTGAGATTAACATGCCATTATCTCAAGTACTGCAATGCTTGTTGGAGGTCAAGCTGACTGTATTAAGGTATCCTCTTCAGAATCTCAATACCTCTGCTCCTAGTTATCATCCTAATGCATTATGTGCATACCACTCCAATAGTCCTGGGCATGATACAAATGATTGTTGGGCTTTGAAAAACAAGACCCAAGACTTGATTGACAGAGGAGTGCTGGAATTCATACAGGATGGCCAGATGAAAATATTTTGCTGAGGGTTCTCCACCTAAAATGACAAGTTCAGACTAAGAGGCTTTGGTTTCATTTGAATTTTCAAGTTGTAATTTCTTTTGTTTTTCAAACAATTATCTATTAATGTCAAACTTTGTTTCATTAATGCATTGCATATGTTTGTCTTGAATTCTTCCATTCGTTTTCACTATATTTGAACTATGCTTGCTACTTTCTTTATGACATTTAACTCTTGCCAAAAGTTATAAGCCTTTAGAGGGAGGATGACGAAAACAATGCCATAATCTCACACAGTATGCTTTTGGACAGACCTTGCTGAAGATGTACAGGCGTTTCTTTCAAATCCTAAACACTAGAGTTATAAGGAAGATAATCCCTAGTCAACCCCTTTAAGCCAAAGAAGTATAAGTTTTCTGTTTTAAACACAAATTGAAACCTTTAATCAAAACCTGGGGCAGGGTAGTCTCTCAGTTAAGTTAAAATGTGCATTTAGCCGCAAACTCTCAGTTCATAATACAATGAATGACATCAAAAACATTCCTTTGGAATCAAAAGACAGTGATGGTTCCTTACCTCATAGGCATTCGTTATCTCTCAAAAAGAAAATCCCATTGAGTCGAAACCTACAAAGGAGACTTGCAAAAGCTGGGGCATCCCGCTGACTGTAATCTCGAAAATAGGAACAGTCAGGCAAAAATTAGGGATAACAAATCAAAAGAAAGAGGTCACTACAAATCCTCAACAACATGAAAAAATGTTGCAAAAAAATAATGACTGCCTTCCAACAAATTCAACTTATGTGAACCATCACCAAAAACATCGTTCCAGACTCATTTGGAGTTCAAACGCACAATTAACTGAGTTTAGGATTGAAGAACATCACAAAGAGCGGGTGGGTACAAATATACTTTGAGCCTTTATCCTTTGTTTCTTAAACCGTGAACCAAGCCACGTTACAACCCTTCAAAAGTCCTAACTGAAGCATGGGTTAGTTCGAAAGCATATTGTTACAAAAGGTATCCTGACTCCTATAAGGCTTTGCTCTAAATCTTGAGTTGATTATTTCTTTTAGAAAGTTTTCTGCTAAAAAAAAAACGCATTTTTCAAAATTTCAAGACAATCATAAACTTTGCATTATTTGAATATCATCGTTTGCATATGGCTATTTGTTTGACAGCGAAGAAATTCACACAGTGAATGTTCCGATGAACGAAAGCTCTCTTAGTGAACAAAATCACTTCAAGTGGGATAACACTTCCGTTGAAAAAAACTCCTATCAACACAAGGGACATAACATGACATTGTCCAATAAACCTGGGGAAGTCCATTCAAGATTTCAAGAAATCTCTCAAAGTCCAGTTAACCTGGGGCAGTCCAGTCAAGATTTCAAGAAATCTCTCAATTACAGAGTAGCCTGGGGCAAGTCTCCATCACTTGGGGCATTAAACGTTAATCTCATCAAAGGGTTACGTACGGTCCAAATTTCCTGGCAGTACCATAAACATTTGATACTAGGGGCAATGACGAATCTCTCCAAAATCCTTCTGAAAAGAAATTCAAGAATCCTCGAGAAGTTCATCACCTCTCTAGCAGACCAGCGGTCATGGGTAAAGGTTATTATTACCTTTTGGAGTAGTAATCATCCAAGATTCCTTCATCACCTTTTGGAGTAGTAATCGTCAAATATTCCTTCATTACCTTTTGGAGTAGTAGTCGTCAAAGATTCCTTCATCACCTTTTGGAGTAGCAGTCATCAAAGATTCCTTCATCACCTTTTGGAGTAGCAGTCGTCAAAGATTCCTTCATTACCTTTTGGAGTAGTAATCGTCAAAGATTTCTTCATTGCCTTTTGGAGTAGAAGACGTCAAAGATTCCTTCATTACCTTTTGGAGTAGCAGTCGTCAAAGATTCCTTCATTACCTTTTGGAGTAGCAGTCGTCAAAGATTCCTTCATTACCTTTTGGAGTAGCAGTCGTCAAAGATTCCTTCATTACCATTTGGAGTAGCAGTCGTCAAAGATTCCTTCATTACCTTTTGGAGTAGCAGTCGTCAAAGATTCCTTCATCATCCGGTTGAGTCAAAGTTAATCCAAGACCTTCTCTGGTTCAGTCAGATCGACACTAAGATCTCCCTGATTCTTATTCCAGTGGAAGATATTCCGGGTTTTGCTGTTTCAGATAAATCTCTCAACGATTTATTCTGATTCACTTCCAGATTTTTCACTGTTGGAAACTAAGAACCCAACTCTTTTCTCCATCACCAATGCGGGATTTATTTTCCCCAGTGAAAGATCGTCTTGAAAACATTACACATTCGTGCCTCAGGACATCATACAACGCAATCTCATTTATTTTGAGAACGTCATTGTTTGATATGTGTCATGCCACTAACCTTTACCTTTTAGGAAAGATGCAATCAATTTCTCACAAAATTTGTGTCGTGAAGCCTGGACGTTGACCAGATAACGATACAACACTGTGAAACCTGGATGTTGACCAGATAACAGTAAGGTATACTGTGAAACTTGGATGTTGACCAATCAGCGGTTTACTCGGCCAATTACTTTGAAGCCCGAATTCAACCGGATATTAGTAGGCCCCAAAATCAAAGGAAAAACCGGAGGCGACCGGATAACCATTTGATTTCCTTCTGAAGACTGGACGTTGACCAGATAAGAAGTAAAGTATTGTGAAACCTGGATGTTGACCAGATAGAAATATAACACTGTGAAACCTGGATGTTGACCAAATAATAGTAAGGTATACTGTGAAACTTGGATGTTGACCAAATAACAGTTTACTCGGCCAATTACTTTGAAGCCCGGATTCAACCGGATATTAGTAGGCCCCAAAATCAAAGGGAAAACCGGAGGTGACCGGATAACCATTTGATTTCCTTCTGAAGACTGGACGTTGACCAGATAGGAAGAAAGGTATTGTGAAACCTAGATGTTGACCAGATAGCGATACAACACTGTGAAACCTGGATGTTGACCAAATAACAGTTAACCGTTAACAGAATGAAGATTCTCATCCTTAAAACCTCAGAAGGTTAGCATACTCCCAAGCTCCTGATACCGTTAACAGAATGAAGATTCTCATCCCTGAAACCTCAGAAGATTGGCATACTCCCAACCTCCTGATACCGTTAACAGAATGAAGATTCTCATCCTTAAAACCTCGGAAGATTGGCATACTCCCAAGTTCCTGATACCGTTAACAGAATGAAGATTCTCATCCTTAAAACCTCAGAAGATTGGCATACACCCAACCTCCTGACCCAAATGCCTGAATGAAGATTCTCATTCTTGCTTCCCCAGTAGATTGGCATACTCCCAAGCTCCTGATATTCCCGACAGAATGAAGATTCTCATTCTCAAAGTGGTATATAACCCGAGTTCTTGATATTTCCAATAGAATGAAGATTCTCGTTCTCAAAGTGGTATATAACCCGAGTTCCTGATATTCCTGACAGAATGAAGATTCTCATTCTCAAAGTGGCATACAACCTAAACTCCTGAAATTCTTCCAAATAGGAATAAGCTTTTCCCAGAGTCCTGAGCTTACTCTCCAGTAGGATAGCTACTCCCCAACAGTACAGTTGTTCCTCACAAAGTTTTTACTCCCCCAACAGAATGAAGATTATCATCCTTGATTCTCCAGTAAAGTTGCCAGAGCTTTCTTTACTCTCAGCATAAATTTGTCAGTGTTTTTTTTAATCCCCTGCAGATCGAAGATTCTCGTTCTTGACTCCTCAGCACAAATTCCCCTAGCAGAATGAAGATTCTCATTCTCAATTCCCCATAGAGTTTTCAATATTCCCCGTCAGAGTTCTCCTAAAACAACAAAACAGGAATCCTCGGTAGAAGTATTCTAAGCAAAGCTTGAAGACACACATACTCTTCAATAGTGGTCCAAGGTTTATCTTCCCCGGCAGGAGTCAAAGATTTTATTATCTCCAACTATCCAGGATTTATTTTCCTCAGCAAGACAGCTCATCAGCTTACATGCGCATACATTGCATTCATATATCATAAACATTTGATAAAACACATATATTGCATCATACATTTCATGCAACATAACTTTGTGTTTCAGCTAATATTTGACCCTTTTCAGGATAAGATTAACAAGCTACCAGTATTCAATCTGAAAATAGTTTACGGACGCTTCCAAACACGGATGCTAATTTATCGCTTGTTCAGATTCAGCTCATGAAAACAGTTTACGGATGCTCCAAACACAGATGCTAATCTATTGCTTATTCAAACTCAAGGATCATGAAAACAGTTTACGGATGCTTCCAAACACGGATGTTAATCTATCGCTTGTTCAGATTCAGCTCATGAAAACAGTTCACGGATGCTCCAAACACGGATGCTAATCTATTTCTTATTCAGACCCCCAGCTCAGAGACGTTCCGGACATGGATACCTTTCTGATACTCACCTACAACATACAATTCAACAAACATTCTTGGATGGAATCTTTAAGCCCATCTCCAACAAGATTCTGTCACATCTCCAAATGGCATCTTTAAGCCCATTCCTTCAACTATGCTTTGACGAGTGCAAATTTATGGGCACTCTAGTGTCCAATCATCTTTTACCTTCGAGTCGCGAACGGCAAACTCGCCGATCTAACTCTTCAGGTTCAAGAAGATTGAACAGGGGCAATTGTTGTACCCCAAAATTTGCCCTCCCTTTTTCACAAGAAATCACAACCCTAGGGTTTTCTCATATTTTCAAGATTGGCTCAGGAATCGATCAAACAAACTTTTCTATGGCAGAAAATCAAGAATTAGGGTTTCTCTCACATTTCCCAAAAGAAACTGAATTCTCAGAAGTTCAATTAACTGTCACATGTTTTCGCACTTTTTCAAGTTTACTGGTTGTTCTCAAGGTCTTGTTTATCTGGGATAAGAGATAGGAACTGAGATGGTCATTTGGAATATTCAGGTTCTGTCTGATCCAGGTTAACCAGATGATGTGCGTCTGTTAAAGACGTTTGCTTGTTAATGGAATCAAATGTTTGCTTGTTTATTGGAATACCCAGTGCGTATTTTGATTGGAATGTTGTTGCAAGGTTATGAGACTACAAAGTTATTGGATTACTTAAAGTTTAAGTTATCTGTATTGAAATTATTGGAATGCAATTTCTATTATTTTGATCTGAGAATCTTAAAGGATTAAGTGAAGATGAAAATAAAGAATTGCAAGATATTGGACAGTAGAAGGTTCTATTCAGATTGCCTCACAATGATTTTTCAGATGTTGATACAAAAATAATTTATTATTTGAATATTGTAGGTTTTACAACTTATAGTACTTGAAAAAATAAATTATTACAATTAATGGAAAATCTATCTAAATTAAAAATCTAAGTCTAAGCCATTGCTCCCATGCTCAAAGTCTTCTGCTTCCTCTGCTTTGTCATCACCCAATTTGTGCTCACATGAAAAAGACACAAAGGAAAGAGGATTAGTACAGTTGATTAATTAGATTTTTCAAACAGAAAAAGAAAAGGAAAATTTTCATCATTAAAGTTTTCCGTCTGGAATCAGAAGTGCTATTGTTCATCATGTTTTTATTTTCCTCTTTGCAAATCACAAGAAGATTGCTCTTCTTGGTTCACAAAGAGAAAAGTAAAAAATGCAAAAGAAGAGTACAAAGCAAGTTTCAAATGCAAAACAGCACGGCAAAGCATTACAAAACAGCAGGCCAAATTGGATGCAAAATTGTACAAGGCAAGTTTCAAATGCAAACTAAGCATAGCAACTAAACCAAAATGTACAAAGCAACCAAACAGTCAACAAACCAAACATAACAACATTACAAAGCAAGGCAAACTGTATTAAGCAATTGAAACATTGCAGCAAGTCACAAAGGCAAACTGAAACATTGCAGCTAACTGAACAAAGCAAACTGGATGTAATATATAAAGCAACCAAGTACAATGCAGAAAGTACAATGCAGAAAGTACAATGCAGAAAGTAGAATGCAGTAGGTAAACCAAATCACAAGTCAAAGACTTGTCACAGCTTTTCATCATTTTCCAGATTTTAGGCAAAACTTTTAAGAAAATAAGGTGGAAAAGCAAAAGTGCTTTGTCATGGAGAGAGAAAGAAAGAAAAGGATATCACCTTTTTGGAGAGTGTACAGTTTGGCTAAAGGCTGTCACAAGATTACAAAACAAACAGCTAAAAGGATATAAGACATCAAACAACACAAAGTAAAAGAAGGAGAGAACATTTAGACAAGCCTGAAAACTCAGAAGTTCAAACATATATCTCAAAGCCAGCAAAACTGCAAACATAACAAAAACTCCCAAACCTATTCAACATTTTCAAAAAGCCTAACAAGCTGTAACAAGCCTGAAACTGTCATCTCCAAACCAGTTACAACCAAACTGTAACAAGCTTGCAAAACTGTACACCAGTTCCAAAACTGCAACAACCTGCCAAACCACAAAACCAGCTGGCCAAACTGTAAACCAAACTGTAAGCCAGCTGCAAAACAACCACAATCACAAAAACTTATGCAAACAGCTGCTCAATAATCCACAACCAAGAACTAAGCTGCAACTGTAACAAAAACACAATCCTAACCCTGCTATCAAACTAGTCAAACCTGCAGTTCTCAAAAGAGCCAATAACCAAAGCTGCATAACAACTTCCAAACAAACAATCACAAAAAACGGTACAACCAAACTGCACAATCAGTTAAAAAAAACCAGAAATTGCATATCAGTTTCAAACAAGTAGCCAAACCACAAAAACCTGCAGTTTCAAACTGCACAACCAAACAAAATTCCAAAACCTGCACAAGCTTTCCAAACTGTAAAACTCAAGGTTTCAGCAAACTATCATCACAAACCATTACCCAAACAACAAAGTTTCAAACAAACTGTAACAAAAGCTGCATATCAGTTTCAAGAAATAGGCAATCAACCAACTTTCAAACAAGTTTCAGAACATAAACAATCACCACCAAACCATTACCAAACCAAATTTCAGAACAAATCATCATCAACAAGAAAAGCCAACAAAAGCCTACCAACTCAGAATTATCAACAAGTCCAAACCAACAATCAATAGCCAAACAAAACTCAGTTCAACAATAATCATCATCAAGGTTTAATCATCATCATCATTATCAATCATTGCACCAACAAAGTTTCAAAACGCAGTTTCAAAACAAGTATCATCATCAACATACAAGAGAAATCAAAGTTTCAGAAAAGAAATGTCATAGTTTTAGCAACAACAGTCATCATCAACAAAAACAACAAAGTTTCAGAAGGAATCATCATCATTCAAGGTTCAAGAAAAAAAAGAGAAGATACCAGAAAAGCTCGCCGTCATCTCTTCCCCTCGCACCTCCGGCCACCAAGGAACGCCGCCATCTCTCCATCTCCTCTTTCCTCTCCTTTTTTCAGAAAATCTCACAGGTATATCCCTTTACTGCATCTTAGACACATGATACCATAGATTAAAAACAAAACTGGACAAAACATGCGAAGCAAACATGAACGAAAACTGCTAAATCAAAATAAAATGAACCATACTGTTTTACAATAAATCCATGGATCATTGTGAGGATATGAGAGAGTGAAGGACAGCGTTCCGGCAACCATGGGGAAGGGAAGATCAGAGGTTGTTTGAGTGAGAGAAAGATGAAGAAGAGAGAACGAGAGAGCGGCGCCGCTGTAAAGAAAATCACACAAACCCTAAATTGTTCACAAACCCTAAATTCTAAGACCCCAACAAAAAATGTTACAAAACTTTGGATTTGGGCCTGTCCGCCCCAAATTCCTTTGGCCCATATGCATTTGCTGGCTTGCCCCCTTCCCTCCATTCTGACCTCTTGTATATTCTTTTATTTTTGTCTTGGGCCTCACCACTTCAAACTCTTAACCCCATTTGTTTTAATTTCATTTTGTTTTCTTTTTTTCAGTTAATAATAACAATAGTAATACATTAAAACTTTGTTTTTTTTAAGTTAGTTTTATTTTCTTCTTTATTAATTAATCTTGTTTTATTTGATAAACTACCAAAAAAACATTTAGTTTTATTTAATTAATTTTGCTTTTCTTTAAACCTTTTTTATTGATTAATAAAAATACAAAAATAATAGAAATTTTGTTTAATTAATTTTTCTTTAAACTTTTCCTTTCATAATTAATAAAATACAAAAAGAAAAATAATAATAATATTTAATCTTTCTTTTTTAGAATAGTTTTTATTTTTTAATAAATACATGCATTTCATAATATTATTGATTTCTTCATTTGTTATAACTTTGTATTGAATTGCGACGATTCGATTTGGTTGTAATACTTGTAATTTGGACATTGTTATTCTTGTGAGACTCATCCCCATTTGTAATAATTGTACCCCCATCCCCGGATACTTTTGTAATAGCTTAGACTTTTAATTCCCGCAATTTATTGCTTTTAATATACTGTGTAGTAATTAGGCGTGTATGGCAAGATTCAAAATCAATCGCTAGATGACCTAATCCAAGAAAAAATAACTTGAAATCAATACACAATGCACACTTGAACCCCTAGGGTTTCATCCACTTGTTGCCTTAAAATTGGCCATGTTATGCATGTTGAGTATCTTGGCAAAAACAAAAACAAAACAAAAGATCATAGTCCCTCGATGACGCTATCTTGGTTTCCTATACAAAATGATCTGGTCCCCCAAAAATTGCTAAAGATACTTAGCACAATTGCTATCATGGTCAATACGATGACCCGCACCGGTCCCGTTTAACATCCTAATACAAGGTTGTTTACCAAATACAATGGTAAAGCAACACTGTCAAAAGGGTTAAAAATGTGTAGGAAAGATCTTTGAGTAAAATAGGGTAGACAACTCATAGTTACTTGATCAAAACTTACAAACCATCCTTGCTATTTTCAAACACACCTCACAACACAATTTCAAAACATTTCCCAAATCAAACTTTCAAACATTGAAAAATCTTTTCAAAAGACAATACACCTTTGTATATATTCAAACAAGAATCACTACAAAGGTTGCCACAACGATGACCTCTTTTCAAAACATTTTCAAAACCATACACAAAGCACCATTTCAAACAATTGGAAAAGAAAAGCAAGTGATCTAAACAAGTAACTAAGAGCCCATGGAAAACCATGGCTGAAAAGAGTGCTAGCACCTTCCCTTTTCATAATCTACCCCCCCGAACCCAAGAAAACATCTCAAAGGTCTTTCCTGTGCTTTTTGACCTTTCCTTTGGATAAAATAAAAAGTTGATGGAGACTCTTGCTAAACCAAAACATTTGCGAACACAAACGCAAAACCTCAAGTCAGTTCTCCCACCGTATCACACTCACCTTGCAAGAGGGTATCGTGTTTTGAGTTTGAGCAGCTTTTGAGGAGTTCCAGTGATTGGGTTAGCTTCCTCAAGTTCCCAGGAAGCTAATATGATGTCTGGCTTGAGCTGAAAGTGGCTGAGGAGTTCTGGAGAAGTCAAGGTGCTAGGTGTTGTTTTTGAAAATGGTGGATGATGGTGTAGGTGTTACAGTTGTGTTGCAGGTGTTGGAATTGTTTGTGTATGTTATTTAGAAACTTTTGAAAGTAAAAGGCCAAGAAACGCACGAGCAAATTTGGAGATTGGATTCAAAACTCAGAAATGGCAAGTTTTGAGATGTTTTTGGTGATTATGTGTTTTAGGGAGTTTCAAGGCTTGAGCATGCGTGTATTTTCTTGCAAATGACTTGTGTTTATGTAGGAAAAGGTTTGGATATTTGAGGTGGTCATAAGTACAAGATCACATGTTTTGGCTTCTTGACTTATTTTTGAAGTAAGGTTGACAAACATGGTTTCAATGCATAGTAAAAAGTTATCTAGAGTAGTTACCCACTTTAAACAAGCTTATCTGACTTTGTAGAGGAAGTTTGTGCATAAGGAACAAGTGCAAAGCTCAATACAAGTTGACTTTGCATAAAGCTTGCTTTATGTAAATGGCAATGGTGCCTTTGTGCCATTAATGGAAAATTTACTTGGATAAAGCTTGAATCAAGTGTATAATAGCTCAAAATAAAGTGTAATCTTCTGATTATGGAGAGACCTTGAGGTTTAGAGGCCTGCAAAGCAAGATTGTGCAGCATAGGTTTGAGATTTGAATTTTGTTCATCATAAAATTTGCCTTGTAAAACAACTTGAAATCCCAACTTCTGACATTCGATTCTCCTTGCTCACAAATGATCTCAAGGAGTTCTTGGACATTTTGTAAAGCTTGTAATGTGATCTATAAATCCTATTTGAATCACCTTTTCAAAATCCAAATGGAACTATGTGAAACTTGGGTCATAAGTTAGGTCAAAATCCTGACCTAAGATGTTCAAAATTTCACTAAGTGTTTAGTTTCATGACCATGACTTCATGGATTAATAACTTGAGATCCAAGCATTTCTAGGAGAAGTTGTGTAAAGAAATTTTTTAGATCTCACATAGATATACAACTTTCATGTTGAAAGTTTCTTTTGAATCATCTTGGATCATGGTGAAAAATTGGCTCAAAGTTGTGAAAAAATATGAAGTTTTCAACACTTAAAAAAATTTCTAAGTTTGAAAACTTTGACTTTTCAAAATGAAATATTGACTTTTTGATTTCTTGAAGAAAAAGTTTCATATTTTGACATGTTTTGATGAATTATGATCTTTGACACTTGATTTTGACCAAAAAATCAAAGTTTGACTTTTCAGTGTACAGTTGACTTTTGATTAGTTGACTGAAAATCAACTATCAATCCAATTGATCTTGAGAAATATTTTGAGTCTTGCCATTAGGTCAAAATGATTCAATTGAACTCTTGAGATCATGCCTCAAACCAATTAACCATTTTCTAGGTCAAAAATCAGAAATTGCCCTTTCTCAGTCAAAAACCTAATTTTGACCATTTTGCCCTTTTAATGATTTGATCAAATTTCTTGAGGAATTATGGTCCAAACTTGATAAAATGATACATATGAGTTTATAATGTTGATGTGGACCAAATATTATGAAGTTTGACTCTAAATTGGCCAAAATTGACCTTTTCCCTAATACAATTGATTTTTAGGTCAACTGCTCAATTGACTGAGCAAAAATGTGATCCAAGACTTGAAACTTGACATGAGTAATCTTGGGGGTCCATAATGATCCATGAAAGTCATATGAGGCATTTAAAGTTGAATTATCCTTGTGCAATCTCAAACCGTAATTTCAGTCATCAGTGCTTAAGGAGGTGTCTTGAGCTGATCAATCATTGTGCAGTCTTGAACCCAAGGAGATCTTGTGAGAAAATATTTGATAAATGAGAGGGAAAATTTTGGGGTACAACAGCTGCCCATGTTCAATCTTCTTAAACCTGAAGAGTTAGACTGACAGATCCGCCATTCGTGACTTGAAGGTGGAAGATGATTGGACACTAGAGTGCCCAGAAATTTGCACTCGAAGATAAAATGGGAATGGGCTTATAGATTCCATTTGGAAGAATGATGGAGAATTTCCGGAGATGGGCTTGTAGATGTCATCCAAAGGTGATTGTTGACAGAGAATATACTAAGTCTGAACTTGATTTCAATTGGAAAAGAATCAGAATAAATCTTTGGAGCGACTTATCTGAACCAGAAGAAGTCTTGTATGTTATTTGACTGGGAAGAATCAGAATAAATCTTGGAGTGATTTATCTGAACTAGAAGTGTTCCTTTTGGAAAGTATCAGGATAAACCGTTGAGGGGTTTAAGTTGAACCAAAAGAAATTTTGAATGTTCTTTAACTAGAGAGAATTAGAGTAAATCTTTGAGTGATTTATTTGAACCAGAGAAAGTGCCTGCGGGAAAGAATAAGAATAAATCATTGAGAGAATTATCTGAACCTGAAAGGTTCCTTTGGAAAGTATCAGGATAAACCGTTGAGGGGTTTAAACTGAACCAAAAGAGGTCTTGAATATTCTTTAATTGGAAAGAATCAGAGTAAATCTTTGTGCGATTTATCCGAATAAGAGAAAGTGTCTGCGAGAAAGAATCAGAATAAATCATTGAGAGATCTATCTGAACCGGCAGGGATCTGGAGAATAATCAGAACAAATCATTGAGAGATTTATCTGAACCAGCGAAGAAAGCTGCAGAAAAAGAATCAGAATAAATTGTTGATATATTTAAACTGAACCGACATGAGTCTGAAAGAAACATCCATTGTATAGATGGTTGAGCAATCCTTTCTTAGGAATTGATCTGTAATTGAGTTGTTTAAAATTTGATGGCAATATTCTGTTGATTGATCTTTCCTGAAAAAGGTGAAAGGTTAGTTGTATGCAATGTCATGATGTATGAAATGCATGATGTAATGATTTTCTCAAAATAAATGAGATTGTGTCGTATGTATCTGTGTTGTCAATTCTATGACATATGGATGTAATGTATGGACACATTAATTGTTATGCCACAGTGTTGTTGGAGTCGGGGAAAATAAATCCCGGAGTGTTGCTAGGTATGAGGAGTGCAAGTCTTCATGTTTTGGAGTTGCTTATGAATTGATAAGCTTCCATTTGTTAGAGAAATAAACTCTGTTGTGTAAAGGAAACGCCGTGTATTGCTTGTGAAATCCTATTAGGGAATCCTGAGAAATTGGGTGACTTTTACTGGGGAGTGATAACTGGAAGTTTTGTTCCGCCGGGGATGTGAGAGAACTTGATATCATTAAGCTGCAAACTGTGGGGGATTTTATGGAATAGTCTAAATATATTATCCTATTTCTTAAAGCCATTAGTGATTGTCTTTCTATTTTCTGTTCCTTTTTTGTTCATTTGTAAATAGTAGTTACGTTCAAATGCATATGTTCAAAAATAAATCATTGGACATTTTCGCAAACAAAGCACGGAAAAAGAAAAAACAGATAGTTTTGCACTTTCAAAGGGATATCTTTGTATTAACTTGAATAAGTATTTTTGGTACAATGAGACAAACATCCTAGTAAGAGAATACCGTCGTAGAAAAATGAAAATTTGATACAAAGAAAAGATAGCTATTTGTAATAATCCCATGGGGTTCCCATTCTGCTATAGCCTTCGTGTCTCTAAGCATCTTGTCCACTTGTTGCCTTGTCCGAAGTTGATTGGATTGATCAGAACCACTGAGTTTGTTAGTCGAAGCTAGAGGATGTCTGTAATATGATCCAACGGGACATAGTCATACGCTTTAATTCCCTAACTTTTTCCTGGACTGCCCTTTCGGGCTTTCAGTCCACCGGGATACCCTTTTTTGCCCAAGCCACCTTTTCAGGTTTTCAGCTTGCCGGGTGTACAGATTTTTTTTGTTTTATCCCTAATTTTTTCCCAAACCTTTGTGGTTCATCGGGATTCCCTTGTTTTTCTTAGGTGTGTCAACCTAGCGGGTCTCTCATGTGTAGTATCTTTTGACTATGTCTGCATTCACAGGGTGTGGGAGGTCGTCGCCATCCATAGTGGTTAAGATCATTGCTCCACCAGAGAATATGCTTTTGATCACAAACGGTCCTTCGTATGTAGGAGTCCATTTTCCCCTGGGATCACCTTGTGGTAATATGATACGATTGATTACCAAGTCACCAACCTGATATACCTAACGTCTGACCTTTTTGTTAAAAGCTTTTTACTCATACGTTTTTGGTACATCTGGCCATGACAGACAGTCGTAAGCCTCTTCTCATCAATTAGGTTCAACTGGTCAAGTCGAGTTTGGATCCAATCGTCTTCACTCAACCCTGCATCCTTTATGATTCTCAGAGAAGGTATTTGGACTTCAATCGGTAGAACACATGTCGTATACCAAGGAAAAGGGAGTTGCCCATGTTGATGTGCGCGCCATGGTACGGTAACCGTGGAGAGCGAATGGTAGCATCTCATGCAAGTCCTTGTAGGTTACTGTCATTTTTTGTATGATCTTTTTGATGTTCTTATTTGCGGCTTCGACAGCGCCATTCATCTTTGGCCGGTAAGGGGAAGAATTATGGTGCTGGATCTTGAATTGCACGCATAGTGCGGTGATCATAGTATTGTTGAGATTCATACCATTGTCTGTGATGATTCTCTCTTGGATACCATACCGACAGATGAGATTTTGTTTGATGAACCGGGCCACAACATTCTTGGTAACGGAAGCGAAAGAAGCTGCCTCAACCCACTTCGTGAAATAGTCAATGGCCACTAAGATGAAGCGGTGTCCATTAGAAGTTGTAGGTTTGATTTCTCCAATCATATCGATGTCATACATCGTGAATGGCCAGGGAGCAGTCAGTACATTTAGAGGAACTGGAGGCACATGCACTTTGTCAGCATAGATCTGACACTTGTGGCAAGTTCGTGAATGCTGATAGCAATATGCTTCCATGGTAGACCAGTAGTAACTTTCCCGTAGGATCTTCTTAGCCATCGTATTCCCACTGGAATGGGTGCCAAAAGTGCCTTCATGTAGATTAGCCATGATCTTTTCTGCCTCAACCTTGTCTATGCAAAGAAGAAAAATAGAGTCGTGGCTGTGTTTGTAGAGAATGCCATTACTGATGAAGAACTTAGCAGAGAATCTCCTTAAGAACTTCTTATCATTGACTGAAGCTCCTTCCGGATACTCTTGAGCCTCTAGACACCTCTTGACTTTATGGAACCAAGGATGGCCCACTACTTCTTTAGTATCGATCTCGTGACAATAAGCTGGTTCATCCATCCGTTCAATGGTGATCTGGGGATCCTCGTTACCCCACTTGAGTTTAAACATGGATGACAATGTGGCTAGCGCGTCTGCTAGTTGATTTTCCTCTCGTGGAAAATGCTCAAAGGTAATTTCCTCGAAATGTGGGATTAATGTCAACACATGTTATTTGTAGGGGATAAGGTTAGGGTGCTTCGTGTCCCATTCTCCTTTAATCTGACTGATGACTAAGGCTGAATCTCTGAACACATTTAAGGACTTGATTCCCAAATCTATGGGAGCTTTGAGACCAAAAATACATGCTTCGTATTTTGCCATGTTATTTTTACAGTTGAATAAAAGTCTTGCGATAAAGGGAGTATGACATCCTTCAGGGGATATAATTACAACACCTATGCCATTGCCGTGTGCATTGGACGCTCCATCAAAAACCAAGGTCCATCGGGATCCTTGTTCAGTTCTGTCATATGGTCTGAGTTTTTCACAGTTGTTTACCATCATGATGTGTTCATCTGGGAATTCGAATTTCATGGACTGATAGTCATCCACAGCTTGGTGAGCAAGGTGATCGGCTAATACACTGCCCTTTATTGCTTTTTGGGTAGTGTACTGAATGTCGTATTCAGTCAGGATCATCTGCCATCTTGTTATTCTCCCATAGAGGGCAGGCTTCTGAATATGTATTTTATTGGATCCATCTTGGATATCAATAAGGTAGTATGGGTCAACATATACTGTCTTAGCCGGAGAGCAGCCGATGCCAGAGCGCGGCAAGTTTTCTCGAGCAGTGAATATCTTGTTTCACAGTCGGTAAACTTTTTGCTCGGGTAATAAATAACATGCTCTTTTCGGCCAGATTCGTCATGCTTCCCCAGCACACACCCCATTGAATTTTTTAAGACAGTTAGATACATGATCAAGGGTCTTCCCTTGACTGGTGGCATCAAAACGGGAGGCTCTTATAGGTAATCCTTGATCTTGTCGAAGGCAGCTTGGCATTCATCATTCCATTTGACTACTTGATCTTTCTTCAGTAATTTGAAGACTGGTTCACAAGTAGCTATTAAGTGAGAAATGAATCTGGCAATGTATTTTAGTCGTCCTAAGAATCCTATGACTTCCTTCTTGGTGCGAGGAGTAGGCATTTCTTATATTGCTTTTACCTCGGCAGAGTCCACTTCAATACCTTTACCGTTGACGACGAAGCCTAGGAGTTTACTAGACCTCACCCTAAATGTGCATTTATTCGGGTTCAACCTCAGCTTGTATTTCTTTAGCCTCTCAAACAGTTTTTGAAAATGGTCAAGATGTTCCTCTTCAGTTTAAGATCTGGCTATCATATCGTCGACATAGACCTCTATTTCGTGATGGATCATGTCGTGAAATAGAGCTACAATGGCACGCTGATAAGTTTCCCCAACGTTCTTCAACCCGAATGGCATAACCTTGTAACAGAATGTGCCCCACTGTGCGACGAAGGTCGTTTTTTCCATGTCCTTAGGTGCCATTATGATTTGGTTATAGCCTGAGAAACCTTCCATAAATGAGAACACTTTATGTTGTGCGGTGTTGTCAACCAGAATATCGATATGGGGAAGCGGGAAATCATCCTTGGGGCTTGCCCTATTCAAATCTTTGTAGTCCATGCACATTCGTACTTTGCCGTCCTTTTTAGGCACTGGAACAACATTGGTGACCCATTGTGGATAGGAGGTAACGGCTAATAATCCGGTGTTGAATTGTTTCATGACTTCGGCCTTGATCTTCTCTGACATGTCTGGCCGCATGCGATGGACTTTCTATTTTATCGAAGGGCAATCTTCTTTTGTCGGTAGATGATGGACCACGATATCAGCATCAAGTCCTGGCATGTCTTTGTACAACCATTCAAAGACCTCAACATAATCATGTAGAAACTGAGTTAGACGCTTCTTGACACTGGGTTCCAGATTGGAACTCACCTTGACTTCTTTCTTATCCTCTTCGGTACCTAGGTTAACTGTGTCCACTGGTTCTTCGTGCGGCTGTATGGTCCTTTCTTCTTGTTGTAGTAACCTGGAAAGTTCCCCCAGCACTTCACAATCTTCCTCACCTTCGTCTTCAGCTTGGTAGATTAGATTTTTAGAGTCACAAAAGGCTATAGTAGAGTTGTTACCCATGGGATCCCGAATGGATGTAGATCTGCATTTTGAATGTGAGTCTGTGTAAGAGTATAGCTATCTTTGAAAGAAATAAAAATTTAGAAAAAGAAAGACAAAGAACACAAAGTTTGTATGAAAAACGTCCATGATTCATTGATGACATATGAAAATGAGGTAGCAACCCTTACAAATGGACCGCTGTGCCTCGGGTAAGACACAAGGTTTTAAAAGTATGAATTGTTTAATTATTACAAGTCTGACAAAAATTTAAAGACAATTACTGTTGGATAAAAGCAACTGGGACAAAATCTTTAGCTTCCCAGTTTCTGAGTCCTCCATTGATGGTTGGGAAAATCCAGTCTTCTAGGTCACAACTGTCATCATCATCATCCTCCAATGCGTTGACTTTGTGGTTGCTGATATTCAAAGGTGGTCCCCTGGCACGAGCATGGCGTACAACTTTCTGGGCTCCTAAAGTGAAACTCAAACCAAATTTGTCATATTTGTAAGGGATATCTGGGAGTTGGCCCCAAATAGTATACCCACCTTCTTCGATTACGGCCTTGGCATCTTTCAGAGAAGACATCTTTAGCGGAGGTCTTGTAATCTTTGGGACTTGGGAAACAATCTTTGTAGCTGCCACTGTTTGTGGGACTTCCTCAAAATGCTGAAATGGAGTTTCAATGAATGCACCATCCAATTCCACGTATTTGAAGGAGTTCAAGTGACTGACCATATATTCCTCTTCTCCATGGACAATAATGATTTTTCCCTTGGTTGGTTATTTCAGCATTTGATGTAATGTAGAGGTGACGGCACCAGCGTTGTGAATCCATGGTCGGCCCAATAAACAGGAATAGGAAAGGGAATGTCCATCACGTAGAATGTTGAATCAAAGGTTTGAGTTCCAACTTTTATGGGGATGTCCACCTCCCTATGCACCATTCTCTTTGAATCGTCGAAGGCTCTTACCACTATGTTGTTGGGTTTTAAGTTCAAACCTTCACAGTCAATTCTATCGAGAGCATTCTTAGGTAGCACATTCAAAGACGAACCGCTATCAACCAAGACATGGGCGAAAGTTGTGCCCTTGCATTCGATAGAGACATGCAATGCCTCGTTACGTTTCCTTCCTCTAGGTGTCAGGTCAGCACCGGAAAAGCCTAAACCATTATCAGCGGTCAAGCTGGCCACACAGTCTTGGAACTGATCAGCAGAGGTTTCTTGTGGTACATGGGCATTTTTAGGAAATTTCACCAAGCCCTTCGCATGAGCCTCAGAGCACAACAATAAAGCCAGCACGGAAATCTTTGACGGAGTATACCCTAGTTGTTCGACTATGTTGTAGTCGCTTTTATTTATAATTTTTAGAATTTCTTCTATCTCCTTTTGGGAGGCTTCAGGGATAAATATTGATTGCGCCTTCATCCGGACAGGCTCAACCAGAATGCCTTTGCCCCGAGTCTTGGTCGACTCGGTGGTAGGGGTGTTAGTAGGGGTATCCACAGGGATTGTAGTAGTAGTGTCAACAGGAACAGAAACAGGGATGATTATCGGACCGATAACAGTTTTCAGAGAAGCAATCTCGGGAGAGAATACTCTGCCATTTCGGGTTATCTTGCCGGTTCCTGCAATGTTGTTGATTTCGGGGTCAGTCTTCTCAAGAATTGAGTCTTTCTCAGCCAGCCAATCCTGCTTGACGCCATGATAGTAAACATCACCCCCATAGTTCCATGGGATAGTTTTATCTGAGGAGTACGGGATCGGACCTGGCATAGTAATTATCAGTGGAGCCACTTTAAGAACTGATGTAATCCTAACGGGTCTTTTGGTGGAGACCCTGGAAGGATTGGCGGAAATGATTACTATTGAAACATCATTGTAAGAAATGGTTGGAACGGGAGTATTTTCAAACAAAATCTCTTTTTCATCCATTAGGCACTGGACACCTGCTTTCAATAAATGATAACCAGTTGGTAGGGATAAACAGAGGTGGCAGCCTTCGCCATATCCCGGAAATAAATTGGCCTTCAATAGGTTCCTCTTGACAGTCAGGAGAGGAGTAACAAGTTCATCAACAATAGTAACAAACATATCATCTTCAACAGCGTTAACATCATGGCCATGCTTGGGCATAGGAGTGATGATAACATTTGGGATCTCAGGAGCATCAAATTCAATTTCTTTTGCTTCGAGAAGGTTTTGCACCTTATTTTTCAAAGCCTAACAATTGTTAGTATCATGGTCTGGACTTTCTGAATGGTAAGCACAACGAGCATTAGGGTGGTAATGAGGAGATGCGGTGTTGGGATTCTTCGGGGCTTCCTTTAAAGTTACCAGATTATATCTCAACAAATGTGGCAGGACTTGAGATAGTGTCATATTAATCTGGGTAAACTGTCTTACCGGTCTTTCTGTTCTACGCTGGTTGCTTCTTTGTTGAGTAGGTGCAGGCTTAGGGATCATGACAGCCCCTACCATTGCACGGTGTTCAGTTCTATCTTGATTTCTTTGAGGATACACAACACCAACTTCTTTTTTTCCAATAAATGGTTTTCTCACGGCACTGGCTGATGCATCTTTTTGGATCTTCCCACTCTTAATCCCGGCTTCCACTATTTCCCTGGTCAAGATTAATTCAGTGAATCCCGCTGAGGAGCTTCCAATTAGACGATTGAAAAATGGACCAGACAAAGTCCCTAGAAACATGTCTACTAGTTCTCTTTCAGACAGGGGAGGCTGGACTCTTCCTGCTAGGTCCCTCAATTTGTGAGCGTAGTCTTTGAAACCTTTGCTTGAAACCATAGCCATACTCTGGAGTTGAGTATGGGTGGGAGCAAGGTCTGTGTTGTATTGATACGGTTTATAAAAAGAGGCAACAAGGTCCTCCCAGTTATGGATATTGGCCCTTTCCAGTTGATAGAACCAATCTAGTTGATTCTCGGATAGACTGTCTTGAAAGAAGTGGACCCACAAATCTCTGTCAGCAGTGTGAGGTTGTATCTTCCTCACATAAGATGGGAGGTGCATCTTGGGACACGAAACCCCATCGTACTTAGCAAACACTGGCTCCTTGAACATTGGTGGAATAACAATCCCACACACCAAACCCAGCTCTTCAAAGTCTAGCCCAGGTACTCTCTGAATCTCCATTGCACTTAGACGCTCTTCTAGATGTTTGTATTTGTCGTCGGCCGGGGGATATTTCTCTTCAGAGTGATCCCCTTCTTCTTCCTCTTCAGATTCTGGCTAGGCAGTCACTTCCCTGCCTTTCCCTTCTTGATTATCCTTTTCACCAGATGACATTGCAAAGTCTAGGTTCCATCTGGCTGGCCCTGGGAACCTTCTTCCTAGATTTAAAACTCCGGTTGTTTTCTTTTCTTTATTCTTCTTTTCTTCGATCAGTAAAGTTTTCAAATCCTCTTGTCCTTTGTCTAGAGTCAAGAACATCTGTTGAAACTGAGCATTCTGCATCTGGAGGTCTTTTATTGTCTGCTCGAGATCCATATTACTGAAATAAACAGTAGAAAGATGAGGAGACTTATTGTAAGAAACCTGCTTATGTTATGATGAATGGAGATGCATATGCAATGATTTCAAGGAAATTAGAGATTTAAATTTTCTTTAGACCAAAAAGGAACACACGTTATATTAATAAATCAAAGTTTTGAGTACATCATGCCTCTTTTGGGCTTACAAAGAAATACAAAAATTCTAAGATAAAAAAGTCGTACGCATCCTCTTCGGTGCGATGTAGGCGTTTAGACTCCGCTCCTCATGAAGTTGCTTGGTGAGTTCCAAAACCTTCTTCTCGCTGGCATAGAATTGGGCCTCAAAACTGTCTCGCTCCCCCTTAAGCTGTATCCAATCCCTTTGCAAGTCTTCGAGAGAGGTGGGCATGTCAGGATGTAGGATAGTGTATGAAACATCTCCTTCAACAACAGGCTCTATGATAACCGGAAGAATGGAGGGGTAAGGCATCATAATACTTTGAGCACGAGCTCGTACCCATTTGAGGTAAGGCTAAAGAGTGATGGAATTCTTATGCCCCAATGTCTTGCTATCTATCTTGTTCAACATCCTCCAAGCTCGGATAAAACTCTGGAAGTGACCTTGGTCTTCATTCTCGTAGTCAAATACCAACCCTTGAATAAGCATCTCATGTGGACCATTCCTTCGGGCGTAACCAAACTATCTTAAGCAGGGGTTGTGGGTGATACCTCCTCTAATTCCAAGTAAAGGGACATTATGGAATTCTCCACAACGGACGATGATAGTAACATTCTCTATAGATCAGGAACACCAATGAATGTTTGAATGTTTGAGTGTCATCAACCTATGTGACCACCTTGAACCTTGCTCGTTCTTTAAAACAGATTGGGTAAGATTGCAAAATAAACCATCTTGCCAAGAAAGAGTACAACACATAAGGATACCTCTTTTCCTTATAGTGCGAGTGTGAAAAGAATGTAGGATGTCTCCTAGCAAAGTAGGCACCGGGTTACGAGACATAAAGATTTTGACGGTGTTCACATCTATGAGTTGGTCAAGATTAGGAAACAAAACCATCCCATAGATGAGGAGAGCCACAATTTCCTCAAAATCTTGCAAGTCCAAGGAGTTCCAACATTTTTGGGCTTTCTCAAACAAGAACTTTGCTAAGAAACCTTTGACACCACTCTTTGTTTCCCAATTAGTTGTAACATCAGATGGTTGCAAGTGTAAGGCTTGTGCAATCTCTTTTGGCTTTGGATCTCTTTCCGTATCGTTGAAAGGTAGTTGATTGAGAAAGGGAATCCTCAAGAGTTGGGAGAATTCGTTCAAAGTTGGCACAAGTTGATAATCGGGAAATGTGAAGCAATGGTGCAGAGGATCAAAGAACTGGAAGAGCACCTTCATCATGTCCTCATCAGTGTTAGAGGTAACCAAGTTTAGGAGACGACCATGTCTTTCGGTAAATGAAGAATTTTCAGGAATTCTTGATGCTAGCTCTTTAAGTTAAGGAGGGATCCTTACAAGATTGACTTGAATGGTTTTCCTGTGAATAGAATCTATGTCCTAAAAAATAGAACAAAGATAAATCCCAAAATCCCTGAAATGGTTAGTGAGTATGAGTATGATGTTATGATGTTTATGATGTTATGTACAAGTATATATATACAAACAAAACAAACAAGTACTTAGGTCTAGGCTTGCATGGAGTCTCATAGGTAAGTATCCTCTTGAAGTTTAGTTTGCTCAAACATGTCCTAATAATAGTAACCGAGTTCTAAGGAGCTTAATATCACTGGTTTGTTTCCTTGGGCATTGTTTCAGCACAAGCCTCTTTAATGGAGACTAAAATATCCCAAAAAACAAAACCTCAATGACTGTAGTATTGAGTATCTACCAACTTCGAACTGCTCCAAAGTCGGTCATCTCGCTACGTCCTAATGGCCAAGTTAGTCAAGTAAAGGTTCTAGAAGTTAGTTAGTGCTTCATGACATCACTCAGCGGCCCCATATTCTCCTTGACTACTCAAGGGCTACCGGTACCCACAAATATGTCACACTAACGTAGCTATTGCTTAGACCATGTCAGTATACCCTACACAGTTTCCACAATGTATTGCTACTTACCTATAAGGTATCCCAAATCCGGGTAGAGGATTCAAACCCAAACAAAGAACCAAAATGTAAAGCATACAAGTTAAACAATAAAAGCAAATAAATGTGATCTAACCCTAAGGTAACCCCTCTTTTAAGAAATCCCCAGCAGAGTCGCCAGTTCTATAACACGGTTGGAGAACTGACTTGGTTGTTTTGCATTTGATCGAAAATGTTGCGGTTAGTAAGAGTCGCCACCGACTTTTCTTTTATCCAAAAGGAAAGGCTGAAAAGAACAGGAAAGACCTTTGAGATGTTTTCTTGAGTTCGGGGGGTAGATTATGAAAAGGGAAGGTATTAGTACCCTTTTCATCCATAGTTTTCCATGGGCTCTTAGTTACTTGCTAGATCACTTGCTTTTGTTTGAAAATGTGCTTTGTGTGGTTTTTGAAAGTATTTTGTAAAGATGCCATTGTTTAGGAAAACTTTGTAATGATTCTCGTTCGTAAGAATGTATACAAAGTGTTTGATCTTTTGAAAATGTTTTCAAGTTTGAAAGATGTTTTTGAAAGTGTTGGTGTTTGTTTTGAAAATAGCAAGGATGTTTTTGTTTTGAAATTGAGCAAGTAACAAGGAATATTCTACCTACTCAAAAGTCTTTCATGTTCATTTCCTATTTATTTTAACATTGTTATCTTACCATTGATTTGGTAAGTAACCCTATCTTTGGATGTAAAATGGATGGGTGTGGGTCATCGTATAACCATGCTTAGCAATGTTGTAAGATATCTTAGCATTTTCTTTAAGGGACTAAGATCATTTTGAAAGGCAACATGGATAGCGTCATCGAGGGACTATGATCTCGTATTTGCTTGTTTTGCTAAGATACCTCACATGAATAATATGGTCATTTTTGTAAGGCAACAAAGTGGATTTACCCTAGGGGTATACGTGTGCAAGTGTATTGGTTTACATGCTTGATTTGTCTTGATTAGGTTTTTTTTTCTATTTGTTAGTTTTAATCTTGCCATACAAAACCCTAATTACTAGCATTTGTATATAAAGCATTTAAATTGCGGAAAATAAAAATACTAAGCTATTACATGATTTAGGGGAGGGGTGTACAAATTACAAATGGGGAATTGCAATAAAATTAAATCTAATTATCTATTACAACCATATTGAATTTGAATAAATGTGCAAAAATGAAGATAAAAATGCAAGAATATAAAATGTAAAAAGAAAATGTGATTTTTGTTTGGTTTTCATGAAAAGGGTTTTTTGATCTAATTAGTAAAATAATTAACTAAGAATAAGAAAATTAATATTTAAGTTAATAAAAGAAATTAAAGGAAACAAATTTTTAGGGTTTTTGTGAATTTAGTTAAACTAGTAAATAAAAATAATTAAATAAAAGATCCTAAGTTCAAAATTGATTTTAACTTACAAGAAAATAATATATTAATAATTAAAATTTATTATCTAAGTATTTTTTTAAAAGGAAATTAATTTATTAAAGGAAATGTTTTTTTTGTTCTTTTAGTTTTGTATGAAAAATAAACTAAATAAAAATAAATAATATAAATATAAATATTATTTGTATTTTTTTATTAATGTAAATAATAATAATAATAATAATAAAATATTAATAATATCATTAATAATAAAGAAAATGAAAAAAAAATAGTAAAGAAAAATAAATGGGCCAGGGGTGTAAACAACAAAGCAGGGGGTCAAAAAAATAGCAAAAAAGTTAAGCCCAATCACTTGGAGGCCCAAGCGCTGCAAGAGTAAAAAAATGTAAGAAAATGTGAAAAAAGCAAAAGGCAGCGCGCTGAGGTTTGAACCCATGACCTCTACCAATAACGCGTGTTACCTTACCACTGGGGTGGTTGTACATCCGTTAACTTATGTGAAAGAACAAATACATAATGTAAAAAATCTCCATGACTTGTACTTCGTCTTCAACCTTCATCCAGCCAGACCATCTGTATCTCATTCATTTCTCAACAAAAATGGAAAAAGTAAACATGAAAATTGTGCTATTTTTCCTCACGAATCTAATCATGTAAACCACTAAAGCTATAGATCAAAGATTAATAAGAATTTCTCTGGCCCTAATTTGAACCCTAATTTTTTCAGAAACTTCAAACTTAAAATTCTCTATGTAAATGAAAACTAAGGATATGTGCAACTTTAGGGCAATAATGTATATATTTCTTATTCACAAATAAACCATTAATGATGCTTGTATGAAAAGTTCAAAAGTCAGAAAACTCACCTTGCAAGAGGGTATCATGTTTTGAGTTTGAGCAGATTTTGAGGAGTTCCGGTGATTGGGTTAGCTTCCCCAAGTTCCCAGGAAGCTAAAGTGATGCTTGGCTTGAGCTGAAAGTGGCTGAGGAGTTCTGGAGAAGTCAAGGTGCAAGGTGCTGTTTTTTAAAATGGTGGATGATGGTGGAGGTTTTACAATTGTGTTGCATGTGTTGGAATTTTTTGTGTATGTTATTTAGAAACTTTTGAAAGTAAAAGGCCAATAAACGCACGAGAAAATTTGGAGATTGGATTCAAAACTCAGAAATGGCAAGTTTTGAGATGTTTTTGGTGATTCTGTGTTTTAGGGAGTTTCAGGGCTTGAGCATGCATGTATAATCTTGCAAATGACTTGTGTTTATGTATGGAAAAGGTTTGGATACTTGAGGTGGTCAGAAGTACAAGATCACATGTTTTGGCTTCTTGACTTGTTTTTGAAGTAAGGTTGACAAGCATGGTTTAAATACATAGTACAAAGCTATCTAGAGTGGTTACCAACTTTAAACTAGCTTATATGATTTTTTTAGAGGAAGTTTGTGCAGAAGGAACAAGTGCAAAGCTCAATGCAAGTTGACTTTGCATAAAGCTTGCTTTATGTAAATGGCAATGGTGTCTTTGTGCCATTAATGGAAAATTTACTTGGATAAAGCTTGAATCAAGTGGATAATAGCTCAAAAATAAGTGTAATCTTATGATTATGGAGAGATCTTGAGGTTTAGAGGCCTACAAAGCAAGATTGTGCAGCATAGGTTTGAGATTTGAATTTTGTTCATCACAAAATTTGCCTTGTAAAACAACTTAAAACCCCAACTTCTGACCTTCGATTCTCCTTGCTCACAAATGATCTCAAGGATTTCTTGGACATTTTGGAAATCTTATAATATGCTTTACAACCCCTCTTTTAATCACTTTTTCAAAATCCAAATGGAACTATGTGAAACTTAGGTCAGAAGTTAGGTCAAAATCCTGACCTAAGATGTTCAAAATTTCACTAAGTGTTTAGTTTCATGACCATGACTTCATGGATTAATAACTTGAGATCCAAGAATTTCTAGGAGAAGTTGTGTAAAGCAATGTTGTAGATCTCATGGATATATTCAAATTTTATGTTGAAAGTTTTTTTTGAATCATCTTGCATCATGGTGAAAAATTGGCTCAAAGTTGTGAAAATATATGAAGTTTTCAACACTTAGAAAAATTTCTAAGTTTGAAAACTTTGACTTTTCAAAATGAAATATTGAATTTTTTATTTCTTGATGAACAAGTTTCATATTTTGACATGTTTTGATGAATTATGATCTTTGACACTTGATTTTGACCAAAAAGTCAAAGTTTGACTTTTTAGTGTACAGTTGACTTTTGATCAGTTGACTGAAAATCAACTATCAATCCAATTGATCTTGAGCAATGTTTTGAGTCATGCCATTAGGTCAAAAGGATTCAATTTAACTCTTGAGATCATGCCTCAAACCAATTAACCATTTGCTAGGTCAAAAATCAGAAATTTCCTTTTCTTATTCAAAACCTCAATTTTGACCATTTTGCCCTTTTGATGATTTGATCAAATATCTTGAGGAATTATGGTCCAAACTTGATCAAGTGATACATATGAGTTTACAATGTTGATGTGGATCAAAAATTATGAATTTTGACTGTAAATTGGCCACAATTGACTTTTTCCCTAATACAACTGATTTTTAGGTTAACTGCTCAATTGACTGAGCAAAAATGTGATCCAAGGCTTGAAACTTGACATGAGTAATATTGGGGGTCCATGATGATCCATGAAATTCATATGAGTCATTTAAAGTTCAATTATCCTTGTTTAATCTCAAACCTTAATTTCAATCATTAGTGCTTAAGGAGGTGTCTTGAGTTGATCAATCATTGTGCAGTCTTGAACCCGAGGAGATCTTGTGAGAAATTATTTGATAAATGAGAGGGAAAATTTTGGGGTACAACACAAGGTTAAATCCATTCAAGAAATGCCAGCTCCCTGTACTGAGAAGGAAGTCGGAGGTTTCTTGGGACGACTGAATTGCATTGCCAAATTTATTTCCCATTTGACTGCCACTTGCGAGCCAATCTTCAAGTTACTAAAGAAAGATCAAGTAGTGAGGTGGAATGATGATTTCCAGATAGATTTTGAAAAAATCAAGGAGTACCTCCAGGAACCTCAAATTCTGATGCAACCAGTTGAAGGAAGACCTCTGATCATGTACTTAACAGTGCTAGAGAACTCAACGGGGTGTGTACTGGGCCAATATGACGAGTCTGGTCAAAAAGAGCATGCAATATACTACCTTAGCAAAAAACATTACTGACTATGAAACAAGATACTCATTGCTCGAGAAAACTTGTTGCGCTTTGGCATGGGTTGCTCGCCTACTAAGACAGTATATGCTGACTCATACAACTTTGTTGATCTCTAAAATGGATCCAATAAAATACATATTCGAGAAACCCGCTCTCTCCAGAAGAATAGCCATATGGAAAATGGTCTTGACAGAATACGACATTCAGTATACTACTCCGAAAGCAATCAAAGGAAGTGTAACAGCTGATCATTTGGCTCACCAAGTTGTAGATGACTACTAGTCTATGAATTTCGAGTTCCCGGATGAGAATATTATGCTAGTTACAGATTGTGAAGAACCTGGACTGTATGAAGTACCTGAGCCGGGATCCCTATGGACTATGGCTTTTGATGGAGATTCCAACGCACTTGGTAATGGAATTGGTGTTGTGATCATCTCTCCCAAGGGTTTCCATACGCCCTTCACCTCCAGATTATGCTTTGATTGTACCAACAACATGGCTGAGTACGAAGCGTACATTATGGGTATCAAAGTTGTTATTCATATGAGAAGCAAGTTCTTAGATGTGTAAGGAGATTCAACCATGGTGATCAGTCAGATTAACAGATAATAGGATACAAAGCACCCAAATCTCATTCCTTATCGGGAGCATGTGTTGGCATTAATTTCGTACTTCATGGAAATCACTTTTGAACATATTCCACGAGAAGAGAATCAGATGGCAGACGCATTAGCTATTATGTCATCTATTTTCAAAGTCAGATGGGACAACGAAGCTCCATGAATTACTATTGAAAGGCTAGACGAACCAGCACATTGCTATGAAGTTGACACTGATGAGGTAGAGGAAAATCCTTGGTTTCATGAAGTGAAGAGGTACCTCGAGGCTCAAGAGTATCCCAAAGGAGCATCTATCAATAATAAGAAATTTCTACGGAGATTCTCCGCCAAGTTATTTATGAGCAATGAAATTTTGTACAGGCGCAATCACGATTCAACTTTGCTTCGTAGTATGGACAAGAAGGAAGATGAGAAAATTATGGAAGACATGCACGAAGGAGTCTTCGGTACGCACTCCAATGGGCATATGATGGCTAAGAAAATTCTAAGAGAGGGTTACTATTGGTCGACCATGGTAACTGATTGCTATCATCATTCTAGAACCTGTCATAAATGCCATATTTATGCTGACAAAGTACATGTGCCTCTGGTTCCTCTGAATGTCTTGACTGCTTCTTGGTCGTTTGCAATATGGAGTATTGATATGATTAGAGAGATTAGACCTATGACTTCTAATGGGCATCTCTTCATCCTAGTCGCTATTGATTATTTCACGAAGTGGGTTGAAGCAGCCTCATTTGCCTCGGTTAACAAGAATGTTGTGGCCCGATTCATTAAGCATAACCCCATATGTCGGTACGGTATCCCCGAAAGAATTATCATAGACAATGGTACCAATCTTAAGAACACTATGATCATGGAACTTTGCATGCAGTTTAAGATTAAGCACCTCTAGATGAAGACGAATGGATTCAGACTAGGCTGGACCATATAAATTTGATTGACAAGAAAAGGATTGTGGTTGTTTGTCAAGGTCAGATGAGAAGCGTATGATCATAGCCTTTAACAAGAAAGTCAAACATCGGGTATATCAGGCTGGTTACTTGGTGTGATATGGTGGAAGAACTGTCTGTTAATACTGGTTTGCATTTTTTGTTTGCAAATGTCGCAGTAAGCAAGAGTCGCCATCGAATTTTCTTTTATCCAACAAAGGAAAGGGTGAAAAGAACAGAAAAATACCATTCGAGAGTTTTCTGAGTAAGGGGGTAGATTATGGAAAGGGAGGATGTTAGCACCCTTTCCATCCATGGTTTTCCATGGGATCTTAGGTAATTTCTCATTTTTGAAAATTGCTTTCGTGTTTGTGTGGTTTGAAAATTTATTTGAGCAAGTACCTAACAATTATCTACCTACTCGAAAAAGACTATTCTTTTCCTCCTATCCTTTAGACCGTGTTATCCTACTATTAGTGAGTAGGTAACCCTAGTCATTGGAAGTTGAGGGACTATCGAAAGGGACGTAATGGTCATTGAAGGCAACATGTAAGGATACTTTAGCATTTCGAAGGGACTATCATCATAAGATCATTTCTCGTAGGCAACTCGAGGGACATTTATGGACTATGGTCTTTATGATGACTTTAAACTGAGGGTCTTTGCTAAGAGTATCCCTATGTTCGAGAGACATGACCATTTTCAAAGGCAACCAAAGTGGGAAATACCCTAGGGGTGCAAGTGCGCAATAGTGTGCTATTTCAGATATTTTATCTTGCAGTTTAATGATCTAAGATTGATTGATTAAGCATACACGCCTAGGTTGCTAGCAATTATATACAAGCATATAAAGTATAAAAGAAAGAAATAGAGGTCCTACGCTATGACAAGGCTTTGGTGTAGATACATAAGGAATTGACTGAAAATGTAAAATGCGAAAATTAAAACCCTAATTAAGCTATTACAAACCGGGCGCGGTTACATAATAAAATAACCATATGAAACGTAATGACGCGCAAAAAATTAAGACGGGAACAAGTTCTAAACCCTAAAAATCTAATTTCTCATTGAAAATGTTTTTTTGATGTTTTATGAAAACAATTAGAAGTTGAACCTAATTTCTAACTAATTTTAAATTAAAGAAAAAAAGGTTAAAGTTTAATTAAATTAATTTTATTAATAAAAATTCTAAATCCTAATTTTTATGATTTTTTTCGGATTTTTTTTAATGATTTTTCTGGAAAAATGAATGAATAGGAAATATAAACTAATCAACAAAAACTAAAATTAAATAAAATAAAGGGAAGAAAAATGGGCCCGAATTGAAGAGGCTTGGGTTGCCCTTCGATCCAGGGGGATGATCGAAGGCCTCATTCAAGGGTCTTGGGGGTGCTAGATCTGCAAGCAAATACGTTAGAAATTGAATATGCAAGGCCTGGGATTCGAAGAAGCTTGGGTTGCCCTTCGATCCAGCAGGACTGCACATCCGGGGCGTTCGATCTGGATATGACATCCTTCGATCTGGAATTCTGCAAGGAAGTTTGTTAGAAAAACACAAAATATATGACATGGGTATCGAACCCAGGTCCTTTTTACTGCAGCACATCTTCCTCACCAACCTGGTCGAAAGATATTTATTGGTACAAACGAATCTGCAATGTTACGTTAGAAGCAAAAACACAGTATTTAACTTAAATATCGAATCTGCACACTCAGTGGCCCCTATGGTGTTAACCCATTGAAAACGAACTACAGCTGTACAATCGAAGGTAAGCTCAGATCGTGCCCCAACAATCGCACGATCTTAATCCTGCCTTTTTGCTCACATGTAACACACTGAAACAAACATGAATATTAGCAGCAATATGTATATATGTTCAGCATGAATTTAAATCATACTTAACAATTTTGAGATCAAAAGCAAAATTACCAACATGGGGGTTGTATGAGGGATGCTTCTGTGTGAATCCCAAGAACACGATTCAAATATTAGTCTTGACGGAGACTGAGTGCAAAACCGGCTTTGAGTTTGACAATCTTTGGCAACTTTGTGGAATCTCGTGGGGCAGGCAGCATTTTCTTCTAAGGTAGCCTCTGTGGGTTTTTTTCGTCTGTTTTTTTGTGAGAGCATGAGGTTTATATAGACAAAGGAATTTAGGTCAATATTTGTGTATCAAATATTGGGCCATTATGATGAAGATATTTAATTTGATTTCTTCATAAAGACTTGCTATATTTGATTCAATCAAGTGCTAATCTATTTTCATACGTTACAGTCAGCCTGTTATGAGTTGTTTGGGCCTCCAACATGATGAGAATCGAAAGCTGACTTGCCCCTGCAGATCAAACTCCCTCCAAATTTGCTCTCTTCGATGACTTCAAAGTCCCAATTCGAATTACTCTAGCTTCGATTGCATAGCCCCTTCGATTGAGGCTCCCTGTGCTTCGATTGCTTGATTCAAAAAGAATCACCCTGGTCGAATCAGCTCTTGTGGGGTTGGGAGCAAACAAGGTAAGAATCTGGCCTTTAATTCAAAGAATTGAATCCATAATCAGCATTGAATTATTTCCATATTTGCAAGAGACACATTCAATTTTGAACTTTGGGTGAACCTGGATAGGTTGGGATATGTGTTTTTACTTAGTCATGCCAGCCTATTTCACTCCTTCGAATATGCCTTCCCTACCAGCCTTAAACTCCAATTCGAGCCAATCAAGACTTTCCTTATTAGAACCTTGTTCTCCTTAATGGTTATGAGTTGAATTGTGTTAGTTCAATACTAGGGCTCCTTCGATTGAACCACCCTTTGTTTCGATCTCCTGTCCTTTTGAAGAAAATTCTATATTAGGCAACTTCGACCAACCCTTGTCCTTGTGATGATTCTAAGTTCTAATTCGAAGTGTTCAGAACTTCCTTCATCAGAGCATCTTAGATTAAGACAAACTCTGCATTGAAATGCCATTTGAAGGTCATTTCATTATGATGTTCTGATTGGGGAAACTCTGAAGTTCCAGTCGAAGGACACTCTGAAGTTCCAGTCGAAGGACACTCTGAAGTTCCAGTCGAAGGACCTTTTGGAAAGCCAATCAAAGGGTCTTTGTCCATATACCAATCGAAGGATATTTGTTAAAGTGCCAATCGAAGGACCTTTTGGAAAGCCAGTCGAAGGGTCTTTGTCCATATACCAATCGAAGGATATTTGTTAAAGTGCCAATCGAAGGACATTGTTACAATGCCAATCGAAAGGTACTTGTTAAAATGCCACTCAAAAGGCCTTGTTAATAGGCCAATCAAAGGACCTTTGTCCATACCAATCGAAGGACTTGTTATAATTCCAATCGAAGGATCTTGTTACAAGGCCAATCGAAAGGCTTTGTTGAAATGACAATCGAAGGATCTTGTTACAAGACCAATCGAAAGGCTTTGTTGAAGTGCTAATCAAAGGGAAATTTGGAGATGTCAATTGAAGGAAACTTAAAAACAATCACTCAAAAATTTTCCTTTTCTTTAGGAAAGGTTTTATGATCAACCATGTAGCGAAAGGCCTTGGAAAACATGATAGGAAAATTTTTGGGGTACAACAGTTGCCCCTGTTCAATCTTCTTAAACCTGATGATGTAGATTGGTCGGTCTGCCTTTCGTGATCTGAAGGTGGAAGATGATTGAACACTAGAGTGCCCATAAATTTGCACTCGTCTGAGATGATACTTGACTGTGTAGATATTATTGGGAATGGACTTATAGATGCCATTTGGAAAGGATGACGGAAGATCGTCGGAGATGGGCTTAAATATGCCATTAGAATGTGACAGAGAATCGTCGAAGATGGGATTAAAGATGCCATCCAGAACAATGATGATTTCATGAGATATCCCTTTGTGGGAATTCCTGCTCTTGCTGTTAGAGAGGACTCCGCTGAGGAATGTTGGTCTCTGTGTTTGAACATAGAGTTTTAGGAGCTTCAGTAATTCGTTACTCTAATGGGGAGTCATTACTCGATTGAAAAGATGGAAGTGAACTGCTATCTGGTCAGGATCCAGGCTTTACAGTGGCTTTCTAAGGATAATAAGGCTAATGTTATCTGGTCGTGCTCCAGGATTCATAGCGACTTACTGGGGAGATGAGATTAAACTGTTATCTGGTCAGGATCCAGGCTTCACAATGTCTTGAATTGTTGATTGACTATTATCCGGTCAGTTTTCGGGTTTCATGGCTTCTTTAACTGGAATAGAAATCTTAGTATCGATTTGACTGAACTAGGGGAAGGCCTTGAGCTAGCTTTTACTGGCATAGTAATCAGGAGAATCTTAGTAGCGATTCAACTGACCCAGACGAAAGTCTTGGAACATCTTCCACTGGCATAGTAATCAGAGAGATCTTAGCGTCGACTTGTCTGACCCAGAGAAAATCTTGGGTTAACTTTGACTCGCATAGTAATGAGGAGAATCTTAGTAGCGATTCAACTGACCCAGACGAAAGTCTTGGAACATCTTCCACTGGCATAGTAATAAGGAGAATCTTAGTAGTGATTCAACTGACCCAAACTAAAGTCTTGGAACATCTTTCACTGGCATAGTAATCAGAGAGACCTTAGCGCAGACCTGTCTGACCCAGGGAAAATCTTGGGTTAACTTTGACTGGCATAGTAATCAGGAGAATCTTAGTAGCGATTTAACTGACCCAGACGAAAGTCTTGGAACATCTTCCACTCGCATAGTAATCAGAGAGACCTTAGCGTTGACTTGTCTGACCCAGGGAAAATATTAGGTTAACTTTGACTGGCATAGTAATCAGGAGAATCTTAGTAGTGATTCAACCGACCTAGACGAAAGTCTTCGAACATCTTCCACTGGCATAGTAATCAGAGGGACCTTAGCGTCGACCTGTCTGACCCAGGGAAAATCTTGGGTTAACTTTGACTGGCATAGTAATCAGGAGAATCTTAGTAGCGATTCAACTGACCCAGACGAAAGTCTTGGAACCTCTTCCACTGGAATAATGATCAGAGAGATCTTAGTATCGACATGTCTGACCCAGGGATAGTCTTGTGAGGAGATCTTTCTGAGGAAAATCCTGGAATATCCTTTTGTTAGACGTAGCTTGTTGATTTGATCTTTTCCCTGAAAGGTAAAGAGTTAGTCGTATGCAATGTCATGATGTATGAAATGCATTGTGATGATGTTCTCAAAATAAATGAGATTGTGCTATATGCAATAGGTATGTGCATGCCATGATGTATGAATATGGGATGCTATTGTGGTATTTCTTAGTCGGGGAAAATAAATCCCGGACTGCTGCTGAAGAGTATTGGGATGCTGAATTCTTAATTTCCGCTGGGGATGGTGAATGGAGATAACCATGCTGGGGATTTCCTCCTTTCTGTTTGCGAATATTCTGCCGGGGAGAGACTCTTCTTGAGAATAACTCTGTAGGGGAAAAACTTTGTTTGAGAGAGGAGATGCTTTGCTGGAAGATTTTTCCGATTCGGAGAAATAGACTCCACTAGGGGATGAACTTTCGTAGCTGGAGGAATAAACTCTGTTGGGGATTTAGTTTCCGCATTCAGATCAATAAACTCTACTTGGGAGAAGGTTCCGCAGTCAAAGAAATAAACTTTGCTCAGGAGAAAGCTTTATAAACCGTTTGCGATTATAAAACTCAACTAGGGAATATAGACATCGGCTCCCTGAAATAACTTTGATGGGGAAAGTAACTCTTGTTTGGGGAAGCAAAGATCAAAACTTTTGGTTGCCTCTACTATGTGGGGAGCGTAGATGTCACGGGATCGTATGCTAAGGATACAGTGATGACTTTGCATCAAAACATTTATGCCCCTGTACCTGTTAGAGAAAGTACCTGCGGAGGCTTTGTGGATGGATCTGAAATGTTGCTAGAAGATAGTCTGGAATAAGTATCAGGATGACATCCGTCTTCGGAACGTACCTGAACCGTTTCTAGAAGATGATTTGAATAAGCATCAGGATGATATCTGTCTCTGGATCGTACCTGAATTATTGCTAGAAGATGATCTGAATAAGTATCAGGATGATATCCATCTTTAGATTGTACCTGAACTGTTTCTAGAAGATTATCTGAATAAGTATCAAGATGACATTCGTCTCTGGATCATACCTGAACCGTTGCTAGATGATAATCTGGAGTAAGTGTCAGGATGACATCCGTTCTTGGATCGTACCTGAACCATTTCTAGATGGGAATCTAGAGTAAGTGTCAGGATGACGTCCGTATTTGGATCGTACCTGAACCGTTTCTAGATGAGAATCTGGAGTAAGTGTCAGGATGACATTCTTCCTTGGATTGTACCTGAACCATTTCTATATGGGAATCTGGAGTAAGTGTCAGGATGACATCCGTATTTGGATTGTACATGAACCGTTTCTAGATGAGAATCTGGAGTAAGTGTCAGGATGACATCCGTCCTTGGATCGTACATGAACTGTTTCTAGATGGGAATCTGGAGTAAGTGTCAGGATGACATCCGTATTTGGATCGTACCTGAACCATTTCTAGATGAGAATCTGGAGTAAGTGTCAGGATGACATCCGTCCTTGGATCGTTCCTGAACCGTTTCTAGATGAGAAGCTGCTTTATTCAGAATATTTCCATTGGGGAAGGGAAAATTTGTAATCCGCTTGTGGAATCCCGAGAAGCTCGGCGACTTCATTAGGGAATTTTAATTGGAACAGTAATTTTGAGATTTTGCTCTGCCGAGGGTATGAGAACACCTGACATCAATAGGTTGTAAGCTGAGAATATGGCAGTGACTTTGTAGTAGAATTCCCCTGTCTCGATACCTGTTATAGAAAATATCGACCGGGGATCTTGTAGAGGGTTTGACTGTTATCCCAACTCTTGGAGTCCTTGGTGGATGCATATCAAAGTAATAAACCTTCTACTGATTAGAAAAATGACGAGATGACGAGACGTAGTCGTACACTTTAATCCCTAAATTTTGCCTGGACTGTCTTTTTAGATTTTCAGTCCACCGGGATACCCTTTTTTGCCCAAGCCTCCTTTTCAGGTTTTCGAATTGCCGGGTGTATATATTTTTTATTTTTATCCCTAATTTTTTCCCGAAACCTTTTGGTTCGCCGGGATGCCCTTATTTTTGCCTAGGCCAGTCAACCTAGCGGGTCTTTGTTCATGCGTAGTATTTTCCAACTATGTCCACGTTCATCGAGTACGGAGAATTATCACTGTCCATAGCAGTAAGTGTTTCCACACTGCCAGAAGATGCTTGTTTGATCGTACAAGATTCGTTGTTGGAATTCATGTCCAATGCCCCAAGTGATTCAGATGGAAATCTGTCCCTTCCTGTAGCGATAAAAAATGTAGCGGGGTAAATCGGAGATCGAATTATTGATTAATTCGTCTCACAAAAGCAAGAGTCGCCACCGCGCTTTATTGTTTCCAAAGGAAAAGGGAAAAGAGCGAAATAAAACCCTAAATATGCAATGTAAATAATATAAAAAAAAATACAAAGCGTCTTTGAAAAGAGATCTTATGGTTCGGGGGTTGGTTATACAATGGGAAGGTACTAGCACCCAATGCATCTATAGTACTCTATAGGAACCTTTTGAAATATCTGTTTTATTTAAAATTGATTGCTTGATTGAAAATAAATCGTTTTGGCCAAAACGGGATACGGACGGGTTTTTGAAGTTACGACGACCTAACGTCGAAGTTTTTGCTTAAAGGGCATAAATTTGAAAAGGGTGAATATTTGAGGAAAAATTATCCTAAGTTTTAATGAAATGCGAAAGTTCGCGCAGTTAGACTTGAGGAAATGAAGTCAACAAATTTACTGTTTTTTCCTTTGGATTTAAGCATAAACAGAATAAACAAATAAATAAATACACGGACAAAATATGCGAATAACGATTAAATAACGATAATTTAAATGATAGACTAAATGATGCAAATAATGCGTTTTTATGATTTTTTGTTTAATGTTAACGGGAAGAAAGTATTTTTAATTTTTACGCATTTTGATAGGGATAAAAAACAAGAGAATTATTTAACGAGGACGTAATGTTTTTTTAGTTTTAAGTCATTAAGTTTTTTGATATATTTTGATATTAATATTAATAAAGCAAGAAAACGAATTAATAAAATATTTTTAAGTTTTTTCTATTTTTTATATGTTTTAGGATTTTGTTTGATAACGATGTAAGAGGAGAATTAATTAAAAAAATAAAATATCTACATCCTTAAACTCTATATTTTTTTTTATGTATAAAAATACTTATTTAAAAGATTAAGGGGTTCTAATATTAAATTAAAAGTTAACAATTTACATTAATGAAATAAAATTAAAACTCTTAAATTAAATCCAAAATTAAACTAAGAGGTCAAATTAATTAATAAAAAAACTAGTTAGACATATCTTTTTATTTTATTATACTTATTAATTAATTAACATAAATAATAATTTTAAAAGAAAGGATTAGAGGAAATAAAAAGTGATAAAAAGTGTATCAAAAAATAAGAAATAAAAAAACAAGAAAGGTATATGGGCTAGCTGGTTGAAGGCCCATGCAGAATCCAAAGTGGGGGGGGTGCAGAAGCAGGTCGTGGGCTTAAGGAGAAGAAATGGGATGAGGCCCATATATTTTACAAAGTGTATTAGGGTTAGTTTTGTTTAACATAATGGGGATTAGGGTTCTGCTAGGCAGAAACGGCGCGTCTCTCTTCTCTTTGATCTTCTTCGCGTTTTCTTCTCCACATTTGCCTCTGAATTTGCTATCTCTTCTTGCCATGGCCACCCACTCCAACTCATCTTCCCTCCAGCCGAACGAAAGAGAGGACAGCTACGGATTCGGTAAAATATGCTTCTGATTTGTTAACACTTGGTTTCGTTTTTGCATGTTGATTCTGATTCCACGATTTTTATTCTGTTTAATTCTTATTGTTGATTTTTATTGTTGATTGAGGTACCAAAGAAGTAAAAAGGGAGAGGGCATCGTTACCTAAGCGGAGATGGAGGAGGAGGTAGGGAGCGAAGGAGGCCAGGCGGCAAGGAGAGGAGAAACGCGAGCTCGCTTCGGTGACCGGTATTACGCGATTTCTTTCTTCTTCTTGTTGATACTGTACTGTGATCTTTTCCCTTCTTCGTTTGCCTTGGTACTGTATTTTTGTTTCTCTTCTTCTTCTGCCTTAATACTGTGCTTCTGTTTCTCCTCTTCTTCTTAACCGTGTTGCTGTACGATATGCATTGGCCTGTGATAATGTTTTTTTTTAGGCTTTGAGTTGTATGCTTTGAATGGCCAGTGATGGTAACACTGAGGCCTTGTTCGTTGCCTTAGAAGTTGGTTCTGGCTTGGATCGTTTCAGGTTTGTGATTGATGATGTTCGGGCTTGGGTAATGAATTTGACATGTTTATGAGTATGGTGGTTTCGTGTTGGTTGGACAGGTTGATGGAAACAAAGGAAATAGGTCTTTTTGCTAGGCCATATTGGTTGTATGGTTTGAATTGGTTTTGTATGAAATTGTTTTTTTGGTATCTATTCGACAGTAGGATGATGATGTTGGCTTGAAGGCTCAATCAGTTTTGCAAGGTTTAGGCCATATGGTCAAAATGGTTTTTGACAGTAGTGGGATAATTATGCAGGTCTGCTGGTTTTGTGTGAGATTCTTGATAACTATATTTTTCTAAGTTTTTGAAGGCTTGGATATATGATTCTGATATGATTTCCTTTTGGTTATTTGTGTTATAACAGTTTTCCCTCCCCCTTGTTTACGTTACAGGCTGGAAGTTTTGAAATGCTTTCCCTCTTCCTGGGCATTCTGCACTAGACTGTCATCTCCAATTTGTTTCTATTCTTCTTTTATGTTTTTATCCCTACTGGCTATATTTTACAGTTTGTCTTATATCTCTTTTCCTGCCTATGCCAAGCCTGTAAAACCCACACTTCTCCCTCTCTTTTTCTCTCTCAGTACAGCTTTGACAAAAATATGATAGGCTGTACTTTTCTGAAATTGCAAATGGCCAGAAAATGATGAAAATAAGGAATGTCAACATTGCTTGCATATGTTGTTAAACTGCATGTTTTTGACTTCTAATGCAAAAGTAACTTGTTTTGTTTTCTACTATGTGGGCATAGGTTTACGTTGGCATGCTTGCATATGTTGAGATCATGCAGGGACTTTGTATGCTGTATGTTTTTTTTTGAAATATGCATTTGGGATTTTGAAAAATGCAGTTAATTTAAAACATGCAATTTTTGGACAAAAATAAACTTGTTTATTCATTTAGAAATTCCTTTCTTTTTTGTGAACCGGGAGAAATCCCGTGATTTGCAAAAAAGAGTAACTGATTCCAGCCATTGCTTTTAATGATGAACCTTAAATAATTTCACTTTTAATTATTTGTTCGAATTCTAATCTCTTTTAATTTTGCAGGTAACATCAAGTGAGCAGACAAAAACGCATTGGATCGGAAGTTTTAGAATTAGGAATATTAGATTAATTTTTTTATTTCATTTTAGCTTTGTAAATTTATTATTGTAATTTTGTTGTAATAGATACAATGTTTACATAATAATTGTACAATTAGAAAAATGAATAAAAAAATCCAATATTCGCCAATTAATTTCTTCTTTCTCTTTAATTATTTATTTTATCGTTTACAATTCTTTAATCGTATAATAATTGAAAACGAATTTCAACTACCTACATTCAGAATAATAAACAGATAAATAAATAATTATCATTGATCAATTAATAGCCTCAATTATTTAATTCATCATCCATAACTTTCTAAATTATAATAATTAAAATAGAGTTTCAATTATTTAACTTAGAATGACAAATGATTAAATAATCGTTATTGACCAATGAACTTTTCCGAATATTTATTATATTATTCATAAACCTTTAAATTATGTAATAACTAAGAATGAATTCCAGTTATTTAAACTTAAGATAGTGAGTAATAAATAAATACTGTCTGCACAATTAATGCGTCTCTTCTCTAATGTTTATTTTATTATCTATACATCTTTAAACTACATAATAATCGAAAACGAATTTCAATTATTTAAATTTAAGATAATAAATAATTAATAAACATCATTTTAGCACGAATCGGTTAAACGATTTAATGTTCAACATAAATAGCTCTCGGCCTGAAAAAAGTTATGAATTTTAAAATCGATGGATCAAAACACTTGTAATGTAATGATGCAGGTAGGAGACGATATCTTAGGTCAAAATTTGGGGTACAACACTGCCTATTTGGAATTTTTGAGAGGTTCCTTGAATCTTGACTTGACTTCCCCAGATGATGGACAATGATCATGCCGTGCCCCTTGGTTGGAAGTGTTTTTCCACTTGAGGTGATCCTTTTCGTTTGAGAAGGTTTTTGTTCACTAGATATTCGTCATGCGAATTTCTCTGCTGTTGAACAAATAGTCATATGAAAACAATGGTATTTTAAGGATGCAATGCTTATGTCTGTCTTGAAGTTTAAAAATTCATTTTTTAGTAAAACAAACAAATTTTTTAAAAGTGTGATATCAACTCGGGATTTATAGTGAACCCTATAGGAGTCAGGATACCTTTTGTAACAGTATGCTTTCGAACTAACCCATGCTTCAGCTAGGACTTTTAAGGGTTATAACGTGGCATGGTTCACGGTTTAAGAAACAAAGGATATAGGCTCAAATATTATTTGTACCCACCCGTTCTTCGTGATGTTCTTCAGTCCTATGCTCAGTTAATTGTGCATTTTGAATCCCAATCGAATCTGGCATCTTGTCCTTGATGTTCTGGTGATGGTTAGGATACTGAAAGTTTATTTGAAAGAGGTAGTCATTTTTGTAATCTTTTTTTCCCCTAGGATTTGTAGTAACCTCTTTTTTCCGTTATCCCTACTTTTTTCCCGAATTGTTTCTTTTTGTGATTACAGTCAGCGGGATGCCCCGGTTTTTTCTTAAGTCTCCTTCATAGGTTCTGACTTAATGGGCTTTTCTTTTGAGAGATAATGACTGCATGTCTTGACGATTATACAGAACCATCATCGTCTTTTGATTTAGAAGGACGTCTTTGATGCCATTCATTGTATACGAAGCGGAAGATTGCGATTGAATGCGCGTCTGAATTAACTGAGAAAACTATCCTGCCCCATGTTACAATTAAGGGTTTTAATTTGTGTGAAAAGAAAACTCTTACTTCTTATGCTCAAAGGGGTTAACTAGGGATTATCTTCCTTATAACTCCATTATTTAGGATTTGAAACAACGCCTGTACATCGTCAGCAGGGTCTGTTTAAAAGCATACTGTAGATATTGTGGTATCATTCTCGTCGTCCTCCCTCTAAAGACTTACATCTTTTAATCAAGAGTCGAATATCACAAAAAGGAAGTAAGAACGCAATTTTGAAATAGTGAATACGAATGAATTGATTCAAAACAGACATATGCAATGCATTGATAAAGTAACAAAGTTTGACATGAATAAATGTTCAAACAACCAAAATAAAATTACAAATTGAAAATTCTAATGAATGAAAAGCCTTCTTGTCAGAACTTGTCACTTCAAATGGTGGGCCTTGGAGGAATGACATGAAAATTCCAGTTGACCATCTTGTGTGAATTATAGCGCTCCTTCATAAATTAGGTCTTGAATTTTATTTCTCAATGTTCAACAGCTATTGGTGTCATGTCCACGACTGTTGGAGTGGTACGCACATCTTGCATTTTGATTGTACCTTAGGGAGGCTGTGTTGGGATTCTGAGGAGGTTCCTTTAACGTAACCAGCTTGGCCTCCAACATGTGTTGCAATGCTTGAGACAATGACATGTTGATTTTGGTAAAGCGTCTTTCAGATGTATTCCGCTTACGCTGATTTCCCTGTTGTTGTCAGCGAGGTTATTGTTGGATCCGTGAGATAGTAGAAATTTGGAACAGTTCACTCTTCACCAAACCAACCTCTTGTCTTCTCGGAGGTTGATCAATGACTTGGTCCCCATCCTCGACTTCTTTCTTCATACGGTTGTATCCATCTTGACGAAGTTTACTGATAATGGCTCTCATCTCTTCTTGTCCTCGGGCTAGGCCTTAGATAAGAGCCATCTACCCCAGCATCTGGGTTCTCATTGCTTCTATCTCAGCTTGCAGTTGTTCCAACCATTCGTCCTTATTGTCTTCAAAACTTTTCTTGGCCAGGTCCCCAGCAAGGAGTGCTTTCAACTCTTCTTGTCCCTTGGATAGGTTTAGGAACATTTCCATGAACCGAGCCTCTTGAATTTGGAGATCTCTTTTGTCTTGTTTGAGAGTCATTGCTGAAATAAACAGCGAGAACATGAGAGACCTGTACTGGAATACCTGTTATGCAATGACATGTATGATATGCTAATGTTTTCAAGGATCTCGCGGGGTAAACAAGAAAAATGTTAGGTGTTGAACTTTACAGCTTTGATTGAAGAACTTCGTATCGTTGAGTGTACTTCTACGAGAGTCAAGCCCACCATATCAAGTGGGTCATAGCCCCTGACTCAAGTTGTCGTGTTTTGGTCTTTTGACAGCATTGGTCAGAGGAAAATAAATCCCCTTGCCCCTTGCTAGACGTCTGATTTACCATAACCTGCACCACAGGCCCTTGAGATCCTTGAAATGGTTAAAAAAATGATGTGGCATGATGTTATGATGTGTATGATATGCCTCAAGCAAAAATGCAGGGAAAGAAACCAAATTATTGGATTTATAAAAACAAAGTCCTGCAAGGAATACAAACAAAGCCCTGCAATGAGTTTAAATTGTTAGGCAAAGAGAGAAAACAAGTCACACAAGCAACCTTAGGTTTAGGCTTGCATGGGTTCCATCGGTAAGTACCCTCTTAAAGTTTAGTTGGTTTTAAACTTGTCCTATAAATAGTAACCAGGTTCTAAGGAGTCTCAATATCATTGATCTTCCTTTATCGGCATTATCTCAGCTTAGCAATCTTTTCTTGCAGCTGAAACGTCTCGAAATTCTGATCTCAATGAGTGTAGTATCGAGTATCAACCAATTCCCAGCTTTACACCGAGACCGGCTATCTCACTACTTTCTAATGACCAAGTTTGTTCAACTAAGGTTCTAAAGTCCGTTAGTGCTTCACGACACCATGCGGTGACCCCGTATTCTCTTCGATTTGAAACAAGGGATACCGGTACCAACTAATGTGTCACACCAACACAACCATCGCTTCAACCATACCGGTCTACGCGGTAAAAGCTCCACGATATATTGTTGTTTACCTAAAAAAGTGTCCCAGATCCGGATATAGGATATTTACAAGAATACCCCCAACAAACCCTCAAAGATAAAGCAATCAAAGCTAACATAGAAAGCAATTTTAAAATTATCTAGACCCTAAGGTAAACCCCACTTTATAATTATCCCCAGCAGAGTCGCCAGTTCTGTGATACGGTGGCAGAACCGACTGTTAATACTGGTTTGCGTTTTTTGTTTGCAAATGTCGCGGTAAGCAAGAGTTGCCACCTAATTTTCTTTAATCAATCAAAGGAAAGGGTGAAAAGAACCGAAAAAGGACCTTTTGAGAGTTTTCTGATTAAGGGGGGTAGATTATGGAAAGGGAAGGTGTTAGCACCCTTTCCACCCATGGTTTTCCATGGGCTCTTAGGTACTTGCTCATTTTTGAAAATTGCTTTCGTGTTTGTGTGGTTTGAAAATTTATTTGAGCAAGTACCTAACAATTATCTACCTACTCGAAAAAGACTGTTCTTTTCCTCCTATCCTTTAGACCGCGTTATCCTACTATTAGTGAGTAGGTAACCCTAGTCGTTGCATGTTGAGGGACTATCGAAAGGGATGTAATGGTCATTAAATGAAACATGTAAGGATACTTTAGCATTTCGAAGGGACTATCATCATAAGATCATTTCTCGTAGGCAACTCGAGGGACATTTAGGGACTATGATCTTTATGATGACTTTAAACTGAGGGTCTTTGCTAAGATTATCCCTACGTTCGAGTGACATGACCATTTTCAAAGGCAACCAAAGTGGGAAATACCCTAGGGGTGCAAGTGTGCAATAGTGTGCTATTTCAGATATTTTATCTTGCAATTTAATAATCTAAGATTGATTGATTAAGCATACACGCCTAGGTTGCTAGAAATTATATACAAGCATATAAAGTATAAAAGCAATAAATAGAGGTCCTACGCTATTACAAGGCTTTGGTGTAGATACATAAGGAATTGACTGAAAATGTAAAATGCGAAAATTAAAACCCTAATTAAGCTATTACAAACCGGACGCAGTTACATAATAAAATAACCGTATGAAAAGTAATGATGCGTAAAAAATTAAGACGGGAACAAGTTCTAAACCCTAAAAATCTAATTGCTCATTGAAAATGTTTTTTTGATGTTTTATGAAAACAATTAGAAGTTGAACCTAATTTCTAACTAATTTTAAATTAAAGAAAAAAAAAGGTTAAAGTTTAATTAAATTAATTTGCAAAATTAATTTTATTAAGAAATTTTCTAAATCCTAATTTTTATGATTTTTTTCTAATTTCTTTTAATGATTTTGTTGAAAAATGAATGAATAGAAAATATAAACTAATCAAAAAAACTAAAATTAAATAAAACAAAGGGAAGAAAAATGGGCTCGGATCGAAGAGGCTCGGGTTTCCCTTCGATCCAGGGGGTTGATCGAAAGCCTCGTTCGAGGGTCTTGGGGGTGCTAGATCTGTAAGCAAATACGTTAGAAATTGAATATGCAAGGCCTGGGATTCGAAGAAGCTTGGGTTTCCCTTCAATACAGGGGGCTGATCGAAGGTGCCTTTGGGACTGCACGTCCAGGGCGTTCGATCTGGATATGACATCCTTCGATCTAGAATTATGCAAGGAAGTTTGTTAGAAAAACACAAAATATATGACATGGGTATCGAATCCAGGTCCTTTTCGCTGCAGCACATCTTCCTCACTAACCTGGTCGAAAGATATTTATTAATACAAACCAATCTGCAATGTTACGTTAGAAGCAAAAACACAGTATTTAACTTAAATATCGAATTTGTGCGCTCAGTAGCCCCCTATGGTGTTAACCCATCGAAAACGAACTACAGCTGTACAAATCGAAGGTAAGCTCAGATCGTGCCCCACCAATGGCACGATCTCAATCCTGCCCCACCAATGGCACGATCTCAATCCTACCTTTTTGCTCACATGTAACACACTCAAACAAACATGAATATTAGCAGCAATATGTATATATGTTCAACATAAATTTAAATCATACTTAACAAGTTCGAGATCAAAGGCAAAATTACCAACAGAGGGGTTGTATGAGGGATGCTTCTACGTGAATCCCAAGAACACGATTCAAATGTTAGTCTGGAAGGAGATTGCCCGCAAAACAAGCTTTGAGTTTGACAATTTTTGGTAACTTTGTGGAATCTCGTGGGGCAGGCAGCGTTTTCTTCTAAGGCAGCCTCCGTGGGTTTTTTATGTCCGTTTTTCTGTGAGAGCATGTGGTTTATATAGACAAAGGAATGTAGGTCAATATTTGTGTATCAAATCTTGGCCCATTATGATGAAGATATTTGATTTGATTTCTTCATAAAGACTTGCTATATTTGATTCAATCAAGTGCCAATCTATTTTCATACGTTACTCACAGCCTGTTATGAGTTGTTTGGGCCTCCAACATGATGAGAATCGAAAGCTGACCTGCCCCTGCAGATCCAACTCCCTTCGAATTTGCTCTCTTCGATGACTTCAAAGACCCAATTTTAATTACTCCAGCTTCGATTGCATAGCCCCTTCGATTGAGCCTCCCTCTACTTCGATTGCTTGATTCAAAACGAATCACCCTGGTCGAATCAGCTCTTGTGGGGTTGCGAGCAAACAAGGCAAGAATCTGGCCTTTAATTCAAAGAGTTGAATCCACAATCAGCATTGAATTATTTCCATATTTGCAAGAGACACATGCCATTTTGAACTTTGGGTGAACCTGGACAGGTTGGGATATGTGTTTTTGTTTAGTCATGCCAGCCTATTTCACTCCTTTGAATCTGCCTTCCCTACCAACCTTAAACTCCATTTCAATTCAATCATGACTTTCCTTATTAGAACCTTGTTCTCCTTAATGGTTTTGAATCGAATTGTGCCAGCTTCAATACTAGGGCTCCTTCGATTGAACCACCCTTTGTTTCGATCTCCTGTCCTTTTGAAGAAAATTCTCTATTAGGAAACTTCGACCAGCCCTTTGCCTTGTGATGAGTCTAAGTTCTAATTCGAAGTGTTCAGAACTTCCTTCATCAGAGCATCTTAGATTAAGACAAACTCTGCACTGAAATTCCATTCGAAGGTCATTTCATTCTGATGTTCTGATTGGGGAAACTCTGAAGTTCCAATCGAAGGACACTCTGAAGTTCCAGTCGAAGGACCTTTTGGAATGCCAATTGAAGGGTCTTTGTCCATATACCAATCGAATTATATTTTTTAAAGTGTCAATCGAAGGACACTGTTACAATGCCAATCGAAAGGTGCTTGTTAAAATGCCACTTGAAAGGCCTTGTTAACAGGCCAATCGAAGGACCTTTGTCCATACCAATCAAAGGCCTTGTTGAAATTCCAATCGAAGGATCTTGTTACAAGGCCAATCGAAAGGCTTTGTTGAAATGCCAATCGAAGGATCTTGTTATAAGGCAAATCGGAAGGCTTTGTTGAAGTGCTAATCGAAGGGCAATTTGGAGATGTCAATCGAAGGAAACTTAAAAACAATCAGTCACAATTTTTCCTTTTTCTTTAGGCAAGGGTTTGTGATCAACCATGTAGGGAAAGGCCTTAGAAAACATGAGAGGGAAAATTTTGGGGTACAACAGTTGCCCATGTTCAATCTTCTTAAACATGATGATGTAGATTGGCTGGTCTGCCTTTCGTGATCTGAAGGTGGAAGATGATTGAACACTAAAGTGCCCAAAAATTTGCACTCGTCTGAGATGATACTTGACTGTGTAGATATTATTGGAAATGGGCTTATAGGTGCTATTTGGAAAGGATGACGAAAGATCGTCGGAGATGGGCTTAAAGATGCCATCAGAATGTGACGGAGAATCATCAGAGATGGGATTAAAGACTCTAGAATCTCTGTCGTCCACATAGATGTATTTCTTTGTTTTTCTTTGTACTTTCTTCATTTTTACGGTGATTTCCTCTTACTAGGATCTCTGTATCTTTGTACAAAACGACCTATCTATAGGCAAACTTTCAATACAAATATAATTTCAAAATTCAAAATTGCTTTAATTTCTCAGTTTTGTTTGCAAAAACATCCAGTGACTAAATTGAATAAACATATGCATATAAATATGATTACTGTTAACAAATATGTGCATAAGAACAGGAATAAGCATTTTATAAAGACTCTAGAAGTTGGGATAACATTCAAGTCGTCCACAAATCCCCACAGAGAAATCCCCGCAAAGCTTGACAAGCTCATCCTCGACAGAGATACATTCCCCAGCGAGTCTAATATGCCTTCATACAAAAATTGAGGTATCTTCCAGCAGTTCACATGATCATCTCCCCCAAGCGTATAAGGAAGTATAATTATTTCCGCAGCATACGATGAAAACTTCCTTTGAACACCTATGAAATTTCAATTCCCATCAGAAATTATTCCCTCATCACAGTTTATAAGAATTTAATTCCCCAGCGGAGTTTATTTCCCCAACACTATAAAATCACCATTAGAATTCTATCCTTTAGCAGAATTCTCTTCACCAGCGGGGTTTATTTCCCCAGCAGGGTTTATCTCCCCAATCGGATTTATTTCCCCAACAGAGTTTATTGCTCCGATTATCGCAGTTCCCCGACAGAACTCTCTTCTCCAGTAGGATTATTTCCCCAACATAGTTTATTTCTCCGATTATCGCAGTTCCCCGGCAGAACTCTCTTCTCCAGTAGGGTTTATTTCCCCAACTGAGTTTATTTCTTCGATTGTTACAATTCCCTGACAGGATTCTCTTCCCGGGTCAAATGTCATTCAACTTTATCCTCTCTAGAAGAGTTGACATCCATGCATCAGAGGATTATCCATCTTTTTTGTCCCCTAGTCAGGGTACGAAAGAATCCAACGATGAAAATGTTTCTGGAATTCTTCTATCCCCAAGCTGAAGTCGAACGTCCCCAGCGGAATATCCTCAAACAGAAGGCAGGAATCCCCGCAATGATATTCTAAACAAGATCAAAGATTCATATTCTTCATTCCCAACAACAATCAGGGATTTTATTTTCCCCTGTCAAAGATGTTATACGAAGCCACTGGTGCCGTCAACAACATCTTACATCAATATATCATTCACAAAATATCATAGCATACGCATACAAAACGCATATAACACTCTCATCCATTTTGGGAGCATCATTACGCAATGCATACATCATGACATTGCATAAGACTAACTTTTGGCTTTTCAGGTAAAATTCACAAACAGACGAATATCACCAGCAAATTTCAAATAGTTCAAAGATTAATTCCAGAAACAAGACGGGGCAACTATCTATATGACCAGGCGGTATGAATTCCCGAAACAGGACGGGTTTACCAACAAAAAGCAGGTCAGAGATTAATTCCTGAAACATGACTGGGCAACTATATATGACCAAGCAAAGATTAATTCCTGAAACAGGACGGGGGAACTATCTATATGACCAAGTGGTATAAATTCCCGAAACAGGACATATTTATTAACAAAAGCAGATTGTAGATCAATTCCTGAAGCAGGACGGGGCGACTATATACATGACCAAGCATTTCCCTCAGACTAAATCTGACAAGCATTTCCCTCAGAGACTAAATCTGACGAGCATTTCCCTCAGAGCATCATTCTGAAAAGCATTCTTCAGATACAGTCAAGCGTAGACTCATTCTGATACTCCTATCAACAGTTACTCTGGATGGCATCTAGAGTCAACACAACGTGAGGCGACAATGAAGATTGAGGCAAAGCAACCTGAGGCGACAATGAAGGCCCAAATGGATAAGCAACAATGGCAAATTGAGGCAATGGTGAAGAGTCAAGCTGATATGGAGGAGCAATTGTGGTAATTTATGCAATTCCAAAGTAGGAGTAATCAAGTATTTGGTGTAAATGAAGGAAATGGTGGTCAAGAACAAATGGATGAGGTGAATGAAGATGATTTTACCATTGTCCCGCAGAATTTATTTTATTTTTATTTTACTTTTAAATTTTAATGTGTGTAAGTGTTGGCTGAAGATTTTGATAGTATTATTAGAAGCAGAGTAAATTAGACGTTTCGATTGAAATGAAACAAAACGTCATGTTTCGAAATAGCAGAAGCAGTGTTTCGAATGGGCATATCAAAGCTTGGAGCTTCGAATGACAATTATGAGAATATATCCAAAGAAGTCTCGAAATGATAACAAGGCTGTGTCTAGGAAATGCGTTCAAAGCGAAGAAGTGCCAAAACATTTGAAATTCAAATGCAAGCGGGATGTTCGAAATTTGAAATATATGCGCTGGAGCATTCGAAGACACGTGGAAGCAAGAGAGAGGCATTGTTCTGCATGTTCTGAACATGGCAGAATCTTATAGCAAGATCGTTATGGTCGAAGTAGTATAAATAGAAGTCTTAGCATTAGGATTTCGTGTGTCATATCTATTGTACAAAATACTCAGTAAACATTCAAATTACCACATGGCTAGGGAAACGAATGCAAGAGCAATGTACGTATGATAACACCACATGTTTATGATTTAATGAAAACTCTTTATCAATCCCAGTACTTTCCTTTATCTTTATATCAATACCATTTACAAGTTTTTGCATTTAAAGTCTTTTTATTCGAAATCTTTTCACTGATGCCTTACATTTAAATGCTTTCCTTCCATTTCAAACACTTTACATTTCAGAAACTGTTATACATTTTATGCCTTTATCTTCAAGTTTTTATCCTTCGAACACCTTTTTCACTTAAAGTCATTTTACAGATTTCTTGCATTAAACGCTTTCTTCATATTTCGAATCTTTTACATTAACTGTTTTGTTTTACGTTTCGAAGTCATTTACCTGTCTTTTGTGCAGTTTTTACGTGTCTTTACAATTGACCTTTATTCATGCAATTTAGTTTCACGCACATTCATTTTGATTATACCTTTAGATTTTTAAGAGAGAAATCGAAATAAGTTAAACACCTACACAATATTCTAAATACCAACCATGAATACCAGTTCGATCATGAGAGTTACCCTAATGACCAACACCTCCTAGGATCAATCTAGTCGATCCTACGAGTTACCAGAGAAATTGAATAACAGTCAGTAAGTTTATTCGATAGTTTGGAGGACTAGCGATTGTTTACCAGAAATCACTGTAAACAAATTGGCACACCCGGTGGGACAAATCGTTGGACATTACGGAATTTAGAACAGAAATAAAGATTGTTGAGACTTAACCATTATAAAAATACCCTCTGAGTGATAAGTTTGTTGTTTTATGAACCTAAGAAGTGGTAAAATAACCAACAGCAACCAACCCTTATCCAGAAGAAAACATTTGAACAAGATGTCTAATTCTGACAATCAACAAGGGGAACAAAATGCCCCACATACAACAGGCACTAATGTATCCGCTTCAATGGGAACATCTAATGTGATCCCTTCGAATGCACAGTCTGTTGCATCTTCTACCAGTAATATAGCCACGAATGGAGTAAGTGGCATATCAACTAATAGTTCGATCTTAGGAAATACTGGAACCATTGGTTATCCTGGGGGATTTGTTCCACCATCAGGGACACAAACCCATTTCACCACTCCACTAACTAGACCACTCGGTTTCGATGGTAATAGAACCAGAAATTCCTCTTATGGAATGCCAACATCTTTTATGGCAGGTTTACACAATTCCACATCGAATTCATCACCACAATTAGGGTCTGGGTCTGGGGCGAATCAGTTTATGACAAATAACCAAGGGTCAGTGGGTTATAGCATAATGCCTATTTTAACCACAGAAAACTAGTTGGATTTTAGGCAATTGATGGATGACAGTAACCATAATATGATAGGGGTATTAGCACAAACTATGCAGGAAATATTTGCCCCAATAGTACAAAATGTGACTGTGACAAACAGAGAAAACGCAGATAACATGAGTCGAATAGCAGATTTCTTTGCTCCCCCAGAGAGGCGTAGGCAGAATCAGGCGGGAGTTCGAGCAAACATACCTATTATGGAACAAGTTGCTAACGACCCAACCTATAGACCACCTAGAGAAGAAGTTAACTTGGGGGAAAGGGCACAAAGGCTAGAAGCCCCAATGATCCCAGGCCGACAAAGAGAAATTATGGAACCAGGGGCAAGGGTCGAAAGGCTGGAAGTCCCAGAGTTTCGAGAAGAACAACCTAGGGGGTTGTCATGGTGGGTCGAAATCAAGATGCTGATGCTGTCGTTCATAGAATTCGAAACGATAACATCTTGGCAGAAAACAATCTAACCACCATGATAGAGAGAGTCATGGCCCAGAATGGCCTCAACACAGGAATTAGAAGGCCAAATTATGCCTCTCCTATATTAGATTGCATAAGGCATATTGATTTACCACGAGGATATAAAGTCCCTAAATTTACAAAGTTCGCTGGGGATACCAATGAGTCAACAGTCGAACATATAGCCAGATATCTAACCGAAGCAGGAGATATAGCCAATAATGAAGACCTCAGGATCAAATATTTCCCAAGTTCCCTGACTAAAAACGCCTTCACATGGTTCACCACTTTGCCTCCTGGGTCCATTGATACTTGGGCTCTTTTGGAGAGATTATTCCATGAACAGTTTTACATGGGACAGTCAAAAATAAGCTTGAAGGAATTAGCCAGTGTCAAGAGAAAGTTCACTGAACCCATAGATGATTATCTGAATAGATTTAGGCTTTTGAAATCCAGATGTTACACAGTGGTGCCTGAACATGAGTTAGTCGAAATGGCCGCTGGTGGCTTGGATTACTCTATTCGAAAGAAACTAGACACTCAATATTTGAGGGACATGGCTCAGTTAGCCGACAGGGTTCGACAGGTCGAAAGGCTAAAGGCCGAAAAGGCTAGAGTCTTTAAAAATAACAAGAAAGAAAGGATCTCCTATGTTGGAACTGAGGAAGCAGAAGATTACCCTGAATTCGAATTCGAAGAGGTCGAAATCGACCTCGCTGAATTAAAACAGGCACCACCTTACTCCTGCAAATTATTAGTTCCCACAAAAGGGAAAGAGATTGTTGAAAATGAGAAAAGTGACAAATTCCTAAAGAAGGTTTATACCTTCGATGTCACTAAATGCGACGAGATTTTTGATTTACTTGTCAAAGATGGCCAACTCATTGTGCCATCAAATGTCAAAATACCTCCTTTAGATCAAAGAAAGAAGAGAGGATTTTGCAAATATCATAGTTTCCTAGGCCACAAAACCTCATAGTGTTTTCTTTTCAGGGACCTAATTCAGAATGCAATCAAAGATGGCAGACTGAAGTTTGCTGATAAAGCAAAAATGAAAGTGGACGAAGATCCCTTGGACGTCGCAGACACCAACTACTCTGAGCCTGCAAGCATTGGAGAGATTAACATGGTGGAAGCTGACCAAAGTGATGTCCCAATAGGAGAGAAAGGTACTGAAAAAGAAAGTTTGGTGATAGTCGAAGTCGATAAGGAGGTCACTGAAGACGTCCAAAAGCTACCAGAGACTTCGATTGAAGCAGCACCTTTAGCTGTTGCAAAAGAAATCCAGGCTACTGAAGGCCAGGAAAATCAAAACCAAGAATTGACACAGGTCACTGAAGGCCTGAGGCTGGAATTGGAGAAAGTCCAAATCACGGAGCCAACTTCCCCTCATAAAGAAATATGGGACACTTTAGGGGAACCCAGTGGAAAATTTGACTATTTGGTCAAATATTCTGCCCCAGAGAGTTCAAAAGTCCACATTGAAGATATCAAGCCCACAGGATGGGGAGATGATGAAGCTAAGGGGGAAGATGTTGAGGTAAACATGGTGGATATGGAGAGGCCTCACTCTGAGATGGAGGAGGTAGAAAGATACTTAGAAAAAGAGAAGTATAAAATGGAGGATAATCATGCTGGAGATGCTAGTCTCAAGGATTACCTCATGACATGCCACAAGGGAGATACATGCATGATATTGTGCCCTAGGTGCAACATCCTCTGCAATCAGAGAATCACTGCGAACTTCGAGAGGGTACAGAGGGCTCGAACTGGCAACAATTGGCGCCAGGATAACCAGCTATTCAGGTGTTATCCTAAGGCTGGAGAAAGTTTGCTGGAATTTGTGTTTCGCTGCTACAAAGGGGCAACCAAGTGCTTGATATGCCCAAGGTGTTCTTCTGTGTATGATCAAAGCATGGCCAGAGCCTTCGAAACGATTCCCTTCGCCCCTTGCTGGAACCATCAAGAAACTGTTCAGATGGGCCCACGTTTCGATAGCAGACACAAACAACGAAGGCCTGATAGTCCTCATCCCAAGGCTGCTCAAAGAGTGACGTTCAAACTCCCTGCTGAAGTGCCAACCGACAGATGGCTGCAAGTCAGAAATGACAAAGGCAAAGACAGATGGAGAAACACCGAACGAAATGCACGCCATGATATGACATACAGGAGGCAATTCAACATAGCAAAAAGGGAAGAGGTAAGATTAGAGAACTACAAAGGAAGGAACCCCATGTCGAGATCCCAGTGGCGAAGGCAGCAGAGGATTCGAAAGGCTGAGAGGGAAGCTGTGGAAAATAAAGGGGCAACCTCAACAAGGAACCAAGGTGAATCTAGTACCAACAAACCCACACCAAAAAATAAAACTGAAGACAAACCCCCAGTTAATAGGAGGCTTTTCTCTGAAGTACAACTAGATGAGCCAAAGGAATATACTCCAGGCCCAGAAGGAGACGAAGATATGATAACTGATAACTTTGAATCGGAGGGGGAGTCTTCGTTCAACCTAAACTGCAACGTAGTATCTGTGCTTCCCTGTGAATTCAGACAGGAAACTGAAATTGATGAATACGAGGAAGAAGATACCATAGACTTGATGAAGCATAGGCCTGTGTGCTACTATGTGATGGACAATGGGGCTGTCGAGGAGCAAAATGCGTTCTTCGAACGCCCAGAACCAGCTATGAAGAACCATCTTAAGCCACTATTTATTCGGGCAAAAGTTGGTGCCCATGGCGTGAATAAGGTTCTAGTGGATGGGGGTGCTGCAGTCAATTTGATACCCCACTTCATGCTGAAAAGATTAGAGATACGCGAGGGAGACATCAAGCCCCACAATATGGTCCTATCCAATTATGAAGGGAAAGTGGGAAAAACACTGGGAGTGGTTCAGTTGGATTTGACAATAGGCTCAAGCTGTAGGCCCACCATGTTTATGGTGATCGAAGCCAAGGCCAATTACAACTTATTGCTGGGAAGGGAGTGGATCCATGGCGTAGGGGCAGTTCCTTAGTCAATGCATCAACGATTAGTTCTATGGAGAGAAGATGGCATCATGGAAAACATTGAAGCAGACCAGAGTTACTTCATGTCAACAGTCAATTTAGTTGACAAGAGGAATTATGACAAACATCTGGCAAAGATTGCTCCGTGTGTTCCAAATGATGAGATCAACGAAACCAGAAACGCCCACTACTACATGACCCTTCGCCATGATGGCCTTTACTGGGATAGAAGAATAATCAGTGAAGAAGAGGGAGTCGAAAGTACTATACAAAGACGGCCAGCAGGCTGGGACTTCGACAACCTTATCCATGACTGAGTCCACCTTCTTTGAAAGGATTTCGGCCTATATGGCTGAGAAAGAATCAAAGGCGGCCTTAGAGGCTGAAATAAATAAATTAGCTGTAAAGATGAACGAAATAAGTGGGGATGGCTCGAAATGCTCACCCTTTAAAGAGCTTGAGATGGATCAAAGGTTGGACGCCATCTACGATAAAGAACCCTTAGGCTTCGAAAAAGACCCCATAGCCTCAGGTGCCAAAATGTTGGCGCAGGATCCACTCGAAGAAGTCAACTTAGGGGATGAAAACACGAAAAGAATAACTTACATAAGTGCAAAACTTAGCCCAGGCCTCAAGCAGGAAGTAATTGAAGTCCTCAAGAAAAACAAAGATTGCTTCGCATGGGATTATGACGAAATGCCTGGTTTAAAGAGGGAGTTAGTCGAACACAGACTGCCAATCAAAGATGGCAAGAAGCCCATCAAACAAACTCCCAGAAGATTCGCACCAACAATTCTCACAAAGATTAAAGCTGAGATCGAAAGGTTGCTGCGTTGCAAATTCATCGGAACCACAAGGTACGTCGAATGGTTAGCAAATATAGTACCTGTTATTAAGAAAAATGGTTCTTTAAGAATTTGCATAGATTTTAGGGATTTAAACACTGCAACCCCTAAGGATGAGTACTCCATGCCTGTGGCAGAAATGCTAGTAGACTCTGCTGCAGGGTTCGAATACTTGAGTATGTTAGATGGATACTCTGGGTATAATCAGATTTTTATTGCTGAAGAAGATGTTGCCAAGACAGCATTTCGTTGCCCAGGAGCCTTAGGCACCTACGAATGGGTGGTGATGCCTTTTGGTTTAAAGAACGCTGGGGCAACTTATCAAAGGGCAATGAATTCAATTTTTCATGATTTCATTGAAACCTTTATGCAGGTGTATATTGATGATATAGTCATCAAATCTATATCTGCAGAAACACATTTGCATCATTTGAGCCAATCATTCGAACGAATGAGAAAACATGGCTTAAAGATGAATCCCCTTAAATGTGCATTTTTTGTGCAGGCTGGAGATTTCCTTGGTTTTGTGGTTCACAAGAAAGGGATTGAGATCAACCAGAACAAAACCAAAGCCATAATGGAGACGAAAGCACCTACGTCAAAAAGGGAGCTGCAATCTCTGCTAGGAAAGATTAACTTCCTCAGAAGGTTCATTTCGAATCTGAGTGGAAGAACCTAAGCTTTCTCTCTGTTGCTTCGTCTAAAGCAAGGCCAAGCCTTCGAATGGAACGAAGCCCATCAGGAGGCATTTGACAGGATAAAAAGATACCTCTCTCAGCCTCCTATCTTGTCTCCACCTTCATGGGGGAAGCCCATGAGATTATACATATCTGCCTATGAAGTTAGTATAGGTAGTATGTTAGCACAAGAAGATAGCAATGGTATCGAAAGAGCCATATACTATTTAAGTAGAGTCTTGAATGATGTAGAGACCAGATATAGCAATTTAGAAAAGCTATGTCTCTGTTTGTATTTCTCTTGTATGAAACTCAAGTATTACATAAAGCCTGTTGATGTTTATGTTTCATCTCATTTCGATGTCATTAAACACATGCTTTCAAAACCAATAATGCATAGCAGAGTTGGTAAATGGGCTTTAGCCTTAACAGAATATTCTTTGACTTTCATGCCTTTAAAAGCTGTGAAAGGCCAAGTGATTTCTGATTTCATTGTGGACCATTCATTGGTTGAGCAGACTGTCATGAGTTACGTCGAAATACAACCATGGAAATTATACTTTGATGGTTCGACCCACAGGAATGGAAGTGGTGTTGGAGTCCTTCTAATTTCTCCTGAAGGAATTCCAACAAAATTCAAGTATAAATTAGATGGTCCTCGTTGTTCGAACAACAAAGCTGAGTATGAAGCGCTCATTGTTGGACTTGAAGCTTTGTTGTAATTGGGGGCAACTAGAGTCGAAATTAAAGGAGACTCAGAATTAGTGGTCAAGCAAATAACAAAGGAGTATAAATGCATAAAGGAAAACTTGATGATATAATTCGTCATAGTCAACAGGCTACTTAGGAAATTTGAATACATGGATATTCAACACATACCAAGAATAGAGAACCAAGAAGCAAATGACTTAGCACAGTTGGCTTCGGGTTATAAAGTTTCTGTCAGGAACTTTGAGGATTTAGTTGAATTAAGGGGTAGAGTTATGGCTACTATATTCACACCATCAGATATAGAAAGCATGAAATTGGGATATGCTGAGAAACAGGGATTCGAAATATTAGCCATAAACACTTTATCAGATGCAGATTGGCGAAGTCCACTGGTGAGTTATTTAGCAAACCCAACTATGAATGTTGATAGGAAGACAAAATACAGAGCATTATCATATCTCCTCATGGGGAACGAATTGTTCAAAAAGACCCAAGAGGGCGTATTATTGAAATGCCTAGGAGAAAGTGAGGCATACTTAGCATTGTCAGAAGTCCACAATGGGGCATGTGGGGCACATCAAGCAGGTCATAAATGAAATGGCTGTTATTTCGATATGGCATGTATTGGCCTAGCATGCTCAAAGATTGTATAGACTTTGCTAAAGGATGTGAGGAATGTCAGAAACATGCAGGGATTCAACATGCCCCTGCAAGTGAGTTGCATTCAATCATCAAACCATGGCTATTTAGAGGATGGGCATTGGATTTGATAGGAGAAATAAATCCTGCTTCGTCTAAAGGACATAAATATATCTTGGTAGGAATAGATTATTTTACCAAGTGGATCGAAGCTATACCATTAATAGTTGTTGATCAAGAGGCTATTATTGAGTTTATACAGAAGCACATTATCTATAGGTTCGGATTTCCAGAGAGCATAACCACAGACCAAGGCTCTGTGTTTACTGGTAGAAAGATGCAAGAATTTTCCCAAGAAATGGGGTTTAGATTACTAACATCAACGCCATATTATGCTCAAGCAAATGGTCAAGTCGAAGCAGCCAATAAAGTGATAATAGGGTTAATCAAGAAACATATTGGTAAAAAGCCAAGAAACTGGCATAAAACTTTGGACCAAATACTATGGGCCTGTAGAACATCTCCTAAGGAAGCTACTAACACTACGCCTTTCCAACTCACATTTGGTCATGATGCAGTGCTGCCAGTAGAAATTCATCTACAATCAGTTCGAATCCAAAGACAAAACGAACTTCTAGCTACATTATATTGGGAGATGATGATGAATGAATTAGTTGAGTTGGACGAAGTCAGATTACATGCATTGGAAATCTTGATGAGACAAAAAGAAAGAGTGGCCAGGACATATAACAAAAGGGTGAAAAGAAAAGCATTCATTATTAATGACTTAGTCTGGAAAGTCATATTGCCCATGGACAAGAAAAATAAAACATTAGGTAAATGGTCACCTCATTGGGAAGGGCCTTTTCGAATACTAAAGGCATTCTCAAACAATGCATATGAAATCGAAGAACTGACGGATGATAAACGTATCCTAAAGGTTAACGGGAAATATTTAAAGAAATATAAGCCACGCCTGCAGGAGATTCGAATAGTAACAACGTAACCAAAATATTATAAATGCCAAAATGGCTATATGGGATGCCAAAATGGCGTTGTTCGAATATTACATATAAAAAACTAAATTGTAATCAAATAAACACTGAAATTTAGAAATAAGAATTATTCTTCAATCTGTTGAAGGTACTTCAAAAAGATTCAAGTCTTTGTTGAGCAAAACGTCTGGCTCCTTCCAAGGTTGCCACTTCTCCCTTGAGTTGTTCTGCAGTTTCCATTTCTGCAAGCCCCTGGTTGAGAAGCTCTTCGAATTGGTTACCAGCAGTATTGGTTTCGAAGGCTATTTGTTGTTCTTTAGCCTCTTTAACCTTCTGTTGAAGTTCCTGAATCTGCCTTTCCCAGAGAAGGATGGACTCAGCTCGAGCCTCATAATCAGTTTTTGCTTTCTTTAGATGCATAGCTTGATCCTCAGCTTCTTGAGAGAGTTCCGAAGCTTGTTCATAAGCAGCATCCATTGCAGTGCGTTTTTCTTGAACCTTTCTGGCAGCAGATTCATCTTGGAGAACGTACCCAGTCACGTTGTCCAGCAGAGATTGAAGATCGAACAAGATAGTACTAACTGGAAAGGAGCAGGTAGCAAGGTTGACTTTTGTAAGCAACTCCTTCATAGTGTAGCAAGCAGTGCTATCCTGTTTGAGCACTTCGAATATATCCACATTGAGAATTGTCCTCCTGATCCTGTTAAGAAGTACAATTCTTTCATCTGTGGGCAGAGGATGGCTAGTCGAACTTGTGCCAGCCCTAGCAAGTGGAATGTCCCTTTGAGCCAGCTTCGCCTTCATGTACCCAATAGGGTCATTTCGTCTCAGGAGTGCAAGCTCCTCGTCAGTCATTCGAGACAAAGACGGTTGAGGGAGTTCCACACGCAGGGGAGTCACGTCCATTTCGACTTCCATGGGTTTGTTGGTTGTGTCACCATCCCCTTCATTCGTTTCGTGCTCATTATCTTCTTCATCGTCATCCAAGTCCACCACTTCGATGTCTTCTTTTTCGCTGCTATTTGCATTGGACTCTGTCCCAGCAGTCGAACCATCATTGGCATCCTCCTCCTCAGACTCTTCTTCTGCAGATTCTTCGTTTCTTTGACCAGAATCAGCTTTCTCTCCTTCAGCGTAAGCGTCCTTTGGATCCTCTTGAAGGGTTTCGAGAGGGGACTTTTGGAGAGAAGTTCTTTGTGAAGCCTCTGCAGATTCATGAAGCGTTGCTTCATTTGTTTCTTTTAGAGGAGGAGAAGTACTTTGATCATCTTGCTGCTCAGAAGCCCCAGCCAGGACCGCCATATTGGAGGAACCTTTGTTCTGTACAAGGTTGCTGGAGTCTCCTTGAGGAGAGGAGTTGATCGGAGCAGCAGCTTTTGATGGTGAGGTCGAAGTGGTAAAAGCTGGATTTAAAATATCCTACAAGAAGCAAAAGAATATTAAAAGCATGCACCAAGGTAATGAATAATTATTTTGTCAAAGGTTTAAAGTTCAGATTACCTGTGGACTCTCGGAAGAGAGGTTGCTAGCTATGCGTTCCAACATTACGTTGGAGGTCGAAGATGGAATTTTGGATTTGGGTGAGGGAGCAGCATCCCTGGAATCGAGTCCAGAGACACTAGTTGGTACAACGCTCTTTGAAATATCCTTCTTCTGCTTCTTCTTCGAAGCAGCTGGTAAGTTTCCTCCAGCCTTGGGGTCTTCCCCAGTGGTGTTTGATTTTCGCTTCTTTGGAGTGGTAGGCGGAAGTTTGTTGGTCTGAAAAGATTTAAACAAAGAGTTAGATGAAAATCATGAAACATTAGTGAATTCGAAACATCAAGGCTAAGTGATTACCTGTGGAGTTGGAACACTGGTTATTGTTGGTATTGTTGTTGTTGTTGTTGTGGCGGCAATGGTTGTTGTTTCGGATGGAGTCACATTGTCAGTGGTTTCGATAGAGGCTTGAGAGGCACTCCCTTCTTTCGACTTTGAAGCAGCTGTCTTTATCCTGATGGCTGAAAATCGAAACAATTAAAGCAAAAGTTAAAGATATGGAAAATGAAAAACGTTTGGGATTTTCCCAAGAATTCGCACCTGTGCCTTGATCAGATTTAATCGACATGGCAGAAAGGTCAGAGCGAAGATGTCCTGGGAAATCGTGGAGCCAGTGTCGAGCCCATGTCACAGTCTCAGATGGCCTTGGTTTCTTTTGAAGATGTTTGAACATTTCTTTGCAAGTGAACCACCAAGGGTATGGAGGAAACCAAGCCAGAGCCAGTTCTGAGGTAGGTAATCTAGGAAATTTAGGTGGATGCATTTCGAATGCCAACCTATACCTATCCTCAGGTGACAACTCCGAAGGAAGTTTTAACTTAGAAACTTTTTGTTTGAATTTTTCCTTCAAGGTCTCAGCCGCTTGATGCACAGTGGATTCCAAGTGTGTGGGATCATAAGTAGTTTCGAAATAATTTTGAAAAGCTTTAATCTCTTTGGCATGAGTGAACATACCTTTCTTGGATGGTACCTGCACATCAAAGGCATCAGTTAGTTTCTGCTGAATAGTAAGAGTATCGAACATATAAGTTTGATAAAACTTTGTCCACCATTCCAGAAACCCCTTTGCTGTAAGGTGGATAGGTTCGAAAGTTATTAGCTCAAACTGGGCAAAGCCTTGGTATTGTTCTTGCTGTAGTTTGGCTTCCCGTGCCTTGAAGGTTCGCCCAGAGGTAATGGCACTCTCAGTTTGAAATAAGGGTTCAGGAATTAGTTGGCACAAGCCAAACTGTCTCGAAACAAAATTGGGATGATAAGCGAAAAGGAAAAGCTGATTCTTGGCAGGAGTTATTCTTGAAGAGATTAGTCTGGGTAGCAAAAAGGCTTTCCATACATCTTGAATCTCTTTGCTCTTGACAGCTTCTGAGAGAGCCATGGTGAACCATGAAGGTCCATGAGCCCTTGAAGCAAAAGGCGCCATGGTCTCTTCGAACTTATGCCTCTTGGAGAATATCATGATGTATTTTGAGAATAGGACTTTGAAGTCATCCTTATCATCATTTGGGGTTAGTCTTCGCAGCCTAGTGCCTTCGATTATTCTATCCGTTATTTCAGGGTCTTGTTCAGCAATGGTGTTGGTAGTTGACAATGAAGGTTCGAACATGGCATTTAGCCACAACTGAAGCAACCAGAAAGGGCCAGCTAGCAGGATATTCTTGGAGGTGTGAGATTTTAGACTCGAAACAGCTGACCTTAGGCTTTCATAAAGATCAACTAGTAGCAATTCGCTCAAGCACACTCTCCGATTCTCGTGCAAATCTCTAGCTAGAGGAATAAACCTACTAGCTACCTGTAGGGATCTGCTGCAAAAGACATATCTTGACATCCATAAGGTAAGGAAAGCAATGTGTTCTACATCAGACACACTGTCTCCTTCAGCATGGTAGTGGCTGATAAACTTTGAAAAGCTTGCTAGTTTGACTTCGAAGTCGATTATACTCGAATGTTCTTCGTTGTCAGGGATATATGTTTCTCCTACTGGTGATAGCCCAGTGATGGCCGCTATGTCAAAGAAGGTAGGGGTAATCATTCCACCAGGGAGATGGAAAGTATTATAAGTACTGTCCCAGAAATATAGGGACGCGAATAGCAATGGGTGGCTGTAAGTAAAACCTGGCTTCGACAGCTTAATCAAGTTGTAGATACCTAATTCTTCCCATTGCTGGGATTTCTTAGCTTCTACCTTATTGAACCAGTTATGATAAGCAGTGTCGGAGGTGGGGCAAGATCGAAATGGTTTAAAGTTACTCTTTACATAGTCTAATACAAAAGGGTCCTTAGGAGGAACAATTGGATTTTCCACGGTGTTTGAGCCTGAAGATTCTATTGCCTTAGGGGCGTCCATTTTATTAAACAGGGGTTTGAAATTATAGCAAACTGGGAAAAAATTTCTGGTGTCTTTTAAAATTTCAAAAACTGTAAGAGGACCCATTAAAGCTAACCTCTTGCCAGCAGCGGTGGTAGGAATAAGTACCTGGGATGCATAAAGCATTTCTTTCTCTTTTGAGATCATCTAGGGAACAAGAATAGATTGACCTTGGTGAGTGACAACCTTACTTTCCATTGTAGTTCCTGCGGTCTTTCCTTTCTTTTTGAAAACCTTTTTTAGTTGGGATGAAGTAGAAGAAGACATTGTTGAAAGAATGTTGAAAGCTTAGGGTTTCAGTGAGAAAAGAAGGAGAAAAGATTCAGAATGTGGGAAGAAAAGAAAAAGACTAAGTTGATGGGTTTTTATAATGTGGAAGTTTAAGCATCCACTGAGTAAGGTTGTGATACGTGGTAATCATGGGTTGGTTTGATGAAGAGGTGGTGTAAAGTTAACATTGGTAATAGGCGTGATTAAAGATAATCATTATTTTGTAACTGCACCGTACTGTGAAATGGTTCAAGGAGGTTAAGGAATCTAAAAAGTGTTATGATTGACGTGACTGGAGTCAAATGCAATAAATGTTACGATGATTCGAAGGTCGCATCAAAATCTTGTGTATATGTTTAAAATAAGTATTTCTCAAAGGAATCGAAATACATATTTTAAAGGGGCATTTTGTTGGCTGAAGATTTTGATAGTATTATTAGAAGCAAAGTAAATTGGACGTTTCGATTAAAATGAAACAAAACGTCATGTTTCGAAATAGCAGAAGCAGTGTTTCGAATGGGCATATCAAAGCTTGGAGCTTTGAATGACAATTATGAGAATATATCCAAAGAAGTCTCGAAATGATAACAAGGTTGTGTCTAGGAAATGCGTTCGAAGCGAAGAAGTGCCAAAACATTTGAAATTCAAATGCAAGTGGGATGTTCGAAATTTGAAATATATGCGCTGGAGCATTCGAAGACACGTGGAAGCAAGAGAGAGGCATTGTTCTGCATGTTCTGAACGTGGCAGAATCTTATAGCAAGACCGTTATGGTCGAAGTAGTATAAATAGAAGTCTTAGCATTAGGATTTCGTGTGTCATATCTATTGTACAAAATACTCAGTAAACATTCAAATTACCACATGGCTAGGGAAACGAATGCAAGAGCAATGTACGTATGATAACACCACATGTTTATGATTTAATGAAAACTCTTTATCAATCTCAGTACTTTCCTTTATCTTTATATCAATACCATTTACAAGTTTTTGCATTTAAAGTCTTTTTATTCGAAATCTTTTCACTGATGCCTTACATTTAAATGCTTTCCTTCCATTTCAAACACTTTACATTTCAGAAACTGTTATACATTTTATGCCTTTATCTTCAAGTTTTTATCCTTCGAACACCTTTTTCACTTAAAGTCATTTTACAGATTTCTTGCATTAAACGCTTTCTTCATATTTCGAATCTTTTACATTAACTGTTTTGTTTTACGTTTCGAAGTCATTTACCTGTCTTTTGTGCAGTTTTTACGTGTCTTTACAATTGACCTTTATTCATGCAATTTAGTTTCGCGCACATTCATTTTGATTATACCTTTAGATCTTTAAGAGAGAAATCGAAATAAGTTAAACACCTACACAATATTCTAAATACCAACCATGAATACCAGTTCGATCATGAGAGTTACCCTAATGACCAACACGTCCTAGGATCAATCTAGTCGATCCTGCGAGTTACCAGAGAAATTGAATATCAGTCAGTAAGTTTATTCGATAGTTTGGAGGACTAGCGGTTGTTTACCAGAAATCACTGTAAACAGTAAGATACTAATTAAAATCTTTTTAATATATTATATTTAGTAATATTAAATTTATAGTTTTATTATTATTTATATTTTTTATTTATTAATTATATTTTATTATATTTAATATTTAGTTTATTTAATCTCTTAATTTATATAATATTAATAGTTTCAAAATTTAATCTATTTTTTTAATATTAATATATTTAATAGTTTTAGAATTTATTTAAAAAAGTTGAGTTAGTGACGTGATTTTCATGTCACAAATTTGTGACATGAAAATCACATCGCAAATTACTTGGTTTCACATTATTATTAGTGACATGATTTTCACGTCACATATTTGTGACATGTATAAATCACGTCGCAAAATTCTTGTATGTTCTGACTCATATTTTGCTTTGTCTGCATTTACTGTAATGTTGTGGATATCTGTGCAACATGTCGTAACATAATTTTCACGTCACAACTTTATGACATGAATTCACGTTATAAATAAGTTGAAACACGCTCCCCTGCAATGTGTTCAGTCGCGTCGCAAAAAAACTATTGTAACATAATTTTTTTTTGACGTGATAATCACGTCACAAATGAGCTTTTATATATATATATATATATATATATATATATATATATATATATATATATATATATATATATATATATATATATATATATATATATATATATATATATATATATATATATATATATATATATATATATATATATATATATATATATATATATATATATATATATATATATATATATATATATATATATATATATATATATATATATATATATATATATATATATATATATATATAATGGATAACTTAATTAATGGTTCAATGCAGATAACTTATATAGTAATTGTTTAAATGTATAGTGTTTGATATAATTCACGATTTAATTGAGTTGATTTATTTCTAAAATAATATAAAACGGATAAAAAATATATAGTTTTAAGTTCAAATACTAATTGAAGTAGCTTCTCAAAAAAGTTACTATTTGTTGGTTCGTGAAAAAAATTATCATCAAATATATATAATTTTTCGTACAAATTTATAAAATATAAATCAATTTAATATAAACGTCTCAAAAATAATTAAATGGTAGAATTTTACCATTTATGATAAAAACATAAAATTTAAGATAATAAAAAATAGAAAATAAATATAATACTATCAAAATTCATCAAAAGTATTCTACTAATGTTCCCATAAAATATTACTTATCTGCTATAAATTAAAAAAAAAAAAGGTTTTAATAACAGGTCACAAAAATGTTACAATGAAATAAGTACACAGTATCTCTACATTTAAAATCAATATTGATATACTTCTGCTTATATATAACTTTTGTATAGGCTTAAGAAAACATCACATTGAATTGACTTCAAAGTTATAGTTATTTTCTCCTTAAAACAAAAATAAGTAACATACTGGTCTTTGTTTGTTTTTCCGCTCGAACTATATATTACAATATTACGAGGAACGGCTGAAGTGAGAGGAGTTCATTTAAAATATTTTGATTTTACAAAAATAATTAGATTTGGTTTTGTTAAGTTTATTATTAAACATAGTAGTTGGCTAAAGCAAAATAGTTTCCTCCCTCTATTTTATATTACCGTTTAAGATTTTTATAACAATTAACAAAAAGAATATATGGTTAGAGAAATGGACTGGTCTTACAGTAGAGGTGAATTGTTATGCTTAAGAGAGTTTCAATCATCATAGAAGATAATTGAAGAAGAAAATTAAGGAGGATGTTGTATGGTTAGCAGTGTAATTTTTATGAATGGTTTGTGGTTCCTCTAAAATGTCAAAAGTTTAGTGATGACAAAATTAATACACAATAATAAATCAATACAGCTGATATAAAATTCCTTAAACTTGTAATAATTATGAGAAAAATAATCAATAGAATAAATAAAAGTACTAAAGAACACTCATGTTTTAACGTAGTGTTGGTATGTGATTTTTGACTAAGCATATTCAACAGGAGTATGATGTGAGATTAATACACAGACTAAGAATATGTAGTTAGATCATATTTTCGACGCCAAATTCATAAATATTTGACAAAAAACAAATTGATTTTTGACAAAGGTAGTTGAAAGACGTGAAGTTGTTTCTCGACAACGATAATGTTTTTCCAGCGGTTCAAAAATTGAAGACACGTAAAAGAAAAGTAAAGGACAAAAGTCCACGTAACAATATATGTCTCAAATGTTGGAAAGTTGACAGTTGTCTAGGCTTATTGGCGTACATAGTATATAAGTAGATTTCTTCTGTGAAAAGGGTTCGTAATTTTCATATTATCCTCTATAGAATTCAAACATCCAAGTCACTGAGATAAAAGAATTTGTGATAAATGTATGAATCTGCGTTCCACTTTAATTCAAACAAATTCATTACAAATTGCTTTGCTATTTTTCGTTTTACTTTGTTTATTATGCCATTCAAACAATCATGCATTTCACTTAGAATTTCTATACAATTGTTCTACATTCAAATGCTGAATCTTCAAGCACAATTACACTTTCTCAACTTTTCTTTACACAATTTTTTTTAAAAATTTTTTCGAATTTAATCCCTTGAGTGAACTAAAATTTGTGATTTATTTTACTAAAAATACGAGTAAACAAATCGACAAACAAAAAAGAAAAAGATTGTTGTTGAAGCCTCCAAACTCAAACATAAGAAAAAGACTTAGGCTCCCTAAGGCCAATCCACCAAAGAAACAAGAAGGGAACTTGTTGTCAATATTGATGATGAATGTGATGATGAAAAAGAAAGCATCCAACTAATAAGAAAGAAAATAAGTCGCCAAAGGCTTCCCACTCCTGATGAAAGTTCAAAGAGTGCAAATTCAAGCTCTGACTTCAGGACATCCAAGGTACTTTAAGTTTCATTTATATCCCCTTTTCGATCTACATCTCACAATTTTATAATATCATTAGACTTATCTCGTATTTATATGAGAATCTTATTTCTGCTATACCTCCTCCAATAAATAAAGCTTTTGATGCTTCTGAAACTTTATTCAACTCGCCATCACCACAACCAACATCCAAGAAAGAATGGTTGAGACGACAAGATGACCATGTTTGCTTTTGAGATAAGAGGAGTTCCTTACAAGACATACCAGAAAAGGACCTATGTTCCACCTACCAATGTTCCTCTTGGTGAATGGATTAGGCCTATAGATAAAATAAACACTGATCAACAAAAAGGAGGTTGATTTAAGTTGGTGCGGGATCATCGTACCACAATAACTCATAAGTGTCAAAAGAAGTATTCATATGCTTTTAAGAATTACCTGGGCAACAAACCTATGACTAGGACGCAATGGAGAAGGCACCAACGCAAAAAGAAGGATACCTTCCGAGCTTGTTGATTCGAGTAAGAGCAGCAATTCCTAGGCAATGACAGAAGTTCAGAGGGCGGAGAAACCTATGAGGGAAAGATTGTTTCCTTCTTTTCTAGTAGTAGTTAAGCCCAATGGGAGAAACACCATGCAAAATGAAGATTATGACATACTGACTGATAATTTCAATTCTAGATAGGAAGGTGAAATGGATATAAAATGCAATATAATCTTTGTTCTACCCATAGAATTTCACCAGATTACTGAGATAACTTAAGAAGAGGATAATGTTTCTGCTATAAAAATGGCAAATCATAAGCCTTTATGTTATTATATAATGAATAATGGGTATGTAAAGGAATAAAAGGTCATTTTTGAAAGGCCTGATGAAAGGATTAAACAACACCTAAAGGCCCTCTTCACACGGGCTAAGGTTGATAATGTGGGCGTTAAAAATGTTCTAGTAGATGGAGGAGCAGCAATTAACTTGATGCCACACTCTTTATTAAAGAAAATTGGCAAGTATGATACTGATTTGTGGCCTCATAATATGGTTTTGTCTAACTACGAAGGCAAAACAAGTAAAGCTCTAGGAATTATGCAGGTCGATGTTATTGTAGGTACAACTATAAGATAAACATTATTTGTGGTTATTGCGACCAAAAAAATATAATTTATTGCTTGGCCGAGATTGGATCCATTGTATGGGGGCAGTCCATTCAACTCTACACCAGAGGATTTTGATCTGGAGATCAGATGACATTTTAGAAAATGTCAAGGATTAGATTATGTTTTCGACATCAAAATCACAAAGATTCTACAGAAAACAAATTTATTCTCGACAAAGGAAGTTAAAAGACCTGAAGTTGTTTCTCGACAACAGTAATGATTTTATAGTGAAGATGTGAAAAACACAAGAAGGGGGGTTGAATTGTAAATCTTAAAATCAAATGCAGATAACACTGTATTTTTATCCTGGTTCATTTGATCTCAAACTACTCCAGTCCACCCGTCAAGATGATTTCGCCTCTCTCCAACGAGGTCTTAATCCACTATATTCAACTGAATACAACAACTACTTTAACAACTATTAAAGCCTTCTTGAGTCTAAGCACAGACCGGTTTATCTCAAGGAAATTCTCTTACAGATAATTGAACAAAAAATGTGTTTTATGTTTTCTAATAAAACTATATATCACAACTGTGATAATACACAATATTAAGCTTAGAATGAAACTGGATTTGCTAATGCTTTTGAGTAGGCGTGGTTGAAAGCTTTAGCTAATTTTATGAGTGAGTTCGTTTATGTAGGCGTGTATATGCGTGAAGATTATTAGCCTTTTCTTTTCTCACACAGTCTTGTTTAAATAGCCAAGGAAGAGATACATTGGTTGTCCATAAATCACTTTCAATGATAATAACGTTCTTTCCTTTTTGAGAAGATATTGTCTTGGAATAAAGCTGTTGGTAATAAATCTGTCTTGAATGCTTAGTAACGTTGACACTTCAGAGTGTTCTGCTAATGATAATCAGAGTGTTCCTGGCTTTAACTTATTCTGACGCTTCTGAGTGTTGATGACTTGGTAAGGATCTTGATTAGAGTCAGAGTATTTTATGCGCAGATTCTGTTCATCAGGCTTCAGCGTATGATCTGGTAGCTTCAGCGTGTAGCACATGTTATTGATCTTCTGATGCTGACATATCTTCTGATGCTGATGTTGATATTGATCTTCTGATGCTGATTCCATCAGAGTTTCTGTAAACACAAAACATAATTTTAAGTATCATATATGTCATATATATAAATCTTACAATTTATTTATTCTTGTATTTTGTTATCATCAAAACTCTAATTGAGGGTTGTAGAATCAAACTATGTTCTAACAATCTCCCCCTTTTTGATGATGACAAAAACTAGATTTTTTCAATTAAAATCAAAGAATAAAAGGTATCAGAGATTAAAGATAAAGAATAAAAGGTATCAGAGATAAACAAATAAAGAATAAAAGGTATTAAAGATAAGAAGATAAGGAATAAAAGGTATCAGAGCAACGAAGAGAAAAACTCCCCCTGTGTTGATTACTTCCTTTTATTTCCATGAGACTTGAGCATCAGAACTTTACTGTATCAGAGTTCATCAGATTCATCAGAATTTTGTACCTGTAAGCTTTTCAGAAGAAAGAAATTCAAATATATCAGAGTGTTAGAATGTTTGAGACTTATGTCTCAGTAATCCGTTATTGAAAAATATCATTCTTTCTCCCCTTTTTTTGTCAATTATCAAAAAGCACAAATAATCAGAGTTAAAATTGATCAGAGCTAAAAAGCGTATATATATATATATATTAAAAACAGAAGCAATGATAAGTTCAGAACATGTAAAAATATTACAGATAAACAAGTAATAAAAACAACAAGGAAATTTCTAAGAAGGAGGAGGAAGTCGTGTGAACAGAGCTTCCAACATGCTCTTGATTTGGGTGCTGGTTTCCTGTTGCTGAGATAACATGTTCGCTATTTCATCAATCTTGGTGTCCTGCTTATCCATTCTTTCATTCATCAACATATCAGATCTTTTCAAGTCCTCTAGAGTCTTCCTGTCAAGAGAGGAAGCTTGAGGATCTTTAGACACAGGATGCTTCTCAGAGCTTTCTTTAATATCTTCTTCTTGAACCTGTTCTTTAGCTGGAATCATCTGTTCTTCTGCAGGTTGAACTTTGGATGTTGGACACTGTTCAGACCAAGGAGCAATGTCCAGATGGAGAACTTCTTCCTTAAGCAGCTTGCTCAGAACTGGACCTTCAATTTCTTTCAGCAGATTGCTGAAGTTCTGTTGAGCCGTCCATAGCTCTGGTCTTGCAACTTAAAGGTTTCAGCGCATACATATCTTCTGAATTTTGTCCAGAGGAGGTCTGATACAACAGGATCAACCAGTTCCAGACTTGCTTGTTTCAGAGAAGTGATCCACTTGTGTATATCTGTTTCAAAGTTCAATATGCTGGAACCAACATCTGGATGTTTTGGTTTTGGGATAGCATTTTTGTGGTTGATGGCAGCAAGGCGTTCAAAGACTGTTAAATCAATGACAGTCTTGCTGTGGTCTTCTGAATTATCTTTAGGTGAGGGAGTGGGAGAGTTAGGAATTATGATTGGACTTGATGGGGAATTTGGTGGAGTTATTTCTGGTGAAGAGGGAAGTTGAGGAATATTCACAGTGGTGCCACAGGGAAATTGAATGGACAGAGGTTGTGGTTCAGGGGATTCAGAGGGTTGAGCCTCAGAGGTTTGAGTCTCAGGTTGTGGAGATTGTTCAGGTTGAGGAGAGGGTGGATTAATTTCTGGTTGTGGGATTTCTGGTATTGGAGAGAGTGGAGTTTCTGGTATTGGTGAGAGGGGAATTTCTGGTTGTGCTTCTGTGTGGATTTCAGGATTTGGATTATCTGTTTCGGGAGCAGAAGTGTGTTGGTCTATATCAGAAAGAACTTGTGCAAGTTCTTGTTCTGGTATGGTTTCAGTATTTGGATTTTGTGGTTGGGAGCGAGATCTTCTGAGGGTTAATGATTCAGAAGGATCAAAGTCAGGGTCAAAATCATCAAAAGTTTGAGGTGTTGGGTTTTCAGATGGAGTTGGAATTTGAATTGGAATAGATGTTGATACAGCAGTTGAATCTAAAACAGTTACAGAAGAAGGATTACCTCTTCTTGGGAGTCTGTTGAGATGATCCTTCTGCAACAGCTTTTCTTTTCTTTGTCTTCTTCAGAACAACCTCTGGAGCCTTCTGCTGAAGATCTTGAATATTCAGATTTGGTGTTGTACCATCAGCTTTACAAGCATCCAGATATCTCAGAATGATTTCTGGTTTAGAGTCAATCTCTGAGAACAGAGGGAAGTTTTCCAGAGGGACTCTTCTGCTGGAGATTTCAGCAAAAGGAGTGACGCTGGGCTCCTTCTTAATGTTCTCTATCAACTTCATTTTCTTTAGATTTTTGGCATTCAGCTGCTTGCCAACAGTAGGTTCCATAGTGCTGATTTCTTGAGCCTCTGTCAGATGATCAATCAGCTTATTCTCTGTAAGAATATCTGATATCAGTCTTCCTAAGGGTATCAAATCCCTTTTTGTACGTTCCTCTTCTCTTGTTTCTTTGACACTTATTCTGAGATGGTTGAACAGAAGATGAGCCAGATTTATCTTGACCTTCTAAGAGATAAAATAGATCAGAAACTGCTGATCAATATTAATGTAATCAGGAGAGCTGGTAGGCTTCATGTGGTTGAAGCAGCCCAGAATGATCTTGGCCCAAATTTTGTGCTTGTCTTTCAAATCCCTTATCTTGCTGGAGGGAAGCCCCAGCATGAAAATTTCCCTTGCAATTAGGGCAGCATCTTCACACCTTTCTGCCATATCAATGCAACGAACACCGCCACCATTGTAGCCTATCAAGCGAGCAATGAGGTCTTCAGTGATAACAATCTTCTTCCCCATGATGTAAGACGTAACTTGATGATTTGAAGAAGAAGCGTGAATCCAAAATTCCTTTACCAGAATAGGAAATGTTGGACCCACCAGCCTGTCAAAATACTTTTCCCAATCTTGAGCTTTAACCTCTTCAAATAAATCAAAACCATTCTCCTTAAGACTGTTGAAATCCACGATTAATTCTGACAGAACTTCAAAATTCTTGATTGGAGTTAGAAGCGTTCTGAAGGGTACTTCATATTGTTCAGATGAAACCGTTTTCTGGGAACCTGAAGAAGGAATGCTGGAAGAAGCCATGTTCACACAAGGTTTTTGTGAAAAATATTGAAAGGTTTTCTTGAGAAAGAAGAACACTGAAATCAGAAATATTCAGAGAAAATGAAAGTGAAGGTAAAACGTGTAAATGGTGTGAAGTGTGTTTAAGTAGATTTCTAAAAAGGTTTTGAAAACATAAACGTTAAGAGAGAGAAATTAATAATGATTATTAGCATTTAATGATAGCTGATTTTAGGGGATTCAGAAAGATATTTGGAACGGTTACCCATGACACGTGTCTCAATGCACCCAATCAGCGCTTTGCCTTTTCAGAAACGTGAACGCGTGTTCAGCCTCAGAAAATAGTTGATCACTGGATGACACTTGTTTGCTTGAGTGAATAACACATTTCCATCCTTGAAATGAAGCGCTCAGATCTTCATGGATAGATTCTGATACAATCTGCACTTCTAAAATTCTGAAGGAAGATTGATCAGTAGTTCACAGAAAATAAACAAAGTTCTGAAGGTTAATATATGGAATCAAAACAATTTTATTCTGGACAGAGCTTCATGCTGAGATGTTTCAGAATAAATTTGAACCTATCTTCAGAAAGAGGTTTTGTGAAAATATCAGCCCATTGATGGTCTGTGTTAATAAATTTTAAATTTAAAATCCCTTTCTGAATATAGTCCCTAATAAAATGATGTTTTATTTCTATATGCCTAGCCCTAGAATGTAAAATTGGATTTTTACTTAAGCAAATAGCAGAAGTATTGTCACAGAGGATAGGAATGTTACTCTCAAATATTTGAAAGTCCTCAAGTTGACTTTTCATCCAGAGCATTTGTGTGCTGCATCCAGCTGCTGCTATGTATTCAGCTTCTGCTGTTGATAGAGCAATTGTGGATTGTCTTTTGCTGGACCATGAGATCAGATTTTCTCCCAGAAACTGGAAGCTTCCAGAAGTGCTTTTACGTTCTACTCTGTCTCCAGCAAAATCAGCATCACAATATCCTACTAAGCTGTAATCACTTGATTTTCTATAAAACAGACCCAGATTAATAGTACCTTTCAGATACTTGAAAATTCGGTTAACTGCTGTTAAGTGAGATTCTCTAGGATTTGATTGGAATCTAGCACAAATGCATACACTGAATAAAATGTCAGGCCTTGAAGCCGTCAGATAGAGAAGAGAACCAATCATACCTCTGTAGACCTTCTGTTCTACCTTTTTACTTACCTCTTCTCTTTCCAGAATGCACGTGGGATGCATTGGAATCTTTGATGGCTTACACTCTGAGAGATCAAATTTCTTCAGGAGTTATCTGACATATTTGCTCTGATGAATGTAAGTTCCTTCTGGGGTTTGATTGATTTGAATGCCCAGAAAGTGTAGGTGTTTAGGTATTGGCTTGCATTTTTGGTAAATCCCAAGTGTATGTGTGAATGTCATGACTGATGTCATAACATTCTAGTTCAGTTTGTACTGACTCATTAGGTACCTTTGCAGAAAAATATTGTAATTCAAATACTGATGTTTATAAGTGTGTATCTGAGCATTTTGCAAAATGATCACATTTTGCTAAATCAGTAGACAGGTTTTCTCAGATGTCATAACAGATGTTATGACATCCTGTTCTGAACTAACGGGATTGCAGGATCTGATAAGTCTGAGTTTTTTCAGGAAATAACTCAGTCCTTCCTGAACAGAATCCTGCGTTTTCTGAGGAGCAACCTAGCTCAACCCTAACCTGGTTAATAAAGTCCTGTGACCTGTTCTTTAGGTCAAACGGAATTAACCCTAGGTTTTTGGAAACCCTAACTGAAGTTGCAGCTGCTATATATTCAACAGAGCTGCTGTTTTTCAAGGATCACTCTTTATTTTATTAGAAGATCATTTGTAATCTGTATAGATTTGATTATTGTACTCCAAGCAATTATCATTGTGATAAGTGCCTTGGAATAGGTTTCTAATTGTAAGGGTTGTGTAGCACTCAAAGCTTTGAAGCAAGAGTGTTTGAATGTTCCTTGACTAAAGCTGTGAAGCAGAGTCAAGTTAGATGTGTGCATCACTCAAAGCTGTGAAGCACGAGTGATTGTGTTGCTTGATTAAAAATCTGTGAAGCTTAATCAAGTGTTTGTTTTTGAAGAGTGTCTTCATCAATTCTTAAGTCAAATTGGTTTATGTATCACTGCTGTGATTGAGGGGGAGTGAGTAGGAACTCAGGTTTAAGTTGTACTTAGATTAGAATTGCATTGGGTAGGTCTTAAGTGAAGGAGATAAACTGGTTGGTTTATTCCTGAATTAACATCTCTTATAGTGGATTCTCTCCCTGATTTGGTAGCCCCCAGAGTAGGTGTTGTTGCACACTGAACTGGGTAAACAATTGACTGTGTTCTTTATTGCTTTTGTATTTACTGTCATATAGTAAGTCAGATACGGTGTCATAACATTGAACGTGACATTAAGTATCTGCAGCCAGAATTTCAATTGGCATCAGAGCAGGCACCCTGCCTGTATTACTGGGTGAGATCTAGGGATATCACTTTCTGGCACTATGGACAAAGAAGGAGTTTTTGGAAATAGACCACCCATTCTGGACGGAACCAATTATGACTACTGGAAACCTCGTATGATTGCCTTCCTAAAATCTCTGGACAAAAAGGCTTGGAGAGCTGCTGACAAAGGATGGATTCATCCCACCATAACTGAGATAGATGGGACAATCAGTCTGAAGCCTGAGGAAGATTGGAGTAAAGAAGAAGATGAGTTAGCTCTGGGAAATTCAAAAGCTTTAAATGCCTTGTTCAATGGAATTGATAGAAACATTTTCAGACTAGTACATCAATATGAACTGGCCAAGGAAGTTTGGGACACTCTCAAAACTACTCATGAGGGCACTTCCAAAGTAAAAATGTCAAGGCTTCAGATGTTGACTACCAAATTTGAGAATCTAAAAATGATGGAAGATGAAACCATTCATGAGTTTCACATGAACATCTTGGAGATTGCCAACACCTCAGGAGCACTGGGAGAAAAGATGTCAGAAGAAAAACTGGTGAGGAAGATTCTCAGATCCTTGCCTAAAAGATTTGCAATGAAGGTAACTGCCATAGAGGAAGCCCAGGACATTAGCAAGTTGAAAGTGGATGAATTTATTGGGTCTCTTCAGACTTTTGAGATGGGGATCACTGATAATGGTGACAAGAAGAACAAAAGCATAGCACTTGTATCTAACACTGATGTTGAATACAAGGAGGATGAAGAGGAAAACATATCAGAAGCTATTGCCATGCTTGGAAGACAGTTCAACAAGCTCATCAAAAGAATGGACCCAAAGTCAAGGTCTAATGTTCATAACATTCCCTCTGACATTGACAGTTCCAGCAGAAGACCAAGGTCAGAAGATAAGGGAAACCAAGGCAGAGGTATTCAATGCCATGGATGTGAAGGATATGGACATATTCGAGCTGAATGTCCTACCTTTCTTAAGAAGCAAAAGAAAGGAATGACTGTTACTTGGTATGACTATGATTCAGAAAGTAATTCTGAAGAAGAATCTGCCAAACTAGTTACTGCCCTAACTAGTGTTTGTACTTCTGAAAGTGACACTAGTGATGAAGAAGTGACATTTGAAGAACTGGCTGATACCTACAAGAAATTGTGTATCAGAAGTGCTGAAGTCTGTGTGCAGAATGAGAAACAATCAAAACTCATTGTAAAGCTGGAGGCTGAAAAAAGGGCAAATCTTGAAACTATAAGTCATCTAGAAGGAGAAGTTCAATTGCTGAACTCACAACTGAATCAAATGACCAAATCTGTCAAGATGTTGACCAATGGAACAGACAAATTGGAAGAGATCCTTCAGGTTGGACAAAATGTGGGAAATAAATCTGGACTAGGATTTATGGAAGCAAAGAAATCTGGTACTGGTAAGCAAATGTCAAAACGGATGTCTCAACACAACTCTCAACATCCGGAACAGAGACATATGAAGAAAAGGTACCAAAGATGGAAATGTCATCATTGTGGGAGATATGGTCACATAAAGCCCTTCTGCTTCAGACTACATGGATATCCTAATCAGAACTCAGGTGTCAAACCTAAGTCTAAAAAGGTACCTCATGCTCCTAAATGGAAGAAAAAGGCTACTGCAATGATAGCCCACACTTCCCTGAGGGTCTCTGCAAAGGAAGATTGGTACTTTGACAGTGGATGTTCCATACACATGACTGGATTCAAAAATCTCCTCAATAATGTTATGCCTCACACCACCAGTTTTGTGACCTTTGGAGATGGTGCTAAAGGTGAAGTCAAAGGAGTTGTTAATTTGGACTGCCCTGGAGTTCCAAGTCTGAATAAAGTACTGCTGGTAAAAGGGTTGACTGCTAATCTCATTAGTATCAGTCAATTATGTGATCTAGGATTCAAGGTCAACTTCTCAAGATCTGAATGTCTAGTAATTAATGAAAAACTAGAGGTTGTAATGAGAGGAATCAAATCCAAAGATAACTGTTACGTGTGGCAGCCTGAGAACACTGATATCTCCACTATGTGTCAAATCATCAAAGAAGAAAAAGAGATGAAACTGTGGCAGCATAAGCTTGGTCTCCTTCATTTAAGAAGAATGAAAAGAGCTATCTCTATGGAAGCTGTCAGAAGAACTCCAAAACTACAGGTTGATAATATCTGTGATATGGCAAATAAACTTGAAGAAGAATGTGTTGTCAGAACCTTAAGTCATCTTGACAAGGATGTCGGAAATAACAAGTCTAATAAATTCTGTTCTCAAAACATCTGGTCAAAGCAGATGCTCCCTGAGTATAATGTTACACAAGATGTTGTGACATTGTGTTGTGACAATCTGAAAACAATCAACATTTCCTTGAACCCTATTGACTTTGAAGAGAAGAAGTCATTTAAACTGGAACATAGTTTCTCTAAGCTTCAGCTGACTGATTCTTCTACCAAGGCTCTTGTTGGAAATAAACTTGAAAATTTGAGGGGCAGGTTGGGTATTCACCAACATGAGAAATTATAGCAATTAATTTTGCTTAAAACAAGGGTTGAAAGGATTAATTTTATTAAGTCTATATTTAGTGGGTTAATCATATTCTTTCACAATTCCTTCAAAAGCTTTAAGAAGTTGAAGAGACTCCCTTTTACCCCCTACCTCTCTCATCCTTGCAACCTGTTACCTCCTCCCAATCAAAGATTTTTCTCAAACTGCTACCATTACTCAAAGTCAATCAAAATGTCTCAGACATCGTCTTCAACCATGGCGACTTCGTCTTCCTCATCATCGTCATCATCTGACCAAGATTCTAGGGCAATCACTACATGCTTAGAATCTGAAGTTCTTGAGGTCACTCCTCTCAGGAAGATGGCAACTGACCCAGCCAGAGTCAAAAAGCTCAGAACCAGACATGCAGGAAGAGCTCAAGCTACAGCCTCTGGTAATTCTTCTCATCCTTCGTCTTCTGTACCTAATAGAGAAGGATCAGTTCAAGTTCACCAAGCTATTGCTAGGCTGGTTACTAGTATACTGAGTGGCAACCAATCTGTACCGGGGATTTCTATCCCTTTAAATCAATCAGAAAGTCCAAATGTGGAAGTTTCTAAAAATGTAGATGTCACTGAGAATGTTATGACACCAAAAGACAACATTCAGAACCCCTCTGAAAAGGCTGCTGATCCACCTATCATTGATGTGGATGAAGATTACTCAGATAATAAACTGATTGCTAATGTGAACCCTAGCATAGCTAGGAGATTGATGAAAAGAAAGAGTAGTCAGAATGATAAACCTGATGCTAAGAAATCCAAGGCTGAAGGCATGGCTGAGAAAAGTATTCAGACAAAAGGGAAGAAGGCCCAGGTGCATACTGTTAGACAACCAATCTCTAAGAATAGTAAAGAACCTGAAACTTCTGATTCTGATGAGGAATCAGAATTTGAGATTGATATTGAAGAAACTCCCATCAGAAGGAAGCTCCCCCCCAGCAAGATTGCTAGAGTACCTGAAGTGCCAACAGACAACATCTCTTTTCATCATCCTGACAATGCAAACAGATGGAAGTATGTCTGCTTAAAGAGAATAGCCTTAGAGAGAGAACTCAACAATGATGCCTTGGAGTGCAAAGACATCATGGACCTGATCAAGAATGCTGGGCTAATGAAGACAGTGATAAAGTTTAACAAATGTTATGAAAATCTGGTTGGTGGAGTTTGGAAGTGTACTCAGTCGTTTTCTGCTGCTGCTCTTATTATTTTGTTTTGGATAACTGTATAATTTTATGAACTTGTATCTTTGGCCCATTTGTGGCTAAAGAGGGGGAGAATATTTTGGTACTTACTTAATTAGTACTTGACATTCTATTTTTCTGCTGTCACTTATTTCTGCTGCTATCTATCTCTGATTGTTTAGGGTCTTTAGCCAAAAATCTGCCAAAGGGGGAGTTTGTAGGTGTTTAGGTATTGGCTTGCATTTTTGGTAAATCCCAAGTGTATGTGTGAATGTCATGACTGATGTCATAACATTCTAGTTCAGTTTGTACTGACTCATTAGGTACCTTTGCAGAAAAATATTGTAATTCAAATACTGATGTTTATAAGTGTGTATCTGAGCATTTTGCAAAATGATCACATTTTGCTAAATCAGTAGACAGGTTTTCTCAGATGTCATAACAGATGTTATGACATCCTGTTCTGAACTAACAGGATTGCAGGATTGGATAAGTCTGAGTTTTTTTAGGAAATAACTCAGTCCTTCCTGAACAGAATCCTGCGTTTTCTGAGGAGCAACCTAGCTCAACCCTAACCTGGTTAATAAAGTCCTGTGACCTGGTCTTTAGGTCAAACGGAATTAACCCTAGGTTTTTGGAAACCCTAACTGAAGTTGCAGCTGCTATATATTCAACAGAGCTGCTGTTTTTCAAGGATCACTCTTTATTTTATTAGAAGATCATTTGTAATCTGTATAGATTTGATTATTGTACTCCAAGCAATTATCATTGTGATAAGTGCCTTGGAATAGGTTTCTAATTGTAAGGGTTGTGTAGCACTCAAAGCTTTGAAGCAAGAGTGTTTGAATGTTCCTTGACTAAAGCTGTGAAGCAGAGTCAAGTTAGATGTGTGCATCACTCAAAGCTGTGAAGCACGAGTGATTGTGTTGCTTGATTAAAAAGCTGTGAAGGTTAATCAAGTGTTTGTTTTTGAAGAGTGTCTTCATCAATTCTTAAGTCAAATTGGTTTATGTATCACTGCTGTGATTGAGGGGGAGTGAGTAGGAACTCAGGTTTAAGTTGTACTTAGATTAGAATTGCATTGGGTAGGTCTTAAGTGAAGGAGATAAACTGGTTGGTTTATTCCTGAATTAACATCTCTTATAGTGGATTCTCTCCCTGGCTTGGTAGCCCCCAGAGTAGGTGTTGTTGCACACTGAACTGGGTAAACAATTGACTGTGTTCTTTATTGCTTTTGTATTTACTGTCATATAGTAAGTCAGATACGGTGTCATAACATTGAACGTGACATTAAGTATCTGCAGCCAGAATTTCAGAAAGAATTTCAGTTCCCCCATTAGGCTCATCTCAAATTCTGCCTACATACACTTAGCAAACTTTCTTCCCAGAGAAGGTTTAGTAGATCCAAATATGATACATCAACATAAATCTGACATACTAAAATGTCATTCTTAACTGTCTTACAGAATAAAGTTGTGTCCACTTTCCCTCTGGTGAATTCCTTTTCTAACAGGAAGTTACTTAGTCTTTCATACCAAGCTCTGGGAGCTTGTTTCAGACCATAGAGTGACTTCTTTAGTTTGAAAATATATTCTGGATTTTTGGAACTTTCAAAACCAGGGGGTTGGTGCACATATACCTCTTCTTCTATATAGCCATTTAAGAATGCACTCTTAACATCCATCTGATATAGAGTGATGCCTTTATTAACAGCAAATGAAATTAAGAGTCTAATAGATTCTAACCTGGCGACCGGAGCAAAGGTTTCTGTATAGTCTATCCCCTCTTGCTGACTATAACCTTGTGCTACCAATCGTGCCTTGTTTCTGATGACTTCACCTTGTTCATTCAGTTTGTTTCTGAACACCCATTTTGTTCCAATGACGTTGAATCCTTTTGGCTTAGGAACTAGATCTCATACGTCATTTCTTGTGAATTAATTTAGCTCCTCTTGCATTGCTAGAATCCAGTCATTGTCCAAAAGTGCTTCATCAATTGTTGATGGTTCAATTAGAGAAACAAGTCCCATGAGGGATTCTTCAGAGTTTCTGAAGCTAGCTCTTGTTCTGATTGGATCTTCCTTTCTTCCCAAGATTGTTTCTTCTGGGTGATCCATGTTGCTTCTGGATGGTCTTTTCTGGAGTTGATCCACATAAGGTGCTGGATTGCTTGCAGTTACTCTTTCTGATGTTGAGGGAGTGTCTTTGTTAAGAGCTTCTGATGACTTGTCTTCAGTACCTGTGAATTCAACTTCCATACCTGCAAGTAATTCATTCTGCTTTGACTTTTGAGAGTCAAGCTTATCATTAAAACGAACACTGATTGATTCTTCCACAATCTGTGTTTCTGTATTGTATACTCTGTACCCTCTTGAGCGTTCAGAGTATCCTAACATAATACACTTTTGTGCTTTAGAGTCAAACTTGTTCAAATAATTTTTTGTATTCAAAATAAAACAAGTACATCCAAGTGGATGAAAATATGAAATGTTGGGCTTTCTGTTCTTCCACAATTCATATGGAGTCTTTTCTAGAATAGGTCTTATGGAGATTCTATTCTGAATGTAACACGCTGTGTTTATTGCCTCTGCCCAGAAGATCTTAGCAACGTTAGTCTCGTTGATCATGGTTCTGGCCATTTCTTGCAATGTTCTGTTCTTTCGTTCTACAACTCCATTTTGTTGGGGAGTTCTAGCACAAGAGAAATCATGCAGAATGCCTTTGTCATTAAAGAATGACTCAAAATCTTTGTTTTTAAATTCTCCACCATGATCACTTCTGACTTTAACGATTCTAATATCCTTTTCATTCTGAACTTGGTTACAGAAGGTGACAAACACAGAGTGTGACTCGTCCTTGTGTCTTAAGAACTTTACCCATGTCCATCTACTATAGTCATCTACGATTACTAACCCATACTTCTTGCCACTGACTGAAGCAGTTTTAACTGGTCCAAATAAGTCAATGTGCAGAAGTTCTAATGGCTTAGAGGTGGAAACAACGTTTTTAGATTTGAAAGCTGGTTTTGCAAACTTGCCTTTCTGACATGCTTCACACAGAGCATCTGAATTGAACTTCAAGTTAGGAAGTCCTCTGACCAGATTGAGTTTGTTAATCTGAGATATTATTCTCATACTAACATGTCCCAATCTTCTGTGCCAGATCCATTGCTCGTTGTTAACAGACAGAAGACACTTTACATTCTGACTTTTCAGTTCAGAAAGTTTTATTTTATAAATGTTGTTTCTCCTCTTTCCATTAAATAGGATAGTCCCATCTTTCTGACTAACAGCTTTGCATGAGTTTTGATTAAAGATTATATCATAACCGTTATCACTTAATTGGCTTATGGATAACAGGTTATGCATTAATCCATCTACTAATAAAACATTACTTATAGAGGGAAGATTTCCATTACCTATTGTTCCAGAGCCAATGATCTTTCCTCTCGGATTGCCTCCAAAACCTACGTGGCCTCCAGGCTTAAGTTCCAGGCTTTGGAACATATGCCTTCTTCCCGTCATGTGTCGTGAGCAGCCAGAGTCTAGGTACCATGATTGGTGTTTCTGCTTTGCTGCTAAATATATCTGCCACATGTATTATTTTATCCTTAGGTACCCATTTTTTCTTGGGTCCTGATTTTTTAGTTTTACCAAAACTCTGGTTGAATTTTGGTTTGACAGAATAATTACCACTAGTATATTTGAAGTCATGTGTGTGCCCATATATAAAGTGTGAATCAAGTGAAGTGCGTTTTATAACTAAATCCATGGCATTCTTTAGTGTAGGTACCTTACCTTGGTATCCTATTCCTTTTCTGCCATTTCTGCTAACTCCATAGATCATTGAAGCCATTTTGCTTCTATCTATGTTGTTAGCTAGAAACTTCTGAAAGCTGTGATTATACTCCTTGATGATCTCATCAGCATTGCTGGGAGTTTCAGGGATTGTTTCCTTCTGAGAGTTTTGCAATAGATTTTCTAATTTTGAAATTTTATCTTTTAACTCAGAATTCTCCAATTTGAGACTCTCAGTCTTATCATAGTCAGAAGCAATATTCCTTTTCAGGTTTCTGAATTTGACTCTGATCTGCTGATATCTTTCCAGAATTTCATTAAGGCTTTCAGCTAGTTCAGCCTTAGTAAAGTTTATAGCAAAGTCAAAAAATACCTCTTTTGTATCTGATTCAGAGTCTGACTCAGAAGCTTCACTGTCTTCTGTTATGTTTGCCATGAGAGCTATGTTTGCTCTTTCATCATCTGATTCTGAGTCAGCTTCAGATGTGTCAGAATCATCCCATGTAGCCATGAGACTTTTCTTCTTTTCCTTGCCAAACTTCTTTTTGGGCTTTTCCTTCTGAAGCTTTGGGAAATCGCTTTTGTAGTGCCGTTGCTCGTTACATTCATAGCAGATGATGTCTTTGTTATTTGGCTTTCTGCTTCCTGAAGAGCCTTCAGATCTTCTGTGTCCAGAGGAGGATTCTGACCTTCTGTATCTGGAGAAGGATTCATTCTGATTCTCTGATCTTCTGGGATTCCTGAACTTCCTTTGCCTCTGCTTCCATAATTGGTTCACCCTTCTGGAGAGGAGATATAGTTCATCTTCTTCTGATGAAGACCCATCAGAGGTTTCTTCTACAGCCTGCAAAATTTTGGAGTCAGATTTTCTGTTAGATTTTAAAGCTAATGGCTTACCTTGCTTTTGAGGTTCATTTGCTTCTAGCTCTATCTCGTGACTTCTGAGGGAGCTGACAAGTTCCTCCAGAGAGATTTTGTTGAGATCCTTGGCTAGCTTAAGCGCTGTGACCATTGGCCTCCACTGTTTTGGCAAGCTTCTGATGATCTTCTTAACATGATCAGCAATGGAATACCCTTTGTCAAGAACTTTGAGACCAGCAACTAGAATTTGAAATCTTGAGAACATAGTCTCTATTGATTCACTCTCTTCCATCTTGAATGCCTCCTACTTCTGAATGAGCGCAAGAGCTTTGGTTTCTTTGACTTGATTGTTGCCTTCATGCGTCATTCTCAGAGAGTCAAACATATTCTTTGCAGTGTCTCTGTTTGATATCTTTTCATATTCAGAATAAGAGATGGAGCTGAGAAGAATTGTTCTGGCCTTGTGATGATTTCTGAAATCACGCTTTTGCTGATCAAACATTGCTTTCCTGTCAATCTTCTGACCACTTCCATCCACTGGGTGCGTGTATCCATCTGTCACCATGTCCCACAGATCAGCATCACGGGCCAGAAAGAAGCTTTCAATTCTATCTTTCCAGTAGTCAAAGTTCTCTCCATCAAAGACTGGAGGTTTGCCACTGAATCTGTCTCTTTCTTCATTGTTGTCATTGCTGATGTTTTGATGTGGTCCTGCCATTGTGTTTTTCTGAAGCTGGATCTTGTACTGACCCGGTTAAGTGTTATAAGCTCAGAACCAGGCGCTCTGATGCCAATTGAAGATGTGAAAAACACAAGAAGGGGGGTTGAATTGTAAATCTTAAAATCAAATGCAGACAACACTGTATTTTTATCCTGGTTCGTTTGATCTCAAACTACTCCAGTCCACCCGTCAAGATGATTTCGCCTCTCTCCAATGAGGTCTTAATCCACTATATTCAACTGAATACAACAACTACTTTAACAACTGTTAAAGCCTTCTTGAGTCTAACCACAGACCGGTTTATCTCAAGGAAATTATCGTACAGATAATTGAACAAAAAGTGTGTTTGATGTTTTCTAATAAAACTATATATCACAACTGTGATAATACACAATATTAAGCTTAGAATGAAACTGGATTTGCTAATGCTTTTGAGTAGGCGTGGTTGAAAGCTTTAGCTAATTGTATGAGTGAGTTCGTTTATGTAGGCGTGTATATGCATGAAGATTATTAGCCTTTTCTTTTCTCACACGGTCTTGTTTAAATAGCCAAGGAAGAGATACGTTGGTTATCCATAAATCACTTTCAATGATAATAACGTTCTTTCCTTTTTGAGAAGATCTTGTCTTGGAATAAAGTCGTTGGTAATAAATCTGTCTTGAATGCTTAGTAACGTTGACACTTCAGAGTGTTCTGCTAATGATAATCAGAGTGTTCTTGGCTTTAACTTATTCTAACGCTTCTGAGTGCTGATGACTTGGTAAGGATCTTGATTAGAGTCAGAGTATTTTATGCGCAGATTCTGTTCATCAGGCTTCAGTGTATGATCTGGTAGCTTCAGCGTGTAGCACATGTTATTGATCTTCTGATGCTGACATATCTTCTGATGCTGATGTTGATATTGATCTTCTGATGCTGATTCCATCAGAGTTTCTGTAAACACAAAACATAATTTTAAGTAGCATATATGTCATATATATAAATCTTACAATTTATTTATTCTTGTATTTTGTTATCATCAAAACTCTAATTGAGGGTTGTAGAATCAAACTATGGTCTAACATATAGTGGTTCAAGAACTGAAGACGCATGGAAACAAAGCAAAGGACAATAACTCATGTAATAGTATATATTGTCGAGTGCTGGAAAGCTGATTGTAGTCTACGGCTATTGGTGTACGTAATATATAAGTAGATTTATTCTATGTGAAAAAGGTTTGAGATTTTCAATGTTATTCTCTATAGAATTCAAACATTCAAGTCACAAAGATAATAAAAAATTGTGAGAAATGTATGAATATGTGTTCAACTTTTAATTCAAACAAATGAATTACAAATTGCTTAGCTATTTTCATTTTAATTTGTTTATTTTGTCATCCAATTAATCTTGCATTTCACTTAGAATTTCTATACAATTGTTCTACATTCAAACGCTGAATCTTCAAGCAAAAATAAACTTTCTCAACTTTTCTTTACACAAATTATCTTTAGGATTTTTTTCGAGTTTAATCCCTTAAGTGAACTAAAACTTGTGATTTGTTTTACTAAAAATACCAGAAACACGTGGAAAACCTCAATGTGAGAGTTAAAAACCACATGTCGTCCAGACTATAATCAAATAAGTGTACAAGAGATTCTCAAATTTATTCACAAACTAGTGTTAACAACAGCAAAATGACAAAACAAACTAGCTTACAAATAATAAATAAGATAAAAATACTCAAATATGTAGTTTCACTATGAAGCCAATATCTCTCAGCTCAGTTTTTGTTTTGAAGATCCGTACGTTCAAAATATAATAATAGTTGTTGCAAATTTGCCCTCCAAAATTGAGCTTGATCCAACAGTTCACAAATTCAGAATCGTCGATTTATTGAGGATGGTTGCAGAAAAACGAGAAAACGCTTCTCTCCTTTTTTCTCTCTTTTAAAGTTGATTTTTTCCTTCTTTTCTCTCTATATCAGTCCTAAATTTGACTATCTCCATTTAAATAACTGATGCACAAATAGGCTGACATTTTTGGGCATTTTGTCACATAGGAAGAGATCCCAAACACAACAAATCTCCCCATCACAACTATGTGGAGGAAATCACAAAAGCGGCGATATCATAACAAGGTTCAAACTCCCATCTTGGTAACACTTTACTCATCATATCAGAACCATTATCATCCGTGTGAACTTTAGCTAACTACAACAACTTAGCATCTAAAACATCACGTATCCAATGTCTAACATCAATGAGTTTTGACCTATTATTAAAAGTTGGATTCTTACCAAGATGAATAACAATTTGACTATCAACAAGTAACATGTATTTGTCTTGAAAAAATCCAAACTCTTACAAAAAAATTCTTCAAAAATAGTAACTCTTCGCATGCTTCAATAATGGAAATAAACTCAGTCTTTGTAGTACATAATGCTACATGCTTTTGAAATATGGATTGCCAAGCCACAACTCCCCTTGCAATATTTATCAGGTTGCTTGAAGTGGAATTTTTGGAATCAATGTCTATCAGTCATATTTGAGTCATAGTACCCTTCTAGAGTAGACTTATCTCCTCTATAGCAAAGCCTCACACAAGTAGTACTATAAAGATATCTTAAAATCCATTTTACAACATTCAGATTCTCTCTACTTGGATTTGACAAAAATCTATTGACTATACCAATATCATGTGCTATATTTGGCCTTATACACGCGATTGCATACATAAATTTACCCACAACATACCCATAAGTGTCATACCCCAATTTTTCTCTAGGGTCGTTCATTCATCGCATTCACATCATTAGTCATATTTAAGTTGACCAAAAGCCAATTTAAATCAACATTTGCATTGTTTTAGAGTTTAATAATACATGTTATCTCGCTTCATGCATTTTTATCTCTTTACCTGCTTCTTGTATTATGTTAGGTTATTTATATATCGATAATATTGATATTTCGGTTCTACAGACAGATCGTTAAAAAAGATTCGACACTGTACAAAAAACTAGCAGGCAACATATTTCGAGTTTTCATCTTTTTTCTTCTGCCTGTTTTATGAATCTGCGTTTCGCGTAGATCATGTTGGTATCCCCACTTTATTTTTTCCGTAGAGTTTGCAGTCTCTTTCTTAATTGTCAGCGTCTGTTCAGTCGGATATCCTTATTCTCATTTTTATTCTGATTTTGATCATTTACAATCATTTTTATTAATGTTTGTGATCTGTAATTTATTTTAATGTGTTCATTTCCTTTTTTCGATTAATTAATCATCCATTTTTTATTGTTTTTTAATTATTTTAAGTGTCCTTTTTTATTCACAAAAAATTAAAACAAAAATATTTTTGAATAGCTTTATTTTTACTCTTTCTTTTCTGTTTGTCACTTTTTATCAAAAGGATTTTTGGTGGATTTTTTTTAGCAATAACCAGGTATTGAAAAAAAATATACACAAATAACCATGTTTCAGAGAAAATTACGCAAATAACCATGTTTCAGAAAATACTTAACCAGAGGAGTCAAGTGAGATGGTGCATCCTCTTTAATTTTATATGGAGGCGCCAAATGAGGTGGCGCGTAGGTGCAATGTGTTTTCCCTAAGCCATCTCAGATGGCGCCTAAGTGCTTTTAAGTCCCAATTTTTTTTGCTTTCTATTTTAAATAAGAGACAATAAGTAAACCATATAGCATAGTGAAACTTCATTTTTTCATTAACAAATGAACAATTACATAATGAAAAAAAAACATGCATATTATTTAGTTGTCCCCTGGATCTCGGTAACGACCCGTGGTTCCGCACTCGCGTCCTCACCTATCTCATGGTGGGTTTCGTCAATTTTCTTGTTGCAGTTGGGTCGATGGACAAACGAAGTTAATGCATTTAGGATCCATGAAATCTGTTAGATCGTCATATTTGGAAGATCCACTTTAGTACAGTCGATTACCCATGCCCTTAAAGTTTGATCGTCTTGGTGGGGGCGGGGTTCCATGGATGGTCTATAGCACTGGTCGTCTGAGTAAGGGGGTAAAAAGGAAAAGAATCTTGGGGTGTTTGGTATTGCAATTGTTGGGTAACCTACATCTATTGAGAGTGAATACAATAATCCTGCAAATGGTTGGCATGACCCTCCTTCTACGCATGTCTACTACATTAGACATATCGTACAAAATTTCATGAGGGAGATCAAAGACAAGGCTCTTAGGAAAACAGTTATGAACACGGGGTATGCATTAACACAACCTTCGTTCAAACACTATCGCAACAAGATCAGATTGTCAAAGTCAGATGCAAGTAGGTGGATTGATGATATTCTAGTGGAGAAATGGACAATGATGGGGCCACATGACAACAAATCTTATCGAATCAATGAACAGTGTATTCAAAGGCTTGTGAAACCTCTCAGTAACCGCTTTGATGAAATCAACATATTTTAGGATGACTTCGTTGTTTGCAAAAAGAGATAAAATATGGAATGCGGTCTTACAATCGGGACAACTATGAAGTGAAAGTTGCATGAAATATGTTAAGGCAGAAGGTGCCAAAGACAAAACCCATCTAGTTTTAAGGTTTGACCGACATAGCCATAACTTCATTGTCAAAGAGACAATCGACCACAATGAGGGGCTGCCAAGACAAGAGTATAGGGTTATACTACCATCTTATTTTTGCTATTATGGAATGTTCCAAGCCTTTCGTATGCATTTCTCTTATGTCATTGTGGCATGTATGTATACTCATCAAGATGTATTACTACTTCTATCTCCCACTTATAAGTCTGAAAGTTTGTTCAGCGTATACAACAATGGCTTTCCAATGGTAGCGAAACCTGATTATTGGCCTGCATATGAAGGGGAAATAATATGGCACAGTGACCAAATGTGAAGGAATAAAAATGGTTGTCCCAAAAGCAAGTGTATCACAACTGAAATGGACTCCTTTGACAAGCTAGAAAAAGTGTGGTTTATGTCGTCAGGTCGGACACAATCGAAAAAGTTGTCCCACTCGTGCTACAAGCTCGACAACATAAAAATTGCATGCAAACTATCTGCACTTTTTAAGTTCTAAACGTAACTTTTTTTATTAAGAGAATTTGTTACAACAAACCATACACAAATATAAAAAAAAAACATGATAAAACATCTAAGAAATTACAACCGTCAAAACAATTTCATCTGAGCCATGCATCATCACCATTATGTCTCTGTCTATTTTGACTTCCTCCAACCAAGATTGAGGTTTTCCAATTGCAAGTGAGGTGACTGTTCTTCTTCTCTGGATCCTTCTAATTTTTTCCCCAGCATCGATGTCTCCCTCTAGACATCACATCAACTCTCTCTTCAGACGCTCCATGGAGTGAATGTGTCAAAACTGCATTTTCATCAGAGGTTTGGTGGCCGAGAATATAACGTATCCATCTCTGGTGAAAATCATGAGAGATGTCATGATGCAAATAACAGAGATAAAATGAGAAGATAATGTGAGAAAATGTGAAGAGTGATGGAGAAATGGGTGTTTTATTTATAGAAAAAATAAATTCATGTAGTAGACATCTCATATGGCGCCTCCTCCTCTTATTATAGTGCATGCGCCATCTCACATGGCTAAAACAAAGTGCATGCGCTAAGTGAGATGGCGAATAAAACAAAAAGGTTAGTGCATGCGTCAAGTGAGATGACACCTCCATTGTTGTATATTCTGAAACATGGTTGTTTGCGCGATTTTCTCTGAAACATGGTTATTTTGTGTTTTTTTTCAATACCTTGTTATTGCTAAAAAAAATCCTTTTTGGTCATTAGAAAAAAATATTCAAAAACCTAATTGTGTTTGTTTATAAGGATGAGATGAGGATTTGTGTATGGAAGGAGGCACATATCAGGATAACAAAACCAGAACGAAAACAAGAGGAGGGAATCTCTTCTTCGTGAAATCCAGAACCTCACCTACCGCTCACCATCATCATCAGTAGCACTCTGTGAATTCCACGATCCTCTAACATTCTTCATCACCAGTTCCGCTCACCCCCGCATGCTATCTTCCTGCTATAAGCCACAATTCCAGCCATTCCCCTTCTTCAATAAACCAATTGCACAATTACCACCAAACAATCCTCTACCAAACTACACAGACACAATCGTTCACCATCAGCCTTCAATCACATACCCGCAGAACCTCACGTAATATCCCCTCCGTCCATCGAACAACACCTAACAACTGGTAAACCCCACTGTGAACCACCAAACACCATCATCTAACCCATATACTCCCTTCAATCTTCTTCATATCTCACCACCAACTTCCGGTAGCTCGCACCATCATCACCGTTCATACTTCCCTCTATTTTCACAAGAAGTAACTACTTCAGAGCCCATTATTTTATTTGTTGGTTAAATTCAAATCAATCTTGGTTAAATCAAAAGTCAGATTCCCATGGGCAGTGGGAAATTTGTTCCATAGAGACCTAGACATAGTTATTGCTATAACTCTTAATAGTCTATCATGTGACTCTATATAAATCACATTGTATATCATTGTAAAAGTTAGTTGGACAAATTTATAAAGAAAGAAGTTCATAGTCCACTCCTATTTCTCTTCAATTTTTATTCAAATTGGTATCATAACGCATGGAAAATATGTTGGGACAAATGCCACGGCCATGACTTTCAAAGTCGAATTATGAGAACTGGAGTATCCAGATGAAGGTGCTGCTAGGATCGTTATATGTATGGGAAGTAACTAACGATGGGTTTGAAAAACCATCAAATACGACGATAAACACAGCTTCTTAGAACAAGGCGTTGAAATAAAGGCGAGCAAAGGATAAAACAGCATTTTACATGTTGTTCAGAGCAGTTAACGAATCAGTCTTCGAAAAGATAGCTGGTTTGACTACATCGAAGGAGGCGTGGGACACACTAGAAAAAGCTTTCAAAGGAGAATATAGAGTCAAGTAAGTTCAATTGCATACTCTTCGAGGATAAATGGAGAGAATGAAGATGAAAGAGATAGAGTCCGTATCAGACTACATCACTCGTGTGCAGACAGTGGCAAACCAACTTAATCGAAATGGAGAAGCAATGTCTGATGCTCGTATTGTCGAAAAGATTCTGAGATCTTTGACAGACAAGTTTTAAAACATAGTATGCGCAATAGAAAAAGAAAAAGACCTTTCGAAAATCAATTTTGAAGAAGTGGCTGGTTTGCTTGAGGCACATGAACAACGCAAAATAAAGAAGAAGGAGAAGGCTCTTGAGGATGCAGAACCCAACAGAGACGAAAAGGCACTTTTCTCTCAAAATTGGCGTGGGAGAGGACATGGACGTGGAGGATGTAATGGTATTCGAAGTTACCAAAATAACAACCTCGACAAAAGACAGTCAAGTCAACAAAACTGGCGTGGAAGAGGACATGGCCGGAGAGGTGATAGACCGAATTAAAATAATATCGAATGTTGCAAATGTAACAAACAGGGGCACTATGCGAAATATTACAACTCCTACAATTGCTAAACCTGTGGTAAAATGGGACATCTTGCAAAAGATTGTCGTCTCAGAAGAAAGGTAGAAGAAACAACAAACCTTGCTCTAGAAATAGAATCGAATGAAGGATTTCTGTTAATGACTCAAAAGGAATCAGATGCAGAAAATGACACTATGTGGTACATAGACTCAGGATCAAGCAACCATATGTGTGGTCATAAGCACTTGTTAAAAGAAATAAAGAAGATTGATGATAGTCATGTTTCCTTTGGAGATGCTTCGAAAGTAAGGGTCGAAGGAAAAGGAACAATCAATTTCTTGCAGAAGGATGATTCGATAGGATCTATCCAAGATGTGTACTATGTACCAAACCTCAAAGCAAATATTTTGAGTCTGGGACAACTCACAGAAAAGGGTTATTCGATTCTCATGGAAGATCGAAGCTTACACTTAAAAGACAAGTTAGGAAGTCTGGTTGCTCAAGTCGAAATAGGGAGAACTCGAATGTACAAGTTAAACTTGAGAAGCATTCGAGAAAAATGTTTGCAAGTCAATGTCGAAGACCAAGCATCCTTGTGGCATCTTCGTTTTGGTCATTTACATCAAGCTGGACTAAGGAGGTTAGCAAAGAAAAATATGGTGCATGGACTGCCAGACGTGGAATTCGAAGGAAAATTCTGTGAAGATTCTGTGTTTGGCAAACAGACGAGAACCTCTCTCCAATCGAAGGCAGAATATCAGGCTAAACAAATTCTGGAATTGATTCACACTGGCATATGTGGACCAATTACCCCAGAATCCTTCAGTGGCAAAAAGTATTTTATATCTTTCATTGATGATTTCTCAAGAAAAACTTAGGTGTATTTTCTGAAAGAAAAATCAGAAGCCTTCGAAGTGTTCAAGAAGTTTAAAATAATGGTTGAAAAAGCAACAGACAAGCACATTAAAGCCCTTCGATCAGCTAGAGGTGAGGAGTATACGTCGACAGTCTTTATGAAGTACTGTGAAGAACAAGGCATAAGAAGATTTCTGACTGCAGCATACTCACCTCAACAAAATGGTGTAGTGGAAAGGAAGAATCAAACAGTCCTTGACATGGTTCGATCAAAGCCGAAAAGAGCAAAAACATGTCGAAGGAGTTTTAGGCAGAAGCTGTACAGTATGCAATCTACGATCAAAATAGATGTCCACATTTGAAGCTGGGAGATTTAACACCTCAAGAATCGTGGAGTGGACAAAAGCCAATTGTGTCTCATTTCAAAGTGTTTGTAAGTGTGGCTTATGCACATGTACTTGATCAAAGAAGAAAAAAGATGGAAGACAAGAGTCAGAAATACATACTCATTAGATATGATGAGAAAACAAAAGGTTACAGACTCTTTGACCCAATAAACAAGAAGGTGATAATAAGTAGAGATGTTCGAATAAATGAAGAAAGCAAGTGAGACTGGAACAACTCCACTGAAGTTGTGGTCGAAGTACCAAATGTTATATCGAAAGATACTTTGACAGAACCAGAAGACTCTGATAATGAAGAAGGACCCTCGCAACCCAGGTTGCAAAGTTTACAAGACTTGTATGAAAACACAGAAGAAGTGCATCTCGTATGTTTGTTGGAAGACACTGAAGATGTCAGTTTCAAAGAAGCAATAAGAAAAAAAATTAGAAGGATGCCATGAATAAAGAAATCAAGGCCATCGAACGCAATAATACTTGGGAACTAGCAGAGTTACCAAAAGGAAGTCAAACAATTGGTGTGACATGGGTATTTAAGAAAAATATAAATGCACGAGGTGAAATTGAAAGATACAAGGCACGACTTGTGGCGAAAGGATACAGGAAGAAAGCAGGAATTGATTATGATGAAGTCTTTGCACCTGTTTCTAGAATGGAGACTATTCGACTGCTCATATCTCAAGTTGCTTAATAGAAATGGAAAATACACCAGATGGATGTCAAGTCAGCCTTTCTGAATGGCATGCTTGAAGAAGAAGTTTACATCGAACAACCCCTTCGATTCATGAAAATCGAAAATGAAGGAAAGGTGCTAAAGCTGAAAAGGGAACTTTATGGGATGAAGCAGGCACCACGAGCATGGAATACTCGAATTGACACATATTTCAAGGAAAATGGATATCAGCAATGTCCATTTGGACATGCATTATATGTGAAGAAGAAAAAAGAGAAAATATTTCTTGTTGCTCTCTATGTTGATGACTTGATTTTCTTGGGAAACAACAATCAGATGATCAAAGAGTTCAAAGGCATAATGACACATGAATTTGAGATGACTGACATAGGCCTGATGAAATACTTTCTTGGTCTGGAGGTACAACAAGAAGAAACAGGAATCTTCATCTCACAAAAAAAATATGCAAGAGATATCCTGAAGAGATTTAAGATGGACAACTACAATCCCATTTCGAAACTAATGGAGCCATGAGCAAAGCTTTCGAAATTTGATGGGGGGAGCTTGTCGAAGCAAACAAATTTCAAAGCTTGGTGAGAAGTCTTCGACACCTCACATGCACAAGGCTAAATCTTTCGCTGAGTGTTGGAATTGTGATTCATTTCATGGAAGAACCAGTTGTTGCACACTGGAAAGCTCTAAAGAGAATCCTTCGATATGTCCAAGAAACTGCATCACTTGGAATGTTATATTCGAAAGCAGAAGAATACAATTTAACTGGCTACTCTGATAGCGATTGATATGGTGACATTTATGATCTAAAGAGAACTTCAAATTATGTATTCTTCATGGGAAAGACCACTTTCACTTGGTTGTCAAAGAAGCAACCCATTGTAACTCTTTCGACCTGTGAAGCAGAGTATGTAGTAGCATCCTGGTGTGTATGCCATGCAATATGGCTGAGAAGATTACTGAGCAAGATCGAATCTAAACAAGAAGATGAAACAATAATTCAAGTTGATAATAAATTTGAAATTGAACTGGTGAATAATCCAGTCAACCATAAACGAAGAAAGCACATTGATGTTCGATTTTATTTTATTCGAGAACATGTGAAGGATGAAAGCATCAAACTGAAGCACGTTGCAAGCAAATATCAAGCAGCAGACATTCTCACAAAACCACTGTCGAAGGAGCTTTTCGATAGAGGCAAGAAAATGCTAGGCATGATGGATCGAAGGAATATTTGAATTTATGGGGGAGTTTTGTTGGTTAAATTCAAATCAGTCTAGGGTAAATCAAAAGTCAGATTCCCTTGGGCAGTGGGAAATTTATTCCTTAGGGACCTAGACATATTTATTGGTGTAACTCTTAATATTCTATGATGTGACTCTATATAAATCACATTGTATCTCATTGTAAAAGTTAGTTGGACAAATTTATAAAAAAAGAAGTTCATAGTCCACTCCTATTTCTCTTCAATTTTTCTTCATTTTTGTCTTAGTATTTCTATTTTTTTTGTTAGTTTTATATATGGCATTCCACATGCCCTCCTTTCCCTGGCTTGTTTTAAAATGCGAATAAGTTAATTTTTTTCTTCTTTTCATCGCTTTGGTAAATAAATAAAAACAAAAAAAAAGGTAGATAACTTTTCTTCATAATTAGAAAATTATATTTCCTTTTAATATATTTGCATGCCAGAAATATTATAGATGCATGCTTAGGTTTATGTTACTAATTAATTTCTTTTCAAAATAATCAAAAAGTTTTTCTTTTAGTTCTTTCTCTCTTAGAAATAATCTTGCTTGTTTTATGACTTTTGGTTGACTTCTCTGCTTAGCTTTAATACAAGAACTTGACTAGTTGGCTTGCATTTCTTACTTCACATGCGACCTTCGTATTATTTCTTTGTTATGATGGATTTGTCTGTTTGTTTGGAGTTTCATCTAATGCAGGGAGTCTTATATGATATTTTGATAATCATCTAATACTTTGCGCTTCATTTGATACCTTGGGCTTACCTGATGCATTCTTCGTTTGTGGTTTGATTTCACCTAATGTTGTTTCTGCTTGTGATTTATTTTCACTTAATGCCTGATATACTATTGGTTTATTCTCTGCTTGTGGCTTTAATCCAAATGACGGGAATACTATATTGACTTTATTATGTCAAGTTTAGGCTTCTTATTTGGTCAGACGTTCCTTACATTAACTTTTACTTTATGCTTTAGGATAGTCTCTTCATCTCCTCTCATTCTTCAATTTTCAAAAGCTTCTCATCTTTTTCAAAACCTTCTTGTTTTCAATAAACTTGACCACTTTCATAATAAACCTTGACCTTGTAAAGCGACTTTTCAAACTTCCTTTTATTTTCTTTAAGCAAATGCTAAACCACATAAGCATATTCTAACACTTTCGAAAAGACTAAAAAACATTCAACCTCATTCAAAACTTTTTGTGCTCTCGTGCACCTTTTCTCCTTTAAAACCTTTTCCAAAATTAGACATGAGTCATTTATAATCAAGATATCACTCCACTATCCCCATGGTTGTAAAGATGTCGACATTTTTACTTGAGTACTAGGGGTGTATCCAAACCCTCCCTCGTGTTGGTGCGTTGTCCCCCTTTTTCATACTTTGTAGGCGATTAGTCGAGTCTTCTCTTTAAAAATGATGATTTGTCTCTTCATTTAAAATCAATCAACACACCAAGTTTTATTATTTTTTATAAGAACTGTGTGGTTTTGATTCTTTATTACACTTGGTTGATACGTAGGCACAAGACTCTCGAAGTCTTTCCGAATCAAAATCTTAAAAACAATTTATTTTCTCATCTCTCCAGTCATATTTGCAAACAACTCTTTTTATCCAAATACACATATTTTCAAAGAGGTTTATGCAGAGTACCGTAGATGTTTAGGGTGCAAATACATTCCATTTGCATAACCAACCCATGTACCTTGATCTCTATTTTATTTTGGGTTTTATTCGCTCTTTTTTCATTTCCCTTTGGAAATAATAAAGTGTGGTGGCAACTTTCACTTTGTGAGTCAAGTTAATCAATGGCTTAGTCCCAACTTTTTGTTGCTAAAAGTGGTGACTTCACTGGGGACCAATCCTGAAGCGGGTTGAGCCTATCTTTTTTATTGTTGTTTGTACTATTATTATTGTTATTTTCTTGTTTGTATGGACTTTTCTGGTTTTCAGGGTGCTTGGTGATCTTTACAAGGACAAATCCTATACCCGGATTTAAGTTACACCTTGTTTAGGATGGGTAGTATACTCACTTCAACCTATGTGGAGAAAGTCCTTAGTAAGTTGATTTGAGATCCCCCACTCAGTGGAGGCCCCTTTGGGGTAGTATATGTTGAACAACAATTGTGAAAACATTGCTACTTTCGACCTGGGAGCCCGAGAAGTTGAGGACCTTAGAACCCTTTAACCATCTTGGACTTTTAAGATGTAATAAGGTGACTATCCGGGAGCAAGTCCTGACATAGTTGATATGCGATACTACACTCAGACGATTTTCTCTTGAATATATTACTATCCCCCGAGCAAGTCGGTAATTTGGTAATATCTGAAAGAGGATCGAAGACTCTGAGAAATTTTAGAACTCGTTTCTTGTACAGGTTATCCAAAACAATAGTGCATACCTCGTGGGTTGGTTCTTACTCTGATTACCTTGACTTCAGGTTCGTGGCTTTGAACCTGTGATCATGTTAAAGTACTTTGCGTTGCATAATATTTCATATCATTTGCATCCTCTGCATCATTCATGCATACATCTATGTTGCCCAGGATCTCATTCCCAGTTGTTTCTTTCTTCCAGTTATCTGTCAACCATCAAGTTGTTTCCTCAACAGAACTATGGAACTAGAGTTACCGTCAGATTAAGAATGGAAAACCAATAACAACACAACATAGAAGTCAGAATGGAAATCGATGAGTTGAAGTCAGGCATGGCCAAACTTCCTAAGAAGATGCAAGTTCTGATTTCCAGAGGAGAGCCCCCTTAAAGGACTGTGATATTTGAAATCTCAATTGTTGTTGTTCACCCTCAACCTATCCACAATCCAGTCACTACATGGCCAAAGTTTGGGTTGCCTCATTATTACTCTCCACCTATTGCAACTGCTCCAATGGTTGGCCAGTCTTCCCGACTAGTTTTTTAGACTCCAGTTTTCGTTGAACCTCATCCAATCATTCATACTACTTCTCATTAACCTATTGCACAAGCTGCTTATGGGAACCCTCTCTTTGAATACCATGCTTCCAATCCCCGAAGTGTGAGTCAGGGAGTTTTTGGCAAGTTTGAAGAGGTCAAAGAACAATATTAGACTTTTGAGAAGAGGCTCCAAGCTATAGAAGGCAATATGTTCTTCAGTGTTGATGCTAACAACATGTGCTTAGTTTCTAACCTTGTTATGTCTGCCAAGTTCAAGGCTCCTGAATTTGAAAAATACATGGAGCACACTTGTCCGAGAAGTCATTTGGTCATGTACTTCAGGAAGATGGTTGCTTAAACCAACAATCAGAAGCTGCTCATCCATTACTTTCAAGACAGTCTGAGTGGTGCTTCACTCAAATGGTATATGGGGCTTGAGAGGAACGGTATCTAGTGCTTCCAAGATCTTGATGATTTTTTCATGAAGTAATACAAATATAACCTTGACATGGCTCTTGACTGTCATCAACTGTAAAACATGTCTCAGAATGAGAAAGAATCTTTCAAGGAGTATGCTAAATGTTAGAGAGAATTAACATCTCAAGTTGAACCAACTCTAGCTGAGAAAGAGCTCACATGCATGTTTATGGATACCTTGTCCCCTTTATTTTGGGAGAAGATGATTGGTAGTGTGTCATCCATTTTCACAGAGTTGGTGACTATTGGACAAACGTTAGAAAAAGGCGTTAAGAATGGTAAAGTGTCTAAAGTTGGTGAATCTTCCAATGGTGCAAAGAAATCCTTTGGGAATTTCCAGAAGAAGAAGGAAGTCGAAGCCAATGCAGTCTCCTATGAGAGAGTAAGACCTCTGCAAAGGCCTCAATATTATGGTCAGCCACATGTAACTGCAGTTACTCCTTTAACCAAGGCTCAACCAGCATGGGCGGTTCCTCCCTAAAATCAGAATAGAGCTCCCAAGTACCAGCATAAGGAAGCTCGCCACATTGATCTGATTCCATTGACTTATACTGAACTATGGCCTGCATTAATCCAGAAATTGCTTGTTACTCCATGACCAACATAGCCCAATACATCAAATTTTCCTGCAGGGTATAATCCAAATTTCAAGTGAAACTTTCACGGTGGGGTAGTATGTCACTCCATTGAAGGCTGTAGAATCCTTAGGGAGAAGGTGCAAGATTTTATTAATAGCAAAATACTCTCCTTCAAGGATGTAGGTCTCAATATTGTCAATAATCCTTTTGTAGGACATGGCAAGTGAAGCTTAAGGCAGAGCTAGCCTACCTCCTAAAGCCAGTGTTTCACATAGGACAACTCATCCTTGTAGATAAGTAGTCACTAGGCCATGTTTCCTTCTTTTTACATTTTTCTTTAATTGCATCGGTTGTTGCTTTCAAACTTTGTTTATACTTTCATATTAATTTTAATAAAATGAGCATTGCAATGTTTTGATTCAATTCATTTTCATTTACTGCTTTCAAATATATATCTCGTTTTTACTTTCTTTATCAAGCTTTGGTTTATGCAAATATTGGAGGGAGGATGATGAAAATGAAATACCCATAATTGTTATTGGTATTCTTTCAAATAGCACTTTGCTGATGATGTACATGCATTGTTTCAATTCCCAAACACTTGAGAAATAAGAAAGTTAATCCCTTGTCAACCCCTTTGAGCCTAGAAGTTGGAGTTTCTTTCTGTATGAAAAACCCAAAATCTTAACACGTAGATGGGTAGTTCTCAGTTAATTTGGTTGTGCATTCATATGCAAGAACCTTTCAATAAAAGTTGCAATCAAGATTTCCTTCGCACATACCAAAGAAGTATCGAAGATGTCCTCTAAATAAAAAGTGATGATGATGGTTCCTCATAACAAGTAAGCAAGGCAGTCACTATCTTTCCAAAAAGAAAAAGAATGAAAAAATCAAAAGAAAAAGCCCGCTAAGTTAAAACATATGAAGGAGACTTGGGCAAAAAAATGGGGCATCGCGCTGACTGTAATCTCAAATGAAACAATTCAAGCAAAATTTAGGGATAACAAATTCAAAATAAATAGGTCCTCAAATCCTCAAAACTCTTCACCATAGTTTATTGAAGTCCTCAACAAAAAAAATGTTGTAAGAAGAAGTGACTTCCTTCTCAAGAATCTCTTGGTTTCTGAGCCATCATCATTACTATCATCACTATAATTCAAAAATCTCTTGGAACCTGAATGCATGGCCTAAGTTAACTGAACGTGGGGCTAAAGATCATCACGAAGATTGGGTTGGGTATAAATAAACTTTGAGCCTCTATACTTTGCTTCATAAACCGTGAACCATACCATGTTTCAATCCTTAAAAGACATAATTGAAGCCAGGTTTCTTTTGAAAGCATACTACAGCAAGGTTACGTAAACTGACTCCTAAGATCTTTTGCAAATCATTTGTCTTGGTATCAGACCTTTTCTTTCCCTTTCATTTTAAATGTACAAACCATTGTGTTTTTACCAGTGATTCATTTTCTATATATCAATAACATCATTCCAAAAATGATTTTGATTTCAAAATTTTGCATGAACTTTGCATTAGAGTTACCATGTTTGAATGAACAATTTTTCTTGCAAACAAACTTTCCTCATCTAGGAAGTTTAAATAGGTGAGAAACTTGGTCAGTGATCCTATCAAGGGCAAGTATTTTTCAGATCCTACTGTGAATCAGTTCAAGATTTGTTTCTCAGTGCAAGTTATTCTTAGAATTGGTTGGCCAGAAGATCTTTTTCAAGACTCATACTGGGGAAATCTTTCAAATAGTCATTTTAAGGACTGAAGCCATGACCAGTTTATCTTCAACAGTCATCTAATTTGGGGCAATCCCCAAGCATTCTTCAGTCCTTTCTCCAAATATCACCTGCTTGATGCATTTCACAAGTGTGATAAAGATATGTTCAACATTTTCCCAAATGGAGTTGGAAATGTTCCCTGTGTTGAGGAATCAGAGTTCCAATCATATCTCCACAAAAGAGTCAAACTCATATGTCTTAATCACTTACATTACATGCATTGATCATTTGCATATCATACATAGAAAAATTCACATATCACACACTGCTCAAAATGTGTGTTGTGCTCATTTGCATCTTTCGAGGTCTTGTTGCTATCAACATCTTACCTTGTGGTCAAAGTCCAACTTACTTGGCACCTACCAAAGCAGATGTATGTCTGTCTGTTTCTTTTTTCATCCAATTCTAACCTTTGATGTGTTTCTTTTCACCTTTATACAAGCTAATAATTAGATGTCACAGTTTTCTTTCATCCAAAGCCAATAATTGGATATCACATTTTCCCCTTCATCCAAAGCCAGTAATTGGGTGTCATATTTCCTTTTCTCTTCATCAAAAGCCAGTAACTGAATGACGTGGTATTTTTCATCCAAAGTCAGTAATTAGATGTAATATTCCCTAGTGAGCGTTTCTCACCTTGTTCAATGGTATTATTGGATGTCGTGACACCTTCTCTCATCAGTACATTAGCTGATGTGGTTCATTTTACTCTACCTCATCAATACATTACCAATGTAGGTCTATTTTACTCTTCTTTATCAGTACCTTAGATGATGTAGGTTGTTTCGCCATCCCTCATAAGTACATTAGCTGATGTAGGTTGCTTTGTTTTCCCTCATTAATACATTAGCTGATGTAGGTCTCTTTTGTTATTCCTCATCAGTACATTAGCTGATGTAGGTCGTTTTGCCTTCCCTCATTAGTGCATTAGCTTATATAGGTCTCTTTTGTTGTTCCTCATCAGTATATTAGCTAATGTAGGTAATTTTTCCTTCTCTCATCAGTAAGTTAGCTTATGTAGGTCATTTTTCTCTACCTTATCAGTACATTAGCTGATGTAGGTCATTTTTCCTTCCCTCTTCAGTATATTAGCTGTTGTAGGTCATTTCGCCTTCCCTCATCAGTATATTAGCTGATGTAGGTCACTTTGCTTTCCCTCATCAGTACATTAGCTGATGTAGGTCTGTTTTGCTCTCTCATAAGTACATTAGCTAATATAGGTCTGTTTTTCCTTCCATCGCCAGTACATTAGCTGATGTAGGTCGTTTTGCTTTTCCTCATCAGTATACTAGCTGATATAGGTTTGTCATTATTCTCCTTCATTAGTACACTAGCTGATGTCAGTCATATTTTGTTTTCCTTTATCAACATATTAGTTGAGAATGATCTGGCGACGCCATCTCCTTTCCCTAACAATTTTCCCAACGGAATTCCTTTGCATTTGCTTCATTGATTCCCACATAGCCAGTCTTTCATATCATATCATGTATGCAAAAAATAATTTCAAAAAGAGTCAATTCATTTCATTGTTACCCAAGGGAAAAAATTTGGGTCTTTCTGTATTTAATTACCTTTCTATCTAGTTAAGCATATTAAATATGGACAACTGTCATACCCAAATTTTGCCCCAAGGTCATTCATCCATCGCATTTTCATCATTAGTCGTATTTAAGTTGCCAAAAGTCAGATTAAACCAACATTTGCATCGTTTTAGAGTTGAAAAATACTCGTTATCCCGCTTCATGCATTTTTATCTCTTTACCTTCTTCTTGGATCGCGTTAGGTTGTTTATATTTCGATAATATTGATATTTTGGTTCTAAAGATAGGTCGTTAAAAAAGATTTGTCACTGTACGAAAAATTAGCAGGAAAAATATTTTGATTTTCACTTTTATCTGACTGTTTTTTGAATCTACATTTCACGTAGGTCATGTCGGTATGCCTGCTTTATTTTTTCGCTACAGTTTGCAGTCTCTTTCCTAACTCTCAACGTTTGTTCAATCGAATATCCTTTTTCTCATTTTTATTTCGATTTTGATCATTTGCATTCATTTTTATTAATATTTGTGACCCGTAGTTTATTTTAATGCGTTCATTTCCTTTTTTCAATATATTAAGCATCCATTTTTATCGTTTTTTAATTATTTTAGATGTCCTTTTTTATTCACAAAAAATTAAAACAAAAATATTTTTGAATAGCTTAATTTTTACTCTTTCATTTTCTTTTGTCATTTTTTATCAAAGGGCTTTTTGGTCATTAGAAAATATATTCAAAAACCTAATTATGTTTGTTTATATAGATGAGATGTGGATTTGTGTATGAAGAGAGGCACATATCAGGATAACAAAACCAAAACGAAAACAAGAGGAGGGAATTTCTTCTCTGCGAAATCCTGAACCTCATCTACCATTCACCATCATCAGCAACAACTACAATAAGGAACACGTTTCATATCAAACATTTCATCTTCACTTGAATGACTTTGATTAAAACTTAACTTGAAATGAGTAGCAAGAGGAGTGCTTACCACCTTAGAAATTTCTATTTGGAATCTTTGTAGCACTCTTTCGATATAACTTTCTTGAAACATCCAAAGTTTCTTCTCCTTTTTATCATAGAAGATTCTAATGCCAAAAATATGTTTGGCTGCTCCCATGTCTTTCATGGCAAATGAATCTCCCAACAACTTCTTTAACATGTCAATGTTAGAAATATTTTCCCTATAATAAGCATATCATCAACATATAACAACAAGATAATTAAATCATCATTATAAAAATTTCTAACAAAGATACAATGATTTCAAGTAGTCTTCTGGTATCCATGATCACGCATAACTGACTTAAAAGTCTTGTACCACTGCCTTAGAGCTTCCTTCAACCCATATAGACTCTTTCTCAATCTACACACATGATATTATTTTCCTTTAACTTGAAAACCGGTTATTTCATGTAGATCTCTTGCTTCAAATCTCCATGAAGGAAATTTGTTTTTACATCCATTTTCTCAACCTCTAAATCAAGAGTAGCATGTAAACTCAATACGGTTCTGATTGATTATATCTTTGCAACATGTGAGAAAATCTCATTAAAATCAACACCCTTTATTTAATAGAAACCTTTCACCATTAATCTGGCTTTATACCTTAGACACTTAAAGTTACTCTCATGCTTAAGTCTATAAATCCATTTGTTTTCCAAATCCCTTTTCCCTTTAGGCAACTTCACTAAATCATAAGTGTGATTATAATGCAATGGTTTCATCTCATCATGAATTGCATCCAACCACTTTTGATTTTCATCAATTTCCGTGGCTTCTTGAAAACACCCAGATCCACCCTTATCAATCAAGATCATATACTCATCAGAATTATACCTTGTAGAAGGTTGTCTCTGTCTATTAGACCTCCAAATTTGAACTTGAGATGATTTTGGAGGTTCACCAAGAACATCATCTTGTTACATATCATTCTAATTTCCATCATAATTAGTTGGAATATTTACCTCTTCTCCAATTTTTTGATCATCAACATAATCATGTGGCTCACCATTCTTATCATTACAACCAATAGTATCTAGATTATGAACATGAAACTGAATTGGATCAATATTAGACAAATTGGTATCATTCCTGGGTGTAGTCTTCCTCACCATATAAGTGTCTACAATAGTTTGGTCTTTCATGAACACCACATTATGAATTTCGATAAGCTTTTTCCCTATAGGATAATACAGCCTGTAACCAAACTCATTTGTCCCATAGCCGATGAAGACAAATTATTTTGACTTTGCATCCAAGTTGCATCTTTCATCCTTTGGAATATGCACATATTTTTTACAACCAATGAATCTTAAATGATCATACTTGACATTCTTTTCGCACCAAACTTTATTTGTAACTTCAATGTTCAAAGCAACAATATAAGTGAGATTAAGAACACGCACTTCTATGTAAAATGTCTCACCCTAATAATTATTGGGAAACTTAGCTTTAGAGAGCATACACCTTACTCTCTTAATTATTGTTTGATTCATCCTCTTTGCTAAACCATTCAATTGGGGAGTTTTAGGAGGAGCCTTTTCATGTGCAATACCATAAAACTTACAATAGGCATCAAATGGTCCACAATATCTACCACCATTTTTCAGAACAAACACATTTCAGCTTATTGTGTGTCTAAATATCAACCAAAGCATATAATTCTTTGAACTTCTCCAACACTTGGTATTTTATATCAAAGGCATAAACCCATAGTTTATCGAAATGATCATAAATAAAGGTAACAAAATAAAGTTCACTGCTAAAGGATTTTACCTTTAATTAAACACAAACACCAGAATGTACCAATTGAAGCAACTTTGACTTCCTTGAGAGAGGATGTCTATTGAAAGATACTCTAGTCTGTTTACTAGCCATGCAACTAGAATACTTCTCCAAATCTTCATTCTATAATCCTAGAAGAACATCTTTTTTGCTCGAAACATTCAGCCTCTTTTCACTAATATGATTATGTCTTCAGTGCCACAAAGATGATTCCATATCGATAACATTCACATTGTCCATAGCAACCAAATCTTTTGTCCAATACAGTTTAGAAAGCGTATTCCCTCTAGTCACAACAAAGTTACATTTGTTAAGGTTTCACTTTCCATAACTAAAGTGATTGTCATAAGCACAGTCATCAAGCATATGCAGAGAGATCGAATTAAAGCGGACATCTGAAGCATGTATGACACCTCTAAGTAACAATTGTTTTCCTATGTTGATTTACAAGAAAACATCTCCAACACCAATTACCTTAGATACACCATCATTACCCAGCTTCAACACTCCAAAGTCACCATAAGTATAAGATGTGAATAACTCTTTCCTTACTGTAACATGCAATATAACACCACTGTCAACTATCCATATTCTCTTGTCTGATACAAGATTAACAAACTCATGATCATGGATAATAACAAGATCATCACTAGTAGCAATGGTAACGTGATTATCATTCTGATCTTCATGTTCTCTTTGTTTATACTTACCCTTCTTGCCTTTGTTATCCCTTTTCCACGAATAACAATACTTATGTACATGTCTTGTTTTATTAAAATAATGAGACTCAAGATTCTTGTAACACAACTTGAACTTGCTTCTGCTATTCTCTCTACCACTCGTTGGTTCCTTTTTATGACTTCTCCCCCTATTTTTAATGACAAGTACCTCAGATTGAGACAAAAAACCACATTTCTTCCTTCTGACCCCCTTATTAATAATACCATTGTTAGTCATTTCCAAAGAAACAACGCCTCTAGAAGAAGAACTTATGATAGAAACTCGAAATGTCTCCCAAGACTTTAGTAAAGATAGCAATAGAAATAGTCCCAAAAGTTCATCTTTAAATTTGATACTCATTCCTGACATCTAGTCAAGGAGCCCTTAAATTTCCTCTCAAAGTCTCAAATTCTAATCTCGTTAGTTGCAAATAATTCATGTGTTAAGTTAAGTCTATACAGAGTTTTGCTATAACTTTAAACAAGTCCTCAACTAGTGGACGGTGAGATTAGTCCCCTTGAATTAGTCGGTTGTGAGGCCGGATATCAAGATTTAAAAAAAAAATAACACTCCCTTTGATCCTATTTATAAGGAAAAGTTAACTTTTCATTAATAATCAATGTATCTAGTCTATTATACAATCCAAATACATTGATTATTTAATGAACCTAAAAAGTCAATTTTCTTTTATAAATAGGACCAAAGGAAATAATAAAAAATTAAAATGACTAAAATGAATTTTGGAAAATGTTGTAAGAACAAAATGGTTGTTTTTGGTCTATTTTAATATTGCTTATAACAACTACTTAATTAATTTTTTAAATTATTCTCGAGTTCCTTAACTTGATTTAAGATTTTTTGTTGATCCCTTAACTAGTAAATGCTACTTTTAATTCCTAAAAAAAATTATCTTAGTCAATATGGTCAATTCTGCTAAGGGCATGTTTGCTTCAGTTTTTTAAAATGATTTTTATAGTGTTATATATTTTTGTTAAAAAATTCACAGAATTTTTTAATAAAATCTTCAAATGAAAATTTGGTTTGAATTGTTATTCTTAAAATGTTATTTTAGATATTTCTTTATTTTATTGAAACTTTTTTTAAATATCAAACTCTGTAAAAATGACATTATTTTCATTAAACACTAAAATAACATTGTTTGCATCATCTCTATAATTCGCCATCACAAACTAATTGTCCAAATATTCAATGGTGCAATCAAAAACATAAAAATTAGAGATTTTTTTAATGGATTAACATAAAAATGAAAACTTTAATCACAATCAAAACTATTTTAATCATAATGAAATAAGGTGGCAGTATGTGACGGGGGTTACAAATGATGATTTAGTTTCAAAGTGAAACATTGGTGAAAGAGTTAATGACCCCTTTAATATGTGGTTTGGTCGGACCAATTTAGTTGAAATTTTTCTTGAAGACAATAAGGTAATCCATGACTCTGAGATGCAGAAAGAAGATATTATTATGAATAAGTATATTTTGTGTAATTTCAACTAACTTCGTTGATTGTAAATGGTGGATACAAGTAATACTCATAGAATAAGTAAAGTATATGCTATGTACAATGCACAAGCACTGATTGGAATCTAATCTTTAACAACTTCTCAACTATCATAACTAGCACTTGGTTATTATGGTTAGCTCATTTAGTTACATGTCAAGCCTATTCCTCCATGTTGTTTGCATTTGAAGAAACTGCATCTTGTAACACCCTGCCACAAGTTGATGATTGATAAATATCAAGCATCGATAAACTTGGATAACAAGCTATTGAAAGGTTGAGGCAAAAATGGTTTGGTAAATAAATATTCTAGTTAATCCTTTTAAGAACAGGGTAGCAACATCATCAATCCATTCAACATATTTTATTTAACAATGTGATAATCAATCTCCAAGTGTTTGGTTCTCTCATGAAACACATGATTTACTGCAATGTGTAATACACTCTAATTATCACAATATAAAACATGTGTTCTTATGCTTTCAACCTTCAAGTATTTGAACAAATATACAAGCCATTGGAGTTAAAATGTAGCAGCAGCTAGAGCTCGATATTCAACCTCACTTGATGATCTAGACACAATCAGTTGCTTCTTGGTCCTCCATGAAATGATTGATCTTCCATGAAATGAGGTATCTTTCGAGTCTCTAGGTAAGAATATCATCTTCCCATAGAATGATTTCAAGTACCTCAACACACGAGTAGTTGCATTAATATAGTTCACTTTATAGAAGATAAGAATTGGCTTAATTGTTGAGTGCATAATATTGTATCAAGTCTAGTAGCATTAAGGTAACGTAGTTTTCCAAATAGCCTTATATATGCAAGAGTATCATGGTATGGTAAGTTAGCATCTTTGTGAAGTTTTGTTGATGGATTGAATGGCGTGGAAGTTGGTTTTGCACATAGCATTTCTGAATCTTGTAAAAGTTCCAAACAATACTTCCTTTGACATAAAAAATGCCATGTTTGGAATGAGCAACTTCTATTCCAAGGAAGTACTTCAATTGTTCTAGGTCTTTGATCTTTAATTCCTTGAGCAATTTTTCTTTGATTAGTTTCATCTCCTGTAAGGAAGTTCTTTCTAGAATAACACCATCTACATAAACTCGCATGATGGTAAATGATGTTTGATTTTGTTTTGTAAACAAAGACACATCTACAATAGCTTGTTTGTATTCTTTTTTTTATAAGAAATACAATCAATCTTTCATGAAATTTTTCTACTTGCTTATTTTAGTCCATACAAGGACTTAGCAAGTTTACACACTTTATTAGGCTTATCATGTTTAAGACTTGGTGGTATTTTCATATACATATACTCTTTAAGTTCTCCATGCAAGAAAGCATTATTCACATCTAGTTGATGAATATGCCAACTTTTGATGGAGGCAAGAGATACAAATGTTCTGTCTATTGTTAACTTGGCAACTAGAGAATATTTTAGAAAATAATCAAGCCCTTCACTCTAGTTATAGCCTTTGGAAACTAACCTATATTTGAATCTCTCAATTGTGCCATTAGCATGGTGATTGATCTTGTATACCCACATGCATCCAATAGGCTTAACATTTGGAGGAAAATCAACTATTTTTTCCAAGTGCAAGTTTTCTCAAGTGCAGTAAGTTAAGCTTGCATAGCTTGGTTCCAACACTCAAACTTACAAGCCTCAGCATAAGTTTCAGGCTCAGTGTGTGATGATATATACAACTAATAATGATAATATGGTGTAGAGATATTAGATCAAGACATGGAAATTGATATAGGATTGAGTATAAATTAAGATAATTGGTTAGAATTTTGATATGTAGGGCATACATAGTGTTGCAAATAAAATGGCTTGTGTGTAACTCTCAAAGATGCAGGAAGTGGTAAATTAGGTTGGTTAGTAGTTTCAGGTATGTTTTGAATAGGTGTAGGTAAAGTTTGAATGATCTTAGGAATGTTATATATGGAATGATGTGGTTGTGAATGTGTTAAATTTTGTGGTTAAGGACTGTATTTGTGTCAGGATCACTTGAACTTAGAGGTTTAGGATTAGTATTTTGGTCAGGATTAATAAGAGATCACTAAAAGAAATAAATCTTTTCATGATTAAGCTTTCACGTCATTCAGAAAAAAATTGAGGTTTTATTCCAAGGCGCGCCATATTTTAATTTTTTTCAAAACAACTTGTTCCCTTGGTTGTTTTAAAAATCGAGGTGATATACCATTTCGGACATGCTTCAAATCTCAACTACTGCACTTTATGTTATTATTTGTTTACAAGTTTAAAATAAATGATCTAACCCTTCAATTTCTTTGATAACCCGAGGTATAAATAATCATATTTTACTATAAAAGCACTCGTTGAGCAGATTTCATGCATTGCTATCTTATATTTGTAGCCACCCCATTGTTGAATGCATCATTTTTTTGGGATGGATTGCAAAACTGAAAAAGATGTTTTTCTACCTTGAACAAAACATTTTTCAACTTTTGCAATTCATCTAGAACAATGGTGTTGATGTTGTTGTTGTTGTTGTTGATAGTTTTGGACAACTATGATTTATTCCTAAAAGTCTTTACTGATGGATTACAAGTGCAGAAAAAACATTTACCAATTTTTGGAACAAACACCTTATTAGAAGTTGGATGCATTCAAAGTATACACATTGTATACGTTAGTGAAGGTAGTGTTAATGATAGTATCAACAATCAATGTTGGATGCAAAGTTTTGACATTCAAGCATCAACATCTTTATGATGGATTACAAGTGTAGAAAAACCATTAAAGAGATTTGTTGTAAAAAATTTATTTTAATATTATGTGTAGACAATGTAATATTAAAAAACTTATAATAATAACTATAACCTCAATTTTTGACCTTAACCAAGGTGATAGTAAAATAATAATAATAATAATAATGTTACCTCGATTTTATAAATAAATTGACAGGTATAATAGTCAGATTTTACTGTAAAAGAAATCTTAGATTTTACCTTAATTCGTACTAATATGAAGCCATCCCAAACTCAAATCATTATTTATGCTAGATTGCAAGACAAAAAAAACTGCAATGTTCATCTATCTAGAACAAAATATTTTTTCTACCCTTGTAATCTATCTCACAAAATGGTGTTATTTTTTTATGGAGAAATATTGTTGTTGTATTTTTTCTCATTTGATAGACTGCAAGTGTAGAAAATCATTATTTCTTCAAGTTACACAAAGAAGGGAGTTCAATCTTTGAAAGGTTAAACAAAGATGAGAGCTTAACTTTTCAGAAGAGGGATATCAGTGAAAATAAAAATTCTTATGGGGAAACATATGTCTAGCATCTTGTATGGGACCTGGGTGTGGTGTATTTTTAATATTTTGGGTAAATAATGTAACCATTTTTGTAAAAAAAATTAATCTAACCCATTGGTTTTATTCCAAAACAGAGAGGATAGTTAAGTGTTATTTTTCACTATTTTCAACGGCCTTAAACAAATCTTTGTCGTCCATTTAAAGGTTATCAATGCTTAAGAATCTGCCATTAGTGATCCGCGTGAAACCTAAGGGACATCCATTATATAAGTTCTCTTATGATATTGGAAATCTAACCTATATGAAACATATGAAGCGCTTGAAACCTAATGACGCTTGAAAAAGTTCTCTACGGTGGATTGCAAGAGCAGAAAATCATCTAAGTTCAAGGTTTGTTTTATTAAATTTTTATTTGTAGCAAAAATATTTTTGATTATTGATATTAATTATCTTACCCCTTTTTTCACCAGAAACAAATGCATGCAAGTTCCGTAGAGAGTATTCTTGCACCCAACATTTGAATTCACCTAGAGTCAATAATTCGAAGATCTAAAGTCTAAATATTCAGGGAATTTGATTTTTATCTAGATCCCTAGGGACTTTGATTTTTATTTTAATTTTAATATTTTGGGTAAACAATGTAACAATTTTTTAAAAAATAAATAAATAATTATACGCATTGATAATTTTGATATACTGAGATAAAATATATGTTAGTTTTGAAAATAAATTTGCTGCTGCTGGGGTTCGAACCCATGTGCTAATAAAATTATACCTCAGTATTTTAAACACCGAGGTGATGAGTCTTTACTTTTTATGACGATCTTGTTTATATTTCTTCTTTTACAAAGGTAAAATGCATTTCGTGTCCGAGGTTAGAAGCGTTATTTGTAGTAGTGAATGATGTAGTGGTGAAGTGAAGAACTAGGATAATATGTCCATGATTGATATGAATAGGGTGTTTTTGTAGTGTATGGTAAAATGTGTTCATCGAATGCCATGTTTATTCAAGTATAAGTTTCATTGGTGTTAAGATCTAGCGGTGTGTATTCTTTTGGTCTGAAAAATAAAAGTTTTTCTGAAAATAATGCAAAAGCGGTCAGGCTTTGCATATAATACCTTATTTCTCCACTGTTGATGTTTAATGCATTACATAAATGATAAAGTTATTATATTTCGACGATGAATTAATAAAACCACTATACCTAATACCTTGTTGTATAGTTCACTAATTTCTACTAAAGAACTCCTATAACTATTCAACTAGTATAAGTAAAATTAGGCAATGTAATAGTACATTAATTCAAATGCCGCTACTAGAGATCTCTTATTCCTATTCAACCAACATAACTATAATAATTGCCCTAGTTCCAACACATTGACTAATGGTCAGTATTCCATATGCATCCATAATCAGATTAACATAGTATCTCAAATAAAAAACATTAAGCATAAGAGGCAATTAAATAGAAATAGAAATTCAATTATTCAATCATTGATAAATTAAGCATAAGTCCCAACAGGTTCAAAGTAATTTCATCATGAAAAACCTAATCTATGAGTGTTTAGCGACTCATACTGATACAAATAAATACCAAGTAATAAAATGAAGATTTCATGAGAAAATCCTTGAAGATCTGGCCTTTGATGGCTTCTAATGCTCTCAAAATCTCACTCCTAGTACTCTTTTTCGTCACTTTCAATCAAAAATTTGCATAACCCCTCAAAAGATGCCAAAAATTCTTTTATAAAGCAGTCAAAACGTGCTAGAAAAAGCCCAAAAAATGGGCTCTTCGCGTGCATCATGAGATGCATCGCACGCGATGTTGTGTGTACATTCCTATCATATGCGCGATAGCGTGCGTGATTTTTCCAGTTGCTTCCAGGATTTTGCTCCTTTTTTCCTCCAATTTTCACCAAGTCCCTATTTCTTCATGTTTAATGATTTTTGCATCTTTCTTAGGCATTTATGCTCATATTTTCTCATCTTTGACTTGTTTTATTCTGATTTATTGGTGAAATATATGTAATGACAGAGTGTCATCACAACTCCAAACTTAATTTGTTGCTTGTCCTCAAGTAACTTGCCTACAAATGTACATTTCAAACAGAAAAAACTGCAACAACAACAAATGAACATCACCATTTCAATATTTTTGTTAACTAATCATCATTCCAGTTCATGACTTCAATCTAGAAAATTCCGAAGAATCTTCTCAGCCTTGTCAAGTACTCAACATGTCTCCCATCTCACTATAACTCACTCAATTTGATAGGGTAATCTCTCTATCAAAATTCAAAGTATTTTATACCGAGTTTGATGACATTCTAATAAAATTCATCAAAGTAATCAAAATACACACATTTGAGAGCTTTTTTATTTATTTATAAAGGGGCTTATGTTTGGGTAGGATATTTTTTGGAATGTAGGCTTAAGCCTTTGGAGTTAGGTACCTAGTTCTCCTTTTGTTATCACACTAACTATTTTCCTGATTATCGGTAATAGAGATTCATACTTTTGTGGTCTTCACTATTCATTTTTCATTCTTTTTCTTTCTTTTTTTGAAGAAGTTGTTTTAACTTCTTATTTTCTCGAATTTTTTGAATTTTTGACCAAATATATCTAGTACCCCAACCCTTAAACTTAAACTTTACTCACTTCCAAGAGTAACCTCAAACTTATTTTGTTTCATAAGACATGAAAACTAAATATTCTACGTAACTCCAAAGAGAGGGTGGAAAGATTTAATCTTTCAAGTCAAATTGCTAATATATTTGGCAATGTCACCAAAAGGAAGGTTATGCTCAAAGTGGTTAGAAAATTATATTCATATTAATACAAGTTGGCTTAAAAAGGCTCAAAGTTCATATCAAACAACAGTCTCGGTGTGTGTAAATCAAACCAGAAAAATTTAATAAAAAATAGGTCAAACCTGATAAAATAATAATGCATGGATACACTCAATGAAAGGAATAGTAAACAATGAAAAATGCATGGCTCAAACCTTACTAGTTGAGGCATCTAGAGATTGAGTATAATTTTGTTAATTACTGTTAGTTCCATGATTTTATGATTGACTAAATTTTGGTAAAACATGGTTCTATAGTGATGTTGTGAAAGATGTTGTAACATCTTAACCAACTGTCATAACAGTTTTACTGTTATGTGTTTTAGCAAGATGTCGAAGACAAATGTCATGATATCTTGGGTTGTACACAGCAGACGATGTTGTTATGTATCTCTTGACATATTGGATTTGATTTGACGAGATCCTTTTGGATATTCCTCATAATTATGCGTAGGTCAAGGAGATTATTTAGGAGCAATTTACATATTTAATTGGATTTCTTAAAAAGGATCTTGGAGACTTTTTAGGAAGATTTAAAAAGATTTGTTCCTATTCTTATGAGAAGTTCTTACTGTTGTTTTAGAACGTGAAGATTGGATCTATTTGAAGATTCCAAGCCCATACTGCAAGAGTATATAAATAAGGACTTGCTAGACCTAAAATAGCAAGCATTCACAACAACAAACTGTGGGTGCAACTTAAGGGTTTAGGGTTTTAGGTGTATTTTAGGTTCTTTGTGTTTGTGTTCTTTGTGTGTCACTCATGTACCTTTTGATGCATTAAGTTGACTGATTGTTGCTTGTTTATCAAGCTATTAATCTCACCCATGAGCTTTTAAGAAAAGGATTGAGTATTGTTCTTAGTTGAAGTTTTTAAGAAAAACTAAGTATTGTTTATAGGAAGTGTAATCTTCTTTTGGTTTTTAAGTCTAGTCACAAGGTTTGTGGCTTTAGGTATATCATTATGGTGATTGGAAGTGAGAGGGGGTTCTCATATCTAGGAGGTTCCTAGGTAGAGGTTGCACAAGGTAGTGATTAAGAGAGAAATTGTAAACTGGGACTATTTAGGCTTCAAACTAATATTATCTTAGAGGATTTCCTTCCTATCTTGGTAGACCCCGGAGTAGGTGATATTGCACCAAATTGTGTTAACAATTGATTGTGTTATTTAAGTTTCTGCAATTTATCTTTCTGCATAATCAACAACAGGTTTTCTGTCAACAAATGTCATAACACCTGTCTTGACATTGTGTTTCTGTGTTAAGACATCAGTTTTGGCCTTTGTATTACAAGTGCCAGAATTTCAATTACCTTTTTCTTCCTTCTCATTCAATCCTTAAAGAACCTTCCCCTTCTGATCACATTTTTACCTAGTGATTCTTTTGGTTCATCTGTTCATTTCTAAAGTTGTGAATTTTTAACTGCAAGAAACAATAGCCACAAACGCATTCATTAAGTTAAGAATTAACGACATGATATAAACAAGAGCTGGGTATTTTAGCTACTACTATTGATTGACTTGGAATATTAACTTGTAGGATGTAAAAGGAAATTGCAGAAAATAATACAAATTTTGAAAACTCCAAATTCACATGTCATTGGAGCAGAAAAAGTTTTGCATGTCTTACATGGTGTTGTTGAAGTATTGGTTCTGTTTGGTCCATGTTTCCCACGTCTGATTGATGCATGATGTTTGAGAGGTGTGACTTTGTTTTGGACCAATTGCCTGAAACAACAACATTAAAAAGTGTAAAGTGATTAGAGATGAAAATTATGATTAGCGAGAGTTTTTAATCTCTCTTTTTTATTTCAATCCCTTTTCTCAAGTCTTTGTCATACTTCTCCTTAATATGACATGCTACAAAATAAAACAATTAATTAAAATAACATGAAGTTTAAAATTGCAAATGAAATAAAAACTTAGCTAATGGGTTGCCTCCCATTAAGCGCTTCTTTAACGTCCTAAGCTTGACCTTTCAATTGTTATTAGGGCGGCATACATGACAAGAAAAACACATCATCCTTGTTCTTCCTTTTGTTTGGGAGGAATTCCATTACTTTGAGGAATTAAAGGTTTTGCTTCCTTTTTTCTCTTTAGCTTGATAGTATCAAGCAAGACATAAATCCCATCCAATACTTCATCTATTTCTTCTCTTTCATCAACCTTCTTGAAATAATTAGGAATATTATTTTGTTTAAAATTTTACAGTTGGATATATATGTCTAAAATAATTATTGAATTTGGAGCTTCATCTAAAACTATATAATCTTCATATTGCATTCTTACTCTTTTCCCATATATATTTTTCACCTCTGCTTCTTCTATTCTTGATTCTATTTTTTTATCAGATGGTGTACCTTTTTTCTTCTTTTTTTTCTTTTTCAACTCCTCCTTCATCGACTACCTCTCATTCCTCTTCGGCTTCTCCTTCAATTTCCTTATCTCTAAGACTATTAACATATTTCCATATAAATCCCCACTAAATATCAGTTTTAATGCTAATTGACTAGATACTTGACCAAATAGCATCTCTAAGTTTTTTAAGGATGTTTCCATGTCACTCTACACGGTTTCTTTATGCTTGTTGGTTTTCTCAAAATTGAGTTGAGTCATCTGTATAACCCGAGTTAGGGTTTCTTCAAGTGGAATGATGAATCCTCCTCCTATGAATGATAAGTATTGATGTAGGGCTCTGGCCCTAAATAGTTTCCCACATTTTCTAGAACTAAAGTTTTTACTGCAAGTTCCTTTGAATAAGCTTCAAACTTAGCTAAGTTAGCATAAACTTCATAATGCATGTTTGTCTTTACCCCACATACAAAATAAAAAGAAGAATACCTTAGTAGCATTGCACTAGATAAAAAATTAAACAAGAATACAAATTAAAATTAAAATAATAAGAAACAAAAACAAAAATAAATCAAATCTAATCCTAAAAAATAAAATAAAAAACTAAGAAATTTTGCACAAAAATTACCTTGTTGAAATTTGCAATCCCCGACAACAACACCAAAAACTTGATGACCTCCCCGACAAGTGTACCAATAGTGTCGAAGTAATAAAATTAGATGGTATCCACGTGGACTTCTATTTCACAAAATAATAGTTGTGAAAGTTTGAAAAGTAACAATTAGGGGGGGGGGGGGGGGGGGGGGGGGGTTTCAAGTTTAAATCAGAGAAATAAAAGTTATTATGAAAATAAGGCAAAAGCGATCAGGTTTTACATATAATCCCTTATTTCTCCCCTGTTGATGTTAAATGCAGTACATGAATGATAAAGTCATTATGTTTCCACAACGTATTAACAAAACCACTATACTGAATTCCTTGGTGAATAACTCACTAATATCTACTAAAGGTCTCGTATGCCTATTCAACCAGCGTAAGTGAAATTAGACTATGCAATAGTACATTAATTCAAATGCCACTACTAGAGGTGTCCTATTCATATTCAACCAGCATAAATACAATAATTGTCCTAGTTCCAACACACAGACTAATGGTCAATATTCCATATGCGCTCATAATCAGATTAACATAATATCTCAAATAAAAAGCATTAAGCATAAGAGGAAATTAAATAGAAATATAAATTCAATTATTCATGCACTGACAAATTAAACATATGTTCTAATAGGTTCAAAATAAGTTCATTATACAAGACCTGACCTATGAGTGTTTAGCTACTCATACTGATACAAATAAATACCAGGTAATAAGATTAAGATTACATGAGAAAATACTTGAAGATCTGGCCTCCAATGGCTTCTAATGCTCTTGAGTCGCACTCCTAGTACTCTTTTTGGTCGCTTTCAATCAAAATTCACAAAACCCCTTAAAAGATGTAAAAAAATCCCCTTGTAAAGCAGTCAGAACACGTCAGAAAATGCCTAGAAAAAGGGCTCATCGCACGCTTCATGAGATGCATCGCGTGCGCGATGCTACGTGTGCATGCCTATAATGTTTGTGATAGTGCGTAATTCAGCACATGATTTTTCCAGTAGTTTCCACACTTTTGCTCCCTTTTTCCTCCAATTTTCACCAAGTCCCTATTTCTTCATACTTAGTGATTTTTGCATATTTATTTGGCCTTTATGCTTCACATTTGCTAATCTTTGACTTTTTTTGCTCTGATTTCTTATTGAAAAATATATGTAATAATAGAGTATCATCACACATATGCCAGCTTTCCATGTTTGCTAGACCAACAACCAACCTGATAGTTTTGATCCTAGCAATAGGTGCAAAAACTTCATCGAAGTCGATTCCTTCTTTCTGAAGAAATTCTTTCGCCACAAGTCTTTCCTTGTGTCGAGTTACCTCTCCTTTAGGATTAAAATTCACCTTGCATACCCATTTCACATCGATTGCCTTCTTGTCTTAAGGCAATTCGACAAGTTACCAAGTGTTGTTTACTTTGATGGACTTCAGTTCCTCATTCATAACTTTCAACCACTTAAAATCCTTTAATTCCTCAACTGCATTGACTAGTTCGTCATCTGCATAGAAACCATAGTGTACCATCTCACCTTAATCATTTACCACATCATCTAATGTAATCACACACTCCTGCAACCTTTTAGGCACGTGTCTTATTCTTTGAGGACTGCTTGTGTTTTCTTGATCTCTGACTTCTCCTTATTAAGTTAAATTCATGCTTTCATTATCACCTTCACACAAGCATGTAGCAGCGAAATCACTTTCATTCAAATGATTATAATATTAAACTCTCCAAAATAAAATTCATTCATTAAATCAACTTAGGCATAAAAAGCCACTTCACCATAAAATTCAAATCCAATGAACAAAATAAATAGAGCATACAATTGTATCTCTCAAATCATGAGTCAAGCATTTTCCCAGTGTTACATGACCAGAGCACGACTCAAAACCCAAAATCCAAAATAAAATAAAGTAGCTCTTCTATAAATACTCTCCTGCTCAAGCAGCTGCAATCTTAAGTACTTGGGCAATGTATAAAACATCATTCCAACAGAAGGGTGAGAACTCACATAATTATCGAAATCGCATAATAATACATAATATATAACATACATGCATACAAATAACTATTCTCACACTTCAAATGCTTTATAAACATAACATCACCCAATCCTCATACTATTCACAAGTATATACAATCAAAATCCTCAATTTCACAAAACACAACAATTTCACATAGTGCACATAATTTCATATTATCACAATAACACAATGTGACTCGATACAGCTCAAGTACAATACTCATGCATGTGTGTAATACAGTGGGAGAACTAACTTTTACTGGTTTTGCATTTTATCGCAATGTTGCGGTTAGCAAGAGTCGCCGTCGACTTTTCTTTTATCCAACAAAGGAAAGCGTGAAAAGAACAGGAAAGACCTTTGAGATTATTTTCTGATTAAGGGGGTAGGTTATGGAAAGGGAATGTGTTAGCATCCTTTCCATCTGTAGTTATCTACCGGCTCTTAGTTGCTAGCTCACTTTGAAAATGCTTTTTTGTGTAAGTGTGTTTTAAAGATATTTTGAAAAGACGCCTTAGTGCAGCGAACTTTGTAATGTCTCTCGTTTCAGAGAGAACATATACAACATGTTTTTTGTCTTTGAAAATATTTAGAAAAGAGTTTGTGTATGTGTGAAAAAATTCTTTTTTGATTGCTTTTATGAGCAAGCAACTAGGAGCTATCTACCTACTTGAAAAGTTTGTTATTTTCCTCTTTTCCTTTAGACAGTGCTATCCTACTATTAGTGGGTAGGTAGCCCTATCGTTGGATGTTTGAGGGACAGAAAAGGGTCATCGTACAATCATAAAGGCAACTTGTAGGGCACTTTAGCAATTTTATCGTAAGGGACTAGATCGTTTAGCGAAGGCAGAATCAGAGGGTCGTCGAGGGACTATAATCTTTTTAACTGAGGGTCTTTACTAAAGTATCCCACGTTCGAGGGACATGACTATTTTTTTGAAGGAAACAAGTGGAGGTACCTTAGAGGTGCGCGTGTGCGAAGTGTGTTGTGTTTCAGTTATGTTTATCTTGAGTGTTAGGTTTGCTAACGTTTGTTTTTAAGTCTTATCATGCAATCCTATTAAGCATACATCTAGCAATTAAATATATACAAGTGCAGAAAAATAAAAATGTGGGAAGTAAAGTCTAAGCTATTAGGTCGCTTCGGGATAGCGGGAATACAAACAAAAATGGGATAAGAAAAATGTAAAGAGTCCTAATTTTAACTAGTACATTCCTTCAACAGTTACATGATTATTCATGAAAATAAAAATGCGAAAGAAATAAATAACACACGGAGATGAAACGGGAAAGGATGGAAAAACCCTAAAAGATTCTAAGATTAGAAAAATGTTTTTGTTTAAGAAAAATAATAATTAAATTAATGGAAACCTAAGTCTAATTAGTTTAAAAAATGATTAAATAATTAATTAAAATTAACAAAATTAATAATAAAAAAAACTTAAAATATATTTTGTGGTTTTCTGATTTTTATTGATTAAAGGAAACTGATTAAAAAAATGTTGATTAAGCAAAATAAATAATACTAAAAAAACGTAAATGGGCCTCGCAGCAAAAAGGGGTTAGAGGGGGTGCAAAAAAAAGAATCCTTAGGCCCACAACTAATGAGCCCAGGAGGCTGCGTTGACTCAGATGAGAGAGGCTCCTCGAAGTTGCACGGTGGGGTATGCGCTTGAGGCATTCAGATCATGCTTGATGAGATATGGTGGTCAAGAATTGGAGGTGTATGATGCGCGTACGAATATGCTTAGCATTGGATCTGAAAAGATAAAAACAATAAAAATACAAAACTCCTTGTACCTGGATCGAACCCGTTAGATTTACTCAAAACATCAATAGCAATATGAATGCAAGCATAAAACTGATTTAAATCACATATTCAGAGAGTTTGAAAATCTAAATTTTACCAAGACTGTAGGAGGGTTATGAGGAGGATCTGGGACGTGTGAGGCTTGAACCTGGGCTCTGGAGGACTCTTGGGAAACTCAGGGGTGATGTTTGATCACTGGTTTGGACTGGTATGGGCTGGAAAGTTAGACACGATTATCACCAACTTTTTGATTTTTTAGAGAATTTTGAAAAGGCTTTTATGTTCAAGAATTTCGTGTCCCTTTGTGATCTTAAGCTTGTGTATTTATAGAGATGGAAGAGAGGAGTGAACATGTATGGCAAGGAACAAAGCATTCATGGCCTTTGAGACAAGAATAAAACACATTAAAAGTTGCCATTTTTGAGTGATTCTTTCCCTTTTTGAATGTGCAATGAACCCGGACCATTTGTGTGTGTCTTGCACAAATTAATGGGCTTCAAAATTTATCAAATCCATCCCATATGCATAGCCCATGATTTTTGTGATTTTATTTAATTTATTTTGCATTTATTTGAATAAAAACAAAATAAATATAAATAAAATAATAAGAAAATACAAGACAAGGTAAGAGTGAGTTTAGGAGTATTTTTCAAGGACATGGACATGTTTTAAGTCCAAAAAGTTAGGTCACAAGTCCAAAATTTCAAGTTTGCACATTTAGCATTTCATGCATTTCTTAAACATTGTCCAACTTGTGCAACTCATAACTTTCTCAATTTTCATCTTTTAAAGGTGATATCTGACTTTTTGAAAATCTCAAGATGTCTCATACACTTTCTATTTTGATCATATTTGCATTTGGAGAATTTAACTTGATGTAAGTTGCCTTGACAAAAAGTGTCTTTTGCTGACTTTTAAAAATGACCTATAATGTATTAGCTCATATCTTTCAAATGATGCACTGTTGGACTTGAGCATAAAAGAAAAGTTATAGATAATTGAGTTTTCTTCAAAATGGACTTTGGTTGGGGAAAAGTTGATGAAGCATGTGAAAGTTATGCTTGGTCAAAGTTTGGTTGACTTCTCCTAAGGAAACCCTAATTTGACAAATCTTGACTTTTGATGATCTGAGGACTTTCCTTGAGGAATAATGATCAACCATTGATCAAATTATGAATATCACTTCAAAATGTTGATGTTGACCAAAAATCTTGAAGTTTGACTATATGTTGACCACAATTTACTTTTTGACCAATATAGTTGATTTTCAAACATTTGAACCATTGACTGAGAAAACTTGTGATGTAGGGCTTGAAACTTGACATGAACCTTGTTAAGGACCTATGAAGAACCATGGAAGCCACTTGAGACCTTTTCAAACCAAATTTCCTTGAGAAACTCCAAACCCTAGTTGTAGGCCTTTGGTTTAGGAGGAGCATCTTGACTAGTCAAGCCTTGAGTGTCCTGAGTGTCTGAGAAGCCTTGGAAGAATGACTTAAAGAAAAATGTGAGGGAAAATTTTGGGGTACAATAGCTGCCCCTGTTCAATCTTCTTAAACCTTAAGAGTTAGATTGGCTCATCCACCATTCATGACTTGAAAGTATAAGATGATTGAACACTTAAGTGCCCAGAAATTTGCACTCGCCTGTGCAAGAGGTAACATTGTTGGTTGATTTTAACGGGAATGGGCTTATAGATGCCATTTGGAGAGGCGATGGAGAATCGTTGGAGATGGGCTTATAGATGCGATCCAAGGTAACTGTTGTCTTTAACTGGAAGAAGTATCAGAATGAATCTATGGTCGATTTAACCTAAACCAGAAGAGGTCTTTTGCCTATTTTTTAACTGAAAGAAATAAATCTACACCAGAAGAGGTCTTTAGCCTGTCATTAGATGGAAGAGATGAACCCATACCAGAAGAGTTCTTTCGCCTGTTATTAACTGGAAGAGATGAACCTATACCAGAAGAGGTCTTTCGTCTTTCATTAACTGGAAGAGATGAACCCATACCAGAAGAGGTCTTTCGTCTGTCATTAACTGGAAGAGATGAACCCATACCAGAAGAGGTATTTCGCCTATCATTAAATGGAAGAGATGAACCCATACCAGAAGAGGTCTTTCTCCTGTCATTAACTGGAATAGATGAACCCATACCAGAAGAGTTCTTTTGCCTGTCATTAACTGGAAGAGACGAACCCATACTAGAATAGGTCTTTTGCATGTCATTAACTGGAAGAGATGAACCCATACCAAAAGAGTTCTTTCGCCTGTCATTAATTGTAAGAGATGAACCCATACCAGAAGAGGTATTTTTCCTGTCATTAATTGGAAGAGATAAACCCATACCAGAAGAGGTCTTTTGCTTGTCATTAACTAGAAGAGATGAACCCATACCAGAAGATGTATTTCGCTTGTTATTAACTGGAATAGATGAACCCATACCAGAAGAGGTCTTTGTTCTGTCATTAACTGGAAGCGGTGAACCCATACCAGGAGAGGTCTTTCTCTTGTCATTAACTAGAAGATATGAACCCATACCAGAAGAGGTATTTTTGAGAATGACCTTCTAAGGAAACTACTGAAATAGCTCTTCGTCAGATGTAGCCTTTGAGAAGACTGTCTGGCCATGTAAGAGGTTGATGATATTTGTCTGTTGATTGATCTTTCCTGAAAAGGTAAAGAGTTAGTTGTATGCAGTGTCATGATGTATGAAATGCAATGCGTAACAATGTTCTCAAAATAAACGAGACTAGGTAATATGCGTCTTGTATGCATATTGTGATCGGTGGATCTGGAACTGACTGTTTAAAGCTGGTTCGCGAAATGTCGCGGTAAGCAAGAGTCGCCACCGTCTTTTATTTTCTCCAAATGGAAAGGACAAAAGCACAGAAAAATTCCTTATAGAGATTGCTCTCGGTTCGGGAGGTAGGTTATAGAAAGGGAAGGTGTTAGCACCCTTTCTATCCATGGTTATCCATGGGCTCTTAGATACTTGCTCATTTGTGTTTTCAAAATGGTTTGTTTGCTTTTCAACTGTGGGTTTTAAAAAGTTTCTTTGAAAATTCCAGTTCGACTCTTGTATCGGTCCTCAAGAGTGTTTGAAAAATTGCTTTCGAAAGCTTTTTGAAAAGGTGTCTGTGTGAAAAGTATTTTTTGGTTTGTTTTGAGATTAGAGCAAGTATCTACGAGAACCTACCCTAAGGAATTCGTCTGTGTAAATGTCCTTTAAAGTAGTGCCATCCCACCATTGAGAGGTAGGTAGCACCACCGTTGGAGGTGTTCGGGTCAATTCGAGATTCGGGACATGGTGATCACCAGAGCAATGGGAAGACACCTTAGAAGCTACCCTCATGCCAGGTTCCCGGATCATGAGGACTTACTAAGACATCCTCTACTCGACGATCACCTTTCGAGGCAAGGCAACAGTGAGGCGTACCCTAGGGGTGGTGTGTGATTCGTGTGTCAGATTCATTTGCATTTATCTTGTCATTTTATTGGTGTTCTACGCTTGTTTTTATTTCTGTCCATACATTCTTTCATGCCTTTGATTAACAGTTAAAATATTGCGGAAAGTAAAAATTCTAAAGCTATAACAAAAGGCGCAGGTCCACATCGCCAAAATTAACCAGGACCCGATTTGACAGAAAAATAAAGAAAGTAAAGAAAAGTGCGGGAAAATTAAAAGGTTACATGGCCTTGGGAGAGATACATAAATATTTAAACGAAATAAAATAAATATGCGAATAAGAATTAAATCGAAACGAGGGCGTTGGACCCTTTTTGCAAAGTTAAACTAATGAGGAATTAATTAAAATTAAAAGAAAGAAAGAACTTGTTTTTTTGGTATTTTTTAGTATTTTAGGATTTAATATGAAAAAAAAAGAACTAATTAGAATAAATACTAACCCTAATTCTAATGGCTTTTAATTTATTAAGAAAACATTGAATTTTAACCTAAATTAACCCTAATTTTTATATACAAATTTAATTATAAAAATAAATAAAATAAATAATATTAAATATTTGATCACCATGAAAGAAAAATAAAAAGATAAAAATTAATCAACCTAATTCTATATTTTTTAAATTTATTATGAAAATATCAAATTAAACCCTAATTTAAAACTAATTAATATAATTTATTTATGAAAATACTAAAATAAAATATTTATTATATTTTTTTCTTTTTCTGATTTTTTTTGTGTTTTTTATATTTTATGAAAATAACAAAGCTAATTAATAAATAATAATTAAAAGCAAAATAGAAAATAAAATAAAAAAATATTATGGCAAACCTAGGGGGGTTGTAGTCCCCAACATGGAGGTATAGCCCAAGCATTTGAGCCCAATGACCTTCAGGTCCGTTTGACTTTCTCAAGGGAATATGCTGGCGCGTTGACTGTGTTTACCTTGGTTTTTGGTAAACAACCGCTGATCCTCCAAATGGTTACTTATTTGGTTACTCGCAGGATCGATCAGATTGATCCTAGGACATAGGTTGATTTTGAAGTTTGATTAAATTGGATAAGGCTTTAAATAAAAAGGTTTCAAGTAAATTGCATGAAGGAAAGACTTGGTAAAATAAACAAGGCTTAAAGTAAAAGGCTTCGACAGGAATGTAAAGGAGAAAACAAGTAAATTTCTGGAAAAGTAAATGACTTTGATAAATAAAATTGGTGTTTCACACATACATTTCTCAACAATTCTTTCTCACACGCTGGGTACTCGAATCTATATGAGTGACTTTGTATAGAATTGTGAACACACGCGAGAAACTACATGTCTACTACTATTTATACTAAAACATCCCAAGTAACCGTTGGGCAGTTACACTGCTTCGAGATCAATCCACTTGGCACGTTCTCCACGCTCGACGCTCCAGATCCTTGCACGTTTGCACGTGGTAACTGCTGGAAACCGTTTTCCCTCCAAACGCTTGAATTTCAAACTGCTCCACTCTGAACCATCGAACACTTTCGTCAAGAGACATCTTCGACGAGAAACTCCTTCGACGTCGAAGGCAACCAGCCTTCTTCCTTGGAAGAAATCTTCTAAGTACTTTGCCAATCTTTCGACGGGCCTTTCGACAGACTTAGCCAATCAAAAACATCTTTCAGCTTTAATGGCTGACATCAACAAAACAAAGGTGTCGAATTTAGGAGCCAACAAATTGCCCCCCAAGAATGCCTTATTTCGACTCTGACAGAAAAAGGCATTCTTTGAAACGCCATTCGACACTTGTCTTTTCACGCTTAGTCACAAATTAACTTGTGCACTTTTTGTTGTTTTCTACCAACTAGTGGCAATCCCAAGAAAGCCATCATTGTTCCGTACCTAGGACGTCACTTTCAGTACGGCGTGCAGTACCAAACGTCATTTCAGAATTTGTCATTATGACAATTCCCAAAAACGAGGACGCACGCTGCGTCCCTCTATTTCTGCAGAAACGGCCAAAACAACAGGGGGCTGCCACGCGTCCCACTAACTCCTGCAGCATTAAATGGCATTTAATGTCCTCGTTATTGGGGATTTTTCCCCACTACTATAAATAGCAGTAAGTACCCCATTGTGGGACTTTTTACGCCATCTAGCCTTTCAAACTTCTCCGTTTTCATACAAGCTTGTTATCTTTGCAGAAACTCTTCCTCTTTCACTTCGTCTTCAACCTCATTTCAAACTCAACACTAATCCATGGCATCTGGTTCTACTGCTCCTAGTGCTAACGCACCAACTGAACATGCTAAACCCAAGGTTTTCGTCACTGCTCCGGTAGTAAATTCTACAGGCAAACGAAGGGTTCCTGAACCCTCTGACATCGCCGTTCGCGATGCTTACTCGCGCCACTTGATGATCCCGGTTGGATACTCCAACCAGATCTTTGCAATGTCTGGCCCCATGTATCCAAGTATCTCTGAGGCTTTGAAGATCAAGAGCTATTTCCCGATAGTCGAGAAACTCAAACCAGTCGCATGCGCCAAGAAAGACGCAGAAGACAATGAAGACCCTGCACATAAAAAAATCGACCTCCGCTTCTTCAACAGAGGTGTTAGGGCCTCCAGGTCTTGCCCTAACCTTACCCCAGATTACGTTGCTTGGCTAGTAAAGATGGAGAAGCACCAAACTTCGATCTGGAAGGATATGGGGATCTTCGACCTAGTGATGCTGTCGAAGACAGGTTTGAACTATTCCCCGGAGATGCTGATAGCCTCTCTGCTGTTCTGGGACTACTCCCACTTTACTTTCCATCTTCCCTGTGGGATGCTAACCCCCACACTCTTCGATGTGGCCGCTATTACTGGCCTTCGACCCACCGGGGATTACTTCGATCCGGAGGAGATGTCGGAGGACCAAATTGGCTTCTCTGAGACCAAACCAACATACACCACTTTCATCAACCATTATCATGACAGGTCGACAGATGCTGTGTCGGATGTCGAACACATAGCGTTTCTAGCCTTATGGCTGACTCGCTTTGTATTTTGCTCGAAGTCTTTACAGGTGACCAAAAAGATGGTCACTCTTGCTACTCAACTGCATCATCGCCAAAACATCTGTTTGGCAGAACTGATTCTGGCTAGCCTCTATGATTCGATCAGCAATGGGGCAACTCTTCTGAAACATATCGAGGACAGGGCCAGTTTGCTACTTGCTGGGCCTTTTTGGCTGCTCCAACTGTGGCTCAACGCCACTTTCGAATCTTTCTTGCCTAAGAAGGTTCAGATAAATGAGCAGGCTCCAGCAATAGCTAACAGACGCGTCGAAGGAACCAGGCTGGCTCTGTTGACACCTATGGAAGATGGACTGGAGTTTCAGCAAACCTTCACCAACTTCGTTCTTATGTTTGCTCGAAGGAAGGAGTTTGTTTCAACTATGGCTCCATTTGCTCGACGGCAGGTAGGCCCAGCATGGTTCACAAGGCCACATCCAAAGGCGTCGAGTGGTCCCAATGTCGACGAACACACCATACTGTGGGAGGCGTTCCTTACACCAAGGATCATGCCTCTTCGATTCAAGAGTTCCAAGACTCATTTGAGTCTGATTGCCTACCAACCAAATCTGGTATCTCGCCAGTTTGGTATTATCCAAACCCTACCTTCTCCGATTTTTCAAAGAGAGAAGTCCATGTTGTACTTCTGCAATGATTACACAGAAGAAGCTGCCATCAAGCATATCGGAAGATATGCTGGTCGAACATTTCTCTCGTTGTTTGACTATCAGCTTAATTTTCTTTGTTCACCATCCTTCGAGGAGTGGTGGAGAAGCTATTATGCTGAGTACTTCTTCGACGAGAAGGACTTCATGGATGAGCTGCAGAAGTCTTTTGTCCTTGTGTTGGACAAAATAAAGAAATGTAAGTTCATTCTCTCACATTACTTTTTGTCTTTCTCTTCGACTGCTAGCCTGTTAACTTTTTATTTGCTTTCAGTTGTTCGAAAGCCTGTAGCCAAGAAGGCTACAGAAGGCCAACAGGGAGGAGGCCCTTCAACAAAACCTCCACCGCCGGTGAAGACTACAGCGCCGGCGAAGACCATAAGCAACCAACAGGGGGAAGGCTCTTCGAAGAAGCCTTCTATATCGGTAACCAGACTTTCATCATTTTTTCCTGGCTTTCGACTTTTCACTTTCGATGCAATTATTAAATCGAATTCCTATTGGTTTTCTAGGCACCTTCGCCCAAGAAACGGCTAGCACTGGTGGTCGAATCTGGGAGCGATGAAGAAAGCGATTCTCCTCCTGCCCCCTTAAAAAGGCGAAAGTTGACGAAGGATGCTCTTGTTCCTGCTCCTGCTCTTGAAGGTCGAACCGTCAGAATAAAGATTGCTGGGCGAAAGCCTAGGCCACCTCCAGTGATCATTGAGGAGCCAACGGAAGAGGAACTGAACGTTCTTCTTAACAAGCCTGTCGAAAGCGACAATTCCAGTCCTGGGGATGAAGCTAATCCACAGGTAATCTCTTAGACCCTTTTATAACTTAGGTATAGATACCCATATTCGATTGTGTCTCTTTCGATCTCTGAAGATTTGTCTTCTTTCCTTTTTCAGGACACTACTGAAAGTTCTCCGCCAAGGACCTCTGAAACGCTAGAATCTGCTGAACTTAGCAGGCCTCAGGAAAAAGGCTTGGGAAATGACGAAACCCATACTGAGAATGAGGCCAATGCTGAAACAGTAGAAAAACCAGCGGAGGAGCCTCAAACGGAGGAACCACAGCCAGAAGCGGTTCAGGTGGTGGATCTGTCAGAAGAGAATCATGAAGAAAGGGACCAAGGTAATGCTGTCGAAGAAAATCAAGGTGCTGCTGGCGAAGATAACCAAGGTGGCACTGGCGAAGGACACCAGGGTGACGCTAGAGAAGAGCAACAAGATGACGCTGGCGAAGGGCACCAGGGTGATGCTAGCGAAGAACCACAAGTCGACGCTGGTACTGCCCCAGTCCGAGTCGAAGAGCAACCAGTCGAGGCACCTAACACTCAACAACCTCAAACCCAAGATAATGCTGTTGCAAGGGTTACCTCAACGAAGCACAGGTCTAAAGAGGACTTGGAACTCTTGAAACAAACTGACCCTGTTAGCTACCTCAACGCAATCATCGAGAGCAAGAGTTCGTCTGACGCTAGTCAGGAAGTTCCTACCCTATCGGGGAAGTCTTCTGAAACTTCTCCCCTTGATGATGCTTTGGCGAAGGTTAAGGCCCAGTTCTTCAAGAGGGACTTGATGAAGACTTTAGAGGGGGACCCCACTGCTCCATCATGCTTGAAGGATGTCTTGAATGCTGTCGACTTTGAAGTTGTAGCCCCAGAAGTTTCAAGCTTGATCATGGAGTTACACTCTATGATTGATCAATTCTCAGCAGATTACAGGCGCCAAAGGGGGTTTAACAGTCAGCTTGAGGTGTTGTATGGCAAAAGCTCCTCTGCGTGGACTACTGTCTCGGATTCGACTTCTCGAATTGCGGAGTTATCGAAACAAAAAGCATCTACGCAGGAAGAAGTCGATGCCATTGATCGAGAGAATGCTTCCTTCCGGGCACAAATCGCAGAGATAGAGGCGAAGATAAACGCCAATACTGTACGCAAGGAGGAACTTCTTTCGACCATCTCAGACACCGAGAGCCAAACTGAGATCAAACAAGGCCTGGATTTGCTGAGAGGGCCCAAAGCCTCAACGCTCAGATTGCCAAACTAGTGCAGGAAAACGCCTGGTGCAAGAAAAGGTTGGAGCTGCAGCAAGCCAAGTATCTTCGATTCAAGAACTCTCTTTCCTTTTGATTTATTCTCTTTTGTAACCATATTTTGTAATCCATATTCGACAACAATTGCCATCTTGGCTGAAATTTATAAAATTTCCATTTTGGCATTTTTATGGTTAATTTAGTCTTGTTCTTTTATTATTTTATTTTTATCTCTTGAAGTATAGGTTTGTATTTTTTCAAGTATTTACCATTTACTCTCAAGAGTCTTTTATCTCCACTTAACTCTTCGACTTCATAGGCTCCACCAGAAAAAGTTTGGATAACTCTGAAGGGTCCTTCCCATTTGGGTGACCATTTCCCCATGCTTCGATCCCTTCGATCCATGGGAAGAATTACCTTCCAAACTAGTTCTTCAGGCAAAAATACCTTAGGTTTTACCTTTCTATTATAAGAATCTTCTACTCTTTTCTTCTGAAGCCTGAGTAGGTCGAGAGCGCGTAATCTCTCTTCGTCTAAATCCACCAGTTCGTCTAACATCATGTTCCAATAAACTTCAGAAGGAATATCATAATGCCTCTGAACCCTTGCAGATTGAAGACAAATTTCTGCTGGTAACACTGCATCATGGCCAAAAGTTAGCCTATACGGTGTTGTACCAGTGGCTTCTTTTGGGGACGTTCGACAAGCCCATAAAATCTGGTCTAACGTCTTATGCCAATTCTTTGGTTTCTTCCCAACATGTTTCTTTATCAAGCCAATCACCACTTTGTTAGCTGCTTCGACTTGACCATTCGCCTGTGCATAATAAGGCGTTGATGTTAGGAGTTTGAAACCTGTTTCCTGAGCAAATTCCTGCATCTTTCGACCAGTGAAAACTGACCCTTGATCAGTTGTTATCATCTCAGGGATTCCATACCTAAAGATAATGTTCTTTTGAATGAATTCAATGACATTTTCTTGGTCTACATTGACTAAAGGGACAGCTTCGATCCATTTAGTAAAATAATCAATGCCTACCAATATGTATTTCTGACTCTTTGATGATGCTGGTCGAATCTCTCCAATGAGATCCAACGCCCATCCTCTAAAGGGCCAAGGCTTCACTATCGAGTGAAGTTCGCTTGCTGGTACATGTTGGATGCCTGTATGAACTTGACACTCTTGACAACCTTTGGCGAACTCAACACAATCTTTCAGTATAGTGGGCCAATATAGTCCTTGTCGAAACAACAACCATTTCATCTTATGGCCTGCTTGGTGAGCCCCACATGCCCCAGCATGCGTCGTCGAAAGGGCTATGTATGCTTCAGTTTCACTTAAACATTTCAGCAACACCCCTTCAGGCGTCTTCTTGAATAACTCATTACCCATGAGTACATAACTCAACGCCCTGAATTTTGTTTTTCGTTCTGTCGAAGCTCCTGGATTTTGAAGATAGTCCACAATGGGTTTCCTCCAATCTTGCTCTGACAAATTATCAATGAACGAAATCTCGAAGTTACTGTGATCAGCATATCCTAGTCTCGTCGATTCCAAGTCTGTTGGTGATAGACAAGTTGCTTTTATCTTTTCTCGAACTTCGATGGCTCTTTGTAATCTCGTTTTTGAAATCTTATACCCAGATGCAATCTGTGCCAAGTCGTTGGCTATTTGATTTTCGACTCTGGGTATGTGTCGAATATTGACCGCTTCAAATTTTTTCAATAAACGATTTGCTATCACAAAGTACATAATGAGATTTTCTCTTATGCATTTATATTCCTTTGTGACTTGCTTAATGACTAACTCTGAGTCTCCCATTATTTCGACTCGAGTTTCCCCCAATTCCAACAATATCTCAAGGCCAGTAATTAGAGCTTCATACTCAGCCTCATTATTCGAACAAGAACCTGATATCTTGTACTTGAATGTTGTTGGAATTTTATTTGGAGAAATAATCAAGACTCCTACCCCTGTTCCATCTTTATGGCTGGAACCATCGAAGTAGAATTTCCAAGGCTCTATCTCCACATAATTAATATCCTCGACTTGAATTGAGTGGTCGACTATGAAATCTGCAACCACTTGTCCTTTTACTGCCTTAAGAGGCATAAAGGTCAAGGAGTATTCAGTTAATGCTAATGCCCACTTGCCAATTCGACTATGCAAGATAGGTTTCGACAACATATATTTGAAAACATCAAAATGAGACGAAACATAAACATCAACTGGTTTTATATATTGCTTGAGTTTTGTACAAGAGAAATACAGACATAGACACAATTTTTCAACTTCGCTATATCTAGTTTCTGCATCGTTCAAAACTCTACTGAGATAGTAAATGGGTCTTTCGACTCCATTCTCATCCTCTTGGGCTAACATACTTCCCAGAGTTTTGTCAGATGCAGCTATGTACAATCTCATACTCCTATTGCTACAAGGAGGCACCAAAATAGGTGGCTTAATGAGGTACCCTTTGATTTTGTCGAAGGCTTCTTGTTGCTCTTGCCCCCATTCGAACCCCTCTTTATTCAGTCGAAGTAAGGGTGAAAAGGCCTGAGCTTTCCCACTTAGATTAGATATAAACCTCCTTAAGAAATTTATCTTGCCTAAGAGAGATTGCAATTCCTTCTTATTCGATGGCGCTTTCGCTTCCAGAATTGCCTTCGTCTTGTTCTGGTTGATTTCGATTCCTTTCTTGTGGACAACGAAGCCCAAGAAATCTCCAGCTTTCACGCAGAACGCACACTTCAAAGGGTTCATCTTCAGACCATGTTCTCTCATTCTTTCGAATGATTGTCGAAGGTGGTCAATATGATTCTTCCTGGAAACAGATTTTATAACAATATCATCAATATATACTTGCATAAACGTGTTAATAAAATCATGGAAGATAGTATTCATTGCTCGCTGGTACGTTGCCCCAGCGTTTTTTAGGCCAAAAGGCATCACTACCCATTCATAAGTGCCTAAGGCCCCAGGGCATCGAAAAGCTGTTTTCGACACATCCTCTTCAGCAATGAATATTTGATTATATCCTGAATAACCATCGAGCATACTCAGGTATTCATAACCCGCGGCAGAATCGACTAGCATTTCCGCCACAGGCATAGGATATTCATCTTTGGGGGTGGCAGCATTCAAATCTCTGAAATCTATGCACACCCTTAACGTACCATTTTTCTTAATTACTGGCACAATATTTGCAATCCATTCGACATACCTTGTAACACGGATGAATTTGCATTTCAGAAGTCTTTCGACCTCCGTTTTGATCTTCGACAGTATTTCTGGAGCGAAGCGCCTTGGATTTTGCTTGATTGGCTTCTTCCCAGGTTTGATTGGCAACTGAAGTTCTACCAATCCTCTGTCGAGACCAGGCATTTCGTCATAATCCCATGCAAAACAGTCTTTAAACTCTTTCAGCAATTGGATTACTTCCAACCTAAGTTCTGGATCGATTCTGGCGCTGATGTAAGTTGGCCTTTTCTCTGATCCTTCGCCTAAGTTGATTTCTTCTAAAGGGTCTTGTGCTAACATTTTAATGTTGTTCGCCAAGGGGTCCTTTTCGAAGCCCAAAGGCTCATCGTCATAGATGGCGTCGAGCCTCTGTTCCTGCATTTCTTCTGGCATGATATCAGGAGGTTTTGGATCGAAATCCTTTCCTGGGCCTACAGCAGATAATTGTTGATCATTGGCCTGTGTGGCCATGTACTTCACTTCGGCTTCGAGAGCCGTTATCATCTTGGTTTCGGCTACATAAGCCGAAATTCGCTTCAAAGATTGTGACTCAGTAATTATCACTGAATTCACTTCCCCAACCAGTTGGTTGGATATCAGTTAACCCACTGAAGTCTATGTGGGACAAGTCTTCTCTGTCCCATTGGAAACCATGCTCAGGATGCAGGTATAGGGAACAAAAGGTGTTTGGCGCTGGCGCCATGTCGAAGTCAGGTGTTGGACATGGCCCTATGTGAGCCAAGTTCTTGTCGAAATCTTGCAAACCCAGGTGATTCACTTTGCCAAGGTAGTAGCTTTGATCTGCCTCTATGTTTTCGACCATCCCATCTGGACGCCATAGCAGCAGCCTTTGGTGCATTGATGAAGGCACAGCGCCAACACCATGAATCCATTCACGGCCTAACAAAAGATTGTAGTTAGGTTTGGCCGATATGACCATGAACATCGTTGGTCGAAGGATCGACCCCACTTTGATATCTAGCTGGATCACTCCCATGGTGGTCCCTATGCCGCCCTCATAGTTCGACAAGACCATGTTGTGAGGCTTAATGTCCTCATCCCTTTTGCCAATTTTCCTTAGCATAGAGTGAGGGATAATATTGATGGTTGCCCCACAATCGACCAATATTTTATTCACAGTAGTTTCTTCGAGTTTAGCCCTGATGAATAAAGGCTTGAGGTGATTTTTCATCGCCTCTGTAGGTGGCTCGAAAAAGCCATTTTGTTCCTCAGTAGTGCCATTGTCCATGACAAAATAGCACACTGGCCTATGTTTGGCCATTTCTTGCTCCACTTCCCAGTCACTTGCTTCGACTTCTACCTGTCGATTGAATTCTCTGGGCAGTACTGAAACGATATTCACCATTATGTCCAAAGTATCGTCAGACTCAGCATCGTCTTCGTCTTCGACTTCACTTTGGTTAGGCCAAACTAGCCTGTTGGTTACTGGCTCTCTCTCTAGAGGTTTCCTTTGTTTCCTTTGAGGAACATTCGAACTAGTTTCTGCCTTAGGTTCGTTGGCAGCCTCCCTTTCAGCTTTTCGTCTCCTTTGATATCTCCTCCATTGAGATCGAGACATAGGGTTTTTACCTTTGTAGTTGCTGGACACTTGTGCAACCTTAGATGCAGCAACTTGAGGCTCTTTCTTTTGAATCAAAGAGGAACCTCTTGGCACATCGAAAGAATTCCATTTCTCCTCACTTGGCCTTTTCCGGCCAGAGGTTTTGTACCAAGTGTCCACTGGCACATTTGTTGGAGGCCTAAAAGTCAATGGCCTCTTGTCTTGGTTAGAACCCCTTCTGGGATCATGTCGAAGGTCAGCATTCTCCCTTCTCTTATTCGCTGCTCTTACGCCTTGAATGTGCTCAGCAGCTTTTTTATCAAAGATCGAACTGCATCTTGGACACAGCATCACCTCTGATTTATTTTTCTGGCATCTTTGTAAAAAATCTGCCAAGTTTTCATTTTCCCGAGGGAAAGCAGTCTTATTAGCTTGTTCTTGCCTTATGGCCTCTTCTGATGCTTTTGGGTCAGAAAGTTCGACCATGTTGATATTCATTGTATCTTTGTTAGCAAGAGTTAACTGCTTCATTTGTATCTCCAGATTCTCCGTCTGGCCTTGAACAGTGGCCAAGTGGGAACTGGGTTTTGATCCAGTTTTTTGTGCTTCAGCGGTCTCCGACTTTGGGTTTTCGACCGCTTTCTGGACAGCTTCAATTGTCTTCCTGGATAAATTTCCAGAAAAACTGCCAAAGATTGGCATGTTGATGTGGTCCTTTGAGACTTCGACCATGGTAATTCCTGGCTTCTTCGACTGGACCCTGGTTGCCTCTATCACATTCACCTCAGAGGGTTCAGCATAGTGGGCTTCAGCCTGCAATGGATTTGAGTCGACAGCCATGGGGGATTTGTCAGCAAACTTTAATCTCCCTTCTTCGATAGCGTCTTGCACAAGATTCCTGAAAAGAAAACATTGAGAAGTTTTATGGCCCAAAAAATTATGATATTTGCAAAAACCCCTCTTCTTTCTTTGATCAAGAGGAGGCACTTTTACCCCTGGGGGTACTATCATTTGGCCATCTTTAACTAGCAAGTCGAATATTTCATCACATTTTGTGATGTCAAAACTATAAGTCTTTTTTGGGAACCTATCGTTGGTCCTTTCTGGACCAATGGGATTTTTCCCATTTGAGGGGACTAACAGTTTACAAGAGTATGGTGGCCCTTGTTTTAGTTCTGCTAAATCGATTTCTCCTTCTTCGACAGTTAAGGTATCGTCGAAGGATTCTAGATCTTCGTCATCCATCTCAACGTACGCTATTCTCTCTCTCTTGTGAGTTTTCGTTGCCTTAGCTTTTTCAGCTTTGAGGCGTTCTACCTGTCGAACTCTATCGGCCAGTTGGGCCATGTCTCTTAGGTATTGGGTGTCTAGCTTCTTCCTAATGGAATAATCTAAACCGCCTGCGGCTATTTCGACCAACTCATGTTCTGGCACTTGTGTAAAACATCTCGCCTTGAGCAACCTAAACCTATTCAGATATTCGTCTATAGGTTCAATGAAACGTCTCTTCACACTGGCCAGTTCTTTCAGGCTTATCTTGGTTTGCCCCATGTAGAATTGTTCATGGAACAATCTTTCCAACTGGGTCCAATGATGGATCGAATTAGGGGGGAGAGTTGTAAACCAAGTAAAAGCGTTCTTGGTTAAAGAACTTGGGAAGTACTTGATCCTTAGGTTTTCGTTATTCGAAATGTCTCCTGCTTCGATCAAGTATCTCGCCACATGCTCGACAGTAGATTCTGTCATGTCCCCAGAGAACTTAGTAAATTTGGGGACTTTGCATCTAGGAGGTAAGTTTGTTTGTAACACGTATTCTGACAATGGAGATGTAAAGTTGGGCCTTCGAAAGCCCATGTTCATCCCATTCTGAGTCATGATCCTTTCAATCATGGTTGCCAGATTGTTTTCCAAACCCATGTTTTGGTATTGGATATGCTGAACCACTTCGTCAGCATTTTGGTTTCTGTTAACTAACCTTACCTCTGGGGTTATTACCCTAGGTTCCTCAACAGGTTGTTCCAATCGTGCCCTAAGGTTTTCTTCGACAGGCTGTTGAGCCTGGTTAATGGTGGTTTCTTCCTCTAAAAATATCCCCTGATTTCCCCTTATTTGCGCCCTTTGGGGCTGTCGAATAGGTTGGGGTGGTACTCCAAAAAAGTCAGCCAAACGCGTCATTTGCGCTGTAACTTGCTGATTCGATTGAGTAGTGTTTTGTATTAGAGGGTTTAGCACTGTACTCAAAGTTTGTGCCAACATTTGCACCATCTCATGGTTGCTTTCGTCCATTTGTTGCCTCAAGACTGCTGTCGAGGCATTTGTAAAGCCATGGGCTACTTGGGACGTTCCTCCTAAGAGTTGGGTCCTATTTCTATTCGCCATGCCTACTCCAGAGCCTTGGAGTGGCGAAGAGGCACTCACTAAAGGATCTGAAACGGTGGACGCAGCATTCGTCAGGCTTGCCACTTCAGAAGTTAGCATACCATAGAATGGAATAAATCCTGGGGGAACCAAAGGCCTTGTGCCTAAATTTCCCCTTGGTGGGGGGGTTCCCAAAGGCATCCTGGGGCCTGTTAACGAAGGTGTTGGCCCCGTGGTTGTGACCGATACTGCTGGTGTCGAACCAACATTTGTCGCTTCACTTACGGTCATACTAACCGTTGCTCCCACACTCGTTTGTGGGATTTCGTTATTGTTTGGCGGATTCGCCATCTCTTCCCTTCTTCTGGCAGTATTGTTATCGTTAGTGTATATTCTACCACTTCTCAATAACATACAACTCGAAAAGATGAGATTATTTTCAACAATCAACACACAGTCCCACCGGGTGTGCCAATTTGTTTACCTTGGTTTTTGGTAAACAACCGCTGATCCTCCAAATGGTTACTTATTTGGTTACTCGCAGGATCGATCAGATTGATCCTAGGACATAGGTTGATTTTGAAGTTTGATTAAATTGGATAAGGCTTTAAATAAAAAGGTTTCAAGTAAATTGCATGAAGGAAAGACTTGGTAAAATAAACAAGGCTTAAAGTAAAAGGCTTCGACAGGAATGTAAAGGAGAAAACAAGTAAATTTCTGGAAAAGTAAATGACTTTGATAAATAAAATTGGTGTTTCACACATACATTTCTCAACAATTCTTTCTCACACGCTGGGTACTCGAATCTATATGAGTGACTTTGTATAGAATTGTGAACACACGCGAGAAACTACATGTCTACTACTATTTATACTAAAACATCCCAAGTAACCGTTGGGCAGTTACACTGCTTCGAGATCAATCCACTTGGCACGTTCTCCACGCTCGACGCTCCAGATCCTTGCACGTTTGCACGTGGTAACTGCTGGAAACCGTTTTCCCTCCAAACGCTTGAATTTCAAACTGCTCCACTCTGAACCATCGAACACTTTCGTCAAGAGACATCTTCGACGAGAAACTCCTTCGACGTCGAAGGCAACCAGCCTTCTTCCTTGGAAGAAATCTTCTAAGTACTTTGCCAATCTTTCGACGGGCCTTTCGACAGACTTAGCCAATCGAAAACATCTTTCAGCTTGAATGGCTGACATCAACAAAACAAAGGTGTCGAAAATTTAGGAGCCAACAGACTGGGACTACCATGTGCCTTAGATCTGAGCCTTTGATTTGATTCCATTGGACGCGTGGACGACTGGATCTTGGAAGTGTATGGTGGTCTTTGTTATTGAAACTGCATATGAATCTTTATTGAAAAATAATATGGAAGTAACGAAGACCTGGGGCTCGAACCCAGGTCATGCACTTTACTAGTCACTATGCTTGCCAGTGGAGCCAGATGCGCGTGTTGTATATATAATAACTGAAGAATAATATAATGAGAAAATAATGGTTAGTGGAAATCAGCGCGCGAAATTTAAACTAGCCTATCACATCTTGCCACGAGTTCATCTTCTTCGTTGGGTTTTTTATTTTCCTGAAATACAAACATCATGAGCAACGGTTTTCACATGTTCTCTTAGGCTAGCTTCTGAAAAATAGCGACTATCCCTGTGACGCTCATAAATTGAGCGCGAGAGTCCCATTGTCTTCGTCCAAGTCCCCTGAATCTCTTCCTGGCATCGTGGTTTGCTAATTTTACAAGACCAAGAAACCCCCAATTCGAAATCCTGTAAACCCTAAAAAATAATAATGGTATCTTTGCATATAGTGCGTAATAATCCAATCAAAGCTTATGGTTAGCTTGCAAACTTTGTTCTAAACACAAAAATAACAACAAAATATGTTAACAATGCATGTATGAGAGAAACCAATTCAGAAATTTTCTTTACCAACTTCAATGGTGATCTTACGTTTTCTTGAGTATGGGGCTTGGGGAATGATTGGAATATGTCCTGTAACCTTCAAGGAAGCTAATGGAATAGGTTTTGAGGCTTGTATTACCCTGCAAGTGAGTTTTCAGAATTGAGTTTTTTGAGAAAAATTTCAAGTTGGTGAATGGTTTCTGCGCAGCTTCAATGGTCTAATGAATTAGGGTTATGTTCTATGCTTATGTAGGAATGAATTAGGTTAAGAATTCTGATCAAAAAGCTTGGCATTCATGACTTTGAAAGATTTGATTTTCAATATCTTTTTTCAAATATTTTTCATGTGTTTTTGTACAAATCATGATCCAATCAATCCAAATCTTTCCCTATTTGAATATGCACGAATTATTGAGTAGATTTCATGCAAAAAAGATTGTAAAACTTAGGTTAAATATTTTCCATGTATTTAATTTGATTTAAATGAATTATTATAAATAAAAATTCAAATAAATAAATAAAAATGAAGAAATACTTCCCTTTGGGCCAAGTGGTCGTGCACATGCCATGGATGATGAGTTATGGAAGAAAAATGGGCCCATTAGCAATTTTAGGTCATTTGAATCAATGTTGACTTTTCAAAATATCCAAAAATTTCCCAACTTCCACAAGGCATAACTTGCTCAATTCTTAAGCTTTTATCATGTTCTTGGACATTTTGGAAAGGTCTTTGAGTCCTCTAACCAATGTCTTTGGTCCCATGTCATTTTGATTTACCAATCTCAAGTTATGGCCTTTGACTTAAAGTCCCTTTTTGTTGACTTTTGAAAATGACCTATAATGTTGAAATTGATAACTTTTTGTGAGAGCATTTTTTGGACTTGAAGTATGAAGATGGGTTGTAGGAAATGTCCTTCTCTTAAAAATGAGCTTTGGATGGAATTTTTCTGATAATCCATGTGAAAGTTATGCCCTGGTCAATTTACAGTTGACTTTTTCAACTGTCCAAATAAGGAAACTTTTGCATCTTGATGATTTTTGAGCCAAACTTTGAGAATCATGATCAAGCATTGATCAAATGATGTTTGTGGCTTCAAAATGATATGTTGACCAAAAATTTGAACTTTTGACTGTCAAATGACCATTTTGCCCCTACAGTTGACTGTAGTGCAGTGTAGGGTTTTGACTGTGCAATTTTGTGCTGAAAGTCTTGAAACTTGATATGAGGATACTTGACCATATTTGTAGGCATGTGAGACTTGATTGGGCCCTTGGAAACTTCATTTTCTTGATCAGAACAAAAACCCTAATTTTGACTGTTCAGGAGACCCTTACACTGTGCAACCCTTGGGGAATTTTGAAGCTTGGCTTGGCAATTTCTTGAAGAATATGGGAGGGAAAATTTTGGGGTACAACACATATGCTATGATATTCACAAATGATATATGAATATGACATGTTATTGAAGTGCATTTATAAATTTGAGCAACATCTTTGTCTGGGGAAAATAAATCCCTGACTGTCGTTGGGGATGAAGAGTGTGTGTATCTTCGATCTTCTGGGGATTGTTTCCACTGGGGACTCCTACTTTGTTATTTGAGGAAAATCCGCTGGGGAACATTGATTTCTGCTTTTTGCTTGAGGAAACTCTGCTGGAGAATGTTAATTCCTCCTTGGGGAGAAGAGTTCAAGAACATTGGTTGTTCATTTCTCTGCTGGGGAGTTTATACCCTGACTAGGGATATAAGAGATGGATAACCTTCTAGCTTGTCTGAGGAGAATAAAGTTGACTGACATCGGATCCGATTTTAGATTCAGTAGCAACTCTCTGGGGATAATGACGACTTCACTAGAGAGGAATTTTGCCGGTGATTTATGGTATAAGAAACACTCAAGGTGGGGAGTGTCAGAATCAATTTGTGCCTTGATTGTATCTGAAGATGTACTGAATAAGCATCAAAATGAATCTATATCTAGATCGTATCCAAATTGTATCTAGAAGAGAATCTGGAATGAGTGCCAGAATGAATCTATATCTAGATCGTATCTGAACAGTATCTAGAAGATGCATTTGAATGAGTATCAGAATGACATCTATATCTGGATTGTATCTGAACTGTATCTGTAAGAGAATCTGGAATGAGTGTCAGAATGAATCTATATCTAGATTGTATCTGAACTGTATCTAGAATATGCATTTGAATGGGTATCAAAATGACATCCATATCTAGATCGTATCTGAATTGTATCTGCAAGAGAATCTAGAATTAGTGTCAGAATGAATCTATATCTAGATTGTATCTGAACTGTATCTAGAAGATGCATTTGAATAGGTATCAGAATGACATCCATATCTGGATCGTATCTGAATTGTATCTGCAAGAGAATATGGAATGAGTGTTAGGATGAATCTATATCTAGATCGTATCTGAACTGTATCTGAAGCAAATCTAGAATGAGTTCCAGAATGAATCTATATTTAGATTGTATTTGAACTGTATCTAAAAATTGTTGGCAATCTCTATCTATTTGGGAACTGGCATGATGTGTGTAATGTATTGGTGTGTTTGTCGGGAGACGATCAATACACCTTTGTCCGATAGAGCGATCTACCGGAGATATAGTGGGGATAATCCATGGAAGTGATTCTGTGGGGATTTATGGATAGTTTGAACTTTGTCCTAACTCCCAGAGTCTTGAGTAAATGCTGATTAGGGTGATAAGTCTTCTACTAATAGACATGTGACAAGATGACGGGACATAGTCATATACTTTAATCCCTAACTTTTTTTGGGACTGTCCTTTCAGATTTTTAGTCCATCGGAATACCCATTTTTTCCTAAGCCGCCTTTTCAGGTTTTCGACTTGTCGGGTGTATAGTTTTATTTATATATCCCTAATTTTTTCTCGAACTTTTTTGTTTCATCGGGATGCCCTTATTTTTCCTAGGCCAGTCAACCTAGCGAGTCCATTTTTTTATGCATAGTATTTTCTGACCATGTCTGCGTTCACATGGTGCAGAGAATTGTCATTATCCATAGTATCAAGTGTTGCAGCACTACCAGAAAATGTTTGCTTGATCATACGTGTCCCTTTGCTAGAATTCATGTTCAATGCCTCAAGTGATTCAAATGGAGATCTTCCCCTGGCTATTCAGCGCTTTTGAGAGATTCCTCGAATCTTGACTCGACTGCCCCCAGATCAGTAAGACACTGTGTCTTGCCCCTTGTGATTTAGATGGAGGTATGCCCCTGGCTATTCGACCCTTTTGAGATTTTCCTCGAATCTTGACTCGACTGCTCCCAGATCAATTAGATACCATGGCATGCCCCTTGATTATGAAAGGCCTGTTACTAGAAATGTCTTTCCAGCTGAGGTGATTATGTCCATTGAGAGGATTTCCGTTCATTGAATTTTCGTCGTGCGAATTTCTCTGCTGTCGAACGATTAGTCATATGCAAACAATGGCATTTAAAGAATGCAAAGCTTATGTCTGTCTTGAAGTTTTAAAAATGCATTTTTAGTAAAAAACAGAATTTTGTAAGAATATGAATTCAACTCAGGATTTATAGTAAACCTTACAGGATTCAAGCTACCTTTTGTAACAGTATGTTTTCGAACTAACCCACGCTTCAGCTAGGACTTTTAAGGGTTATAGCGTGGCCGGGTTCACGGTTTAAGAAACAAAGGATAAAGGCTCAAACTTTATTTGTATCCAACCCGTTCTTCGTGATGTTCTTCAGTCATATACTCAGTTAATTGTGCGCTTAGATCCCAATTGATTCTGGAATATTTTCCCTAATATTCCGGTGATGGTTCAGATAATGAAAGTTTATTTGAGAAGGCATTCATCATTTTTTTTGTAATATTTTTTGTTGAGGATTCGTAGCCACCTCTTTTTTGATTTTATCATCCCAACCTTTTGCCTGAACTGTTTCCTTTTTTATTATAGTTAGCAGGATGCCCCAGTTTTTTTCGTAAGTCAACTTCATAGGTTATGACTTAACGGGCTTTTCTCTTGAAAAATAATGACTGCTTGTTTTAGTGATTACGAGGAACCATCATTGTCTTTTGATTTAGAAGAGCATCTTCAACACTATTTGTCGTGTATGAAGGTAGAGCTTGCGACTGAATGCACATTTGATTTAACTGAGAAACTACCCTGCCCCGGGTTATGATTAAAGGTTTCAATTTACGTGGAAAAGAAAACTCCTACTTCTTAGGCTCAAAGGGGTTAACTAGGGATTATCTTCCTTATAACTCCACTGTTTAGGATTTGAAACAACGCATGTACATCGTCAGCAAGGTCTGTCTAAAAGTATATTGTATGAGATTATGGTATTGTTTTCGTCATCCACCCTCTAAAGGCTTATAGATTTTTATTGAGAGTTGAATATCACATAAAGGAAGTAAAAGCATGGTTTCAGTATAGTGAAAACGAATGGATTAATTTAAGACAAACATATGCAATGCATTAATGGAATAAAAAAGTTTGACATAAATTAAGTGTTCTAAATAATCAAAAGAAATTACAATTTGAAAATTCTAATGAACAAAAGGTCTCTCTGTCTGAACTTGTCACTTTAGATGGTGTGCCTTTGAGGGATGGCAAAAGAATTCAATCGGACCATCTTGTGTGGAGTCCAGCAATCCTTCATCGATTAAGTCTTGAATCTTATTTTTCAATGCCCAACAGCTATTAGTGTCATGCCCAGGACTATTGGAATGATAAGTACATCTCACATTAAGATTGTACCGAGGAGAAGAGGTGTTGGGATTCTGAGGAGGATCCTTCAGCGTAATCAACTCCATCCTAAACATGTTTTGCAATACTCGAGCCGAGGACATGTTCATTTTGGTGAATTTCCTTTTGGGAGTGTCCTATTTACACTGATTGCCTTGTCATTGTTGTTGCACTGGTAATGGATTAGAGGTCTGTATTGCCCCTACAGATTGGTTGAGATCACTCTTATTATGATCCTTCTGGTCGTACAAAGTATTGGGCTGCTTCTTTCCGTTGTATGATCTCTTTTGAGTACTTGAAGATGCAGTCCCCTGAATTTCACCGCTCCTGAGTTTATTTTCAACATGTTCCCGCATGAACATGTCACCCTATTCCCTATCTTCCAAGAGAGGTTGATCATTAACTAGGCCCCAAATTCTAGCAGTTTTCCCCAGACAGTCGTATCTGTCCCGATGAAGCTTGCTAATGAGAATCCTCAACTCTTCTTGTCCCTGAGCTAAATTTTGGATAAGAGCCATCTGACTATTCATCTGGATTCTCATCCTTTCTATCTTAGCTTGTCGTTGTTCCAACTGGTCATCCTTGTTGTCGTCAGGATTTTTCTTGGCCATGTTTCCAGGAGGAGTGTTTTAAATTCTTCTTGCCCCTTAAATAGATTCAGTAACATTTCCTCGAACTTACATCTTGAGCTTGGAGATCTCTATCATTTTGTTCAAGAGCCATTTTCCTTGCTAAACTAAATAGCGAGAAAATGAGAAACCTGTCTTGAGAATACCTGTTATGCAATGACATGCATGCAATGTTTTCAAGGACCTTGCGAGGTAAACACAAGAAAATGTTTGGATTCTGATTGCAACTTTGATCAAAGAACTTTGTATCGTTGCATGTCCTTCTACAAGAATCAAGCTCACCATGTCGAGTGTGTCATAGCCTCTGACTCAAGACATCATGCTTTGACGACATTGGCTAGAGGAAAATAAATCCCCTTGCCCCTTGCTAGACGTCTGGTTCATCATAACATGCATCACAGGTCCTTTGAGATCCTTGAAATGGTTAACGAAATGCTATGGCATGTTGTCATAATTTGTATGCTATACACCAAACAAAAGTGCAAGGTGACGTAAACAAGTAAGTCTTGCAAGAAGTCCAGGTTATTGGATAATGACTACAAACAAGTCCTGCAAGGATTTCACGTCAATAGATAATGAATACAAATAAGCCCTGAGAGGAGTTCAAGTTGTTAGATAGTGAATGCAAACAAGTCATACAAGTATCCTTAGGTTCATACTTTCATGGAGTTTGTAGGTAAGTACCCTCTTAAAGTTTAGTTGGTTCAACCTGTCCTAAAAGAAGTAACAGGGTTCTAAGGAATCTCAATATCACTGATATTTCTTCATCAGACACTGTTTCATCTCAAGCGATCTTTTATCACGGCCAAAATATCCTGAAAGTCCAATCTTAATGAGTGTAGTATCGAGTATCAACCAATCTTCAGTTTTGCACTGAAGTTGGCTATCTCACTACCTTCTAATGGCCAAGTTTGTTCAACTAAGGTTCTAAGGTCAGTTAGTGCTTCATGACACCACAGAGTGGCCCCGTATTCTCCTTGATTCAACACAAAGGATACTGGTACTAACAAATGTGTCACACTAATGTAGCCATCGCTTCAACCATGTAGGTATTACGCTGCACAATCCCCACGATCTATTGCTACTTACCTAATGTGCCCCAGATCCGGGTATAGGATCTATACAAGAATACCCAAACATAAACCTGAAATGTAAAGCAAGAAAGTCAAACAAGTTAAGCATTTGTAATATGACCTAGCTCTAAGGTAACCCCACTTTTAATTATCCCCAGCAGATTCGCCAGTTCTGTAATACGGTGGGAGAACTGACTTTTACTGGTTTTGTATTTTATTGCAATGTTACGATTAGTAAGAGTCGCCACCGACTTTTATTTTATCCAACAAAGGAAAGGGTTAAAAGAACAGGAAACACCTTTCGAGATTATTTTCTGAGTAAGGGGGTAGGTTATGGAAAGGGAAGGTGTTATAACTCTTTCCATCCATAGTTATCTACGGGCTCTTAGTTACTAGTTCACTTTGAAAATGCTTTTTTGTGTAAGTGTGTTTTTAAGATATTTTTAAAATACGACTTAGTGCGGAGAACTTTGTAATGTTTCTCGTTTGGCCGAGAATATATACAAAGTGTTTTTTGTATTTGAAAATATTTAGAAAAGAGTTTGTGTATGTGTGAAAAAATTGTTTTTGATTGTTTTTTTGAGCAAGCAACTAGGAGCTATCTACCTACTCGAAAGGTTTGTTCTTTTCCTCTTTTCTTTTAGACATGTACTATCCTACTATTAGTGAGTAGGTAGCCCTGTATTTGGATATTTGAGGGACTAGCAAGGGTCATCGTACAGTCATAAAGGAAACTCGTAGGGCACTTTAGAAATTTTATCGTAAGGGACTAGATCATTTAACGAAGGCAGCATCATAGGGTCATCGAGGGACTACGATCTTTTTAATCGAGGGTCTTTTCTAAAGGGTCCCACGTTTGAGGGACATGACTATTTTTCCGAAGGCAATAAGTGGAGGTACCTTAGAGGTACGCGTGTGCAAAGTGTGTTGTGTTTCAGTTATATTTATCTTGAGTGTTAGGTTTGCGAACGTTTGTTTTTAAGTCTTATCATGCAATCCTATTAAGCATACATATAACAATTAAATATATACAAGTGCAGAAAAATAAAAATGCGGGAAATAAAGTCTAAGTTATTACATTGCTTCGGGATGCGGGGAATACAATCCAAAATGGGGAAAGAAAAATGTAAAGAGTCCTAATTTTAACTATTACATTCCTTCAACGGTTACATAATTATTCATGAAAATAAAAATGCGAAAGAAATAAATAACGCGTGGAGATGAAACGGGAAACGATGAAAAACCCTAAAAGATTATAAGATTAGAAAAACATTTTTGTTTAAGAAAAATAATAATTAAATTAATGGAAACCTAATTCTAATTAGTTTAAAAAATGATTAAATAATTAATTAAAATTAACAAAATTAATTTAATTAATAATTAAAAAAACTTAAAATATATTTTTGTGCTTTTTTGATTTTTATAGATTAAAGGAAACTAATTAAAAAATGTTGATTAAGCAAAACAAATAATACTAAAAAAACATAAATGGGCCTCGCTACAAAAAGTGGTTAGAGGGGGTGCAAAAAATAGAATCCTTAGGCCCACAACTAATGAGCCCAGAAGGTTACGTTGGCTCGGATGAGAGAGGCTCCTTGGAGGTGCGCGGTGGGGTGTGCGCTTGAGGAATTTAGATCATGCTTGATGAGATCTGATGGTCAGGAATTGGAGGTGTATGATGTGCATACGGATCTGCTTAGAATTGGATCTGAAAAGATAAAAACAATAAAAATACAAAACTCCTTGTACCTGGATCGAACCCGTTAGATTTACTCAAAACATCAATAGCAATATGAATGCATGCATAAAACTGATTTAAATCACATATTCAGAGAGTTTGAAAATCTAAATTTTACCAAGACTGTAGGAGGATTATGAGGAGGATCTGGGACGTGTGAGGCTTGAACCTAGGATCTGGAGGACTTCTAGGAAACTCAGGGGTGATGTTTGATCACTGGTTTGGACTGGTATGGGCTGGAAAGTGAGACACGATTTTCACCAACTTTTTGATTTTTTAGAGAATTTTAAGAAGGCTTTTGTGTGCAAGAATTTCATGTCCCTTTGTGATCTTAAGCTTATGTATTTATATAGCGGGAAGAGAGGAGTGAACATGTATGGGAAGGAACAAAGCATTCATGGCCTTTGAGACAAGAATAAAACACATTAAGAAGTTGCCATTTTTGAGTGATTCTTGCCCTTTTTGAATATGCAATGAACCTGGACCATTTGTGTGTGTGTTTCATGAATTAATGGGCTTCAAAATTGATCAAATCCAGCCCATATGCATAGCCCATGATTTTTGTGATTTTATTTAATTTATTTTGCATTTATTTGAATAAAAATAAAATAAATATAAATAAAATAATAAGAAAATACAAGACAAGGTAAGAGTGAGTTTATAAGTCTTTTTGAAGGACATGGACATGTTTTAAGTCCAAAAAGTTAGGTCACAAGTTCAAATTTCAAGTTTGCACATTTAGCATTTCATGCATTTCTTAAACATTGTCCAACTTGTGCAACTCATAACTTGCTCAATTTTCATCTTTTAAAGGTGATCTTGGACTTTTTGAAAATATCAAGATGTCCCATACACTTTATCTTTTGATCATATTTGCATTTGGAGACATTATCTTGATGTAAGTTGCCTTGACAAAAAGTGTCTTTTGTTGACTTTTAAAAATGACCTATAATGTATTAGCTCATATCTTTCAAATGAAGTACTTTTGGACTTGAGCATTAAAGAAAATTTTTAGATAATTGAGATTTATTAAAAATTATATTTGTTTGGGGAAAAGTTGATGAAGCATGTGAAAGTTATGTCTGGTCAAAGTTCAGTTGACTTCTCCTAAGAAAACCCTAATTTGACAATTCTTGACTTTTGATGATCTGAGGACTTTCCTTGAGGAATCATGATCAAACCTTGATAAAATGATGAATATCACTTAAAAATATTGATGTTGACCAAAAATCTTGAAGTTTTACTGTATGTTGACCATAATTCACTTTTTGACCAATATAGTTTATTTTCAAACATTTGAGCCATTGACTGAGCAAACTTGTGATGTAGGGCTTGAAACTTTACATGAACCTTGTTAAGGACCTATGAAGAACCATGGAAGCCACTTGAAACCTTTGCAAACCAAATTTCCTTGAAAAACTCCAAACCCTAGTTGTAGGCCTTTGGTTTAGGAGGAACATCTTAACTAGTTAACCCTTGAGTGTCCTGGGTGTCTGAGAAGCCTTGGAAGAATGCTTTAAAGAAATATTTGAGGGTAAATTTTTGGGTACAACAATGTGGTACCAATATCTATTATTTTTATTTGGTTTTTACTTTAAACCGAGTCCTTCTTCTAGACCATAACACATAAAAATCTCATCCTTTAAGCTTTCAAACCCCTCTCTAGATTTGGGACAAGTCACTAGCTCCCTCGAAACTAAAAAGCATGCCTCTTGACAACAAATGATGCATGTGCAATTACAACAAGCATATTCAAGTTAATATCATTCTCTAAACTTAACCTCTATGCATATCTTCAATAATTCATCACCATTGAATTACCACACATTTTCACATACAACATATACTCGTGAATTATTCACATACAATTTATATTCATAGCATCACTACTCCCAAACATCAAAACAACACATAGCAACAATGCACAACAATGTCATTACGATTCAACACCAATCACAAACATACATACATCACATAAACAAAGTTTCATGTCGATAACAAATAGCCTTCAAAATACATCCAAACATGCCATTTAAATTCCATAAAATTAAGTATAAATTAGCATAATATATTAGCATACATAACCCCAACTTAAATAAATAAAAATACAAATTTTAACTTCCAGTTCGCACTAAGCACGCTACCTCGCGCTAAGCGGGTTCATTACAGACCCGAGCGCGCGAAGCAATCTAATCTTGCACTGAACGGGCTCTGTGATTATTCCAAAAAAAACCTACAATGACAACACAGTACCAATGCGAGTTTCTTCATCCAAAACATGTTTTTAACATCTAAATACTATAATTTAAGACATTTTAACATATATCCAACATCTATTGATCAACCAAAACATCACAACATAATCGCATACCAATTCCATGGATTCTCAATCAAAACCTAATTAATTCAAAACATGGAAAACTAGAGAAATTGATCCTAATATATGCCACTACCTATCATGCATTATCAACAATTCCAATAACTAAAGAAAACCCATCCTTACCTTGTTCTAGATATATTCCACAACTTTTGCGTTCTTTCCCTTTTTCATCTTTCTCACTCTTATATTATTTTCTTGTGAAACTCTTTTCTTTTCTTCTTTTCTATTTCTCTTACTAACTCTTGTTTTCTTTTCTTTTTATTAAACCCTTAGAAAAATAACCCGAGTAACCACTTATGGGCTTACTAACACACACACACACACACCACATTTGCTCATCACGTTATCACTAAATAGGCCCGACTACCTATTATGCTACTAATTTCTACAATACTCACTAATTAAAACATCCTTTCACTAACCGGAATTATTACAAATTATAATTCTACAGTTCGATGTACTTAACCTGACTAACCCATCACACACAACATACATCAAATAATTATTTATTCACAAAATCACACTAATAATTAATTAATATAATATATAACTAGTAACTAAAATTGAGGTGTTACAATGACTACAAACATCAGAGTATATGATTTCAAGAATTAACTTCGACTTTCTTCATGCATCCTTGATAAAAATTTTCTTGTGTTGCTTTGCTTGCACACCCTCTTCACACACTTCACTTGGAATGTCAATTTTTGGTAACCCTAAAACCATATTACTTCTTTTCAAATCTCTGATATCTTTGAAGTTGAGATAACCAAGTCTATAGTGTCATATCCATTCATCCCCGCTAACTACAGTTGCAAGGAACTTGTGCTCCATCACATTAAGTTCAATCTTGAAGGTTTTATTGTAAGACATATGAGCCTTCAAAATTAACCTTATATATGAGTCGATAACTCTCATAATCTTATCTCCAATTGACACTTTGTAATTCTTTTCGAACAACTGCCCTATGATGAGTAAATTACTTTTATTCCTGGTATATACAATAGATTGGAAATTAGTGACCTTTTTCTATCTTTCCTCATAATTAGAACATTATTAATATCTTCAGCATCTAGGGTGTTGTCATTTGTGAATTTCACCTTGTTCTTCATTGAGCGAATCATACTGACAAACCAATATTTCCTATTAATCATGTGTGATGAGCATCCTAAATCCAAGTATCATTGGTCCTTGAATCTTTCTTCATCTCTAGTCGTGACCATCAATAACATCTCTTATTCTTCTTATTCTTCTTCTTCATGTTTTTTAAGATTTGAATCATTTTCTTTATTCTTTTATTTTTTTAGGGCAATCACTAGAGTAGTGACCATACTTCTAACAATTGAAAAACTGAATGTGACTTTTATCAGGTTTTCGTCCCCCGCCTCTTCCTCTACATGTAACACCACCTCTGTAGTTTCTTTGGTATGAGGGTATTATTTGATTCGATGAATTTCCTTCTTGTTAGATTCCTATACCAATCAAATTGTTGTAGCCTCCTCTACCTTTGTTGTTAAACAATTTTACTTTGTCTTTCTTTTCTCTGGTTGATTGCACTTGCAGAGCCAGATCACCTTTTGACTTACTTGCATCTCTTTAAGCCATTCTTTGTTCATGAGATTCAAGCGTCCCTTGAAACTCTTCCTTTGTCAATGTTAACAAATCTTTCGATTCTTTTATGGATACTACCACATGATCAAACTTCAGAGCCAATGACCTCAAGATCTTTGCGACAACTGATCTTAATGTCAATGGTTATCCATATACTTTGATTTGATTCACCAGTTTTGTAACCCTAATAAAGAAATTAGTTATGCTTTCACTTTCTTCCATCTGAAGAAATTCATACGCTCTTTTGTGAGTTTGTAACCTCACCTCTTTCACCTTCTCTGCGCCTCCAAATGATTTCTACAAAATATCCCACGCTTCTTTCGTTGTTTCTACATCACTCATTTTTTCAAAGTTATTTAGACTAACACATTGATGAATTATAAAGAGAGCTTTATAATCTTTCTTCTTCAATTCTTTATGTTCAGCCTTTTGTTCATTTGTAGCGCCTTCTTCAATTGGTGTTACTCCTTCCTTCATAAGATCCCAAAGTTCTTGATAACTGAAAATGATCTTCATTTTCTTACACCAATTCTCATAGTTTTTATCTTTCAGATTCGGAAGACTCTCTTGAAAATTCTTGTTCGGATGATTCATCGCGCCACGTTTCCCACAAATCACACAGCCAATGCTCTAGATACCATATGTTTAAATTACACCCAAAACTTGGAGAATGCTGAATCCATCTTGATAAACAAGAATCAATTCTTTCAATTGATTTTGCCTCTTATTTTTTACTCTTCACTTGAGTGAATCAACCACTCCTTGGTCGCAAGATGATTTCACTGAACAATGATTATGAGAAAAGAAAAGAAAAGATGAATTGGGGAAGAAAAGAGAAATTAGAGTTTAGGAGAAAGAGTGAAGAAGAAGAAGTAGAATTCTACAGAGTTTCTCTATGCTCTCAATTGAGATTTTATTCAATAATTTCTCTATACAACTGCATTATTACAGTGATAGGGTATCTCCCTATTTATAGGTTGAGATTTCTTACACACCAAGAAATCTCCAACTAACCTAACTCCGCTAAAACAAAAAATAAAATTAAGTCTAAATTTCTATCGAGATACACTTCTTCGACATTTCGACAGCTATACAATTGACACACAACGCATTTCGACAATAACAGACTATATCAAAATGGTGTTTTGACATAAAATTACATTTTCAACATTCCTTAACTTAGAGAAAGTTTATGAAAACTCATCATTCGACTTATTGGAACACAACTATGCATATATTTAGGTATTTAAAATCATCATCTCACTATAATAAATAACGCTTCTAATATCAGACGCGAAAAGCGTTGTACGTTAGCAACAAAAGTGAGATAAATAAGGTTGTCGTGAAAAGTCTCCATTTAACACGTTGGTGTTTCCAAACCCACATGAATAGTTATTTCAAAACCATTTAGTACATGAGTTTGAACCCTAGGTGTTGCACTTTTATAATATTCCAAACTAGTTTATCTTTTATCTCAGTTTCTCCAAAAACAGAGGGGTATATAAGATCTTTTTTTTTTTAAATTGTTGCATTTACTTTCTTTATTCAGAATATTACATTGTTTATGTTTACCCAGAAAACTATATTGTTTACCCAAAAAATAAAGATAAAAGTCAAACTCCATAGGATGGTTCAAGATAAAAATCAAATTCCATAATATATCTTGTTTCCCCTTAAGATGTAGATTTAGATCTTCATATAATAGATTCTTGGGGAACATCTTCTGTTAGATCTTACATGCAATGGTTTATGATGAAAAAAAGGTAAGATAATTAATATTTGAGAAAACAATAATCTAAAAATCAAATAATGAAAAAATATTTAAGAAAACAAACCTTAAACTCAGATGATTTTCTGCGCTTGTAATCCATCGTAGAGAATTTTTCCAAGCGTTCTTAGGTTTCAAGCGCTTCATATGTTTCATTTTGATTAGATTTCCTATAGTAATACAACTTATATAGTGGATGTCCCTTAGGTTTTACGCGGATCACTAAAGGCGGATTCGTGAGCATTAATAACCTCTAAGTGGACGTCATAGATTTGTTTAAGGCCGTTGAAAACAGTGAAAAATAACACTTAACTATAATCTCAATTTTAGAATATTGTATTACCTAACTAAACTAAAACAATTTCGTCTTTGAAGACAAACTCATCCAAAGGTGTTTCTATATCTTCTACTTCTATAAAATCACAACCTAGACCATTCTGTAGGTGTAATGATCGTATAGTTTCGTATCAATGCAAGAAGGGACAAAATCAAGGAAAACTTTTTGGAGATGTCTATTTTAGATGGGTGAAAAGACATTTAATCTATTTATATGGGATGAAGACATGGTGGCAAAAGGTAAAAATGAAGATGATAGCATGATGAAGTCAGAGGTGGAAGCTATGAGTTATTTGAAGGTTATGTATGAAGATTCAAAGAAGAAGAACAAGACACTAAAGAACAAATTGAAATCAGAAATTTTTTATGAAAATTTGAAGATGTTATGTTTGGTTATCTCCTTTATGTTTAATGTTTACTTTGCTATGAAATGTAATAGATGAAGTGAAGTTTGAATTGCATTGTTAACGTTATGTGAAAACTGTAGAAACAAACAAATCTATGTATTAAATAAATGGAATTAAATATCCTCACGGTTTTGGAATAAAATCGATGGGTTAGTTCAACTAACACCTCGACTTTTCAAATAAATCGAGGGGTTAAATAATTTTTTAATGGTTACATTGTTTACTCAGAATATTAAAAATACAGAATGCCCAGGTCCCATACAAGATGTTAGCGATCCAAGATTGGTTGTTATGCTATCATTATCATTGCATCTAAGATTGATGGTTGCACTATCATTATCACTGCCTTCAATAGTGTAGAGACAGTAAGGACGAATATATCATAGTTGTCAAAATCTTCAACAACAAGAACATCATTAACACCATTGTTTGAGATGAATCACAAAAGCTGGAAAAAAAATTTGTTAAAGGTAGAAGAACATTTTTCAGTTTTGCAATCCATCCCAAAAAAATGGTGGGACGGCTACAAATAAAATAACATTAGGGTTAAATATGTTCAACGGGTGTTTTTATAGTGAAATTGAATTATTTATCAATTGGTTTATTAAAGAAATCGAAGAGTTAGATAATTTATTTTATACTTTTTACAAATAGAGACATAAAGTATCGTAGCTGAAATTCAAAACTTGTTTGAAATAATATTTTACCGCATTTTTCTAGATAAACGAGAATTCAAATTATTATCTTTTTAAATAATTATATGAAGCACGTATGTGAAAAACCTCAATTTTTTTTAATTAATGTGAAAATTTTGTCATAAAAAACATTATTTATTATAATATTCTGACAAGATATTGCCTGCTAAGAATATTCACCTCTATCTAATAGGAAATTATGATTTGAATAAGGCGTCATGCCCTTAAACTCGAAGATCCGTCATTTATTAATCAATGAAATTAGAAATTACTCCAATATCATGGAAGACGAAGAAGTAAACCACTGTGTCAAAGTAATCAAGTGGGTTAGAATATTGAGCCATATACCAAGTTAATGAGATCATATAGTTGCGTAGTTTACTATAAAAATTATATATTTAGTATGGTTTTTCTATTGTGTTACATTGTGTTAATAAAGCTGCAATTTACGGAAAGAGATTTTCTCCAATGTGATTTTTACTAGAGAGGGAGTCGTGGAAATTTTAACCAATGATATTTTTTCCTTTTTTAATTATGATAGTTTTATATGGCCAAAATTTCACTATTTTTTACTTTATGGGAGACAATTCTATCCCACAATTTACAATGCAGCAAATCCAATCTTCCACCTCTAATTACTATTTAATCATATATAAATTTCTTAATTTTCAATATATACAGAAATACATTCCTTTTTTAATACTAACAAATGCCATTAATTAATGACTCCAGCTACTCGAAAAACTTAAGCAATAATATAGTTGTCAATAAGTCAAAGTAATATACTCTAACAATTTTATATTGAAATGAGCTTCTTAAACACATACATGTAAATATAAGATTTTTTTATACATCACGAATATTAGAAAAATTGATAGTACCATTAACTTCGTTTTTTAGAAAAAGAGTTAGTTTATGTTGTGAACATAATATTTATTATTTTATTTTTTCTACAAAAGTAAAACTAACTCGTTTCATTAGCAATCAACAATTTAATATAAAGAGGAATAAGATGAAAGAAATTACGGCTAGACCTAGAATTGACCGCCTTCGTTAACGAATGAGAAATCATATTTGTTAGACGTTTTATAAACTCAGCCTCAAAGTTGGGACGAGAAGACAACAAAGGTCTAATTGCTTGAATAATTAAAATAAACTCGGAATTTTCAACATGATCGGAACAAAGCTTAGATCACTTGAAGATAGTCACTTTCAAAAATAACACAGTCAATGTTCAATGCTAAGGCACCCTGAATAGCTTCTTTGAGTGCTAATACCTCCGCTTTGATAATAGAAAGATTACCGAAATCCCACACCACCCTGCATGCACAAAATTACCCAAATTACTCCGAACACACCAATCTCTATTAGAGATTCCCAAGTGCTTATTAAAACCAACATCCACGTTACACTTGAATTCACCCGACAGTGAATTCCAAGATAACGAATGTTGCTGCCCATTATTATTATTATTCGAAGGATGTTGTGAAAAAAACATTCCTGCCAATGATGAAGGCAAGCCGCCCCAATTTGGTATGCTCCTCTCTCTCATTATTCCACACCATATCATTCTGATTCTTCCAGATAATATTCATCATGATCGCATCTCTACCAGCAACCAAATTGTCTTCTTTATTACAAATGTAAAAAATAACAAATTGGACATCGTGTAACTCAAGTAATCTATGCTCAATGATATCACTCAGGCATGCTGCCTGCCAACAAAGATTCAATCCATGACACCAAAAAAATATGTTCCAATCGTCCTCCTCATAACTCTTACAGAACGGGAAATCTTCCGCACACGAAACATAACGTTGACGGAGACGAACTATAGAAGGTAAACAGTCCCAACAGATTCACCACAACAAGTGGCGCGCACGAGGAGGGAATTTTATGTTCCACAAAATTTTCCACTTAGCCTCTGTATCCGATGGAGGAGGCCATGTGTTAGCCCGCCTCCATAACCTGTACCCAGAACACACACTATAGTTACCACTTTGCTCCTCACTCCAAACAAGTCTGTCTTCTGTAACATCAACAACAACGAGACTTGAATAATTTTTTGCACAGTTGTATAATAAGCAAGTTCTGTAAAACACTCATATTCCACTGCTTGACATTATGTAATATGAGATTATTTACGGTAATATTATACACACATTGCCTCTGTGGACCATGCTTGTATCCCTCACGACTTCCATGAATCCATGAATCATTCATTACGTTGATTCAGATACCGTCTCTTACACTCAACCTGCAACATAACATTAGAATCTCTCTATCCTTCCTAATACTCATCCACACTAAGCTAGGATTATAACCAAGTTTAGCATAAAAAAGAGAAGTTCTAGGAAAGCACCGAGCTTTAAAAATCTAGGCAACAAGAGTATCTGGTTTAGATAAGATATACCAACCTACTTCGTAACTATTGCCACATTGATAGATCTAAAGTCACGAAGTCCCATCCCACCTTCCTCCTTTGGACAAGTTAATTTATCCCACGCCATCCACCAAATGCCTTTGTTATTAGATCCTACTCCCTACCAAAAAGCATTAAGCATTTTTTCTATATCATTAACCACGACATCATGGATAATAAAAATACACATAATATAAGTTGGGATAGCTTGCAATATAGATTTGATCATAACTTTCTTACCTGCTCTCGATAGTGAATGACCACTCCATAAAATTAATACGCTTCTAAATACGGTCTTTGACATAGGAGAATGTTGCCTTCTTGCTACGACCAATCATAGAGGGCAGCCCCAAATACGTACCAACTCCCAACACATGTCTCACCCCCATAATACTCTATAAGTCCTCCTTCACTGGGTTGCTCAGATTATTGCTAAAGAAGACTTCATATTTGGTCAAGTTAATCTCCTGACCAAACGCATCAACATAGATTTTAAGTAACTCCATAAGAGTTGACAATTCAGTTAAATTTGTCCTGCAAAAAAGAAAACAGTCGTCAGCAAAAAATAAGGTGGGACATACTTGGTGCCCTTATGCATATTTGAACCCCATGAACATCGCCTCTTGATGTTGCACCCTTTATAAGGGCCGAGAGACTTCCGAGATAAGAATGAAGAGGTGAGGGGAAAGAGGATCCCCTTGTCATAAGCCTCCTCCTGGTACTATAGGTCCAACACTATCAGAGTTAACTAGCACAAAGTAGTGAGTTGACATAACACACATCATAAGCCAATTAATCCATTTCTTCGTAAATCTCATTCTAACCACCATCTCCTTAAGGAAACCCCAATCCACACGGTCTTAAGCTTTGCTAATGTTGATATTAAGAGCCAAATGAGCTTTTTTTCCTTTCGTTCTTCTCTTAAGATTATGAATAACTTCCTGGGCGATCATAGCATTATAGAGAATAGACTGACCCTCCATAAGAGGCGATTGTTCTTCCAACACACATTTATCTAACAAAGGTTTTAATCTATTCGCAAGAGCTTTGGACACAACTTTATAAACCACATTACACAACGATATAGGTCAAAATTACTTCATATTTTTTGGTGAGGTGCACTTCGGGATCAAGCAAATATTTTTATTGTTTATAACATACGAGAAAAATCCTTGTTTCCTCCATGTTGTTGCTGCCATATACATACCATCCCCGCAAATATCCCATAATTCTTGATAGAACGTCGGGTTAAAACCATTAGGTTCCGGAGATTTATTCGGGTGAATTTCATCCTGTTGTACCCCAAAATTTTCCCTCTCATTTATCAAATATTTTCTCACAAGATCTCTCTTGGTTCAAGACAGCACAATGTTTGATCAACTCAAGACACCTCCTTAAGCAGTGATGACTGAAATTAGGGATTGAGATTGCACAAGGATAATTGAACTTTTAATGCCCCATATGACTTTCATGTATCATTATGGACCCCCAAGATTGCTCATGTCAAGTTTCAAGTCTTGGATCACATTTTTGCTTAGTCAATTGACTAGTTGACCTAAAAATCAGCTCTATTGGGGAAAAGGTCAATTGTGCCCAATTTATAGTCAAAGATCATAATTGTTTATCCATATCAACATTATAAACTCATATGTATCATTTGATCAAGTTTGGACCATAATTCCTCAAGAAATTTGATCAAATCATCAAAAGGGCAAAATGGTCAAAATTAGGGTTTTGACTAAGAAAGGGAAATTATGATTTTTGACCTAGCAAATGGTTAATTGGTTTTAGGCATGATCTCAAGAGTTCAATTGCATAATTTTTACCTAATGACATGACTCAAAACATTGCTCAAGATCAATTGGATTGATAGTTGATTTTCAGTCAACTGATCAAAAGTCAACTGTATATTGAAAAGTCAAACTTTGACTTTTTGGTCAAAATCAAGTGTCAAAGATCACAATTCATCAAAACATGTCAAAATATGAAACTTGTTCATCAATAAATCAAAAAGTCAAGATTTCATTTTGAAAAGTCAAAGTTTTCAAACTTAGAAATTTTTCTAAGTGTTGAAAACTTCATGTTTTTTCACAACTTTGAGCCATTTTTTCACCATGATGTAAGATGATTCAAAAGACACTTTCAACATGAAAGTTGTAGATCTCCATGAGATCTAAAACTTTTCTTTACACAACTTCTCCTAGAAGTGCTTGGATCTCAAGTTATTAATCCATGAAGTCATGATCATGAAACTAAACACTTAGTGAAAATTTTGCCCTGGTTTAGGCAGGATTTTGACCTAACTTCATGGAAACTTTTCATATAGTTCCAAGGGGAATTTTCAAAAGTGATCCAAATAGGGGTCGTAGAGAACATTACAAGCTTTCTAAAATGTCCAAGAACTCCTTGAGATCATTCTTGAGCAAAGAGAATCGAAGAGAGGAAGTTATAGTTTCAAACTGAAATTATAGGTCATTTTTGACGAACAAGAATTCAAATCTCAAGCCTATGCTGCACAATCTTGCTTTACAGGCCTCTAAATCTCAAGATCTCTCCCTAATCAGAAGATTACACTTGCTTTTGCTCTATTATCCACTTAATTCAAGCTTTATCCAAGATAATTTTGCATTTATGGAACAAAGTTACCATTGCTATTTTGATAAAGCATTGCTTTTGCAAATGTCAACTTTCCTTAGGCTCCTAAGTTGTTGCCTTTGTCCACACTCAAGATAAATGGTCAGAAGCAAACATGTTTAAAGTGCCTAACCACTATACATGCTTGTACTTTCTACCTTGAAACTACATTTTCTCACTTTTCTTCAAAATCAAGCAACTTATCCATAACCCTATAACTCATAAATCCCTTGTGCAAAACAGCTCCAACCTTTTGCTTATAGATACACAAGTCATTTACAAGAAAACACACGCATGCTCAAGCCCTGAAACCACCTAAAGCACATAACCACCAAAAACTTCTCAAAACTTGCCATTTTTGAGTTTTGAATCCAATCTCTAAATTTGCTCGTGCGTTTCTTGGCCTTTTACTTTCAAAAGCTTCTAACATATACAAACAATTCCAACACCTGCAACACGACTGTAACACCTCCATCATCATCCACCACTTTCAAAAACAACACCTTGCACCTTGACTTCTCTGGAACTCCTCAGTCACTTTCAGCTCAAGCCAAGCATCACATTAGCTTCCTGGGAACTTGAGGAAGCTAACCCAATCACTGGAACTCATCAAAAGCCGCTCAAACTCAAAACACGATACCCTCTTGCAAGGTGAGTCTTCTTACTTTTTAACTCTTCATACAAGCATCATTAATGGTTTATTTGTGAATAAGAAATGTTGATATCATTGTCCTAAAGCTAACCATGTCCTTAGATTTCATTATTGTTGCTTGAGTAGTCAGAATTTTGAATCTGAATCTCTGAAAATAATTAGGTCAGAATTTGGTACTTCAAAAATTCTCATTCATCTTTGATTTATAGCTTATGATATTTATATGGTTGGATTCGTATGGAAAAATGGAGCAACTTTCATGTTTGCTATTTCATTTTTATTGAGAAATGATGAAGATACAAGTGGTGGCTAGAGGTTGAACATGAAGTGTATTCATGACTTATTTTGTATTATATAATTATGATTTCAGTTATATTAACGGATGTATAGCCACTCCAGTGGTAAGACAGCGCGCTGGTAATCAAGAAGTCATGGGTTCGAACCTCAGCGCGCTACCTTTTGCTTTTTTTTCACATTTCTTTACATTTTTTTTATTCTTGCAGCGCCCGGGCCTCCAAATGATTGGGCCTAACTTTTGTTTCTATTTCTGATCCCCTACCTTATTGTTTATACCCCTGGCCCATTTACTTTTCTTTGTTATTTTATTTTATTTTCTTTCTTTTTTTACTTTATTTTCATTCTATATTTTCTTTATTATTTATATTATTATTATTATTATTATTTTCATTAATAAAAATCCAAAAAATATTTATATTTATATTATTTATTTTTATTTAGTTTATTTTTTCTTCATAAAACTAAAAGAACAAAAACATGTTCTTTAATAAATTAATTTCCCTTTTTTTTTAAAAATACTTAGATAATAAATTTTAATTATTATTATATTATTTTCTTGTAAATTAAAATCAATTTAGAAATTAGGATCTTTTATTTAATTATTTTTATTTACTAGTTTAATTAAATCCCCAAAAACCCTAAAAATTTGTTTCCTTTAATTTCTTTTTTAACTTAATCTTAATTTTCTTATTTTTAGTTAATTATTTTATTTTAGTTAACTAGGTCAAGAAACCTTTTTTCATGAAAATCAAACAAAAATCACATTTCCTTTTGCATTTACATTCTTGCATTTATATTTATTCATTTTTGTACATTTATTCAAATTTAATATGGTTGTAATAATTATTTAGATTTAATTTCTTGCAATCCCCATTTGTAAATTTATACACCCCCTCCCTTAAATGATGTAATAGCTTAGTATTTTTATTTTCCGCAATTTAAATGTTTTATATACAAATGCTAGTAATTAGGGTTTGTATGAAAAGATTAAAACCAACAAATAGAAAACCCTAATCAAAACAAATCAAGCATGTAAACCAACACACTTGCACACAAACAACCTTAGGGTAAATCTACTTGGTTGCCTTACAAAAATGGCCATATTATGCATGTGAGGTATCTTAGCAAAAACAAGCAAAAAATACAAGATCATAGTCCCTCGATGACGCTATCCATGTTCCCTTTCAAAAAAGATTTTAGTCCCTAAAGAAAATGCTAAGATATCTTACAACATTGCTAATGATGGCTATACGATGACCCTTGCCCGTCCCTTTTACATCCAAAGATAGGGTTACTTACCAAATCAATGGTAAGATAACAATGTCAAAGGAAAGAGGAAATAAACATGAAAGACTTTTGAGTAGGTAGATTGTTCCTAGTTGCTTGCTCAATTTCAAAACCAAAACATCCTTGCCATTTTCAAAACATCACACCAACATTTTCAAAAACATCTTTCAAACTTGAAAACATTTTCAAAAGATCAACACTTTATATACATTCTTACGAACGATAATCATTACAAAGTTTTCTTAAACGATTGCGCCTTTTCAAAATACTTTCACAAAACCACACAAAGCACATTTTCAAACAAAAGCAAGTGATTTAGCAAGTAACTAAGAGCCCACGAAAAACCATGGATGAAAAGGGTGCTAATACCTTCCTTTTTCATAATCTACTCCCCGAACTCAAGAAAACATCTCAAAGGTCTTTCCTGTTCTTTTCAGCCTTGCCTTTTGGATAAAAGAAAAGTCAGTGGCGACTCTTGCTAACCGCAACATTTGCGATCAAACGCAAAACAACCAAGTCAGTTCTCCCACCGTGTTACAGAACTGACGACTCTGCTGGGGAAAATTTTAAAAGTGGGGTTACCTTAAGGATTAGATCACATTTATTTGCTTTCATTGTTTGACTTGTATGATTTACATTTTGGTTCCTTGTTTGGGTTTGAATCCTCTACCCAGATTTGGGATACCTTATAGGTAAGTAGCAATACATTGTGGAAACTGTGCAGGGTATACCGACATGGTCTAAGCAATAGCTACGTTAGTGTGACATATTTGTGGGTATCGGTAGCCCTTGAGTAGTCAAGGAGAATACGGGGCCGCTGAGTGATGTCATGAAGCACTAACTAACTTCTAGAACCTTTACTTGACCAACTTGGCCATTAGGACGTAGTGAGATGATCGACTTTGGTGCAGTCCAAAGTTGGTAGATACTCGATACAACACTCATTGAGGTTTTGTTTTTTGGGATATTTAGATCGCCATTAAAGAGGCTTGCGCTGAAACAATGCCCGGGGAAACAAATAAGTGATATTGAGCTCCTTTAGAACCTAGTTACTATTGCTATGACAGGTTTGAGCCAACTAAACTTCAAGAGGGTACTTACCTATGAGACTCCATGCAAGCCTAAACCTAAGGACTTGTTTGTTTTGTTTGTATATATCTACTTGTACATAACATCATAAATATCATAAAATCATACTCATATTCACTAACCATTTCAAGGATTTTGGGATTTATCTTTGTTCTGTTTTATAGGACATGGATTCTATGCGCAGGAAAACCATTCAAGTCAATCTTGTAAGGATCCCTCCTCAACTTAAAGAGCTAGCATCAAGGGTTCCCGAAAATTCTCCATTTACCAAAAGACATGGTCGCCTCTTAAACTTGGTTACCTCTAACACTGATGAGGACATGATGAAGGTGCTCTTCCAATTCTTTGATCCTCTACACCATTGCTTCACATTTCCCGATTATCAACTTGTGCCAACTTTGGAAGAATTCTCCCAACTCTTGAGGATTCCCATTCGCAATCAACTATCTTCCAACGGTACAGAAAGAGATCCAAAGCCAGAAGAGATTGCTCAAGCCTTACACTTACAACCATATGATGTCACAACTAATTGGGAAACAAGGAGTGGTGTCAAAGGTTTCTTAGCCAAGTTCTTGTTTTAGAAAGCTCAAAATTGTTGGAACTCCTTGGACTTGCAAGCTTTTGAGGAAATTGTGGCTCTCCTCATCTTTTGGATGGTTTTGTTTCCAAATCCTGACCAACTCATAGATGTGAACACCGTCAAAATCTTCATGTCTCGTAACCCGGTGCCTACTTTGTTAAGAGACATCCTACATTCTTTTCACACTCGCACTATGAGGAAAAGAGGTATCCTTATGTGTTGTACTCTTATTTTGGCAAGATGGTTTATTTCATATCTTCCCCAATCTGTATTTAAGAACGAGCAAGGTTCAAGGTGGTCACATAGGTTGATGACGCTCAAACATTTAGACATTTATTGGTGTTCCTGATCTATAGAGAATGTTACTATCATCGACCGTTGTGGAGAATTCCCTAATGTCCCCTTACTTGGCATTAGAGGAGGTATCACCTACAACCCCTGCTTAGCCTTAAGACTGTTTGGTTACGCCCGAAGGGATGGCCCACATGAGATGCTTATTCAAGGTTTGGTATTTGACTACGAGAATGACGATCAAGGTTACCGCCAAAGGTTTATCCGAGCTTGGAGGATGTTGAACAAGGTAGATAACAAGACATTGGGGCATAAGAATTCCATCCCTCTTGAGCCTTATCTCAAATGGGTACGAGATCATGCTCAAAGTCTTATGATGCCTTACCCTTCCATTCTCCCGGTTATTATAGAGCCTGTTGTGGAAGGAGATGTCCCCTACACTATCCTTCATCCTGACATGCCCACCTCTATTAAATAATTGCAAAGGGATTGGATACAACTTAAGGGGGAGCGAGACACTTTCGAGGCTCAATTCTACGCCAGCGAGAAGAAGGTTTTGGAACTCCTCAAGCAGCTTCATGAGGAGCAGAGTCTGAACGCCTACATCGCACCAAAGAGGACACATACAACTTTTTCATCTTAGGGTTCTTTGTATTTATTTGTAAGCCCAAAAGAGGCATGATGTACTCAAACTTTGATTTATTAATACGACGTGTGTTCCTTTTTTGTCTAAAGATAATTTAAATCTCTAATTTCCTTGAAATCATTGCATATGCATCTCCATTCATCATAACATAAACAGGTTTCTTGCAACAAGTCTCCTCATCTTTCTACTATTTATTTCAGTAAGATAGACATGGAACAGACAATAAAAGATCTCCAGGCGCAGAACGCTCAGTTTCAACAAATGTTCTTGACTCTAGCCAAAGGACAAGTGGGTTTGAAAACTTTGTTGATCAAAGAAAAGAAGAAGAAAGCAAAGAAAACAACCGGTGTTCTGAATCTACGAAGAAGGTTCCCAGGGCCAACCAGACGGACCCTAGACTTCGTAACATCATCTGGTGAAAAGGATAATCAAGAAGGGAAAGGCAAGGAAGTGACTGCCCAGCCAGAATCTAAAGAGGACAAAGAAGAGGGTTACTCTGAAGAACAGTATCCACCGGCTGACGACAAATATAAACATCTGGAAGAGCGTCTAAGTGCAATGGAGATTCAGAAAGTACCCGTGTTGGACTTTAAGGAGCTAGGTTTGGTGTCTGGGATTGTTATTCCACCAAAGTTCAAAGCACCAGTATTTTCTAAATACGACGGGGTTTCGTGTCCCAAGATGCACCTCTAATCTTATGTGAGGAAGATACAACCTCACACTTCTGACAGAGATTTGTGGGTCCACTTCTTTCAGGATAGTCTATCTGAGACTTAGCTAGATTGGTTCTATCAACTAGAAAGGGCCAGTATCCATAATTGGGAAGACCTTGCCACTGCTTTTTATAAATAGTATCAATACAACGCAAACCTTGCCTCTACCCGTACTCAACTCCAACAGAGTATGGCTATGGTTTCAAGCGAAGGTTTCAAAGACTACTCTAAAAAATGGAGGGACTTAGCAGGAAGAGTCCAGCCTCCCCTCTCTGAAAGAGAACTAGTAGACATGTTTCTGGGTACCCTGTTCAGTCCTTTCTTTAATCATTTAATTGTAAGCTCTCAGCAGGATTCATTGAATTAATCTTGACCGGGGAAAGAGTGAAAGCTGGGATTAAGAGTCGAAAGATCCAAAAAGACGCATCCCCCAGTGCCGTGAGAAAACCATTTATTGGGAAGAAAGAAGTTGGTGTTGTGTATCCTCAAAGGAATCAGGATAAAACTGATGATCCCTAAGCCTGCACCTACTCAACAAAGGAACAATCAGCCTAGAATAGAAAGACTAGTAAGACAATTTACCCAGATAAATATGACGCTGTCTCAAGTCCTGCGACATTTGTTGAGATCTAATCTGGTAACTTTGAAGGAAGCCCCGAAGAATCCCAACACCGCCTCTCCTCATTACCACCCTAATTCTCAATGTGCTTACCATTCAGAAAGTCCAGGCCATGATACCAACAACAGTTGGGCTTTGAAAAACAAGGTGCAAGACCTTCTCGAGGAAAAAAAAATTGAATTTGATGCTCCTGAGATCCCGAATGTTATCATCGCTCATATGCCCAAGCATGGCCGTGATGTTAACACTATTGAAGATGATATGTTTGTTACTGATGTTGATGAACTTGTTACTCCTCTCCTAGCTGTCAAGAGGAACCTGTTGAAGGCCGGTTTATTTCCGGGCTGTGACGAAAGCTGCCACCTCTATTTATCCCTACCAACTGGCTGTCATTTACTGAAAGCAGGTGTTCAGCGCCTAATGGATGACAAAGAGATTTTGTTTGAGAAGACTCCCGTTTCAACCATTTCTTACAATGATGTTTCAATAGTAACCATTTCCGCCAATCCTTCCAGGGTCTCCACCAAAAGACCCATTAGGATTACATCAGTTCCTAAAGTGACTCCACCGATAATTACTATGCCAGGACCAATCCCGTACTCATCAGATAAAACTGTCCCCTGGAATTATGGGGGTGATGTCTACTATCACGGTGTCAAGCAAGATTGGCTGGCTGATGAAGACTCGATTTTTGAGAAGGCTGACCCCCGACATCAGCAACATTGCGGGAACCAGCAAGATAACCCAAAGTGGAAGAGTATTCTCTCCCGAGATTTATCCTCCAAAAACAATTACCAGTCATGTGATCGTCCCTGCTTCTATTCTTGTTGACACTACTACAATCCATGTAGTTACCCCTACTGACACCCCTACCACCGAGTCAACCGAGACTCGGGGAAAAGGCATTCTGACTGAGCCTGTCTGGATGAAGGCACAATCAGTATCTATCCCAGAAGCCTCCCAAAAGGAGATGGAAGAAATTCTGAAAATTATAAAGAGAAGCGACTACAACATAGTCGAACAACTAGGGAAAACTCGATCAAAGATTTCTATGCTAGCTTTATTGTTGTGCTCCGAGGCTCATGCGAAGGACTTGGTGAAATTTCTTAAAACTTCCCATGTGCCACAAGAAACCTCTGTTGATCAGTTCCAAGACTGTGTGGCCAGTTTGACCGCTGACAATGGTTTAGGATTTTCTGATGCTGACTTGACACCTAAAGGGAGGAAGAATAACGAGGCATTGCATGTCTCTATCAAATGCAAGGGCACAACCTTGGCCCATGTCCTGGTTGATACTGGTTCATCTTTGAATGTACTGCCTAAGAAAGCTTTGGATAGACTCGACTGTGAAGGTTTGACCTTAAAACCCAACAACATAGTGGTAAGGGCCTTCAACGGTTCAAATAGAATGATGCATGGGGAGGTGGATATCCCCATAAAAGTTGGAACTTAAACCTTTGATTCAACTTTCTATGTGATGGGCATTCTCCCTTCCTATTCCTGCTTATTGGGCCGACCTTGGATTCACAACGCCGGTGCCGTCACTTCTACATTACCTCAGATGCTGAAATACCCAACCAAAGGGAAAATCATTACTGTCCATGGAGAAGAGGAATATATGGTCAGTCACTTGAACTCCTTCAGATACGTGGAATTGGATGGTGAATTCATTGAAACCCCTTTTCAGCATTTCGAGGAAGTCCCACAAACAGTGGCAGCAACCAAGACTGCCTCCCAAGTCCCAAAGATTACAAGACCTCCGCTAAAGATGTCTTCTCTAAAAGATGCCAAGGCAGTGATTGAAGAAGGTGGGTGTACTATTTGGGGCCAACTCCCGGATATCCCTTACAAATCTGACAAATTTGGTTTGGGTTTCACTTCAGGAGCCCAGAAATCTATTCGGCGTGCTCGTGTCGGGGGACCACCTTTGAAGATCAGCAACCATGGGGTCGACGCGGTGGAGAATAGTGATGATAGCTACGACCTGGAGGAATGGATTTTCCCAACTATCAACGAAGGACTCAACAACTGGGAAGCTAAAGATTTTGTCCCAATTACTTTTATCCAACAATAATTGTCTTTAAATTCTTGTTGGACCTGTAATAATTAAACAATTCAGACTTTTAAAACCTTGTGTCTTACCCGAGGCACAATTGTCCAGTTGTAAGGGTTGTTACTTCATTTTCATATGTCATCAATGAATCATGTACATTTTTGCATACAAACTTTGTGCTCTTTGTCTTTCTTTTTCTACATTTTTATTTCTTTCAAAGATAGCTATACTCTTACACACACTCACATTAAAAATGCAGATCTACATCCACTCAGGATCCCATGGGTAACAATTCCGCTATGTCCTTTTGTGGCTTTGAAAATATAATCTACCAAGCCGAAGACGAAGGTGAGGAAGATTGTGAAGTGCCAGAGGATCTAGCCAGGTTACTACAACAGGAAGAAAGGACCATACAGCCCCACGGAGAACCAGTGGACATAGTTAACCTAGGTACTGAAGAGGACAGGAAAGAAGTCAAGGTAGGAGCCAATCTAGAATCTAGTGTCAAGGAGAGCTTACTTCAGTTACTACAAGACTATGTTGAGGTCTTTTCCTGGTCGTACGAAGACATGCCAGGACTTGACGCTGATATCATGGTCCATCGTCTACCAACAAAAGAAGACTGCCCTCTGGTAAAATAGAAAGCTCGTCGCATGAGGCCAGACATGTCAGAGAAGATCAAGACTGAAGTCATGAAACAATTCAACACCGGATTCTTAGCTGTCACCTCCTATCCACAATGGGTCTCCAATGTTGTTCCAGTGCCTAAAAAGGACGAAAAAGTACGCATGCGTGTGGATTACCGATATTTGGATAGGGCAAGCCCTAAGGATGATTTCCAACTTCCTCACATCGATATTTTGGTTGACAATACCACACAACATAAAGTGTTCTCATTTATGGATGGTTTCTCAGGCTACAATCAAATCAAAATGGCACCTGAGGACATGGAGAAAACGACCTTCGTCACGCAGTGGGGCACTTTCTGTTACAAGGTTATGTCATTTGGGTAAAAAAATGATGGGGCAACTTATCAGCACGCCATGGTAGCTCTATTTCACGACATGATCCATCACAAAATAGAGGTCTATGTGGATGACATGATAGACAGATCTCAAACTGAAGAGGAACATCTTGACCATTTGCAGAAATTGTTTGAAAGGCTGAAGAAATACAAGCTGAGGTTGAACCCGAATAAATGCACATTTGGGGTGAAGTATGGTAAACTCCTAGGCTTCGTCGTCAGCGGTAAAGGTATCAAGGTGGACCCTGCCAAGGTGAAAGCAATACAAGAAATGCCTTCTCCTCACACTGAGAAGGAAGTCATAGGATTCTTAGGACGACTAAACTACATTGCCATATTCATTTCACACTTAATAGCCACTTGTGAACCAATCTTTAAATTACTGAAGAAAGATCAAGTAGTCAAATGGAATGGTGAATGCCAATCTGCCTTTGACAAGATCAAGGAGTACCTACAAGAGCCTCCTATTTTGATGCCGCTAGTCAAGGGAAGACCTTTAATTATGTATCTAACTGTTTTAGAAAATTCAATGGGGTGTGTGCTGGGGCAGCATGACGAGTTTGGCCGAAAAGAGCATGCTATTTACTACCTGAGCAAAATGTTTTCCGGCTGTGAAACAAGATATTCACTGCTCGAGAAAACTTGTTGCGCTCTGGCATGGGTTGCTCGCCGGCTAAGACGGTATATGCTGACCCATACTACCTTATTGATATCTAATATGGATCCAATTAAATACATATTCGAGAAGCCTGCCCTCTCTCGGAGGATAGCAAGATGGCAAATGATTCTGACTGAATACGAAATTTAGTACACTACCCAAAAAGCAATAAAGGGTAGTGTACTATCCGATCACCTTGCTCATCAAGTTGTGGATGACTATCAGTCCATGAAGTTCGAGTTCCTAGATGAAGACATCATGATGGTAAACAATTGTGAGTAACTCATATCATATGAAGGACCTGAACAAGGATCCCGATGGACCTTGGTTTTTGATAGAGCCTCCAACACACTCGGTAATGGCATAGGTGATGTACTCATATCCCCTGAAGGATATCATACTCCTTTCACTGCAAGACTTTGCTTCAATTGTACTAATAACATGGCAGAATAGGAAGCGTGCATTTTTGGTCTCAAAGCTACCATATATTTAGGAATCAAGTCCTTAAGTGTGTTCGGAGATTCAGCCTTAGTCATCAGTCAGATCAAAGGAGAATGGGACACGAAGCACCCTAACCTCATCCCCTACAAAGAACATGTGGTGACATTAATCCCACATTTCGAGGAAATTACCTTTGAGCATTTTCCACGAGAGGAAAATCAACTAGCAGACGCGCTAGAAACAATTTCATCCATGTTTAAACTCAAGTAGGGTAACGAGGCTCCCGAGATCACCATTGAATGAATGGACGAACCAGCTTACTGTCACGAGATCGACACTGAAGAAGTAATGGACCAGTCTTGGTTCCATGAAGTTAAGAGGTATCTCGAGGCTCAAGAGTATCCGAAAGAGCTTCAGTCAATGATAAGAAGTTCTTGAGAAGATTCTCTGCTAAGTTCTTCCTCAGTAATGGAATTCTCTACAAACGCAACCATGACTCTGTTTTTCTTCGTTGCGTAGACAAGGCTGAGGTAGAAAAGGTCATGGCTAATCTACATGAACAAACTTTTGGCACCCATTCTAGTGGGCATACGATGGCTAAAAAGATCCTACGGGCAGGGTATTACTGGTCTACCATGGAGGCAGATTGCTATCAGCATTCACGAACCTGTCACAAGTGTCAGATCTATGCTGACAAAGTGCATGTGCCTTCAGTTACTCTAAATGTACTAACTGCTCCCTGGACATTCGCGATTTGGGGCATCGATATGATTGGAGAAATCAAACCTACAGCTTTTAATGGACACCACTTTATCTTAGTGGCCATTGACTATTTCACAAAGTGGGTTGAGGCAGCTTCTTTATCTTTCGTTACCAAGAATGTTATGGCCCGATTGATCAAACAGAATCTCATCTGTCGATACGTCATCCCAGAGAGAATCATCACAGACAATGGTACGAATCTCAACAATACTATGATCACCGCACTATGCGTGCAATTTAAGATCCAACACCATAATTCTTCTCCTTACTGGCCAAAGATGAATGGTGTTGTCGAAGCCGCAAATAAGAACATCAAGAAGATCATACAAAAAATGACAGTAACCTACAAGGACTGGCATGAGATGCTACCATTCGCTCTCCACGGTTACCGTATCACGACGCGCACATCAACAAGGGAAACTCCCTTTTCCTTGGTATACGGCATGGAAGTTGTTCTACCAATTGAAGTCCAAATACCTTCTCTGAGAATAATAAAGGATGTAGGGCTGAATGAAGATGATTGGATCCAAACTCGGTTTGACCAGTTGAACCTAATTGATGAGAAGAGGCTTACGGCTGTCTGTCATGGCCAGATGTACCAAAAACGCATGATCAAATCCATATCAACATTATGAACTCATATTTATCATTTGATCAAGTTTGGACCATAATTCCTCAAGAAATTTGATCAAATCATCAAAAGGGCAAAATGGTCAAAATTAGGGTTTTGACTGAGAAAGGGAAATTTCTGATTTTTGACCTAGCAAATGGTTAATTGGTTTGAGGAATGATCTCAAGAGTCTAATTGCATCATTTTGACCTAATGTTGCACCCCAAAATTTGCCATCCTAATTGCATTTTTATGCTGGCTTGGACTTTGCATTCATCTGCATCATTCTAATTGGTCATGTGCATCGCACGCATTTTCATAAAATAGATCGACTGAGGTCCAAAAGACCAGCAGTTAGGGAGCTAGGGTTTACAGCTGGTTTGAGGTGTATGTGTTGAATAAGTTTGATTATCTTGGGTCTTCCTGGTGTATAAGACCGTGAAGCTAGGGTTTTTGAGCATGCTCATTTTTGGATTTCTTCTCCACCAAGTTACAGGGCTAATATCTTCTGATGAACAACTGGTTGTAGGTCATTCTGGTCAAGAACTCTAGGGTGTGACCTAGCATATGTGGGCTTTGAATCATGGCGTCTCTTCCTATAAGCATGCTTATCATTTGATTAGGATTAATGACTATGACATGGCATCCATCTACTCTTCAGTTAATAAATTTATGTTTTGCCAAATCGTGGTTCAAAGGTGTTTCATCCAGATATTTCTTTGTGCATCTAAACCGAGGAATCAAGATTGTGAGGTGTGGTTAACAGGATTTCTTTCTCTTCAATATATAATTGCTTTTATCCAGTCTTGGCAAATACTGGGGTTTTCATTTGTGCGACTAGGGTTTCACATCAAGGGAATTCTTCTATGATTCAGACTTTATCATACATCTGTAAGATGTTCCTCATGACACTAATTTCAAGTTGAAATAATCGATCGCTAAGGGCTGGGGATTGAATTGTGAAGCTTGGTTCATGACCTAAGATATGAATTCGTGGACTTCTCCTTAACCAACGCAATTATTGTCCTCATCATTGTCATTTGTTATCTGCGATGCGAGTAGATTTGGATTGAAGTAGGCTTCTCGTGGAAGAATTCATGCAAAGTATTTAAAGGTTCAAGGCATTCAAGGCAAGGTTTTGTTCAACATGGCATACCTGGTTGATGGGCTTACAAGCTCTTATGAGACTTTGAGATGCATAATCATGGCCCAAGTTTAAAGATACGTGGATAAGATTTGTTGACTTCGGATAAAGTAAGCTTTGAAAAATTAACTTTGGGACCAAGGTCTCCCTTGAACTTTCATCTAATATGTGTTAGGCATTCAAGTTGCATTTGAAGAATGGTATGGAAAAAGGAAAAGAAATATTAGTTCAGAAAAGGAAAATTTCATTAAAAATCAGGGTTTCTATCTGTTGATAAATGTTCAAGTAATTGAAGATCAGGGGAAATAAGGTTTCATGTTAATCTTGATCATATTCTTTCATTATCATTTATGCCCATCTTTGATGATTTAAGGTCGTCAATTAGGGAAGGACCTTGTCGAGATAAGGGACTTGTGGATTGAATCGTGGAATATGAGGCATGAAGCAAAAGGCAAGGTTGTGAATTTTTTAGGATCAAGATCTTATTGTCTATTCAAATTACTTATCATACAAGTTGATTTGGATTCAAGATTGAAGTTTGGAGTTCATTGAGAATGCAAGTGTGATTTGGATTTGAAGTTTGATTTGAATTCAAGATGTTCGAAAGTGTTTGATTGGATTAAAGTTGGCAAAGAGCCTTAAGTATTGATCATATGAGTTTCTTGGAAGGTAAAGTACAGACTGCAAGGTCTTGTTTCAAGTCGTAGTTCATCCGCATTACAAAGATGTTCATCGTTATTCCAGATTCAAGTTCACATGTGTTCAAAATTTATTCAAACCATTTCATTCATGATTCAAGAAAACGCTATCCAATTCCATTCAATTTCGTTCAAGTGTAACAATACCCCACAAGAAAATTTGGTGCTTTCATGTCTTCAAGCATTTTTAAAGTTAAACTTTCAAGACTTTGTCATTTAAACTCCGTCCATAAAATTCATCACCCGACATTTCAAACTCAAAATCAAATGGAAAGAAAATAGTTTGAATACTTAATAATTTGTCATTTGATTCAAGATTTCCCAAAGTTACATTTTATTCAAAGAACATGTTGCATTACCTTGGTTTGAAGTGAATTACAAGCTCAAAGTCATTTATAATTCACACTATAAATTTCAAGTTCATCCAAACCAAACATTCATTATAAAATCATTACAATCACATTGCACCAATAATCCACAAAGAAAAAAACTATTACAAAATGTACTTGAACAAAATTCCTTAGTCCTAAAGGTGCTAAAATTCCATGAGTAAACTTCCAAGTCCATGCCATGCCAAAGTTCGCCATCTTCATATATTCTTCAATCTTCATGCCCCTTCAACTGAACAGCCAACATGTCCAGTTTGCCTTGAGCGATTAGATCAAGACACAAGTGGAATTCTTACAACCATATGCAATCATTCTTTCCATTGTTCCTGTATTTCAAAATGGGCAGATTCTTCTTGTCCGGTATGCTGCTAGTTGCCAATATTACCTACATCCACAAATAACCAAATGTTGGACTTCATGTCAAAACCACAAATTGCGTCCATGTGCTACCCTTGTTCCTGCGTTACTGCCCTGTATAAACAGAAAGAACTACCATGCACATTCATACAAAAAATCCAAGTCAATACAAGCAATCTTGCCAAAGTATCCTATGTTCATACAAATTACTCGATATATGAAAAACCAATTCAAAATGTGAGGCCTTTTTGAGTTATCGTTCGTTACACTTTCAAAATTTTAAAACAGCTTCATTCACGGTCGTCCATGGAAACCTTGAACAAAAAGAAAAATTGACGACCTCAAAAGAGAAGAAAAACTATTACGTTACTCAATAACTTATTCAGAAAAATGACACTGACCCAGTAGCAAAGGCTGCTGCTGCAACTGCTTTGGATCCAAGATTGGGTGCAGAATCAGGTTTGAAACTGCACATGGCAGATGAATCTAAATCTGGTGCTCCGACAGGAAAGACCAACAATGCTGAACCTGAGCAGTCTAGTGGAATTAGGAATCGCAACAAAGGGAAAACTCAATCCACTACTCTGGGGACAGCCACTGCAAATCATCCCAATCAACAATTAGTTGCTTCTAAGGGAACTGATCAAACACAGACTCGCACACAGAAAAAGATTGTAGTTGTTGAGCATCACCGACCTCAAAGCTCAACAAAGTATGATGGGGGATGGATTGCTCAAATTGCAGCATTGCTTGTGGGTGAGGATGCAAGGCAGTATTATGCACTCATATGTGGTAACTGCTATATGCATAATGGTCTTGCTAGAAGAGAGGATTTCCCATTTATCACTTACTGGCCCAGAGATATGGAAACAACTTCTAACCAAATCCAAAACCCGGTTTATTCATATAACAGAAAACCTCCTAACTGTCATAACTAAAACTCCAACTCATCAACCTCCTCATAACAAATCTCTAACCATTCTGTAACTAATCCCTAACAGAACAGCTCCAACTGATATAAGAAAAGAAACCTCCAAACTGTTTTTTTTCTAAGCCAATTTCTATACCAAACTTTCTAACAGAATCCTAACACCTAACAAAATTTCACTTCTAACTAACTCTCATAAACTAACTTTCAACAGCTAACTTAACCTCTATTTAATCTGACCTTACCTCACTCTTAACAGTAGCCTAACATAATTACTAACTAACTTATAGTTTTAACAAACTTAGTTCCAACTTATAACTAACTTCAAACCAACCTGCCAGCTCACATAACAGAATTCGACAACCCTCAAAACTCATAACAAACTCTAACAGCTTCAACAGAATTCCAGCTACCCTTAACCATCCCTCAACCATTTCTAACTACCTAACAAACCCCTATGAAAAAACTCTTAACTTCCAAAAACAAAGGATAACAATATCATAACAGAAAGAGAGGAGATAGGATACAACAGGGATTCACTCTACAGGAATTCACAGAAGGAAAAAACGGTAAAAGGCTTCACGAATACTCACCAAAAATCTTCATCTTTCTCCGTAACGAAGAGCCTTCTCCCATCATCATTATGCTTTCTCCATAACCTTCAACCCTCATCTTCTCAGAACCGCTCTTTGTCATCAACTTCTCAACACGCATCATCACCTTCATTCACGAGAAAACACAAAGTCACTGGAAATGGAGGATTGATTCACAGAGGTAGAAGAAGAACATAGAATAAGAAGATGAGAAAGATTTAGCAGAACTTACGCATCATCGGAAACACACCATAATCTCCATCATCGAGGCAGGTGGCACGATCCTTTCCCTTGATCTCTTAGCACCACAATATGGTTCATGACTTGCCGGATATTTCCCCTTTGCTTGCGGATTGAAATCACACTTCTTCATGGTTCAATCACCATTTGTGAGCGTCTTAGGGTTTTCTTCCATGAACTAAATTTGGATCACAATGAGAAATCAGCGGAAACAAGGTTGAGATTTGAGTTAGGATACGTGTGTAGAAACCCCTAGTTGCGATGAAGATGACTTCGTGTTGGTGATTCGGACCAGAGAAGAAGGTTGAATTTTGGTTTGCGTCATTTGCGAACAAGAGAGAGAAGAAGACCGGGTCTCCATGTGAAGTCGAATTATCTTCTGTAAACCCAACTCAAAAATGTTGTGTTCGGTCTCATCTTTTCTTTCTCTAAATTTCTTTTAATTTAATTTCATTATTATTTTTTGTTTTAGATAATTGAATTAATAAAAATTTGGTCAATAGCATATTGGATTAGGGCTAAATTGAACATGAGGGTATAATGGACCACCCTTGTCTTAGGCCCAAAGGGAAATTTTTGTTAGCTTTCTGATTTATAAAAAAAAACTATTTGTGGACCAAGTCTAATGGACTTAACACCAACTTGCTTATACATACCACTTCCTTCTTATGTAATTCACCCCTGAGTGTTTTTCTATTATTTTTTATTAATAGTTTTGCGTGATATTTCTATATGATTTTTGCTTAGTTATTTACATGATAAGAGTTCACAAAAATATTAGAATAGAATTTTAATCTTTTATTAACTTTGTTTGTTGTTATTTTAGACATGTTTTTGGTAGATTTTAATTCCAATTTTGTGTGAAATTTTGGAATAAAAAAAGATACTTGAGTTTGAGAAGATTTCAAAGCAGACGAAGAGCGCAAATTTTTATCAAGGAAGTTTTATGTAGAGTTTTCTCTTTGCTTGCATGGTTTTGAAGAGGCAACGAACCTTCTCCGTTCGGTATTATCGTGACCTCAATTCATCCCTCATTTCCTCACTTTATCACGTTTCTTTACTGCTTTTCTAGAAATCATGAGAAACCGGGCTTTATCGCAAACCATATGCATGCTAACATTAGGTAGACGTTTCCCTTTCATTCATCCTTGACTTAGGTCTAACAACGCATGATAAAATTAGGTTTAGAAACAGGCTAGTCTTCATGTGACTTTCTTTCCCCCTTTGCATATGCATTTAAAACAAAAATTTCTTTTTTTTACAAACTTCAAAATACTAAAAATTTACTGACGAGAATCATATCTTCGTTAAGTATGTGAGACGATAAGCGGGTTTCTTCTCGACCTTATTGTTCTCTTATTATAAGCCTTGGTATGGTTCAAGTCTCAAAGACTCATTTCATGAATAAGTAGAGAAATGGCTAAAATCATTCTCTTGAGATTAACTAGCTGTTATCTATAAGCAAAAACACCAACAAACACAAAACTCTTTTTGCCTTCGGGCCTTTATTTCAAAACCTTTTCAAAAGAATATGTTAATTCACTTCTGTGCTGACGCGTAAGTCTCCAAAGGTCGAGTTGCGGTAGAAGGAGAAATTAACATTGTTCGCTACAAACACAAACAAATCCAAACTTTTTGTGCACCCAGACACATTTTCTCCAAACCTTTTCAGAAAGAATATGTTAATTCACTTTTGTGTTGACGCGTAAGTCTCCAAAGGTCGAGTTATGGCAGAAGGCGAAATTAATATTGTTCATTAAAAAATACAAACTAACAAAAAACATATAATCCAAACTACGACTGCTCTGATTCCTTAAAAGGATACATAGGCATCGGGGTAGGGCCCGAACGAGCACAACTTTTATTTTCCCTACATTCTTTTCCCCTTTCTTTTGCATGCATTCTCCCTTCAGTAGTGTAATAAACAGTAAGCATAGATTAAACACACCCATAAGACAGATAACAAGAGTGGATACCGTAGAGTACTACGGGCGTGTGGGGTGCTAATACTTCCCCTCGCGTAACAAACTCACTTACCCAATCTCTCGGTCGCAATACCGTGACTTCTCCCTCCTCAGGTTTTCTCGATGTTTACCTTTCCCTACACGTGGGATAAAAGATGTTCGATGGCGACTTCATTGTTTGATGATTTTCAGCCGGTTGTTTCAGCTGGCGACTTCACTGGGGACAGGTCGACCAAATGCTGGTCCATCCCGGAGTCGATCCTAGCTCTTTTTTTTTCTTTGGGTGTTTATTTTTATGCTTTCAGTTTACTCATTTGTACATGTTTATCTGAGCATAAGTTTGCATTTCATTTTATTGCTTTCCCTTTTGGTTATCTATTATGCTGGATCTACTTCTTGTTTGGGCGAGAATGTTACTATTGAGGTAAGAGGCCCAGTACCAAGGCCAAAGTGCACTAGGACACTAGGAATAGAATGAGGGCATGACAACTATAGGATGTGGTCTGATTAGTGCAGTTATGTCATATACCATGCTTGGATGAGGTTTAAATGAATTGCTATCGGCACCCACGTCTGTGGGTAAGCCCATATCACTTTCAGGCGGACCTGTGATTTTCGAGTTACCATTGTCTTACCCTGACCTAGTCTTCACCCGTGAGTGGGGAGAGAATTCTTATTACAGGTACAGTTGGTGACTATGTTCAAATGATTACTCGTGCTCAGATGGTGACTATGTTCATATGGTTACTCATGCCCAGATGGAGGCTATGATCAAACGGTGATTATTGGTTCTAATGATGTTGTTCTGCATTTCTGTTGATGACCTTATTCAGATGCTATATCATGTTGGTGACTATATGGTTCTCAGATTCATTTTCTGAGTTCCTGATTTGTATACTTGGAGGTTCATTCAGGCCTTCGATCTTAGTATTCCCGGCATATTCAGAAAATGCTCAGCAATATCCAATGTTCCAGAAGCCTTGACCCCGTACAATGGGAGATCTACATGGTACTTGGTTCTTATATGTGCGGAAGCTATGACAAACCTTTGATCTGGTGATATTCATAGGATTCAGAATAACGCAGTAATAATATTTAGAAATGATGGAACCTTAACCCTCTTTGATCTCATGTCTTTGCATATATAACATGGTTAACCACATACTTAGCATACATGTTTTGTTATTTCCAAAGAATCATATTTGTAAGTCTTGTGCCAAACTTTTCTATCCTTACTTACGTAAAATCAAAATCAAAGCACGTAAATTCCTTGGAAATGACGGAACATGACATGGCATTCGTTCATGCATCCCATGCATATTCATGCATCCATGAAAGATACTCGAAGATTGGGGATTCTTATTCAGACATGGTGCTCTCCATAGAGGTTCAACTTGATTTCTTGCTCCACATGTTCAGGGATCAGTTAGGGAATAACTCCGTGTGGTATATATGCAAGCTTTGTCCCGTAGTTGGGAATTCTTCGAGAAGGAAGATAATTGATTAAGGACTCATATAAGTCAGGTCATGAAAGCTCTGATAATGACCAATAAACTTATTACCGCAACGAGTTCTCTCTTCTCCTCGTCTTTTGGGAATTGCTCCCAACCATGGAGTGCTACATAATCTCAAGTTCTTGGAACATCTTATCAGCAGATGGTTCCCATTTACTATAGGATCTTATATCAGTGCTTCGTTCTTATTAACCAACGTCAGATATGGTTGCCACACTGGCGCATCCGACTATTTATTCAGGGGCATCCTCCATAACTTTGTGTTCCCTAATTTATTCAACAAGAGCCAGTCTTTATTCCCCAAGTGAATTCATGGGGAAAAGCTTTTGAGCCAAGACACAAAAATCCTAACGAGCATGCTGTTACAAGCCCATTGCACTACATCCTGTTATCTCCAGCTCTGATTTTTGAGGTCTTCCTCCCACAAACATCTCTTCTGATTACGATATGTATGCTAGATACATCCCCTATTCTGGGGTACCCGGTTTTGATATTGAAGACTATAAAGGGGTTGAAATATAAAGCCAAGCACCTGTTTGGCGTCTCTTCCAAAGGACCAATTCTTATTTTGCCAACTGCCACACTCTTTTTCACCAGGTGGATGTCTCTTTTTCTGATAGAAGACATACTATATTCTTTTTTTATGGCACAATATGCCTGATGATGTCGTTTATATCGATTCTCTTGGAAAAGCATTCATTTGTTCTCCCTAAAGAATCCTCTACGCATATTATCCCGGGGTAATTGATCATTCGATTAAATATGGTACGTCATCTAGAGACAAGGTCCAAGGCGAGATCAATCCGGAGACTGTGGTGTCCAAATCATATCAGAAGGGGAATTCTCTCACTCACCTCATGCATCTTCATGCATCCATAGAAGGTACTCAGAAGGTACTCAGAATGAGGAATCCTTATTTAGGCCTGATATTTTCTCTTCAGAATTGTGAATCTTGACTTCCCGCTGCTCCGTGATCAGATTCAAGTTATGAAACAACTTTGTGGGGAATTGGATGAGATGAAAAGAATCAGATGGGGTTGTTTATCATGGACATGCAAGTAATGGCCCGTGGTCAGAAATCCATAAGGAAGAAAGGATAACCAGTTGAAGACTCGGTTGAGTCGGGTACAGAATTTATGAAGGCAATGTCGACAAAGAAAAGTGATCTTGTATACATTGTTGCAACATGAACTGTCATTTATCCCCAGCCTATGGGACTTTTTTTCAAATCATGAGATACTTTGTGGGTCTCACCCAGAGCTTCGTGTTCTCGAATTTTCTTGCTAGCAGCTAGTTTCTGGTTTCCAAGTGAACCCATGGGGTAAAACTTACCAGCAGAGACATAGAAAGCTTGAGAAGCAGGTTGATACAATCTCAATGCCTTGTATCCAGTTACTTCCTTGTGTGTTGGAAACTCAGTTGATTAAGCTTCGTGCTTTGGGTCATCCTCCAACAAATTTCTCTCCTGATTTCGTTACAAATGCTAGATGCGTCTCTCACTCTGGGGCACTTAGTTAGGATATTGAATACTGCAAGGGGTTGAGTGTAGGAAGTTTGGTACGTATTTGGATTCTTTTCCAAGGTTCAGTCCATGTTTGGAGAACCATTTCAGACTCTTTTTCCTCAGCTGGATGCTTCTTATGTGTAAGTATAAGAGGGGGTGATGCTTTTATGATGAAGAAGTATAAGATATCGAGTTCTTGGATATCTGTTGTTGTGTAGAAGAAAATACTCAAAAGTTGAATGCTATATTTAAAGTTTACTTTCTTCTGTGTAGTAGAAGATTCTTTGTTACAGTTTCTGAATTTTGCTTCTGTTTAGTAGGAGATCCTACGTAATTCGGTTGCTAAAACTTCTCTCTTGTGAAGTAGGAGATGAAGTTTACTTTCTTCTGTGTAGTAGAAGATTCTTTGTTACAGTTTCTGAATTTTACTTCTGTGTAGTATAAGAAAAAGAATCTTTTGTCAAGTAGGAGATCCTCCCTAATTCGGTTGCTAAAACTTCTCTCTTCTGAAGTAGGAGATGAAGTTTACTTTCTTCTGTGTAGTAGAAGATTCTTTGTCACAGTTTCTGAATTTTTGCTTATGTGCAGTAGAAGACAGAGGCTCCTTTGTGAAGTAGGAGATTCTCCATAATTCGGTTGCTAAAACTTCTCTCTTGTGCAGTAGGAGATGAAGTTTACTCTCTTTTGTGTAGTAGAAGATTCTTTGGTATGGTTGCTGGATGTCGTTTCTATGTAGTAGAAGACATCGCTTCTTTTGTGTAGTGGGAAACGCTCCGGAATTCAACGGCTGGATTTCTATTATGTGTGATAGAAGATGGTTGGCATTTCTTCTCTATGGTAGAAGATACTTTGTGATGCAATTTATGCAAGTTCGCTTGATAAAGCCCTCATCACATATGGTGAAGGAATTCGATGTGATTACCATGCCGGGGCACTAGGCCATTCCATTGAAGACTGCTGGGCTTTCAAAGAAAATATGTAATACCTGCTGGATGCAAAGGTTGTTAATGTCAAGCCAGCCAGACAGATTTGAAGTCTCCGTCGACCCAGTAAATGTCAAGACTGGAAGATCATTGTTGTACCCCAAAATTTTCCCTCCCATTTTTCATAGAAAACACAACCCTAGGGTTTTCTCAGATATTCAAGTTGGCTCAGAAATCTATTAGACAAATTCTCTTCTGTGGCGGTAAACCAGTAATTAGGGTTTTTCTTGCAATCCTCAGAAGAAAATGAATTCTCAAAAAAAAAAAGATTCAACTGGCTTTCACAGGTCTTCATGATTCCCCAGGTTTACTAAAAAAGACAATGTTTGTTCTCAAGGCATGGTTGTTTGGGACAAGAGACTAAGACTGTCATTTAGGACGACCATGATTTTGATCCAGGTTAAACGAATGATTTGCGTATTTTAAAACATTTACTTGGTTAGGAAATGGAATATACAATGCGTGTTTGTTTGGAATGCAGTTACATAGTTGTTGGGATTACTTGGAATGTAAGTTACCAGCCTGGAGCATTTTGTTTCAAATATCTTGATTGGGAATCTTTAAGAATCAATTAGGATGCGAAGAGAAAATTACAAGTTATTGTCAGTAAAGGATTTCAAGTGATACAAGAACATTTCATAAGATCTTCTCCAATTTCATACATTGTTATAAAACAATTTATTCTTTAAATACTTTAGGTTTTACAACTTATCGTATTTGAAAATGAATTGATACAATTATTGGATATAGTACAAGAATGTTTTTCTCTAAATTACAAAAGAAAATCTAAATGCTTGATTGGCCTAGGAGAATTAATCTATGCCTAAGTTTGACTGAAGTTCCTTTGCTTCCATGCTTGCCACAGAGTTTCTTGCCTCCCTTGCTTTGTCACATCCAATTGTGCTCACATGAAAACAAAAGAAAGAAAAATGATTAGTACAAAATCATTTGGGCATGAACTGAGATTTAAATGCTACTCATCATTAAAGTTTGCAAAGTGGAATCAAAAGGCCATTTTAATTCATCACAATTTATTTTCTCTATTTGCAAATCACAAGAAGATTATTCTTCTTAGTTCACAAAAAGAAAGAGGAAAAGAAATGCTACAAGTTGTCCAAACAAAAGGCAAGCAAACTGTCCAAACAGAATGATCACAAACTGCCCAAACCAAAGGCGTAAATTGAATCAAACAAATACTACAAACTGAATGCAAGCAAGCTGCACAAACTAGGCAACAAACAGCAACATTATCACAACTGTCCAAAAAATAAACAACTTTGTCCAAACAAAATGCAAACAGCATAAACGAGGCAACAATATAGCAACAAACAACATCAACAAAAGCAGGCAGCAAAGCAGAAGTATGGTAATATAATAGCTAAGTCAAACAAGCAAAAACTTGTTCAACAAGTCTAATTCATCATTTTCCATTTTTCATTGCAAACTTTTCAGAATTGGAAAAAAAGGCAAAAGAGCAATTAACTTTCTTAGTGTCATTGAGAGAGAAGAGAGGAAAGAAGTCACCTAGGTTATTGGGATGCACAGTCATGTTGCCTTGACTGTCACAAGTTACATAGAAGTTGCTAGAAAACAAAACTGCCATCAAAAAGCCAAAAGAACAATATAGTAAAATATTCAAATTCTTTGTTTTCCCACCATTTTGAATAGAGATAACAGAAGTAGGGTGAATAGAATAAAAAGAAAGCAATAGAACAATAAGAAAAAGAAAAAAATACAAAAAATCACAAAACCTCAAAAAACAACATAAAGTCTCATACTGATAAACCAGTATTAAAACTCCAAGAATCTAACCATCAAAACCTGTAAAAACCTCTCAACCCAAAAACACAAATCTGAACCATCATCGAAACAAGTCTCCAACAGCAAGAACCAAATCAACAACCTTCAAAAAATTGTCAAAGTCTCCAACCTTCAAACTGTCAATCCACAAATCCAAAAACCTCAAAGTCTCAAAACTGTAACAAAGCCAAACTGTCAAAACCAAAAACATTAACCATCATCAAGAATAGAAATGCAGTGCCAAAATCCATAAGTCTCAAAACTGCAGCAAGTCTCAAGCTTCAAACACAAAACCAAAAAAAACACAGTAACTGTCGACAAACCAAACCCAAAAGCCAGTAAAATTCCCAAACTGTCAACAAACCAAACCAAAAAACCAGTAAAATTCCCAAACTGTCAATAAGACCAAAACTTCAAAAACCAGTTATCACTTTCAAACTCACAAAACCTGATAAACCATCAAATAACAAAAACCTGTTGAAACATCAACAAATCCAAAACCACAAATCTCCAACTCAACAAAACCTGTCAACTGTCCAAGAACCATCAACAAATCCATAACCAAAACATATCCAATCCTCATCACAACAAAAATACATAGTAACCCTCACAAAAATCCCAACAACCATCACCAAATCAAAATCATCATCGAACAACAAACTCAAAAACAAACCAGTCAACAATCATCAAAACAAAAAAAACTGTTACCTATCAAAAGATCCCAAGCCAGAAAAGCAAGGCCTTCATCCTCATCTCTTCCCCCCCGTCTCCGGCCGCCACAGAACACGACCCTCAGTCTCGCCGTCCCTTTCCATTTTCACATAAAGAACTCCAACAAGTATGGATTTTTCGTAATCTCATTTCTCTGCATCTAAGATCATGAGGTTGATTAACAGAAAAACACATTACAAGATAAAAATCAATAAATCGTTAAGCTTTAAGAATAACAAAATCTCACCCTTTTTCCAAGAAAACCACTAGAAACTAGATTAGGGAGGCAAGAGAGGCGGCGCTCCGGCAACAGAGAGTTAGGGGAGGATCAGACGAACCAATTTCGTTGCTTTTAGGGCAATCCTAACTTAGGGTTTTCAAAAATTCCAAATCATAGTGAGACATTTTGCTCGCGAAACAGAGATGAAAAGATGAACAAAAATGGAAGGGATGAGCGAAAGAGATGAGGCAGCGCCGCTGGAATCACAAGGGTTCCAAGAACCCTAATTTGTTTTGAACCCTTAATCAGCAACTAAGCTGATTTAGAGCTTGGGCTTTATTTTGTTCACAATAATCCTTAGGCCCATTTGTTTTACCGGATACACCCCCCTTGGCCTGTTTTTTTCTGTTACAGCAAATCACAACATTTCTTTTGGGCCTCACCCCTAAACTCACTTAAGCCCATGTTTCTTGTTTTTTTAATTTGTTTCCTTTTTATATTTTGTTTGTTATACAATTTACTAAATAAAACATAAAATGCATTTTTACTAATTTGATGTAAGGTTTGTAAATTAATTTTTATCATTTTTCTTTTTTATTAAATTTTGTTTTAGATTTAGTTGCTATAACAAAACCCCAAAAATAATAATAGGACTTAGTTTTGTCATTTCTTTAATTTATCTTGTTACTTACTTAATTAATAAAACACAAAAAATAATAAAGATTTCAATTTAATCAATTTTTTTTTATTTTTTAGATTAGGTTTTACCTTTATTTTTTAAGTAAATATTAAGCATTTCATATTTTGTTAATATTATTTTCATGAATTGTCATAGCTTTATATAAATCGCATAAAATTTGATTTGGTTGTATTGCTTGTTATTCAGACATTTCTATTTCATTTGATTTATCCCCATTTATAACAATTGTACCCCCATTCCCGAACACTTTGTAATAGCGTAGAATTTCAATTCCCGCAATCTACTGTTTTCCATATACTGTATAGTAATTAGCCGTGTATGGCAAGATTCAAAAATCAATCGCTAGATGACCTAATCAAAGAATAAAATAACTTGAAACCAACACACTTTTCACACGCGCACCTCTAGGGTAACCCCACTCGTTGCCTCGGAAATACAATCATGTCCCTCGAATATGGGACGCTTTAGAAAATGACCCTTCAATAATTAAAGATCATAGTCCCTCAATGACCCTCGATATTGCCTTCGATTAAAATGATCTCGTCCCTTACGAAAATTGCTAAAGCGTCTCACAAGCTGCCTTCAATGATTGCAAAAATGACCCGTGCCTGTCCCTTCACATCCAACGATGGGGCTTCTTACCAAATCAATGGTAAGATAGCACCATCAAAAGGAAGAAGAAAAGAACAACTTAAGACCTTTCGAGTAGATATATTCGTTCTTAGTTACTCGTTTGCTCATGACAAAAACTTTTACACCTACACTCTCATTTCAAAAACATTTTCAAAAAGATAAAGCGTTTTGTATACGTTCTTATAGAGACGAGAACCATTGCAAAACCTCTTTTCAAAACACTTTTCGAAACACGATTCACAAACACATTTTTGAAACAAAACTTTGTATACGTTCTTATAGAGATGAGAACCATTACAAAGAGATTTTTTGAAAATACTTTCAAAACCCACACCACAAGCACACAATCAAAAGCAAGTGATCTAAATGAGTAACTAAGAGCCCATGGAAAACCATAGATGAAAAGGGTGCTAATACCTTCCCTTTTCATAATCTACCCCCCGAACCCGAGAAAATCTCGAAAGGTATTTCCTGTGCTTTTTTACCTTTCCTTTGGGATAAAAGAAAAGTAGGTGGCGACTCTTGCTAACCACAAAAGTGCGATCAAAATGTAAAACATCAAGTCAGTTCTCCCACCGTATCATAGAGCTGGCGACTCTGCTGGGGAAAATATATAAGTGGGGTTACCTTAGGGTTTAGATCACCTTTATTTGCTTATCTTGTTTGCCTTGTTTGCATTACATTTAGTTCTATTGTTTGGGTTTGAATCCTCCACCCGATTTGGGAAACATAATAGGTAAATAGCAATACATTGTGGAAACTGTACGGGGTATACCGATATGGTCTAAGCAATAGCTATATTAGTGGGACATATTTGTGGGTACCGGTAGCCTTTGAGTCAATCAAAGAGAATACGGGGCCGCTGAGTGATGTCATGAAGCACTAATGGACTTTTAGAACCTTTACTTGACCATCTTGGCCTTTTAGGATGTAGTGAGATGACCGACTTTGGTGCAGTCCGAAGTTGGTAGATACTCGATACTACACTCATTGAGGGTTGTTTTCTTGGAATATTTCGGTCGCCAGTAAAGAGGCTTAAACTGAAACAATGAACACAGAAAACAATCCAGTGATATTGAGCTCCTTAGAACCCGATTACTATTTCTAGGACAGGTTGAGCCAACTAAACTTCAAGAGGGTACTTACCTATGAAACCCTATGCAAGCCTAAACTAGGAACTTGTGTGATTTGCTTGTACGTATATACTTTTGCATAACATCATGGACATCATGAAGCATCATATGCATCCACTAACCATTTCATGGATTTTTGGAAGTTCATCTTTGTTCCTGTTTTGTAGGCTATGGATTCACTTTGCAGGAAAACTATCCAAGTCAACCTTGTAAGAATTCCCCCACAACTCAAGGAGCTTGCTTCCAGGATTCCTGAGAATTCTCCATTCACCGAGCGACATGGTCGCCTTCTCAACTTAGTCACTTCCAACACAGAGGAAGACATGATGAAAGTTCTCTTCCAGTTCTTTGACCCCCTGCATCACTGCTTCACATTTCCTGACTACCAGCTGGTGCCTACTTTGGAGGAATTTTCTTAACTCTTGAGGATTCCTATTCTCAATCAACTACCTTTCAACGGTACAGAAAGAGATCCAAGGCCAGAAGATGTTGCTCAAGCCCTGCACTTGCAACCATCTGATGTCATAGGTCATTGGGAAACTAGAAGTGGTGTCAAAGGCTTCTTGGCAAAGTTCTTGTTTGAGAAGGCCCAAAGCTGATGGAATTCCTTGGACTTACAAGCTTTTAAGGAGATTGTAGCTCTTCTCATCTATGGGATGGTTTTGTTCCCTAACCCTGACCAACTCATAGATGTGAGTGCTGTCAAAATCTTCATGTCACGCAATCTGGTGCCTACATTGCTTGGAGATATCTTACACTCTTTTCACACTCGTACAATGAGGAAAAGAGGTGTTCTCATGTGTTGCACTCCTCTCCTGGCAAGATGGTTTATTTCTCATCTTCCCCAATCACTCTTGAAGAATGAGAAAGGTTTGAGGTGGTCACAATGATTGATGACTCTTACACATTCAGATATTCATTGGTGTTCTCGAACCAAAGAGAATGTTATCATCGTCGACCGTTGTGGGGAATTCCCTAATGTCCCTCTACTTGGCATTATGGGAGGCATCACTTACAACCCTTGCTTGGCTCTAAGACAGTTTGGTTATGCCCGAAGAGATGGCCCACATGACATGCTGATTCAAGGTTTGGTTTTCGACTTCGACAACAACAATCAAGGACTTCGTCAAAGGTTCATCCGAGCTTAGAGGATGCCTAACAAGGTAGACAGTAAGACCTTGGGACACAAGAATTCCATCCCTCGTGAGCCTTACCTCAAGTGGGTACGAACCCGCGCCCAAAGTCTTATGATGCCTTACCCCTCCATTCTCCCAGTGATTATAGAGCCTGTTAAGGAAAGAGAGGTTCCATACACCCTCCTACATCCTGACATGCCAGCATCACTCGAAGATCTATAAAGGAGTTGGATGCAGCTCAAGGGAGAGCGCGATACTTTCGAAGCCCAATTCTACGCAAGCGAGAAGAAGGTTTTGGAACTCACTCGGCTACTTCACGAAGAGCAGACTCTCAACACCTACATTTCACCAAAGAGGATGCGAAACGTCTTTTTACCTTAGAATTTTGTATTATTTTGCCCAAGGGGCATTGATGTACTAACAAATTCTATCTTATAAATATGACGTGTGTTTCTTTTTTGTTTAAAACAAATTTGAATTTCTGAATCCTTGAAAGCATTGCATGAATACATATCATTCATCATATGCATAAGCAGGTCTTCACAACAAGTTTCCTCATCTCTCTGCTATTTATTTCAGCAAGATGGATCTAGAACAAACGGTCAAAGACTTACAAGCTTAGAATTCACAATTTCAACAGCTACTCTTGACCTTAGCCAAGGGACAGGAGGAGCTCAAGACTCTGCTAGAGAAAGAGAAAGAGAAAAAGAAGAAGAAGTGAGCCGGTGTGGTTGTCATGGGTAGAAGGTTTGAAGGACAAGCCAGACGGACCTTGGAATTCCCATCAACATCTGAAGAGGGGAAAGAAAAGGTAAAGAGACGGCAGTACCATCTGATTCTGAAGAAGAATAAGAAGAGGAAGAGGACTACTCCGAACAATAGTACCCTCCAGCCAATGACAAATACAAAACCTTGGAAGAGCGTCTAGCTGCTATGGAAGTACAGAGAGTACCGGGGCTGTACTTTGAGGAGTTAGGTCTGGTGTATGGAATAATAATCCCTCCGAAGTTTAAAGTTCCACTATTTTCCAAGTACGATAGGGTGTCTTGTCCCAAGATGCACCTACGATCTTATGTTAGGAAAATTCAACCGCATTCTGCTGACAAAGATTTGTGGGTCCACTTTTTCCAAGACAGTTTGTCAGGAACGCAGCTTGATTGGTTCTACCAGTTGGAGAGGTCTGATGTGCATAATTGGGAAGACTTGGCAGCCACCTTCTATAAACAGTATCAATACAACGCCGACTTGGCACCAACCCGTACTCAACTCCAGAGTATGGCCATGGTGTCCAACAAGGGATTCAAAGACTACGCCCAAAAGTGGAGGGATTTAGCCGGAAGGGTGCAACCACCCCTATCTGAGAGGGAGCTAGTAGACATGTTCCTGGGTACCCTGTCAGGTCCTTTCTTCAATCACCTGATTGGAAGTTCGTCTGTTGAGTTCACTGAATTGATTCTAACCGGAGAAAGAGTGGAGGCCGGTATAAAAAGCGGGAAAATTCAAAAAGATGCATCTACTTCTGCTACCATCAGAAAACCTTTCACGGGAAAGAAGGAAGTATCAATTGTCTACTCTCAGAGGGGTCAAGGAAGAGTTGAGCGCCGGCCAACAGTGGGGGCCGTTATGATTCAGAAGTTTGCATCTGATCAGTCCAGAACCAGTCAACCGAGAACTAATCAAACTAGGGTGGAAAGGCCAGTTAGGCAATTCACCAGGATAAACATGATCCTTCCCAAGTTCTACCCCATCTCTTGAAGTTAAATCTAGCAAGTCTGAAAGAGGCCCCGAAGAATCCAAATACTGCTTCTCCGCACTACCACCCGAATGCCAGGTGCGCTTACCATTCGGAGAGCCCAGGGCACAACACTGACAATTGTTGGGCCCTGAAGAATAAAATTCAGGATTTGATAGATGCTAAAGAAGTTGAATTTGACGCACCTGAAAAACCCAATGTTATCTCTGCTCCAATGCCAAGGCACGACCACAATGCCCATGCTATTGAGGAGGATCTGTTTGTTGCTCCTGTAGATGATCTGATAACTCCGCTCCCTATAATCAAGTTAAATTTGTTGAAGGTTGGGGTTTTCCCAGGTTGAGAAGAAGATTGTCACCTTTGTTCATCCTCATTAACCCACTGTCCATTGTTGAAGATATGCATCTGTTATACCCCAAAATTTGCCCTCCCATAATCTTCAAAGTTATGACAAGCAAATGGTTCAAAGTCTACTCAAGGGCTGCACAGTCAACCACTCTCCCAGGCCAGTCAAATTAGGGTTTTAGTTCTTGCAAGGAAGTTGAGGTTTTCAAGGGCTCAGTCAAGTCCCACATGCTCATATACATTGTCAAGCACCTACATGTCAAGTTTCAAGGCTCACAAGGTCAAGTTGCACAGTCAAAAGTCCCATTTGCTCAACAGTCAACTGTAGGGGCAAAATGGTCATTTGGTAGTCAAAAGTCAAAAATTTTGGTCAACATCTTATTTTGAAGCCACAATCATCATTTGATCAATTCTTGATCATGATTTCATAAGAATGACTCAAAAATCATCAAGGTGTCAAAAGTTTCTATTTTTGGACAGTTGAAAAGTCAACTGTAACTTGACCAAGGCATAACTTTTTCATGGTTCATCAGAAAAATCCCATCCAATGCTCATCTTGAAGGGGAAGACATTTCCTACAATTCATCCTCACATTCCAAGTCCAAGAAATGCTCTCACAAAAAGTTATCAATTTCAACATTATAGGTCATTTTCAAAAGTCAACAAAAAGGCACTTTAAGTCAAAGACCATAACTTGAGATTGGTAAATCAAAATAACATGGGACCAAAGACATTGGTTAGAGGACTTCAAGACCTTTCCAAAATGTCCAAGAACATGTTCATAGCTTTAAAATTGAGCAAGATATGCATTGGATAAGTTGGGAAATTTTTGTGAAATGGCCAAAGTCAATTATCCTTGAAACTTCATTTTTGACAAAAGGGGCCCACTTTTTCCACTTGTTTCAGCTTGGCCATGCTTCCCACGTGTCCCACAATTTATTTCAAGATTTAAAATTAAATTTTCCATTTTTATTTAATTTTATTTGATTTAATTCATTTTAAATCTTTTAAAATCAAATAAAAATCAAAGAAATTAATGGAGGGATATATTTTGTGATGATTAGCTTTGATACACCTTAAAACACATTCCAAATTCGTGCAAGGGCCTATTCCAAGCAAGAAATCAAATTTGACACAAAAATGGAAAGTTGTTTCAATGGAGTTCATGGCATAATCTTAAACATGAATGCAAAGGCTTAATGACCATTATTTGGATTGATACACATTTCATTACTATATATACAAGCCTTCCCAACCTCATTCAAAGAAGAGTGTGTGCAGAAACGGCCAAGAGCAAAACCAAAAATTATTCAAAAAGTGAGAGTTCTAAAACATAGTTGCGAGCATCTTCAGATCAAAACAAGCACGTGGTTCTATTCCTTGCCACACCCTGAAGCTCAAGCAACCTTTGCCAAGTCCTGAGGCTCATACCGCGCTGTAAGTTCTTCCCAGGTCCCTTTATAATTTCCACACTATTTTTTTATTGCTTTCATATGCAGATTCTCAAAAGAGGAACACTATAGACCTCATATCCCAACAAGCCAAGTGTCATCCAAGGCAGATCCAGGGGACAAAAAGAAAGGAACACCATGGTCTGGAGTCAAGCATGCTGTAGGCGATCAAAAAAGTCATACAGGCCTTGTTCAAATGGGCCACAATTCTCAATTCAACACCTCCAAATTTCAGCCCACACCCCCTTTTGGTTTTACTTCCTTTTTTTTTATTTTGTTTTGTTTTTCTATTATTTTAATTTTTAACCTTTTTTATTTTTATTATTATTATTAACAAATTAACTTAATTAACATATTTTCATAAAAAATAAAAATAGAATTACATCATTATTATTATTATTATTTTATTTTGTAAATAAATATTAACCAAAATAGTTTAATTAGGCAAGTTTAATTCCTTTTCTTAAATAATTAAAATAAATCTAGAATTAGGTAAAAATTAACTTTTAATTTTATTTCATTTCTTTTATTTCATAAAAACATAAAAAACAAAAAAAATATTTTCTTTTAATTAAATTAATTAATTAGTCATTAATTAGCTTTAATTTCATTTTAATTACAAAAAAGACCAAAAAAAATCAATTCCTTTTCTTAAAAGGGTCAACACCCTTAGCACTTTCCGATTTAATTTTTATTCGCGCACAGTTTATTATTATGTAATTGCTCCGGACATGTAATAGTAACTAGGACTTTTACTGTTTTTATTTACTTTCCGTACTTATTTACCAAAAAAACGGGTCTTTGTAATTTTTGGCGATGTATAGACCCGCGCCTTGTAATAGCGTAGGATTTACGTTTCCGCAATTTACTTTCCGCACCCCTTAACTGTTAACTTGCATGAAAGAATGTATGTAAATAAAAACAACTCGTAGCTCACTAATTAACAAGACAAACATTAACTGAATACAACACACAAATACACACACCACTTCTAGGGTACGCCTCACTTGTTGCCTTCGAAACGTGGTCGTCAAGTATAGGACGTCTTAGCGGTCCTTATGTCCATGATCTAGTTGCCTCGAAACAGTTGCCTCAGAACAGTTGCCTCGAAACAGTTGCCTCGGAACAGTTGCCTCGAAACGGTTGCCTCGGATTAAAAAAGGATCAAGGACATAAGGGTAGCTTCTAAGGTGTCCTAACTGTTGCTTTGGTGACCACACTGTCCCTACAATCGAATTGACCCGAACACCTCCAACAGTGGTGCTACCTACCTCTCAATGGTGGGATGGCACTACCTTAAGGACATTTACACAGCTTAATTCCTTAGGGTAGGTAGATGACTCATAGATACTTGCTCTTTTCAAAAACAAAACAAAACATCTTTTCACACCGACACTTTTCAAAAAGCTTTCAAAACAATTTTTCAAACACTCTTGAGGACTGATACAAGAGTTATTCAGAAATCTTTCAACGAAACTTTTGCAAAACCCACTCACATTTTGAAAAGCAAACAAACACTTTGAAAACATAAGAGCAAGTATTTAAGAGCCCATGGATAACCATGGATACAAAGGGTGCTAACACCTTCCCTTTCTATAAATCTACCTCCCGAACCGAGAAACATATCTCATAAGGAATTTTGTTGTGCTTTTGTCCTTTCCTTGTTGGAGAACATAAAAGACGGTGGCGACTCTTGCTTCTGCGGCATTTCGTGAAACCAGCTAAAAACAGTCAGTTCTAAATCCACCGATCACAGCATCCAACGCCTAATTGATAACCAAGAAATCCTATTTGAGAAGACTCCTGTTTTATCAACTCCTGTTAACGATGTTTCAATAATAACCATATCCTCAAATCCTTCCAAGGTCCCTAAAAGACATGTTAGGATTACATCCGCTCTGAAGGCTGCACCTTTGAAGATAACCATGCCTGGGCCAGTCCCGTACAAGCCCGACAAATCAGTACCATGGAGCTATGGTGGAGAAATCTACTACCATGGTGTCAAACAGATTGAACAGACTGCCGAAGAAGAGATTTCCGAAGAAAACAATTCCGACATCAGTAACATTGCCGGAACAAGCAGAGTTACCCGTAGTGGAATAATATTTTCTCCAAAGACTTCCCCTCCAAAGGCAATTTTTGGACCCTCAGCTGCTCCTAAGGTTATCTCTACACCGGTAAACATATTTGCAAGTACACCAATCATAGAAGAAGTCACAACCACCATGGTTATCCCCTCTGCTGCTACTGATGTTTGAGGAAAAGGGATCCAAGAAGAGCCCGTCAGGACGAGGGCTCAGCCGTTGATCATCCCTGAAACCTCTCAAAAAGAAATGGAGGAAATTTTGAAAATAATCAAGAAAAGAGATTATGATGTGGTGGAACAGCTGGGGCAAACCCCCTCAAAGATCTCCATGTTGGCCCTGTTGCTTTGTTCAAAAGCTCATGCTAAGGCTCTGATAAGATTTTTGAAGATGGCCCACGTGCCACAAGAAACCTCCGCTGATCAGTTCCAGGAATGTGTGGCTAGTTTAACAGCTGATAATGGTCTAGGATTCTCTGATGCAGATTTAACTTCGAAAGGGAGAAAACATAATGATGCTTTGCATGTCTCAATGGAATGCAGAGGGACAACCCTAGCACACGTACTGGTAGACACTTGTTCGTCTTTGAACGTCTTACTGAAGAAAGCCTTGGATAGACTGGATTGTGAAGGCTTAACCCTGAAACCCAACAATATAATTGTCAGAGCCTTTTATGGTTCTAAAAGGATGGTCCACGGGGAGGTAGACATCTCGATTAAGGTGGGAACTGAAATCTTCAACCCCACATTCTATGTGATGGACATCCGTCCTTCTTATTCTTGCCTGTTGGGAAGACCTTGGATCCACCATGCTGGAGCTGTCACTTCTACTCTACATCAAATGCTCAAGTACCCTGTCCAGGGGAAAATCATAATTGTTCATGGTGAAGAGGAATATATGACCAGTCATCTGAATTCTTTCTGTTATGTAGAATTGGATGGCGAATTCATCGAAACTCCTTTCCGATATTTTGAAGAGGTAGCTAAGGAGATAGCGGCGACCAAGATAGTGTCCTCTGTACCCACGATTACCAGACCTCCGCCTAGGATGTCATCTCTCAAGGATGCAAAAGCAGTGGTTGAAGAGGGAGGATGCACAATCTGGGGAAAGCTTCCAGACTTTCCCTACAAATCAGACAAATTTGGCTTGGGGTTCACTTCATCCGCTCAAAAGGTTGTACGCTGCACCCGTGCTGGAGGACCACCCGTGAAGATCAGTCACCAAGGGATTAATGCACTAGAGGACAATGAAGAAGAGGGCAACTTGGAAGACTGGATATTTCCTACTGTCGGTGGAGGACTGTGCAACTGGGAAGCAAAAGACTTTGTTCCGATTACTTTCATACCGCAGTAATTTATCTTTTCCATTTCTATTGGATTTGTAATAATTCACAAACAATTCGTACTTTTTCAACATTGTGTCTTACCCAGGCACAATGGTCCATTTGTAAGGGTTCTTATTTCATTTTCATATGTCATTTCAATGAATCATGGACGTTTTTCATATAAACTTTTGTGTTCATTGTATTTCTTTTACATTTTGTTGTTTTAAGATGGCTATACCCTTACACACACCCACACTCACAAACGCAGGTACTCTTCCATTCTGGATCCCATGGGTAACGATACTGCTATAGCCTTCAGTGACTCTGAAGATCTGATCTACCAAGCCGAATACGAAGGTGAGGAAGATTGTGAGGTGCCAGGGGAATTGGCTAGACTTCTACATCAAGAGGAAAGGGCTTTCTGCCTCATGAGGAGTTGTTGGATACAATCAACTTGGGTACTGAGGAAGACAAAAAGGAAATCAAAGTGGGTGCCAATCTAGAGCCGAGTGTCAAGGAGCGCCTAATTCAACTGTTGCATGATTATGTTGAGATCTTTGCCTGGTCATACAAAGATATGTCGGGACTCGATACAGACATTGTGGTACATCGTCTACCCACAAGAGAAGACTGTCCACTAGTGAAACAAAAAGTCCACCTCATGAGACCTGACATGTAAGATAAGATCAAAGCGGAAGTTATGAAGCAGTTCAATGCTGGGTTTCTGGCTGTCACTTCCTATCCACAATGGGTTGCTAACATAGTTCCCGTGCCTAAAAAGGATGGCGAAGTGAGAATGTGCGTGGATTATAGAGACTTAAACAGGGCCAGCCCTAAAGATGATTTTCCACTTCCACACATCGACATCCTGGTTGATAATACAGCTCAGCACCAAGTATTTTCTTTCATGGACGGATTCTCAGGTTACAACCAGATCAAAATAGCACCTGAAGACATGGATAAAACTACTTTTGTCACACAGTGGGGTACGTTCTGCTACAAAGTGATGCCATTCGGACTGAAGAATGTCGGGGCAACCTATCAATGCGCCATGGTAGCTTTGTTTCATGATATGATACATCACTAGATAGAGGTCTACGTAGATGACATGATAGCCCGATCACAAACTGAAGAAGAACACCTTGATCACTTGCAAAATCTTGTTTGTCAAGTTGAAGGAGTACAAGCTAAGATTGAACCCTAACAAGTTCACATTCAGAGTCCGGTTCGGTAAGCTCTTGGATTTCATTGTCAGCAAAAAAGGCATCGAGGTTGATCCTGCCAAAGTCAAAGCTATACAAGAAATCTCTGCTCCTCGCACTGAGAAGGAAGTCAGAGGTTTTTTGGGACGCCTAAACTACATAGCCAGGTTCATCTCTCACCTAACATCTACTTGTGAACCAATCTTCAAGTTGTTGAAGAAAGATCAGGTAGTTAGATGGAATGATGACTGTCAGATTGCTTTTGATAAAATCAAGGAGTATTTGCTAGAGCCTCCTATCTTGATGCCACCCATCGAAGGAAGACCGTTAATCATGTATCTGACCGTCCTAGAGAATTCAATGGGGTGCGTACTGGGGCAGCATGACGAGTCTGGCCAAAAAGATCATGCCATTTATTACCTTAGCAAAAAGTTTACCGATTGTGAAACAAGATATTCACTGCTCGAGAAAACTTTTTGCGCTTTGGTATGGGCTGCTCGCCGGCTAAGGCAGTACATGTTGACTCATACCACTTTGCTGATATCTAAGATGGATCCGATCAAATACATCTTCGAAAAGCCTGCTTTATCTGGAAGGATAGCTAGATGGCAGATGATCCTAACAGAATATGACATACAGTACACTACCCAAAAAGCTATAAAGGGCAGTGTGCTAGCTGATCATTTGGCCCATCAAACTGTAGAAGATTATCAATCCATGAAGTTTGACTTCCCTGACGAAGACATCATGACATTGGATAATGTTGAAGAATTCAGACCATATGACGGACCTGAACAAGGATCCCGATGGACCCTGTACTTTGATGGGGCATCCAATGTGCTTGGTAACGGTATCGGTGTTGTACTTATATCTCCAGAAGGTTGCCATACTCCTTTTACAACCAGACTTTACTTCAACTGTACGAACAACATGGCGGAGTATGAAGCTTGCATCTTTGGACTCAAGGCTGCCATAGACTTAGGAGTCAAATCTTTAATTGTGTTTGGGGACTCAGCTTTGGTCATCATTCATATCAAAGGAGAATGGGATACTAAGCATCCAAACCTCACCCCCTACAAAGAACATGTCTTAACCTTGTTACCACATTTCGAGCAGATTACCTTCGAGCACTTCCCGCGAGAAGAAAATCAGCTAGCAGATTCTCTAGCTACAATGTCATCCATGTTTAAACTTAATTGGGATAATGAGGCTCCCCAGATCACCATTGAACAGATGGACGAACCCACACACTGTCACGAGATTAATACCGAAGAAGTAGTGGAACAGCCTTGGTTTCATGAAGTCAAAAGGTATCTCGAGGCTTAAGAATATCCTGAAGGAGCTTCAGTCAATGCTAAAAAGTTCTTAAGGAGATTCTCAACTAAGTTCTTCCCAAGTAATGGCATCCTGTACAAGCGCAATCATGATTCTATTCTGCTCTGTTGTGTGGACAAGCTTGAAGCTGAAAGGATTATGGCCGAATTGCATGAAGGTACCTTCGGCACTCACTCTAGCGGGCATAAGATGGCTAAGAAGATTCTAAGGGAAGGCTATTACTGGTCTACCATGGAAGCTGACTGCTATCAACACTCCCGAACCTGCCACAAATGTCAAATCTATGCAGACAAGGTGCACGTGCCTCCGGTTCCTCTAAATGTCTTAACAGCTTCTTGGCCCTTCGCTATGTGGGGAATTGACATGATTGGAGAGATCAAGCCTACATCATCCAATGGACACCGCTTCATTCTGGTGGCCATTGATTACTTCATAAAGTGGGTTGAAGCAGCTTCCTTCGCATCCGTTACCAAGAATTTTGTTGCCCGCTTCATCAAGCAGAACCTTATTTGCCGATACGGTATCCCCGAAAGGATCATCACTGATAACGGTACCAACCTTAACAATACTATGATCACCGCCTTGTGCGAATAGTTCAAAATTCAACATCACAATTCATCCCCCTATCGGCCAAAGATGAATGGTGCTATCGAGGCTGCAAACAAAAACATCAAAAAGATAATACAAAAAATGGCAGTCACCTACAAGGACTGGCATGAGATGCTACCATTTGCTCTCCACGGGTACCGTACCACGGCTCGCACTTCAACTGGGGCAACACCCTATTCTTTAGTTTATGGCATGGAAGCTGTTTTACCTATTGAGGTCCAGATCCCCTCTTTAAGAATCATGAAGGATGCAGGTTTGAGTGAAGACGATTGGATCCAAACCCGACTTGATCAGTTGAACTTAGTTGACGAAAAGAGACTTACTGTTGTTTGCCATGGTCAGACGTATCAAAAGCGGATGATCAAGGCTTTCAACAAGAAAGTCAGACTCCAAGTGTATCAAGTTGGAGATCTTGTGATCAAGGGCATCATCTTTCCACAAAGTGATCCCAGGGGAAAATGGACTCCTACCTATGAAGGACCATTTGTAATCAAGAACATCTTTTCTGGTGGGGCAATGATCTTAACCACCATGGACGGCGACGATCTTCCGTACCCTGCGAACGCATACATAGTCAAAAGATACTACACATAAAAGACCCACTAGGTTGACACACCTAGCCAAAACAAGGGCATCCCAGTGAACCAAAAGGTTCAGGCAAAAATTAGGGATAAAATTAAAAAAATTTATGCACCCGGCAAGTTGAAAACCTGAAAAGGCGACTTGGGCAAAAAAGGGTTTCCCGGTGGACTGAAAACCCGAAAGGGCGGTCTAGGCAAAAGTTAGGGAATTAAAGCGTATGACTATGTCTCGTCGGATCACTTTAAGGACAATCTCTTCACGGACAAACTCGGAGATTCTGATCAATTCAATCATCTTCGGACGAAGCAACAGACGGACAAGATATTCGGAGATACGGAGGCTATAGCAGAATGGGAACCCCATGGGATTATTACACATAGCTATCTTTCTTTGTAAATTTTTCTTATTTATGATACCGTCCTCTTACTAGGATGTTTGTCTCCTTTGTACAAAATACTTATTCAAAGTAAATACAAAGATATCTCTTTCAAAGTACAGAAAACTATTTTCCTTTTTCTTTACACTTGTGTTTTATTTGCAAAAACGTCCAATGATTCATTAATGAACATATGCATTTGAACATAATTACTGTTTACGAATAAACATGATGAAAAAGAACAATTACTGACAGGTTGAAAGATTAGGAAAACGTCTTTAGGCTATTCCATGAGCAATCCCTACAGCACGTCATTAAGATCCCCAGCGGAGCCAAAACTTTGAACTACAGATCCCCAGCAGAACTGAGGCTACCAACTACCAATCCCCAGCGGAGCCGAAACTTGAAACTATCAACCCACAGTGGAAATCATCCAGTTTCTCCAGGTTTCCCCAGCAAGTTGTCTTGAAGCTTGAAAATCAACCAGATAACAGTTAACTTCTGTTTCTCCCCAACCTAGGGTAACTCCCCAGTAGAGTGGCAGACAACCGAAACTCCTAAACTTTTTCCAAACAGGAATAAAATTTTCCCCACAGAGTTTTTATTGCTTCTCGACAGAATAAAGACTCCCGTCAATAATCCCTAGTAGAAGTCATTAAATTTCTATGGATTCCCCAGGCAGATTCCTCAAGAAGTATGGCATTACTCTCACAACGGAATCCTCAGCAGTCAAGGATTTATTTTCCTCAGCAGCAGTCAAGGATTTATTTTCCTCAGCAATACAACAAATCAGCTTACATGCGCATACATTACATCCATATATCATAAACATTGATAAAGTACATATATTACGTCATGCATTTCATGCATCATAACTTTGTGCTTCAGCTAACATTTTACCCTTTACGGGATAAGATTAACGGCTATCATTAACAATGTTCAAAGATTTCATGATATAATTCGGATACGCTCCAGACAAGGATGCCATTCTGATACTTATTCAGATCTCAACTTCAGATGCAGTTCAGATACACTCCAGACAAGGATGCCATCCTGATACTTATTCAAATTCCAAGTACCGATATAGTACAGATACACTCCAGACACGAAAGTCATTCTGTTACTCATTCAGACTTAATTTCAAGATACATTACAGATACACTCCAGACACGAAAGTCATTATGTCACTCATTTAGATCTCAACTTCAGATACAGTTCAGATATGCTCCAGACAAGGATGCCATCCTGATACTCATTCAAATTTCAATTTCAAGATACAGTCCAGATATGCTCCAGACACAATTGCTATTTTGTCACTAATTTAGATTTCAATTTCAAGATACAGTACAGACGCGCTCCAGACATGAAAGCCATTCTGCTACTTATTCAGATTCAAGTACAGATACAGCTCAGATACGTTCCATATACAGACACCATTCTGATGCTTATTCTTTTGATTTACAACAAACATTCTTGGATGGCATCTAAAAGCCCACCTCCAACAAGTTTCTAACATACTCTCCAAATGGAATCTTTAAGCCCATTCCCTCAGTTACACCTTTGCCGAGTGCAAATTTATGGTCACTCTAGTGTCCAATCATCTTTTACCTTTGAGTCACGAACGGCAAAACTCGCCAATCTAACTCTTCAGGTTTAAGAAGATTGAACAGGGGCAGCTGTTGTACCCCAAAATTTTCCCTCCCATTTTTCATAGAAAACACAACCCTAGGGTTTCTCAGATATTCAAGTTGGCTCAAAAATCGATCAGACAAATTCTCTTTTGTGGCGGTAAACCAGTAATTAGGGTTTTTCTTGCAATCCTCAGAAGAAAATGAATTCTCAAAAAAAAAAAAGATTCAATTGGCTTTCACAGGTCTTCATGATTCCTCAGGTTTACTAAAAAAGACAATGTTTGTTCTCAAGGCATGGTTATTTGGGACAAGAGACTAAGACTGTCATTTGGGACGACCATGATTTTGATCCAGGTTAACCGAATGATTTGCGTCTTTTAAAACATTTACTTGGTTAGGAAATGGAATATACAGTGCGTGTTTGTTTAGAATGCAGTTACATAGTTGTTGGGATTACTTGGAATGTAACTTACCAGACTGGAGCATTTTGTTTCAAATATCTTAATTGGGAATATTTTAGAATCAATTAGGATGCGAAGAGAAAATTACAAGTTATTTTCAGTAAAGGATTTCAAGTGATACAAGAACATTTCATAAGATCTTCTCCAATTTCATACATTGTTACAAAACAATTTATTCTTTAAATACTTTAGGTTTTACAACTTATCGTATTTGAAAATGAATTGATACAATTATTGGATACAGTACAAGAATGTTTTTCTCTAAATTACAAAAGAAAATCTAAATGCTTGATTGGCCTAGGAGAATTAATTTATGCCTAAGTTTGACTGAAGTTCCTTTGCTTCCATGCTTGCCACATAGTTTTTTGCCTCCCTTGCTTTGTCACATCCAATTGTGCTCACATGAAAACAAAAGAAATAAAAATGATTAGTACAAAATCATTTGGGCATGAACAGAGATTTTAAATGCTACTCATCATTAAAGTTTGCAAAGTGGAATCAGAAGGCCATTTTAATTCATCATAATTTATTTTCTCTATTTGCAAATCACAAGAAGATTATTCTTCTTGGTTCATAGAAAGAAAGAGGAAAAGAAATGCTACAAGCTCTCTAAACAAAAGGCAAGCAAACTGTTCAAACAAAATGATCACAAACTGCCCAAACCAAAGGCGCAAATTGAATCAAACAAATACTACAAACTGAATGCAAGCAAGCTGCACAAACTAGGCAACAAACAACAACATTATCACACCTGTCCAAGAAATAAACAGCTTTGTCCAAACAAAATGCAAACATCATAAACGAGGCAGCAATATAGCAACAAACAACATCAACAAAAGCAGGCAGCAAAGCAGAAGTATGGCAATATAATAGCTAAGTCAAACAAGCAAAAACTTGTTCAAGAAGCCTAATTCACCATTTTCCATTTTTCATTGCAAACTTTTCAGAATTGGAAAAAAAGGCAAAAGAGCAATTGACTTTCTTAGTGTCATTGAGATAGAAGAGAGGAAAGAAGTCACCTAGGTTATTGGGATGCACAGTCCTGCTGCCTTGATTGTCACAAGTTACATAGAAGTTGCTAGAAAACAAAACTGCCATCAAAAAGCCAAAAGAACAATATAGTAAAATATTCAAATTCTTTGTTTTCCCACCATTTTGAATAGAGATAACAGAAGTAGGGTGAATAGAATAAAAAGAAAGCAATAGAACAGTAAGAAAAAGAAAAAAATACAAAAAATCAAAAAACCTCAAAAAACAACATAAAGTCTCAGACTGATAAACCAGTATTAAAACTCCAAGCATCTAACCATCAAAAACTGTAAAAAAACTCTCAATCCAAAAACACAAATTTAAACCATCATCGGAACAAGTCTCCAACAGCAAGAACCAAATCAACAACCTTCAAAAACCTGTCAAAGTCTCCAACCTTCAAACTGTCAATCCACAAATCCAAAAACCTCAAAGTCTCAAAACTGTAACAAAGCCAAACTGTCAAAACCAAAAACATTAACCATCATCAAGAACATAAACGCAATACCAAAATCCATAAGTCTTAAAACTGCAGCAAGTCTCAAGCTTCAAACATAAAACCAAAAAAACACAGTAACTGTCAACAAACCAAACCCAAAAACCAGTAAAATTCCTAAACTGTCAACAAACCAAACCCAAAAACCAGTAAAATTCTCAAACTATCAACAAGACCAAAACTTCAAAAACCAGTTATCACTTTCAAACTCACAAAACTTGATAAACCATCAAATAAAAAAAACCTGTTGAAACATCAACAAATCTAAAACCACAAATCTCCAACTCAACAAAACCTGTCAACTGTCCAAGAACCATCAACAAATCCATAACCAAAACATATCCAATCCTCATCACAACAAAAAAACACAGTAACCCTCACAAAAATCCCAACAACCATCACCAAATCAGAATCATCATCGAACAACAAACTCAAAAACAAACCAGTCAGCAATCATCAAAACAACGAGAAAAAAACGGTTACCTTAATTTGTTTTGAACCCTTAATCAGCAACTAAGTTGATTTAGAGCTTGGGCTTTGTTTTGTTCACAATAATCCTTAGGCCCATTTATTTTACCGGATACACCCCCCTTGGCCTGTTTTTTTCTGTTACAGCAAATCACAACATTTCTTTTGGGCCTCACCCCTAAACTCACTTAAGCCCATGTTTCTTGTTTTTTTAATTTGTTTCCTTTTTATATTTTGTTTGTTATACAATTTACTAATTAAAACATAAAATGCATTTTTACTAATTTGATTTAAGTTTTGTAAATTAATTTTTATCATTTTTCTTTTTTATTAAATTTTGTTTTAGAATTAGTTGCTATAACAAAACCCCAAAAATAATAATAGGACTTAGTTTTGTCATTTCTTTAATTTATCTTGTTACTTACTTAATTAATAAAACACAAAAAATAATAAAGATTTCAATTTAATCAATTTTTATTTTATTTTTTAGATTAGGTTTTACCTTTCTTTTTTAAGTAAATATTTAGCATTTCATATTTTGTTAATATTATTTTCATGAATTGTCATAGCTTTATATAAATCGCACAAAATTCGATTTGGTTGTATTGCTTGTTATTCAGACATTTCTATTTCATTTGATTCATCCCCATTTATAACAATTGTACCCCCATTCCCGAACACTTTGTAATAGCGTAGAATTTCAATTCCCGCAATTTAGTGTTTTCCATATACTGTATAGTAATTAGGCGGGTATGGCAAGATTCAAAAATCAATCGCTAGATGACCTAATCAAAGAATAAAATAACTTGAAACCAACACACTTTTTCACACGCGCACCTCTAGGGTAACCCCGCTCATTGCCTTGGAAATACAATCATGTCCCTCGAATATGGGACGCTTTAGCAAATGACCCTTTAATAAATAAAGATCGTAGTCCCTCGATGACCCTCGATGTTGCCTTCGATTAAAACGATCTCGTCGCTTACAAAAATTGCTAAAGCGTCTCACAAGTTGCCTTCAATGATTGTAAAATTGACCCGCGCCTGTCCCTTCACATCCAACGATGGGGCTTCTTACCAAATCAATGGTAAGATAGCACCATCAAAAGGAAGAAGAAAAGAACAACTTAAGACCTTTCGAGTAGATAGATTCTTTCTTAGTTACTCGCTTGCTCATGACAAAAACTTTTACACCTACACTCTCATTTCAAAAACATTTTCAAAAAGATAAAACATTTTGTATACGTTCTTATAGAGACGAGAACCATTGCAAAACCTATTTTCAAAACACTTTTCAAAACACGATTCACAAACACATTTTTGAACCACTTTTTGAAACAAAACTTTGTATATGTTCTTATAGAGACGAGAACCATTACAAAGAGATTTTTTCAAAATACTTTCAAAACCCACACCACAAGCACACAATCAAAAGCAAGTGATCTAAAAGAGTAACTAAGAGCCCATGGAAAACCATGGATGAAAATGGTGCTAATACCTTCCCTTTTCATAATCTACCCCCCGAACCCGAGAAAATCTCGAAAGGTCTTTCCTGTGCTTTTTTAACTTTTTTTTGGGATAAAAGAAAAGTCAGTGGCGACTCTTGCTGACCACACAAGTGTGATAAAAATGCAAAACATCAAGTCAGTTCTCCCACCGTATCACAATCATCATCCGAAGCAACAAGTCCATATGGAGACTAGTCTCCTCAACATGGCATTTTCAAATTACATTTGCATTCTCATTTGGAATCTTTCTTGTTTTGGTTAAGTACTTTCTTGTATGCAAAACTTGCCTATTTTTGAATATTAATTACAATGCATTGAATATGTTTGTCTTGAATTAGTCCATTCGTATTCACTCATGAATGTTTTTATTTGCTTTTTGATACTTAACTCTGGAGGGAGGATGATGAGTATTATGCCAAAAAATTCAAACAATGTTTTTTTGAATAGGACCCTGCTGACGATGTACATGCCTTGTTTCAATTCCTAAACACCGGAGATATAAGGGAGATAGACCCTCGTCAACCCCTTTGAGCCTTGAAGTAGGAGTTTATTTTCTTTTCAGAAAAACCCTCACATTTAACCCGGGGCAGGGTAGATTTCAGTTAATCTGATTGAGCGTTCAAAACTCATTAAGAGTGTGCATTAAAGGATACAACAATGGTTATCCTTCAGAAGGTTGAGAAAGAACAAAGCCACAATGGTTAAATCTCATCTATCAGCAACGTGCATCAAGGAGAATGATATCCCAATAGGCATCTCTCGCACATCAAGAGGTCAAAAGATGACTATACCATAATGGTTATTCCTCGTCGACCAAGCAGTAAGGTAGTCACACCTTTTTTAGCAAATCAAAGAACGAATCGAAGTCACACAACTGGTTTGAACTAAAAGAAATGATAAAAGAAAGAGACAAAAAGCCTCGCTAAGCCGAAACATGGAAAGACAAGCCGCTTAGGCAAAAGTCAGGGTATCCCGCTGGAATTCAAAAGGAATTTGTCCAGGCAAAAGTTAGGGAATACAAAAAGAAAGCGAAAAGCGCGAAAAGAGAAAAAGGGGATCACCAAATAAAGATCCTCCAAAAAGAATAATGTAATGTGATCAAGTACCAAGAATGAAAGAGGTGAATGAATGCCATATCCTCCTCAACCATAGTAAACTCCTTTTGAGGGATGAGTGCTCATATTGGCTTAATTGAATTTAGGACTGGAGAACATCACGGAGAATGGGTGGGCACCAAATATTTTGAGCCTTAAATCTTTCTTTCTAAAACCATGAACCAAGCCACGTTACAACCCTGAAAAATCCTAACTGAAGCAAGGGTTAATTCGAAGGCACACTGTAATAAGAATACGTTAATCTGACTCCTAAGAGGCTTACAAAAACTTTTAGGTTGGTATTACTCCATATTTTTACTATATTTTGTACAAAAGTTTTGATGTTTCAACATATTTTTGATACAAGTTTTTAAACTTCAAGACAAACATGAGCTTTGCATCAGAGTTATCATTCTTAGAATAAACATTCTTTGCATATGAACAAGTGTTTAAACATCAAGTAAGTTTGCATAATGAGCATCAGATGAAAATTTGATCATCTCAAGGGACATATTGCTTCAGAATACCGTTTAAAGGTGAATCATTTGTGAGAATGGTCTTAATCTGGGGGCAAATATTCAGTTGACTCCGTCGAGTAAAATAATACCAGTTTGAGAAATGATCTGAAGTAGATTGCAAAAGGTGGTTGCCTAGAGTCTCTGTCAAGCAGCGGTGCATTACTTTCAGTTGGTCCCAAGGGACGTATCGCTTCAAGTATTTGATCGAGAATGGAGCAGTTCAAGTCGAGAAGTATGGTTGTGAAGTAACCTACTTTCAAGATATAAGCGAACCACTCTAAGGTTATACTGCCTTCGAAAATCCTCAAGTTTCTCATCCCTCCGCGAGCATGAGGCAAAGAAAATATTTGACGATATTCTGTTGAGCAGGGGCAAGCGCGTCGAATACTCAGTCGAGTAAGTATGCAGCCAATCTGAGGCATTCAAGTCAGAATGTGATCCCTCAAAGTACAGTCAAACTGGGGAAGTTATGTCGAGATTTGATAAATCTCTCTAAGAATTTGTTGATTAAGGAAGAATCTTTTCAAAATTCATAGATGCACGAGAATTCAATTAAGAATTGTTGAAGCTATTTCCAATGTTGGTCAGCCACGGGAAGTATTCTGAAGTTCATAACACTGGGGCAATTTATCTTGGTGGTACATATCTCTAAAAGTCCTCTCAAGGCAATTTTCTGCAAAAGCTTTACAGACTGGGGCAAGAATTTATGTGAGGGCTTTCTCTCTTCTTCAGTGGTTGATCAGACCAAGTCCATACGCAGGCTAAATGAACCCGTAAATTTGAAAATCACGCTGAGAAGTCGGGATTTTTATCTTCGACTTATCAAAGACTCAAGTCCATTTACTGATATCCTTTGTCCTAAGTAAAATTTATTATCCCCAGTCGAAGTTTGGATTGTTATCCTCAGTAGGATACGAGCAGTAATGCAAAGATCCTTTGGGTTTTTTTACTCGTATAAAACGCGATGGGAATATTGTTTACTAGGGGGATGCCTCCTCCCAGTAAAAGACCTGTTGCTACTTGACAAAGACCTATCTACCAAGGGGTTTCTCTTCTGAGACATCTTCTCCCCAGTGAAGCATCCTCATTTCTCTGCAGGAGGAGAATGTTCTTTCTCCCTGGAAATGTAGAAGCTATCTAAAGTCTAGATGATCCCTTTTCAGTGGACTGCAATTTATTTTTGCAGCATCTCCTATAAAGTCCACTTTTCAGTGGCATTCCTTCTCGGAGTTGACGTATTATCACAGTTCTTACCTAGTGGTTGATAGTTCAAGTTGTCTATTCTTCAGTGAGGTTTTCCATTCCAAACAAGGGCAGGTCGCCCCAACTTCTGTTTTTGCAAGTACTGTTGGTCTTGTATGACAAGATGCATACCAACAAAGGAATCAAGAAGGATAACGTGAGGATTTTTCATATAATGAGATCCAATTTCCCCAGTGGAACTATTTTCTTTCCCTAATAGAGCAAGTGTCCTATCTCTCTAGTGAGGTGTACATGAGAATTCCAGTCACAACTCTTTCGTTACCATTCATAGAAGATTTTATTGAGATGTCCCCAGTGGAGTTTTATCCAGAGATGTTTCTTTCTTCCCCCAAGTGAGGATCTTTTACCTCCCAGCAACGTTATCCCCAGTGTGGTATGAATAGAATTATTTTTATTTAAGAATTTCTATACTCCCCCAACAGAAGTTATCTTCGTCAAAGAATTTCTATGCCAGAAGTTTCCATTCCCAGCAAAGCTTTCCTCTTTCCAACAGAGGATAAAGAATTTACTCCCGAAGAAGTTGAGGGTTTGATCAGAATTCAAGATTTTCACTGAACTACAATTTATTTTTGCAGTATTCTCCCCAAGAAGTTAATTCCCCAGTGATATCAATCGTTCGAGGTTGACGGTTTCAAATCTCAGTTCCCCATTGAAGTTCATATTGCATTTTCTCTACCAGAAGACCAGATGTGCAAGAATAACCGTTCGAAAGTTCTTTGTCTTCTTAACAGCCAATTATTGATATGTTTTCCAGTGCATTATTAAACATGCATTAACTAAACATTATGTCATTACATTGCATCTACTAAAACGCGTACATCTCCATTGTACGGAACATTACACTATAATAAAAAAATTCAAACATGCATGAGTATAAGTCAATTGTGTCCACCTGGGGTAACCAGATTGTTATATGCTCAGATTTGATTTATCTCTACAAACAAGCCTAGGGTAATTCTATTATGTTTCCCCAATGGAGTTTGTTTTGATTCACCACCAGCCGGGTCATTGGTATTTCTCCATTTCCCCAGCAAGTTTGTGGTTTGCGCTTGCCTTTGCAAGTCTTTGGTTATTTTACCCATGTTTGCTTTGCCGTTAGAGCGTGAGTAAGAGTTGATGTATAACCTTTCTTGCTTCTCAAGTGTTTGAGTATCCATACTTGGTGTGTGGTAATACAGATAATTGCCACTCTTGAAGAATTACACCCCTCCTTTGGCCTGAGGGATTTTTGTAGTCCTTGCGTATTGGCAACCTATCGAAAGCCCAACGTGTTTTGGCAATCTTTGTTAGAGTCTGCTTTGACCAATCTCTTTCTCTTGTAAATTTCACCTTCGATCGGTGCTCTTTGAAGGTACTTCTTAGTCGGTTCCTTATTTTGGTTTATCCGCATTAGTCGGGTCCTCCTTTCGTTAGCTTAGCTAACCTTTTATGATTAAGAGTCTTTTAGTGTCTCTTCAAAGTCCAGTTGTCTGGCGTCCTTGTTGAGGCGAGTGCGTCCTTTTTTTGGGGCTTTCTTCGGTTAGTTTCATTCCTGTGTTCACTATCAACTCTAAACATTTTTTTCTTGATGCTCAATTTCGCTCTTGTGTATCTAACTCTGAATAGATATGCATACCTTTATCCTTTGTTAAAATCCCGCTTCGGATGGTATCCTTTAGAACCCCGCTTCGGTGGGTAACCTTTGTTAAAACCCCGCTTCGGCTGGTATCCTTTAAAACCCCGTTTCAGCGGGTACCCTTTGTTAAAACCCCGCTTCGGATGGTATCCTTTAAAACCCCGCTTCGGCTGGTACCCTTTGTTAAAACCCCGCTCCGGCAGGTATCATTTAAAACCCCGCTTCGGCTGGTATCCTTTGTTAAAACCCCACTTCGGCTGGTATCATTTGTTGAGAGTCCCCTTCGGCTGGTCTCTTTGCAGTTGTAAGATCGCCTTTGACCGGCGTTCTTTTCTTAGGAATCTACCTTCGGCATAGTATTCCTTGAAGAAGATTCCCCTTCGGCTGGTCTCTTCGTCCTTAAAGTCCACCTCCGGCTGGCATCCCTAAAATCCACCTTCGGCTGGTACCATTTGTTGAGAGTCCCCTTCGGATGGTCTCTTTGCAGTTGTAAGTTTGCCTTTGACCGGTGTTCTTTTTTTAGGAATCTACCTTTGGCATATTATTCCTTGGTTAAAATCCACCTTCGGCTAGTATCATTTGTTGAGAGTCCCCTTCGGCTGGTCTCTTTTTAGTTGTAAGTTCGCCTTTGACCGGCGTCCATTTCTTAGGAATCTACCTTCGGCATAGTATTCCTTGATGATGATTCCCCTTCGGCTGGTTTCTTCGCCCTTAAAGTCCACCTTCGGCTAGAATCCCTAAAATCGACTGGTATCATTTGTCAGTAGTCCCATTCGTTTGATCTCTTCCCTCAGTAAGTTCTCCTTTGATTGGTGTTCCTTCGTAAGAGCTTTCTTCGGTCTGTCTCTTTCTTATGTATCCGATACCGACCACGGATATGTATTTTTGATACTTGTTTCATATGTCTGCTACTAATCCCAGACATGTGTACTTGATATCTTTGTAAGAGCTTTCTTCGGTCTGTCTCTTTCTTACGTATCCGATACCAACGACGGATATGTATTTTTGATACTTGTTTCATATGTCTTCTACCAATCCCAGACATGTGTACTTGATATCTTTGTAAGAGCTTTCTTCAGTCTGTCTCTTTCGTGCGTATCCGATACCGACCATGAATATGTATTTTTGATACTTGTTTCATATGTCTGCTACTAATCCCAGACATGTGTACTTGATATCTTTGTAAGAGCTTTCTTTGGTCTGTCTCTTTCTTACGTATCTGATACCGACCATGGATATGTATTTTTTATACTTATTTCATATGTCTGCTACCAATCCCAGACATGTGTACTTGATATCTTTGTAAGAGATTTCTTCGGTCTGTCTCTTTCGTGCATATCCGATACCGACCATAGATATGTATTTTTGATACTTGTTTTATATGCCTGCTACCAATCCCAGACATGTGTTCTTGATATCCTTGTGAGAGCTTTCTTCGGTCTATCTCTTTCTTGCATATCCAATACTGACCACGGATATGTATTTTTGATATGTCTTTCTTACGTATCCGATATCGACCACATATATGTATCTTTGATATCTCTTTCTTACATATCCGATACCGACCACAGATATGTATCTTTGATGTCTCTTTCTTACGTATCTGATACCGACCACGAATATGTATCTTTGATATCTCTTTCTTACGTATCTGATACCGACCATGGATATGTATCTTTGATATCTCTTTCTTACGTATCCGATACCGACCACAGATATGTATCTTTGATATCTCTTTCTTACATATCCGATACCGACCATAGATATGTATTTTTGATACTTGTTTCATATGTCTGCTACCAATCCCAAACATGTGTACTTGATATCTTTGTAAGAGCTTTCTTCAGTTTGTCTCTTTCATGTGTATCCGATACCGACCACGAATATGTATTTTTGATACTTGTTTCATATGTCTGCTACCAATCCTAGACATGTGTACTTGACATATTTGTAAGAGCTTTCTTCGGTCTGTCTCTTTCGTGCGTATCCGATACCGAACACGGATATGTATCTTGTCTATCTCTTTTGTGCGTATCCGATACCGACCACATATATGTATCTTTTATGTCTCTTTTGTATGTATCCACTACTAACCCCGAATATGTATCTTTTCGGTCTCTTTTATACGTATCCGCTACCAACCACGAATATGTATCTTTGATATCTCTTGCATACGTATCCGCTACCGACCCCGGATATGTATCTCCGGTACCCTTTTTCGTATGTCTGCTACAGACTTCAGGCATATACCTTTTGATATCTTTCTTACAGGTGCTTGTTACTAAATCCCAACAAGTGTTCCTCGATAACCAAGTTATTCTTCTGTGTGTCAAACTCTGGTTAAACATACATCTAACCCTGATAACCCCTTTAACCTAGAAAGCAAAAAAAAATAATAGAAAATACAGAAAACCAAAAATATAGTGTATACCTGACTGGCTTCGGAGCGCAAATTTTTGGGTTCTTTTAGTATTTAATCTTCTTTTACCTTGAAGGTTCGAAAGGCTGGCGCCAATCTCACCTTCAGGTCTAAGGAGATTAAATAGGGGAAGTTGTTGCACCCCAAAATTTGCCCCCCTAATTGAATTTTTATGCTGGCTTGGACTTTGCATTCATCTGCATCATTCCAATGGGTCATGTGCATAGCACGCATTTTCATAAAATAGATCGACTGAGGTCCAAAAGACAAGCAGTTAGGGAGCTAGGGTTTACAGCTGGTCTGAGGTGTATGTGTTGAATAAGTTTGATTATCTTGGGTCTTCCTGGTGTATAAGACTGTGGAACTAGGGTTTTTGATCATGCTCATTTTTGGATTTCTTCTCCACCAAGTTACAAGGCTAATATCTTCTGATGAACAACTGGTTGTAGGTCATTCTGGTCAAGAACTCTAGGGTGTGACCTAGCATATGTGGGCTTTGAATCATGGCGTCTCTTCCTATAAGTATGCTTATCATTTGATTAGGATTAATGACTATGACATGGCATCCATCTACTCTTCAGTTAATCAATTTATGTTTTGCCAAATCGTGGTTCAAAGGTGTTTCATCCGGATATTTCTCTGTGCATCTAAACTGAGGAATCAGATTTTGAGGTGTGGTTAGTAGGATTTCTTTCTCTTCAATATATAATTGCTTTTATCCAGTCTTGGCAAGTACTGAGGTTTTCATTTGTGCGACTAAGGTTTCACATCAAAGGAATTCTTCTGTGATTCAGACTTTATCATCCATCTGTAAGATGTTCCTCATGACACTAATTTCAAGTTGAAATAACCGATCGCTAAGGGTTGGGGATTTAATTGTGAAGCGTGGTTCATGACCTAAGATATGAATTCGTGGACTTCTCCTTAACCAAGGCAATTATTGTCTTCATCATTGTCATTTGTTATCTGCGATGCGAGTAGATTTGGATTGAAGTAAGCTTCTCGTGGAAGAATTCATGCAAAGTATTTCAAGGTTCAAGGCATTCAAGGCAGGGTTTTGTTCAACATGGCATACCTGGTTGATGGGCTTACAAGATCTTATGAGACCTTGAGATGCATAATCATGGCCCAAGTTCAAAGATACGTGGATAAGATCTGTTGACTTCGGATAAAGTAAGCTTTGAAAAATTAACTTTGGGACCAAGGTCTCCCTTGAACTTTCATCTAATATGTGTTAGGCATTAAAGTTGCATTTGAAGAATGGTATGGAAAAAGGAAAAGAAATATTAGTTCAGAAAAGGAAAATTTCATTAAAAATCAGGGTTTCTATCCGTTGATAAATGTTCAAGTAATTGAAGATTATGGGAAATAAGGTTTCATGTTAATCTTGATCATATTCTTTCATTATCATTTATGCCCATCTTTGATGATTTAAGGTCGTCAATTAGGGAAGGACCTTGTCGAGATAAGGGACTTGTGGATTGAATCGTGGAATATGAGGCATGATGCAAAAGGCAAGGTTGCGAATTTTTTAGGATCAAGATCTTATTGTCTATTCAAATTACTTATCATACAAGTTGATTTGGATTCAAGATTTAAGTTAGGAGTTCATTGAGAATGCAAGTGTGATTTGGATTTAAAGTTTGATTTGAATTCAAGATGTTTGAAAGTGTTTGACTAGATTAAAGTTGGCAAAGAGCCTTAAGTATTGATCATATGAGCTTCTTGGAAGGTAAAGTACAGAATTCAAGGTCTTGTTTCAAGTCGGAGTTCATCCGCATTACAAAGATGTTCATCGTTATTCCAGATTCAAGTTCACATGTGTTCAAAATTTATTCAAACCCTTTCATTCATGATTCAATAAAACGCTATCCAATTCCATTCAATTTCGTTCAAGTGTAACAATACCCCACAAGAAAATTTGATGCTTTCTGTTGTACCCCAAAATTTTCCCTCCCATTTCTCATTGATTTCTCATCACAAAGCCCTTGGAACTCAAGATCCAGTTAGGGTTTCATCTGCTCAAGACTTCTCCTTGCACTATTGACCCAGATTAGGGTTTGTGTTTGCACAAAGATGTTTTGACCTAAAATGCCTAATATTACTTTCATGCTTCATATTGGACTCCCAAGTTTATCCACATCAAGTTTCAAGTCTTGATTCCAAATTTTTCCCAGTCAATTGGACAGTTGACCTAGAAATCAGCTGTATTGGGGAAAAAGTCAACTATGGCCAATTGACAGTCAAACCTCATGGAAATTGACCCACATCAACATTATAAACTCACATGTACCATTTGATCAAGTTTGGATCACAATTCCACAAGAAATTTGATCAGATCACCAAAAGGGCAAAATGGTCATTTTTAGGGTTTTGACTGCACAAAGGCAATTTTTGACTGTTTGACCTAGCCAATGGCAAACCAAGCTCACATATGGACTGAAGGATACCATGGAATTATCTTGACATGCTCAACAAGTTCAAAAGATCCCAAATGCACAAGATTGACAGTTGAATTTCCCAGTCAATTGATCAATTTTGACTGTATACTGAAAAGTCAAACTTTGACTTTTTGGTCAAAATCAAGTGTCAAGATTCTTTTTTCATCAAAACATGCCAAATCATGAAACTTGTTCATCAAGAAACCAAGAAATGCAAATTAGGGTTTGAAATGAAGATTTTTCATAACTTAGAATTTTTCTAAGTTATGAAAAACCCTAATTTTTTCCTAACTTTGTCCCACTTTCTCACCACGATTCATTTGGATTCAAGCAAAAGTCAAAACATGAAAGTTGTAGCCTATTGCATAATCTACAACTTTGTCTCACAAAGTTTTCCCAAAAGAGGCTTGTATCTCAAGTTACAATTTTTGGAACAAGGGTACCAAACCATTCTTAACTTAGAGAAAATTTGACCTATTTTAGGCAGGATTTTTGCCTAACTTCAAGACCATTTTTCACATACTTCCACTTGGAATTTCAATTTTCATTTCAAAGATGGATTGTATTACACATTCCAAGCTTTCCAAAATGTCCAAGAACTCATCAAACAACCTCATGGTTAGAGAGAATCGAATTTTGCAATATGGGAAAAACTCACTTTTGATTTGGCCAAGTTACATGTTCATACATTTGTGCCATTTTGAATTCAGCATGCTTTCCTTGATTACAGGCCTTTTACCTCAATTACACTCCATAATTTAATGCTAACTCATTGTGCCAAGGCCTTGTTTTATGAGTTTAAGCATTACATGTTGAACTAAGCCATTTATAGAAAAAGCAAATTAGCCATTCTTGAAAAGTGAACTTTATGTCAATATGCAAATCCAAGAAGTACAGTTCAAATCCCCTTGGCACAAGTTTAGGAACTAATTACACTGATCAATGCCAAGGTTTGCAGCACATTAGGGGGGCCTCTACCTGTCTAAAAACCAACTTGGACATTTGTTGCTTAAAGTGTAAGAAACATAGCATATCATACAAGAACTCTCATATCAGCTAACACATGCTTAGGAAAACTTGTCAAACATTTTCAAGACATTCATCCTAAGTTGAAACACGAGCCTAGCATCCCCAATACCTCCCCATTCCCAGAATCACCCTCAAACTGTCCAAACAGAGCACCTGCTGCAGTTTGAATCCCACAACTCATTTCCATCGTGCATTCTTGCCCAAACCAGTTCAAACACCTTCCCTACCATAAATGCAAACTATCCAAAGCATTAGAAGTGGACTGTAACTCCTCTAATCAGTTTGGCCATTTTCATTTTCTTGTTTTGCAGGTGGAGTGCTACAACTCGATTCAGCTAGTTTCAAAGCAAAGTAAAACTTGGAATAGCATCCCTGGACATCAAGGAAGTTGTACCAATCATCACCTTGCTCTGAAAGTACCTCCATCATCAGATACAACTTCAACTGAACAGGTATATTCTTGAACTTCTATCTCTCAATATAGACATCATTAGCTCTAAGTTTGTGAATAAGAAGTGTTCTACTCATGCCCCTGAAACTGTACATACCTTTACTTTTCATTTATTTTGCATATGCTGTGAGAATTTAAGGTCTGAATATTGATAAAAAGTTAGGTTAAGATTTGGGAATGGAGAAATTCTCTCTCATTTTTTAGAGTTAGATCAAGTTTTTGGTATGTATGGATTCGTTGTTTGATGCTGAACATTTTTGATGTTGTGAGTTTTCATTAAAAAGCCAGGAATCAGGATGTTTGAATCATTGAACAAAGCGCGCGCTTTTGACATTGTTTCTGGCCAGAGGTTGAAGAAAGACTTGGTGGGCTGGGCTTGATTTGTCATTTCTGTTTACACACTATTTTTACTTTGACACCCCCTAGGCCCATTTGGTTTATTTTTATGATTTTTTGACTTTTGTTTTTTATTCCTGACTTATTTATTTTTCCTCATAATATTAAAAACATAAAAAACTTTTTTTACACCATTTTTATATTTTTTAGGCATTTATTTGTTTATATTAATATTTGTATGTAAATAAGTACATAATATTATTATTTAGAATAACTAGAAAAAATAATGTAAACACATTCATTTTTTGATTTTTATTTTATTTTATCTTCTGAAAATATTTTATATAAAATATACTTTTTTTTATAAATATTAAATATTATTATTTTTGTATATATAATATATATTTAGTAAATAATACAAATATTTATATACATATTAATATATTTAGGTTAAAATACAAAATATACACATTTTCATTTTTATTAATATTTAACATTAAAAATACCTTTTTGACAAATATACTTCATTTTTATTTTATTTTGTACATAATTGATTAAGCATTGTACATATTAATAATTAATACATTTTACTTAATAAAATTAGAGTTTTACCCTAAACATAAAAAACTCCAAAAAATAATACCTTTTATTTTTGTTTATTTGACATATAAAAATACTCTTTTTCATACACATAAAAACTTTTTTTTGCATCTTGCATATTTATCTTATTTCTATTTAATTTGTGCAATTGATTATCTTGTAAATAATTCCAAATTGATGTAATAGCCTAAGTTTAATTTCCTTGTCAAATACCCTCCATTTGAACATTTGTACCCCCCTTCCCATATATTGTGTTGTAATAGTTTAGGACTTTATTTTTCGCACTTTATTGCTTTCTAAATATACCATGTTAGAATTAGGGTTTGTATGCGAATCAAAAACGACAAAAATAGTTTGACCTTATTTCAAGATAATCAAGCATGAAAATGGACAACACCAATCACACTTGCACCCCTAGGGTATTCCACTTGTTGCCTTCAATAATGGGCCATATTGCATGTTAGGTCTCTTTGGGCAAAAACAAAATAAACAATCAAATGATCATAGTCCCTCGATTACGCTTTCAAAAGTTGCCTAAAAATGATCAAGTCCCTTAAAGGAAAATTGCCCAAAGATACTTGGCACCATTGCAATTATGGTCTAAACGATGACCCGCGCCCGTCTCGTTCACATCCTAACACAAGATTGTCCACCAAATGCAATGGTGGAACAAAATTGTTAAAAGGGTTAAAACGTAGCAAAAATCTTTGAGAACTTTAGGGTAGATAACTCTTAAGTACTTGTCAACTTGCAAAACAAAAAAACACTTGCCTATTTTTCAAACCACACTTCACAAACACTTTCAAAACAAACTTTCAAAAACCTTGAAACATCTTTTCAAAAAGACAAACACCTTTTGTAAAACATTCGAGTAAAGAATTGTTACAAGGGTAGCCTAGACAAGGCATCTTTTTTCAAAACATTTTCAAAACCACACACAAAGCACCATTTCAAACAATTGAAAACCAAGGCAAGTTGATCTAAGCAAGTACCTAAGAGCCCATGGATAACCATGGATAGAAAGGGTGCTAATACCTTCCCTTTCTATAATCTACTCCCCGAACCCAAGAAAATATCTCAAAGGTTTTTGCTGTGCTTTTTTAAACCTTTCCTTAGGATAAAATAAAAAGTCGGTGGCGACTCTTGCTCAACCGAAACATTTGCGAAAACAAACGCAAAACACATAGTCAGTTCTCCCACCGTATCACAGAACTGGAGACTCTGCTGGGGATTTTTTTAAAAGTGGAGTAACCTTAGGGCTTAGATCACCCTCTTGCATGATTAATTGTTTGTCTTGATTGCTTTATATCTTGGCTCTCTTGTTTGGGTTTGTAATCCTCCACCCGGGTTTTGGGAAACATTCATAGATAGCAATACGTTGTGGAAACTGTGCGGGGTATACCGACACGGTCGAAGCAATAGCTTTGTTAGTGCAACATATTTGTGAGTACCGGTAACCCTTGAGTTCAATCAAGGAGAGTACGGGGCCGCTGAGTGATGTCACTAAGCACTAATGACCTAGAACCTTACTTGAACATCTTGGCCTTTTATTAGGGGTAGTGAGATGACCGGCTTTGGTGCAGTCCGAAGTTGGTAGATACTCGATACTACACTCATTGAGGGTTGTTTTCTTGGAATATTTTGGTCGCTAGTTAAGTGGCTAAACCAAAACAATGAACAATGAAAACAATCCAATGATATTGAGCTCCTTAGAACCCGGTTACTATATATAGGACAGGTTTTTAAGCCAACTACACTCAAGAGGGTACTTACCTATGAAACCCCATGCAAGCCTGAAACTAGGGTTTGGTGTGAATTGCTTGTACATATGTTTTGTGCATACATCATAAACATCATAAAGCATCATATGCATTCACTAACCACTTCAAGGGTTTAGATCTTCATCTTTGTTCTTGTTTTTGTAGGTCATGGAAATTCCTCGCAGAAAAACCATCCAAGTTAACATTGTGAGAATCTCTCCTCAACTCAAGGAGCTCACCTCAAGGATTCCGAAAAGCTCATCCTTCAGTGAAAGACATGGTAGACTGCTCAGCTTAGTCAACACCAACATTGAAGAAGACATGATGAAAGTGCTATTCCAATTCTTTGATCCTCTTCACCACTGTTTCACTTTCCCCGATTACCAGTTGGTGCCCACTTTGGAGGAGTTTTCTCAACTCCTGAGAATTCCTATCCTTAATCAACTACCCTTTAACGGTATGGAAAAGGAACCAAAGCCGGAAGATGTTGCTCGAGCATTACATCTACAACCATCCGACATCAAGGGGCATTGGGAAACCAGAACCAGCGTCAAAGGATTCTTAGCAAAATTCTTGTTTGAGAAGGCACAAGAATGTTGGAATTCATTGGACCTACAAGCCTTTGAAGAAATTGTGGCACTCCTTATCTATGGGTTGGTCTTGTTCCCAAATTCTGGCCAATTGGTAGATGTCAACACCGTCAAAATCTTCTTGTCCAGAAATTTAATACAAACATTGCTTGGGGACATCCTTCACTCATTTTACACACGAACAATGAGAAAGAGGGGTGTTCTCATGTGCTGTACTCCTCTCCTGGCAAGGTGGTTTATTTCGCACCTTCCACAATCAGTCTTGAAGAATGACCAAGGCTCAAGGTGGTCCCAACGGTTGATGACTCTTACTCACTCTGATGTACATTGGTGTTCTCGGTCCATAGAAAATGTCATCATCGTCGATCGTTGTGGAGAGTTTCCTAATGTTCCTTTACTTGGAATCAGAGGAGGTATCACCTACAACCCTTTCTTAGCTTTGAGGCAATTTGGATATGCACGGAGGGATGGTCCTCACGACATGTTGATTCCTGACCTAGTTTTTGACTTCGACAATGATGCGCAAGGACTTCGCCAAAGATTCATCAGAGCTTGGGGGAGGCCCAACAAGGTTGATAGCAAGACTCTGGGACACAAGAACTCCATCCCTCTTGAGCCTTATCTCCAGTGAGTACGAGCCCGAGCCCAAAGTCTAATGATGCCTTATCCTCATGTTCTCCCTGTGATTAAAGAGCCCGTCAAGGAAGGATAGGTTCCCTACACCATCCTACATTCTGCCATGCCTACATCGTGGGAGGAAATGCAGAAGAGCTGGATTCAGCTCAAGGAGGAACGAAACACTTTTGAAGCCAGCTTCTACGCTAGTGAGAAGAAGGTTCTAGAGCTTACCCGCCAACTCCATGAGCAAGAGGCCCTCAATACCTACATCGCACCAAAGAGGATGCGCAATGTCTTTTTACCTTGAGAAGTTGTTTTTGTAATATTTGGCCCATGGGGCATTTATGTACTAACAAATTTCTTCTTATTAATATGACGTGCGTTCCTTTTTGTCTGCAACAATTTTGAATATTCTAAATCCTTGAATGCATTGCATACATAAGCATACCATTCATCATGTGCATAAGCAGGTCTCACGCCAGGTTTCCTTATCTGTCTGCTATTTATTTCAGTAGGATGGATCTCGAGCAAACAGTCAAAGACCTACAAGCTCAAAATGCACAGTTCCAGCAACTCCTGATGACCTTGGCTAAGGGTCAAGAGGATCTCAAGACCTTGCTGGGGAATAAAGACCCAGTGAAAAAGAAGAAAAAGAGACTCGGGGTGGCTACTTTAGGGAAAAGATTTGACGGAGAGGCCAGGAGAGTGCTTGAATTTCCTCCTACTTCTGATGAAGGAACCAGTAAAGGAGGTGGGGTTGCGGTACCTTCCGAGTCTGATGTGGAAGAAGAGGAGGTCGAAGAGGATGAAGACTACTCTGATCAACAATATCCTCCGGCTGATGATAAATACAAAGGTTTAGAAGACAGGTTGGCCGCCATGGAGCTACAGAGAGTACCGGGTTTGGATTTTGAAGACTTGGGTTTAGTTGTCGGGATTGTGATTCCCCCAAAGTTCAAAGTGCCAGTTTTTGTGAGGTATGATGGGCTGTCCTGTCCAAAAGTGCATCTCAGGTCCTACGTAAGAAAGATCCAACCCTATACGGCAGATAAAAACCTTTGGATCCATTTCTTTCAAGACAGCCTTTCTGGGGCTCAACTGGAGTGGTTTTATCAGCTAGAGGGAACCAGCGTCCGAAATTGGGAAGACTTGGCCACCGCCTTCTACAAACAATATCAGTATAATTCTGACCTTGCTCCCACACGTACCCAACTTCAGGGTATGTCACTGGGAACCGACGAAGGATTCAAAGAATATGCACAAAAATGGAGGGATTTGGCTGGCAGGGTGCAGCCTCCTTTAACCGACTGTGAACTTGTTGATATGTTTCTAGGGACCCTATCTGGGCCATTTTTCAATCATCTGATCGATAACTCTTCCGCGGGGTTTACCGATTTGATCTTAACAGGCGAAAGAACAGAAGTAGGCATCAAGTCAGGAAAGATTCAGAAGGGTGCCTCTGCAAGTGTTGAGAAGAAGCCTTTCAAGAAGGAAACAGCTGTGGTATATTCTCAGAGAAGAGCAGGGAAGACTGAGCGCCGGCCGACCGTGGGGGCCGTGATGATTCAAAACCCTTCAAGTGAGCAGCCTCGCTATAACCAGTCCAGACCAAATCAGCAACGGGTGGAACGGCCACAACGGCAGTTCACCCGCATTAATATGACTCCAGCGCAAGTGCTTCCCCATCTGTTGAAGTTGAACCTCGCCACTATCAAAGAGGCACCAAAAAATATGAATACGTCCTCTCCGCATTATCATCCTAATGCTAAATGCGCCTACCATTCTGACAGTGTCGGGCACGACACCAATGATTGTTGGGCACTCAAGCATAAAATCCAAGACCTGATAGAGGCGAAGGAGGTGGAGTTTGACGCTCCGGAGAAGCCTAATGTGATATCTTCTCCCATGCCGAAGCACGGCCGAAATGTCAATGCCATTGAAGAAGATTTGTATGTTGCTGATGTCAATGATCTGATAACTCCGTTGCTAACCGTCAAGTTGAATCTGTTAAAGGCCGGGATTTTCCCGGGATGTAAAGAAGACTGCTATTGTTGTTACTCTCTACCGTTTGATTGTCTGTTACTGAAGAAAGGCATCCAAGGCCTAATGGACAGTCGACAAATTTTGTTTGAGAAAGTTTCTGATATTCCAACCCATACTGAAGATGTCTCAATCATAACCATTCACGCCAATCTTTCCAAGGCCGTCAAAAAGCCTGTTAAGATTAGACCAGCTACGAAATCTGTCCCTTTGAAGATAACAATGCCAGGGCCTGTCCCCTATATTTCTGAGAAGTCGATACCATGGAACTATGGCGGTGACGTCTACTACCATGGTATTAAACAAATCGAAATAACTAAAGAAAGTTCGGATGATGAGGACGCCAGCATTGGAAACATTGCAGGCACGAGCAAAATCACCCGGAGCGGGAGAATATTTTCTCCAGAGATTGCCCCTCCAAGAGCAATCTTTGGACCCTCATCTGCTGACAAGGTCATCCCTGCACCAATAAAAATCTCCGCTAGAACCCCTTTGATTGAAGATGTTGTTGTTCCTAGTATTGTCCCTCCTACTGCTGTTGATAAAGGTAAGGGAATTCAAGATGAGCTCGTCAGGACGAGGGCTCAACCCTTGGTCATCCCGGAGACCTCCAAGAAAGAAATGGATGAGATCTTGAAGATAATCAAAAGGAGTAATTACGATGTGGTAGAAAAACTGGGGCAAACCCCCTCAAAGATCTCCATGCTGGCACTACTACTTTGCTCGGAAGCGCACGCTAAGGCTCTGATAAAATTCCTGAAGGCAGCCCATGTGCCCCAGGAAACCTCTGCAGATCAATTCCAAAATTGTGTGGCCAGCCTTACTGCGGACAATGGATTAGGTTTCTCTGATGCCGACCTAACTCCTAAAGGTAGAAACCACAATGATGCTTTGCACATTTCAGTCGAGTGCCGAGGAACTACTCTCGCCCATGTCTTGGTCGACACTGGTTCGTCGCTGAATGTACTGCCTAAGAAGGCCTTGGACCGACTAGATTGTGAAGGGTTAGAGTTGAAGCCGAGTGATATTGTTGTCAAAGCTTTCGATGGTTCGAAGAGGATGGTCCATGGGGAGGTTGAAATTCCCATCAAGATAGGCACTGAGGTGTTTAAATCTACTTTCTATGTGATGGACATCCGTCCGTCATACTCTTGCTTGTTGGGTAGGCCTTGGATACACCATGTTGGGGCAGTCACCTCCTCCTTACATCAGATGTTGAAATATCCTGTCAAGGGAAAGATTATAACCGTCCATGGCAAAGAGGAGTACATGATCAGCCACTTGAATTCCTTCCGATATGTGGAGGTAGAGGGGGAGTTCATTGAGACGCCTTTCCAGCATTTCGAAGAAGTCCTTCCTGAAATAACAGTAGCAAAGTTGACAGCTGAGGCACCGAGGCAGATGGCCAGGATGGCATCTCTGAAGGACGCAAAGGCCGCAATAAAGGAGGGGAAGAATTCAGCATGGGGGCAGTTGCCTGATATTCCACATAAAACAGACAAATTTGGATTAGGGTTCACTACCGCGGGCCAGAAAGCTATGCGCCGTTCGAAGATTGAAAGAGCGCCAGTCAAAATTTCTCCCTACGGAATCAACGCTTTGGAGGATGAAGACAAAGAGAGCAACATCGAAGAGTGGATTTACCCGACTGTCAAAGGAGAATTGTGCAACTGGGAGGCAAAGGACTTTGTCCCCATCACTTTTATTCATCAGTAATTTATCTGTCAAACATTTCCTATTGGTCTGTAATATTTATTTTCGAACAAACCGTACACTACCTTTTCACCTCATGCCTTGCCCGAGGCATGTAGGTCCATTTGTAAGGGTTTTGATTATTTTTCATATCCATATGCCATGTTTAATGATTCATTGGACGTTTTTCATTTGATAAACTGCTTGTGTTCATTTTTCTTTCCTTTTGCATTTTTTGTTTAAGGATGGCTATCCCTTACACACACCCACACTCACAAATGCAGGTACCCATCCACTCTGGATTCCATGGGTGACTATTCTGCTATATCCTTCAATAACTCCGAAGATCTGGTCAATCAAGCCGAGTATGAAGATGACGAAGGTTGTGAAGTACCAGGGGAACTAGCCAGACTTCTACAACAAGAGGAAAGGGCCATCTTACCGCACGAAGAGTCATTGGAAACTGTCAACTTAGGGACCGAGGAAGACCGGAAGGAGGTGCAAGTGGGTGCCAATCTGGAACCAAGTGTCAAGGAACGCCTGATACAGTTGTTGAATGAATATGTTGAAATCTTCGCTTGGTCTTATGAAGACATGCCGGGTTTAGACACATACATCGTGGTTCACCGTCTCCCCACAAGAGAGGATTGTCCACCGATCAAGCAAAAAGTCCGCCGAATGAGGCCTGATATGTCTGAAAAGATCAAAACAGAAGTGATGAAGCAATTCGACGCTGGCTTTCTGGCTGTTACGTCCTATCCTCAATGGGTCGCTAACATCGTGCCAGTACCTAAGAAAGATGGCAAAGTCAGGATGTGTGTGGACTACCGGGATTTGAATAGGGCCAACCCCAAAGATGATTTTCCACTTCCACACATTGATATTTTGATCGACAATACAGCTCAGCACAAAGTGTTTTCCTTCATGGATAGATTCTCGGGCTACAATCAAATCAAAATGGCCCCCGAGGATATGGAGAAAACAACTTTTGTCACACAATGGGGCACTTTCTGTTACAAGGTGATGTCGTTCGGGCTGAAGAACGCAGGGGCAACTTATCAACGCGCCATGGTAGCTTTTTTTCATGATATGATACATCATGAGATTAAAGTTTACGTAGACGATATGATAGCTCGGTCACAAACAGAGGAGGAGCACCTTGAACATCTAGAAAAGTTGTTTGCCAGGTTGAAAGAATACAAACTCAGGCTGAATCCAAGTAAGTGCACTTTTGGAGTTAGGTCTGGTAAACTTCTAGGATTCATTGTAAGAAACAAAGGCATTGAAGTCGATCCAGCAAAAGTGAAAGCAATACAAGAGATGCCTGCTCCCCGTACTGAAAAGGAGGTTAGAGGGTTCTTGGGGCGCTTGAACTATATTGCCAGATTCATCTCTCATCTGACTTCTACCTATGAGCCAATTTTCAAACTCTTGAAGAAAGATCAGGTAGTCGAATGGAACGACGATTGCCAAGATGCTTTTGATAAAATCAAGGAGTGTTTGCTAGAACCTCCTATTCTGATGCCACCCGTCGAAGGAAGACCATTGATCATGTAACTGACCATCTTGGATAACTCAATGGGGTGTGTTTTGGGCCAGCATGACGAGTCTGGTCGAAAAGAGCATGCTATTTATTACCTTAGCAAAAAGTTTACCGACTGTGAGACTCGCTACTCACTGCTCGAGAAAACTTGCCGCGCTTTGGTATGGGCTGCTCGCCGACTAAGGCAGTATATGTTGACTCATACTACCTTGTTGATTTCCAAAATGGATCCTATCAAGTATATCTTCGAAAAGCCTGCTTTATCTGGAAGGATAGCCAGATGGCAAATGATCCTAACTGAGTATGACATCCAGTACACCACTCAAAAAGCTATAAAAGGGAGTGTACTAGCTGACCATCTGGCTCATCAAGTTATCGAAGATTATCAACCCATGAGATTTGACTTCCCAGACGAGGACATCATGAATTTAGACAACATTGAAGGTAACGGACCGTATGACGGACCCGAAAAGGGATCCCGATGGACCCTGTACTTTGATGGTGCTTCAAATGCACTTGGAAACGGTATCGGCGCAGTACTCATTTCTCCGGAAGGCTGTCACACACCTTTCACGGCCCGACTTTGCTTCAGCTGCACAAACAACATGGCTGAATATGAAGCTTGCATCTTTGGTCTCAAGGCTGCTATAGACTTGGGGATCAAATCTTTGATCGTATTTGGGAACTCGGCTTTGGTTATCAGTCAAATCAAAGGAGAGTGGGATACCAAGCACCCTAATCTTATCCCATACAAAGAACATGTCTTGACATTGTTGCCTCATTTCGAGCAAATTACCTTTGAGCATTTCCCGCGAGAAGAGAATCAGCTAGCAGATGCTCTAGCTACAATGTCCTCCATGTTTAAACTCAACTAGGATAACGAGGCTCCCCAAATCACCATCGAGTGAATGGATGAACCTGCACATTGTCACGAGATTAATACCGAAGAAGTAGTGGAACAACCCTGGTTCCATGAAATCAAAAGGTATCTCCAGACTAGAGATTATCCCGAAGGAGCTTCCGTAAATGACAAGAAGTTCTTAAGGAAATTCGCTGCCAAATTCTTCCTGAGCAACGACATCCTTTACAAACGAAGCCATGATTGTGTACTACTCCGATGCGTAGACAAAGCTGAAGCAGAGTTGATCATGACCGAGATACACAGCGGCACATTCGACACTCACTTGAGCGGGCATACAATGGCTAAGAAGATCCTAAGGTCAGGCTATTACTGGTCTACCATGGAAGCTGACTGCCATCAACATTCCCGTACTTGCCATAAATGTCAAGTCTACGCTGACAAAGTTCATATCCCTCTGGTTCCTCTCAACGTTCTGACTGCTCCTTGGCCATTTGCAATGTGGGGCATTGACATGATTGGAGAGATCAAGCCCACGGCTTCCAACGGACATCGCTTCATCCTAGTTGCCATTGACTATTTCACCAAATGGGTCGAAGCAGCTTCCTTCGCCTCTGTTACTAAAAATGTGGTTGCCCGCTTCATCAAGCAAAATCTCATATGTCGGTATGGTGTTCCAGACATGATCATCACAGACAACGGTACAAATCTGAATAACACGATGATCACCGCATTGTGCGAACAGTTCAAGATTTATCATCACAATTCATCTCCCTATCGGCCGAAGATGAACGGTGTTGTTGAATCTGCGAACAAAAACATTAAGAAGATCATTCAGAAAATGACAGTCACTTACAAAGACTGGCATGAGATGTTACCGTTTGCTCTACATGGATACCGTACGACGGCACGTACTTCAACCGGGGCAACCCCGTTTTCTTTGGTATATGGCATGGAAGCTGTCCTGCCTATGGAGGTTCAGATTCCTTCTCTAAGGATTATGAAGGACACAGGTTTGAATGAAGATGATTGGATTCAGACCCGACTTGATCAACTCAATTTGATCGACGAGAAGCGACTCGCTGCTATATGCCATGGTCAGACGTATCAAAAACGGATGATCAAGGCCTTCAATAAGAAAGTCAGACGTCAAGTGTATCAAGTCAGAGATCTCATAATCAAGCGGATTATCTTGCCGCAAAGTGATCCCAGGGGCAAATGGACTCCTACATATGAAGGACCATTTGTGATCAAGAGCATATTTTCTGGTGGTGCAATGATTTTGACCACCATGGACGGCGACGATTTGCCGCACCCTGCGAACGCAGACATAGTCAAAAGATACTACGCATAAAATAACCCTACAAGTCGAAAACCCGAAAGGGAGGCTTGGGCAAAAATGGGCATCCCGGTGAACCGAAAACCCGAAAGGGCGGTTCAGGCAAAAATTAGGGATAAAAACAAAAAAAATCTGTACACTCGGCAAGTTGAAAACCCGAAAGGGCAGCTTGGGCAAAAAGGGGTTTCCCGGTGGATCGAAAACCTGAAAGGGCGATTCAGGCAAAAGTTAGGGAATTAAAGCGTATGACTATGTCTCTTCGGATCACTTCAAAGATAATCTCTTCATCAACCATTTCCAGGTTTCTGATCAATCCAGTCATCGGCAAACGAAGCATTGGATGGGCAGATATTCAGAGTTGTGAAGGCTAGAGCGGAATGGAATCCCATGGAATTATTTCACATAGCCATCTTTATTTTGTTTAAATCTTTCAATATTTAAGACGAAATCCTCTTACTAGGATGTTTGTCTCCTTTGTACAAATATACTCATAGAAAGTCAATACAAATACTTTTCCCAGAAATTTGTGTCATTTCCTTTTTCTTTTTCTCTTGCACAAATTGTTTTATTTTGAGAAACGTCCAATGTTTTGTTAAATAGGCATATGCATTTGAACATAATCATTTCACTATGAATCAAGAAAGAGGATTACTGATAGGTTGAAGTTGCAGTTGGATATCCTGATACCCTTTCAAAGGAAATCCCCATCAAATCTTGGAGCTTATCCCCAGTAGATTCTGGAAGCTTATCCCCTGCAGAGTGAGGACGTCTCTCCCGAGCTTTATTCAAAGTTATTCCTCACAAGGGCTTATAACTGGGTTATCCTCAGCTTATTGCCACGGAAGATCGCACTCGGCAAATTTTTTTCCTATCCCCAGCGGAGTTCATCAGAGTTCCCCAGCATGACTTATCAATACAATCCCTAGCCAGAGAATCCTCCAGAACTCAATTCCCCTTAGAGTTTAAGTTTCAGTATCCCCAGCAGAGCTAAAACTTCAAACTATCAATCCCCAGCGGAGCCAGACTAGTGAACCTGTTCCCCACAGAATTGCTTCTCACTAGACTAGAGATTCTCAGTCTTATCTCCCCAGCTTAAGTCTACCAGGTTCTAAAAATTCCTAGTAGAAATCATCAGAAATTCTTTTACCCTGCAAGTCACCAAGGAAATTTCAAGTCCCCGCAAGTGGTTCTAAGGCCCCTCGACGTTTGAAGGACTGGTATTCCCCAAGCAAATTTGAAGACTTTCAGTTTTCAGTTCCTCATTGTATATTCGAAGATTCTCCAGTGAAGGTCTCCTCAAGACAGGAATTCCCCAGAAGATTGGTATACAACCCAAGCTCCTTATTCCCCAGCAACAACCAGGAATTATTCTTCCCGGCAGCAGTCAAGATGCTTTTATCTTCAGCCATCTCGGATTCATCTATCCTTTGCAAGACAGCTCTCCAGCTTACATGCGCATTCATTTACATTCATATCATATAACATACATTGCATCATGCATCATGACATTGCATACAACTAACCCTTTACCTTTTCAGGTAAGATCAGTCGACAGACAAAAATCATTATCTTCTGAGACACTTTTGAAAACAGTTTACAGACGCTTCCCAACAACAGACGCTGCTCTATTGCTTATTCAACTTCAAGATTTCTGAAAACAGTTCACGGGTTCTCCAAGTAACGGATGTTAACCTACCACTTGTTCAGATTCTTCTCAAGACTTCTGAAAACAGTTTATGGATTCTTCCCAACAACGGATGTTAATCTATCGCTTGTTCAGATGCAATTTTTGAAAACAGTTTACGGACGCTTCCCAACAACGGATGCTGCTCTATTGCTTATTCAACTTCAAGACTTCTGAAAACAGTTTATGGATTCTTCCCCACAACGGATGTTAATCTATCGCTTGTTCAGACTCTTCTCAACTTTTGAAAACAGTTCACGGATGCCTCCAGATACGGATGTCAATCTATTGCTTATTCAGACCCCCAATCCAGATGTGGTCCAAAACATGATACCTTTCTGATACTCATTCCAGATGGCATCTTTAAGCCCATCCTCGACAAGTTTCTGTCACTCTTCCAGATGGCATCGTTAAGCCCATCTCCAAATGGCATCTCTAAGCCCATTCCCGCTTTGACGAGTGCAAATTTCTGGGCACTCTAGTGTCCAATCTCCTTTTACCCACGAGTCACGAAAGGAAAACTTGCCAATCTAACTCTTCAGGTTCAAGAAGATTGAACAGGGGCAACTGTTGTACCCCAAAATTTTCCCTCCCATTTCTCATTGATTTCTCATCACAAAGCCCTTGGAACTCAAGATCCAGTTAGGGTTTCATCTGCTCAAGACTTCTCCTTGCACTATTGACCCAGATTAGGGTTTGTGTTTGCACAAAGATGTTTTGACCTAAAATGCCTAACATTACTTTCATGCTTCATATTGGACTCCCAAGTTTATCCACATCAAGTTTCAAGTCTTGATTCCAAATTTTGCCCAGTCAATTGGACAGTTGACCTAGAAATCAGCTGTATTGGGGAAAAAGTCAACTATGGCCAATTGACAGTCAAACCTCATGGAAATTGACCCACATCAACATTATAAACTCACATGGACCATTTGATCAAGTTTGGATCACAATTCCACAAGAAATTTGATCAGATCACCAAAAGGGCAAAATGGTCATTTTTAGGGTTTTGACTGCACAAAGGCAATTTTTGACTGTTTGACCTAGCCAATGGCAAACCAAGCTCACATATGGACTTAAGGATACCATGGAATTATCTTGACATGCTCAACAAGTTCAAAAGATCCCAAATGCACAAGATTGACAGTTGAATTTCCCAGTCAATTGATCAATTTTGACTGTATACTGAAAAGTCAAACTTTGACTTTTTGGTCAAAATCAAGTGTCAAGATTCTTTTTTCATCAAAACATGCCAAATCATGAAACTTGTTCATCAAGAAACCAAGAAATGCAAATTAGGGTTTGAAATGAAGATTTTTCATAACTTAGAATTTTTCTAAGTTATGAAAAACCCTAATTCTTTCCTAACTTTGTCCCACTTTCTCACCACGATTCATTTGGATTCAAGCAAAAGTCAAAACATGAAAGTTGTAGCCTATTGCATAATCTATAACTTTGATTCACAAAGTTTTCCCAAAAGAGGCTTGTATCTCAAGTTACAATTTTTGGAACAAGGGTACCAAACCATTCTTAACTTAGAGAAAATTTGACCTATTTTAGGCAGGATTTTTGCCTAACTTCAAGACCATTTTTCACATACTTCCACTTGGAATTTCAATTTTCATTTCAAATATGGATTGTATTACACATTCCAAGCTTTCCAAAATGTCCAAGAACTCATTAAACAACCTCATGGTTAGAGAGAATCGAATTTTGCAATATGGGAAAAACTCACTTTTGATTTGGCCAATTTACATGTTCATACATTTGTGCCATTTTGAATTCAGCATGCTTTCCTTGATTACAGGCCTTTTACCTCAATTACACTCCATAATTTAATGCTAACTCATTGTGCCAAGGCCTTGTTTTATGAGTTTAAGCATTACATGTTGAACTAAGCCATTTATAGAAAAAGCAAATTAGCCATTCTTGAAAAGTGAACTTTATGTCAATATGCAAATCCAAGAAGTACAGTTCAAATCCCCTTGGAACAAGTTTAGGAACTAATTACACTGATCAATGCCAAGGTTTGCAGCACATTAGGGGGGCCTCTACCTGTCTAAAAACCAACTTGGACATTTGTTGCTTAAAGTGTAAGAAACATAGCATATCACACAAGAACTCTCATATCAGCTAACACATGCTTAGGAAAACTTGTCAAACATTTTCAAGACATTCATCCTAAGCTGAAACACGAGCCTAGCATCCCCAATACCTCCCCATTCCCAGAATCACCCTCAAACTGTCCAAACAGAGCACCTGCTGCAGTTTGAATCCCACAACTCATTTCCATCGTGCATTCTTGCCCAAACCAGTTCAAACACCTTCCCTACCATCAATGCAAACTATCCAAAGCATTATAGGTGGACTGTAACTCCTCTAATCAGTTTGGCCATTTTCATTTTCTTATTTTGCAGGTGGAGTGCTACAACTCGATTCAGCTAGTTTCAAAGCAAAGTAAAACTTGGAATAGCATCCCTGGACATCAAGGAAGTTGTACCAATCATCACCTTGCTCTGAAAGTACCTCCATCATCAGATACAACTTCAACTGAATAGGTATATTCTTGAACTTCTATCTCTCAATGTAGACATCATTAGCTCTAAGTTTGTGAATAAGAAGTGTTCTACTCATGCCCCTGAAACTGTACATACCTTTACTTTTCATTTATTTTGCATATGCTGTGAGAATTTAAGGTCTGAATATTGATAAAAAGTTAGGTTAAGATTTGGGAATGGAGAAATTCTCTCATTTTTTAGAGTTAGATCAAGTTTTTGGTATGTATGGATTCGTTGTTTGATGCTGAACATTTTTGATGTTGTGAGTTTTCATTAAAAAGCCAGGAATCAGGATGTTTGAATCATTGAACAAAGCGCGCGTTTTTGACATTGTTTCTGGCCAGAGGTTGAAGAAGGACTTGGTGGGCTGGGCTAGATTTGTCATTTCTGTTTACACACTATTTTTACTTTGACACCCCCTAGGCCCATTTGGTTTATTTTTATGATTTTTTGACTTTTGTTTTTTATTCCTGACTTATTTATTTTTCCTCATAATATTAAAAACATAAAAAACTTTTTTTACACCATTTTTATATTTTTTAGGCATTTATTTGTTTATATTAATATTTGTATGTAAATAAGTACATAATATTATTATTTAGAATAACTAGAAAAAATAATGTAAACACATTCATTTTTTGATTTTGATTTTATTTTATCTTCTGAAAATATTTTATATAAAATATACTTTTTTTTTATAAATATTAAATATTATTATTTTTGTATATATAATATATATTTAGTAAATAATACAAATATTTATATACATATTAATATATTTAGGTTAAAATACAAAATATACACATTTTCATTTTTATTAATATTTAACATTAAAAATACCTTTTTGGCAAATATACTTCATTTTTATTTTATTTTGTACATAATTGATTAAGCATTGTACATATTAATAATTAATACATTTTACTTAATAAAATTAGGATTTTACCCTAAACATAAAAAACTCCAAAAAATAATACCTTTTATTTTTGTTTATTTGACATATAAAAATACTCTTTTTCATACACATAAAAACTTTTTTTTGCATCTTGCATATTTATCTTATTTCTATTTAATTTGTGCAATTGATTATCTTGTAAATAATTCCAAATTGATGTAATAGCCTAAGTTTAATTTCCTTGTCAAATACCCCCCATTTGAACATTTGTACCCCCCTTCCCATATATTGTGTTGTAATAGTTTAAGACTTTATTTTTCGCACTTTATTGCTTTCTAAATATACCATGTTAGAATTAGGGTTTGTATGCGAATCAAAAACGACAAAAATAGTTTGACCTAATTTCAAGATAATCAAGCATGAAAATGGACAACACCAATCACACTTGCACCCCTAGGGTATTCCACTTGTTGCCTTCAATAATGGGCCATATTGCATGTTAGGTCTCTTTGGGCAAAAACAAAATAAACAATCAAATGATCATAGTCCCTCGATGACGCTTTCGAAAGTTGCCTAAAAATGATCAAGTCCCTTAAAGGAAAATTGCCCAAAGATACTTGGCACCATTGCAATTATGGTCTAAACGATGACCCGCGCCCGTCCCGTTCACATCCTAACACAAGATTGTCCACCAAATGCAATGGTGGAACAAAATGTTTAAAAGGGTTAAAACGTAGCAAAAATCTTTGAGAACTTTAGGGTAGATAACTCTTAAGTACTTGTCAACTTGCAAAACAAAAAAACACTTGCCTATTTTTCAAACCACACTTCACAAACACTTTTAAAACAAACTTTCAAAAACCTTGAAACATCTTTTCAAAAAGACAAACACCTTTTGTAAAACATTCGAGTAAAGAATTGTTACAAGGGTAGCCTAGACAAGGCATCTTTTTTCAAAACATTTTCAAAACCACACACAAAGCACCATTTCAAACAATTGAAAACCAAGGCAAGTTGATCTAAGCAAGTACCTAAGAGACCATGGATAAACATGGATAGAAAGGGTGTTAATACCTTCCCTTTCTATAATCTACTCCCCGAACCCAAGAAAATATCTCAAAGGTTTTTGCTGTGCTTTTTAAACCTTTCCTTAGGATAAAATAAAAAGTCAGTGGTGACTCTTGCTCAACCGAAACATTTGCGAAAACAAACGCAAAACACATAGTTAGTTCTCCCACCGTATCACACTTTCATGTCTTCAAGCATTTTTAAAGTTAAAGTTTCAAGACTTTGTCATTTAAACTCCGTCCATAAAATTCATCACCCAACATTTCAAACTCAAAATCAAATGGAAATAAAATAGTTTGAATACTTGATAATTTGTCATTTGATTCAAGATTTCCCAAAGTTACATTTTATTCAAAGAACATATTGCATTACCTTGGTTTGAAGTGAATTACAAGCTCAAAGTCATTTATAATTCACACTATAAATTTCAAGTTCATCCAAACCAAACATTCATTATAAAATCATTACAATCACATTGCACCAATAATCCGCAAAGAAAAAAACTAATACAAAATGTACTTGAACAAAATTCCTTAGTCCTAAAGGTGATAAAGTTCCATGAGTAAACTTCCAAGTCCATGCCATGCCAAAGTTCGCCATCTTCATATATTCTTCAATCTTCATACCCCTTCAACCGAACAACCAACATGTCCAGTTTTCCTTAAGCGATTAGATCAAGACACAAGTGGAATTCTTATAACCATATGCAATCATTCTTTCCATTGTTCCTGTATTTCAAAATGGGCAGATTCTTCTTGTCCGGTATGCCGCTAGTTGCCAATATTACTTGCATCCACAAATAACCAAATGTTGGACTTCATGTCAAAACCGTAAATTGCATCCATGTGCTACCCCTGTTCCTGCGTTACTGCCCTGTATAAACCGAAAGAACTACCCTGCACATTCATACAAAAAATCCAAGTCAATACAAGCAATCGTGCCAAAGTATCCTATGTTCATACAAATTATCGTTCGTTACACTTTCAAAATTTTAAAACAGCTTCATTCACGGTCGTCCATGGAAACCTTGAACAAAAAGAAAAATTGACGACCTCAAAAGAGAAGACAAACTATTACATTACTCAACAACTCATTCAGAAATATGACACAGACCCAGCAGCAAAGGCGGCTGCTGCAACTGCTTTGGCATCCAAGATTGGGTGCAGAATCAGGTTTGAAACTGCACATGGCAGATGAATCTAAATTTGGTGCTCCGACAGGAAAGACCAACAATGCTGAACTTGAGCAGTCTAGTGAAATTAGGAATCGCAACAAAGGGCAAGCTCAATCCACTACTCTGGGGACAACCACTTCAAATCATCCCGATCAACAATTAGTTGCTTCTAGGGGAACTGATCAAACACATACTCGCATACAAAAAAAAAGATTGTAGTTGTTGAGCATCACCAACCTCAAAGCTCAACAAAGTATGATGGGGGGTGGATTATTCAAATTGCAGCATTGCTTGTGGGTGAGGATCCAAGGTAATCTTATGCACTCATATGTGGTAACTGCTATATGCATAATGGTCTTGCTATAAGAGAGGATTTCCCATTTATCACTTACTGGCCCAGAGATATGAAAACAGCTTCTAACCAAATTCAAAACCCGGTTTATTCATATAACAGAAAACCTCCTAACTGTCATAACTAAAACTCTAACTCATCAATCTCCTCATAACAAATCTCTAACCATTCTGTAACTAATCCCTAACAGAACAACTCCAACTGATATAAGAAAAGAAACCTCCAAACTGTTTTTTTTCTAAGCCAATTTCTATACCAAACTTTCTAACAGAATCCTAACACCTAACAGAATTTCACTTCTAACTAACTCTCATAAACTAACTTTCAACAGCTAACTTAACCTCCATTTAATCTGACCTTACCTCACTCTTAACAGTAGCCTAACATAATTACTAACTAACTTATAGTTTTAACAAACTTAGTTCCAACTTATAACTAACTTCAAACCAACCTGCCAGCTCACATAACAGAATTCTACAGCCCTCAAAACTCATAACAAACTCTAACAGCTTCAACATAATTTCATCTACCCTTAACCATCCCTCAACCATTTCTAACTACCTAACAAACCCCTATGAAAAAACTCTTAACTTCCAAAAATAAAGGATAACAATATCATAACAGAAAGAGAGGAGATAGGATACAACAGGGATTCACTCTACAGGAATTCACTGAAGGAAAAAACGAAAAAAGGCTTCACGAATACTCACCAAAAATCTTCATCTTTCTCTGTAACGAAGAGCCTTCTCCCATCATCATTACACTTTCTCCATAACCTTCAACCCTCATCTTCTCAGAACCGCTCTTTGTCATCAACTTCTCAACACGCATCATCACCTTCATTCACGAGAAAACACAAAGTCACTGGAAACGAATGATTGATTCACAGAGGTAGAAAAAGAACATAGAATAAGAAGATGAGAAAGATTTAGCAGAACTTACGCATCATCAGAAACGCACCATAATCTCCATCGGCGAGGTAGGTGGCACGATTCTTTCCCTTGATCTCTTAGCACCACAATGTGGTTCAGGACTTGCCGGATATTTCCCCTTTGCTTGCGGATTGAAACCACACTTCTTAATGGTTCAATCACCATTTGTGAGCGTCTTAGGGTTTTCTTACATGAATTAGATTTGGATCACAATGAGAAATCAGCGGAAACAAGGTTGAGATTTGAGTTAGGATACGTGTGTAGAAATCCCTAGTTGTGATGAAGATGATTTTGTGTTGGTGATTCGGACCAGAGAAGAAGGTTGAATTTTGGTTTGCGTCATTTGCGAACAAGAGAGAGAAGAAGACCGGGTCTCCATGTGAAGTCGAATTATCTTCTGTAAACCCAACTCAAAAACGCTGCGTTCGGTCTCATCTTTTCTTTCTCTAAATTTCTTTTAATTTAATTTCATTATTATTTTTTGTTTTAGATAATTGAATTAATAAAAATTTGTTCAATAGCATATTGGATGAGGGCTAAATTACACATGAGGGTATAATGGACCACCCTTGTCCTAGGCCCAAAGGGTAATTTTTGTTAGCTTTCTGATTTATAAAAATGAACTGTTTGTTGACAAAGTCTAATGGACTTAACACCAACTTGCTTATACATACCACTTCCTTCTTATGTAATGCACCCCCGAGTGTTTTTCTATTATTTTTTCTTAATAGTTTTGCGTGATATTTCTATATGATTTTTGCTTAGTTATTTACATGATAAGAGTTCAAAAAAATATTAGAATAGAATTTTAATCTTTTATTAACTTTGTTTGTTGTTATTTTAGACATGTTTTTGGTAGATTTTAATTCCAATTTTATGTGAAATTTTGGAATAAAAAAAGATACTTGAGTTTGAGAAGATTTAAAAGCGGGCGAAGAGCGCAAATTTTTATCAAGGAAGTTTTATGTAGAGTTTTCTATTTGCTTGCATGGTTTTGGAGAGGCAACGGACCTTCTCCGTTCGGTATTATCGTGACCTCAATTCATCCCTCATTTCCGCACTTTATCACGTTTCTTTACTGCTTTTCTAGAAATCATGAGAAACCCGGATTTATCGCAAACCATATGCATGCTAACATTAGGTAGACGTTTCCCTTTCATTCATCCTTGACTTAGGTCTAACAACGCATGATAAAATTAGGTTTAGAACAGGCTAGTCTTCATGTGACTTTCTTTCCCCCTTTGCATATGCATTTAAAACAAAAATTTCTTTTTTTTTACAAACTTCAAAATACTAAAAATTTACTGACGAGAATCATATCTTCGTTAAGTATGTGAGACGATAAGCGGGTTTCTTTTCGACCTTATTGTTCTCTTATTATAAGCCTTGGTATGGTTCAAGTCTCAAAGACTCGTTTCATGAATAAATAGAGAAATGGCTAAAATCACTCTTTTGAGATTAACTAGCTGTTATCTACAAGCAAAAACACCAACAAACACAAAACTCTTTTTGCCTTCGGCCCTTTCTTTCAAAAACTTTTCAAAAGAATATGTTAATTCACTTCTGTGCTGACGCGTAAGTCTCCAAAGGTTGAGTTGCGGCAGAAGGTGAAATGAATATCGTTCTCTACAAACACAGAGAAATCCAAACTTTTTGTGTGCCCAGGCACATTTTCTCCAAACCTTTTCAGAAAGAATATGTTAATTCACTTCTGTGCTGATGCGTAAGTCTCCAAAGGTCGAGTTACGGCAGAAGGAGAAATTAATATTGTTCATTAAAAAATACAAACAAACAAAAACATATAAGCCAAACTACGACTGCTCTGATTCCTTAAAAGGATACGTAGGCATCGGGGTAGGGCCTGAACGAGCATAACTTTTATTTTCCCTACATTCTTTTCCCCTTTCTATTGCATGCATTCTCCCTTCAGTAGTGTAATAAATAGTAAGCATAGATTAAACATACCCATAAGACAGATAACAAGAATGGATACTGTAGAGTACTACGGGCATGTGGGGTGCTAATACCTTCCCCTCGCATAACAGACTCCCTTACCCAATCTCTCGATCGCAAGACCGTGACTTCTCCCTCCTCAGGTTTTCTCGATGTTTACCTTTCCCTACATGTGGGATAAAAGACGTTCGATGGCGACTTCATTGTTTGATGATTTTCAGCCGATTGTTTCACCTAATGGCATGACTCAAAATATTGCTCAAGATCAATTGGATTGATAGTTGATTTTCAGTCAACTAATCAAAAGTCAATTGTATACTGAAAAGTCAAACTTTGACTTTTTAGTCAAAATCAAGTGTCAAAGATCAAAATTCATCAAAAAATGTCAAAATATAAAACTTCTTCATCAAGAAATCAAAAAGTCAATATTTCATTTTGAAAAGTCAAAGTTTTCAAACTTAGAAATTTTTCTAAGTGTTGAAAACTTCATATTTTTCCACAACTTTGAGCTATTTTTTCACCATGATGCAAGATGATTCAAAAGAAACTTTCAACATGAAAGTTTTAGATATCCATGAGATATAAAACTTTCCTTTACATGACTTATCCTAGAAGTTCTTGGATCTCAAGTTATTAATCCATGAAAAGTTATGATCATGAAACTAAACACTTAGTGAAAATTTTCCCCTAGTTTAGGCAAGATTTTGACCTAACTTCATGGAAATTTTTCATATAGTTCCAAGGGGAATATTCAAAAGTGATTCAAATAGGGGTCGTAGATCACATTACAAGCTTTCTAAAATGTCCAAGAACTCCATGAGATCATTCTTGAGCAAGGAGAATCGAAGAGAGGAAGTTAGGGTTTCAAACTGAAATTATAGGTCATTTTTGATGAACAAGAATTCAAATCTTAAGCCTATGCTGCACAATCTTGCTTTGCATGCCTCTAAATCTCAAGGTCTCTCCATAATCAGAAGATTACACTTGCTTTTAAACTATTATCCACTTAATTCAAGCTTTATCCAAGATAATTTTCCATTTATGGAACAAAGTTACCATTGCTATTTTGATAAAGCATTGATTTTGCAAATGTCAACTCTCCTTGAGCTTCTAACTTGTTTCCTATGTCCACACTCAAGATAAATGGTCAGAAGCAAACATGTTTAAAGTGCCTAACCACTCTACATGCTTGTACTTTCTACCTTGAAACTACATTTTCTCAATTTTCTTCAAAATCAAGCAACTTAGCGATAACCCTATAACTCAGAAATCCCTTGTGCAAAACATCTCCAACCTTTTGCTTATATATACACAAGTCATTTGCAAGGAAACACATGCATGCTCAAGCCCTGAAACCCCCTAAAGCACAGAACCACCAAAAACATCTCAAAACTTGCCATTTCTGAGTTTTGAGTCCAATATCTAAATTTGCTTGTGTATTTCTTGGCCTTTTACTTTCAAAAGCTTCTAAATAATATATACAAACAATTCCAACACCCGCAACACGAGTGTAACATCTTCATCACCATCCACTATTTTCAAAAATAGCACCTTGCACCTTGACTTCTCTAGAACTCCTCAGCCACTTTCAGCTCAAGTCAAGCATCACATTAGCTTCCTAGGAACTTGAGGAAGCTAACCCAATCACTGGAACTCATCAAAAGCCGCTCAAACTCAAAACATGATACCCTCTTGCAAGGTGAGTCTTCTTACTTTTTAACTCTTTATACAAGCATCATTAATGGTTTATTTGTGAATAAGAAATGTAGATATCATTGTCCTGAAGCTAACCATGTTCTTAGATTTCATTATTGTTGTTTGAGTAGTCAGAATTTTGAATCTGAACCTCTGAAAATAATTAGGTCAGAATTTGGTACTTTAAAAAATTCTCATTCATCTTTGATTTATAGCTTATAATAATTATATGGTTGGATTCGTATGGAAAAATGGAGCAACTTTCATGTTTGCATATTTCATTTTTATTGAGAAATGGTGAAGATACAGGTGGTCTGACTGGAGGTTGAACATGAAGTGTATTCATGACATATTTTGTATTATATAATTATCATTTCAGTTATATTAACGGATGTATAGCCACCCCAGTGGTAAGGCAGCGCGCTGGTAATCAAGAGGCCATTGGTTCGAACCTCAGCGCATTGCCTTTTTCTTTTTTTTCACATTTCTTTACATTTTTTTATCCTTGCAGCGCCTGGGCCTCCAAATGATTGGGTCTAACTTTTTTTGCTATTTCTGACCCACTGCCTTATTGTTTTTACCCCTGGCCCATTTACTTTTCTTTTTATTTTATTTTCTTTATTTTCTTTATTTTATTTTCTTTATTTTATTTTCATTCTAAATTTTCTTTATTATTAATATTATTATTATTATTATTATTATTATTATTTTCATTAATAAAAATCCAAAAAATATTTATAATTTTATTATTTATTTTTATTTAGTTTATTTTTTCTTCATAAAACTAAAAGAACAAAAACATTTTCTTTAATAAATTAATTTCCCCTTTTTTTAAATACTTAGATGATAAATCTTAATTATTATCATATTATTTTCTTGTAAATTAAAATTAATTTAAAACTTAGGATCTTTTATTTAATTATTTTTATTTACTAGTTTAATTAAATTCACAAAAATCCTAAAAATTTGTTTCCTTTAATTTCTTTTTTAACTTAATCTTAATTTTCTTATTTTTAGTTAATTATTTTATTTTAGTTAACTAGGTCAAGAAACCTTTTTTAATGAAAGTCAAACAAAAATCACATTTCCTTTTGCATTTACATTCTTGCATTTATATTTATTCATTTTTGTACATTTATTCAAATTCAATATGGTTGTAATAATTATTTAGATTTAATTTCTTGAAATCCCCATTTGTAAATTTGTACACCCCCTCCCCTAAACGATGTAATAGCTTAGTATTTTTATTTTCCACAATTTAAATTCTTTATATACAAATGTTAGTAATTAGGGTTTGTATGAAAAGATTAAAACCAACAAATAGAAAACCCTAATCAAGACAAATCAAGCATGTAAACCAACACACTTGCATACAAACACCCTTAAGGTAAATCCACTTGGTTGCCTTACAAAAATGGCCATATTATGCATGTGAGGTATCTTAGTAAAAACAAGCAAAAAATATAAGATCACAGTCCCTCGATGACGCTATCCATGTTGTCTTTCAAAATGATCTTAGTCCCTAAATAAAATGCTAAGATATCTTACAACATTGCTAATAATGGATATACGATGACCCTTGCCCGTCCCTTTTACATCCAAAGATAGGGTTACTTACCTAATCAATGGTAAGATAACAATGTCAAAGGAAAGAGGAAATAAACATGAAAGACTTTTGAGTAGGTAGATTATTCCTAGTTGCTTGCTCAATTTCAAAACCTAAACATCCTTGCCATTTTGAAAACATCACACCAACACTTTCAAAAACATCTTTCAAACATGAAAACATTTTCAAAAGATCAACACTTTGTATACATTCTTACGAACGAGAATCATTACAAAGTTTTCCTAAATGATGACGCCTTTTCAAAATACTTTTAAAAAATCACACAAAGCACATTTTCAAACAAAATCAAGTGATCTAGCAAGTAACTAAGAGCCCACGGAAAATCATGGATGAAAAGGGTGCTAATACCTTCCCTTTTCCTAATCTATTCCCCGAACTCAAGAAAACATCTCAAAGGTCTTTCCTGTTCTTTTCAGCCTTTCCTTTTGGATAAAAGAAAAGTCGGTGGCGACTCTTGCTAACCGCAATATTTGCGATTAAACGCAAAACAACCAAGTCAGTTCTCCCACCGCGTTACACATCTAATGCTGCATAAATTCCTCCTTCAAAAGCTTCCTCATAAGCCTACTATTACCCTCTTCCGAAATAGTTGGAGAAATATACCGCAGGGTCGGTTCATATACCCCTTCACTGGCCTTGAACAAATTTGTAAAATACTATTACGCAACCTCGCACATACCTTAGGCGTCTCTAATTTCCAGGCCATCATCATTGGTTAACTTCTCAATTTTCTTGAACTGATTCCTTGTTGTTAGAGACCTATGAAAAAATTTCATGTTATGGTCTCCATCCCGAAGCCAATGCATTTTCGCACGTTGAAGCCAATAAGTATCTTCCCAAATGAGAGTCTTATTATACTCCCACTGGGCGTCCAGGAACATTCCAACCCCAACCTGATCGTGACACCCCCTATATCTCCATTATTTCTTTGTTTCTATCCAGACTCTCTTTATGCATCAATCTGTTTCGATTACTCCATTTTCCTATATCACCCGCACAGTTAGAATACGATTCTCCATCTCGACAACTTGTCCACATCTCCATCCCGTTTGAACCACATATTTAATGTCAGTTTCAGCGAGCCAATTATTCTTGAACCGAAATGTAAACTTCCTATATTCAATCTTCTTAGGCTCACACGCAAGAAGCAATGAACTGTGATCTAAATGTGATGCAAGAAGATTACACAATTTGGCTTACGGAAATATCTGCAACCACTCTGGAGTCGCTAGTGCTCTGTCTAATATTTCTTTAATGGTATTATTTATCCCTCTACTTTTAACCCATGTGAGTTGGTGACTGTTGTACCCCAAAATTTGCCCTCCATTTTCCACAAAACATTTCCCACAAAAGATCTCAAATGCTTAAGGATGCTCAAGAGTTGTTCAGACAAGCTCACCTCCTAAGCACTAAGACCACAAATTAGGGTTTTGATTTTTACAAGGAAAATTGGACTTCTAATTCCCCAAATTACTTTAATGGTTCATAATAGGTCTTCAATAATTCTCATACCAAGTTTCAAGTCTTGCACCACAAATTTGCTCAATCAATTGCTCAGATGATTAAAAATCAGTCGTCTTGGATAAAAAGTCAATTGTGGTCAACATACAGTACAACTTCATGATTTTTGGACAACATCAATATTTTGAAGTCATATTCATCAAGTTATCAAGGATTGATCACAATTCCTCAAGAAAAGCATTCAAATCATCAAAGGGGTAAAATTGTGAAAATTAGGGTTTTTACTAAGAATGACTAATCAGTGACTTTTGACATACTACATGACCTAATTGCTTGAAGCATAATATCAAGGTGTAAAAAATAATATCTTGACCTAATTTCATGGTTCAAATCATTTCTCAAGATCAATGGATTGATAGTTAAAATTTGATCAACTGATGAAAAGTCAACTAATACAAAAAAAGTCAAACTTTGACTTTTTTTGGTCAACATTGAATTTCAAAGATCAAGATTCATCAAGACCTTCAAAAATATCAAACTTGATCATCAAGAATTAAGAAAGTCAAGAAAAGTCAACAAAAGTCAAGATTTTCAAGACTTAGAAAATTCTAAGTGTTTTTTAACCTTGATAATTTCACTACTTCATGACAATTTTTCACCAAGATCCAAGATGATTCAAGTAAAACTTTCAACATGATAGTTGTAGATCTTGATGAGTTCTAAAACTTTGTTCCTTAGGGTTGATGTCTAAAAAATTCTCGAATTTGAAGATATATACTCATGAAGTCATGACTTTTTTATTAAAAACGCTTAGTGAAATTTTCATCAAGTTAGGTAGTTTTTTTGTCCCAACTTCTTAGCCAATTTTCATCAAGTTCCAAGTTGATTTAGCCAAAGTGGTCAACATGAAGGTTGTAGATAATGTTTCAATCTTTCCAAAATGTCTAAGAACTTGAAGATATCATGCTTGAGCTAAGAGATTCAAAGAGAAGAAGTTGGACATCTATTCTTAAATCTTAGGTCATTTTTATGAAGAACATTATGATCAATCTTTAAGCATGCTGCATAATCTTGCTTTGCAGGCCTTCAAACTTGCAAATCACTCAATAATTTAATGTTTACACAACAGTTTGATCCATTGTCTAATTGATTCAAGCATTGTCCAAGCTGACTTGCCATTTAAGGAAGAAAGGTCACACTTCCATTTTGGAAAAGACAGCTTTATGAAAATTGTCAATGCATTGAGCCTTGGAACTTATATCTCTGATTGCAAGAAAAATCAAAATCTTGAATCAAGTCCCCCTGCACCCAACAAACATCGGAACATGCTTGTACTTGATCCTTGAAACCATCATTTTTCATCCAACTTGATTTTTCACCTTCAACAGAACCATAACATGTCATCTTACAATTCTGGTTACTTCAAGCTCTAAAACATTCCCTCTATAAATAGAAGAAGTATTTTCAAGCTAAGGGACAAATGCACAAGCCTTAAAATACTCACAAACTCCCTAAAACTCAGAATTGTACACAAAACCTCTATTGTTGCAATTTCAGGCCAAAAACTTCAAACTCACAGTCCACTCGTGCATTTTCACTCCAAGTCAATCACAAAGTTTCCATACCTTATTTAGAACTCATCCCCACCCATGTTTCATCACTGTAACATCATTTGCACCATCCTCCATTTCCAAAAACTCAAACCTGCAACTTGACTTCTCCAGAAAGATTCAGCCACTCTTAGCTCAAAGTAAGCATTGCAATAACTTCCTAGGAGTTCAATGAAGCTATCCAGACCATCACAACACTTCCAGGAATGCTCAAACTCCAAACACGATATCCAGTTTTGAGGTAATTTTTCTCAACTTTAAACTCTCTATACAAGCATCATTAATGGTTACTTTGTGAATGAAAAATATAGACATCATTTCTCTGAAGCTAACCATACCTTTAGTTTTCATTTATGTTGCCTGAGTGATGCGAATTTTGAAGTTGAAATTTCTGAAAAAATTAGGTTTTATTTGGTACCAAACAAAATTCATGTTTATCTTTGATTTATAGCTTTAGTTATTTATATGGTTGAATTTGTGGTGAAAAATGGAACAACTTTCATGTTTACAATTTTGAAAATGGTTGAGAAATGAAGAAGTTACAGTTTTGGCCATGGTAATGTTCATCTCTGTGTGCGCAAGGATGAAGATGAAGCCATTTTCAAATGTTAGAAATGAGTTTATTTAAATTGTATTGCAAGTGGTATTATGTACGGATGAAACAGCCACCCCAGTGGCAGAGGAAGCGCGCGTAAGGCATTAGTGTATACAGACCTAGGTACGAGCCCCAATGGTACCCTTTTATTTCTTTGATATTTGTTTCTATGAGATCATATGCAGGAAAGTCCAAGAAGAGAATTGACGTACCTCATTATCTCACCATATGATCATCATAAATTCAAATCAAGCGCCTCAAGATGGATGCCCATGATACACTTTCAAAATGCAATCACACTGAATCTCTCAGGCGCTAGACTTTTCATTATGGGCCTTGACTTATTTTTTTCATACACCCCCCTAATCACTCATAACAGCGCAGACCCATTTATCTTTTTTTCATTTTTATTTTGTTTTCTGACTCAAGCAAAAAACTGTTTTGGGCCTGTTTGCTATTTTTAACCCTCATTTCACTTTTCGACATCCCAGCCCAATGCTTTTTATATTCTTTATATTTTTTTCTATTTTATTTATTTATTTAACCAAAAAATACCAAAAATATATTTTCTTAAATAATTAAATAATTTAATTTAAACACTTCTTTTATTTTTGTTATTATTTAGAACTAGATTATGTTTATTTTCTACACTTTAAAATATTTTTCTAAATTAATATTAACCTTCAAATTATTTTCTAAACAATTATTTAGACTTAGGTTTTAATTTCTTCTTAATTTCAAATTAACTTAGATTTTAGGTTTTTGATTAAATCATTAATTAACATCTTTTGTAATTAAAATTAATTAGTTTAATTAGGTTAATTATAAAACCTTTTTCACAAAAAAAACACTAAAAAAATTTTCCTTCTTCTTCTTTACATTTTGTACATTCTATTATTATTCATATTCAATGGTTTGTAATAGATAATTAGGTTTTATTGCTTTTCTCCACTCATTTACAAAATTGTACTCCCCATTCCCAAAGCGTTGTAACAACATAGGACATTTAAATTCCGCAATTTATCATTTTCCTTATTATTGTTAGTAATTAGGATTTACATGACAAGACTAAAATCAAACCTAGCAAAACCCTAATTGAAAAGATAAAATACTTGAAAACAAAACACCTTGCACACATGCACCTCTAGGGTAACTCACACTTGTTGCCTCGGATAAAAAACAATCACGTCCCTCGAACGTGGGATGTTTTAACAAAGACCCTCGATTAAAATATCGTAGTCCCTCGATGACCCTTCAATGTTGCCTTAAATTAAAGATCTTAGTAACTTACAATAATTTCTAAAACATCTTACTAGTTGCCTTCTATGACCGTACGATGATCCATGCCTGTCCCACACATCCAATGATATAGCTCCTTACCAACCAATGGTAAAGTTTTTTGAGTAGGTAGATTGCTCGTAATTGCTTGCTCACAAAACTAAAACCATTTTTACACCTCACACTTTCAAAAACAAACATCTCTTCAAACACTCTCTTCCCAAACAAGTATTTTCAAAAAAAATAATATTTTGTATACATTCTCAACAATACGAGAATCATTGCAAAATTACCACTTTCAAAACATCTTCCAACATACATAAACACAAAGAATTTTTAAGTGATCAAGCAATTAAGAGCCCGTAGATAACTACAGATGAAAAGGGTGCTAACACCTCCCCTTTTCATAACCTACCCCCCGAACTCAAGAAAAATTATCAAAAGTTATTTCTTGTTCTTTTCACCCTTTCCTTTATTGGATAATAGAAAAGCCGGTGGCGACTCTTGCTATCCGCAACATTTGTGATCAGACGCAAAGCACCCAAGTCAGTTCTCCCACCGTATTACAGAACTGGCGACTCTGCTGGGGAAATTTAAATACTAAAAGTGGGGTTACCTTAAGAGCTAGATCAACTTTATTGCTTTACTTGTTTGCTTTATATTTTGGGGTTATGCTTGGGTTTATTTCTTGTATAGATCCTATACCCGGATCTGGGGCATTTTAGGTAAGTAGCAATAGATCATGGGGACTATGTGGCGTAATACCAAGATGGCTGAAGCGATGGCTATGTTAGTGTGCCACATTTGTTGGTACTGGTGTCCCTTGAGTCTAGTCCAGGAGAATACGGGGCTGTTGTATAGTGTCATGATGCACTAACTGACCGTAGAACCTTAATTAAACAACTTGGTCATTAGAAAGTAGTGAGATAGATGGCTTTGGTTCAAGACTAAAGTTGGTTGATACTCGATACTACACTCATTGAGATCAAACTTTCGGGAAAATTTGGCCTCAGTTTGGATGCTTGAGCTAAAACAATGCCGATGAAGAAAGATTATTTATATTGAGGCTCCTAGAACCCGGTTACTTCTTCAGGACAGGTTGAACCAACTAAAACCTCAAGAGGGTAATTACCTATAAATTCCATGCAAGCCTAAACCTAAGACCTTGTGTGCTTTGTTTGTGTATGATTATTTGATCAAGCATAACATCATAACATCATGCCATAGCATATTCACTAACCATTTCAAGGACCTAGGGATTTATCTTTGTTCTATTTTGTAGGATATGGCTTCCGCTCGTAGAAATACCATCTGAATCAACTTCGTAAGGGTGCCTCCTCAACTCAAAGAGTTAGCATCAAGGGTTCCTAAAAATTATCTGTTCACCAAAAGATATGATCGACTTCTCAATCTGGTTACTTCAAGCTTTAAAGAAGACATGATGAGGGTGCTCTTTCAGTTCTTTGGACTTCTACATCATTATTTAACCTTTCTCGGTTATCAATTAGTGCTTGTTAGCTCCTGAGTTCGACACTTACACATGTTGGTCCTACTGTCCAAGAATAGGTTGAAGAAATCTAAGTTAAAGACGCTTCGACAGAAGAGTTCGTGATGTTAGTTGTGTCGAAGCTATGCTAAGAAGAGAAGAAATACTTAGATAAATTTTCTAAGTTAAAAGGGGTGCTTGACCAAGAAGCCTTTGCCCTTCGACCAGAAAAATTCGTATCAGCAACAAGTGATTTTGAATCTGAAGAAAGGAGGGAAAAGCAGTTCACCTGGCAGTTGAAGAAAGCAATGTGGCATAAGGACAGAAGTTGAAGTGCATACAGAGGACACTTGTCCTCATTTTATAGCGAGGCAACTCCTCGACGGTTACCTAGTTCTAGTATAAATATAGGGATTCTATGTAGATTTCTGTGTGTTCAACTAATTGTACAAGTCACTTAATATTATTCGAGTACCTGCTGCGTGAGAAAGAATACTGAGAATGTACGTTTGAAGCACCACATTTTATAATCAAAGTCTTTTACATTCCTTTTTATATTCCTTGCCATTCTTGCTTACAACCTTTTATCTTACTTGCAAAGTTTATTTTCCCTTTCATTTTACTTGCACTTTTTACCAGACTTCTACACTTAAACTTATCTCAAACCTCAACCTTTCTCAGTCGAATGTGTTCTTTATTAAAATTAGAATTTTTATCAAAACAACGCAAATATTTAACATATGTCCTAGATCAAACTGATCGATCCTGTAAGTAACCAAAAATTACCCTTTTTGGAAGATCAACGGTTGTTTACCAATTTTCACGGTAAACAAGTTGGCACACCCGGTGGGACCTTACTAATTTTTGTTTGCTTGTTTATATTAACATGAATGCTTTACATAATTTCTTTTCTTTTATAAAGTGTTGTATGTTATTAAGAAGTAGTAAATTAACCACCAACGAGTGTATAACTAGGAGAAGAAATAGTGAAATGGCTAATCATCCAAATAATGGAGAAATACCTCCATCAATTACTGCGAAGACAATGGTTATACCAACTGTTAGTGAAACTATCCCATCAACCGTTGGTTCAGCACCAACATTGACAGTAACACAAACGGGACCAATACTTTCATATGTAAGTCCCAGAGGTCCATTAGGAACACCCCCACCAAGGGTAAATCCAGGATCTCGACCCTATTTCCCCCCAGGATTTTCACAGCCTGGATGGGTCGAGACCAGCCTTATGGCATGCCAACTTCTGAAATGGCTAGTCTTATGAACATTGCCTCCACAGTTTCAGAACCTTTGGTGAGTGCGTCTTCTCCATTACAGGGATCTAGAACCGGTATGGCAAATTTGGGTAGAAACCAACTCTTAGGAGGGGCATCCCATGCAATACCAAGCCTCATAAATGCTTCTACTACGATTTTGAGGCAACAATTGGACGAAAGTAACCATGATATGGTACAAATGTTGGTACAAACTTTGAGTATAGTGTTTAACCCTCTAATACAAAATACCACCCAGTCGAATCAGCAAATGACAGCCCAAATGATGCGCATGGCTGAATTTTTTGGGGTTCCCCAACCTATTAGACAACCCCAAAGAGTGCCAATAAGAGGGAATCAAGGTATAATCTTAGAGGAAGATGTGACCATTAACCAAAATCTACAGCCAGTTGAAATGAACCATAGAATGGAGATCGAACAACCTAGGGTCAAAATACCTAGAGTTCCCCCACAAATCCCTAGAGATGTCGATCAAGGTGTAATTGGTGTAAATAGAAACCAAAATGCTGATGAAGTGATACAACAGGTTTGACATCATAATTATGGAACATATAATAATCTGACGGCCTTGATCGAAAGAATCATGATACAGAATGGAATGAACATTAGATTTCATAGGCAAAACTTTACATCCCCGTTGTCAGAGTATATCTTGCAAACAAATTTACCTTCTAGGTGGAAAGTTCAAAAGTTCACCAAATTTTCTGGGGATACAACAAAATCTACAGTCGAACATGTGGCGAGATATTTGATAGAAGTTGGGGAAATCTCAAATAACGAGAGCCTTAGGATTAAGTACTTCCCAAGTTACCTAACTAAAAATGCTTTTACTTGGTTTACCACCCTCACAGCCAATTTGATCCACAATTAGAATTAATTGGAGAGATTGTTCCATGAACAATTTTACATGGGACAAACCAAAATAAGTCTGAAAGAGCTGGCTAGTGTGAAAAGGAGATTCACTGAGCCAATAGATGAATATCTAAATAGATTTCGACTGCTCAAAGCCAGATGCTTTACACAAGTTCCTGAGCATGAGTTGGTCGAAATGGCAGTAGGGGCCTAGATTATTATATTAGGAAAAAAATAGATATCCAATACCTGAGGGATATGGCCCAATTGGTCGACAGAGTTCGACAGGTAGAACGTCTTAAAGCTGAAAAAGCTAAAGCAACTAAGACTCATCGAAGAGAAAGGGTAGCCTATGTCGAAATGGATGATGATGATTTAGAGATATCTAGTGATCCTATAGCTGTCGAAGAAAGAGAAATAGATTTAGCAGAACTAAAGTAAGGGCCACCATACTCTTGCAAATTGCTAATGCCCTCAAATGGGAAGAATCCTACTGAGTCTGAAAAGAATAGTGATAGATTCACAAAGAAAACATATAGTTTCGACATCACAAAATGTGACGAGATATTTGACTTGTTAGTTAAAGATGTCCAAATGATAGTGCCCCGAGGGGCAAAAATTCCTCCTTTAGAACAAAGAAAGAAAAGAGGTTTTTTTAAGTATCATAATTTTTTTGGGCCATAAAACTTCAAAATGTTTTCTTTTCAGGGATCTCGTTCAAGGAGCGATCAAAGAAGGAAGACTCAAGTTTTCTGACAAACCTCCGATGAAAATCAATGCAAACCCATTGCAAGTTGATGCCCACTATGCTGAACCATCAGGCATCAACATGGTCGAAGTTTCAGAAGACTTCGTCAATAAGCCTGTTTTGGTAGTTTCACTGGGAACATCTCCAGAAATACTGTCAAAGGGGTGAGAAAGGCTAATGAAGGCCTAAACAAAGGAGCTACTGAAGGCTCAAACAAAGGGACTACTGCAGGTTCTTATTTGGCTGCCGTCACGGGTTCGACAGAAGAACTAGAAGCCAAGATGCAAAGGTTGAATCTCGCTGCCAAGAGCAACGTATAAGTCAATATGGTTGAAGCATCTGAGGTGAAGGCTTCAGAAGATGCCATCAGACAAGAGGAAGTTAATAAAACTGCATTTCCTAAAGAGAATAAGAATCTGGAAGATTTTCTGCAACTATGCTAGAAAAAGAAGTCTAAAGTCATGCTGTGTCCAAGATGCAGCTACATCTTCGACAAAAAGGCTGCAGAACACATACAGGGTGTGAGGGAAGCAAAGGAGAAATGGCTAACCAATGCCCAACCCAACATGGATCCTGAGGTCAGATATGATCCCAGAAGAGGATATCAGAAGGGACCATTGAACCAGGTGAAGAGGCCATCAACTTTCAGGCCTCCAATAAATGTCCCTGTGCACTTGGCTGAAAATAGTAAGCATGAAAAAGGCCAGTGAGGAGAAATGGCGAACATTCGATGTGCCAAGAGGATCATCCTTGGCCTATAGGAAGGAATTCCAAACTACAACAACAAACAAAGTGGCTCATGTGTCAAGAAAATACAAGGGAAAAAACCCCATGTCGCGCTCCTAGTGGAGGAGATATCAAAGACGGTGAAAAGCCGAAAGAGAGGCTACAGAGGAGCCTCAACCAGAATCGAGCACCAATGTGCCACAAAGAAATGGAAAAGGAAAAAAAGAAAGCCTTTGGAAAGAAAACTAATTGCTAGAAGATTGGTGTGTCCAAAACAAGGTGAATCAAATGGTGAAGGTAATTCTGAATCTGATGCTACTTTTGATATTATGGTGAATGTCGTGTCAGTACTACCCATGGAATACGACCACCAATTCGAAGTTGAAGAGAATGAATGGGAGGTCGAACAGTAGATGGCCAAACATAGGTCATCTTGTTATTACGTTATGAACAACAGTTGTGTCGAAGAGCATAATGCTTTCTTCGAACGCCCCACTGAGACGATGAAGAATCACCTCAAACCATTGTTCATCAGAGCAAAAGTAGGGGAAGCAACCATAAACAAGGTTTTGGTTGATTGTGGAGCCACAGTCAACATAATCCCATAATGCATGCTGAGAAAGATGGGCAAAGGGAATGCAGACATCAAACACCATAACATGGTTCTATCGAACTATGAAGGTGGAGTTGGGACCACCATGGGGGTAATACAGTTGGAACTCAAAGTGGTTTCCATAGTTTGACCAATGATGTTCATGGTCATCTCTGCAAAACCCAACTACAACATGCTCTTAGGTAGAGAGTGGATACATGGCATAGGAGCAGTGCCATCATCAATGCACCAATGTGTTACCATTTGGCGCCCAGATGGTATAGTGGAAAATATCAAAGCAGATCAAAACTACTATATGGTCGAAGTTAATAATGTCAATAGAATAAACTTCAACAGAAATCTGGCTCACATAGGGCCATGCAATCCTCCAGACTTTGATTTGGCACCAGCACCAAATGCCTTTTTCTCCCTCTACCTACACTCTGACCATGGGTTCCTGTGGGATAGAGAAGATTTATCAAACATTGACTATGGAGGAGTTGATAACATACGACCAACAGGTTGGGGAAGTGAATTCAGTGATGATGACTGAATCACAAGCTTTACAAAATATTTCGGCATATGTAGCCGAAAGTAGAATGATAGCAGCCTTAGAGGCTGAAGTCGAGTATATGGCTTTCGAAGCCAATGAGAAAGTGTTTCTTCCAGAAGGTCCTGGGAAAGACTTCAAACCAGAACCACCTGACTTAAGAAGGGAGGAAGAAAGAAGCCAGAGGCTAGATTCCATCTATGATGATGAGCCTTTGGGTTTTGAAAAGGATCCGTTGGCAGACAATGTTAAAATGCTAGCGCAAGACCCTCTGGAAGAAATAGACCTGGGCGAAGGTTTGGCAAAAAGACCAACATATATCAGTGCAAAGATAGATCCAGAGCCCAGGGTCGAAATAATCCAATTGTTGAAGGAGTTTAGAGACTGCTTTGCATGGGATTATGACGAAATGCCTGGTCTCGACATAGAATTGGTGGAGCTTCAACTACCAATAAAGCCTGGAAAAAAGCCTGTCAAGCAAACTCCAAGGCGTTTTGCACCAAAGATCCTGTCGAAGATCAAGATGGAAGTCGAAAAACTGCTGAAATACAAGTTCATCCGAACGACCAGGTATGTCGAATGGATTGCAAATATAGTACATGTTATAAAGAAAAATGGTACCTTAAGGGTGTGCATTGATTTTAGAGATTTAAATGTTGCAACACCCAAATATGAATATCCAATGCTTGTGGCCGAAATGCTTGTCAATTATGCTGCTTACTTTGAATACATGAGTATGCTTGATGGATACTCTGGGTATGATCAAATTTTCATTGCTGAAGAGGATGCATCGAAAACAGCATTTCGATGCTCTGAAGCTTTAGGTAATTATGAATGGGTAGTGATTCCCTTTGGCCTAAAAATGCAGGGGAAACATATCAAAGGGAAATGAATTCCATATTCCATGATTTTATTGAAACTTTTATGCAGATTTATATTAACGATATTGTTGTCAAATCTGTTTCAGGGAAGAATCACATAGACCACCTTCGACAGTCCTTCGAAAGGATGATAAGCTATGGTCTAAAGATGAATCCTCTAAAGTGCGCTTTCTGCGTCAAAGTAGGGGACTTCTTAGGCTTTATGGTCCACAAAAAGAGAATCAAAATAAACCATAACAAGACCAAAGCCATTTTGGAAGCGAAAGCGCTACCAAGCAAGAAGGAGTTGCAATCTCTACCTGGAAAGATAAATTTCCTGAGGAGATTTATATCCAACTTTAGTGGAAAGACGCAAGCCTTATCACCACTACTTCGAATCAACAACGGAGGATTCGAGTGGGGGAAAGAACAACAAGAGGCCTTCGACAAGATCAAAGGATACCTCACCAAGCCACTTGTTCTGGTACCTCCTTGTAGAAATAGGAGTATGAGATTGTACATAGCTGCATCTGATAAAAGCCTTGGGAGAATGTTGGATTAAGAGGATAAAAATGGTGTCGAAAGACCCATCTACTACCTCAGTAGAGTTTTAAATGATGCAGAAACTAGATATAGCGAAGTTGAAAAACTATGTTTGTGTCTTTACTTCTCATGTACAAAACTCAAGCAATATATTAAACCAGTTGATGTTTATGTTTCGTCTCATTTTGATGTTTTCAAATATATGTTATCGAAACATATCTTGCATAGTCGAATTGGAAAATGGGCACTTGCATTGTCTGAGTATTCATTAACCTTTATTCCTCTCAAGGATGTAAAAGGTCAAGTGGTAGCAGACTTTATAGTTGACCACTCAATAAATGAAGAATCATTAAACTACTTGGAGATTGAACTATGGTAGTTATACTTCGACGGTTCCAGTCATAAAGTTGGAAATGGAGTAGAAGTTCTAATTATTTCTCCAAATAAAATTCCAACAACATTCAAGTACAAGATCGAAGGTTCTTGTTCGAACAATGAGGCTGGGTACGAAGCTCTAATCGTAGGCCTTGAAATCTTGTTAGAATTGGGGTCAACTCGAGTCGAAATAATGGGAGACTCAGAGTTAGTCATAAGGCAAGTTATGAAAGAATATAAATGTATAAGAGAAAATCTTATCATGTATTTTGTAATAGCCAATCGTTTGTTTAAAAACTTTGAAGTGATCAACATTCGACATATACCAAGATTGGAAAATCAAGTGGCTAATTACTTAGCACAGATTGCATCTGGGTATAAAATTTCGAAAGAAAAATTACAACAACCAATCGAAGTTAGAGGAAGAGTAGCATCAACCAAGTTGTCTCCAACAGATTTGGAAACAACAAAACTGGGGTACACTGACCAAGAAAACTTCGAAATTTCGTTCATAGACAATCTAACAGAACAAGATTGGAGAAAGCCTATAGTAGATTATTTGAAAAATATAATGGCTTTGACAGAACGAAAAACAAAGTATAGGGTGCTAAGTTATATTCTAATGGGAAACTAGTTATTTAAAAAGACGCCTGAAGGAGTACTACTGAAATGCCTAAGTGAAACAGAGGAATACATAGCCCTTTCAACTACACATGCTGGGGCATGTGGGTCACATAAAGTAGGCCATTAAATGAAATGGTTGTTGTTTCAACAAGGATTATATTGGCCTACTATGCTGAAAGATTGCATGGAGTTTGCAAAAGGCTGGCAAGAATGTCAAATACATACATGCATCTAGCATGTACCAGCAAGCGAACTTCACTCAATTTTGAAACCTTAGCCTTTTAGGAGATGGGATTTGGATCTTATTAGGGATATTCGACCATCATTGTCTAAAATCCAGAAATATATATTGGTGGGCATTGACTATTTCACTAAGTGGATTGAAGCAATGCCTTTAGTCAATGTAGACCAAGAGAATGTCATTGAATTTATTCAAAAGAACACTATATATAGGTTTAGAATCCATGAGACAATAACAACCGACCAAGGATCAGTATTTACTGGTCTTAAAGTGCAAGAGTTTGCTACAAAAATGGGATTCAAATTGTTAACATTTATGCCTTACTACGCGCAAGGTAATGGACAAGTTGAAGCGGAAAATAAGGTAGTAATTGGCTTGATAAAGAAGCATGTAGGAAAAAAGCAAAAGAATTGGCATAAAGCGTTGGACCAAATCTTATGGGCATGTCGAACTTCTCCTAAGGAAGCTACCAGAACGACACCATTTTGATTAACCTATGGCCATGACGCAGTTTTGCCAGTAGAAATTTGTCTGCAATCAACAAGAATTCAGAAACATCAAGGTATCCCTTCCGAAGCTTATTGGAATATGATGTTAGACGAATTAGTTAATTTGGACGAAGAAAGACCGGGAGCTTTAGATCTCTTAAGGATACAGAAGAAAATAGTGGAAAAATCTTACAATAAAAGAGTAAAACCCAAGACATTCTTGCTTGAGGATCTAGTATGGAAGGTAATTCTGCCAATGGATCAAAAGGATAGAAATATGGGAAAATGGTCTCCTAAATGGGAAGGACCTTTTAACATTATCCAAAAAATTTCTGGTGGTGCCTATGATATCGAAGAGTTAAATGAAGATCAAAGGCTCTTGATATTAAATGGTAAATACTTGAAAAAGTATAGACATGTACTTCAAGAGATTAAAATAACCAATGTTTAATCTCAGTCGAAGTAAAGAGCCAAAATGGAAAATGCATTAAGCAGCCAAAATGGCTATAAGTCATTACAAAAATATAATTATACAAATAAAAAGTCAAAATCAAAATGGGAGGTTGGCTTTGATTTGGATATATTTGATCTTCTGCAGCTCCAAACGTCTTTCGCAGAAAGCCTTTGACTGATGAAGAGCTTCAATTTTAGCATCTAATGCTTGGGCCTGATCAGCATATTTTAATCCATCGCTGAGTTCCTCTTGGCTCTCAAAATCAGTGTTGATAGCAAGAAGTTCTTCTTTTCGTTTATCATTTGCGGCAATCTTAGCCTCCAATTCTCTGATCTGAGCCTTCATGCTGGTTGTATTTTGGTTGATTTCTTCGACTTCTTTCTGCCTAGCCTCTTGTTCCTTCGACAAATCTTTTAGCCTTGAAACTAATTCAGTGGCAGCACACCAGGCAACAGCTACATGGTCATTGGCCTCTTCAATTTCGCGATTGAGAGTCCTTCGGCAATTGTAATTAGCTAAGACCTGATTGATAATTGAAGTCAAATCCAAAATAACACTGGCGATGTCAGGAGAGGCAACAAGAAGGTAGACAACTCTTAAAGTGGTCTTCAGAAAAGAAGGAGCAGTATGTTCTCCCTCTAAGGTCAGCATTAAATCTCTTTTAAAAAGTTGCGCCTTGACTTTCTGAAGTGCCTCCTCAAGAGGAGATATTGAAGTAGATTTTCCAGACGCAGTCAAAGCATTGTGACTTTGATTGGAATAAATTTCTCTTCCCTCGAGTATGGCATTCAAGTAGCCAAGAGGGTTATTCTGTTTTAGTAATGCCAAATCCTCCTTAGTACGAGACCCTGTCAAAGTGACTCTCTCATTGGTGACACGGGCCACATTTTCTCCGACAGATAAATCTTGTATCTGGACATGGGCACCTTCAACATTTGTAGGGTTTCTTGCTCCCCCTGCATAGTTCTCTCTCTCATCAGCCTCCGAATATCCTTATTTTGATTCTCTCCCTCTGGTATGCCCTCCCTCTCCGGTTCGACTACATCATCAGCAACTTCCTCTTCCTCTTCTTGTTCATCATCAGTGGCTAGTGAGGTTCTGAGAGTAGTGTGTGGTAGGTCAGAATTCTCCTCACTAGGGATTTCTTTATTCTTCTCCCCAACAGTTGCAACTTGATGCTCAGAGGTTTGGTTCACCTCGCTGGCTGAGCTCACAAAGGATCCCTTTGCTGAAGAAGGCCTATAAGTGGGATCGCCCTCATTGTTTATTAAAGCGACATATTCTTCTACAGGTATAGGAGCCTGTTTGGAAGTTCCAGCAGTGTCCTGAGGATCAAAAGAGTATTATTAAAATTATTGTAAAATAATTCAAAGAAGAGTTTTAGATGGTCGAAGTTGTTACCTGGGGTGGAACTTCAGCACCAGGACTTGAATGATCATTTTCACTGGGATTATTCAGCCTGGCAGCTATTTCTCGTTCCGTTGGCTCTTTGATGATGACAGGAGGAGGCCTCGACTTAGTAGCCATAACCTTGATCTTGGTTTTTGGACGAGGTTCGAAAAGAGGAGCTGGTTTCTTTAATTTTTTCTTCTTAAGAGGGACAGGAGGAGATTCTTCTTCTTCATCACTGGAAATTTCAATTTCTCGAACTTTCCTTTTCTTTGGAGTAGTTTTGTTAATACCCAGAAAAGAAAGGAGTCGAAAGCATCAGCATCAATATTAATATGTTGAAAAGAAAGTTATAACAAAAAGTATTTACCCGTGGTTGAGGTTTTACAGAAAGGTCTCCTCCCTTTGCGCTTTCAGCGACTTTCTTGGTAATGGCTCTCTTGACGGCTAGAAAATAAACAAGTATAAGCCAGATGTCGAATGATTGAATCGAAGAAAATAAGGAATTTGCTTTGAAAAGAAAGATTACCTTTTTTGATCTTGTCAGATACCAATATAAACGCCTCTTGAAGACGATCAACAAAGTCTTTTTCATCGAAGAATTCTTCGTCATAGTACTGCTTCCACTAGTCTTCAAAGATAGGCAAACACAGAAAGTTAAATTTAAATTCGAACAAAGTTAGTACAGTCCGACCAACGTACCTACCAATATGCTTGGTAGCAACATCCTCTGAACAATCTGCATTATAAAATAGTAGAGACTTTTCTCGGGGATAGATTGGAGAAGGGAGTGATTGGATGATACCAAATTAGCGAGAGACAATATTCGGTTGATAAGAAATCAAACTGAGTTGATTCTTTGAACTCTTGAATCTCAGTGACATAATTCTTGGGCGATGAAACGATTCTCAGATAGCCACATATTCCTCCACTTGGTCCTCTTCATCAGATGAGGGATATGGTCGAATAAACCATTCTGGACCAACCTTTCGAATGGCGAAGGGAGCCATAGTCAAAACAAATTCCTTACGCTTTGCAAACATCATTACAAAGCTAGTAAATGCTTTCTGGAATTATTGACCCTTATCAGTTGGAGTCAACAGGACTAATCTAGTGCCTTCGACCCTTCTGTTTAAGATTTATGGGGCCTTCTCATTAATCTTGTTCTACTAAGGAAAAAAAGATTCAAAAGTAGCGTTGGGCCAAAGTTGAAGGAGCCATAAGGGGCCAGAAAGGAGCAAACTCGTCCTATCTCCAATAACTTTAAACTGAGTCACACCATTACTGGTGGACTCATACAGATTGGCCAAAATCAATTCGGACAAATAAAGGTTGTAGCCATGATGAAGTTGCGTCGCAAGGGTGAGCATCTTCTTAGTCACTTGAAGTGACTTGGTGCATAAAACAAAGGGAGACAACCACAAAGCTAGAAAAGCTATGTGTTCCACTTTAGAGATAATGTTGCTAGACTTGTCGTGAAAGTGGTTGATGAATATAGTGTATGTGGGTTTCGTGGCCGAAAACCCAATAGTATCTTCAGATAAATCTTCAAGGTCGAAATAGTCACCGGTTAGTAGAAGACCAATAATGGCTGCTATGTCAAAAAGAGTTGGAGTCACCATTTCACAGGGTAAATGGAAAGTGAAATGTGTGATATCCCAGAATTACAACGAAGATACCAACATAAGAGGGCAATAAGGTAACCCAGTCTTCGATAACATGACCAAGTCATAAATCCATATATCTTTCCAGATTTGGGTCTGCAATGTTTCCGTCTTACTTAGCCATTTTGAATACTATGAAGTAAGGCTAGGGCAAGACCGAAAGATCTTGTTCCCCTTGTTCATAAACTGAAGGTTTATGTCTTCCTTCGTTTGAGAGTGTTGTTGGTTAGCAGGAGTAGCATCCTCAGGGTCATTCCTTGGTTTATTCACGCAACCTATAAGCTTGATCCTAGGATGAGTTGGGAAGAAGGCATTATTCTGCTTGGGGTTCTCAACGCATACAGATAGTGGGCCATACATGGCGTACATGTGCCCAGAGTACCTAATGGAAATAAGTACCTGAGAATCGTAAGCTTCACACCATTCTCTAGTCATGGGTTCAGAAACAATCTTTCGCTCCCTAGTCAAAGAAGGAACAAAACAGTGGAAAAGATTTTCGGTTGTTGTAAGTCAGAAACGTTCTTGGTTTTGGGATTGTTTGGTGCGTTTGAAAGGAAAGTCATGGTTAGGGTAGTAAAAGAACGAAGAAGATGAAGTTGTTAAGATTTCTTTTTGAAAGGAAATAAGGAATATTAGGAGTTGTAAAAATTCCAAAGAAGAGAATTCGTAGCTATTTATAGTGTCCAGGGAAGAGTGTTTTCCCTCAAAACCATTTAATGTTGCAGAGTTAGTGGGGCACGTGGCAAACATAGAGGCATTTATTGTACAAGTGATGGAAAAGTTTTCCATACTTTCCTAGGTTGTAGGAATAATGGCCATCATGGCATCATGCAAACGGCTGACTGATAGTGGCATCTTGGGAAAAGGGTAATGATGACTATGAATACCAACAGTGGTTGGTAGAAGGCGAAAAGTGCACGATTGACTTTTGTGGCCAAAAAGAAGACAGGTGTCGAATGGGAATATCAAAGAATGACCATTTCTTCCGGCGTTGAAATTGACATTCTTGGGGGGCAATTTGTTAGCTCCTGAATTCGACACCTACACATGTTGGTCCTACTGGCCAAGAATAGGTTGAAGAAATCTAAGGTTAAAGACGCTTCGACAGAAGAGTTCGTGATGTTAGTTGTGTCGAAGATATGCTAATAAGAGAAGAAATACTTAGATAAATTTTCTAAGTTAAAAGGGGTGTTCGACCAAGAAGCCTTTGCCCTTCGACCAGGAAACTTCGTATCAGCAACAAGTGATTTTGAATCTGAAGAAAGGAGGGAAAAGCAGCTCACTCGACAGTTGAAGAAAGCAACGTGGCATAAGGACATAAGTCGAAGTGCATGCAGAGGACACTTGTCCTCATCTTAGAGCGAGGTAACTCCTCTACGGTTACCTAGTTCTAGTATAAATATAGGGATTCTATGTAGATTTCCGTGTGTTCAACTAATTTTACAAGTCACTCAATATTATTCGAATACCCGCTACATGAGAAAGAATACTGAGAATGTATGTTTGAAACACCACATTTTATAATCAAAGTCTTTTACATTCCTTGCCATTCTTGCTTACAACATTTTATCTTACTTGCAAAGTTTATTTTCCCTTGCATTTTACTTGTACTTTTTACCAGACTTCTACACTTAAACTTATCTCAAACCTCTACCTTTCTCAGTCGAATGTGTTCTTTATTAAAATTAGCATTTTTATCAAAACAACACAAATATTTAGCATATGTCCTAGGATCAAACCGATTGATCCTGCAAGTAACCAAAAATTACCCTTTTTGGAAGATCAGCGGTTGTTTGCCAATTTTCCCGGTAAACAATGCCCACAATGGAAGAATCATCTCAACTACTAGGAGTATATGTTCTTAATCAAATACCCTTCACCGGTTTAGAGGAAGATCCAAGACCTAAAGTTATTACCACGGCCTTACATTTGAAGAGTTCTGACATTGTAGCTAATTGGGAGACAAGAAGTGGGGTTAAAAGCTTTTTGGCTAAATTCCGGATAGAGAAGGCTCGTTTGTTTTTGGATGCCATGAACTTTAAAGCTTTTGAGGAGTTCTTGTCTCTTCTAATCTATGGGTTGGTACTTTTTCCTAACCCTTGCCAACTTATAGATGTGAATGCTGTCAAAAGTTTCCTTGCTCGTAACCCTATGCCTACATTGCTTGGAGACATTTTGCACTCTCTTCATACTCACACTATGAGGAAGCGAGAGACTCTTATGTATTGCTTGCCTTTTCTATCTAGGTGGTTTATTTCGCACCTTCATCGATCAGTATTGAAGAATGAGCAAGGTTTGAGGTGGTCACAAAAGATAATGTCGCTTTCTCATACATATATCTATTGGTGCTCTCGATCTCAAAAGGACATTACTATCATTTACCGTTGTGGGGAGTTCCCTAATGTTTCACTCTTGGGAATTAGGGGGAGGTATTACTTACAACCTTTCTCTAGCTCTACGACAATTTGGCTATGCTCGAAGAGATGGTCCTCGCAACGCATTCATTGAAGGTATTATATTTGAGTACGAGAACGATGTTCAAGGTTATCATCGAAGGTTTGTACATGCTTAGGGCATGGTAATCAGGGTTGATAGCAAGACTTTGGGGCATAAGAATTCCATCCCTCTTGAGCCTTATCTCAAATGGTTACGAGCTCGTGCTCAAAGTCTCATTATGCCATATCTAGCCATCCTACCAGTGATTATGGAGCGGATTGCCAAATGGGATATTCCTTATACCATTCTCCATCCTAACATGCCTACCGACCTCGAAGAATTGCAGAAATTGTGGATTCAACTCAAGGAGGAACGAGACACCTTTGAAGCTGGACTCTATGCAAGTGATAAAAAAGTGTTGGAGCTTACCAAGCAACTTCACGAGCAGCAAAGCCTGAATGCCCACCTCAACACAAAGAGGAAACGTCCATGGGAGACTTTAGTCTTTTGTTTTAGGAGTTCATTTTGTTGTCCCTTTGAGACCTTTTATCTTTCCTATTGTAAGCCCAAGGGGCAATTGTAACTCTTGAACTTATTAATGCAATTATTGTTTCTGTTTCCTTTTTGGCTAGCAAATTTAAATCTCTTGAGGTCCTTGAAAACATTGCATCCACATAGCATGCATCATGTCATAAGCAGGTTTTTCGATATAGGTTTCCTCATTTTTTTACTATTTATTTCAGTATAAGATGGCTCTAGAGAAAACCGTCAAAGATATGCAAACTCAACATGTACAGTTCCAAGAGACTCTCCTCAACCTAGCTAAAGGACAACAAGAAATGATGGCACTCCTTGCCACCAAAAAGAAGACCAAGAAACTGGTTGTAATCCTCAACAAGGGAAGAAGGTTCAAGGGGCCTGCCCGACTGGCTCAAATGAAAGAGGCTTCTTCTGAGGAAGAAGACAATCAAGAAGAGGAAGTTAAAAGCACCAGGGTTAGGGGTGGAAATAACCATATTTTTAAGGATGAAGACTACTCCAATGAGCAGTATCCACCGGTGGATGACAAATATAAACAATTGTAAGACCGACTTAAGGCTGTAGAGATCCAAACAGTGCATGGTTTGGACTTTGGAGACTTAGGTTTGGTCCCTGGGTTGGTCATTCCCCACAAATTCAAGGTTCTGGTCTTATCCAAATATGGAGTCTCTTATCTAAAACTCCATTTAAGGTCATATATCCGCAAGATTCAACCACACACCATCGATAGGAAGTTATGGGTCCATTTCTTACAAAAGAGCTTATCTGGAACATGGTTGGAATGGTTCTATAAACTTGAAGGGACTAATATCCATACATGGGAGGATTTGGTTGCTGCCTTCTATAGATAATACCAATATAATGCTGACCTTACACCAGGTCGCGTGCAATTACAAAATATGACTATGGGTTCAAATGAAGGCTTTAAGGAGTACGCTCAAAAATGGATGGACCTGGTTGGAAGGGTGAAACCCCCTTTGACTGACAGAGAATTAGTGGACATGTTCATGGGAACTCTGTCGGATCCATTCTTTAATTTGATGATTGGGAGTTCTTCGTCAGGGTTTAATGAGTTGATTTTGACTTGTAAATGATTTGAAAGTGGAATCAAAAGCGGGAAGATCCCTATGGCCTCAAACTCTACTGTTGTAAAGAAACCATTTTTTGGTAAGAAAGAGACTAATGTTGTTTATGGACAAAGGATCCGTGTCAAGAATGATTTTCATCAGTCAGTAAGTGCAACATTGATTTCTAACCCAACCCCAGTTTAATAACCACAACGACAAAACAATCAGCAAAAGTTGGATGCCCTGAGAAGGGAGTTCACTAGGATCAACATGTCATTGTCTCAAGGTTTACAACATCTGTTGAAAGCACAATTGATAACACTGCAGGATCCTCCTCAAAATCCAAACACATCATCTCCGAAGTATAACCCAAATGCAAGGTGTGCATACCATTCCAATAGTCTCATGCACGACACCAATGATTGTTGGGCCCTAAAAAGCAAAATACAAGATTTGATTGACAATAAGGTGATTGAGTTTGACCCTCCAGAAACCTCTAATGTGATTACCGCACCCATGCTCAGTCATGGTAAAGGTGTTAATGCTATTGACGATGTTTCTTATATCTCCTCCATTAGTGATTTGACCACTCCTTTATTGACCGTTAAGAAGAATATGTTAAAAGCCGGTTTATTTCTGGGATGCCATGAAAATTGTTACCATTGTGTTTCCCAAACTAATGGTTGTATGTGGCTGAAGAAAGGTATTCAATGCCTGATTGATAGCCATGAAATTTTGTTCGAGAAAACTCCATCCATAAAGAGTTTGCCTGAAAGTATACCTCAAGAGCCGAGACTTGAAGATGTTTCCATAATCACCATTTCAAACACTCCTATTAGGATCACCTCTAAAGGCTCTATAAGGATTCCTGCTGATCCAAGAGTGACTCCTCTGATTATCACTATACAGGGGCCAGTCCCATATTCCTCTAAGAAAGTTGTACCCTGAAACTATGGGGCAGAAGTTTATTAACATGGTGTCAAGAAAGAGCCATGGATTATTGAAATTGAAGATCCTGGAAAAATTACAAATATTTCTGGAACTAGTAAGGTCACTAGGACATGAAGGGTATTCTCTCCAGAGATCTCTCCTCCAACAACTACAACAACACTTATTCGTATTCCTGCTGCTAGTTCAACTGCTATTTCCCGAGGTAAAGAGAAAGTAATTGAGTTTGCTCGGATGGAGGAGTCATCCAAATATGTTACAATTGAAGACCCATCTGGATAAGAGATGGACAAAATTCTGAAGATCATCCGAAAAAGTGACTACAAAAAAGTTTAACAATTGGGTCAGACACCCTAAAAAATATCCATGTTGCCCTTGTTATTATGCTCCAAAGCACATGTCCAAGCTCTATTGAAATTTCTGATGAATGCCCATGTACCACAAGAGACCAGTGCTAATCAATTTGAGAATTGTGTTGCAAGCCTAACTACTAATAATGGCTTGGGATTTTCCAATGTAGATTTAACTCCAGCGGGGAAGAATCATAACAAAGCTCTACACATCTCTATTGAATGCAAATGCACTACTTTGGCGCATGTTTTAGTAGATACAAATTCCTATCTGAATGTATTACCCAAGAATGCTTTGGATAGATTAGACTGTGAAGGGCTAGTGTTGAAACCCACGATATTATGGTAAGAGCCTTCGATGGTTCGAAGAGGATGGTCCATGAAGAGGTTGATCTCCCGATCAAGGTGGGATCTCAAGTCTTCAATTCAAATTTTTATGTAATGGATATTCGCCCGGCATATTCTTGCTTGCTGGGATGCCCACGGATTCATGGGGTAGATGCGGTTACCTCTACATTGCATAAAAAGCTTAAGTACCCAGTGAAAGGGAAGATAGTCACAGTCTGCGGACAGGAAAAATATATGGTCAGTCATTTGAATTATTTCAAATATGTTGAAATGGATGGTGAATTCATTGAAAACCTCGGTCAAGCATTTGAGGTAATCTCTCCGATGATTATTGTTGATAAAGCTGCTATTCTTGAGGTCTCTAAAAACCCACCAAGAATGGCTTCCTTAAAGGATGCAAGGTCTGTGGTAGAAGAAGGGGGTTGCACTGTCTGGGGACAACTTCCTGACATCCCTTAAAAATCCGATAAATTTTGCTTGGGTTTCACTTCAAAGGCTTAGAAAGAGGTTCATTGTGTTCGCGCTGGAGGACTATCTCTTCGTATTAGCAACAATGAAGTCAATGCTCTGGAAGACACTGATATGATGGTGACTTTGACGACTGGATATTCCCAACTACTGACGGTGGACTCAATAACTGGATGGCTAAAGACTTCATCTCAATCTCCTTCAGCCAGGAGTAATTGTTATTTTCTATTTTTATTGCTTTAAGAAGTTTGTCTGTATAATTTATTTAAAAACAATGACTTTAAACCTTATTCCTTGACCGGGGAACAATGGTCCATTTGTTAAGGGTTGTTATTTCATATATCATATGCTCATTTAATGAAAACATTGGACGGTTTTGTATTCAAATTTTGCGCTCTTTAGCTTTCTTTTACTTTACTGCATTTCCAAATAGCCATGTGACGTTACATACACACACACACACATTTGCAGATCCACGTCCACTCTGAATCTCATTGACAACATATCTGCTATTGTCGTTTATGACTTCAAAAATCCAATCTATCAAGCCAAAGATGAAGGTGAAGAAGATTGCAAGATACCTGGAGAACTCGCCAGACTCCTGATATAAGAAGAAAAGGCTATCCAATCACACGAAGAACCGGTCGAAGTAATAAACTTGGATACTGAGGCAGATAAGAAAGAAGTGAAGATTGGCGCCAACCTAGAAGGCAGTGTCAAGAGCAGATTGGTTCGGATGTTGCATGACTATGTTGAGGTATTCACTTGGTCGTATGAAGACATGCCGGGGCTCGATACTGATATCGTAGTTCATTGGCTTCCAATGAAAGAAGGTTGCTCTCCAATCAAACAAAAGGTTTATCGCATGCGTCCTGACATGTTTGAGAAAATCAAGGACGAGCTAATGAAACAGTTCAATGCAGTTTTCTTGGCAGTGACGTCGTATCCCCAATGGGTTGCAAATGTTGTTCCAGTGCCGAAGAAAGACGATAAGGTCCGTCTATGTGTAGACTATAGGGATTTAAATAGGGCAAGCCCCAAAGATGACTTCCCACTACCATATATTGATGTCTTGGTTGACAACACTGCTCAACACAAGGTATTCTCCTCCATGGATGGCTTCTCAGGGTACAACCAAATCAAAATGGCGCATGAAGACATGGAGAAAACAACCTTTGTCACACAGTAGGGCACCTACTATTATAAGGTCATACCTTTCGGGCTGAAGAATGCAGGTGCAACTTATCAACATGCTATGGTGGCTCTATTTCATGACATGATTCATCATGAGATAGAAGTCTATGTGGATGACATGATAGTGAGATCACAAACTGAGGAAGAGCACCTTGTTCATTTGCAAAAACTATTTTATAGGCTAAAGAAATACAAGCTGAGGCTGAACCTAAGCAAATTCACTTTTGGGGTAAGATCTGGAAAGCTAATAGGCTTTGTTGTCAGTGGAAAAGGAATTGAAGTCGATCCCGCAAAAGTAAAAGCTATCCAAGAAATGTCAGCTCCCCGTACTGAGAAGGAGGTCAGAGGTTTCTTGGGGCGACTCAACTACATTGCTCGATTCATCTCTCACCTGATACTACTTATGAACCACTCTTCAAGCTGCTGAAGAAAGATCAAGTAGTAAAATGGAATGACAACTGCCAAATAGATTTTAACAAGATCAAAGAATACTTACAAGAGCCTCCAATCCTGATGCCACTAGTTGAAGGAAGACCTCTGATCATGTACTTAACCGTGTTAGAGAGTTCAATAGGGTGTGTGCTACGGCAGCATGACGAGTCTGGTCGAAAAGAGCATGCAATATACTACCTTAACAAAAAGTTTACCTACTGTGAAACAAGATATTCACTGCTCGAGAAAACTTGTTGCGGTTTGGAATTGGCTGCTCGCCGACTAAGATAATATATGTTGACTTATACTACTATATTAATCTCTAAGATGGACCCCATCAAGTACATCTTTGAGAAGCCAGCTCTCTCTGGAAGGATAGCCCGATGGCAAATGATCTTAACCGAATACGATATCCATTACACTACACAAAAAAAAATATCAAAGGAAGTGTGCTGGCAGATCATTTGGCACATCAAGCCGTGGATGACTACCAATATATGAACTTTGAATATCATGCTGATTACAAATTGTGAAAATCCTAGACTGTATGAAGAACCTGAGCAAGGATCTCGATGGACTATGGTTTTTGATAGAGCTTCCAACGCACTGGGTAACGAAGTTGGTATTGTGATCATTTCCCCCGAAGGTTGCCACACGCCTTTCACTACCAAACTATGCTTTGATTGTACCAACAACATGACTAAGTACGAAGCATGCATCTTGGGTCTTAAAGCTGCTATTGACCTAAGAATCAAATTCTTAAGTGTATATGGAGACTCAGCTTTAGTAATCAGTCAAGTTAAAGGAGAGTGGGATACAAAACATCCAAATCTTATCACTTACAAAGAACTTGTATTCACCTTGATCCCGTACTTTGAAGAGGTTACCTTTGAACATATCCCAAGGGAAGAAAATAAATTGGTAGATGCCTTATCTACCATGTCATCCATGTTCAAGGTCAAATGGGACAATGAAGCTCCCAGAATTACTGTCGAAAGATTTGACGAACCAGCGCACTGCTATGAGATTGACATTAATGGAGTAGAGGAGAAGCCTTGGTTTCACGAAGTGAAAAGGTACCTTGAAGCTCAAGAGTATCCTGAAGGGGCATCAATCAATGATAAGAAATTCTTGCAGAGGTTCTCAGCCAAGTTATTCCTGAGCAACAAAATTCTATATAGGTGCAACTGTGGTTCAACTTTGCTTCGTTGTATGGACAAGAAGGAAACAAATAAGATTATGGAGGATATGCACGAATGCATCTTTGGTACTCACTCAAGTGGAAATACTATGGCCAAGAATATTATGAGAGTTGGTTACTATTGGTCGACTATGGAAACTGATTGTCACCACCACTCGAGGACTTGCCATAAGTGCTAAATTTATGCTGATAAGGTTCATGTGCCTCCAATACCTTTGAATGTCATGACTGATCCTTGTCCATTCGCAATGTGGGGCATCAATATTATTGGAGAAATAAAGCCTACTACCTATAATGGACATCATTTTATTCTTGTCTCCATTGACTACTTTACTATATGGGTTGAAGCAGCAACATTTGCCTCAGTTACCAAGAACGTCATGGCTTGGTTCATCAAGCATAACCTCATATTTCGGTATGGAATCCCTGAGAGGATCATCACTGACAATGGTACCAATCTCAATAATGCCATGCTCATTGAACTCTGCACGTAGTTCAAGATAAAACATCAAAACTCTTCTCCATACAGACCTAAGATGAACGACACAGTGGAAGTTGCCAACAAGAACATAAATAAGATTGTGCAAAAGATGGTGGTGACCTACAAAGACTGGCATGCGATGTTACCATTTTCTCTTTATGGCTATCGCATTTCAGCGCGAATATCAACTAGGGCAACCCCATTCTCTCTAGTCTATGGCATGGAAGTTGTCCTACCTATTGAGGTCCAGATTCCTTCTATAATAATCATGAGAGATGCAGACTTGGATGAAGACAAATGGATTCATACTAGATTGGATCAGTTGAATCTGATGGACAAGAATAGGCTTGAGGCTGTCTGTCATGGTCAGATGTATCAAAAACGTATGATCAAGGCATTCAACAAGAAGATCAAGCATCGGGAATACCAGGCTGGTGACTTGGTAATAAAGTGAATTATTCTACCACAAGGCGATCACGGGGGCAAATGGACTCCCACCTATGAAGGGTCATTTATTGTCAAGAAAGTATTCTCGGGCGGTGCTTTGATGCTGACCACTATGGATGGTGAGGATTTCCCGCACCCTGTGAACGCGGACATAGTCAAAAAATACTACGCATAAGAATGACCCGCTAGGTTGACACACCTAGGAAAAAATAAGGGAATCCCGGTGAACCAAAAGGTTTCGGGATAAAATTAGGGATATATACAAATGATTATACACCCGGCAAGTCGAAAACCTGAAAGGGAGGCTTTGGAAAAATAGGGTATCCTGGTGGACTAAAAACCCAAAAGAGCGGTCTAGGAAAAAATTAGGGATTAAAAGCGTATGACTATGTCCCATGGGATCACTTACATGCAAGATTTATTACCAAAGTCGAAAGTTCAAATGGTTCAATCAACTTCTTCCGATGGCAAGCGACGAGATGTTCGAAGACATAAGGGTAATGGCAGAGTTTGGAACCCAATGAGATCACTTCCACATGGCTATACATTTTGTTTTCACTTTGTACTCTTTTCACGGCTACTCCCTCTTACCAGGATTTCCGTCTCTTTGTACAAAATCTCCTGTTTATAGGAAAATTATAAATACAAATACATCTTAAAATTCAAAATTTTGGTTTTTTCTATTTTGTTTGTAAAAACGTCAATGACTAAATTTAATGAACGTATGCATATGAAAATTATTAATTGTTAACAAATATACGCATACGAACAAGAATAAGCATTTAATCAAAATTCTAGGAGCTGGGATGACACTCAAGCTGTCGATAAATCCCCACAGAGCTACTTCAAAGATATTATCCCCACAGAGTAATCTTCACAAATAAGGGTACATTTCTTGTAATCTCCCCAGCAGATTTATCTAGCAAATAAAGGAGTATAATCTCTTTCCCAGCAATATCACCAACCTACGGAGTTTCCAATCAGTATAATGCATGAAAATTCTCTTCGCCAGCTGAGTTTGGTCCTCCAAAACTATAAAACCCCTACAAAGTTTCTTCTCTTTAGCAAATTCAATTTCCCCAAGAGAGTTTGTTTCCTCAACAGAATACTTCTCCGACAACAGGGTTTATTTCCCCAATAAACTACAGTTTCCCCAGATCGAGTCTATTCCTCAGACTATTACAGATCATTGACAAAACTCCTCTCCCCAGTAAAGTCATCACAATCCCCAGAAAATTGCTGCAAAACCTGGAATCTGACCAGATACCAATCAAGTTTATCTATCCCCAGACAAGTCGAAAGGTTATCCATCTCTTTTATCTCCAGTCGTGTTATATAAGAATTATCTTCCCCAAAAGAGTTGGAAGGTTATCCATCTCTTTTATCCCCATTCAGGATATATAAGAATTAAACTCCGCGGTAGAGCAAAAGACGACCGAGGTTCCTAAACTCTACTCCCCAAACATAAATCAATACATCCCCTGCAGAGTTTCCCCAAACACGTAAGTCGGAATCTCCAGCGAAAGCATTCTACACAAGATTGAAGATACACATACTCCTCATCCCCAACAATAGTCAGGGATTTATTTTCCCAGACAAATATACTACACGAGCTTATAAATACATTTCAACAACATTTTACATTCATCATAGCATATGCATACGAAACACATATAGCACAGACTTATTTATTTTGAGAACATCATTACGTAATACATTTCATACATCATGACATTTCATACATCATAACATTTCATACAACTAACTCTTTACCTTTGCAAGAAGAATTAATCGACAGACCAATATCATCAACAAATCCTCAAAACAGATTGTAGATCATTCCATGAAACAAGACAGGGAAAATGTCTACATGATGGAAACTCCTTTCAAACATCCGCTGGCTCATATTAAATCGACCAAAGATTTATTCTGATACTTTTCTCAGTAGACCTTTTCTGGCTCAGATTAAATCGACCAAAGATCTATTCTGATACTTCTACCAGTTAAAGATTTAAATAGCTTTGATGGCTCACATTAAATCGACCAAAGATTTATTCTGATACTTCTCTCAGTAGACCTTTTCTAGCTCATATTAAATCGACCAAAGATTTATTCTGATACTTCTCCCAGTTAAAGATTTAAAGACCTCTGCTGGCTCAGATTAAATCGATCAAATATTTATTCTGATACTTCTCTCAGTAGACCTTTTCTTGGTCAGATTAAATCGACCAAAGATTTATTCTAATACTTCTCCTAGTTAAATATTTAAAGACCTTTGTTGGCTCAAATTAAATTGACCAAAGATTTATTCTGATACTTCTCTCAGTAGACCTTTTCTGGCTCATATTAAATCGACCAAAGATTTATTATGATACTTCTCCCAGTTAAAGACTTAAAGACCTCTGCTAGCTCTGATTAAATTGACTAAAAAATTATTTTGATACTTCTCTTAGTAGACCTTTCTTGGATCCGATTAAATCTACCAAAGATTTATTTTGATACTTTCCCAGTTAAAGACTTAAAGACCTCTGTTGGCACAGATTAAATTGACCAAAGATTCATTCTGATACTTCTCTCAGTAGAACTTTTTTGGCTCAGGTTAAATCGACCAAAGATTTATTCTGATACTTCTCTCAATAGACCTTTTCTAGATCAGATTATATCGACCAAATATTTATTCTGATACTTATCCCAGTTAAAGAATTAAAGACCTCTATTGGCTCAGATTAAATCGACTAAAGATTTATTCTGATACATCTCTTAGTAGACCTTTCCTGGCTCAGATTAAATCGACCAAATATTTATTATGATACTTCCTTCAGTTAAAGACGAACGTAAACATATCCTGGCTCAGATTAAATCAACCAAAGGTTTATTCTGATACTTCTTCCAGTAGACATTTTCTGGCTCAGATTAAAGTCAAGCGTAGACTTAGTCTAATTTCTCTATCAACAGTTACTTTGGATGGCATCTATAAGCCCATCTCTGACATATCTTCATTACCTCTCCAAATGGCATCTATAAGCCCATTCCTGATATAATCAACAAACAATTTTACTTCATTCACAAGCGAGTTCAAATTTCTGGGCACTTAAGTGTTCAATCCTCTTCTACCTTCAAGTTACGAATGGAGGACAAGCCAATCTGACTCTTTCGGTTTAAGAAGATTGAACAGGGGTAGCTATGGTACCCCTAAATTTTCCCTCCCTTTTCTTCAAAACATTTCCCAGAAAAGATCTCAAATGCTCAAGGATGCTCAAGAGTTTATCAGACAAGCTCACCTCTTAAGCACTAAGACCACAAATTAGGGTTTTGGTTTTCACAAGGAAAAAATTGGACTTCTAATGCCTTAAATAACTTTCATGGTTCATTATAGGTCTTCAAGAATGCTCATACCAAGTTTCAAGTCTTGCACCACAAATTTGCTCAGTCAATTGTTCAGATGACTGGAAATCAGCTGTATAGGGTAAAAAGTCAATTGTAGTCAACATACAGTCAAACTTCGTGGTTTTTGGCCAAAATATGAAGATGTGGAAAGCACAAGAAGGGGGGGTTGAATTGCAAAACTAAAATCAAAAACAGCTTAATGACACAGTATTTTTATCCTGGTTCGTTTGATCTCAAACTACTCCAGTCCACCCGTCAAGGTGATTTTGCCTCTCTCCAACGAGGTCTTAATCCACTATTCTCAAAGGATTACAACAGCTACTTTAACAACTGTTAAAGTCTTCTTGAGTACAACAACAATCCGGTTAATCTCAAGGAACTTCTTTTACAAATAATTGAACAAGAGTGTGTTGTTGTTTTCTTACAAAACTGTATATCACAACTGTGATAATTACACAAAATAAGCTTGGAATAAAATGAATTTGCTAAAGCTTTGAATATGCGTGGTTTGGATAGCTTGGCAAATTTGTTGAGTGCATATGTAGGTGCTTATTTTCACAAGCAGACTTATTTATATAGGCAAGCAAAGATACGTTGTTCATAAAGCAGGTTTTAATGATAATAACACACTTTCCTTTTGTAGAAGATCTTTGTCTGAAGAAATTCGTTATCATTTAATTCTGTCTTGAATAATCAGTAACGCTTCAGAGTCTTCTTAGCAAAATTGCTGATAACGCTTCAGAGTGTTTATGACTTGGTAAAGATGTCTTTGATCAGAGTCAGAGTATATTTGTTTAGGCGCAAATTCTGGTCATCAAACTTCAGTGTATAATCTGGTAGCTTCAGCGTGTAGCACATATTGCTGATCTTCTGATGCTGATTCCATTCTGATGCTGATTCCATCAGAACTTCTGCATATACAAAACATAATTTTAAGGAACATAATTGTTCTTTGTATATATCTTTGAAATAATTTATTTTTTGTATTTTGTTATCATCAAAACTCTAATCAAGGGTTGTAGAATCAAACTATGTTCTAACAATCTCCCCCTTTTTGATGATGACAAAAACCATATTTTTTCAATTAGAAATAAAGAATAAAAAGTATACAATTAAGAAGAAAAACTCCCCCTGAGTTGATTACTTCCCTTAAATTCTTTGAATCCTTGAGCATCAGAATTTGACTACGTCTTTCATTAGAGTTTTGTACCTATTCAAGCTTTTCAGAAGAAAGAAATTAAGTAGATCAGAATGATTAAGACTTATGTCTCAGTAATCCGTTATTGAAAATATCTTATTCTTTCTCCCCCTTTTTGTCAGTTATCAAAAAGAACATATAATCAGAGCCAAAAAGGATTTATATTAAAATTAAAAGCAACGATAAGACGTTCAAAACAGCAGCAATGTAAAAAATATTACAGATAAACAGAATTTTAAAAGAGAAATCTAAGAGGGAGGAGGAAGACGCGTGAACAAAGCTTCCAACAAGCCCTTGATCTGGATGTTGGTTTCCTCTTATTTGGTTAATATGCTCTTGATTTCCAAAATTGTATCATCCTGTTTATCTAACCTTTCCTGCATAATAATATCGGATCTCTTCAGTTCTTCCAGAGTCTGCCTTTCATAGGAGGAAGCTTGAGAATATTCAGTAACTGGATGCTTCTCAGAGCATTCTGCAACGTCATCTTTTTGACCCAATTCTTCTGCAAGAATCATCTGCTCTGGAGTATCAGTCAGAATGAGATCTTCTGACTCTGGTTGAACTTTGTCTGCTGGATGATGTTTTAACCAGGGAGCATTGTCCAAAGGGAGAACTTCTTCTTTGAGCAGTTGGCTCAGAACTTGGTCTTCAATTACCTTTAGCAGATTACTGAAGTTCTATTGAACTTGTTCGTAGCTCTGTTCTTGCATCTTATGAGTTTCAGAACATACCCATTTTCTAAAACTTGTCCAAAGATAATCTGAAGCAGCAGGATTGATCATCTCAAGACTAGCTTGCTTCAGGGAAGTTATCCATTTCTGCATTTCTGTTTCAAACATCAATAAGCTAGTACCAACATCTGGTGAGGGTTCAGATGGTTTTGGTTTTGGAATGACTGTTTTGTGGGTTATGGCAGCAAGACGTTCAAAAACAGTTAAATCAATGACAGTTTTGGCGTTGTCATTTGGATTGTTCTTTGGTGAGGGAGTGGGAGAGTCTGGTATAATTATTGGACTAGTTGGGGAATTTGGTGGAGTTAACTCTAGTGAAGAGGGAATTTGGGGAATATCCAGAATAGTCAGGGGCATACGGATGGCCAGAGGTTCAGTGATTCCAGGAATGGGAATGGTATCAGAATCAACAGTTTGGTTGGATTGAGCGTTATGAGGTTCTGGTTTACAGGATTCAGAAGGTTGGACCTCAAGTTTGAACTTCTGGTTGTGATAGTTCAGGTTGTGGAGAAGGTGGATGGATTTCTGGTTGAGGAGATGGAGGTAGTGGTATTTCTGTTTGTGGAGAGAGGGGAATTTATGATTGTGGTGCTTCTGAAATGGTTTCAGAGTTTGCATTTTCTGGTATGGGAGCAGAAATATTCTGGTCAAAAGTTTCAATATCGGACAGAACTTTTGCAAGTTCTGGTTGAGTTGTTTTAGTAATTGGATTGATAGGTAGGGAGTGAGTTCCTCTAAGAGTTAGAGTTTCTGAGGGGTCAAACCTGTTGTACCCCAAAATTTGCCCTCCCATATTTCTCAAAACATTTGAAGAAAAATTCACAATTCCAACCCGGCGCGTCATATTCAGGTGTTCTTTCGCCAAGATATCTCTGATAACGTATTCTCAAATTCAGGTTCGGCTCAAGAGTCAATTCTTTAAAGAAGGTATCCGAATGTGTGAGTTTTCTCGAAAAAATATGGTGAAAAAGTGTGCTGAAAGTGCAGTTTTTACGCGCTAAAAAATTCATAACTTGAAGATCGTGGCTCGTTTTGAACCCATTCCGGTGGCTAAAATTCCTTCTTGACATTATCTACGTTTTCATCTCTCACGGCTGAAAGCCAATTTCGATCAGAAGGTCTTCAAAAATGTGGATTTATCAAGTATTTTCGTACAGAAAATTCGTGACTGAAGTTTATTTGCGTCATGTTCAGAAAATCATAACTTGGTCGATTTTCATCGTATCGAGCTGGTTCCGGCGCCAAAATTTCACAAATTGAGTTAGCTACATTTTCACAGAAGGTATTGAGTTCAAACAGTATCCAAAAGGCCTTCGTTTTTTGCTCAGAGTGCGTGACACGCTGAAAATCCTGAATGCTGAATATTATTTCATCTGGGCCAAAACTTCGAAAATTCATAACTCGATCAATTTTTATCGGATTAGGCTCATATTTTTACACAAGGTCACTGACTCATAGATCTACAACTTTGCTTCAAAAGTCGAGACCTAATTATGCTCCTATCAATACCAGTTTTTTATTGAAGAACGTGTCAGAGTCGACACTGGAGCCCAAAATAAGTTTGTCTGAGCTGAAACTTCAAAAATTCATAATTAATTCACCGTTTATCCGATTGAGCCGATTTTCGGACAAGAGTTAGTTATCGATGTCGGCTACATTTTGTTTTCACATTTCAACTTCAAAAATTGCACTTAAGTCCCTGCGATTTAGCCTGGAAAGTGACGAACTCAAGTGAACATTGGAGGCCCAATTGCACATTCAAAGCCCATTTTCTTTACCCTAATTTCCATTATATAATCACATTCTTTTCACACAAACAGGGGGAGAAAAAACCTTGCCACAACGCTGTCAGATCAAATTCTTTCAAGAACCCTAAAACCTTGAAATCCTTATTACAAATTCCTCTCTCACTACAAACAAGTCATCCCGGTTACAAACCAACATCTCACTACTTCTCCAGTAAGGGTAAGGCTGGCTTGATCTCCATGATCAAAAGGGCATAAAAGCATTCATGTCACTACTTTTCCAGTAAGGGTAAGGTTGATTTGATCTCCATGATCAAAATGGTATAATCATTCATACATGCCATATTGGCCTAAACATTAAATTTCTTCATATATTGACTTTATTTGTATTTTATGATATATAGTAATTTATTTAATATGTTCATGAGATTCAACACTGCAGATTTAGATAGGATCCCATACAGGTTCATTAAGGAACGTTGAGGCCAAAACACAAATGGCCAAAAGTCAAAACACAAATGGCCAAAAGCCAAAATACAAATGGCCAAAACAGAACAGCTTACACATGACACCAATACATGGCGAGGCAGACATGCTGAGAAGGTTAAGGAACGTTGAGGCCATAACACAAATGGCCAAAAGCCAAAACACAAATGGCCAAAACAAGACAGTTTACACATGACGCCAACAGCTGTTTCACCCCTCCAATCAGGCCCGTATACTCCTAAACTCTCTCTCTATTTTTATTATTTTCCTTTAATTAATTAATCATTATTCTTTTTATTAATCACTAACCAATTAACATTTTTTCCTAATAAAATCAAAAACACAAAAAATATTTTATTTATTAAAATTAACTTCATCACTTTTATTTTTGTAAATAAATTAATTTAATCAATTTAGCTTTAATTAGATTTAACTTTTAATATTTTTTGCAATATTTAAAATCAATTTAGAATATTAGGTTTTTATTAGCATTAATTCAATTTATTTTATTTCTTTAAAAACTCAAAAATCCAAAAATATTTTCATTATTTAATTTAATTTAATTGTTCATTTAATTTAATTCCATTTAATTCAAAAATAAACAAAAATCCTTTCTTTAATAAAAAAAGGGTCAAAACCCAAAAAACTCGCATCCGATTTAATTTCCCGCACGCGATCCATTTTATCATATTATTGTATCTGTTTCCCGGAATGTAATAGCTTTTAATTAGGACTTTAATTATTTATCGCTTTATTTTACTTTCCGCATTTTAATTTCAAGGGTTGTTTTTGGCGATGTAAATACCTGACGCCTTGTAATAGTTTAGATTTAATTTCCGCAACTATTAACTGCTAGATGTATGAATAATAGGCTATGCATGACAAGATCTTCTCTTAAATTAAAATCAATCGTAGCTCACCACAACATGTGCAAAGATAAAATAAACTGAAACCTGACACACTCGCACATGCCACTCCTAGGGTACGCCTCACTTGGTTTCCTCGACGTGGTCATTGAGTATAGGGTGTTTTAGAGATCGCCCCCTTGTCTAAAGATCCAAGTTTCCTCGAAACGGTTGCCTCGGATAAAAAGGATCTAGGACATTAGGGTTACCGCTAAGGCGTCCTACTATTGCTTTGGTGACCACATGTCCCTATAATCGAATTGACCCGAATAACTCCAACGACGGTGCTACCTACTTCTCAATAGTGGGATAGTATTGTCTAAAGGAAATTTACACAGCTTAATTTCTTTTGAGTAGGTAGAGGTTCTCAGGTACTTGCTCTTTCAAAACAAAAATACTTTTCGCACCTACACTTTTCTGACAAAAGTTTTCAAACAACACTTCATACACTCTTGAGGACAGATACAAGAGTTAAATCGAAGTTTTCAAACAAACTTTTTCAAAACCCACAGACACAAGAAAAACAAAACATTTTTGAAAACATAGTGAGCAAGTACCTAAGAGCTCGTGGATAACCACGGATAGAAAGGGTGTTAACACCTTCCCTTTCTATAATCTACCTCCCGAACCGAGAAACATCTCGAAAAAGAATTTTGCTGTGCTTTTGTCCTTTCCTTGTTGGAGAAAATAAAAGACGGTGGCGACTCTTGCTTACCGCGACATTTCGCGAACCAGCATTCCAAAATAGTCAGTTCTATTTCCACCGATCACAGAACTGGCGACTCTGCTGGGGACTATTTATAAGTGAGGTGTACCTTTCAATTGTATACTTTGTATGATTTATCTTTGTGGGCTTGTATCGGAGTTTTATAGATCCTAACCCGTATCTGGGGTACCCTTTTTTAGGTAAGTAGCAATAAACTGTGAGGGACCTATCCGGTGTAGACCGACACGGGTGAAGCAGTAGCTACGTTGGTGTGACACCTTGGTCTGTACCGATATCTCTTGTGTTGGAACGAGGAGAATATGGGTCTTCTGAGGAGTCATTAAGCACCAACTGACCTTAGAACCTTAAATTGACCAACTCGGCCATAGAACAGTAGCAGTATGCTACACTCATTGAGGCTAAACTCTCACAATGGTTCCGGCCGCAAGAAAAGGTTGCCAAACTGGAATTATGACCGTTTGAGGGTAGTCAGTGATATTGAGATCCTCTAGAACCCGGTTACTATTTTCTAGGACAGGTCTTAACCAACTGAAACTGAAAGAGGGTAGTACCTAAACTTCATGCCAGCCTGAAATCTAAGGGCTCTTTTGTGTGACTTGTGTGCCTTTACCATGTGTGCCTTTTGTGAATACTTATGGTGTGCCTTTATCGTAACATCATAACATCATAACATTGCATGCATCCTGCATAAGGACTAACCCATTTCAAGGATCTCAAGGGTTTGTGTTACAGGTCATGATGAACCAAATGTCTAGCAAGGGGCAAAGGGGATTTATTTTCCTCTAGCCAAGGTTGTTTGGAGATTAAAACATGATGACTTGTGTCAGGGGCTATGACCCACTTGATATGGTGAGCCTGACTCTTGAAGAAGAACTCTTAATAACATGAAGCTTCTTCAATTAAAGCTACAAGATTCAAATTCTAACAGTTTCCTGTTTACCCCGCGAGATCCTTGAAAACATTACATACATACATATCATTGCATAACAGGTCACCCTTTACAGGCTTCTCATGTTCTCGCTGTTTATTTCAGCAATGGCTCTCCAACAAGACAACCAGGATCTTCATACTCAAGAGACTCAGTTCAGGGAAATCTTCCTAAACCTATCCAAGGGGCAGGAAGAGTTGAGAACACTCCTCATGGGGAATTTGGTCAAGGAAATTCCTGAAGACAATAAGGATGAACGGCTGAAACATCTGCAAGCTGAGGTAGATGCAATGAGAACCCAGATGCTGGGGCAGATGGCTCTTATCCAAGGCTTAGCTCGGGAGCAAGAAGAGTTGAGAACCATGATCAATCAGCTTCATCAAGACAGATACAACAGTATGAAGCAAACAGTCAAGGTTGAGGATCAAGTCATTAATCAACTTCAAAGAAGTCAAAGGTTTGGTTTGATGAATAGACCTCTTCAAGTCGCTTCTACCTCACAGGTCCAACAACAACCTCGCCAAGAACAACGGGTTAATCAGAGCAAGCCAAACAAGCCCAGGAGGCAATTCACCAAGCTCAACGTGTCACTGTCTCAAGCTTTACAACGCCTGTTAAGATTGAATCTGGTGACTTTAAAGGACCCTCCTAAGAATCCTAACACAGCCTCCCCAAGGTATAACCCTGATGAAAGGTGTGCATACCACTCTGACAGTCCAGGACATGACACCGACGACTGTTGGACTCTGAAGAACAAGATCCAGGACCTGATTGATGAAGGAGCATTGGAATTCACCCAAGGTGGTCACGCTGAGTTCTTCTACCATCCCTCCAAGGTTCACCATTTGAAGTGACAAGTCCTGAGACGAGAAGACTTTTTTGTTCATTAGAATTTTCAATTTGTAATTTTCTTTTGATTGTTCAAACATTTATTCATGTCAAACTTTATTACTTTATCAATGCATTGCATATGTCTGTTTTGAATCAATCCATTCGTATTCACTATATTCAAATTGCTTTCATTTTTTCTTTGTGATGTTCAACTCTCGATAAAAAAATTCTAAACCTTTTGAGGGAGGATGACGAAAACGATACCACGATCTTTACAGTATGCTTTTGAACAGACCCCGCTGATGAAGTACAAGCATTGTTTCAAATCCTAAATAGTGGAGTTATAAGGAAGATAATCCCTAGTCAACCCCTTTGAGCCAAAGAAGTTGGAGTTTTTCTTTCCACAAAAAAAAAATTTTAAAACCCTTAATTATAACCTGGGGTGGGGTAGTTTTCTCAGTTGATCCAGGTGCATAATGAATGGCATCAAAGAAGTCTTTCCAAAACAAGAGACAATGATGGTTCCGAATAATCATAAAGACAGGCAGTCATTATCTCTCAGAAAAAAAAGCCCATTAAGTCAAAACCTATGAAGGAGACTTACAAAACTGGGGCATCCCGCCGACTATAAATACAAAAAGAAACAGTTCAGGCAAAAAAGATAGGGATAACAAAATCAAAAAAGAAAGAGATCCTGCAAACTCTCAACAAAATGACTTCCTGTTCAAAATAAATTGTCAATATCTGAACTATCACCGGAATATCAGAGCAAAGACTCAAACAAGATCTAATGCACGATCAGTTGAGTTTAGGACCGAAGAACATCACGTAGAACGGGTGGGTACAAATAAATTTGAGCCTTTATCCTTTGTTTCTTAAACCGTGAACCAAGCCACGTTATAACCCTTAAAAGTCCTAGCTGAAGCATGGGTTAGTTCGAAAGCATACTGTTACCAAAGGTATCCTGACTCCTGTAGGGCTTGCTGTAAAATCCTGAGTTGACATCACATTTTACAGAAATTCGCTTGTTTTATTGAAAACTGCATTTTAAAAAAAAAAAATTCAAGACAGACATAAGCTTTGCATTCTTAAAATAACATTGTTTGCATATGACTATTTGTTCAAACAGCAGAGAAATTTGCATGACGAATATCTAGTGGATAAAAACCTTCTCAGCAAAAAGGGTCATCTCTAGTGGAAAAACACTTCCAATCAAGGGGCACGGCATGATCATTATCCATCATCTGGGGCAGTCCAGTCAAGATTCAAAGAATATCTCAAAATGCCAAATAGCCAGGGGCAGATCTCCATCTAAATCAATTGGGGAATTGGACATGAATTCCAGCAACAAATCCTGCATGATTGATCAAACATCTTCTAGTAGTATGGCAACACAACACTACTGACAGTGACAACTCCCTACATCCTGAGAGCATGGACATAGTCAAAAGATACTACACATAATCAAATACCCGCTAGGTCGACTGGCCTAGGCAAAAATAAAGGCTTCCCGGTGAACCAAAAGGGTTCGGGCAAAAATAAGGGACGAAAATGAAAAATCTGTACACCCGGCAAGTCGAAAACCTGAAAAGGCGGCTTGGGCAAAAAAGGGTATCCCGATGGACTGAAAACCCGAAAGGGCGGTCCAGGCAAAAATTAGGGATCAAAGCGTACGACTATGTCCCGTCATCTCGTCACTTACCTACCAGGAGAAGATTTGTCAATCGGCAGTTATCAAGCTCCTCATAAGCCTTTTTCTCCCATAGAAGCTGGGGCAATAAGAATTGTCCGAACTGTACAAGCTGCTCTGTCCTCCAGGTACCAAGGTAGATTCGGATGAAGAATATGACCAAGATACCTTCACTCCCCAAGAGTAAGACAATAATGGTAGCTCTCCCCACTGACACTTGCAACTACGGACGAATCAGCAATACTCTCCCCAAGCAGAGTTAGTCTACTGTCAGCCCTAAAGAAGTTGAGTATCCCCAGTAAGATCTTAATATTCCCTAGCAGAGTATACAGATATTCCTCAGCAAGCATCCCCGGCGTTCTTAATATTCCTCAACGAAATATAAGAATGTTCCCCGGCGGAATATAGAGATACCCCCCAGTGGAGCCATTTCCCAACGCAGTCTGAAAAAGCTTCCCCTCCAGAGTTGAATCATCTTCTCTAGTAGATTCTGGAAGCTTGTCCCCTGCAGAGTGCAAATGCATCTCCCCAGCCAAGTTCAGAAGGTTATCCCCACCAGAGTCTAACTGGGTTATCCTCAGCAAGTTGCAACTGAAAGATCCTCCTCAGCGAAGTTCTTTCTATCCCCCGGTGGAGTTCATCAAAATCCCCAATAGGCTTATCAACGGAATCCCCAGCGGAGTTATCGTTAAAATCTCAGCAGAATATCTCTTCTCCACAAAGTAATTCCTCGCAGAGTAATCTCTTCAACAGGTTTATTCCCCAACGGAGTCATCTTCTCCTACAGGTTTATTCTTGCAATCAGCTTCGTTCATCATCCCCAGCGGAAACGAAGAATTCAACATTATACTCCAGCAGCTCCGGGATTTACTTTCCCCAACTGAAACATCACATCTTCATACATCATGATACATGCACATACGCATCATATCATACGATCTCATTTATGTTGAGAACATCATTGCTTGATTCATCTCATGCATTGCATATGACTGACCTTTATCTTTCAGGAAAGATGCAGTTAAGTTCTCAGCTTAGTCGAAGATCTAACCAGTTCTTAAATCTCAATCAGATTATCCTCGGTTGAAGTTCAGATAAGGTTCTCAATCTCGACAGTTTCTCTACATCATAGGGTGGACAAGTACTATAACCTCAACGGTATACTCCATTGAGCATGAGTCAGTTCCTAGATCTTGATGTTCTCCTCCGTCATAGTACGAACCAGTTCTATAACCTCAGTGGTTTACTCCATTGAGCAAGAGATAGTTCAGATGTGACCCAAGCATGGCGACATTCTGATACTTATTCCAGATTCCTTCTAGAGACGGTTCAGATGTGACCCAAGCATGGCGACATTCTGATACTTATTCCAGATTCCTTCTAGAGACAGTTCAGATGTGACCCAGACATGGCGACATTCTGATACTCATTCCAGATTTCCTTCTAGAGATAGTTCAGATGTGACCCAGACATGGCGACATTCCGATACTTATTCCAGATTTCCTTTCAGAGACAGATTAGAGATACTCCAGACACGAATGCTATTCTATTGCTTATTCAGATTTCCTTCTAGAGATAGTTCAAATGTGACCCAGATTTGGCGACATTCCGATACTTATTCCAGACTCCTTCTAGAGATAGTTCAGATGTGACCCAGATTTGGTGATATTCCGATACTTATTCCAGACTTCTTCTAGAGATAGTTCAGATGTGACCCAGATTTGGCGACATTCTGATACTTATTCCAGACTCCTTCTAGAGATAGTTCAGATGTGACCCAGATTTGGCGACATTCCGATACTTATTCTAGATTTCCTTTTAGAGACAGCTTAGAGATGCTCCAAACCCGGATGCTATTCTATTGCTTATTTAGATTCAAACTTCTAAAGACAACTTAGAGATGCTCCAGACCCGGATGCTATTCTATTGCTTATTCCAGATTCCTTCCAGAAACAGTTCAGATGCGACCCAGACATGGCGACATTCTGATACTTATTCCAGATTCAATCAAAAGATGATTACCATCAGCCTTCTAAAGTTCCAGATCAACACCTGTAACTAGCCAGAAAATATCTATGAACGACTGATTGTAGATCTATACCTAAAACCAGACAGGAAAGTTATCTACATTGAAGAGATTGAAGATTAATACCTGAAACCAGACAGGAAAACTATCTTTCTTTCTCAAGTCAGAGATTAATACCTGAAACCAGACAGGAAAACTATCTCATCGACCAGCCTTCTTAAGTTCCAGATCAACACCTGTAACTAGCCAGGAAATATCTGTGGACAACTGATTGTAGATCTATACCTGAAACCAGACAGGAAAGTTATCTACATTGAAGAGATTGAAGATTAATACCTGAAACCAGACAGGAAACCATCTTTCTTTCTCAGGTCAGAGATTAATACCTGAAACCAGACAGGACAACTATCTCATCAGCCAGCCTTCTTAAGTTCTGGATCAACACCTGTAACTAGCCAGAAAATATATGTGGACGACTGGTTGTATATCTATACCTGAAACCAGACAGGAAAGTTATTTACATTGAAGAGATTGGAGATTAATACCTGAAACCATACAGGAAAACCATCTTTCTTTCTCAGGTCAGATATTAATACCTGAAACCAGACAGGATAACTATCTACTTGACCATCATGAAGCAACCCTACACAGGTTCCTTCTTTCAACCTACCAAGTTACAATTCAACACACATTCCCAAATGGCATCTTTAAGCCCATCTCCACAACTATCACATCTCCAGATGGAATCTATAAGTCCAAACTACCTACCAACAATCACCAGATGGCATCTATAAGCCCATCCTCCTACCAACAATCTCTAAATGGCATCTGTAAGCCCATTCCCGACATCACATTGCTGATACTACACCATGCGAGTGCAAATTTCTGGGCACTCTAGTGTTCAACTATCTTCCACCTTCAGATCACAAAAGGCTCGAAAGCTAATCCATATCCTCAGAGAGTTTCTGAGGGGTCAAACCCTATGTCAAAATCATCAAATGTTTGTAGGGTAGGAATTTCTGATTGGGTAGGAATTGGTTTAGATGTTGATAAAGATATTGAATCTAAAACATTAACAGTAGAAGGATTACCTCTCTTTTTAGCAGCTTTGGGAGTCCGCTGGAATAATCCTTCTGCTGCTGCCTTCCTTTTCTTGTTCTTCTTCAGCACAACTTCTGGAGCCTTTTGTTGCAGGTCCTGAATATTTAACTCTGGTGCAGTACCATCTGCCTTGCATGCATCCAGATACCTGACGATAATCTCAGGCTTGGAATCAATTTCTGAGAACATGGGAAAGTCATCCAGAGGGATTCTTCTGCTGGTGATTGTTGCAAAAGAAGTAACACTGGGTTCCTTCTTGATGTTCTCAATAATCTTCATCTTCTTCAGATTCTTCACATTCAAAGGCTTTCCAGCAGTTGCCTCTAAAGAGTTGTGTGATACGGTGGCAGAACTGACTTGGGTTTTGCGTTTGTTTTTGCACTTGTTCGGTTTAGCAAAAGTCGCCACCGACTTTTTATTTTATCCTAAAGGAAAGGTTAAAAAGCACAGGAAAAACCTTTTGAGATGTTTCGTGGGTTCGGGGGGTAGATTATGAAAAGGGAAGGTATTAGCACCCTTTTCATCCATGGTTATCCATGGGCTCTTAGTTACTTGTTTAGATCACTTGCCTTTGATTTTCAATTGTTTGAAATGGTGCTTTGTGTGTGTGTGTTTTGAAAATGTTTTGAAAAAAGAGGCCTTGTCTAGGAAACCATTGTAATGACTCGTGTTTGAGTATATACAAAGGTGTGTATCTTTTCGAAAAGATGTTTCAAATGTTTTTGGAAGTTTGTTTTTGAAAGTGTTTGTGGAGTATGGTTTGAAAAGTAGGCAAGTGTGTTTTGCAAGTTGATCAAGTAACTAAGAGTTGCCTACCCCTAAATTTACTCAAAGGTTTTTCTCATGTTTTAACCCTTTTAACAATTTTATTCCACCATTGTATTTGGTGGATAATCTTGCGTTAGGATGTTAACGGGACAGGCGCGGATCATCGTATGGACCATGAATGCAATGGTGCCAAGTGTCTTTGGCAATTTGCTTGAAGGGACTATGATCATTTTGATAGGCAACTTTCGAAAGCGTCATCGAGGGACTATGATCATTTTGATTCGTTTTGCCAAATACATACAACATGCAACATGGCCCATTTTGGAAGGCAACGAGTGGGATTACCCTAGGGGTGCAAGTGTGAATTGTGTATTGATTGTCATGCATTTGTCTTGTATTTAGGTTATCTAGCGTTTGATTTTATGTACATACAAACCCTAGGTCTAACCATGGTATATTTGAAAGCGATAAATTGCGGGAATTTAAAGTCTACGCTATTACAAATAAGTATCCGGGAGTGGGGGTACAAATATTTACAAATGGGGATGAGACTTAATAGGAGAGTAGTGTCCAAATATTTACAACCAAATTGAATCAATCGCAATGTAAATGTAACGTATAGCAATGTACAAGAATAAAGCAATGTGAATGTATCAATGTATTTGTGTAAGTGTATGATTATTTACAAGTTGAGAAAGTGTATTTATTAAGTATTGTTAACTTAATGTATTTAATGTATTTTGTTTATTTAGTATTATTATCTTTTTGTCTTTCTGTTAAATATGTACAAAACAAAATATTTTAAGAAAAGAAAAGGAAATGTTTTAAGAAATTCTAATTTTATGTATTTATGTTAGTATTTTTATGTACAAAACGTTTTAGTTAAAAAAGAATATTCAACTTAAAAATCTATCTTTTTGTGTATTTTCTATAAATGTTTTATACAAGGTTTACGTTTAAATAAAAAGTTTTAATAAAAGGAAGAAAAGAAAGAAAAAGTTTAAGCTTAATAATATTGAATATTCATGTATTTTAGTTATAATGAAAAGTATTAGTAATATTTTTCTTTATATGAGAAATTAGTAAAGTTATATAAAAATATAAAAAGCTTTTAGTTTGAATGAAAAAAAAGGAAAAGAGGTAAATGGGCTTTAGAGAAGAAGGGGTGACCCAAAATGAATAAACAGAATAATGAAAAGGGGGTGCATTCCGGATTTTAATGGGCTTAGGCGTGCTGAAAGGTGAATCGGCCCAATGCTTGACACAACGTTTTTCTAAGGGTTTCAATGTTTTGTTTTCATTTGGGATTTAGGGTTACTGAATACAGAGGCGCCGTTCATCACTTTGCTTCGTTCCTTTTCATCTCCTTCGCCATAGCCACTGAGCTTTCCTCCGCCTAGGGCCACTGAGCGCCAACATCTGTTTCTTCTCCCTCCATGGATCGCTCAAGCGATGGTTTATACAAGGTAACAACTTTATCTCAGCGCATTTTTGAGGGTGTCATGTTCATGCACGTTTTGATTTTTATGTTCTGATTTTTAAGTGTTGTTGTCATCGTTTCTGTTTGAAGTGCATGAAAGGAAAGAAAAGAAAATATACCTTTGTTGGACACGGAGGAGGACGGAGCTGGAGGCACTCTAGGCGGCCAAGGGCGAGGGCGATGATGACAAGGCTTGCTCCGGTTTGTCTAGTAGTCGTATTTGCTCTTTGTTAGGTTTGATGATGATTGCTTGAAAACCTAGTTCATATCACTTCTTTTCTTCTTCTGCTTCTTTGCCTCGCTTTTGAAAAATATTGATGTTTTTGCACCCTATGATGAAGCAATTCTGAGGGTTTGGATTGCTTGAGTCTAAATTGCCTTGAATGCTTGATACATTTGCCTCTCTGATATGCTTATGAGTGATGGCCTTGATGATGTTTATGATTTTGAATATTGTTGTCCTACCCCTATGATGAGCCCAGCTCTGAGGGCTCTATGATTTTGAATGTTATTCTGATTTTTGAGTTGCCTCTGAGATACTTTGGTTGGACTTTGCTGGATTGATACTGGTTTAGGCCTTGAAGTTACAGGCCTTGGCTTCAGGCTTTTACGCAGACATGAGGCTTGCGCTTCAGTTTGAGGCTTGGCTTCTGTTACACTTGTTTTTTGTGTGTTTATTGCTGGCTTATGTGTTTTGTTGAAGCTTATGTTACAGGCTTGGAGTTTAGGGGCTGGTTAGGCTTGTGTGGATCTGTTTATGTTTGAATGTTTGACAGGTTACAAGCTTCAAGGTTTGGCTTGTTGTTTGGGTTTACAAACTTCAGGTTTAATGCAGGTTTGGCTTGAAGCTTTTGTTTGTGCAGGTTTTTATGTTTGATAGTTTGTGGTGAGCCTGGCAGGTTTAGGCTTTTGAAATTTTGTTTGAGGCAAGTCACAGGCTTATGTTGTTGAAGCTTTAGGCTTGACAGGTTATGTGCTTTTCTTTTTGTTGGAGGCAGGACTGTCTTCTTGATACAGTTTTATGGTGTTTCTCTTTTGTGATATTTTCTGCCTCCTCTACTGTTCTATTACAGTTTTGTTTTTTTTTCCTCAAGCCTAAAGCCTGTAAGCCTCTTTTTCTTTTTCTCTTCTCTCTCTCTCTCTCTCTCTCTCTCTCTCTCTACAGTTTTAAGCATTTTTTATTGCTTATGATGTACTATTCTGAAAAAGTAACTTGGCTGGAAAGTGATGATTTGAACCTTGCTTGCATTTGTCCCTTTCTTCTGCATATTTTCCATATTTCTTGCATGCTTTGGTGTACTTTGTTGACAACTTTGAATAGCCTTTGGACAGTTTGATATCTTTCTATATCTCTTGGACAACTTTTGATATTCAGTTTGCCCTTTTGATTTGGTTAGGCAATTCGGTTCAGTTTGCCTTTGGACTTTGTTTGGAATTTTTTGAAATGGGCAATTTGTTGACAATGCAGTATGTTTGAAAATTTGAATTTGTGCAATTATAACTTTTGTGCATTTCATACTTTATTTGCAAGCATATTCTATTCCTCTTTGTGAACCGAGAGAAATCTCGTGATTTGCAGAGAGGGAAACAACTGATTCCGGCCAGTTACTTTTAATGATGAACTCTTAAATTAACTGTGTCTGCTCTTTTATTTTATCTGCTTTTGACTTCTTTTCTTTTCTTTTTGCAGGTAAAGATAATTGAGCAAAGGAGCATTGGATAGAAGATGAAGACTTAGGATATTTTAGGATAGTTTCAATTTATTCTTCAATTATTTGTAACATTATCATTGGAAACAAAATGTAAATAAATTTACAGTTGTTTAAATAATAATTTGTAACAAACAATTAAATATGAATAAAAATCCCTTTTTGTCAGTTAATTCCTTCTTTCAATTCCCTGTTTATTTAATCATTTGAATTTCTTAAATTGAAACAACTAGAAGGAAATCCAATTATTTTGACTTAGAAAAAGAAATAATTAATAAACGTCCGGCGTTCCGAATAATCCAAAACATTGCACAGTTAATCAAACAAACACTGCAAACTCCCAATCAGAAACCTCAGTTCATATCCCAGAGTAAACTGAAAAGAACTGTAGAATTAATTCTTTCTGCGCGCACAAACCCTAGTTCTTGATTAAACGCCAAAGAAACGTCCGCCTGATCAAAACCTGAGCCAAACTCAAACAAAACCCTAGAAATTTGCTTGAACTATTCCAGAGCCATGAAAACCCTAATTTTGTATAGACTGATAAGAAAAAATCTGTTTGACTGATTCTTACGCCAATTTGAAAAATCAGGAAAAGCCCGAAGCTGTGATTTCTTGTGGAAAAAGAGGAGGGCAAATTTTGGGGTACAACAAGTTGATTTCCTGTGCTTCTGTTAGATGCTCTATCAGCCTATTCTCTGTCAGAATATATGATATGAGCCTTCCAAGGGGTATCCAATCCCTTTTGGTGTGCTCATCTTCTCTAGTCTCCTTAACACTAGTCCTCAGATGATTGAACAACAAATGAGCCTGATCCACCTTAGTCTTCTGGGAGATGAAGTAGATCAGAAACTACTGATCAATGTTGATGTAGTCAGGAGAGCTGGTTGGCTTCCTGTGGTTTATGCATCCCAGAATAATCTTAGCCCATATTTTGTGATGGTCCTTCAGATCCTTTATCTTGCTGGAGGGAAGACCCAGAGTGAAAATTTCTCTAGCAATTGAAGCGACATCAGCACATCTTTCAGCCATGTCTATACACCTTACGCCACCACCACTGTAACCTATCAATCTTGCAATAAGTTCTTTAGTTATGACTATCTTCTTCCCCATTACATACGAAGTAACTTGATGGTTGGAGGATGAAGCATGAATCCAAAATTCCTTCACAAGGATTGGGAACGTTTGACCTATAAGACGGTCGAAATACTTGTTCCATCCTTGAGCCTTTACCTCTTCAGAAAGATTGAATCTATTTTCTTGAAGACTTTCAAAGTCCACAATCAATTCTGAAATCACTTCTAAGTTGTCAATGGGCGTGAAGAGAGTTCTGAATGGTTCTTCATATTGTTCAGTGGATTCTGTTCTCTGAGTACTGGAAGTTGGGTTGCTTGAGGAAGCCATGTTCACACAGAAAATTTGAGAAGAAAATGAAAGGGTTTTGAAAAAGATGCAAACTGAAAACAATTAGATTGTAGAGAAAGTGAAAGTGAAAGAGTGTAAAGAGTAAAAATGCGTTTAAATAGATTTTGAAAACGTAAACTGCAAGAGAGAGAAATAAATTGTAATGATTATAAGCATTAATGACAGTTGATTTTGGGGGATTCAGAAAGATATTGGAACGGTTACCCATGACATGTGTCTCAATGCATCCAATCAGCGTTTTTGACCATTCAGAAAAATGAACGCGTGTTCAGACTCAAAAGGTAGCTATTGAATGTATGACAACTGTTTGCTTACGTGAATAACACACTTCTATCCTTGAAATGAAATGCTCAGATCTTCATGGATAGATTCTGATACAATCTGGACTTCTAAAATTCTGAAGGCAGGTTGATCAGCAGTTCACAGAAAATAACAAAAATTCTGAGGATTAAGATATGTAAATAAAACAATTTATTCTGGGCAAAGCTTCATGTTGAGATGTTTCAGAATGAAGTTAAACCTATCTTCAGAAAGAGGTTTTGTAAATACATCAGCCCATTGATGGTCTGTGTCAATGAATTTTAAATTGAGAATCCCTTTCTGAATATAGTCCCTAATAAAATGATGTTTTATTTCTATATGCTTAGCCCTAGAATGCAGAATAGGATTTTTACTGAGACAGATAGCAGAAGTATTGTCACAGAGAATAGGGATGTTACTCTCAAATATATTGAAGTCCTCAAGTTGACTTTTCATTCAGAGCATTTGCGTGCTACATCCAGCTGCTGCTATGTATTCAGCTTCTGTTGTTGATAGAGTTAGTGTGGATTGTCTTTTGCTGGACCATGAGATCATATTTTCTCCCAGAAACTGGCAGCTTCCAGAAGTGCTTTTACGTTCTACTCTGTCTCCAGCAAAATCAGCATCACAATATCCTACTAAGCTGTAATCACTTGATTTTCTATAAAACAAACCCAGATTAGCAGTACCTTTCAGATACTTGAAAATTCGCTTAACTGCTGTTAAGTGAGATTCTCTAGGATCTGATTGGAATCTAGCACAAATGCAAACACTGAATAGAATGTCAGGTCTGGAAGCCGTCAGATAGAGAAGAGAACCAATCATACCTCTGTAGACCTTCTGTTCTACCCTTTTACTTACCTCTTCTTTTTCCAGAATGCACGTGGGATGCATTGGAATCCTTGATGGCTTACATTCTGAGAGATCAAATTTCTTCAGAAGTTCTCTGACATATTTTCTCTGATGAATGTAAGTTCCTTCAGGAGTTTGATTAATCTGAATGCCCAGACAGAATTTTAGTTCCCCCATTAGGCTCATCTCAAACTCTGCCTACATACATTTAGCAAACTCTCTTCCCATAGAGGGTTTAGTGGATCCAAATATGATGTCATCAACATAAATATGACATACTAAAATGTCATTCTTAACTGTCTTACAGAACAAGGTTGTGTCCACTTTCCCTCTGGTGAATTCCTTTTCTAACAGGAAGTTACTTAGTCTTTCATACCAAGCTCTGGGAGCTTGTTTCAGACCATAGAGTGACTTCTTTAGTTTGAAAACATATTCTGTATTTTTGGAACTTTCAAAGCCAGGGGGTTTGTGCACATATACCTCTTCTTCTATATAGCCATTTAAGAATGCACTCTTGACATCCATCTGATACAGAGTGATGCCTTTATTAACAGTAAAAAAGATTAAAAGTCTGATAGATTCTAACCTGGCGACTGAAGCAAAGGTTTCTGTATAGTCTATCCCCTCTTGCTGACTATAACCTTGTGCTACCAGCCGTGCTTTGTTTCTGATAACTTCACCTTGTTCGTTCAGTTTGTTTCTGAACACCCATTTTGTACCAATGACGTTGAATCCTTTTGGTTTGGGAACCAGATCCCATACGTCATTTCTTGTGAATTGATTTAGCTCCTCTTGCATTGCCAGAATCTAGTCATTGTCCAGAAGTGCTTCATCAATTGTTGTTGGTTTAATTAGAGAAATCAGTCCCATGAGGGATTCTTCAGAGTTTCTGAAGGTAGATCTTGTTCTGATTGGATCTTCCTTCCTTCCTAAGATTGTTTCTTATAAGTGATCAATGCTGCTTCTGGATGGTCTTTTCTGGAGTTGATAAACAGAAGGTGATGGGTTGCTTGCAGTGACTCTTTCTGATGTTGAGGGAGTGTCTTTGTTGAGAGCCTCTGATGAGTTGTCTTCAGTACCTGTGAGTTCAACTTCCATACCTGCAAGGAATTCATTCTACTTTAACTTTTGAGAGTCAAGCTTATCATTAAACCGAACACTGATTAACTCTTCAACAATCTGTGTTTTTGTATTGTATACTCTGTACCTTCTTGAGTGTTCAGAGTATCCTAACATAATACACTTTTGTGCTTTTGAGTAAAACTTGTTCAAATAATTTTTTGTATTCAAAATAAAACATGTACATCCAAATGGGTGAAAATAAGAAATTTTGGGCTTTCTGTTCTTCCATAATTCATATGGAGTATTTTCCAGAATAGGTCTTATGGTGATTCTATTCTGAATGTAACACGTTGTGTTTATTGCTTCTGCCCAGAAGATCTTAGCAACGTTAGTCTCGTTGATCATGGTTCTGGCCATTTCTTGCATTGTTCTGTTCTTTCGTTCTACAACTCCATTTTGCTGGGGAGTTCTAGGACAAGAGAAATCATGCAGAATGCCTTTTTCATTAAAGAATAATTCAAAATCTTTATTTTCAAATTCTCCACCATGATCACTTCTGACTTTGACGATTCTAAGATCTTTTTCATTCTGAACTTGGTTGCAGAAGGTAACAAACACAGAGTGTGACTTGTCCTTGTGCCTTAAGAACTTTACCCATGTCCATCTGCTATAGTCATCTACGATTACTAACCCATACTTCTTTCCACTGACTGAAGCAGTTTTAACTAGTCCAAATAAGTCAATGTGTAGAAGTTCTAATGGCTTAGAGGTGGAAACAACATTTTTGGATTTGAAAGAAGGTTTTGCAAACTTGCCTTTCTGACATGCTTCACACAGAGCATCTAAATTGAACTTCAAGTTAGGAAGTCCTCTGACCAGATTGAGTTTGTTAATCTGAGATATTCTTCTCATACTAACATGTCCCAATCTTCTGTGCCAGATCCATTGCTCGTTGTTAACAGACAGAAGACATTTTACATTATGACTTTTGAGTTCAGAAAGTTTGATTTTATAAATGTTGTTTTTCCTCTTTCCATTAAATAGGATAGTCCCATCTTTCTGACTAACAGCTTTGCATGAATTTTGATTGAAGATTATATCATAACCATTATCACTTAATTGGCTTATGGATAACAGGTTATGCATTAATCCATCAACTAATAAAACATTACTTATAGAGGGAAGATTTCCATTACCTATTGTTCCAGAGCCAATGATCTTTCCCCTCTGATTGCCTCCAAAGCCTACGTGGCCTCCAGGCTTAAGTTCCGGGATTTGGAACATATGCCTTCTTCTCGTCATGTGTCGTGAGCAGCCAGAGTCCAGGTACCATGACTGGTGTCTTAGCTTTGCTGCTAAAGATATCTGCCACATGTATTATTTTATCCTTAGGTACCCACATTTTCTTGGGTCCTGATTTGTTAGTTTTACCAAAATTCTGGTTGAATTTTGGTTTGACAGAGTAATCATTACTTGTATATTTTATGTCATGTGTGTGCCCATATATAAAGTGTGAATCAAGTGGAGTACGTTTTATAACTAAATCCATGGCATTTTTTGGTGTAGGAACCTTACCTTGATATCCTATCTCTTTTCTGCCATTTCTGCTAACTCCATACATCATTGAAGCCATTTTGCTTTTGTCTATGTTTTTAGCCAGAAACTTCTGAAAGTTGTGATCATACTCTTTGATGATCTCATCAGCATTGCTGGGAGTTTCAGGGATTATTTCCTTCTGAGAGTTTTGCAATTGGTTTTCTTATTTTGAAATTTTATCTTTTAACTCAGAATTCTCCAATTTGAGACTCTCAGTCTTATCAGAGTCAGAAGCAAGATTCCTTTTCAGGTTTCTGAATTTGACTCTGATCTGCTGATACCTTTCCAGAATTTCATTAAGACTTTCAGCTAGTTCAGCCTTAGTAAAGTTTATAGTAAAGTCAGGGAATACCTCTTCTGTATCTGATTTTGAGTCTGAACCAGAAGCTTCACTGTCTTTAGAGATGTTTTCCATGAGAGCTATGTTTGCTCTTTCATCATCTGATTCTGAGTCAGCTTCAGATGTGTCAGAATCATCCCATATAGCCATGAGACTTTTCTTCTTTTCCTTGCCGAACTTCTTTTTGGGCTTCTCCTTCTGAAGCTTTGGGCAATCACTTTTGTAGTTCCCTTGCTCGTTACACTCATAGCAGATAATGTCTTTGTTGTTTGGCTTTCTGTATCCTGAAGAGCCTTCAGATCTTTTGTGTCCATAGGAGGATTCTGACCTTCTGTATCTGGAGGAAGGTTCATTCTGATTTTCTGATCTTCTAGGATTCCTGAACTTCCTTTGCCTCTATTTCCACAGTTGGTTCACCCTTCTAGAGAGGAGAGACAGTTCATCTTCTTCTGATGAGGATCCATCAGAGGTTTCTTCCACAGCCTGCAAAACTTTGGAGTCATATTTTCTGTTAGATTTTAAAGCTAATGGCTTACCTTGCTTTTGAGGTTCATCTTCTTCTAGCTCTATCTCGTGACTTTTGAGGGAGCTGATAAGTTCCTCCATAGAGATTTTGTTGAGATCCTTGGCTAGCTTAAGCGCTGTGACCATTGGCCTCCACTGTTTTGGCAAGCTTCTGATGATCTTTTTAACGTGATCAGCAGTGGAATATCCTTTGTCAAGAACTTTTAGACCAGCAACAAGAATTTGGAATCTTGAAAACATAGCTTCTATTGATTCACTATCTTCCATATTGAATGCCTCATACTTCTGAATGAGCGCAAGGGCTTTGGTTTCTTTGACTTGAATGTTGCCTTCATGCGTCATTCTCAGAGAATCAAACATATTCTTGGCAGTTTCTCTGTTTGATATCTTCTCATATTCTGAATATGAGATGGCGCTGAGAAGAATTGTTCTGGCCTTGTGATGATTTCTGAATTCACGCTTTTGCTGATCAGACATCATTTTCTTGTCAATCTTATGACCACGTCCATCCACTGGGTGCGTGTATCCATCAGTCACCTTGTCCCACAGATCAGCATCATGGGCCAGAAAGAAACTCTCAATTCTGGCTTTCCAGTAGTCAAAGTTTTCTCCATCAAATACTGAAGGTTTGCCACTGAATTTGTCCCTTTCTTCATTGTTGTCATTGCTGATGTTTTGATTTGGTCCTGTCATTGTGTTTTTCTAACGCTGGATCTTGTACTGACACGGTTAAGTGTTGAAGCTCAGAACCAGGCGCTCTGATACCAATTGAAGATGTGGAAAACACAAGAAGGGGGGGGGGGGGTTGAATTGAAAAACTAAAATAAAAAACAGCTTAATGACACAATATTTTTATCCTGGTTCGTTTGATCTCAAACTACTCCAGTCCACCCGTCAAGCTGATTTCGCCTCTCTCCAACGAGGTCTTAATCCACTATTCTCAAAGGATTACAACAGCTACTTTAACAACTGTTAAAGTCTTCTTGAGTACAACCACAATTCAGTTAATCTCAAGGAACTTCTTTTACAAATAATTGAACAAGAGTGTGTTGTTGTTTTCTTACAAAACTATATATCACAACTATGATGATTACATAAAATAAGCTTGGAATAAAATGAATTTGCTAAAGCTTTGAATATGCGTGGTTTGGATAGCTTGGAAAATTTGTTGAGTGCGTACGTATGTGCTTCTTTTCACAAGCAGACTTGTTTATATAGGCAAGCAAAGATACGTTGTCCATAAAGCAGGTTTTAATGATAATAACACACTTTCCTTTTGTAGAAGATCTTTGTCTGAAGAAAGCTGTTAGCATTTAATTCTGTCTTGAATAATCAATAACACTTCAGAGTCTTCTTAGCAAAATTACTGATAACGCTTCAGAGTGTTGATGACTTGGTAAAGATGTCTTTGATCATAGTCATAGTATATTTGTTTAGGCGTAGATTCTGGTCATCAAACTTCAGCATATAATCTTGTAGCTTCAGCGTGTAGCACATATTGCTGATCTTCTAATGTTGATTCCATTCTGATGTTGATTCCATCAGAACTTCTGCATATACAAAATATAATTTTAAGGAACATAATTGTTCTTTGTATATATCTTTGAAATAATTTATTCTTTGTATTTTATTATCATTAAAACTCTAATCAAGGGTTGTAAAACCAAACTATGTTCTAAGAAAATAAACATTTTGAAGTCATATTAATCAATTTATCAAGGTTTGATCACAATTCCTCAAGAAAAGCATTCAAATCATCAAAGGGGAAAAATTGTCAAAATTAGGATTTAGAATGAGAATGACTGATCAGTGACTTTTGACCTAGTACATGACCTAATGTCTTGAAGCATAATCTCAAGGGACAAAACATAATATCTTGACCTAATCTCATGGCTCAAATCATTTCTCAATGTAATTCTGGCAACAGATACTTAATGTCACAGTGAATATTATGACACTGTATCTGACAAATTGTACACAAACCAAACAGTAAATTAAAAGACAGTAAAGAACACAATCAATTGTTAACCCAGTTCAGTGTATAACAACACCTACATCTGGGGGCTACCAAGCCAGGGAGGAAATTCACTATAAGAAGTATTAATTTAGGAATAAACCAACCAGTTTATCTCCTTCACTTAAGACCTACCCAATGCAACTTCAATCTAAGTCCTACTTAAACCTGAGTTCCTACTCACTCCCCCTAAATCACAGCAGTGATACTAATCTACTGATTAATAAGATTATGAAGACATTCTTCAATACACACGCTTGATTTTGCTTCAAAGCTTTAATCAAGAGACACAACACTCGTGCTTCAAAGCTTTGAGTGATAAACAACCCTTACAACCAAATCCTACTCCAAGTTACTTATCAAGTGATAATTGCTTGGCTCACAGTAATTACTAAAACTATCACAACTACAAAATGCCTTATTGATCTTCTCTAAAAAGCGTTGCACACCATTAGGATTCGTGAGAAATATATATGCAGTCTATTCTTCATTTTTGGGCTTCCATAAAAATAGCTAGGGTTAACCAAAGTTAACCTAAAGACTTAGTCTTGGGCTTTCATCATAACAGATTAGGGTTAAGCAAGGTTAACCTAATATCCACCCGAGCATCTGATCTAGTCAATATACTTCAACTCAGAATAGCACACCAGATTCCTGAAAATTCTCAGGAACAATAAATCTGCACAATAACTTGATCAGTACAGGATGTCTTAACATTGGTTATGACATCATGTATCCTGCTCACTGATTTTGGTAGAATTCAGTACATATGATCATAGCTTAATCATCATGATATTCACTCATACTGGGTTGTTCCTGTAGAACATTCCTTCTGCAGAATTTGTCTTTATCCCAGAATGTTATGACATCAGTCATGACATTCGCAAATCTGGTTTTACCAAAAATTAATGCCAACAAGCAAACTGTTACAAACTCCCCCTTTGGCAAATTTTTGGCTAAAACCCCTAAAAACTCAGAGATTAGAATGCAGAAGCAACATGCCGTAGAACCACAATTACTTCTCCCCCTTTTTAGCCATAAAGAGGCCAAAGGTTCTAGTACTTCAAGTTATACAGTCATCAAAAGGAAATCCAAAATACACAGAAACGGAGAGAAGGTATCAAATAGCAGCAGCAAGTTCCAGCATCAATCTTTACAACTCAGTAAACACAAACCTTCAGGTACTGTCATCCCCTGAGGAAGCACTATTTTTAGCAGCATCTTCTGGTGAGCTTCTTGCAGAACCATCATGTTGTTCTTCATCAACATCCTCTTCCCTCATTTGTTCTTCATTCTCCTCCTGTTCCAGACTAGTAATCAGCTCTTCAAGAGTCCTTTTTCTTGCATCAAGCTCTCTGCATGTTTCTTTTAGAACATCTATAACATCAGCTTTCTTGGAATGAGCTTTGACATTTGATGTCTCAGCAGATGTCATAACATTGTCAGGGACATGTGTTACCTGAAACAGCTTATAGTGAAAACCAAGTGCAGGGGCTCTTTTGCACACAGAGTCCTTTTCAACCAGAATATCAGGATACTGATCAATGATTATACCACACAGGAGAGAGGGAAAAGCAATAGGGCCTTTAATAGCACATCTCTCATCATGTTTCATTGTTTGATCAAAGATGTAGTTTCCATAATCAAAGTTTGTTCTGGTTCCAACAACATAGATAAATCTTCCCAAACCAGTGGAGATGGTGGATTTGTGGTTGGTGGGAACCCAGTTAGCTGCACCAATTTTGTGCAGTATGCCAAACTTCACACTCAGCTTGCTTGCAGTTAGCTTCCCTTTCAAGGGCCAGTGCTTGACTTGCTTGGTAGTGATGGTTTGACAAACCTGGTTGTCAGTAACTTCAAGCTCAGGATGAGCATCATCAGGCCTCCCTAGGTATTTGTTTATCACAGTAGGAGAGAAATTTACCTTCCTGCCTCTCACATAAACACTCTTAAAATCAGCTGACTTTCCATCAGCACATCCACCAGACAAATTTACTATGAATTCTTTGACAAGAATCTCATAGCAGTTGGAAAACTTGACCACTGTTTTCATCAGGCCAGCAGCCTTGATGAGATCCATGACTTCCTTACACTCAATAGCACTTTTGTTCAGCTCCATCTCTAAGACAATCCTTTTCAGAAACATATACTTCCACCTGCTTGCATTTTCTGGATGGTGAAAGGAGATGTTGTCAATGGCAACCTCAGGAACCTTAGGCAGTTTGCTAGAAGAGGGTTTCTTCCTGAGAGGAATGTCTGGAACATTGCTCTCAACATCAAAATCAAAGTCTGATTCCTCATCAGATTCAGAGGGTTGAGGAGCCTTTCTTTTCTTGGCTATAGGTTGTCTCAAGGGTTTTGAGAGACTACCCACAAATACCCTAGCTTTTACCTTACCCTTCCCTTTGGAAGTTCCAGCCTTTTGATCCTTCTCAGCTTCTTCTCTAGCCTTGTTCTCAGGCCTAACTTTCTCATGAACAACTTCAGTAGCCTTCTCTTTAGAGGGGCTTTGGACATCACTCTGCTTTTCTTTTCTACTCATAATCCTTCTTGTTATGCTAGGGTTGACATTAGCAATTAAATCATTGTCAGAAAATTCTTCATCAACATCAATGACAGGAGGTTCAACAGCCTTGTCAGTAGGGGTCTGGTGATCATCAGGTTTCTCTGGAGATTTCTCAATGTTGTTATCAGGTGTGTCAACATTCTGAGTGACATTGGGATCACTTTCTAAATTAGGGCTAGTATTTTCTTGGTTCAATGATACAGATACACCAGGAACAGAGTGATTTTCATTAAGAATCATAGTGACTAGTCTGGCAATAGCTTGATGCACATAGGCAGAACCTTCCCTATTAGCTATCTCTGGAGGAACATAGGATGATGGTTGAGAAGATTTACTAGAGGGAGAAGCTTGTGATCTTCTTGCATGTCTGGTTCGCAGCTTCTTGACCTTAGTAGGATCAGCTGCCATTGCACGAAGTGGAGTTACCTCAAGAACATCAGCATCCATGGGGTTTACGTTTGCCCTAGGTTCGGTGTCAGTGGGTGAGGAAGATGCAATTGCCTTTGATGAAGATGATGACACAGATTGTTGAGACATCTTGAGAGATTGAGAATACAAGTGACAGCGAGTGTGAAATTTTCTTTTGAGGGAATGGAGAGTGATGCAGCAAACTGAGAAGAGGGAGATATAAATATGTCTATTCCTCTTCTTAAACTTTTGGAAAGAAATAGGGAAACAAATGATTAGCCCAATCAGAATAAACTTGATTAAAATATCTCTTTCAAACCTTGTATTAAGCAAAATTAATTTCTACATCTCTTCATATTGGCAAATACCCAGCTTGGCCCTTAAATTCTCAAACTGACTAGCATCAAGTGCCTTGGTAAAAATATCAGCCAGTTGTAGTTCAGTGGCAACATGTTCCAGCTTAATCACCTTCTCCTCCACAAGATCTCAGATGAAGTGATGTCTAATGTCAATATGCTTAGTCCTGTTGTGTTGTATAGGATTCTTGGATATGTTAATAGTACTCAAATTTTCACAGTACAATGTCATGGCATCTTGTGTGACATTATACTCAGTCAACATTTGTTTCATCCAGATCATTTGAGAACAGCTGCTACCAGCTGCTATGTATTCAGCTTCAGTAGTAGATAGAGACACACAATTGTGTTTCTTGCTGAACCAAGAAACAAGATTATTTCCCAAAAGAAGCACCCTCTAGAGGTGCTCTTTCTATCATCAGCACTACCAGTCCAATCAGCATCACAATAACCAGACAGAATTGGTTCACATCCATGAGAGTACATCATGCCATAATTGTAAGTTCCACTCACATACTTCAGAATTCTTTTCACCTGGTTGATGTGACTTACTTTGGGTTTAGCCTGGTATCTTGCACATACTCTAACTGCAAAGGCAATGTCAGGTCTGCTGGCTGTTAAGTATAACAGACTTTCTATCATGCTTCTGTACAAGCTTTGATCCACATTTTCCCCACTTGTGTCTTTGGACAACTTTAAATGAGTAGGTGCAGGAGTCCTTTTATGACTGGCATTCTCCATCCCAAACTTCTTGACAATATTCTTTGCATACTTGCTTTGAGACAGAAAAATTGAGTCTTCCATCTGTGTGACTTGTAGTCCAAGAAAGTAGGTCAATTCTCCCATGAGGCTCATTTCAAATTCAGCTTGCATCTGGTTAGCAAAATGTTTAACCATTTTATCTGACATTCCTCCAAACACTATGTAATCAACATAAATTTGAGCTACCATTATCTTTCCTCCTTCATCCTTGACAAAAAGAGTTTTATCCAAACCTCCTTTTCTGTATCCTTTGTCAGTGAGGAACTTTGTCAACCTTTCATACCAAGCTCTAGGAGCTTGTTTCATACCATATGATGCTTTCCTCAATTTGTAGACACGATCAGGACAGTTTGGATCCACAAATCCTTTAGGCTGTTCCACATACACTTCCTCATTTAAGTACCCATTTAGGAAGGCACTCTTCACATCCATCTCAAACAGCTTGAACTTAAGGAGACAAGCAACTCCCAAGAGAAGTATGATTGATTCCAGTCTGGCTACAGGAGCAAAAGTCTCATCAAAATCAACCCCTTCAACTTGAGTGTATCCTTGAGCAACAAGCCTTGCCTTATTCCTGGTGACAACTCCTTCAGCATCTGACTTGTTCTTGTAAATCCATTTTGTGCCAATGATGTTTGTTCCTTCTGGTCTAGGAACTAACTCCCATACTTCATGTTGCTTGAACTGGTTCAATTCATCTTGCATTGCTCCAATGTAGTATTCATCAGTCAAAGCCTCTTTAACATTTTTTGGTTCAATCTTAGACACAAAACAAGAGTTTGTGATGATTTCTCTAGATCTTGTAGCGACTCCACAGTTAGGATCTCCTATGATGAGTTCCTTAGGATGATCTTTTTGAATTCTGATGGAAGGATCTTTTTTAGCTTCCTTTGATTCAGACTCTGATGGAGTAGGATTAGGCACATCATCCTTTTTAGACACTTGTGTTGAAGTCTCAAAGAATGTCTCAACATCATATGGGACATTTGTTTCCTCATGGTGATCATCAACTATGACATTTATAGACTCCATCATAACTTTGGTCCTGGAATTGAACACCCTATATGCTCTGTTGTTGGTAGAGTATCCTAGGTGTGATCGGTGGAAATAGAACTGACTGTTTTGGAATGCTGGTTCACGAAATGTCGCGGTAAGAAAGAGTCGCCACCGTCTTTTATGTTCTCCAACAAGGAAAGGACAAAAGCACAGCAAAATTCCTTTTCGAGATGTTTCTCAGTTCGGGAGGTAGATTATAGAAAGGGAAGGTGTTAGCACCCTTTCTATCTGTGGTTATCCACGGGCTCTTAGGTACTTGCTCACTATGTTTTCAAAAATGTTTGCTTTTCTTGTGTTTGTGGGTTTTGAAAAAGTTTAGTTTGAAAACTTCTAGGTAACTCTTGTATCAGTCCTCAAGAGTGTATGAAGTGTTTGTTTGAAAACTTTTGTTTGAAAGTGTGAGTGCGAAAAGTTTGTTTTGTTTTTTGAAAGAGCAAGTACCTTAGAGAAATCTACCTACTCAAAAGAAATTAAGCTGTGTAAATGTCCTTTAGACAGTACTATCCCACTATTGAGAAGTAGGTAGCACCGTCGTTGGAGTTATTCGGGTCAATTCGATTATAGGGACATGTGTGGTCACCAAAGCAATAGTAGGACGCCTTAGCAGTAACCCTAATGTCCTAGATCCTTTTTTATCCGAGGCAACCGTTTCGAGGCAACTTGGATCTTTAGACAGGAGGGCGACCTCTAAAACACCCTATACTCAATGACCACGTCGAGGCAACCAAGTGAGGCGTACCCTAGGAGTGGCATGTGCGAGTGTATCAGGTTTCAGTTAAATTATCTTTGCACATGTTAGGGTGAACTACGAGTTGGTTTTATTTTTCAGGCAAGTCTTGCATGCATAGTTAACAGTTAATAATTGTGCGGAAAGTAAATTGCGGAAAGTAAATCTACGCTATTACAAGGCGTCGGGTATTTACATCGCCAAAAACATAACCCTTGAAAAGTAAATGCGAGAAAATAAAGGAAAGCGATAAAAGTCCTAATCACGCTATTACATCCTCGGAACAGTTACATAAATATAATCAAAAATAAACATGCGCGAAACAAAATTGAATCGAGAAAAGTCTTTAGGGTTTTGACCCTTTTTGAGAAAAGAATGGAATTTTGGTCCTTTTTGCATTTAATTAAATATTAAACCTAAAACTAATTAATTAATTAATTAAAAGAAAAAGTATTTTTTATGTTTTTTAATGTCTAAAGGAAAATAAAAATAAAAGAAATTAAAAGTTGTCAAGAAAACCCTAATTCTAAATTTATTTTATTTATTATGAAAAAAATCAAAATTAAACCTAATTAAACTAAATTAATTTGTTAGAATTTATTTACAAAAAATAAAGTGAAATTAATAAATAATAATAATAATAAAAATATTTACATTTTTTGTTGTCTGAATTTATTATGAAAAATTAATTTGTGAGTTATAATAATAATAATTATTATAAAATAGAAGAAAATAAAAAGAAAGAAAATAAGAAAATAATAAACCAGGGGGGGTGATGGCCCAATATGGAGGTTTATTTGGCAATCTGAGGCCCATTATTCTCCAGCCTACGTTGACTTTGGTAATTGGTTAAGTGCATGGTTGACTGGGAGCACCATGATCACCATCTTCTGGTCATTAGTTTTGAGTTTGTGACCACATGGCATGCTGAGGCGTGAGGCACATGGTACACTTCTTTTGGAAATCTGCACACAATCATGTTAAGAAAAATAACATAGGAATTTTGGGGGACCCGGGAATCAAACCCAGGTCCCAATGGTTCCATGCCAGCATGTCCTCCACTACACCAACTTACACGCTTTGTTAATATAATGATAAGTAAAAGTAATATATGGAAAATAAGCAATATGCTGAACAATAAAAAAAACGCGCGTATTTTGAATCGTCCATTCACACGCTTATACCTCATCATCGTTCTCCTTGAACCTGCAAAATACATGTTAGATAGCGGGGGTTTTTAACCCCCACAAAACATCACGAGGAAAAATAGCGAATAGCCCCACAGGCTATATAAATATTTCGCGATGGTAGCTTCGTGTTCGTCTTGCCTTGACGATTCCAACCATATGCATTAGGGGTTCTAATTTTTCCTGGATAACAAAGCCCCAATTTGGAAGCTCAAGAAACCTAGATTTCTTCAATGGTAACTTGTGATTATGGGCATTATAATGCAATTAACCAATACCATTAGCTTTATATAGATTCAAGCAATGCAAAACAATGATTAAAACATGTTAATTATGCATGAAATATGAGTTTCGATTATGAACATGAGAAGAAAACTGTGGGTCTATTCTTGCGTATTTCTTGAGCTTTAGCACTTGGTTTTGATTGCAATATGTCTCTGGGGACCCCTGCAACGTATTAGAAACCACAAAAGTCTTTGAATCGTGCTAAACTATAGAAAACAGTTTTCACTTTTTCTTGGATTTTTTTGAATGTGGTTATGGCTTTCTTGCAGCAAATTCACGTCTGTGGCATTAGGGTTGACTTGTGTACTTATAGTAGAATGAAACTAGGTTAAATCTTTGCCAAGAAATCCATGGAATTGATGTTTGTATATTTGATTTGCAATCATATCTTTTTGAATCTTTTTGATTGAAGAAACTTGCCAAACTTGGAGATTTTTGTCCCTTTGATTTGCACACAAATTTGCCAGCTTGATTAGGTCATTCTTGCTTCAAAAAAAGATTGAAAAACCATATCTTTGAATTTCCTACAATTTAAATTAATTAAATGAATTAAAATCAATTAAAAATCCAATTAATTAATAAAAATAAGAAAATAAATTCAAATAGGCTTGATGGGTCGTGCATAGGCCTTGGATAAAGTTTCAAGAAGAAATTTGAGGCCCATTAGCAAAAACAAAGTGTTTTGAGCAAAGTTGACTTTTGCAAATTCACAAAAATGTCCCAACTTCTCCAATGCATATCTTGCTCAATTTTGATCATATGAACATGTTCTTGGACATTTTGGAAAGGTCTTGAAGTCCTCTAACCAATGCCTTTGGTCCCATGTCATTTGGATTTACCAATCTCAAGTTATGTTCTTTGACTTAAAGTGCATTTTTGTTGACTTTTGAAATTGACCTATAATGTAGAAATTGATAACTTTTTGTGAGAGCATTTCTTGGACTTGAAGTGTGCATATGGATTGTAGGAAATGTCATCCCTTTCAAAATGAGCATTGTATGGAATTTTTCTGATGAACCATGAAAAAGTTATGCCCTGGTCAAGATACAGTTGACTTTTCTGCTGTCCAAAAATAGTAACTCTTTGCATCTTGATGATTTTTGAGCCATGCTTGAGGAATCATGATCAAGCCTTGATCAAATGATGATTGTGAGCTCAAAATAAGATGTTGACCAAAAATTCTGACTTTTGACTGCAAAATGACCATTTTACCCCTCTAGTTGACTGTTGATCAAATAGGGCTTTTGACTGTGGAATTTGGCATTGTGAGTCTTGAAACTTGGCATGTAGATGCTTGGGAATATGTATAGGCCTATGAGACTTGATTGAGCCATAAAAAACCTCAAATTCCTTGAAAGAACCAAAACCCTAATTTTGACTGGCTTATGGGGCATTTGGACTGTGCAACCCTTGAGAAATCTTGAACCATTTGGAGATGACTCTTGATAAACCTTGGAGAATATGGGAGGGAAAATTTTGGGGTACAAAAGTTGCCCCTGTTCAATCTTCTTAAACCTGAGGATGTAGATTGGCTTGCGTGCCTTTCGTGATCCGAAGGTGGAAGATGATTGAACACTAGAGTGCCCAGAAATTTGCACTCGCATAGTGTAGTATCAGCAATGTGATGTCGGGAATGGGCTTACAGATGCCATCTGTAGATTGTTGGTTTTGTCTTTGTTGACATGTTGCCTTCATTGACAGATTGTCTTCATTGACAGTTTGTCTTTATTGACGAGTTGTCTTTATTGACAGATTGTCTTCATTGACGAGTTGTCTTCATTGACAGATTGTCTTCATTGACTGGTTGTCTTCATTGACAGATTGTCTTCATTGACTGGTTGTCTTCATGGACGGGTTGTCTTTATTGACAGGTTGTCTTCATTGACAGATTGTCTTCATTGACTGGTTGTCTTCATGGACGAGGTTGTCTTCATTGACAGATTGTCTTCATTGACGGGTTGTCTTCATTGACGAGGTTGTCTTCATTGACAGATTGTCTTCATTGACTGGTTGTCTTCATGGACGGGTTATCTTTATTGACAGGTTGTCTTCATTGACGAGTTATCTTCATTGACAGATTATCTTCATTGACGAGTTGTCTTCATTGACAGATTGTCTTCATTGACAGTTTGTCTTCATTGACGAGTTGTCTTCATTGACAAATTGTCTTCATTGACTGGTTGTCTTCATTGACAGATTGTCTTCATTGACGAGGTTGTCTTCATTGACGAGGTTGTCTTCATTGACGAGTTGTCTTCATTGACAGATTGTCTTTATTGACGAGGTTGTCTTCATTGACCAGATTAGTGTCAGAAAAATCTTTAGGAATTGATTTAACTGGATTTGTCTTCTTCGACTGGATTTGTCTTCTTTGGCTGGATTGTCTCTTTTGACTGGGCTCGTCTCCTTTGACTGGATTTGTCTCCTTTGACAGAATTTGAGACTTTGACTGCATCTTTCCTGAAAGATAAAGGTCAGTCATATGCAATGCATGATATGGATCAAGCAATGATGTTCTCATCATAAATGAGGTTGTATGATATGATTGCGTATGTGCATGTATCATGATATATGAAAAGGTGATATTTTAGCTGGGGAAAATAAATCCTTGACGAATTCCGGGAAGTTCGTTGAATCCTGGGCTGATGTTGAAGAGTAGAGTCCTTCGTTTCCGTTGGGGATGATGAACGAAGATGATTGCAAGAATAAACCGGTAGGAGGAAATGACCCCGTTGGGGAATAAACCTAATGGAGAGATTACTCTGCGGGGAATTACTCTGTGGGGAAGAGATACTTTGCTGAGAATTTAACGATGACTCCGCTGGGGACTCCGTTGATAAGTTCTGTTAGGGATTTTGATGAACTCCGTTGGGGATAGGAAGAACTTCGCTGAGGACGATCCTTCCGTTGTAATTTACTGAGGATAACCCAGTTAGACTCGGGTGGGGATAACCTCTGAATATGGCTGGGAGAGACATTTGTACTCTGCAGGGGACAAGCTTCCAGAATCTATTGGGGAAGATGATTTAACTCTCCTGGGGGAACTTTTGAAGAAATGGCTCCACTGGGGAAATGGCTCCACTGGGGGTATCTTGTATTCCGCCGGGGAACAATCTTATATTTCCGTCGAGGAATATTAAGACTGTCGGGGATGCTTGCTTAGGGAATATCTGTATACTCTGCTAGGGAATATTAAGACCTTCTGGAGGTACCCAACTTTCCAGGACTGATGGTAGACCAACTCTGCTCGAGGGAGAGTATTGCTGACTTGCTGGAGATACTGCGCCTTTTAGGGCTGACGGGAGACCAACTCTGCTTGGGGAGAGTACTGCTGAATCTTGTCTTACTCTGCGGGGGAGTGAAGGTATCTTGGTCCTATTCTTCAGCTGAATCTACCTTGTACCTGGTGGACAGAGCAACTTGTACAATTTGGACAACTCTTATTGCCCCAGTTTCTGCGGGAGAAGGTACCTGTGGAGGTGCTTGATGACTGCCGATTGACAAATCTTCTTCTGGTAGGCAAGTGACGAGATGACAGGACATATTCGTACGCTTTGATCCCTAATTTTTTCCTGGACCACCCTTTCGGGTTTTCAGTCCACCGGGATACCCATTTTTGCCCAAGCCGCCTTTTCAGGTTTTCGACTTGCCGGGTGTACAAATTTTTTTTATTTTCATCCCTTATTTTTGCCCGAACCCTTTTGGTTCACCGGGAAGCCCTTATTTTTGCCTAGGCCAGTCGACCTAGCGGGTCTTTGATTATGCGTAGTACTTTTTTGACTATGTCCACGCTCTCAGAGTGTAGGGAGTTGTCACTGTCAATAGCATTGTGTTACCATACCACCAGAAGATGTTTGATCATGCAAGATTCGTTGCTAGAATTCAGTCCAGTGCCCCAAGTGACTCGGATGGAGATTTACCTCTGGCCATTTGGCTTTTGAGAGATTCTCTGAATCTTGACTGGACTGCCCCAGATGATAAACAATGATCATGCCTTCCCCTTGGTTGGAGGTGTTTTTCCATTTGATGTGACCCTTGAGAAGATTTTGTTCACTGGATATCCATCGTGCGAATTTCTCTGTTGTTTGAACAAATAGTCATATGCAAACAATGTTATTTAAAAATACAAAGCTTATGTCTGTCTTGAAGTTTTTGAAAATGTATTTTTCAGTAAAACAGGAAAATTTTGTAAAATGTGATGTCAACTCAAGATTTTACAGCAAGCCCTACAGGAGTCAGGATACCTTTTGTAACAGTATGCTTTCGAACTAACCCGTGCTTCAGCTAGGACTTTTAAGGGTTATAACGTGGCCTGGTTCACGGTTTAAGAAACAAAGGATAAAGGCTCAAATTTTATTTGTACCCACCCGCTCTTCGTGATGTTCTTCGATCCTAAAACTCAGCTAATCGTGCATTAGATCGTGTTTGAGTCTTTGCTCTGATATTCCGGTGATGGTTCGGATACTGACAATTTATTTGAACAGGCAGTCAGTTCTTTTTTGTTGAGGGTTGTAGGACCTCTTTTCTTTTTGATTTCATTATCCCTGTTTTTTGCCTGAACTATTTCTTTTGTGATTACAGTCAGCGGGATGCCCCAGTTTTGTAAGTCTCCTTCATAGGTTTTGACTTAATGGGATTTTATTTCTGAGAGATAATGACTGATTGTCCTTACGATTATTCGGAACCCTCACTGTCTCTTGCTTTAGAATGACTCCTTTGATGTCATCCATTGTGCACATGGATTAACTGAGAGAACTACCCTGCCCCAGGTTATGATTAAGGGTTTTAATTTTTGCGAAAAGAAAAACTCCAACTTCTTTGGCTCAAAGGGGTTAACGAGGGATTATCTTCCTTATAACTCCACTATTTAGGATTTGAAACAATGCTTGTACCTCATCAGCGGGGTCTGTTCAAAAGCATACTGTAAAGATTGTGGTATCGTTTTCGTCATCCTCCCTCAAAAGGCTTAGAATTTTTTAATCAAGAGTTGAACATCGCAAAAAAAAGTGAAAGCAATTTGAATATAGTGAATACGAATGGATTGGTTCAAAACAGACATGTGCAATGCATTAATGAAATAAAAGAGTTTGCTATGACAATAATTGTTTGAATAAGGAAAAAATACAACTTCAGAATTCAAATGAACAAAAGTCTCTCGATCCTAGCCATGTTTTGGCAAGGGAGCAGTGATCACATTGGGAGTCTCGGGCGCTTCAAACTCGACCTCCTTTGCATCGATTAGGTCCTGAACCTTGCTCCTCAAAGTCCAACAATCATATGTAGCATGCCCCGGGCTGTCAGAATGATAAGAGTAGCGGACGTTGGGGTTATACCTTGAAGGTGTAGTGTTCGGATTCTTAGGAGGGTCCCTTAGGGTTACCAAATTGGTCTTTAGCAACTGTGGCAATATCTGGGACAAGGTCATGCTGAGGGGAGTACATTGCCTTATAGGTCTCTCTTCCCTTTGTTGGTTGCGATGTTGAGGAGCACTGACCGGTTTTGAAATAACTACCGCGTTGACATGTTGGCGGTGTTCGGACCTATTTTGTCTTCTTGAACCATAGACAACACTGGATTCTTTCTTGAACGGTTTTTTCTCAGTGTTCGAGGAGTCACCCTTCTGTATTTTCCCAGACTTGATACCAGCTTCTATTATCTCACCAGTCAAGATAAGGTCTGTAAACCCAGCAGAAGAATTACCAATCAGATGGTTGAAGAACGAACCAGACAGGGTCCCCAGAAACATATCAACAAGTTCACGGTCAATTAGAGGTGGCTGCACCCTTCCAGCAAGGTCTCTCCACTTTTGAGCGTACTCCTTAAATCCTTCACCCGTCCCTAGTGACATACCCTGGAGTTGGGTACGTGTAGGAGCGAGGTCCGAATTATACTGATACTGCTTGTAGAACGCAGTAGCCAAGTCCTCCCAGTTACGAATACTGGCTCCATCCAGCTGATAGAACCATTCGAGTTGAGTCCCTGAAAGACTATCCTGGAAGAAATGGATCCACAAATTCTTGTCAGCTGTATAAGGTTGGATCTTCTGAGATGCAGCTTAGGACAGGAAGCTCCGTCGTACTTTGCAAAAGCAGGTGCCTTGAACTTATGTGGGATCACCACCCCAGAGGATAGACCTAGATCTTCGAAGTCCAGGCCGGGCACTTTCTGTATCTCCATAGCACTTAACCGGTCTTCGAGTTGTTTGTACTTATCCTCAGCAGGAGGGTACTGTTCATCATTATAATTCGTCTCGTTTTCGGAGACCACGGGACTAGGAACCCCTCTCTCTTGTGGGCTGTCTTTCCCAACAGATGGGGTAGTCAGCTCAACCTCATTCTGTAATCCATTCCCAGATCTGCGTCTAGCGTTGAACAAAACAGTCCTCTTCTTCTTTTTCTTCCTCTCTTTCAGAATCAGAGTTTTCAAGTCCTGTTGACCCTGGGCTAGGCTCATAACCAACTCCTGGAACTGGGCATTCTGGGCCTGGAGGGCCTTGATAGCTTGTTCAGTGGAAGGTTCAGAAGACATGATGATTGCTGAAATAAACAATGAAGAAGATAAGTGACCTGTCAAAAGGGTACCTGTAATGCAATGATATGTATGATATGCATGCAATATTTTCAAGGATCTCGCGGGGTAAATAGAGAAGCTCGTTAGAATTTGAATCCGGTAGCTTGATTGAAGGAACTTCATGTTGTTGAGATTCCTTCTTCAAGAGTCAAGGCTCACCATATCGATTGGGTCATAGCCCCTGACTTAAGTTATCATGCTTAGATTTCTGGACAACCTTGGTTAGAGGAAAATAAATCCCCTTTGCCCCTTGCTAGACATTTGGTCCCTCATGACCTGCATCACAAACCCTTGAGATCCTTGAAATGGTTAAGGCAATTCTATGGTATGATGTTATGATGTGTATGATGTTATGTACATGGATGCAAAGGTGTGAGGTGTAAGTAAGCCTTGTAATAAGTCCAGATTAAGGACTGTAAACAAAACCTACAAGAAACCCATGTTGTCAGATAACAAGAATGTGCAAGTAGTTCAAGTTTGATGGCACACAAGTCACACATAAGAGCCCTTAGATTTCAGGCCAGCATGAAGTTTAGGTACTACCCTCTTGAAGTTGGTTGGCTCAAAACCTGTCCTATCAAAAGTAACCGGGTTCTAAGGAGCTCAATATCATTGGGTTGTTTTCTATGTTCATTGTTTTGATTTAGCCACTTAACTGGCGACCAAAATATTCCAAGAAAACAACCCTCAATGAGTGTAGTATCGAGTATCTACCAACTTCGGACTGCACCAAAGTCGGTCATCTCACTACCCCTAAAGAGGCCAGGATGGTCAAGTAAGGTTCTAAGGTCAGTTGATGCTTCGCGACACCACGCGGCGGCCCCGTACTCTCCTTGACTTGACTCAAGGGTTACCGGTACTCACCAAAGTTCCACATTAACGTAGCAACTGCTTCAATCGTGTCGGTATACCCCGCACAGTTCCCTCACAGTTTGTTGCTACTTCTAAAAGGGTATCCCCAGATCCGGGTTAGGATCTATAGAACTCCGATGCAAGCCCATAATATTAAAGCAAACAAAGCATACAATTGAAAATAAGAGTGGTCTAATCCTAAGGTACACCTCACTTTTATCAAAATCCCCAGCAGAGTCACCAGTTCTGTGATCGGTGGAAATAGAACTGACTGTTTTGGAATGCTGGTTCGCGAAATGTTGCGGTAAGAAAGAGTCGCCACCGTCTTTTATGTTCTCCAACAAGGAAAGGACAAAAGCACAGCAAAATTCCTTTTCGAGATGTTTCTCGGTTCGGGAGGTAGATTATAGAAAGGGAAGGTGTTAGCACCCTTTCTATTCGTGGTTATCCACGGGCTCTTAGGTACTTGCTCACTATGTTTTCAAAAATGTTTGCTTTTCTTGTGTTTGTGGGTTTTGAAAAAGTTTAGTTTGAAAACTTCTAGGTAACTCTTGTATCAGTCCTCAAGAGTGTATGAAGTGTTTGTTTGAAAACTTTTGTTTGAAAGTGTGAGTGCGAAAAGTTTGTTTTGTTTTTTGAAAGAGCAAGTACCTTAGAGAAATCTACCTACTCAAAAGAAATTAAGCTGTGTAAATGTCCTTTAGACAGTACTATCCCACTATTGAGAAGTAGGTAGCACCGTCGTTGGAGTTATTCGGGTCAATTCGATTATAGGGACATGTGTGGTCACCAAAGCAATAGTAGGACGCCTTAGCGGTAACCCTAATGTCCTAGATCCTTTTTTATCCGAGGCAACCGTTTCGAGGCAACTTGGATCTTTAGACAGGAGGGCGACCTCTAAAACACCCTATACTCAATGACCACGTCGAGGCAACCAAGTGAGGCGTACCCTAGGAGTGGCATGTGCGAGTGTATCAGGTTTCAGTTAAATTATCTTTGCACATGTTAGGGTGAACTACGAGTTGGTTTTATTTTTCAGGCAAGTCTTGCATGCATAGTTAACAGTTAATAATTGTGCGGAAAGTAAATTGCGGAAAGTAAATCTACGCTATTACAAGGCGTCGGGTATTTACATCGCCAAAAACATAACCCTTGAAAAGTAAATGCGAAAAAATAAAGGAAAGCGATAAAAGTCCTAATCACGCTATTACATCCTCAGAACAGTTACATAAATATAATCAAAAATAAACATGCGCGAAACAAAATTGAATCGGGAAAAGTCTTTAGGGTTTTGACCCTTTTTGAGAAAAGAATGGAATTTTGATCCTTTTTGCATTTAATTAAATATTAAACCTAAAACTAATTAATTAATTAATTAAAAGAAAAAGTATTTTTTATGTTTTTTAATGTCTAAAGGAAAATAAAAATAAAAGAAATTAAAAGTTGTCAAGAAAACCCTAATTCTAAATTTATTTTATTTATTATGAAAAAAATCAAAATTAAACCTAATTAAACTAAATTAATCTGTTAGAATTTATTTACAATAAATAAAGTGAAATTAATAAATAATAATAATAATAATATTTACATTTTTTGCTGTCTGAATTTATTATGAAAAATTAATTTGTGAGTTATAATAATAATAATAATTATAAAATAGAAGAAAATAAAAAGAAAGAAAATAAGAAAATAATAAACCAGGGGGGGTGATGGCCCAATATTGAGGTTTGTTTGGCAATCTGAGGCCCATTATTCTCCAGCCTACGTTGACTTTGGTAATTGGTTAAGTGCATGGTTGACTGGGAGCACCATGATCACCATCTTCTGGTCATTAGTTTTGAGTTTGTGACCACATGGCATGCTGAGGCGTGAGGCACATGGTAGACTTCTTTTGGAAATCTGCACACAATCATGTTAAGAAAAATAACATAGGAATTTTGGGGGACCTGGGAATCGAACCCAGGTCCCAATGGTTCCATGCCAGCACGTCCTCCACTACACCAACTTGCACGCTTTGTTAATATAATGATAAGTAAAAGTAATATATGGAAAATAAGCAATATGCTGAACAATAAAAAAAACGCGCGTATTTTGAATCGTCCATTCACACGATTACACCTCATCATCGTTCTCCTTGAACCTGCAAAATACATGTTAGATAGCGGGGGTTTTTAACCCCCACAAAACATCACGAGGAAAAATAGCGAATAGCCCCACAGGCTATATAAATATTTCGTGATGGTAGCTTCGTGTTCGTCTGGCCTTGACGATTCCAACCATATGCATTGGGGGTTCTAATTTTTCCTGGATAACAAAGCCCCAATTTGGAAGCTCAAGAACCCTAGATTTCTTCAATGGTAACTTGTGATTCTGGGCATTATAATGCAATTAACCAATACCATTAGCTTTATATAGATTCAAGCAATGCAAAACAATGATTAAAACATGTTAATTATGCATGAAATATGAGTTTCGATTATGGACATGAGAAGCAAACCGTGGGTCTTTTCTTACGTATTTGTTGAGCTTTAGCACTTGGTTTTGATTGCAATATGTCTCTGGGGACCCCTGCAACGTATTAGAAACCACAAAAGTCTTTGAATCGTGCTAAACTATAGAAAACAGTTTTCACTTTTTCTTGGATTTTTTTATATGTGGTTATGGCTTTCTTGCAGCAAATTCACGTCTGTGGCATTAGGGTTGACTTGTGTACTTATAGTAGAATGAAACTAGGTTAAATCTTTGCCAAGAAATCCATGGAATTGATGTTTGTATATTTGATTTGCAATCATATCTTTTTGAATCTTTTTGATTGAAGAAACTTGCCAAACTTGGAGATTTTTGTCCCTTTGATTTGCACACGAATTTTCCAGCTTGATTAGGTCATTCTTGCTTCAAAAAAAGATTGAAAAACCATATCTTTGAATTTCCTACAATTTAAATTAATTAAATGAATTAAAATCAATTAAAAATCCAATTAATTAATAAAAATAAGAAAATAAATTCAAATAGGCTTGATGGGTCGTGCATAGGCCTTGGATAAAGTTTCAAGAAGAAATTTGAGGCCCATTAGCAAAAACAAAGTGTTTTGAGCAAAGTTGACTTTTGCAAATTCACAAAAATTTCCCAACTTCTCCAATGCATATCTTGCTCAATTTTGATCATATGTACGTGTTCTTTGGAATTTTGGAAAGGTCTTGAAGTCCTCTAACCAATGCCTTTGGTCCCATGTCATTTGGATTTACCAATCTCAAGTTATGGTCTTTGACTTAAAGTGCATTTTTGTTGACTTTTGAAATTGACCTATAATGTAGAAATTGATAACTTTTTGTGAGAGCATTTCTTGGACTTGAAGTGTGAAGATGGATTGTAGGAAATGTCATCCCCTTCAAAATGAGAATTGGATGGAATTTTTCTGATGAACCATGAAAAAGTTATGCCCTGGTCAAGATACAATTGACTTTTCTACTGTCCAAAAATAGTAACTCTTTGCATCTTGATGATTTTTGATCCATGCTTGAGGAATCATGATCAAGCCTTGATCAAATGATGATTGTGAGCTCAAAATAAGATGTTGACCAAAAATTCTGACTTTTGACTGCAAAATGACCATTTTACCCCTCCAGTTGACTGTTGATCAAATAGGGCTTTTGACTGTGGAATTTGGCATTGTGAGTCTTGAAACTTGGCATGTAGATGCTTGGGAATATGTATAGGCCTATGAGATTTGATTGAGCCATAAAAAACCTCAAATTCCTTGAAAGAACCAAAACCCTAATTTTGACTGGCTTAGGGGGCATTTGGACTGTGCAACCCTTGAGAAATCTTGAACCATTTGGAGATGACTCTTGATAAACCTTGGAGAATATGGGAGGGCAAATTTTGGGGTACAACACTAGGAATATTCCTTCATCACTTTTAGGGTCCATCTTTCTCCTTTGTTCACGATCTGTCAGAATATAGCATTTGCTCCCAAAGACATGGAAGTACTTCACTGTAGGCTTTCTTCCTTTCGATAGTTCATAAAGGGTGGATGATGTTCCGTTTCTCAAGGTGACCCTGTTGTGGACATAACAAGCTGTATTCATAGCTTCAGCCCAAAAATGAATAGGAAGCTTCTTGGCATGTATCATTGCTCTGGCAGATTCCTGTATAGTCCTGTTTTTCCTTTCCACAACTCCATTTTGTTGAGGATTTATAGGTGAAGAGAACTCATGATTGATTCCTTCTGAGGAACAGAACTCATCAAACTTACTATTTTCAAATTCCTTACCATGATCACTTCTGATTCTGACAATGCATCCTTCTTTTTCTCTTTGAATTCTTTTGCACAACTCCTTAAATACATCAAATACATCAGACTTTTCCCTAATGAAGTTTATCCAGGTGAATCTGGAAAAATCATCCACAACAACATAGGCATATCTCTTTCCACCAAGACTTTCCACCTGCATGGGACCCATCAGATCCATATGTAGAAGTTCTAGCACCTTAAAGGTGGTCAGATGTCTTGTCTTTGGATGTGACATTCTAGTTTGCTTTCCAACCTGACATTCACCACAGACTCTCCCTTCATCAATCTGAAGCCTTGGAATCCCTCTGACAGCCTCCATGGATATGATCTTTTTCATCCCTCTAAGATGTAAATGACCAAGTTTTTGGTGCCACAGTTTCACTTCCTTTTCTTCTTTGGCTATAGAGCACACAGAAGAGTAGTTAGTGTTCTCAGACTCCCATAAGTAACAGTTGTCTTTTGATCTGACTCCTCTCATTACAACTTCTTGTTTTTCATTAGTTACAAGACATTCAGACTTGGTGAAGTTGACCTTGAATCCTAGATCACATAATTGACTGATACTTATGAGATTAGCAGTCAAACCATTTACCAACAACACTTCATTTAGGTTTGGAACTCCAGGGCAGTCCAAGTTTCCAACTCCTTTGATTTCTCCTCTAACACCATCTCCAAAAGTGACATAACTAGTAGTATGAGGTTTGACATCATTCAGTAGATTCTTGATTCCAGTCATGTGCTTAGAGCATCCACTGTCAAAGTACCAGTCTTCCTTGGCAGAAACTCTAAGGGAGGTGTGAGCTATCAGGGCTGCAGTCTTTTTCTTCCACTGTTGAGTATATGGTGCCTTGTTAGTCTTAGGTTTGACATATGGGGTCTGATTAGGATATCCATATAATCTGAAGCAGAATGGCTTTATGTGACCAAACCTCCCACAATAATGACATCTCCATCTTTGATACTTTTTCTTCATATTTCTCTGTTCTTGATGTTGAGTCCTATGTTGTGACATCTGCTTTGACATTTGTTTATCAGGCCTGGTCTTCTTCTTGTCAACAGCAGATTTCTTTGCAGCCACAAATCCTAGACCATACATGTTTTCTGCATTTTGTCCAGCCTGAAGGATTTCTTCCAACTTGTCAGTTCCAGTTGTTAACATCTTGACAGACTTAGTCATCTGATCAAGTTTGGAGTTCAACATTAGAACTTCACCTTTGAGATGGCTTATAGTAGTAGTGTCTGCCTTCTTCTCAGTCTCCAACTTCACTATGAGCTTTTTCTGTTTCTCATTTTACTGACAGACTTCAGCACTTCTGATACATAGCTTCTTGTAGGAGTCAGCAAGTTCTTCAAATGTCACTTCCTCATCACTAGAATCATTATCAGAGTTACAAACACCAGATAGTGCAGTAACTAGTTTAGCATATTCTTCTTCAGAGTCACTTTCTGAGTCACCATCAGGCCAAGTAACAGACATTCCTTTATTTTGTTTCTTTAGAAAGGTAGGACATTCAGCTCGAATGTGCCCATATCCTTCACATCCATGGCATTGGATTCCTCTGCTTTGATTTCCCTTTTCTTCAGACTTAGTTCTTCTGCTGGAGTCATAGGATCTTCTAATGTCAGAGGAAATGTTCTTGACATTTGACCTTGAATTTGGGTCCACTCTCTTGATGAGTTTGTTGAACTACCTTCCAAGCATAGCTATAGCTTCTGATATATTCTCTTCATCACTCTCCTTGCTTTCATCTCCAGTATTGGATACAAGGGCTATGCTCTTGTTTTTCTTGTCAACATTGTCACTGATCCCCATCTCAAATGTATGAAGTGACCCAATGAGTTCATCAACCTTAAAGTTGAAGATATCCTAAGCTTCCTCTATAGCAGTCACTTTCATTGCAAACCTTTTAGGCAAGGATCTGAGAATCTTTCTCACCAGCTTTTCTTCTGACATCTTTTCTCCCAATGCTCCTGAGGTGTTGACAATTTCCAAGATGTTCATGTGAAACTCATGAATGGTCTCATCTTCCTTCATCCTTAGATTCTCAAATTTGGTAGTGAGCATCCGAAGTCTTGACATTTTTACTTTGGATGTACCCTCATGGGTAGTTTTGAGAGTGTCCCAAACATCCTTGGCTAGTTCACATTGATGTACTAGTCTGAATATGTTTTTATCAATTCCATTGAACAAGGCATTCAATGCTTTAGAGTTACCCAGGGCTAACTCTTCTTCTTCTTTGCTCCATTCTTCCTCAGGTTTCAGACTAGTCGTACCATCTTTCCCAGTTATGGTGGGATGGTTCCATCCTTTGTCAGCAGCTCTCCAAGCTTTATTGTCCAGTGACTTCAAGAAGGCAATCATACGAGGTTTCCAGTAGTCATAGTTTGATCCATCCAGAATAGGTGGTCTGTTCCCAAATCCTCCTTCCTTGTCCATAGCTCCAGAAAATAATATCCCTAGATCTCACCCAGAAAGACAGGCAGGGTGCCCGCTCTGATGCCAATTGTAATTCTAGCAACAAATACTTAATGTCACAGTGAATGTTATGACACCGTATCTGACAAATTTTACACAAACCAAACAGTAAATTAAAAGACAGTAAAGAACACAATCAATTGTTAACCCAGTTTAGTGTATAACAACACCTACATCTGGGAGCTACCAAGCCAGGGAGGAAATTCACTATAAGAGGTATTAATTTAGGAATAAACCAACCAGTTTATCTCCTTCACTTAAGACCTACCCAATGCAACTTCAATCTAAGTCCTACTTAAACCTGAGTTCCTACTCACTCCCCCTCAATCACAGCAGTGATACTAATCTACTGATTAATAAGATTATGAAGACATTCTTCAATACACACGCTTGATTTTGCTTCAAAGCTTTAATCAAGAGACACAACACTCGTGCTTCAAAGCTTTGAGTGATAAACAACCCTTACAGCCAAATCCTACTCCAAGTCACTTATCAAGTGATAATTGCTTGGCTCACAGTAATTACTAAAACTATCACAACTACAAAATGCCTTATTGATCTTCTCTAAAAAGCACTGCACACCATTAGGATTCATGAGAAATATATATGCAGTCTATTCTTCATTTTTGGGCTTTCATAAAAATAGCTAGGGTTAACCAAAGTTAACCTAAAGACTTGGTCTTGGGCTTTCATCATAACAGATTAGGGTTAAGCAAGGTTAACCTAATATCCACGTGAGCATCTGATCTAGTCAATATACTTCAACTCAGAATAGCACACCAGATTCCTGAAAATTCTCAGGAACAATAAATCTGCACAACAACTTGATCAGTACACGATGTCTTAACATTGGTTATGACATCATGTATCCTGCTCACTGATTTTGGTAGAATTCAATACATATGATCATAGCTTAATCATCATGATATTCACTCATACTGAGTTGTTCCTGTAGAATATTCCTTCTGCAGAATTTGTCTTTATCCCAGAATGTTATGACATCAGTCATGACATTCTCAAATCTAGTTTTACCAAAAATTAATGCCAACAAGCAAACACTTACACTCAAGATCAATGGATTGATAGTTGAAATTTGATCAACTGATGAAAAGTCAACTGATACACAAAAAGTCAAACATTGAATTTTTTGGTCAACATTGAATTTCATAGATCAAGATTCATCAAGACCTTCAAAAATATCAAACTTGATCATCAAGAATCAAGAAAGTAAAGAAAAGTCAAGATTTTTAAAACTTAGAAAATTCTAAGTGTTTTTAAACCTTGATAATTTCACTACTTCTTGATAATTTTTCACCAAGATGCAAGATGATTTAAGGAAAACTTTCTACATGAAAGTTGTAGATCTTGATTAATTCTACAATTTTGTCCCTTAGGGTTTATGTCCAAAAAATGCTTGGATTTGAAGATATAGGCCCATGAAGTCATAACTTTTTATCAAAAACACTTGGTGAAATTTTCATCAAGTTAGGCAAATTTTTTGTCCTAACTCCATGCCCAATTTTCATCAAGTTCCAAGTTGATTTAGCCAAAGTGGTCAACATGAAGTTTGTAGACAATATTTCAAGGTTTCCAAAATGTCCAAGAACTCGAAGAGATCATGCTTGAGCTAAGAGATTCGAAGAGAAGAAGTTTGACATCTATTCTTGAATCTTAGGTCATTTTTATGAAGAACATTATGATCAATCTTCAAGCATGATGCATAATCTTGCTTTGCAGACCTTCAAACTTGCAAGTCACTCAATAATTTAATGTTTACCCAACTGTTTGATCCATTGTCCAATTGATTCAAGCATTATCCAAGTTGACTTGCCATTTAAGGATGAAAGGTCACACTTCCATTTTGGAAAAGCAAGCTTTATGCAAATTGTCAATGCATTGAGCCTTGCAACTTATATCTCTAATTGCAAGCAAAATCAAAAGCATGAATCAAGTCACCTTCACCCAACAAACATCGAAACATGCTTGTACTTGATCCTTGAAACCATCATTTTTCATCCAACTTGATTTTACACCTTCAACCAAACCATAACTTGTCATCTTACAATTCTGATTACTTCAAGATCTAAAACCTTCCCTCTATAAATAGAGGAAGTATTTTCAAGCTAAGGGATGAATACACAATCCTTGAAACACTCACAAACTCCCTGAAACTCAGAATTATACACAAAACCTCCATTGTTTCAATTACTGGCCAGAAACTTCAAAGTCACAATCCACTCGTGTGTTTTCACTCTAAGTCAATCACAAAGTTTTCATACCTCATTTAGAACTCATCCCCACCCCTGTTTCATCACTGTAACACCATTTGTACCATCCTCCATTTCCAAAAACTCAAACCTGCAATTTGACTTCTCCAGAAAGATTCAGCCACTCTCAGCTCAAAGTAAGTATTGCAATAGCTTCCTAGGAGTTCAGTGAAGCTATCCAGATCATCACAATACTTCCAAGAGTGCTCAAACTCCAAACATGATTTCCAGTTTAGACGTAAGTTTTCTCAACTTTGAACTCTCTATACAAGCATCATTAATGATTACTTTGTGAATGAAAATATAGACATCATTTCCCTGAAGCTAACCATACCTTTAGTTTTTATTTATGTTGCCTTAGTGATGTGAATGTTGAAGTTGAACTTTTTGAAGAAATTAGGTTTTATTTGGTACCAAACAAAATTCATGTTCATCTTTGATTTTTAGCTTTAGTTATTTATATGGTTGAATTCATGGTGAAAATGGAACAACTTTCATGTTTATAATTTTGAAAATGGTTGAGAAATGAAGAAGTTACAGTTTTGGCCATGGTAATGTTCATCTCTGCACGCGCAAGGTTGAAGATGAATCCATTTTCAAATGTTAGAAATGAGTTTATTTTAAGTTTATTGCAAGTGGTATTATGACCAGATTAAACAACCACCCCAGTGGCAGAGGAAGCACGCGTAAGGCATTAGTATATAGGGACCTGGGTTCGATCCCCAGCGGTACTCTTTTATTTCTTTCATATTTGTGTCTATGAGATTATATGCAGGCAAGTCCAGGAAGCGCATGGTGTTCCTCATTCTCTCACCATATGATCATCATAAATTCAAATCAAGCTCCTCAAGATGGATGCCCACGATACACTCTCAAAATGCAATCACATTGAATAACCCAGGCGCTAGACTTTTCATTCTGGGCCTTGACTGATTTATTCCATACACACACCCCAATCACTCATGACAGCGAATGCCCATTTCTCTTTTTTTTCATTTTTATTTTTTGTTTTCTGACTCAAACAAAAAGATGTTTTGGGCTTGTTTGCTATTTTTAATCCCCATTCAACTTTTCAACATCCTAGCCTAATACTTTTTATATTCTTTATATTTTTTCTATTTTATTTATTTATTTATTTATTTATTTATTTATTTAACCAAAAAATACCAAAAATATATTTTCTTAAATAATTAAATTATTAAAAAATTTAATTTAAACACTTCTTTTATTTTTGTTATCATTTAGAACTAGATTATGTTTATTTCCATGCTTTGAAATATTTTTCTAAATTAACATTAACCTTCAAATTATTTTCTAAACAATTATTTAGACTTAGGTTTTAATTTATTCTTAATTTTAAATTAACTTAGATTTTAGGTTTTTGATTACATAATTAATTAACCTCTTTTTTAATTAAAATTAATTAGTTTAATTAGGTTAATTATAAAACCTTTTTCACCAAAAAAATCCTAAAAACAATTTCCTTCTTCTTCTTTATATTTTGTACATTCTATTTTTACTCATATTCAATGGTTTGTAATAGATAATTAGGCTTTATTGTTTTCTCCCTTCATTTACAAAATTGTACTCCCCATTCCCAAAGCGTTGTAACAGCGTAGGACATTTAAATTCCGAAATTTATCGCTTTCATTATTATTGTTAGTAATTAGGGTTTGCATGACAAGACTAAAATCAAACCTAGCAAAACCCTAATTCAAAAGATAAAATACTTGGGAAAAAAACACCTTGCACACATGCACCTCTAGGGTAACCCACACTTGTTGCCTCGGATAAAAAACAATCATGTCCCTCGAAAGTGGGATGTTTTAGCAAATACCCTCGATTAAAAGATCGTAGTCCCTCGATGACCCTTCATTGTTGCCTTCAATAAACGAACTTAGTCCCTTACGAAAATTGCTAAAACATCTTTCTAGTTGCCTTCTATGATTGTACGATGATCCACGCCTGTCCCACATATCCAATGATATGGATCCTTACCAACTAATGGTAAAATAACACTATCTAAAGGAGGAGGAAAAGAACAAAGACTTTTTGAGTATGTAGATTGCTCGTAATTGCTTGCTCACAAAACTAAAACCATTTTTACACCCCACACTTTCAAAAACAAACATCTTTTCAAACACTCTCTTTCCAAACAAATGTTTTCAAAACAAACATTTTGTATACATTCTCAACGATACGAGAATCATTGCAAAATTGCTGCACTAAGGCGTTTTCAAAATATTTCCAAAAACAAATATTTTGTATATATTCTCAACGATACGAGAATCATCGCAAAATTACCACTTTCAAAACATTTTCAAAAACATCTTTCAACATACACAAACACAAAGCATTTTTAAGTGATCAAGCAATTAAGAGCCCGTAGATAACTATGGATGAAAATGGTGTTAACACCTTCCCTTTCATAACCTATCCTCCGAACTCAAGAAAAATTCTCAAAAGGTATTTCCTGTTCTTTTCACCATTTTCATTATTAGATAAAAGAAAATTCGGTGGCGACTCTTGTTATCCGCAACATTTGCGATCAAACGCAAAGCACCCAAGTCAGTTCTCCCACCGTATTACAATGATCCTTGAGCGGAATGTCGACAAGATCACATTCATTCATCACTTGTCGAAAACTAGTGCAAAGCCAATTATGACGCAGATGGATATCTTGTTTATCTTGTTGTGACAAAAGGTCGTTAAAATCCCCTATAATACACAATGGCATATTTGACATACCGTGAATATTACATATTTAATCCCATACCTGCTATCTTCTACTTCTCTCCGCGTACCCATAGTAATAAGTAAGCATCCAATATCCCTTATTATCATCTCTAATAAGCACATTAACAAATTTTCATGTAAAACTTAATATACTGCAACTCGTGGTCTTCTTCCACAAAACAGCAAGACCGCCACTTATTCCTTCAACGTCAAGAATACAAGCCTCAAATTTCAATAACACCCAAATTGATTCCAACTTCTTGGCCCTAGTTAACGTCTCTGTTAGGAAAATGATATCCGGCTGATGTTGTTGAACAAGTTTTTTCAAGTTCAGAATTGCATGCGGGTTTCTCAATCCCTGGCAATTCCAACTCAAATTTTTCATAAGTCCTGGAAATCCTGGCTGCTAGGACTTGCCATTAAAAATGTTGTTCCTTTCCCACCTTCTCTTCATTCTTATCTTGCTCATTTTCTATTCTTCTCTTATTTTCCTTACAGTCTTCGCCCTTCTTATAATCATTGATACTCTCTATAGTTGTAAGCATGCTAGCAGCAACATTCCTTTTTGGTCCTGGTTGGGCTACGCTTGGGCTGGTTTGGGCACAATTACATTTTTTATTGTTTGGGCTGGTTTTGTTGAGGTCCTTCGGTTTTAAACTTGAATGGTGTTGGGTTGAGGGTAATTGAGTTGGATATGCTATTTGTGATAGTAGGTTCTTGTGCTTGGATATGTTTTTGTTAGAAATTTAGGGTGTGATAATCCTGGATAACTTCGATGAATCGTGTTCGTACACTTTCCGAACAAAGTATTTCGACCCTATTCTTGTTTGGGTTCACGAAATCTTTGTGGGGATAATTCTCGAAGAAATTCTGTTTCCGACAAAAGAAACGAATTGTAATTATAGAGAGAAGGATGCGTTTTTCTGTATGCGAGACCGAGGCCGAACGACTCCTTATATAGGAGAACAGTAATTGAAACAAAGAGACACATTTGTTCGAAACGAATATGTCCGTTGGGAAACAGTTATGTCCGTTGGGAAACAGTTATGTCCGTTGGGGAACAGTTATGTCCGTTGGGGAACAGCGGGACCCCAGCCAGGGGCTTCCGCCCCTTGGACCCCGCGGGGCGCTGCCCCGCACCCCGCCAGGGGCTTCGCCCCTTGGAACCCCAACGGGGCGCTGCCCCGCACCCCGCCAGGGGCTTCGCCCCTTGGAACCCCGTTTCAATTATTCGTATTCAATTATGTATTGGCTCGACGAGCGTGCACTCCGCACTTCCCTAACTCGTCTCCGAACTTAACGCATAATTGCATCGGCCTTTAGAAATCACATTACTACTAAAATACATTGGTGATACAAAATCGCCAACAGTTTTTAGAGTGTAACTAAAGATTGTGCAAAGGGGTATCAGGTTTGTGTTGAGGTTGCAAACCAAATATGTTGTAATTATTGGTGAATTGTTTTTCATGCAACATATTTTTATTCTGGTTGGTTAGGCGTTGTTGTAACAATGCACTAGCAGTTGGGGTAGGGTTATTAGGTGGGATGGGTGGCCGACAGGTTTAAGGAATATTTCCACTTGTCGTACCCTGCTGGTCTTGTATAGGGAAAGCATGAAAAGATTGTGTCGTTGTTGTTTTCAAATTATTTTGAAAGAGCTAGATATTCCTGTGCATTTGTTTACTTCTAAATGGTCCTTCATTGCTAGCATGCATACTGTGAATGATTCTACTATCCTCATTATATCTTAACTCAACGCCATCACTATTATCATTAATAATAATAATAGCCTTCAAAGAATTATAATTTCTTTCCACATAATTCTTTTCTTCTTGATTTTCTGTCTCACGTGTATTTCTTGCAAATGGAGATTCACACGCCTGAACTTCTTCCCTCTCTTTCCCTGGTCCTCCATTTTCACAGTTCAACCACTATGATGACTTCCCTCCACCGTAACGTCTGCTTTATGTGCAAATTTCATTGGACCATCCCCGAGCACCATCATCTACTTCCATAGCTAATCGAACCTCGCATCGATTCTCACAATGCCCCAATAATCCATAAATGAAACAGAACAAACTCAATCTCTCATATTTGAAATTAACAATACACCATTTGTCACCCTTGTTCTTAACCCATGTTTGCTTCTTCAATGACTTTCTGACATCTAGTTTAACTCTCAGCTGCATATAATCCCTCAAGAAACTGCTATTATTATTTTTATCATACTCTACAAACTCCTCAATAAAATTAGCCAATGTCCTTTCTACTCTCTCCATCATCGGTCCGGTTGGGAGGTTGTGAATTTGTATAAAAACTCCACATGAAATAGTGGAATGTTCTCTTTGGATTCCAATATGCAACTTCTCGAGAATCAATAGATGAGAATCATAAGTACATGGTCCACCTTTTATTACTGCTTCCATATCAGGCTTATGCTCAAACTTAAAGAGAAACCTTCTGCCTTTAGCAACCCTTATGGTGACTCCTTTGACTGATCACCAAATATCCGACATTCTCCATTTCATAGATATCACATGGATCAGTTTGTCTCATAAGAACCTCCCCATAAGGCACTACCTTAGATCGCTAACTTCATCATTTTCCTCCTCCACTTCAAAACAAAATCCTTCCTCTCCGCCCTCCTCACTCAATGATATGTTCTCCATGATTGTGTTACTATGCTGCCCTAGACTCAAAGCACCAGGCGAGTACCAGAAAAGATTGAGAAAATAAAGAGATCTCAAAAAAACGATACTTCTCAATGGGAGAAGAAAAATTGCAAAACCCTAGCAGAGCTAGAAAAATAACATAATAATTATTATTGATTATAAAAAAAAAGTAAAAAAAATATAGTTATATTGATAAAAAATAATTAATAAATTAAAATTCACAAATATAAAACTTTTATAAAAAAAGGAAAAATTCGCAAAAAAGTCTTATATGTTGGTAGTAGCTTTCAATTGCAAATTGAGATGTTGCATATTTTAAAAAAAATGTCGAATGTCAAACAAAGCAATTTTGAAAATCAAATTGGAGTAATTTAAATGCAAGCTCTCAAATATCATGTTTCAAAAATTCCAACAAGTTCTTTGATACTGGTATGCTAGTTGTGTCGTGAAACAATATTAAATTAGAGAACCATTTTTGTGTATTCTCTGTTGGAACAAAGATTTTTCAAGAAAGATGGTTTATGAAAGAGAAAAAGAAGAGAGAAGAGAGAGAATTAAAAGTTTGTTATGATTCTAACTGAATCTGTTATTGCATTAAATGTGTATATATGTGTAAAAATTACAAACTAATCATCCCTTTATATAGGTGTTGTACCCCAAAATTTGCCCTCCCATAATCTCCAAAGTTTTGCCAAGCATCACCTCAAATGGTTCAAAGTTTACTCAAGGGCTACACAGCCAAGCACCCTCCTAAGCCAGTCAAATTAGGGTTTTGGTTCTTGCAAGGAAGTTGAGATTTTAAAGGGCTCAATCAAGTCCCATATGCTCATATACATTGTCAAGTTTCAAGACTCACAAGGTCAAGTTGCACAGTCAAAAACCCTAATTGCTCCACAGTCAACTGCAGGGGAAAAATGGTTATTTGGCAGTCAAAATTCAAAAAATTTGGTCAACATCTTATTTTGAAGCCACAATCATCATTTGATCAAGTCTTGATCATGATTTCACAAGAATGGCTCAAAAATCATCAAGATGCAAAAGTTTCTATTTTTGGACAGTTGAAAAGTCAACTGTAACTTGACCAAGGCATAACTTTTTCATGGTTCATCAGAAAAATCTCATCCAATGCTCATTTTGAAGGGGAGGACATTTCCTACAATTCATCTTCACATTCCAAGTCCAAGAAATTCTCTCACAAAAAGTTATCAATTTCAACATTATAGGTCATTTTCAAAAGTCAACAAAAAGGAACTTTAAGTCAAAGATCATAAATTGAGATTGGTAAATCAAAATGACATGGGACAAAAGGCATTGGTTAGAGGACTTCAAGACCTTTCCAAAATGTCCAAGAACATGTTCGTATGATCAAAATTGAGCAAGATATGCATTGGAGAAGTTGGGAAATTTTTGTGAAATGGCCAAAGTCAACTATCCTTGAAACTTCATTTTTGACAAAAAAGGGCCACTTGGTTCAGCTTTTCCATGCCTCCCACGTGTCCCATGATTTATTTCAAGATTAAAAATTAATTTTTTCTATTTTTATTTAATTTTATTTGATTTAATTCATTTTAAATCTTTAAAATTCAAATAAAAATCAAGAAAATTAATTAAGGGATATCTTTTGGTTTGAATAACTTTGATACACCATAATTCACATGCCAATTTCGTGTACATCCTATTTCAAGCATAAAAATTCAAATTTGGAGCAAAAATGGCAAGTTGTTTAATGGTGGTCATGGCAAAATCAAAACTTCATTGCAAGAGTTAAGAGCTCATTATAGTGATGGATTCTTATTCAGAGACATATATGCAATTGTTCCAGACCATTCACACGACCTAGAAAACTCAGAGGCAGCATAACCAAATTGCAAAAAAATCAAGAAAAGTTCAAAACTGAAATCAGTGTTCTAGGCGAGTTCAAAGCCTATTCTTGATTCAAATACCTTGCTTGAGTCTCCAGAAACAGTTTGCAATCAAAAACGAGCATTAAAGCCACAAGAATCGTCAGAAACGGTTCAACCCTGTGTACATATTTTTTTGAATTGCATATTATGATTCATGCGCATTTGATACATGTTGTTGAGTGTTTTGTATTCACAGGACTCACATGAAGCTTATGACATGGTTTAATTGCATTGTAGCACGCTGAATCCCAAATTGCCATTAGCATATTTTAGGGTTCCTGAAGCTTTGAATTGGGGCTTTCCCATACCAGAAAAATTAAGCTTCGTGGCGCCTATGGTTGAACTCAGAAGCTCCATACGAGTTGAATGAGACCCTCGCGCCCTTTTTATATGAACTAAGCGCCTAGTCGCTATTTTTTGCAGTGCCATTTTGTGGGGGTTTGAAACCCCCGCTATTTGTCTGTATTTTTTGTTTCAGGGACGAAGAAGATGAGGCGTGGAAGCAGGCTATTGGAGGATTCAAACCACGCGCGCGCTTTTTCCTTTTTTTCAGCATATAGTGCGCTTGTTTTATATTATGTTATTTTCTTATTATTATAACAAACGTGTATAAGTGATGCAGTGGTTGGAGATGTGGTTTGCAATCTTTGGGGCCTGGGTTCGATCCCAGGTCCCCACCAAATTTCATATTATTTTTCTTCCTATGCTTGTGTGCAGCGTTCCAACCATACTCCACCATGGGCTCCCCTCCATCCAAACGCCATGTGTCCTCAGAAGCAGATCCAAAGGCCCAGAAAGCAAGAACACCATGTTCCTGGTCAACAGCGCTCCACTCAATTCCCAGAGTCAACAGGCTTTGTGCAAAATGGGCCTCACAAATTCCATACACCCTCATTCCTGGCCCAATACCCCCCATGGTTCTTGCATTTTTTTTCTTTTCTTTTTTTATTATTTACTAATTATATTTATTAACTGTTATTATTTAATTAACTCATAACTAATTTTTCACAATAAAATTCAATAAAAAAAATTAATACTTTATTAATTTAAGTAATTATTTTGTAAATAAAATATTAACAACTAAAATAGTTTAATTAGGCAATTTTAACTTCTTTTCTTAATAATTAAAATAGATTTAGAATTAGGCAAAATTAACTTTTAATTTTATTTCTTTTATTTCATAAAAAACATAAAAAATACAAAAAAAAAAACATTTTTCCTTTAATAAATTAATTAATTAGATTAGGCTTTATTTAATTAATTGCATATAATTCAAAAAAGACAAAAAATTCAATTTCTTTTCTTAAAAGGGTCAAAACCCTTAGAACGTTCCCGATTAATTTTTATTCGCGCGCATTTTATTTTTATTATTATGTAACTGTCTCCAGATATGTAATAGTTAAATAGGAATTTTATCGCTTTATTTAATTTCTCGTACTTATTTACCAAAACGGGTCTTTGTTTTTGGCGATGTATAGACCCGCGCCTTGTAATAGTTAGATTTATCTTTCCGCAATTTACTTTTCGCACTCCTAACTGTTAACAATGCATGAAAGAATGTATGTAAATAAAATCAATCCGTAGCTCACAAATAACATACAAGATAACCTTAACTGAAAAACAACACACAAAGCACATGCCACTTCTTAGGGTACGCCTCACTGGTTGCCTCGAACGTGGTCATCAAGTATAGGACGTCTTAGAGGTCGCCCTTTGTCTAAAGATCCAGTTGCCTCGAAACGGTTGCCTCGGATAAAAGGATCTAGGACATTAGGGTTACTTCTAAGGTGTCCTACCATTGCTTCGGTGACCACACATGTCCCGATAATCGAATTGACCCGAACACCTCCAACGATGGTGCTACCTACCTCTCAATGGTGGGATAGCACTATCTAAAGGAATCTTACACAGCTTAATTCCTTAGAGTAGGTAGATTCTCGTAGGTACTTGCTCTTTTCAAACAAACAAAACAACTTTTCACACTTCACACTTTCTAAAAGTTTTCAAACAAAACACTTCATACACTCTTGAGGACTGATACAAGAGTTATTTAGAAGTTTTCTAAACGAAACTTTTTCAAAAACCACACACACTTGAAAAGCAAACAAATTTTGAAAACATAAGAGCAAGTACCTAAGAGCCCGTGGATAACCACGGATAGAAAGGGTGCTAACACCTTCCCTTTCTATAAATCTACCTCCCGAACCGAGAAACATTCTCGAATAAGGAATTTTGCTGTGCTTTTGTCCTTTCCATGTTGGAGAACATAAAAGACGGTGGCGACTCTTGCTTACCGCGACATTTCGCGAAACCAGCTTAAAGAACAGTCAGTTCTATTTCCACCGATCACGGAACTGGCGACTCTGCTGAGGATCTTAATAAGTGAGGTGTACCTTAGGAATAATTCATCATCATGTTTTCAATTGCTTGCTTTGCTTGATTTAATATTGTGGGCCTGTTTTGGGAGTTTCATAAGATCCTAACCCGGATCTGGGGGATACCTCTTAGAAAGTAGCAACAAACTGTGAGGGAATTGTGCGGGGTATACCGACACGGTTGAAACAGTTTGCTACGTTGATGTGGCACCTTGGTGAGTACCGGTGTGATACGGTGGGAGAACTGACTATGGTTTTGCGTTTGTTTTCGCAAATGTTTCGGTTGAGCAAGAGTCGCCACCGACTTTTTATTTTATCCTAAGGAAAGGTTTAAAAAGCACAGCAAAAACCTTTGAGATTTTTCTTGGGTTCGGGGAGTAGATTATAGAAAGGGAAGGTATTAGCACCCTTTCTATCCATGGTTATCCATGGGCTCTTAGGTACTTGCTTAGATCAACTTGCCTTGGTTTTCAATTGTTTGAAATGGTGCTTGGTGTGTGGTTTTTGAAAATGTTTTGAAAAGATGCCTTGTATAGGCTACCCTTGTAACAATTCTTTACTCGAATGTTTTACAAAAGGTGTTTTGTCTTTAGAAAAGATGTTTCAAGTTTTTTTTGAAAGTTGGTTTTGAAAGTGTTTGTGAAGTGGGTTTTGAAAATAGGCAAGTGTTTTCTTGGCAAATTGACAAGTACTTAAGAGTTGTCTACCCTAAAATTTTCTCAAAGATTTTTGTTATGTTTTAAACCTTTTGACAATTTTGTTCCACCATTACATTTGGTGGACAATCTTGTATTAGGAGGTGAAAGTGACGGGCGCGGGTCATCGTTTAGACCATAATTACAATAGTGTTAAATGTCTTTGGGCGATTTTTCTTTAAAAGGGACTTGATCATTCATTTAGGCAACATTTTGAGGGACTATGATCATTTGATTGTTTGTTTTACCCAAAGAAATTCAACATACAATATGGTCCAATTTATTTGAAGGCAACAAAGTGGAATACCCTAGGGGTGCAAGTGTGAAATGTGTTGTCCATTTTCATGCTTTTTTGTCTTGTATTAGGTCAAACTATTTTTTTGTTCATTTTATTCGCATGCAAACCCTAACTCTAGCATAGTATATTTAGAAAGCGATAAAGTGCGAAATTTAAATTCCTACACTATTACAACACAATAATATGGGGAGGGGGGTACAATGTCTCAAATGGGGTATATTTAGACAAGAATTTAAACCTAACTATTACATCATTTTTTTTTTGAATATTCACAAGACAAATAATTGTATAATTAAATGGAAATTGAAATAAATATGCAAAAATATAAAAAGGGAATTTTTATATGTATGCAAAAAAAGATATTATTTATGTGAAATAAAAAGAGAAATAACAAGGTATTATTTTTGGAGTATTTTCAAATTTAGGGCAAAACCCTAATTTTTTAATCAAAAAGGGATATTAATCAATTAATTCATATAATAACTATTATTTACATACAAAAATAAAATAAAATATAGTACATTTGTAAAAAGGGCATTTTTTAGTATTAAATATTAAAAAATAAAATATGTACATTTTTTGGTATTTTTATCTTAAGCATATTAATATATATCTATATATTTATATTATTTACAAAATGTATATTATATGTATTAGTTAATAATATTTAATATTTAAATAAAAAAGGTAATTTTCTATAAAATATTTTCAGGAGGTAAAAATAAGATAAAATGTATATAAAAATATATTTGTACTATCTTAATATTTTAAACAAAAAGTATATATATATATATTTATCTATTTATGTAGAAACTAAAGAAACAATCAAATAAATACTTAATAAATTCAAAAAATGATGAGAAAAATATTTTTATATTTTTAATATGCTGAGAAAAAATAAATGAGTCAGTTAAAAAAAGAAAAAGTCAAAAAACATTAAAAATGAAGCAAATGGGCTCAGGGGTGCAAAACAAAAAAAGTGGTGTGAATAAGAAAATTGCTCAGGCCCAGCCCAAGAAGACATTGTCTTCAACCTTCAGCCAAAAACAATTCAAAAACGTGCGCCCTGTTCTTGATATTCTAACTCCTGATTCCTGGCTTGTTAATAAAAACTCATAACATAAAAAATATTCAGCATTAAGAGACGAATCCAACCATATGCAGAACTTGATCTAACTCTCTAAGATGAGGGAGAATTTCTCCTCCCCCAAATCCTAACCTAGATTTTCTGCCATTTTTAAACCTCAAATTCTCACAGCTCAAGCAAAAGAAATGAAAAGTAAAAACATGTACATGTTCAGTGGCATGAGTAGAACATGGTTTATTCACAAACTTAGAGCTAATGATGCTTGATAAGAGAGATAGAAGTTCACCAAGATACCTGTTCAGCTGAAGTTCTATCTGGCAATGAGGGAGCTTTCAGTGCAAGGTGATGATTGGAAAAGCTTCCTTGAGGTCCAGGGATGCTATTCCAATGTTTACTTTGTCTTGAAAGCTTCTGAATCGTGCTAGAGCACTTCACCTGCAAAACAAGAAACTGAAAATGGTGGAAGTGGTTAGAGGGATTACAGGTCGTGTCTCAAGTCATGGTTAGCTTGCATAGATGCTAGGGAATGTGTGTGAACTGGTTTGGGCAAGAGAGCTTGAGGGAAATGGGAGATGGCACTCAAACTGCAGGCCTGACCCTGTTTTTGCAGTTTGAAGATGATTCTGAGATTGGGAGTGTTTGAGAGGTGTTAGGGTCGTGCAAAAGCTTGGTTGAGATGTCTTGAGTATGTTTGATAAGTTCACTTAAGGGTTTGTGAGCTGATATGAGAGTTGTTGTGAGTTATGATGTGTTTCTTACACTTTAAGCAAGCAATGGTTCCTTTGTGCCTCTAGCCTGTACAGGCCCTCATACTATGCTGCATAATCCCTCCTTGATCAGTGTGATTAACACATAAACTTGTGCCAATTAGATATGGACTGTACTTCTTGGATTTGTAATTGGACATAAAGTGAAACTTTTGCAAAAATGGATATAATGCTTTTTCCAATTTGGGATTAATCCATCATACAATGCTTTAACTCATGAAGCAAGGTCTTAGCACAATGAACATGCATTAAATTATTGAGTGTTGGATGGTTTTAGGACCTGTAATCAAGGGGCATGCTGGTTTGAGAAGTTTGCACAAATTATGAACATGAAAAATAGCCAACTCAAAAGTGAGTTTTTGCCAAATTGTGAAATTCGAATCTCTCAAGTCATGAGGTTGTTTGATGAGTTCTTGGACATTTTGGAAAGCTTGGAATGTGTACTACAATCCATATTTGAAATTCAAACTGAAATTCCAAGTGGAAGTGTATGGAAAATAGCCTTGAAGTGGGGTAGAAAACCTTGTCAAAATAGGTCAAAAACTCACTAAGTTAAGAATGGTTTAGTGCCCTTATTCAAAATTTGTAACTTGAGATACAAGCCTCAAATGGGAAAACTTTGTGAATCAAAGTTGTAGATTATGCAACAAGCTACAACTTTCATGTTTTGACTTTTGTTTGAATCCAAATGGATCTTGGTGAAAAAGTGGGGCAAAGTTGGGAAAAAATTAGGGTTTTTTATAACTTAGAAAAATTCTAAGTTATGAAAAATTCTAATTTCTAACCCTAATTTGCATTTTGTGATTTCTTGGTGAACAAGTTTCATGATTTGGCATGTTTTGATGAAAAATGAATCTTGACTCTTGATTTTGACCAAAAAGTCAAAGTTTGACTTTTCAGTATACAGTCAAAATTGATCAATTGACTGGGAAATTCAACTGTCAATCTTGTGTACTTGGGATCTTTTGAGTTGGTTGAACATGCCAAGATAATTCCATGGGGTTATTGAGTCCATATGTGAGCTTGATTTTCCATTGGTTGGGTCAAACAGTCAAAAATTGCCTTTGTGCAGTCAAAACCCTAAAAATGACCATTTTGCCCTTTTGGTGATCTGATCAAATTTCTTATGGAATTGTGATCCAAACTTGATCAAATGGTCCATATGAGTTCATAATGTTGATGTGGGTCAATTTTCATGAGGTTTGACTGTCAATTGGCCACAGTTGACTTTTTCCCCAATACAGTTGATTTCTAGGTCAACTGTCCAATTGACTGGGCAAAACTTGGAACTAAGGCTTGAAACTTGGTGAGGATAAACTTGGGGGTCCAATATTAAGCATGAAAGTCATCTTAGGCATTTTAGGTCAAAACATCTTTGTGCAAACATAAACCCTAATTTGGGTCCACAGTGCAAGGAGAAGTCTTGAGCAGATGAAACCCTAACTGGATCTTGGGCTTCAAAGGTTTTGTGATGAGAAATCATTGAGAAATGGGAGGGAAAATTTTGGGGTACAACAACCGGTAACCCTTGAGTCAAGTCAAGGAGAGTACGGGGCCGCCGCGTGGTGTCGTGAAGCATCAACTGACCTTAGGAACCTTACTTGACCATCCTGGCCTCTTTAGGGGTAGTGAGATGACTGACTTTGGTACAGTCCGAAGTTGGTAGATACTCGATACTACACTCATTGAGGGTTGTTTTCTTGGAATATTTTGGTCGCCAGTTCAGTGGCTAAATCAAAACAATGAACACAGAAAACAACCCTATGATATTGAGCTCCTTAGAACCCGGTTACTTTTGATAGGACAGGTTTTGAGCCCACCAACTTCAAGAGGGTAGTACCCCAAACTTCATGCTGGCCTAAACTCTAAGGGTTCTCTGTGTGACTTGTGTGCCTTCAAACTCGATTACTTGTACATACTTGTTATCTAACAACATGGGTTCCTTGCAGGTTTTGTTTACAGTCCTTAATTGGGACTCATTACAGGGCCTACTTACATCACTCCATGCATAGCATAACATCATACCATTGCATACATCATGCATAAGGACTAACCCATTTCAAGGATCTCAAGGGGTTGTGATGCAGGTCATGATGAATCGAATTGTCTAGCAAGGGGCAAAGGGGTTTTATTTTCCTTTAGCCAAGGTTAATGATTTGGGTCAGGGGCTATGACCCACTCGATATGGTGAGCCTTGACTCTTGAAGAAGGACTCTCATCAACATGAAGTCCCTTCCATCAAGCTACAAAATTCAAATTCTAACAAGTTTCTCTGTTTACCCCGCGAGATCCTTGAAAACATCGCATGCATACATACATATCATTGCATTACAGGTACTCTTTTCCACAGGTTGCTTAATCTTATTCGCTGTTTATTTCAGCCATCATCATGAATCCTGAATCATCCAATGAACAAGCTATCAAGGCCCTCCAGGCCCAGAACGCCCAGTTCCAGGAGCTGGTCATGAGCTTAGCACAAGGACAACAGGAATTGAAGACTTTGCTTTTGAAGAAAAATAAGAAGAGGACTGTTTTGTTCAACCCTAGACGCAGATCTGGGAATACACTGCAGAATGAAGCTGAGCGGACTACTCCATCTGTTGGGGAAGGCAGTCACCAAGAGGGAAGGGTTCCTAGTCCCGTAGTCTCTGACACCGAGACAGATTTCAATAATGAACAGTACCCTCCTGCTGAGGACAGGTACAAACATCTGGAGGACCGGTTAAATGCTATGGATATTCAACGGGTGCCTGGGTTGGACTTTGGGGACCTAGGTTTATCTTCTGGGGTGGTGATCCCTCACAAGTTCAAGGCACCTGCCTTTGTAAAGTACGATGGGGCTTCCTGTCCTAAGCTGCACCTCCGTTCATACGCAAGGAAGATCCAGCCCTACACGGCAGACAAGAATCTATGGATCCATTTCTTCCAGGAAAGTCTTTCAGGGACTCAGCTCGAATGGTTCTATCAGTTGGATGGAACCAGTATTCGTAACTGGGAGGACTTGGCAATTTCTTTTTATAAGCAGTATCAGTATAATGCCGACCTCGCTCCTACACGTACCCAACTCCAAGGTATGTCACTAGGGACGGGTGAAGGATTCAAGGAATATGCGCAAAGGTGGAGAGACCTGGCTGGAAGGGTGCAGCCACCTTTGACTGACCGTGAGCTCGTTGACATGTTCTTGGGGACCCTGTCTGTCCCTTCTTTAACCATCTGATTGGGAATTCTTCTGTTGGATTTACAGATTTGATCTTGACCGGGGAGAGGATAGAAGCTGGTATCAAGTCTGGAAAGATACAAACCGGTGACTCCTCAAACACTGAGAAGACACCATCCAAGAAGGAATCTAGTGCTGTCAACGCGGTGGTTATTTCAAAACCGGCCGGTGCTCCTCAACATCGCAACCAACAAAGGGAAGAGAGACCTAAAAGGAAATTCACTCCCCTCGGCATGACCTTGTCCCAGATATTGCCACAGCTGCTGGAGACCAAGTTGGTAACTCTAAGGGACCCTCCTAAGAATCCCAACAGGACACCTTCAAGGTATAACCCCAACGTTCGCTGCGCCTATCATTCTGACAGCTCGGGACATGCTACAGATTATTGTTGGACTTTGAAAAACAAGGTTCAGCATCTGATCGACACAAAGGAAGTCCAGTTCGACTCTCCAGAGACTCCTGATGTTACCACTGCTCCCTTGCCAAAATATGGCTAGGATTGGAAATTTTTTGTTCATTCGAATGTTCAAGTTGTATTTTTCTTTGATTGTTCAAAACATTGTATTCATGTCAAACGTTGTATTTCATTAATGCATTACACATGTCTGTTTTGAAGTAATTATTTCGTACTTACTATATGCAAACTGTTTTCATATTTTTGTGATAATCAACTCTCAATTGATAATTCTAAGCCTCTTGAGGGAGGATGACGAAAACGATACCACGATCTCTACAGTATGCTTTTGAACAGACCCCGCTGATGAGGTACAGGCATTGTTTCAATTCCTAAAGACTGGAGTTATAAGGAAGATAATCCCTCGTCAACCCCTTCGAGCCAAAGAAGTAGGAGTTTTTCTTTTCGAAAATTAAAACCCTTAATCATAACCTGGGGCAGGGTAGTTCTCTCAGTTGATCCAAGTGCACAGCGAACGACATCAAAGAAGTCCTTACAAAGCAAAAGACGATGATGGTTCCCTATAATCATAAGGACAGACAGTCATTATCTATCAAAATAAAAGCCCAATAAGTCAAAACCTATGAAGGAGACTTACAAAACTGGGGCATCCCGCTGACTGTAAATACAAAAAAGAAACAGTTCAGGCAAAAAACAGGGATAACAAAATTAAAAAAAAAAAGAGAAAGAGGTCCTACAAACCCTCAACAAAAAAAAGAACTGACTGCCTGGCCAAAATAAACTGTCAATATCCGAACCATCACCGGTATATCAGAGCAAAGACTCAAACAAGGTCTAACGCACGATCAGCTGAGTTTAGGTTGAAGAACATCACGAAGAACGGGTGGGTACAAATAAAATTTGAGCCTTTATCCTTTGTTTCTTAAACCGTGAACCAGGCCATGTTATAACCCTTAAAAGTCCTAGCTGAAGCATGGGTTAGTTCGAAAGCATACTGTTACCAAAGGTATCCTGACTCCTTAAGGCTCGCTGTAAAATCTTGAGTTGACATCACATGTTACATAATTTGCTTGTTTTACTGAAAAAATGCATTTTCAAAAACTTCAAGACAGACATAAGCTTTGCATTTTTAATATAACATTGCTTGCATATGACTATTTGTTTGAACAGCATAGAAGTTCGCACGACGAATGTTTAATGAACAAAAGCACCTCCAAGCAAGGGGCATGGCATGATCATTGTCCATCATCTGGGGCAGTTAAGTCAAGATTCAGAGAATCTCTCAAAAGGCCAACCAGATTGGGGAAAATCTCCATCTGGATCACTTGGGGCATTGGACGACCAAACGAAGATCTTCTGATGGCATGGTAACACAATGCTACTAACCGGGGGCACCTCCCTACATCCTGAGAGCACGGACATAGTCGAAAAAAACACTACGCATAAGCAAAGACCCGCTAGGTTGACACACCTAGGAAAAAATAAGGGATGAAATGAAAAAAATCTGTACACCCGGCAAGTCGAAAACCTGAAAAGGCGGCTTGGGTAAAAATGGGTATCCCGGTGGACTGAAAACCCGAAAGGGCGGTCCAGGCAAAAGTTAGGGATCAAAAGCGTACGACTATGTCCCGGCATCTTGTCACTTGCCTACCAGAAGAAGATTTGTCAATCGGCAGTCATCAAGCACCTCTACAGGTGCCTTCTCCCACAGAAGTTGGGGCAATCAGAATTGCCTAAGCAGTCCATCTGCTCTGTCCTCCAGGTATAAGGTAGTTTCAGCTGAAGAATGTAACCAAGATACCTTCACTCCCCGCAGAGTAAGACAAGACTCAAAAATTCTCCCCAAGCAGAGTTAATCCATTGTCAGCCTTAAGGAAGTTGGGTATCCCCAGAAAATCTCAATATTCCCCAGCGGAGTATACAGATGTTCCTAAGTAAGCATCCCCGGCAGTCTTAATATAAGATTGTTCCCCGGCGGAATACAGACACCCAGTGGAGCCACTTCCCCAGTACAATTCAAAAAGATTCCCCAGGAGAGTTGAATCCACCTCCCCAGTAGATTCTGGAAGCTTATCCCCAGTAGATTCTGGAAGCTTATCCCCTGCAGAGTATGAAAGCTTCTCCCCGGCTTTATTCAAAGGTTATTCCCCACCAGAGCTTATAACTGGGTTATCCTCAGCTAATTACCACGGAAAGATCGTCCTCGGTGAAGCTCTTCCTATCCCCAGCGGAGTTCATCAAATTCCTCAACATAACTTCTCAATGGAATCCCCAACGAAGTTATAACCAAATCTCAGCGAAGTATCTCTTCCCACAGAGTAATTCCCTACATAGTAATCTCTTCAACAAGTTTATTCCCCAATAGAGTCGTCTTCTCCTACCGGTTTATTCTTGCAACCATCATCCCCAGCGGAAACGAAGAACTCCACTCTTCAAACATCAAGCCCAGGATTCGATAAACTCCCGGCATCCGTCAAGGATTTATTTTCCTAAACGAGAATACATTCATAAACATCGCACCGTCATGATACATGCATATACACATCATACAATCTCATTTTATGTTGAGAACATCATCGCTTGATCCATGTCATGCATTGCATGTGACTGACCTTACCTTTCAGGAAGGATACAATTAAATGAGCAGCTATGTCAAAGAAGACAGATACAGTCGAAAGAGACCAATCCAGTCAAAGAAGACAGATTCAGTCAAAAAAGACAAGTCCAGCTAAATCCCAAAGGTTTTTCTGATGCTCATCCAGTCAAAGAAGACAATTCCAGTTAAAATTAATTCCTAAAGTCGTTGTAGACACCCTTCGTTGTAGACACCCGTCAATATAGACACCCGTCAATATAGACACCCGTCAATATAAACACTCGTCATTGAAGACAACTCGTCATTGAAGACAACTCGTCATTGAAGACAACTCGTCATTTAAGACAACCTCGTCATTGAAGACAACTCGTCATTGAATACAACTCATCATTGAAGACAACTCGTCATTGAAGACAACTCGTCATTGAAGACAACTCGTCATTTAAGACAACCTCGCCATTGAAGACATCTCGTCATTGAAGACAACTCGTCATTGAAGACAACCCGTCAGTATAGACACCCGTCATTGAAGACACCTCGTCATTGAAGACTACTCGTCATTTAAGACAACCTCGTCATTAAAGAAATCTCGCCATTGAAGACAACTCGTCATTGAAGACAACCCGTCAGTATAGACACCCGTCATTGAAGACACCTCGTCGTTGAAGACTACTCGTCATTTAAGGCAACTCGTCATTAAAGACAACTCGTCATTGAAGACAACTCGTCATTGAAGACAACTCGTCATTGAAGATCACTCGTCGTTAAAGACAACCCGTCCATGAAGATAACCCGTCCAAAGAGACAACTCGTCAAGAAAGACAAAACCTCCTCTGGTTCGGTTAAACCCCAAAGATTTTTCTGAGATAACCTGTCAGTAGAGACAACCCATCAACCTTTTGAAGTTCCAGATTAGATACCTGTATCTAGCCAGGGCATGTCTGTGAGCGACTGAGTGAAGATCGACCCCTGTAACAGGCCAGGTAATTGTCTTTCTTTCTCAGGTACGCAAGTTCTCGCTAAGGAATCTCTTACGCGATCGACACCTAGATGGCATCTATAAGCCCATCCTCCCATTACAGTTCCAAATGGCATCTATAAGCCCATTCCCGACAAGGTTCTGTCACATTTCCAGATGGAATCTATAAGCCCATCCTCCAATCCATCATCTCTCCAAATGGCATCTGTAAGCCCATTCCCGCCATCACACTGCTAATACTCTACTAGGTGAGTGCAAATTTCTGGGCACTCTAGTGTTCAATCATCTTCCACCTTCGGATCACGAAAGGCACACAAGCCAATCTACATCCTCAGGTATAAGAAGATTGAACAGGGGCAACTGTTGTACCCCAAAATTTTCCCTCCCATAATCTCCAAAGTTTTGCCAAGCATCACCTCAAACGGTTCAAAGTTTACTCAAGGGCTACACAGCCAAGCACCCTCCTAAGCCAGTCAAATTAGGGTTTTGGTTCTTGCAAGGAAGTTGAGATTTTCAAGGGCTCAATCAAGTCCCATATGCTCATATACATTGTCAAGCATCTACATGTCAAGTTTCAAGGCTCACAAGGTCAAGTTGCACAGACAAAAACCCTAATTGCTCCACAGTCAACTGTAGGGGCAAAATGGTCATTTGGCAGTCAAAAGTCAAAAATTTTGGTCAACATCTTATTTTGAAGCCACAATCATCATTTTATCAAGTCTTGATCATGATTTCACAAGAATGGCTCAAAAATCATCAAGATGCAAAAGTTTCTATTTTTGGACAGTTGAAAAGTCAACTGTAACTTGACCAAGGCATAACTTTTTCATGGTTCATCAAAAAAATCCCATCCAATGCTCATTTTGAAGGGGATGACATTTCCTACAATTCATCTTCACATTCCAAGTCCAAGAAATGCTCTCACAAAAAGTTATTAATTTCAACATTATAGGTCATTTTCAAAAGTCAACAAAAAGGCACTTTAATTCAAAGACCATAACTTGAGATTGGTAAATCAAAATGACATGGGACCAAAGGAATTGGTTAGAGGACTTCAAGACCTTTCCAAAATGTCCAAGAACATGTTCATATGATCAAAATTGAGCAAGATATGCATTGGAGAAGTTGGGAAATTTTTGTGAAATGGCCAAAGTCAATTATCCTTGAAACATCATTTTTGACAAAAAGGGCCCACTTTTCCACTTGGTTCAGCTTTGCCATGCCTCCCACGTGTCCCATGATTTATTTCAAGATTAAAAATTAATTTTTTCTATTTTTATTTAATTTTATTTGATTTAATTCATTTTAAATCTTTAAAATTCAAATAAAAATCAAGAAAATTAATTAAGGGATATCTTTTGATTTGAATAACTCTGATACACCATAATTCACATGCCAATTTCGTGTACATCCTATTTCAAGCATAAAAATTCAAATTTGGAGCAAAAATGGCAAGTTGTTTAATGGTGGTCATGGCAAAATCAAAACTTCATTGCAAGAGTTAAGAACTCATTATAGTGATGGATTCTTATTCAGAGACATATATGCAATTGTTCCAGACCATTCGCACGACCTAGAAAACTCAGAGGCAGCATAACCAAATTGCAAAAAAATCAAGAAAAGTTCAAAACTGAAATCAGTGTTCCAGGCGAGTTCAAAGCCTATTCTTGATTCAAATACCTTGCTTGAGTCTCCAGAAACAGTTTGCAATCAAAAACGAGCACTAAAGCTACAAGAATCGTCAGAAACGGTTCAACCATGTGTACATATTTTTTTGAATTGCATATCATGATTCATGCGCATTTGATACATGTTGTTGAGTGTTTTCTATTCACAGGACTCACATGAAGCTTATGACATGGTTTAATTGCATTGTAGCACGTTGAATCCCAAATTGCCATTAGCATATTTTAGGGTTCCTGAAGCTTTGAATTGGGGCTTTCCCATACCAGAAAAATTAAGCTTCGTGGCGCCTATGGTTGAACTCAGAAGCTCCATACGAGTTGAATGAGACCCTCACGCCCTTTTTATATGAACTGAGCGCCTAGTCGCTATTTTTTGCAGTGCCATTTTGTGAGGGTTTGAAACCCCCGCTATTTTTCTGTATTTTTTGTTTCATGGACGAAGAAGATGAGGCGTGGAAGCAGGCTATTGGAGGATTCAAACCACGCGCGCGCTTTTTCCTTTTTTTCAGCATATAGTGCGCTTGTTTTATATTATGTTATTTTCTTATTATTATAACAAACGTGTATAAGTGATGCAGTGGTTGGAGATGTGGTTTGCAATCTTTGGGGCCTGGGTTCGATCCCAGGTCCCCACCAAATTTCATATTATTTTTCTTCCTATGCTTGTGTGCAGCGTTCCAACCATACTCCACCATGGGCTCCCCTCCATCCAAACGCCATGTGTCCTCAGAAGCAGATCCAAAGGCCCAGAAAGCAAGAACACCATGTGCCTGGTCAACAGCGCTCCACTCAATTCCCAGAGTCAACAGGCTTTGTGCAAAATGGGCCTCACAAATTCCATACACCCTCATTCCTGGCCCAATACCCCCCATGGTTCTTGCATTTTTTTTCTTTTCTTTTCTTTTTTTATTATTTACTAATTATATTTATTAACTGTTATTATTTAATTAACTCATAACTAATTTTTCACAATAAAATTCAATAAAAAAAATAAATACTTTATTAATTTAAGTAATTATTTTGTAAATAAAATATTAACAACTAAAATAGTTTAATTAGGCAATTTTAACTTCTTTTCTTAATAATTAAAATAGATTTAGAATTAGGCAAAATTAACTTTTAATTTTATTTCTTTTATTTCATAAAAAACATAAAAAATACAAAAAAAAACATTTTTCCTTTAATAAATTAATTAATTAGATTAGGCTTTATTTAATTAATTGCATATAATTCAAAAAAGACAAAAAAATTCAATTTCTTTTCTTAAAAGGGTCAAAACCCTTAGAACGTTCCCGATTAATTTTTATTCGCACGCATTTTATTTTTATTATTATGTAACTGTCTCCAGATATGTAATAGTTAAATAGGAATTTTATCGCTTTATTTAATTTCTCGTACTTATTTACCAAAACGGGTCTTTGTTTTTGGCGATGTATAGACCCGCGCCTTGTAATAGTTAGATTTATCTTTCCTCAATTTACTTTCCGCACTCCTAACTGTTAACAATGCATGAAAGAATGTATGTAAATAAAATCAATCCGTAGCTCACAAATAACATACAAGATAACCTTAACTGAAAAACAACACACAAAGCACATGCCACTTCTTAGGGTACGCCTCACTGGTTGCCTCGAACGTGGTCATCAAGTATAGGACGTCTTAGAGGTCGCCCTTTGTCTAAAGATCCAGTTGCCTCGAAACGGTTGCCTCGGATAAAAGGATCTAGGACATTAGGGTTACTTCTAAGGTGTCCTACCATTGCTTCGGTGACCACACATGTCCCGATAATCGAATTGACCCGAACACCTCCAACGATGGTGCTACCTACCTCTCAATAGTGGGATAGCACTATCTAAAGGACTCGTACACAGCTTAATTCCTTAGAGTAGGTAGATTCTCGTAGGTACTTGCTCTTTTCAAACAAACAAAACAACTTTTCACACTTCACACTTTCTAAAAGTTTTCAAACAAAACACTTCATACACTCTTGAGGACTGATACAAGAGTTATTTAGAAGTTTTCCAAACGAAACTTTTTCAAAACCCACACACACTTGAAAAGCAAACAAATTTTGAAAACATAAGAGCAAGTACCTAAGAGCCCGTGGATAACCACGGATAGAAAGGGTGCTAACACCTTCCCTTTCTATAAATCTACCTCCCGAACCGAGAAACATTCTCGAATAAGGAATTTTGCTGTGCTTTTGTCCTTTCCATGTTGGAGAACATAAAAGACGGTGGCGACTCTTGCTTACCGCGACATTTCGCGAAACCATCTTAAAGAACAGTCAGTTCTATTTCCACTGATCACAATAGGCAAACAATGCCCGGACCCAATACGACTCACTATGTTATATCCCATACTTAATTTTGATTAACTACATAGTTGTTATATTTGACTCTATCAAGTACATCTTACAACATATTTCACTAGCTATTCGACATACACCATCACATCAATTTTGATAGAACAAGAATTACACATTCTAACACACCCCCTAATTCATGTTCTCGAGACTTCTCATCCTGATGCTTCTCTTTAACTCGTTGAAACTGACTTTCTTTAGAGGTTTGATAAATATGTCAGCTAGTTGCAGTTCTGTCTTGCAATTCTTTATCTTCAGCTTCCCTTTGTTGACTTGATCCCTCAGAAAATGATATCTCCTTTCTATGTGCTTACTTCGACCATGACACATTGGGTGATTTTCCAAATTAATAACTGGCTTTTTGTCGACAAATAACTTCATCTTCTTAGGTTCCATTATCCTGAGTTCTTAGTAACATTTCGATTCATGCTGCTTGGCATGTAGCATATGATGCAACAATATATTCTGCTTCGCATGATGACAAAGCTATAATGCTTTTCTTCCTTGAACTCTAGGATATTGGAGCACCTTCGATCATGAAAATGTAGTTTGCGGTGCTTTTCTTTTCGTCTTTTAATCTCCATTGAAATCTGAGTCAGTGTGTCCATAGACTTCGACATATGTGCTGCTCTTCGACTTTGTTGGCAACAACATACCATGATCAATTGTTCCCTTTATGTATCTCAACACTCTCTTCACTACAATGAGATGACACTCTTGGGGTTTCTCCATAAATCAACTCAATAATCTGACACTTTGGGAGATATCGGGTCTAGTATTGCAAAGATATCTCAAGGATCCAATGATTTGTTTATATAGTGTCGAACTTACAAACTCATCATTTGTTTCCTCTTTTAACTTTGCTTCAGTTTCTAATGGAGTGACAACTTACTTACAGTTGCTCATATTAAACCTTTTCAGTATATCTTGGGCATATTTCTTCTAATGCAAGAATATTCCTTCTTCAGTATCTTTGAATTCAATCCCTAGGAAATATGAGAGATTCCTAAGTCGGAAATTTCAAATTCCTACATTAATTTCGACTTTACCTTCATTATCTCAGCTTCTTCTGCTCCTGTAATGAGTAAGTCATCAACATAGAGACATAAAATGATTAGACTAACACTATTGATATCATTTACATAGTCTCCATGACCAGAGACACACTTTGTGAAACCTTCTTCGATCAAGAAGCTATGTATCCTCTTTTCCAAGCTCTAGGAGCTTGCTTCAAACATAGAGATCCTTCCTCAATCTATATACCTTCGACTCCTGCCATTTGACATTGAATCCTGGTAGTTGAGTAACATAGACTTCTTCTTCCATTGGACCATTCAAAAATGTTGACTTTACATCCAACTGATGCATCTTCCATCCTCTATATGTTGTTGTCGAGACAATAACTTTTATTGTTTCTAACCTTACAATAGGCGCATACACTTCGTCGAAGTCAATACCAGGTTTTTATAGAAAACCTCTCGCCATCAATCTTGCTTTATACTTCACAATATCATAATTTGGCCTTCGTTTCACCTTGTAAATCCACTTTACATTGATTGGTTTGTTGTTGGTTCTTTCGAAAAGCTCCCAAATCTTGTTCTTCTCAATAGCTTTGAGTTTTTCTTTCATGTCTTCACACCAATTCGAATTGCTCATGGCTTCATCCAAATCAATTGGTTCTGCTTTCTCATACCCAAAAATTTTCCTACCCTTATATCTTTCCATCTGGTTTATTGCATTGCATTTGCATACTTACCATTAGGTCATATTCATTGTTGCACTCATGGGATCAAGGTATTCTTGTCTTCATGGTCTTATTCAAGCAATATAAGATGGTTGTATTGTAAATCAGTGTGAGGAGGGTCTCATATCCTCTCTCTTTTGTTCATTTAAGCTACCAAGGCTTCTCATACCTCAAGACATCTCAAACATCTCATTGATTCTTTGTGTCATCAGAGAATTGAAGATTTGCGAGTATTGTGAAGAGAATCACATTTCTCCTATCCATTGGTTTTTGTACTAGGGTTTTGATTAGTGAAGTATGTGACATCTTTCTTGAGAAAATTCTTGAAGCATTGGCATCATGAGTATTATCTTAGTACACAAGACATCTTGGTTCGAAAGATCAACAATGAAGATTAGGGTTTCAATCCTTTGTGTGTTTGAGTATGGAAAGAATCAAGGTTTATACCATTATTCAAGATTCAAGTTCAATTACAATTTCATTTCAACTTTACAAGTCTTTTACAAATGGAAATGTTTTTGTACAAGGTCCAATTTGAACATTTTGAATTACACAAGTTTTTGGTAATGAAGTAACTTAGATACTTTGTACCTAAGTTACTTCAATACAAGAGCGAAGATTGAAGAGATTCAAGCATTTCATTGGATTTATTGAAGGTTCAACTTTGTCAAAAAGAATATTGAAGTACAGATTCCAATTTTGAACTCTTTATTCCACAAGTTTGAAATGGAATTTATAAGGAGTACTTGAAGATTTAAAATAGGCACTTGAGAAGAATAAAATAAGTGTTACATGGATTTGGAATGTAATTCAAAATTTTAAGATAATTTGAGATTTCATGTTATTCCTTATTCAAGTTGAAAATTCCACATAAAGAAAATTCAAAGATTTCTTTTGGTCTTCAATTTGTTTTCATCAATAATTTCTAATAAGCTATAATGCTTGAACTTAAAAAAGAAAGAGTACACTTGATGCTAATATATCTCAAGTTTGATTGCGAGCACATTTCAAAATACTCAAAGTTTCATATTACTACATCAATTTCAAAGTTACAAGTTTTATTTATAATGGAGAATATGTTCTAAAGTTTTGAAAGTTCTACAAAGTTTCCTAAATCCTAATTTGTAAAGCTTTTATGTTCTCTTCAAGCTATCAAGTTCTTCACGCCAAGATTCACCATTTCTCTTCAAGCTTATCAACGATTTCCTCTTGTATTTACCTTGCCGATTTCCATTTTTCTCACACCATCTATAATACAGTGGGAGAACTGACTTGAGTGTTTTTCATTTTATCACAAATGTTGCGGATATCAAGAGTTGCCACCGACATTTCTTTTATCCAATAAAGAAAAGGGTGAAAAGAACAGAAAAGACCTTTTGAGAATTTTCTTGAGTTCGGGGGGAAGGTTATGAAAATGGAAGGTGTTAACACCCTTTTCATCTGTAGTTATCTACGGGATCTTAATTTTCTAGCTCACTTTGAAATGCTTTATGTTTGTGTAAGTTTGAAAATATTTTGAAAACACCTTAGTTCGGAAAACTTTGCAATGATTCTCGTATCATTGAGAATGTATACAAAGTGTTGGTTTTGAAAATATTTGTTGAAAGGGGATGTTTGGAAAGATGTTTGAAAATGCCAATGTAAGACAATTTTTGTAATGATTCTCGTATCGTTGAGAATGTATACAAAATGTTTGTTTTGAAAGATGTTTTGAAAGTGTGAAGTATGGACATGGTTTTGTTTGTGAGCAATTAATTGTGAGAAATCTACCTACTCAAAAAGTATTTGTTCTTTTCCTTTTCCTTTAGATAGTGCAACTTCACCATTGATTAGTAGAGAGCCTTATCATTGGATGTGACGGACAGGTGTGGGTCATCGTACAGTCATAGAAGGCAACTTGTAAGATGTTTTAGAAATTGTCATAAGGGACTAATATTGTTTACCGAAGGCAACATTGAAGGGTCATCGAGGGACTAAGATCTTTTAATCGAGGGTCTTTGCTAAAACATCCCACATTCGAGGGACATGACTGTTTTTATTCGAGGAAACAAGTGTGGATTACCCTAGAGGTGCAAGTGTGCAAAGTGTTTTGACATCAAATATATTGTCTTTGAATTAGGGTTTTCTATGGTTTAATTTTAAGTCTTGACATGCAAACCCTAATTACTAAAAATAATAAGGAAAGTGATAAATTGCAGAGTTTAAATATCCTACGCTATTACAACGCTTTGGTAATGTGGATTGTGATACGGTGGCAGAACCGACTGTTAATATTGGTTTGCATTTTGTATTTGCAAATATGCAGTAAGCAAGAGACGCCACCGACTTTTCTTTTATCCAACAAAGGAAAGGGTGAAAAGAACATAAAAAGACCTTTCGGGAGTTTTCTGAGTAAGGGGGGTAGATTATGGAAAGGGAAGGTGTTAGCACTCTTTTCATCCGTAGTTTTCTACAGGCTCTTAGATGCTTAGCTCATGTTTTGAAAATTTCTTGTGCTTTGAAAATTATTTTGAAAATGCCTTAGTGAGGCGATTTGCTTTATGATAACTCTTGTATCAGTCCTCAAGAGTGTTGATAAGGCGAATGTTTTTGAAAGTGTTTTGAAATATTTTTGTGTAGGTGCAAAAAGTTATTTTGAGAAAGCATCTAAGAACTTATCTACTTATACTCGAAAAGGTCGTTCTTTTCCTCCTAACCTCTAGACAGTGATATCCTACTATTAGTGAGTAGGTATCCCTATCGTTGGATGTGTGAAGGACAAACGTGGTTCATCGTTATGGTCATAGAAGGCAACATATAGGGATACCTTAGCAGTTCGAAAGGACTGCCATCATATATTCGTAGGCAACATCGAGGGACAAGATCATTTCTCATAGGCAACTCGAGGGACATTGAGGGACTATGATCTTTATGATGACTTTAATTGAGGGTCTTTGCTAAGGGTATCCCTACGTTCGAGGGACATGACCATTGTTTTTTCAAAGGCAACAAGTGAGGTTACCCTAGAGGTACGAGTGTGCAAATGATTCAGTTCGGTTATTTATCTTGCAATTAGGGTTTTCTATCATTCATTTTTATCTTTCCATAAAATCCTATTAATCTAAGCATTGCATAAAATATAGTAGCAGAAGGTAAAGGCAGAAATATAAACCTAGGCTATTACAGAGCTTTGGGGCAGTTACATAATAGTGAAGAGTGCAGAAAAGAAATCCTAAAACTATTACATCCCAGAAGCAATTACATGATAATGATTAAAAAAATGCGGGAAAAATAAAGCTACACTATTACAGTTGAACGCACCCTATGCACTTTATCTAGGAAAATAAAAATAAGATGAAAATAGCAAAGAAAATGTTTTGGTGATTTTTTATGAAAAACGATTTATGATAATTAATTAAATAAACCTAAAAAACCTAATTAATTTTAATTTAAAAAAATGTTAATTTTGAAAGAAGTTAATTAAAATATCTAAATCCTAATTAGTTTGAATTAAAAAAAGGTTAATTTTGAAAAAAGGGTTAATTAAAAAAACCTAAAAACCTAATTAATTTTAATTTTAAAAAAAAGAGCTTAATTTTGAAAGAAAAAAAAAGGTTAATTAAAAAAACCTAAAACCTAATTAATTTTAATTAAAAAAAGGTTTAAAAAAAAGTTTATGTGTAATGATTAATAAGAAAGAATTAAGTTTTCCAAAAAATAGATAAGAAAAGAAACATAAATGAAAAATAGGGCTAGAAAATACAAATAATGCAAATGTTAGGGGTGAGTGTTGAACCAAAAATTAAATTAAAAAAACCTAAAATTAATTATTCGAGTTTATTATGAAAAATCAAAGGTTTGTGAAAAATGTTAAATTTTATGAAAAAAGTTTTAAACAAAAAGAATGAAAATAGGTAGAAGGATATATAGAAAGGAAGAAAACCAAAACCAATAGGGGTGAGTGTTGAACTCACGCCCTTAACCTTAAGGATCACCCCCTTTATCACTGCGCCATGGTGTCGTTGGTTGTTGTTATGATCCGGCATCAACATTTTGTAATAACCCTGCATGAGACCATGTCTAAATCTTCAGCGTTGAATCTCATGAACACATTAAATAAATTACTATATCATGAAATACAAAGTAAGCAAATATATGAAATTTTGTAATGTTAAAACCGATATGGCATGTATGAATGTTTCTATATCCTTTTGATCATGGAGATCAAACCAGCCTTATCCTTACCAGAGAAGTAGTTATATGGGGGTTTGTAACAAGGATGACTTGTTTGTAGTGAGATGGGGGTTTGTAACAAAGATTTCAAAAAATTTAGGGTTCTTGAAAGTATTTGATATTTTGACAGGGTTATGGCAAATGTTTTTTCCGTCCTGTTTGTGTGAAAAGAATGAGATTATATAATAGAAATTAGAGCAAAGATACAGGCTTTGAATGTGCAATTGAGCCTCCAATAACCACAAGCAATAGTGCAGATTTTTATTCGTTCTAGGCTAAATCCCAAGGACTTAAGTGCAATTTTTGAAGTTGAAATGTGAAAACAAAATGTATACGTCATTGAGAACAAACTCCTGTCAGAAAATGGGCTCAATCGAATAAACAGTGAATTAGTTATGAATTTTTAAAGTTTCGCCTCAGACAAACTTATTTTGGGCTCCAGTGTCAACTATAATACATTCTTCAATAAAAAAATGGTATTGATCGGAGCAGAACCCATTCTCGACTTTGAAAGAAAAGTTGTATATATCTGAGTCAGTGACCTTGTGTAAAAATATGGGCCTGATCCGATAAAAATTGACCGAGTTATGAATTTTCAAAGTTTTAACCCAGATGAAATAATATTCAACATTCAGGATTTTTGGTGCGTCACGCGCACTATGGGCAAAAAACGAAGGCCTTTTGTATACATTTCAAACTCAATACTTATTGTGAAAATGTATCCAACTCAATTTTTGAAATTTTGGCACCAGAACCAGCTCAATACGATGAAAATCGACCAAGTTATGATTTTCTGAACATGACGCAAATAAACTTTTGTCACAAAATTTCTGTACGAAAATATTTGATAGATCTGCATTTTTGAAGACCTTCTGATCGAAATTGGCTTCCAGTTATGAGAGATGAAAACATAGATGACGTCAAGACGGAATTTTGGCACCGATTAACGGGTTCAAAAAGAACCACGATATTCAAGTTATGAATTTTTTAGTGTGTAAAAACTGCACTTTCAGCACACTTTTTCACCATATATCTTCGAGAAAAATCGCACATTCAGAGACCTTCTTTAAAGAATTGGCTCTCGAGCCGAACCTAAATTTGAGAATATGTTATCAGGGATATCTTGGAGAAAGAACACCCGAATATGACGCACCGGGTTGGACTTGTGAATCTTTGAACCCCGAATCGTTGCGAAACGGCGAACTGATCTTCAGCATGGAAAATACTCTGAGAACATCCATCTGTGAAATAAATGTCACTTGTAACCTTACGAAGCTTGCTAAATATACCTTGATTACATAACCATAAAACCAATTTTGTGCATGTATGTAATAATGAAATGTAAGCCAAAAAGGTCGAAATAAAGAGGGTAAATTTTGGGATACAACAGGGATACAAGTTTGTGAATAGGGAGAGAAAGCAATAAAGCCCTAATTATGTATTATAAATCATTGAATATGAATATAATGTACAAAATGTAAAGAGGAAGAAAGAAATTGTTTTTTAGGATTTTTTGATAGAAAAAGGTTTTTGTAATTAACCTAATTAAGCTAATTAAATTAATTACAAGAGAAATTAATAAACTTGAATAAGTTAAAAAAAATTAATTTAAATGGATAAATACATTAAATATAGAAACCTAAATCTAAATTAAATCAAAAGAGAATTTAATTGTTAGAAAAATATTTTTGAGATTTTATTGGTTTGAAAATAAATGTAAGAAATAAATTAAAATAAGAAGAATGGAATTAAAATATTTTAAATTTAATTATTTAAGAAAAATATATTTTTGTATTTTTGATTAAATAAAAAATACAAATAAAGAAATAAAAATAAGAAAATATAAAGAATATGAAAATATTGGGCTTAGGGTGTTGAAAAGTAAAAGAGGTGGTTAAAAGTTAGCAAAAAGGGCACTAGGCCCAAAAGTGTGTTTTTGTTGAGTCAAAAAATAAAATAAAATAATAAAGGATGGTCCTGTTAGCATGAGAAATAAAGGGGGTGAGAAGAACAAAAATTCTAGGCCCAATAGAGAAAGTCTAGCACCTGTTTGTGATCAAGTGTGGCTGATTTCTATGAGTGTACCATGGGCATGCATCATGGGGCGCTGGATTTGAATTGCTGAACATATAATGATGTTGATGTGAGGGTCATAATAGGTGCCTTATATATGATTGCATTGGATCTGAAACAAATAAATGTGAAACAAATAAAAGGGTACCACTGAGGCTCGAACCCGGGTCCCTACACACTAATGCCTTACGCGCGCTTCCTCTGCCACTAAGGTGGCTGTTTCATTCGGTCATAATATAACATGCAATAAACTTAAAACAAACTTGGTCCTGAATGTTTGAAATGGATTCATCTTTAACCTTGCGCGTGCAGAGGAACAACACCATTGTTGTGAATTCTGATCTTGTTCATTTCTCAACCATTTTCAAAATTATAAACATGAAAGTTATTCCATTTTTCACAATGAATCCAACCATATAAATAACTAAAGCTATAAATCAAATACGAACATGAATTTTGTTTGGTACCAAATAAAACCTAATTTTTTCAGAAAGGTCAAACTCAAAATTCCCATCATTCAACAACATAAATGAAAACTAAAGGCATGGTTAGCTTCAGGGCTATGATGCCTACATTTTTCATTCACAAAGTAATCATTAATGATGCTTGTAGAGAGAGTTCAAATTGAGAAAACTTACCTCAAAACTGGAAATGGTGTATGGATTTTGAGTACCCCTGGAAGTGTGGTGATGATCTGGATAACTTCACTGGACTCCTAGGAAGCTAATGCAACTCTTACTTTATGCTGAAAGTGCCTGAATCGTGCTGGAGAAGTCAAGTTGCAGAGTTGAGTCTTTGGAATTAGAGGATGGTGTAAATGAAGTTACAATTGTGTAGCAAGGGTGGGGATGAGTTGTATATGATGTATGTAAGCTTTGTGATTGACTTAGAGTGAAAACGAACGGGGGAATTAGGAGTTTGGTGTTCAAAGTCAGAAATGGCAAGTTATGGAGTTTTTTGTGAAAATTATGGTTTGAGGAAGTATGAGAGAGTTTCAAGGCTTGTTCGCTCATTCCTTAGCTTGAAAATGACTCCTCTATTTATAGAGAAAAGGTTTTAGAAGCTCTAGTAATCAGAAATCCAAGATCACATGTCATGGTTATGTGACTTGATTTTGAAGCAAACTTGAAACATCTTGTTCCAATGCATAGTACAAGGCTTATAGGGTGGTTGACAGGCTTGTAGATGTGTTGCTTCTGACTTTGATATTGTGTAAGCTCAGAAGAAACAAGTGCAAGGCTCAAGGAGAGTGGACTTTATGATTAAAGCCACTTTTCCAAAATGGAAGTGTGAACTTTCTTCCTTAAATGGCAAGTCAACTTGGACAATGCTTGAATCACTTAGACAATGGATCAAACAGTTGTGTAAACATTAAATTATTGAGTGATTTTCAAGTTTGAAGGCCTTCAAAGCAAGATTGTGCAGCATGCTTGAAGATTGATCATAATGTTCTTCATAAAACTGACCTAAAATTCAAGAATGAATGTCCAACTTATTCTCTTCGATTTTCCTAGTTCAAAAAATAATCTCTTCAAGTTATTGGACATTTTGGAAAGCTTGAAACAGTTTCTAAAACCTTCATGTTGACCACTTTGACTAAATCAACTAGGAACTTGGTGAAAAAATTGCCAATAAGTTGGGACAAAAAATCTACCTAACTTGATGAAAATTTCACTATGTGTTTTAGTAAAAATGTCATGACTTCATGAGCCTATATCTTCAAATCTAAGCATTTTTTGGACATAAAACCTAAGAAAAAGTTGTAGGATTAATCAAGATCTATAATTTTCACGTTGAAAGTTTTCCTTGAATCATCTTGCATCATGGTGAAAAATTGTCATGAAGTAGTAAAATTATCAAGGTTAAAAACACTTAGAATTTTTCTAAGTATTAGAAACATTGACTTTTTAGGGACTTTCTTGACTTTCTTGATTCTTGATGATTAAGTTTGATATTTTTGAATGTCTTGATGAATTTTGATCTTTGAAATTCAATGTTGACCAAAAAGTCAAAGTTTGACTTTTTGTGTATCAGTTGACGTTTCATTTGTTGATCCAAATTTCAAATATTAATCCATTGATCTTGAGAAATTATTTGAGCCATGAAATTAGGTTAAGATATTGTGTTTGAGTCCTTGAGATCATGCTTCAAGCCATTAGGTCATGCACTAGGTCAAAAGTCACTAACCAGTCATTCTTAGTCAAAACCCTAATTTTGACAATTTTGCCCCTTTGGTGATTTGAGTGCTTTTCTTGAGGCATCGTGATAAACCCTTGATCCATTGATGAATATAACCTCAAAATGTTGATATTGGCTAAAAATCATGAAGTTTGACTGTATATTGACCATAATTGACTTTTTACCTAATATAGTTGATTTTCAATCATCTGAGCAAATTTGTGATGCAAGCTTGGAACTTGGTATGAGAAATCTTGGAGACCTATAATGAACCACGAAAGTAACTTGAGGCATTAAAAGTCCATTTATCCTTGAGAAAATCAAAACCCTTTTGGACTCAGAGTTTAGGAAGTGAGCTTGTCTGATCAATTCTTGAGAAATCTTGAGCCTTTGAGATCTTTTGTGAGAAATGTCTTGAGAAAAGAGAGAGCAAATTTTGGGGTACAACAGTTGCCCCTATTCAATCTTCTTAAACCTTAAGAGTTAGATTGGCATGTCTGTCATACCCCAATTTTTGACCGAAGATCCCATTTTTATTTTTGCATTTTTAAACATAAGTCAAGGTCACGAAATACGGTCGGTTTTAACCTCTCACCTTTGAGCTTTGACTATGCGAAGATTGTCAAGTATTTTGAACATTTTTAGCCTATGTATCACTAATTTCTAATCGCATACAAAGGTGTATTTTGTTTCATGTGCAGAGACAGGTCTGAATCAAGAGCATCAGGTGTTGTGCCTCAATTAAGGTTTTGAGTCTCCCAAGCCAGAAGTACGGTTGATTGTGGATTCCCAAAGACTGATTCATCAAGGCACAACTGTTGCACCCTAAATTTCGCCCCTAATATGTTTTAGTCGCACTTTCATATCATATTTTGTTATTTGGTCACAATCATTAGTAAATATCTTCATTCATCACATTTTGCATCATTAGTCGTATTTAAGTTGACCAGAACAAGTCAGTTTAAATCAAAGTTTGCATCGTCTTTTAGTTAAAAAATACCTGACATTTCACTTCATGCATTTTTATCTCTTTACTCGTTTCTTGCATTGCTCCAAGTTGTTTATATATCAATAATATTAATATTTCGATTTTACATACAGAATGTTAAAAACGATTCGGTATTGTGCGAAAAATTAGCGAGAAAAATATTTCAAGTTTTCACCTTTTACTGATCATTTTATGAATCTGAGTTTCGCGTAGATAATGACAGTATGCTCGCTTCATTTTTCGGTACAGTTTGAAGTCTCGTTTTTAACCGTAAATGTTTGTTCAGCCTGATATTTTTATTCTTATTTTATTTCGATTTTGGTCAAATGAATATTTTTTTTAATTAATCTTTGAGACATGTAGTTTATTTTAATGTGTTCACTTCATTTTTTCGGTTAAATTTTTGTCCATTTTTCATCGTTTTTAGTCATTTTCAAGTCTCTATTTTTAGTCAAAAAAATTATTTTAAATTGCATTACTTTTTGCTCTTTCAGTTTTACGTTATTTTTATCATTAAAGAGCTTTTTGGTCATTAAAATTATTTTTTGAACTAAGCTTTATTTTGATTGGTTGATAGAAGTTGTGCAAGATTAATGAAAATTGGTGAACGAATCTGATTGCAAATTGAAATAATTTCTTCTTCTATTTAATAGCTCATCTCTTTCCTTTATTGACAAAAAAAAACAACACAAACAGTAATACCATCTCTCTCTCACCTTCTATTTCCTATTTATCATCACAGTAACTTCTTTAGCGACTCCCTCGCTCCAACATACAACATAGCATACTCGCTTACATCACAAACCCAATTCTCTTCTCTCTCTCTTTCTTGTTTCTTCATTCTTCTAATTTCTAACTATAATTTGGTGTATTTTCCTTTTCTATCATGGTTGTAGATCCGGTTATGATTCCGAAAATGAGAATGGAAGAAGAGTTTGCTATACAAGAAGCTGCTTCTGCTGGATTGAAAAGCATGGAGCATTTCATTCGAGTACTTTCTTCTCAAACTTCGTCTTCTTCCTCAAATCAACGTAACCGTTTGGATCTTGATTGCACAGAAATAACTGATTTCACTGTTTCAAGGTTCAAACAGGTTATCAATTTGTTGAATCATACAGGTCACGCTCGTTTTCATCGTGCACCTTCACAATCTCAATCGAAACCTGGATCTGAGAAATTAAACCTTCATCTATCTCAGTAACCACACAACTCCCAGGACCGCCCTTCTATTCACATACCCACCGTCACCGTTTTTTTAATTTGGTAAATATTCTTTTCTATTTCAATCTTCTACTTCTTTGTGTTTTGATTATATGTTTTGAGTTGTTTTAATTGAATTATAATAAATAATAATAGATAGATTCTATTTTACTTTTTTAGTAACAACAAGGTTTACGTTTGGTGAGTTAAGGGATGTTTAGTTTTATACTTTCAAAGAGTATCATTAATTAATTTTCTTATATCATTTGCTTAATTAAATAATGCTGCTAGGTGCATTTACAATTTTGTTTTATAAATCGTGACACATATATACTCCCTATGTACTAACCTTTTAGCTTTTCTTTTAATATATATTTTATTTTATTTAATAACATCACATTAATTTAGATATTTTTATATATTCATTTTATCTTATTATTTTGGTTTTCTTTAAATGTAAATAATGTAAATTTTTATTTCATTTTATCCTTCTGATACTACTAACAAGTTTGTTATTGTGAAGGTTTTCGAGAATTGTTTCCAGCATTCATTCTCGCATAGCATATCCATAATTTTTCTTCATTACCTTTTTATATGTTTTTTTCTATTTCGATTTAATATTTAGTAAGGTAAATATATAATTGTACATAATATTTTTGATTTTATATTTTACTCACTTTACATGTAAATAAAATCAGGTTATGTAAATATTTTTTCCATTGCATTGCGATTTTGAATTTTAATTCAAATTAACTTTTGAAAATCGTACGAACGCATATAAGTTTCTCCGTGCTGTTAGATTTGTTGGTATATCTCTTGTGATGCAGGGATTCTTATTTGATACCGTGAGCTTTATCCATCGCCTTTGCGCTTTATCTGATTCCTCTCCTGACACGCTTTTCTCGTATAGGATTTATTTTCACTTGATGCACTTTATCTGGTGCTTGGAGTATTATCTTACATCGGGTTTTTTTGATGTTGTCGGCTTGTGATTTATTTTCACCTAAGGTTTGATATACTCTTAGCTTATTTATCTGTCTGTGGCTTTAAATCCAAGGGAAAGAATTATTTTGTTGACTTCATGTCATCGAGTATCTAATACGATTATGTGAAATCCCTTCATACTTTTTTTTAGTTTTATTAATCTTAAGATGAATCTCCTACAAATCAATTTTTAAACTCACACCCCTTTTTAAGTCAAAACTTCGACATTAGGTTATCGCATCTTCAAAATCTCGCCAACACCTATTTTTAGCCAAACGAACCATTTTAATCAAACAAACAATTTTAACCAAAAACATATATTTCAAAAGGTTCCCGCGGAGTACCGCAGATGCATTGGGTGCTAATACCTTCCCATTGTATAACCAACCCCCGAACTCTCGATCTCTTTTAAAAACGCATTGTATTTTCATTACTTTTAAGTATTATTATACATTGCATATTTTAGGGTTTTATTTCGCTCTTTTCCCTTTTCCCTTGGAAATAATAAAGCGCGGTGGTGACTCTTGCTTATTTGCGAGTCGAGTTAGTTAATAGCTTGATCTCTAATTTTCACCGCTACAGAATTGGCAACTCTGCCGGGGAAAGATTGACCTTTTGCTGGTCCATCCCTAAGTGGGTTAAGCCTAGTTTGTTTTATCTGTTTTATCATTATTTGATTGTTTGATTATATGTTTATATTGTGGTTATTTGGGTTTTTTCAAAGGACAAGTCCTATACCCGGACTAAGTTACACTTAAGAATAGGACGAGTGGTATAGTCATGTTAACTTTGAGGGAGTAATCCCGAAGAAGGAGGCATGAAATCCCCCACTCAATGGAAGGCCCTTTTGAACGTAGTATTTGTTTACCGAGTAATTGGGAAGACATTATTATTTTTGACCTGGGAGCCAGAGAAGCTGAGAACCGTAGAACCCTAACCCATCTTGGCCTTTTAGGTGTAGCGCGGAGACTATAACAGAGTAATCCGGAAGTAGCTGTCACGTGAGGATGCACTCAGACGAGTTTCTCTTGAGAATATTGCTAATTACCGAGTAATCAGGACGTTGGTAATATCCGAAGGAGGAATGTAGACTTTGAGAACTTTTAGAACCTTGTTTTACAGGTGTCATTAAACCTTTAGTACATACCTTAGGGGTGGTCTTTACCTTTGGCTCCATGCTCGGGATGTTGAACCTTTCGACTTTGTTCGTGACCTTGCTTGGAGTTGTTGCATAGCCATGCCTTCATGCATCCATAAAACCCTTTTCACTCGACTTTCAAGGAATTTGGAAGTCTTTCTTTGTAAACATCACAAGTTTCGGAAAGCTCAATGGATCTTGGGTGTTGATGGGGTGAAAACCCTAATCCACCAAAATGGATGATTGATCTTGATGATAACTTGATCAACACTTTGACCCAATTTAAAATTCATATTCTATCTTCATACTTTGATGTTTACAACTTAATATGTTGAGTTCCTTGAAAGTCAAATAAAAACTCTCTTTTTCATATCATACATCATCCTACATTTTTTTGTTTCACTTTCAAAGGTCTTTTTCCAAGTCTTATTTTTCCTTTGGTCTCACCAGTACAACACTCGCGCTAAGAGAATAATGGAGAATATCAAGCAAGAGGTTTTCAAACTCCGTAGAGAGATGACTAATTTGAAAGCTAGTATGGAGCACTTAACTGGTTTGGTAGAAATTTTGGTTGCCGCCCAAGTCAATCCTTCTAGGAGGGAAGAAGCGATGATAAAAGTCTTCACTGAAACTCTAAAATCATTCTCTCATGAGAAGGTGATGGTTAATTCACCTAATGACTTTCCTGACAAGGTGAATATGGGAGTGCGTCTAGAAGAAGATGTCTGAAAGGGATGTTTATATGAAGATGGTAGCTCAACTAATGGTGTGAAGAAGTTTGATAATAACTTTTCCATGAAGAGAACCAGAGGAAGAAATAATCATCGTCAGAATTATCATGTTTCTCCTATTCATCAACAGAATCAGCAAGTTCCTAATCAGAGGAAAACTCAGTTTGATCCAATTCCAATTACCTATAGAGTTGTTCCCTATCCTGATGCAGAGGAGTTTGGTTCAGACCCGACCTCCACCAAAGGTTTCTGAGAAGATACATTGGTACTACAAAGCTGATTTGACTTGTACTTTTCATCAAGGTTCTCCTGGGCATGACTTGGAGGGTTGCTTTGCTTTAAAGATTGAGGTTCAGAAGTTGGTCAGAAGTGGTATCTTGTTATTCAAGGATGTTGGTTTTGAAGTTCAAATCAAGCATGTTCCGAAGAATAAACACGATCGATGGTCACTTTGAGTTTTGAAGGATGTTTTCGGTAATTCAAGTCCAGATGGAAAGCCTTCCCAGATTATTAACTTATTTCTGCTTTTTCTAATTTTTCTTGTTTATCAAAACATTGTTTGCATGTAAGAACTTGTTTGCATCTGAATGATTATCTTAATACAATGAGTATGTTTGTCTTGAAGAAATTCATCCGTTTCACTCATATTTGTTTTCAAATTTTAAAGTCCTTTTTTCATTATGATACCAACTTGTTGCCCATTCTCTTGCCTAGGCAGAGATTGAAGGGAGGATGATGATCTAAAAACACAAAATCTCTGGTTGTATGCTTTTTGAATAAAATCTTGCTGACAATGTACAGGCATTGTTTCAAATCCCTAAACACTAGAGATATAAGGAAGATAATCCCTTTCTAACCCCTTTTGAGCCTTGAAGTAGGAGTTTCTTTTCTATACGAAAAAACCCTCAAATTTTTAACCTGGGGCATGGTAGTTTTCAGTTAATCTGATTGAGTGTTCAAAATTCATAAGGAAGATATTTCTGAAGAGAAACTACGAGGGCTATCCTTCATGTATAACGGAGCCAAAAGATGTGGAACCACAATGTTAACCCTCATTCATCAAGAAACGAGGCAGTCACAATCCTCTCAACAAATAAAGACAAGCTAATGTCACATGTTTTGTTCAAAAATCAAAAATCAAGAAAAAGTAAAAGCCTGCTAAGTCGAAAAACTTGAAAACGTGCGGCTTAGGAAAAAATTAGGGCATCCCGTAGGACTATCAATTCAAAAGAATTAGTTCAGGCAAAAGTTAGGGAAAATAAAAATTGCAAAGAAAGGAATACAAAGAAAATTCCTCAGCAAAGAACAAATTGGTGACTACAAACATGAAGACATAAAGGTGGTTGCTACTCTGAAAGCCTCGTCGTTTCCTTAACCGTCACAAAATCCTTTTGAGAGATGAACACTCATGTTGAATTAATTGAATATAGGGTTGGATAACTTCATGAAGAATGGGTGGGCACCTATAAATTTTTAGCCTTAAAAATCTTTTTCTAAAAAACCATGAACCAGGCCACATTACAACCTTCAAAAGTCCTAATTGAAGCATGGTTATTTTGAAATCATATTTCAATGAGATAGTGTTCCTGACTCCCATGAATGTTTGTTAAATAGTTATGTTGGTATCATATGCTTTTTCTATACAAAAATTAATGGTGCTCTAACTCGCAAAATTTGTGCGATATCTTTTCAAAATCTTCAAGACTTGCATAACTGTTGCATTAGAATTTTCATTCTCATAATAAACTTTTTCTAACTGCAAAACATTTGCTTGATATCAAGGAAGCTCACATATAAGCACTAGTGATGAGTTTATTCTTTTAAGGCCTGAAACTATGCTGAGTAATTGGAGAATCATTTCAAGAAAAAATCATATCCAGGGGCATGTCACCTGAAGACCTTAAGCATGGACATGTTGCTTTTCCCAGTTAATACTTCCCCAACTTGCTTACCCTTTTGGGAAAAATTTGAAGACTTTGTTGTGCCAACTACAGTCAATCTGGGGCAATCACGTCGAGATTTGACGAATTTCTCTAAGAGTTTTAAGACCCTAGAGTATGGTGATGCCAGGTCTTTTGTAAAATCCTCTTGAGACGATTTCTTCTCATCAACCATATAGCTTAGGGCATTTTAGAAGTGAAGTTATTCGCAAGAATTGTCGTGCATCACGCAGCTTATCAGCAGTAAACTTGGGGCATCCAAAATTAGTCCCAGGGGCAATCCAGATTTGTCAAGATATGTGATATGTATTGCACACATTATCAGAGGGTGGTGTTCCAGTATCTCAAGCTAAGCAAGACTTTTTTCCAGCTGAAACATTGTTTGTGTTGTTATCCTTTCAATGGATTGTTGGTGATAGAAGACTGGACTTTGGGTTTTTCACCGAAAAATATCTTCCTCTCCAGAGATAATTAAGCCTTGTAAAAGGACTTTTCCCTAATGATGGCATGTGTTCTATCTCCAGTAATGTTCCCATCTTGTTGAGATTAGCTGAGTGTCGGGTTGTACTGGGACGTCTTATCATCTTTTGTCTATCTCCTCTATCTGTTTTGTCAGCATATACATGACATTCATTTATTCATTCACACTTGCATCATGCACACACATTGATATTTGTTGATGTTCTTGATCTGTATACTTTGGTTATCATATTTCCTCTCCTCAAATAGAGTGTCAACTTAAGCAGAAAGTGTATCCTTTCTAATTCCCCATTGAGTTTATTCCTCGTGGAAGAGTTGTTGCTTTAGCCTTCCTTTCTGTCTCAGGACAGGATAAGTCTCATTTGAGTTTATTCCTCATCTGGTAAGGTCTTGTTTGACTGTTTCTCTCCAGTTTGTTCTTGGATTGCGTTTTGTCTATTACAGATGTTGCTTGGTGAATCTCTCTAAGCTGTGAAACCTAAATGGAGAGTGCATTGATCTTGCGTATCTAAATACTTGGTCTCCTCAGGAAGGATTTATTCATGGTTCCCCATTGAAGATGTACTTTATTCCCTACTAGTGTTATCATAACCTTCTTCTGGAATATCGACGTGACAACAAGCGACTGACTCTTTATTTGAGCAGTTTGATTATTTCTAAATTTCTTTATGTTATGACAAATGGAAGTATCTTCATGAGTAGTTTGTCCATCCCCGATGAAATTATTGATTCTCACCTCCAGCAATATCTTCACGATATTTTGTTGATACCTTTGAAAAAATGGCAAGTGGCGGTCTCTTCATGAGCAACTTGTGTGTTATTGTTACCTTTGGAAAAAAACAGCAAGCGGCGGTATCTTCATGAGCAACTTATGTGTTATTGTTACCTTTGGAAAAACAACAAGCAACAGTCTCTTCATGAGCAACTTGTGTGTTATTGTTACCTTTGAAAAAACAGCAAGTGGCAGTCTCTTCATGAGCAACTTGTGCGTTATTGTTACCTTTGGAAAAAATAGCAAGCGGCGGTCTCTTCATGAGCAACTTATGTGTTATTTTTACCTTTGGAAAAATAGCAAGCGGCGGTCTCTTCATGAGCAACTTGTGTGTTATTGTTACCTATGAAAAAACAACAAGCGGCGGTCTCTTCATGAGCAACTTGTGTGTTATTGTTACCTTTGGAAAAACATCAAGCGGCGGTCTCTTCATGAGAAACTTGTGTGTTATTGTCACCTTTAAAACAGCAAGCGGCGGTCTCTTTATGAGCAACTTGTGTGTTATTGTTACCTTTGAAAAAATAGCAATCGGCGGTCTATTCATGAGTAACTTGCATGTTATTGTTACCTTTGGAAAAAACAGCAAGCGGCGGTCTCTTCATGAGCAACTTGTGTGTTATTGTTACCTTTGAAAAAATAGCAAGCGGAGGTCTCTTCATGAGCAACTTGCGTGTTATTGTTACCTTTGGAAAAAAACAGGAAGCGGCAGTCTCTTCATGAGCAACTTGTGTGTTATTGTTACCTTTGAAAAACAGCAAGCGGTGGTCTCTTCATGAGCAACTTGTATGTTATTGTCGCCTTTGAAAAAACAGCAAGCGGTGGTCTCTTCATGAGAAACTTGTATGTTATTGATACCTTTGGAAAAAACAGCAAGCGGCGATCTCTTCATGAGCAACTTGTATGTTGTTGATACCTTTGAAAGATAGCAAGTGGCGACCTCTTTATTTGAGCAGCTTGTGTATCCCCAACAATAATGTTTACTCAGAAAACAACATCTCTTCGGAAAAGTCCCATGGGGAAGTTTGTATTTTATCCTTGGCAAGCGATATCTTGGTTAAAGAAGAAATATGTTACCGTTCTTGGTGAAATTCAGAAGTCAGAGATATTTATTTACCAGTCTCAGTACTGATGCCAATCATTTTCCAATCTCAGTACCAATGTCAATCATTTCCTTTTCCAATCTCAGTACTGATCTCAATCATTTCCTTTTCCAGTCACAGTGCTGATGTCAATCATTTCCCTTCTCCAGTCTCCTTACTGATGTAAATCATTTCTTTTCCAGTCTCAATACTGATGTAAATCATTCAAGAGTCTCTAATTTGAAGCCTATGACTCTTGTTTCCCCGGTTGAGTTATAATCTCTTCCCCTGTGTGATTACTGTGATTGGTTTCTCCAACAGTAGTTTATCTCATGTGGCATCATCCCTCATTAAATTCAAAATATCACATTCATATCATATCATAAACTATTGGCGGTATCTTAAGGCCAAAAATTATGTATTCTATATTTAAGTCCCTTCAATCTCGTCGAAATGAAGATTCCAATCTTCATATCTCCAGATAGAATAAACTTAAATAGGGGCAGCTTTCATACCCCAATTTTTGACCGAAGATCCCATTTTTATTTTTGCATTTTTAAACATAAGTCAAAGTCACGAAATACGGTCGGTTTTAACCTCTCACCTTCGAGCTTTGACTATGCGAAGATTGTCAAGTATTTTGAACATTTTTAGCCTATGTATCACTAATTTCTAATCGCATACAAAGGTGTATGTTCATGTTTTCTTTTGTTTCATGTGCAGAGACAGGTCTGAATCAAGAGCATCAGGTGTTGCGCCTCAATTAAGGTTTTGAGTCTCCCAAGCCAGAAGTACGGTTGATTGTGGATTCTCAAAGACTGATTCATCAAGGCACAACTGTTGCACCCTAAATTTCGCCCCTAATATGTTTTAGTCGCACTTTCATATCATATTTTGTTACTTGGTCACAATCATTAGTAAATATCTTCATTCATCACATTTTGCATCATTAGTCGTATTTAAGTTGACCAGAACAAGTCAGTTTAAATCAAAGTTTGCATCGTCTTTTAGTTAAAAAATACCTGACATTTCACTTCATGCATTTTTATCTCTTTACTCGTTTCTTGCATTGCTCCAAGTTGTTTGTATGTCAATAATATTAATATTTCGGTTTTACATACAGAATGTTAAAAACGATTCGGTATTGTGCGAAAAATTAGCGAGAAAAATATTTCAAGTTTTCACCTTTTACTGATCATTTTATGAATCTGAGTTTCGTGTAGATAATGACGGTATGCTCGCTTCATTTTTTCGGTACAGTTTGAAGTCTCGTTTTTAACCGTAAATGTTTGTTCAGCCTGATATTTTTATTCTTATTTTATTTCGATTTTGGTCATTTGAATATTTTTTTTAATTAATCTTTGAGACATGTAGTTTATTTTAATGTGTTCACTTCATTTTTTCGGTTAAATTTTTGTCCATTTTTCATCGTTTTTAGTCATTTTCGAGTCTCTATTTTTAGTCAGAAAAATTCAAAAAAATTATTTTAAATTACATTACTTTTTACTCTTTCAGTTTTACGTTATTTTTATCATTAAAGAGCTTTTTGGTCATTAAAATTATTTTTTGAACTAAGCTTTATTTTGATTGGTTGATAGAAGTTGTGCAGGATTAATGAAAATTGGTGAACGGATCTGATTGCAAACTGAAATAATTTCCTCTTCTTTTTTTCTTATTCTATTTAATAGCTCATCTCTTTCCTTTGTTGACAAAAAAAAAAAACAACACAAACAGTAATACCATCTCTCTCTCACCTTCTATTTCCTATTTATCATCACAGTAACTTCTTTAGCGACTCCCTCGCTCCAACATACAACATAGCATACTCCATTACATAACAAACCCAATTCTCTTCTCTCTCTCTTTCTTCTTTCTTCATTCTTCTAATTTCTAACTATAATTTGGTGTATTTTCCTTTTCTATCATGGTTATAGATCCGGTTATGATTCCGAAAATGAGAATGGAAGAAGAGTTTTCTATACAAGAAGCTGCTTCTGCTAGATTGAAAAGCATGGAGCATTTCATTCGAGTACTTTCTTCTCAAACTTCGTCTTCTTCCTCAAATCAACGTAACTGTTTGGATCTTGATTGCATAGAAATAACTGATTTCACTGTTTCAAGGTTCAAACAGGTTATCAATTTGTTGAATCGTACCGGTCACGCTCATTTTTCCGTGCACCTTCACAATCTCAATCGAAACCTGGATCTGAGAAATTAAACCTTCATCTATCTCAGTAATCACACAACTCCCAGGACCGCCCTTCTATTCACATACCCACTATCACTGTTTTTTTAATTTGGTAAATATTCTTTTCTATTTCAATCTTCTACTTCTTTGTGTTTTGATTATATGTTTTGAGTTGTTTTAATTGAATTATAATAAATAATAATAGATAGATTCTATTTTATTTTTTTAGTAACAACAAGGTTTACGTTTGGTGAGTTAAGGGATGTTTAGTTTTATACTTTCAAAGAGTATCATTAATTAATTTTCTTATATCATTTGCTTAATTTAATAATGCTGCTAGCTGCATTTACAATTTTGTTTTATAAATCGTGACACATATATACTACTCCCTCCGGTCTCATTTATAAGAAAAAATTAACTTTTTATATACATTGAATAAGTAATATATTTGGACAATATATTGTCCAAATACATTACTTATTTAATGTATCTAAAAAGTTAACTTTTTCTTATAAATGAGACCAGAGGGAGTACCTCTGTACTAACCTTTTAGCTTTTCTTTTAATATATATTTTATTTTATTTAATAACATCACATTAATTTAGATATTTTTATATATTCATTTTATCTTATTATTTTGGTTTTCTTTAAATGTAAGTAATGCAAATTTTCATTTCATTTTATCCTTCTTATACTTCTAACGAGTTTGTTATTGTGAAGGTTTTCGAGAATTGTTTCCAGCATTCATTCTCGCATAGCATATCCATAATTTTTCTTCATTACCTTTTTATATGTTTTTTCTATTTCGATTTAATATTTAGTAAGGGAAATATATAATTGTACATAATACTTTTGATTTTATATTTTACTCACTTTACTTGTAAATAAAATCAGGTTATGTAAATATTTTTTCCATTGCATTGCGATTTTGAATTTTAATTCAAATTAACTTTTGAAAATCGTACGAACACATATAAGTTTCCCCGTGCTGTTAGATTTGTCGGTATATCTCTTGTGATGCAGGGATTCTTATCTGATACCGTGAGCTTTATCCATCGGCTTTGCGCTTTATCTGATTCCTCTCCTGACACGCTTTTCTCGTATGGGATTTATTTTCACTTGATGCACTTTATCTGATGCTTGGAGTATTATCTTACATCAGGTTTTTTTGATGTTGTCGGCTTATGATTTATTTTCACCTAAGGTTTGATATACTCTTAGCTTATTTATCTGTCTGTGGCTTTAAATCCAAGGGAAAGAATTAATTTGTTGACTTCATGTCATCGAGTATCTAATACGATTATGTGAAATCCCTTCATACTTTTTTTAGTTTTATTAATCTTAAGACGAATCTCCTACAAATCAATTTTTAAACTCACGCCCCTTTTTAAGTCAAAACTTCGACATTAGGTTATCGCATCTTCAAAATCTCGCCAACACCTATTTTTAGCCAAACGAAACATTTTAATCAAACAAACAATTTTAACCAAAAACATATATTTCAAAAGGTTCCTGCGGAGTACCGCAGATGCATTGGGTGCTAATACCTTCCCATTGTATAACCAACCCCCGAACTCTCGATCTCTTTTAAAAACACATTGTATTTTCATTACTTTTAAGTATTATTATACATTGCATATTTTAGGGTTTTATTTCGCTCTTTTCCCTTTTCCCTTGGAAATAATAAAGCGCGGTGGAAACTCTTGTTTATTTGCGAGTCGAGTTAGTTAATAGCTCGATCTCCGATTTTCACCGCTATAATGTCCACCATTCTTGACGTAAAGATGGAAGATGATTGAACACATAAGTGGCTAGAAATTTGCACTCGCTTGTGCACGAAGAAATGTTGTTGGTTGATTATGCCGGGAATGGGCTTAAAGATGCCATTTGGAGAGGTAATGAAGAGTTGTCAGAGTTAGGCTTATAGATGCCATTTGGAGAGGTAATGAAGAATTGTCTGAGATGAGCTTATAGATGACATCCAACGTAGTTGTTGATAGATAAATTAGACTAAGTCTAAGCTCGACTTTAATCTGGGAGAAGTATCAGAATAAATATTTGGTCAATTTAGTCTGAGCCAGAAAATGTCTACTGGGAGAAGTATCAGAATAAATCTTTGGGTCGATTTAATCTGAGCCAGAAGATGTATGCGTCCGTCTTTAACTAGAGGAAGTATCAGAATAAATCTTTCGTCGATTTAATATGAGCCAAGAAAGGTCTACTGAGAGAAGTATCAGAACAAATTTTTTGTCGATTTAATTTGAGCCAACAGAGGTCTTTAAATATTTAACTAAGAAATGTATCAGAATAAATCTTTGGTATATTTAATCTGAGCTAGAAAAAGGTCTACTGAGAGAAGTATCGGAATAAATCTTTGGTCGATTTAATCTGAGCCAGTAGAGGTCTTTAAATCTTTAACTAAGAGAAGTATCAGAACAAATCTTTGGTCGATTTAATCTAAGCCAGAAAAAGGTCTACTGAGAGAAGTATCAGGATAAATCTTTGGTCGATTTAATCTGAGCCAACAGAGGTCTTTAAATCTTTAACTGAGAGAAGTATTAGAATAAATCTTTGGTCGATTTAATCTGAGCCAATATAGGTCTTTAAATCTTTAACTGAGAGAAGTATCAGAATAAATCTTTGGTCGATTTAATCTGAGCTAGAAAAAGGTCTACTGAGAGAAGTATCATAATAAATTTTTGGTCGATTTAATCTGAGCCAGTAGAGGTCTTTAAATATTTAACTAAGAGAAGTATCAGAATAAATATTTGATCGATTTAATCTGAACTAGCAAAGGTCTTTAAATCTTTAACTGAGAGAAGTATCAGAATAAATCTTTGGTCGATTTAATCCGATCCAGAAAAAGGTCTATTGAGAGAAGTATTAGAATAAATCTTTGGTCGATTTAATCTGAGCCAACAAATGTTTGAAGGGAGTTTTCATCATGTAGATATTTGCCTTGTCTTGTTTTAGAGAATGACCTATGTAACGCGGTGGGAAAACTAAATTGGTTGTTTTGCATTTGATCGCAAACGTTTCGGTTTAGCAAGAGTTGCCACCGACTTTTCTTTTATCCAAAAGGAAAGGTTGAAAAGAACAGGAAAGACCTTTGAGATGTTTTCTTGAGTTTGGGGGGTAGATCATGAAAAGGGAAGGTATTGGCACCCTTTTCATCTATGGTTTTCCATGGGCTCGTAGTTGCTTTCTAGATCACTTTATTTTGTTTGAAAGTGTGCTTTGTGTGGTTTTTGAAAGTATTTTGAAAAGGTGCCATCGTTTAGGCAAACTTTGCAATGACTCTCATTTGTAAGAATGTATACAAAGTGTTGATCTTTTGAAAATGTTTTCAAGTTTGAAAGATGTTTTGAAAGTGTTGGTGTTTGTTTTGAAAATAGCAAGGATGCTTTTGTTTTGAAATTGACATTGTTACCTTACCATTGATTTGGTAAGTAACCCTATCTTTGGATGTAAAAGGGATGGGCAAGGGTCTTCGTATAGCCATGATTAGCAATGTTGTAAGATATCTTAGCATCACGCCCTCTTGGTTACCATTGTGCTGCCTTACCACTGGGGTGGCTATTCATCCGTTAACTTAACTGAAATGATAAATATATAATACAAAATGAGTCATGAATACACTTCATCTTCAACCTCCAGCCAAAGGACCTGTAACTTCATCATTTCTCAACCATTCATAAAACTTCCAACATCAAACTTGTTAGAAATTTTCTCACGAGTCTGAATATGTAAATAACTTAAGCTAATTCTCAAAAATGATCATGAATTTCTAATGGTACAAAATCCTGACCTAAATATTTTCAGAGGTTCAGATTCAAAATTCTAACTACTCAAGCAACAATAATGAAATCTAAGTACATGGTTAGCTTCAAGACAATGATATCTTTATTTCTTTTTCACAAATAAACCATTAATGATGCTTGTACGAAGAGTTCAAATTTAGGAAAACTTACCTCAAAAGTGGAAATCGTGTTTTCAGTTTGAGCTTGTTTCAAGTGATGGTGATCAGGTTAGCTTCCTTGAGGTCCCAGGAAGCTAATGCAATGATTAGCTTGAGCAATGGATGGCTGAAATGGTCTAGAGAAGTCAATGTGTAGTCTCTGTTTTTTGGTTATGGAAGATGGTGCCAATGGTGTTACAGTCGTGTAACAGGATGTGGGATGAGTTCTAAATGGTGTATGGAAGCTTTGTGATTGAATTTGATTGAGAATGCACGAGTGAAGTGTGAGTTTGGAATTCAAAGTCAGAAATGACACAAAAATGGAGTTTTTGTGCAAATTCTGATTTCAGGGAGTTTTAGGGAGTTTTTAGGCTTGTGAATTCGTGTGTTTTTTTTTCAAATGACTTATTTATCTATAAGAAAAAGGTTAGGATACTTGAGGTGGTCAGAATCACAAGAGTACAAGTTATGGGAATTTGACTTTGTTTTGAAGCAAGCTTGACAAGTATGGTTTCAAGGCAAGGTACAAAGCTATCTAGAGTGGTTACCAAATTTAAACATGCTTATCTGACTTTGTAGAGGAAGCTTGTGCAGAAGGAACAAGTGCAAAGCTCAATGCAAGTTGTCTTTTCATAAGGCTTGCTTTATGTAAATGGCAATGGTGCCTTTGTGCCATTAATGGAAAATTATCTTGGATAAAGCTTGAATCAAATGGATAATTGCTCAAAAGAAAGTGTAATCTTATGATTAGGGAGATATTTTGAGGTTTAGAGGCCTGCAAAGAAATATTTTGCAGCATAGGCTTGAGATTTGAATTCTTGTTCATCATAAATTTTGCCTTGCAAAATAACTTGAAACCCTAACTTTTGGCCTTCGATTCTCCTTGCTCACAAATGATCTCAAGGAGTTCTTAGACATTTTAGAAATCTTGTAATGTGCTATACAACCCCACTTTGAATCACTTTTTCAAAATCCAAATGGAACAATGTGAAACTTGGGTCAGAAGTTAGGTCAAAATCCTGACCTAAAATGCTCAAAATTTCACCAAGTGTTTTAGTTTCATGACCATGACTTCATGGATTAATAACTTGATATCCAAGCATTTCTAGGAGAATTTTTGTAAAGCAATGTTTTAGATCTCACAAAGATATACAACTTTCATGTGGAAATTTTCTTTTGAATCATTTTGCATCATGGTGAAAAAATGGCTCAAAGTTGTGAAAAAACATGAAGTTTTCAACACTTAGAAAAATTTCTAAGTTTGGAAACATTGACTTTTCAAAATGAAATCTTGACTTTTTGATTTCTTGATGAATAAGTTTCATATTTTGACATGTTTTTATGAATTGTGATCTTTGACACTTGATTTTAACCAAAAAGTCAAAGTTTGACTTTTTAGTGTACAGTTGACTTTTGATCAGTTGACTGAAAATCAACTATCAATCAAATGACCTTGAGCAATGTTTTGAGTCATGCCATTAGGTTAAAATGATGCAATTTAACTCTTGAGATCATGCCTCAAACCAATTAACCATTTGCTAGGTCAAAAATCAGAAATTGTCTTTTCTCAATCAAAACCTTAATTTTAACCATTTTGCCCTTTTGATGATCTGATCAAATTTCTTGAGGAATTATGGTCCAAACTTGATCAAATGATACATATGAGTTTATAATTTTGATATGGATAAAAAATTATGAAGTTTGACTGTAAATTGGTTACATTTGACTTTTCCCCCAATACAGTTGATTTTTAGGCCAACTGCTCAATTGACTGAGCAAAAATGTGATCCAAGACTTGAAACTTGACATGAGCAATATTGGGGGTCCATAATGATCTATTAAATTCAAATGAGGCATTAAAAGTTCAATTATTCTTGTGCAATCTCAAACCCTAATTTCAGTCATCAATGCTTACGGAGGTGTCTTGAGCTGATCAACCCTTGTGCAGTCTTGAACCAAAGGAGATCTTATGAGAAAATACTTGATAAATGAGAGGGAAAATTTTGGGGTACAACAGCTGCCCCTGTTCAATCTTCTTAAACCTGAAGAGTTATATTGGCGGATCCGCCATTCGTGACTTGAAGGTGGAAGATGATTGGACACTAGAGTGCCCAAAAATTTGTACTCGAAGATGGATTATGAATGGGCTTATAGATGCCATTTGGAGGATTGATGGAGATTTACTGGAGATGGGCTTGTAGATGCCACCCAAAGGTGACTGTTGACAGAAAATGGACTAAGGCTGAACTTGATTTCAAATGGAAAAGAATCAGAATAAATCTTTGGAGCGACTTATCTGAACCAGAAGAAGTATTGTATGTTGTTTGATTGGAAAGAATCAGAATAAATCTTGGAGCGATTTATATGAACTAGAAGTGTTCCTTTGGAAAGTATTAGGATAAACCATTGAGGGGTTTAAACTGAACCAAAAGATATCTTGAATATTCTTTAACTGGAAAGAATCAAAGTAAATTTTTTAGCGACTTATCTGAACAAGAGAAAGTGTCTTCTAGGAAAGAATCAGAATAAATCATTGAGAGATTTATCTGAACCAACAGGGATCTGGAGAAGAATCTGAACAAATCATTGAGAGATTTATCTAAACCAGAGAATGCATCGGCGGGAAAGAATAAGAATAAACCGTTGAGAGATTTATCTGAACCCGAAGTGTTCCTTTGGAAAGTATCAGGATAAATCATTGAGGGGTTTAAACTAAACCAAAAGAGATCTTGAACATTATTTAACTGGAAAAAATCAGAGTAAATCTTTGAGTGATTTATCTAAACCAGAGAAAGTGTCTGCGAGAAAGAATCAGAATAAATTGTTGAGAGGTTTAAACTGAACCGGCAGGGATCTGGATAAGAATTAGAACAAATCATTGAGAGATTTATCCGAACCAGAGAAGACGTCTGCGGGAAAGAATCTGAATAAATCATTGAGAGATTTATCTGAACCTGAAGTGTTCCTTTAGAAAATATCAGGATAAACCGTTGAGGGGTTTAAACTGAACCAAAAGTATTGAAAGAAAAATCTGTTATGTAGATGGTTGACCAATCCTTTCTTGCTGTAATTGACTTGTTGAAAATTTTGACGATAATTTTCCATTGATTGATCTTTCCTGAAAAGATGAAAGGTTAGTTGTATGCAATGTCATGATGTATGAAATGCATGGTGCAATTATGTTCTTAAAATAAATGAGATTGTAGCGTATGTATCTGTGTTGTCAATGTTATGGCGTATGGATGTAATGTATGGACACATTAATTGTTATGTCGCAGTATTGCTGGAGTAGGGGAAAATAAATGCCAGAGTACTGCTGGGAATGAGGAGTGTAAGTCTTCATGTTTTGAAGTTGAAATGTTGATGAGCTTCCATTTGTTAGAGAAATAAACTCTGTTGTTTAAAGGAAACATCATGTACTGCTTGTAGACCTCATGAAATCCTTCTGGGGAATCCTGAGAAACTGGGAAACCTTTAGAGTGGTAACTGGAAGCTTTGTTCTGTCGGGGATGTGAGAGCACTTGATGCCATTGGGTTGTATACTGGAGACATGTTAGCGATCCTGTAGTGGGATGTCATGGTTTCCACTTTTGTTTGGAAAAGTATCTGCGGGGGATTTTATGGAATAGTCTAAACATATTATCCTATTTCTTAAATCCATTAGCGATTGTCTTTCTATTTTCTGTTCTTTCATTTGTAAACAGTAATCACGTTCAAACGCATATGTTTAAAAATAAATCATTGGATGTTTTTGCAAACAAAACACAAAAAAAGAAGAAAAAAACAGATAGTTTTGCACTTTCAAAGGGATATCTTTGTATTAACTTGAATAAGTATTTTTGTACAATGAGACGAGCATTCTAGTAAGAGAATATCGTCGTAAAAAATGAAAATTGATACAAAGAAAAGATAGCAATGTGAAATAATTCCCACGAGGTTCCCATTCTACTACAGCCTTCGTGTCTTTGAGCATCTTGTCCACTTGCTTCCTTGTCTGAAGTTAATTGGATTGATTAGGCCCGTTGAGTTTGTCAGTAGATGCTAAAGGTTGTTTGTAAGGTGACCCAACGGGACATAGTCATACGCTTTAATTTCCTAACTTTTTCCTGGACCTCCCTTTCGGGTTTTCAGTCCACTGGGATACCCTTTTTTGCCCAAGCTGCCTTTTCATGTTTTCAGCTTACCGGGTATACATATTTTTTTTTGTATTTTATCCCTAATTTTTGCCCGAAGCTTTGTGGTTCACCGGGATGCCCTTTTTTTGCCTAGGTGTGTCAATCTAGCAGGTCTCTTATGCGTAGTATCTTTTGACTATGTTCGTGTTCACATGGTGTAGAAGGTCGTCGCCATCCATAGTGGTTAAGATCATTGCTCCACCAGAGAATATGCTTTTGATCATAAATGGTCCCTCGTATGTAGGAGTCCATTTGCCCCTGGGATCACCTTGTGGCAACATGATACTCTTTATTACCAAATCACCAACCTGATATACCTGACGTCTGACCTTTTTGTTAAAAGCTTTGATCATACGTTTTTGGTATATCTGGCCATGACAGGCAGCCGTAAGTCTCTTCTCATCAATCAAGTTCAACTTGCCAAGTCGAGTTTGGATCCAATCGTCTTCATTCAGCCCTACACCCTTTATGATTCTCAGAGAATGTATTTGGACTTCAATTGGTAGAACAACTTCCATGCCGTATACCAAGGAGAAGGGAGTTGCCCCTGTTGATATACGCACCATGGTACGGTAACCGTGGAGATAAAATGGTAGCATCTCATGCCAGTCCTTGTAGGTTACTGTCATTTTTTATATGATCTTCTTGATGTTTTTATTTGCGGCTTCGACAACGCCATTCATCTTTGGCCGGTAAGGAGAAGAATTATGGTGTTGGATCTTGAATTGCGTGCATAGTGCAGTGATCATAGTATTGTTGAGATTCGTACCATTGTCTATGATGATTCTCTCTGGGATACCATACCGACAAATGAGATTCTGTTTGATGAATCGGGCCACAACATTCTTGGTAACATAAGCGAAAGAAGTTGCCTTAACCCACTTCATGAAATAGTCAATGGCCACTAAGATGAAGTGGTGCCCATTAGAGGCTGTAGGTTTGACTTCTCCAATCATATTGATGCCCCACATCACGAATGGCCAGGGAGCAGTCAGGATGTTTAGAGGTACTGGAGGCACATGTACTTTGTCAGCATAAATCTGACACTTGTGACAGGTTCGTGAATGCTGATAGCAATCTGCTTCCATGGTAGACCAGTAATACCATGCCCATAGGATCTTTTTTTCCATCGTGTGCCCACTAGAATGGGTGCCAAAAGTGCCTTCATGTAGATCAACCATGATCTTTTCTGCCTCAACCTTGTCTATGCAACAAAGAAAAACAGAGTCATGGTGGCGCTTGTAGAGAATGCCATTATTGAGGAAGAACTTAGCAGAGAATATCCTAAAGAACTTCGTATCATTGACGGAAGCTCCTTCCGGATACTCTTGGGCCTCGAGATACCTCTTAACTTCATGGAACCAAGGATGGTCCACTACTTCTTCAGTATCGATCTTGTGACAGTAAGCTGGTTCGTCCATCCGTTCAATGGTGATCTGGGGAGCCTCGTTACCCCACTTGAGTTTAAACATGGATGACATGGTGGCTCGCATATCTGCTAGTTAATTTTCCTCTCGTGGAAAATGCTCAAAGGTAATTTCCTCTAAATGCGGGATTAATGTCGACACATGTTCTTTGAAGGGGATGAGATTAGGGTGCTTCGTGTCCCACTCTCCTTTAATCTGACTGATGACTAAGGCTGAATCTCCAAATACACTTAAGGATTTGATTCCCAAATCTATGGCTGCTTTGAGACCAAAAATACACGCTTCGTATTCTGCCATGTTATTAGTACCGTTGAAACAAAGTCTTGCGGTGAAAGGAGTATGGCATCCTTCCGGGGATATGATTACAGCACCTATGCCATTGCCGAGTGTGTTGGAGGCTCCGTCGAAAACCAAAGTCCATCGGGATCCTTGTTCAGGTCTGTCATAAGGTCTGAGTTCTTCACAATTGTTTACCATCATGATGTCTTCATCTGGGAACTCGAATTTCATGGACTGATAGTCATCCACAGCTTGATGAGCAAGGTGATCGGCTAGTACACTACCCTTTATTACTTTTTGGGTAGTGTATTGAATGTCGTATTAAGTCAAGATCATCTGCCATCTTACTATTCTCCCATAGAGGGCAGACTTATCGAATATGTATTTAATTGCATCCATCTTGGATATCAATAAGGTAGTATGGGTCAGCATATACTGTCTTAGTCGGCGAGCAGCTCATGCCAGAGCGCAACAAGTTTTCTCGAGCAATGAATATCTTGTTTCAAAGTCGGTAAACTTTTTTCTCAGGTAGTAAATAGCATGCTCTTTTCAGCCAGACTCGTCATGCTTCCCTAGCACACACCCCATTGAATTTTCCAAGACAATTAGATACATGATTAAAGGCCTTCCCTTGACTGGTTGCATCAAAACAGGAGGCTCATGTAGGTACTCTTTGATCTTTTCGAAGGCATCTTGGCATTCATCGTTCCATTTGACTACTTGATCTTTCTTTAGTAATTTGAAGATTGGTTCACAAGTAGCGGTTAAGTGAGAAATGAATCTGGAAATGTAGTTTAGCCGTCCTAAGAATCCTCTGACTTCCTTCAAGGTGCGAGAAGTAGGCATTTCTTGTATTACTTTCACCTTGGCATGGTCCACTTCGATACCTTTACCGCTGACGATGAAGCCTAGGAGTTTACCGAACCTCACCCTAAATGTTTATTTATTCGGGTTCAACCTTAGCTTGTATTTCTTTAGCCTTTCAAACAGTTTCTGTAAATGGTCAAGATGTTCCTCTTTAGTTTGAGATCTGGCTATCATGTTGTCCACATAGACCTCTATTTAGTGATGGATCATGTCGTGAAATAGAGCTACCATGGAGCTTTGATAGGTTTCCCCAGCGTTCTTCAACCCGAATGGCATAACCTTGTAACAGAAATTGCCCCACTGTGTGACGAAGGTCGTTTTCTCCATGTCCTCAGGTGCCATTTTGATCTGGTTGTAGCCTGAGAAACCATCCATGAAGGAAAATACTTTATGTTGTGCGGTGTTGTCAACCAGAATATCGATATGGGGCAGCGAGAAGTCATCCTTGGGGCTTGCCCTATTTAAGTCTCGATAATCCACACACATTCGTACCTTGCCGTCCTTTTTATGCACTGGAACAACATTGGAGACCCACTGTAGATAGGAGGTGACGGCTAAGAATCTGGTGTTGAATTGTTTCATGACTTCAATCTTGATCTTCTCTGACATGTCTGGCCGCATGCGACGGAATATCTGTTTTACCGAAGGGTAGTCTTCTTTTGTCGATAGACGTTGGACCACGATATCAGTATCAAGTCCTGGTATATCTTCGTATGACCAAGAAAAGACCTCAACATAGTCATGTAGTAACTGAGTTAAACTCTTCTTGACACTGATTTCCATATTGGCTCCTACCTTGACTTCTTTCTTATCCTCTTCTGTACATAAGTTAATTGTGTCCACTAGTTCTTCGTGGGGTTGTATGGTCTTGTCTTCCTGTTGTAGTAACCTGGATAGTTCCCCTAGCACTTCACAATCTTCCTCACCTCTGTCTTCGGCTTGGTAGATTATATTTTTGGAGTCACAATAGGCCATAGCAGAATCGTTACCCATGGGATCCTGAGTGGATGTAGATCTGCATTTTAATATGTGAGTGTGTGTAAGAGCATAGCTATTATTGAAAAAATGAAATGTAGAAAAAGAAAGACAAAGAGCACAAATTTTGCATGCAAAAAGGTCCATGATTCATTGATGACATATGAAAATGAAGTAACAACCCTTACAAATGGATCGTTGTGCCTCGGGTAAGACACAAGGTTTTAAAAGTTTGAATTGTTTAATTATTACAAGTTTGATAAAAATTTAAAGACAATTGTTGTTGGATAAAAGTAATTGGTTTGGCTTCCCAGTTGGTGAGTTCTCCGTTGATAGTTGGGAAAATCCATTCTTCCAAGTCACAGTTGTCATCACTATCCTCCATTGTGTTGACTCCATGGTTGCTAATCCTCAAAGGTGTTCCCCCGGAACGAGCACGATGAACAGTGTTCTGGGCTCCTGAAGTGAAACCCAAACCAAATTTGTTAGATTTGTAAGGGATATTCGGGAGTTGGCCCCAAGTAGTACACCCACCTTCTTCGACCACTGCCTTGGCATCTTTTAGAGAAGACATCTTTAGCGGAGGTCTTGTAATCTTCGGGATTTGGGAAACAGTCTTGGTTGCTGCCACTGTTTGTGGGACTTCCTCAAAATGCTGAAACAGAGTTTCGATGAATTCACCATCCATTTCTACGTATCTGAAGGAGTTCGAGTGACTGACCATATATTCCTCTTCTCCATGGACAATAATGATTTTTCCCTTTGTTGGGTATTTCAGCATCTGATGTAATGTAGAGGTGACGACACCAGCGTCATGAATCCAAGGTCGGCCCAATAAACAAGAATAAGAAGGGAGAATGTCCATCACGTAGAAAGTTGAATCAAAGGTTTGAGTTCCAACTTTTATGGGGATGTCCACCTCCTCATGCACCATTCTCTTCGAACTGTCGAAGGCCCTTACCACTATGTTGCTGGGTTTTAAGGTTAGACCTTCACAGTCTAGTCTATCAAGAACTTTCTTAGGTAGCACATTCAAGGATAAACCAGTATCAACCAGGACATGGGACAAAGTTGTGCCCCTGCATTCGACAGAGACATGCAACGCCTTGTTGTGTTTCCTCCCTCTAGGTGTAAGATCAGCATCATAAAAGCCTAAACTGTTATCAGCGGTCAAACTTGCCACACAGTCTTGGAATTGGTCAACAGAGGTTTCCTGTGGAACATGGGCAGTTTTAAGAAATTTCACCAAGACCTTCGCATGAGCCTCGAAACACAACACTAAAGCTAGCATAAAAATCCTCGACAGAGTCTGCCCTAGCTGTTCGACTATGTTGTAGTCACTTCTCTTTATAATTTTCAAAATTTCTTCCATCTCCTTCTTGGAGGCCTCAGGGATAGATACTGATTGCGTCTTCATCTAGACAGGCTTAACCATAATGCCTTTTCCCCGAGTCTCGGTCGACTCGATGATAAGGGTATCAGCAGGGGTAACCATGGGGACTGTAGTAGTAGTGTCAACAAGAATAAAAGCAGGGATGATCACAAGACCGGTAACAGTTTTTGGAGGAGCAATCTCAGGGGAGAATACTCTTCCACTTCGGGTTATTTTGCTGGTTCCCGCAATGTTTCCGATGTCGGGGTTAGCCTTCTTAAAAATGGAGTCTTCATCAGCCAACCAATCCTGCTTGACGCCATGATAGTAGATGTCACCCCCATAGTTCCAGGGGACAGTTTGATCTGAGGAGTACGGGATTGGCCCTGGCATAGTAATTATCAGTGGAGTCACCTTCATAATAGATGTAATCCGAACGGGTCTTTTGGTGGAGACCCTGGACGGATTGGCGGAAATGGTTACTATTGAAACATCTTGGTAAGAAATGGTTGGAATGGGAGTCTTCTTAAACAAAATCTCTTTTTCATCCATTAGGCATTAGACACATGCTTTCAATAAATGGCAACCATTTGGTATGGATAAACAGAGGCGGCAGCCTTCGCCACAACTCGGAAATAAACCGGCCTTCAATAGATTCCTCTTGAAGGTCGGGAGAGGAGTAACAAGTTCATCAACAACAGTAACAAATATATCATCTTCAACAGGGTTAACATCACGACCATGCTTGGGCATAGGAGAGGTGATAACATTTGGGATCTCAGGAGAATCAAATTCAATTTCTTTTGCCTCGAGAAGGTCTTGCACCTTGTTTTTCAAAGCCCAGCAGTTGTTGGTATCATGGCCTGGACTTTCAAAATGGTAAGCACATCGAGCATTTGGGTTGTAATGAGGAGAGGTGGTGTTGGAATTCATCGGGGCTTCCTTCAAAGTTACCAGATTAGATCTCAACAGATGTGGCAGGACTTGAGACAACGTCATATTTATCCAAGTAAATTATCTTATTGGTCTTTCCGTTTTAGGCCGGTTGCTCCTTTGTTGAGTAGGTGTAGACTTAGGGATCATGACGGCCCCTACCATTGGACGACGTTCAATTCTTCCCTGATTCCTTTGAGGGTATACAACACCAACTTATTTCTTCCCAATAAATGGTTTTCTCACGGCATTGGAGGATGCGTCTGTGATCGGTGGAAATAGAACTGACTGTTTTAAAGCTGGTTTGCGAAATGTCGCGGTAAGCAAGAGTCGCCACCGTCTTTTATGTTCTCCAACAAGGAAAGGACAAAAGCACAGCAAAATTCCTTTTCGAGATGTCTCTCGGTTCGAGAGGTAGATTTATAGAAAGGGAAAGTGTTAGCACCCTTTCTATCCATGGTTATCCATGGGCTCTTAGGTACTTGCTCACTATGTTTTCAAAAATATTGTTTGCTTTTCAAGTGTTTGTGGGTTTTGAAAAAGTTTAGTTTGAAAAACTTCTAGGTAACTCTTGTATCAGTCCTCAAGAGTGTATGAAGTGTTTGTTTGAAAACTTTTTTGAAAGTGTAGGTGCGAAAAGATGTTTTTGTTTTTTGAAAGAGCAAGTACCCAGGAGAAATCTACCTACTCTAAGGAATTAGGCTGTGTAAGAGTCCTTTAGACAGTACTATACCACTATTGAGAAGTAGGTAGCACCGTCGTTGGAGTTATTCGGGTCAATTCGATTATTAGGGACATGTATGGTCACCAAAGCAATAGTAGGACACCTTAGCGGTAACCCTAATATCCTAGATCCTTTTTATCCGAGGCAACCGTTTCGAGGCAACTGGATCTTTAGACAGGAGGGCGACCTCTAAAACACCCTATACTTGGCGACCACCTCGAGGCAACCAAGTGAGGCGTACCCTAAGAGTGGCATGTGCATGTGTATTAAATTCAGTTAAGATTATCTTGTACATGTTATTTGTGAGCTACGCTTTGATTTTATTTTTTCAGACAAGTCTTGCATGCATAATTAACAGTTAATAGTTGTGCAGAAAGTAAATTGCGGAAAATTGAATCTACGTTATTACAAGGCGCGGGTATATACATCGCCAAAAACAAACCCTTTGGAAAAATAAATTGCGGAAAGTAAAGAAAACGGTAAAATGGTCCTAATTATCTATTACATCCTTGGAAACAGATACATAAATATAATCAAAATAAGAATTAAAAATAAATATGCGCGCGAAAGAATTGAATCGGGACGTCCTTAGGGTTTTGACCCTTTTTGAGAAAAGAATTGAATTTGTCCTTTTTTGTAATTAATGAAATATTAAACCTAATAACTAATTAATTAATTAATTAAAAGAAAAAGTGTTTTTTATGTTTTTATGTTTTTAATAAAATAAAAGAAAAAGGAAATTAAAAGTCAAAAGAAAAACCCTAATTCTAATCTTTTTATTTATTGTGAAAAATAGTCAAAATTAATCTAATTAAACTAAATCAATTTGGTTAGTATTTATTTACAAAAATAATGAATTACAGTGAAATTAATAATTAATAATAATAAAAAATATTTACATTTAATGGTTTGAATTTATTATGAAAATTAATTAATTTATGAGTTAAATAATAATAATGGTAATTAATAAAAGAAATTAAAAGGAAAAAGAAAATAAAAAGAAATAGCAAACCAGGGGGGTGATGGGCCCAATATGAGGTGTTATGCTAGCAATTCTGGCCCAATAAGCACATAAGCCTGTTGACTTCTGGAATTGTCTGTACGTTGCATTGACCAGGAACATGGTGTCCATCCATCTTTGGCCATTGGATTGCTGTTAGTGGCCACTTGGCGCCTGGGATTGGAAAGAATATGGTGGACATCACTTGAAAACCTGCACATGATTACGTTAGAAAAAATAGAAACAAAGGTTTGGGGGACCTGGGAATCGAACCCAGGTCCCAATGGTTACCAGACAGCTCATCTCCCACTACGCCAGTTGAACGCTTTTGTTATTATAGTAACCAATAAATAATATATTATGAAACCAGACAATATGCCATAAAGCAAAACACACGCGCCCTGATTTGAACGGACCAATGGTAGATCACGCATCATCGTCTTCTTCAATTGTCCTGAAAAAATATAAAGAGATAGCGGGGTTTTTAACCCCCATAACCTGCATCCACAGATAATAGCGATTAGGCGTACAATACATATAAATATGGCGCGATATGTCCAGTAGGTTCGTCTCTTCCAGACGGTTTCAATCATGGGTCTCTTGAGGCTTAATTTTTCCTAAATAAGAAAGCCCCAATTTTAGAGCTTGGAAAACCTAGAAATCGTTCATGGTGGTTTCTATTTCAGGGCGTTTCAGTCCAATTAATCTATGCCATTAGTTTCCTGTGAGTGCTAGCAATACAAAACAACCAACAAATCATGTTAAATGCGCATGGAATATGAGTTATGATTATGAACAAAAGAGCCAAACCGTGAGTCTGTTTAAGGTGTTTTCTGGAGCTTTAGCACGCGAATTTGATTGCAAAACGTATCTAGGGATCCCTGCAAGGTATTAGAAACCACAAAATCCCTTGAATTGGCCTGGAAGGTTGAGAACAGTTTTGAGTTTTCTTGATTTTTCCTCAATATGCTTATGGTGTTTTTGCAGCAATTTGCACGTGTGATGCATTAGGGTTAGCTTCAGTACTTATAATAGAATGGATTTAGGTTAAAATCTTGGTCAAAGATCCATGGAATTATGATTTGTATATTTGATTTTCAATCAAATATTTTTCAATCTTTTTGATTGAAAAACCTTGCCAAATTGGGAGATTTTGGTCCCCTTGATGTGCACACGAAATCTCCAGCTTGTCTTGAGCTTATTTGCTTCACAAAAGATTGAGAAAAACATATCTTGATATTTTCCTACATTTTAAATCAATTAAATGAATTAATATTAATAAAAAATCCAATTAATTAATAGAAAATGAGAAAATAAATTCAAATAATCCCAATGGGTCGTGCATAGGCCTTGGACAATGTTTCAAGAATAAATTTGAGGCCCATTAGCAAAAATGATGTGTTTTGAGCAAAGTTGACTTTTGCAAATTCACAAAAATTTCTCAACTTCTCCAATGCATATCTTGCTCAATTTTGATCATATGAACATGTTCTTGGACATTTTGGAAAGGCCTTGAAGTCCTCTAACCAATGCATTTGGTCCCATGTCATTTGGATTTACCAATCTCAGGTTATGGTCTTTGACTTAAAGTCCATTTTTGTTGACTTTTGAAATTGACCTATAATGTAGAAATTGATAACTTTTTGTGAGAACATTTCTTGGACTTGGAATGTGAAGATGAGTTGTAGGAAATGTCATCCCCTTCAAAATGAGCATTGGATGGGATTTTTCTGGTGAACCATGAAAAAGTTATGCCTTGGTCAAGTTACAGTTGACTTTTCTACTGTCCAAAAATAGTAACTTTTGCATCTTTGATGATTTTTTAGCCATGCTTGTGGAATCATGATCAAGACTTGATCAAATGATGATTGTGAGCTCAAAATAAGATGTTGACCAAAAATTCTGACTTTTGACTGCAAAATGACCATTTTACCCCTGCAGTTGATTGTGAACCAAATGAAGCTTTTGACTGTGCAACTTGGGACTGTGAGTCCTGAAACTTGACATGTAGATGCTTGACAATGTATATAGGCCTATGGGACTTGATTGAGCCATTGAAAACCACAAATTCCTTGACAGAACCAAAACCCTAATTTTGACTGGCTTAGGAGGATGTTTGATTGTGCAATCCCTTGAGAAATCTTGAACCATTTGAAGATGATTCTTGATAAACCTTGAAGAATATGGGAGGGAAAATTTTGGGGTACAACAGTTTCCCCTGTTCAATCTTCTTAGACCTGAGGATGTAGATTGGCTTGCGTGCCTTTCGTGATCCGAAGGTGGAAGATGATTGAACACTAGAGTGCCCAGAAATTTGCACTCGCATAGTGGAGTATCACCAAGGTGATGTCGGGAATGGGCTTACAGATGCCATTTGGAGAGATGATGGATAGGAGGATGGGCTTATAGATGCCATCTGGAGATGTGACAGAACCTTGTCGGGAATGGGCTTATAGATGCCATTTAGAAATGTAATGGATAGTTGTGGAGATGGGCTTAAAGATGCCATCGGGGTGTCGATCGCGTAAGAGATTCCTTAGCGAGAACTTGCGTACCTGAGAAAGAAAGATAATTTCCTGGCCTGTTACAGGGTTGATCTTTAAACTCTTTATGCAGATATGCCCTGGCTAGATACAGGTATCGAATCTACAATCAATTGCTCACAGATATGCCCTGGCTAGATACAGGTGTCGAATCTGGAGTTAGTCGTCCACAGATATGCCCTGGCTGGATACAGGTATCGAATCTCTAAACTCTTCATGCAGATATGCCCTGGCTAGATACAGGTATCGAATCTACAATCAATCGCTTACAAATATGCCCAGGCTAGATACAGGTATCGAATTTGGAATTAGTCGTCCACAGATATGCCCTAGCTAGATACAGGTATCGAATCTGGAACTTGTCGTCTACAGATATGCCCTGGCTGGATACAGGTATCGAATCTCTAAACTCTTCATGCAGACATGTCCTGGCTAGATACAAGTATCGAATCTACAATCAATCGCTCACAGATATGCCCTGGCTAGATACAGGTATCGAATCTGGAACTGGTCATCTACGGATATGCCCTGGCCGGATACAGGTATCGAATCTGGAATTAGTCGTCTACAGATATGCCCTGGCTGGATATAGGTATCGAATCTCTAAACTCTTCATGCATATATGCCCTGGCTAGATACAGGTATCGAATCCACAATCAATCACTCACAGATATGCCCTAGCAAGATACAGGTATCGAATCTGGAATTAGTCGTCCACAGATATGCCCTGGCTAGATACAGGTATCGAATCTGGAACTTGTCGTCTACAGATATGCCCTGGCTGGATACAGGTATCGAATCTCTAAACTCTTCATGCAGATATGCCCTGGCTAGATACAGGTATCGAATCCATAATCAATCGCTCACAGATATGCCCTGGCTAGATACAGGTATCGAATCTGGAACTGGTCGTCTACAAATATGCCCTGGCTGGATACAGGTATCAAATCTCTAAACTCTTCATGCAGATATGCCCTGGCTAGATACAAGTGTCGAATCCACAATCAATCGCTCACAGATATGCCCTGGCTAGATACATGTATCGAATCTGGAACTGGTCGTCTACAGATATGCCCTGGCTAGATACAGGTATCGAATCTGGAACTTGGTCGTCTACAGATATGCCCTGGCTGGATACAGGTATCGAATCTCTAAACTCTTCATGTAGATATGCCCTGGCTAGATACAGGTATCAAATCCACAATCAATCGCTCACAGATATGCCCTGGCTAGATACATGTATTGAATCTGGAACTGCGACAGTTGATAGTAATCATCTTTGGATTAACCTTTTTCCTGAAAAGGCAAAACATCAGTTGTATGCAATGTCATGATGTATGAAATGCATGATGTCATGATGTTCTCAAAAATAAATGAGATTGTGTGATATGATGTGTATATGCATGTATCAGGATGTATACAATGTGAAATGTTTATGAATGTATTTCGTCTGGGAAAATAAATCCTTGACGAATGCCGGGAGCTTGTTGAATCCTGGGCTGATGTTGAAGAGTAGAGTTCTTCATTTCCGCTGGGGATGATGATTGCAAGAATAAACCGGTAGGATAAGATGACTCCGTTGGGGAATAAACTTGGTGAAGAGATTACTCTGCGGGGAGTTACTCTGTGGGAAGAGATACTTCGTTGAGGTTTTAATGAGAACTCCGCTGGGGATTCCGTTGATAAGTTATATTGGGGAATTTGATGAACTCCGCTGGGGATAGGAAGAACTTCGCCGAGGACGATCTTTCCGTGGTAATTAGCTGAGGATAACCCAGTTATAAGCTCTGGTGGGGAATAACCTTTGAATATGGTCGGGGAGAGACGTATGTACTCTGCAGGTGATAAGCTTCCAGAATCTACTGGGGATAAGCTTCCAGAATCTACTGGGGATATGGATTCAACTCTCCTGGGAAATATTTTGGACTGTGCTGGGAAAGTGGCTCCACTGGGGTGTCTGGTATTCCGCCGGGGAACAATCTTATATTTCTGTCGAGGAATATTAAGACTGTCGGGGATGCTTGCTGAGGGATATCTGTATACTCTGCTGGGGAATGTTGAGACCTTCTGGGGATACCCAACTTCCTTAGGGTTGTCAGTAGCCTAACTCTTCTTGGGGAGAGTGTTACTGACTTGCTGGAGATACTGTGCCTTTTGGGCTGATTGGAGACCAACTCTACTTGGGGAGAGTATCGCTGAATCTTGTCTTACTCTGTGGGGAGTGAAGGTATCCTGGTTACATTCTTCAGCCGAACTTACCTTGGTGGACAGAGCAACTAGATCGCTTGGACAACTCATTATTGCCCCTGTTTCTTATGTCACCTGTAATTAGTCCTTTGTTTCGCATGAAAATATTTATGATTAGCAATTAATGTCAAATGCATATATCAAAAATGAACATTGGACGTTCTTTGCAAAACAAAACAGATAAAGAAAAAACAATTGGCACTTTGTCTGAAAATGAACTTGTATTAATTTTAAAGTTTGCCTGTAAATAGGCGTTTATGTACAAGAAGCCGACGTCCTAGTAAGAGAACGCCGCTGCACAAAATAGAGTTTATACAATTTGTACAAAGGAAAACAAAACAGCTATGTGAAAAAATAATCCCACTGGGTTCCAACTCTGCTATCGCCTTTATGTCTTCAAGCGTCTCATCACCCTGCTGCTTTAGTTGAAGATGAAGCTGATTGATCGATGCCGTCTGAGCCTGATAGTTGATGTCGAATTCTGGATGCAAGGTGATCCAATGAGACATAGTATTACGCTTTAATCTCTAACTTTTTCCTGGACCGCCCTTTCGGGTTTTCAGTCCACCGGGATACCCATTTTTGCCCAAGCCGCCTTTTCAGGTTTTCGACTTGCTGGGTGTACATATTTTTTTCATTTCATCCCTTATTTTTTCCCGAACCCTTTTGGTTTGCCAGGAAGCCCTTATTTTTTCCTAGGTGTGTCAACCTAGCGGGTCATTAATTCATGCGTAGTATCTTTTTACTATGTCTGCATTGGCGGGGTGAGGAAGGTCGTCACCATCCATAGTAGTTAAGATCATAGCTTCTCCTGAGAAGATGTTCTTAACCACAAATGGCCCTTCGTACGTGGGGGTCCATTTGCCCCTGGGATCACTTTGAGGAAGAATGATGCGCTTGATTACCAGGTCTCCGACTTGATACTCTTGTCGTCTGACTTTCTTGTTAAATGCCCTGATCATCCGTTTTTGGCACGTCTGACCATGACAAATAGAGGTGAGTCTCTTTTCATTGATTAGATTTAATTGATCAAGTCGAGTCTGGATCCAGTCATCTTCGCTCAAACCTGCATCCTTCATTATCCGGAGAGAGGGTATCTGGACTTCAATAGGCAAGACTGCCTCCATGCCATAGACCAAGGAAAAGGGTGTTGCCCCTGTTGACATCCTTGCTGAGGTACAGTACCCATGAAGAGCAAATGGTAACATCTCGTGCCAATCTTTGTAGGTCACTGTCATCTTCTGCACAATCTTCTTAATATTCTTATTTGCCGCTTCGACAGCCCCATTCATCTTCGGCCGGTAGGGAGAAGAGTTGTCGTGCTGTATCTTGAATTGCTCGCAGAGCTCAGTGATCATCTTGTTATTAAGATTGGTACCATTGTCCGTAATAATCCTCTCAGGTACACCGTATCGACAGATCAGGTTGTGCCGAATGAACCGTGCCACGACGTTCTTGGTTACGGTGGCAAAGGAGGCTGCTTCAACCCACTTCGTAAAGTAATCAATCGCTACCAGGATGAAGCGGTGTCCGTTGGATGCTGTAGGTCTGATCTCGCCGATCATATCAATTCCCCACATTGCAAAAGGCCAAGGTGCTGTCAAGACGTTCAGGGGAACCGGAGGGATGTGCACCTTATCAACATAAATCTGGCATTTGTGGCACGTCCGAGATTGTTGGTAACAATCGGCTTCCATCGTGGACCAGAAATATCCTGCCCGAAGGATTTTCTTTGCCATAGTATGTCCACTGGAATGCGTTCCGATGGTACCTTCATGCAGTTCTGCCATGATCCTTTCTGCTTCAGTCTTATCCACACAACGCAGTAAGGTTGAATCATGGTTTCACTTGTAGAGAATGTCGTTGCTGAGGAAGAACTTCGCCGCGAACCTTCTCAGAAACTTATTGTCATTAACGGATGCACCCTCGGGGTATTCTTGAGTTTCAAGGTACCTCTTTACTTCATGATACCAAGGTTTCTCTATTACCTCTTCGGTCTCAAGATCACAGCAATATGCAGGTTCATCCAATTTCCAAATGATGATCCGGGGAGCTTCGTTATCCCACTTGACTTTGAACATAGAAGACATCGTAGCCAGTGCGTCCGCCAACTGATTCTCCTCTCTTGGGAAGTATTCAAAAGTTATCTCCTCGAAGTGGGGAATCAACGTCAACACATACTCTTTGTAAGGAATAAGATTTGGGTGTTTCGTATCCCACTCGCCTTTGATCTGATTGATCACGAGAGCGGAATCTCCAAAGACACTCAGAAACTTGATCCTTAAGTCAATTGCAGCTTGAAGACCCATGATACATGCTTCATACTCTGCCATGTTGTTGGTGCAGTTGAAACATAGTCGGGCGGTAAGTGGAGTATGAGTGCCTTTTGGGGATATGATCACAGCGCCGATACCATTACCCAAAGCGTTGGAGGCTCCGTCAAAGTGCACAGACCATCGGGATCCTTCCTCAGGTCCTTCATCTGGTCCAGGTACTTCACAATCAGTCACTACCATGATATTCTCGTCTGGAAATTCAAAGTTCATGGATTGGTAGTCGTCCACTGCCTGATGTTCCAAATGGTCTGCCAATACACTTCCCTTGATTGCTTTTTGAGTCGTGTACTGGATGTCATATTCCGTCAAGATCATTTTCCATCTTGCTATTCTTCCGAACAAGGTGGGCTTTTCGAATATGTACTTGATTGGATCCATTTTTGAAATTAACAGAGTAGTGTGAGTCAACATATACTGTCTCGGCCGGCGAGCAGCCCATACCAAAGCGCAGCAAGTTTTCTCGAGCAGTGAGTATCGGGTCTCACAGTCGGTAAACTTTTTGCTAAGGTAATAAATAGCGTTCTCTTTTCGGCCAGACTCGTCATGCTGCCCCGACACACACCCCATTGAGTTGTCCAGTACTGTCAAGTATAAGATTAGAGGTCTCCCTTCAACTGGTGGCATAAGAATGGGTGGTTCTTGGAGATACTCTTTGATTCTTTCGAAAGCGGCCTGACATTCATCATTCCAACGTACCACTTGATCTTTCTTCAGTAGCTTGAAGATTGGTTCACAAGTAGCAGTTAGATGTGAGATGAATCGGGCAATGTAGTTCAGCCGTCCTAGAAAGCCTCTGACTTCTTTCTCTGTCTTGGGAACTGGCATCTCTTGTATGGCTTTCACCTTGGCAGGGTCCACTTGAATACCTTTGTCGCTTACGACGAAGCCTAGCAATTTTCCAGATCTTACCCCGAAGGTGCACTTGTTCGAGTTCAACCTTAGCTTGTACAACTTCAGACGGTCAAACAGCTTCTGTAGATGGTCAAGGTGTTCCTCCTCAGTTTGGGACCTTGCAATTATATCGTCGACATATACTTCGATCTCGTGATGGATCATATCATGAAACAAAGCAACCATGGCACGTTGGTAGGTTGCCCCAGCATTTTTCAATCCAAAAGGCATGACCTTGTAGCAAAAGGTGCCCCACTGAGTAACAAAAGTGGTCTTCTCCATTTCTTCAGGAGCCATTTTGATCTGATTATAACCGGAGAAGTCGTCCATGAAGGAGAATACCTTATGCTGGGCATTATTGTCAACCAGAACGTCGATGTGAGGCAGGGGGAAATCATCCTTGGGGCCCGCCCTGTTCAAATTCCTGTAATCAACACACATTCGGACCTTACCATATTTCTTCAGCACTGGAACCACGTTGGCAACCCACTGAGGGTAAGAAGTCACTGCTAGAAAACCGGCGTCAAATTGTTTCATAACCTCAGCTTTGATTTTCTCGGACATCTCTAGACGCATACAGCGGACCTTCTGTTTTATCGGAGGGCATTCTTCCTTGGTAGGCAGGTGATGAACCACAATGTCGGTATCCAACCCAGGCATGTCTTCGTAAGACCAGGCAAAGATTTCCACATAATCATGAAACATCTTAATCAACCGTTGTTTCACACTGAGCTCTAGATTGGCACCAATCTTGACTTCTTTTCTGTCTGTCTCAGTACCCAGATTTACCGTTTCCACTGGCTCTTCATGTGGATGAATGGCCCTCTCTTCCTGGAGTAACAGTCTTACAAGCTCACCAGGCACTTCACAATCATCTTCACCTTCGTCTTCAGCTAAGTTGATCGGATTTTCGAAGTCATAACTGGCAGTAGCAGAGTCGTTACCAGTGAGATCCAGAGTGGATTGGAAACTGTATGAGTGAGTGTGTGTAAATATAGTTGTTTTGCAATATAATAAAGAAAGAAAAGGAGCGCAAGATTTGAAATGTAAAAAAATTCCAATGCTTTTATTCATGATATATGAAAATGACAAATAATAAGCCCTCACAAATGAAACCACGGTGCCCCGGGTAAGACACCGGGCCATAAAAGTTTCAAATTATTGTCTGTTACAAATTCAAAACAAAGGAGTTCATTACTGAGTGACAAAAGTAATAGGTGTGAAGTCTTTGGCAGTCCAGTTGCTTGGTCCACCGTTGGTCGTTGGGTAGATCCAACTGTCGAATTCAGATTCCTCCACATCGTCTTCAATAGCATTCACTCCCGGGTTGGTGATGAGCACAGAAGGTCTTCCAATCCTTGCCTTACGAACAACCCTCTGAGCTTCTGCAGTGAAACCCAAACCAAACTTGTCAGTCTTCGGAGTGAAATCAGGAAGTCGGCCCCAGTTTGCGCACTCACCCTTTTCAATCACAGCCCGGGCATCCTTTAAGGAAGCCATCTTCAAAGGAGAATCTTCAATCACGGTCTCTGCTGCTGCCAATGTCTGAGGCACCTCTTCAAAGTGTTGAAAGGGGGTCTCAATGAACTCCCCATCCATCTCTATGTACCGGAACGAGTTGAGATGGTTGACCATGTATTCTTCCTCCCCCTGCACTGTCACAATTTTCCCTCTGACCGGGTACTTAAGCTTCTGATGTAATGTGGAGGTCACAGCTCCAGCCTTGTGGATCCATGGACGACCCAGCAAACAAGAATAGGACGGTCGGATGTCCATCACGTAGAATGTTGAATCAAAGACCTGCGAACCAACCCTGATTGGAATGTCAACTTCACCATGTACCATCCTTTTGGACCCGTCAAAGGCCCGGACAACAATGTTACTTGGCTTGAGCTCTAAACCCTCACAATCCAGCCTGTCTAGAGCTTTCTTGGGTAATACATTTAATGAAGAACCAGTGTCAACCAGCACATGGGCAAGAGTAGTTCCCCTGCATTCAATGGAGACATGCAGGGCATTGTTATGGTTCTTCCCTTTAGCAGTCAGACCGGCGTCAGAGAAACCCAAACCATTATCAGCAGTTAAGTTGGACACACACTCGGTAAATTGATCAGCAGATGTCTCTTGTGGCACGTGGGCCGTCTTCAGGAAGGTAATTAGGGCCTTGGCATGGGCCTCTGAACACAACAACAGTGATAACATAGAAATCTTAGATGGGGTGTTCCCCAGTTGCTCAACTACATTGAAATCACTCTTCTTGATAATCTTAAGAATCTCTTCCATCTCTTGCTTGGAAGCTTCAACATTGACGGTCTTCGGTGCCTCCGTCTGGGCAGGCACATCAGTAGCAATCCCTTTGCCCCGAGCGTCAGATGACTCGGCTGCAGGGGTAGAAACAGGCACTTGGTCAGGCAGGGAAGTGGGCACACTTGCAGGTGTGATGATAATAGGTCTCTGGATAGCTGGAGGTGCAATATCTGGTGAAAAGAGCCTGCCACTACGAGTGACCTTAGCAGGCCCGGTAATGTTATTGACGCCGGTACTAGTATCGAACTCTTGTTTAACTCCAAGCACATAAACATCTGCCCCATAGTGCCAAGGGACAGCTTTGTCAGACGTATAGGGGAGGGGGCCCGGAACAGTGATGATGATAGGAGCAATCTTCTGAGTGGACATGATTTTGACAGGCTTCTTTGAAGGAGCCTTAGGAGGGTTGTTGAAAATAGTAACAATGGACACTTCTTCAGCAGGGATAGCAGGAACAACAATTTTCTCGGACAAGATCTCTTTGTTATCCATCAGGTTTTAGACACCTGACTTCAACAAAGGACAACCACCAGGTGAAACAGAACATAGAAGGCAACCTTTACTACATCCCGAAAATAAACCGGCTAGCAACAGGTTCCTTTTGACAGTCAACAACGGAGTAACAATATCATCCACAGAGGCTACATACAGGTCTTCTTCCACAGCATTCACTCCATGTTGGGGCATGGGAGCAGTCACAACATTGGGCCTCTCGGGCGCCTCGAACTGTATTTCTTTAGCATCAATAAGGTCCTGAACCTTATTCCTCAGAGCCCAACAATCATCCGTAGTATGCCCTGGGCTGTCAGAGTGATAAGCGCAGCGGGTGTTGGGGTTGTACTTTGGAGAGGTTGTGTTTACAACCTTCGGAGCTTCCTTGACAGTTACCAGATTGGTTGACAGTAGTTGCGGCAATATCTGAGACAGGGTCATACTGAGCCGAGTGTACTGTCTTTTGGGTCTCTCACCCCTTGGCTGGTTGTATTGCTGAGGAGCAGCAGCAGGCTTTGAAATTACCACCGCGTTGACAGCTTGGCGGCGTTCCGGTTTATTTTGTCTTCTGGGACCATACACAGCACTAGATTCTTTCTTGAAGGGCTTCTTTTCAGTGCTCAAGGAGGCACCCTTTTGTATCTTCCCAGACTTGATACCAGCTTCTATCCTTTCACCAGTCAGAATGAGGTCTGTAAACCCTACAGAAGAATTACCAATCAGATGGTTGAAGAACGGACCAGACAGGGTCCCCAAGAACATGTCCACGAGTTCACGGTCAATCAACGGTGGCTGCACCCTGCCAGCCAGGTCTCTCCACTTTTGCGCGTACTCCTTAAATCCTTCACCCGTCCCTAGCGACATACCCTGGAGTTGGGTACGCGTAGGAGCGAGGTCGGAATTATACTGATACTGCTTATAAAATGCAGTAGCCAAGTCCTCCCAGTTACGAATATTGGTTCCATCCAGCTGATAGAACCATTCGAGTTGAGTCCCTGAAAGACTATCCTGGAAGAAATGGATCCATAGATTCTTGTCTGCAGTGTAAGGTTGGATCTTCCTTACATATGATCTGAGATGCAGTTTAGGACAGGAAGCTCCAACGTACTTTGCAAAAGCAGGTGCCTTGAACTTGTGTGGGATCACCACCCCAGAAGATAAACCTAGATCTCCAAAATCCAACCCAGGCACGTGTTGAATCTCCATAGCACTTAAGCGGTCATCTAGTTATTTGTACTTGTCCTCAGCAGGAGGGTACTGCTCATCATTAAAATCTGTCTCGTTGTCGGAGACCACGGGACTAGGAACCCTTCCCCTTGGGGACTGTCCTTCCCTACAGAGGAAGTAGCCAGATCAGCCTCATTTTGCAGTGTATTCCCATATCTGCGTATGGTGTTGAATAATACAGTCCTTTTCTTCTTCTTCTTCAACAGCAGAGTCTTCAATTCCTGTTGACCCTGGGCTAAGCTCATGACCAGCTCTTGGAACTGGGCGTTCTGGGCCTGGAGGGCCTTGATGGCTTGTTCAGTAGTAGGTTCAGGATTCATGATGATTGCTGAAATAAACAGCGAAGAAGATTAAGCAACATGTAGAAAAAGGGTACATGTTATGCATATGATGCATGGAATGCGTATGATTTATGTTTTCAAAGACAATCGGGGTTCAACTTTGTAGACAAAAAGGAAACACACTTTATTAGATTAAACTTCGGAATTTAAATTGTTCAACAAATTGCCCTTAGGCGTTACAAGAATGAAAATACTAAAAAGGAGATAAAAGTTGTAAAAGAAACATCCAAAGCCCATCAGTGCTCCCATGGCCTCCTCTTCTCAGTACGGATATAGTCATTCAGGACCCGCTCGTTCTCCAATTGCTTAGTCAGCTTCTGGATCTTCTATTCCTGTTCATTGAACCTTTCCCGATAAGAATCTCGTTCTTCCCGTAGTTGCGCCCAAGGCCTCTTTAGTGTATCAGCATCAGTGGGTATCTGAGGAGGGAGTACAGTTGGAGGAACCCCGTCTCTATCAGGAAATTCAATAATAATAGGCCTGACGGCTTCGTATGGCATACCTAACTTCTGAGCACGGATGCGGACCCATCTATAGTAGGATTCCATAGGCAGAGAAGTCTTCGGTCCCAACTCATGTGGGTCAGCTTTGTGAATTCTATCCCAAGCCCGGATGAATCTACGACGCAGCTCGTCACTGTCTACCTGAAACTCAAAACTGATGTGAGGTACCAACATCTCATGAGGCCCTATTCTTCTGGCTCTTCCAAACTGACGGAGAGCTAAACATGGATTATAAGAGATTCCTCCCTGAGTACCGATCAATGGAACATTAGGATATTCTCCACAACGATCAATAACAGCCACCTCATCTAAACCTCTGAGAGTCCAAATGATGTCATTATCAGTGACAGACATTAACCTATGAGCCCAGCCCCTTCCTTCTTTGTTCTTCAGCACGAACTTAGGGAGGTGCAAAATAAACCACCTCACTAACAAAGGAGCACAACACCATAAAGTTCCCCGTCTTCGGGCAGTACGAGCATAGAGTTGTTGCAGGATATCACCCAAGAGAGTGGGCACGGGGTTTCGAGACATGAAGATCCTTATGGCATTGATATTGACAAAGTTATCAGGATTTGGAAACAATATTAGACCATAGATTAAGAGAGCCAGAATGTCTTCGTACGCCCTGAAGTCTAAGTCATTCCAGAAACTATTAGCTTTACCAATCAGAAACTTGGCCAAAAAGCCTTTAACTCCGCTTCTAGTCACCCAATTATCCATTACCTCTTTGGTGGTCAAGGGAAGGGCTGCAGCAATCTCCTCAAGCCTAAGAGTCTTTTCCCAACCAATGAATGGAGTCTGTTCCAAGATAGGGATACCAAGCAAATCAGAGAATTCTTCCAGGGTAGGGACCAGCTGGAAGTCTTGAAGGTGAAGCAATGGTATAGAGGATCATAAAACTGGGTCAAGAAACTCATCAGTTGTTGGTCCCACTTTGAAGTGAATAAACCGAGAAGAGAACCATGCCTCTGGAGGAAGGAAGTATTATTTGGAATTCTGTCAACCAACTCTTTAAGCAAATTAGGTGGGTGAACAAAGTTGAGCCGGATAGTATTCCTTCGCACAGGCATCATGATGTCCTACAAAACAGAGCAAAGATGAAACCCTCTTGTCTTTGAAATGGGCCAGTCCTTATACAGGATGCATGCAATGGTATGATGGTATGATGTTATGATAAAGCACACCATAAGTATTCACAAAGGTAAACATGGTAAGGCACACAAGTCACAGAAGACAGCCCTTAGAGTTTAGGCCAGCATGAAGTTTAGGTACTACCCTCTTTCAGTTTCGTTGGTTAAGACCTATCCTAGAAAATAGTAACCGGGTTCTAGAGGATCTCAAAATCACTGACTACCCTCAATCGGTCATAACTCCAGCGTCGCAATCTTTTCTTGCGGCCAGAACCATCGCGAGAGTTTAGCCTCAATGAGTTTAGCATACTGCTACTGTTTTATGGCCAAGTTGGGTCAATTTAGGGTTCTAAGGTCGGTTGGTGCTTAATGACTCCTCAGAAGACCCATATTCTCCTCGTTGCAACACAAGGGATATCGGTACAGACCAAGGTGTCACACCAACGTAGCTACTGCTTCACCCGTGTCGGTCTACGCCGGACAGGTCCCTCACAGCTTATACTACCTAAAAGGGTACTCCCCAGATCCGGGTTAGGATCTATGAAACTCCGATGCAAGCCCACAAATATAAAAGCAATCAAGACATACAATTGAAAACATAAGAGTGGTCTAATCCTAAGGTACACCTCACTTATCAAATTCCCCAGCAGAGTCGCCAGTTCTGTGATAGGTGGAAATAAAACTGACTGTTTTAAAGCTGGTTCACGAAATGTCGCGGTAAGCAAGAGTCGCCACCGTCTTTTATGTTCTCCAATAAGGAAAGGACAAAAGCACAACAAAATTCCTTTTCGAGATGTCTCTCGGTTCGGGAGGTAGATTTATAGAAAGGGAAGGTGTTAGCACCCTTTCTATCCAAGGTTATCCATGGGCTCTTAGGTACTTGCTCACTATGTTTTCAAAAATATTGTTTGCTTTTCAAGTTTTTGTGGGTTTTGAAAAAGTTTAGTTTGAAAAAGTTTAGTTTGAAAAACTTCTAGGTAACTCTTGTATCAGTCCTCAAGAGTGTATGAAGTGTTTGTTTGAAAACTTTTTTGAAAGTGTAGGTGCGAAAAGATGTTTTTGTTTTTTGAAAGAGCAAGTACCCAGGAGAAATCTACCTACTCTAAGGAATTAGGCTGTGTAAGAGTCCTTTAGACAGTACTATCCCACTATTGAGAAGTAGGTAGCACCGTCGTTGGAGTTATTCGGGTCAATTCGATTATTAGGGACATGTATGGTCACCAAAGCAATAGTAGGACGCCTTAGCGGTAACCCTAATGTCCTAGATCCTTTTTATTCGAGGCAACCGTTTCGAGGCAACTGGATCTTTAGACAGGAGGGCGACCTCTAAAACACCCTATACTTGACGACCACCTCGAGGCAACCAAGTGAGGCGTACCCTAAGAGTGGCATGTGCATGTGTATTAAATTCAGTTAAGATTATCTTGTACATGTTATTTGTGAGCTACGCTTTGATTTTATTTTTTCAGACAAGTCTTGCATGCATAATTAACAGTTAATAGTTGTGCGGAAAGTAAATTGCGGAAAATTGAATCTACGCTATTACAAGGCGCAGGTATATACATCGCCAAAAACAAACCCTTTGGAAAAATAAATTGTGGAAAGTAAAGAAAACGGTAAAATGGTTCTAATTATCTATTACATCCTTGGAAACAGATACATAAATATAATCAAAATAAGAATTAAAAATAAATATGCGCGCGAAAGAATTGAATTGAGACGTCCTTAGGGTTTTGATCCTTTTTGAGAAAAGAATTGAATTTGTTCTTTTTTGTAATTAATGAAATATTAAACCTAATAACTAATTAATTAGTTAATTAAAAGAAAAAGTGTTTTTTATGTTTTTATGTTTTTAATAAAATAAAAGAAAAAGGAAATTAAAAGTCAAAAGAAAAACCCTAATTCTAATCTTTTTATTTATTGTGAAAAATAGTCAAAATTAATCTAATTAAACTAAATCAATTTGGTTAGTATTTATTTACAAAAATAATGAATTACAGTGAAATTAATAATTAATAATAATAAAAAATATTTACATTTAATGGTCTGAATTTATTATGAAAATTAATTAATTTATGAGTTAAATAATAATAATGGTAATTAATAAAAGAAATTAAAAGGAAAAAGAAAATAAAAAGAAATAGCAAACCAGGGGGGTGATGGGCCCAATATGAGGTGTTATGCTAGCAATTCTGGCCCAATAAGCACATAAGCCTGTTGACTTCTGGAATTGTCTGTACGTTGCATTGACCAGGAACATGGTGTCCATCCATCTTTGGCCATTGGATTGCTGTTAGTGGCCACTTGGCGCCTGGGATTGGAAAGAATATGGTGGACATCACTTGAAAACCTGCACATGATTACGTTAGAAAAAATAGAAACAAAGGTTTGGGGGACCTGGGAATCGAACCCAGGTCCCAATGGTTACCAGACAGCTCATCTCCCACTACGCCAGTTGAACGCTTTTGTTATTATAGTAACCAATAAATAATATATTATGAAACCAGACAATATGCCATAAAGCAAAACACGTGCGCCCTGATTTGAACGGACCAATGGTAGATCACGCATCATCGTCTTCTTCAATTGTCCTGAAAAAATATAAAGAGATAGCGGGGTTTTTAACCCTCATAACCTGCATCCACAGATAATAGCGATTAGGCGTACAATACATATAAATATGGCGCGATATGTCCAGTAGGTTCGTCTCTTCCAGACGGTTTCAATCATGGGTCTCTTGAGGCTTAATTTTTCCTAAATAAGAAAGCCCCAATTTTAGAGCTTGGAAAACCTAGAAATCGTTCATGGTGGTTTCTGTTTCAGGGCGTTTCAGTCCAATTAATCTATGCCATTAGTTTCCTGTGAGTGCTAGCAATACAAAACAACCAACAAATCATGTTAAATGCGCATGGAATATGAGTTATGATTATGAACAAAAGAGCCAAACCGTGAGTCTGTTTAAGGTGTTTTCTGGAGCTTTAGCACGCGAATTTGATTGCAAAACGTATCTGGGGATCCCTGCAAGGTATTAGAAACCACAAAAGCCCTTGAATTGGCCTGGAAGGTTGAGAACAGTTTTGAGTTTTCTTGATTTTTCCTCAATATGCTTATGGTGTTTTTGCAGCAATTTGCACGTGTGATGCATTAGGGTTAGCTTCAGTACTTATAATAGAATGGATTTAGGTTAAAATCTTGGTCAAAGATCCATGGAATTATGATTTGTATATTTGATTTTCAATCAAATATTTTTCAATCTTTTTGATTGAAAAACCTTGCCAAATTGGGAGATTTTGGTCCCCTTGATGTGCACATGAAATCTCCAGCTTGTCTTGAGCTTATTTGCTTCACAAAAGATTGAGAAAAACATATCTTGATATTTTCCTACATTTTAAATCAATTAAATGAATTAATATTAATAAAAAATCCAATTAATTAATAGAAAATGAGAAAATAAATTCAAATAATCCCAATGGGTCGTGCATAGGCCTTGGACAATGTTTCAAGAAGAAATTTGAGGCCCATTAGCAAAAATGATGTGTTTTGAGCAAAGTTGACTTTTGCAAATTCACAAAAATTTATCAACTTCTCCAATGCATATCTTGCTCAATTTTGATCATATGAACATGTTCTTGGACATTTTGGAAAGGTCTTGAAGTCCTCTAACCAATGTATTTGGTCCCATGTCATTTGGATTTACCAATCTCAAGTTATGGTCTTTGACTTAAAGTCCATTTTTGTTGACTTTTGAAATTGACCTATAATGTAGAAATTGATAACTTTTTGTGAGAGCATTTCTTGGACTTGGAATGTGAAGATGAGTTGTAGGAAATGTCATCCCCTTAAAAATGAGCATTGGATGGGATTTTTCTGGTGAACCATGAAAAAGTTATGCCTTGGTCAAGTTACAGTTGACTTTTCTACTATCCAAAAATAGTAACTTTTGCATCTTTGATGATTTTTGAGCCATGCTTGTGGAATCATGATCAAGACTTGATCAAATGATGATTGTGAGCTCAAAATAAGATGTTGACCAAAAATTCTGACTTTTGACTGCAAAATGACCATTTTACCCCTGCAGTTGATTGTGAACCAAATGAAGCTTTTGACTGTGCAACTTGGGACTGTGAGTCCTGAAACTTGACATGTAGATGCTTGACAATGTATATAGGCCTATGGGACTTGATTGAGCCATTGAAAACCACAAATTCCTTGACAGAACCAAAACCCTAATTTTGACTGGCTTAGGAGGATGTTTGATTGTGCAATCCCTTGAGAAATCTTGAACCATTTGAAGATGATTCTTGATAAACCTTGAAGAATATGGGACGGAAAATTTTGGGGTACAACAGCGTCCTTTTGGATCTTCCCACTCTTAATCCTAGCTTCCACTCTTTCCCCGGTCAAGATTAATTTAGTGAAGCCTGCTGAGGAACTTCCAGTTAGATGATTAAAGAAAGTACCGGACAGGGTACCCAGAAACATGTCCACTAATTCTCTGTCTAACAGGGGAGGTTGGACTCTTCCTGATAAATCCCTCCATTTCTGAGCGTAGTCTTTGAAACCCTCGCTTGAAACCATAACCATACTCTAGAGTTAAGTACGGGTGGGAGCAATGTTTGTGTTGTACTGATACTATTTATAAAAAGTAGGGCAAGGTCTTCCCAATTATGGACATTGGCCCTTTCTAGTTGATAAAGCCAATCTAACTGAGTCCCGGATAGACTATCTTGAAAGAAGTGGACCCACAAATCTCTATCAGCGGTGTGAGGCAGTATCTTCCTCACATAAGATTGGAGATGCATCTTGGGACACGAAACCCCATCGTACTTAGTAAATACTGGCGCCTTGAACTTTGGTGGAATAACAATCCCAGACACCAAATCCAGCTCTTCAAAGTCTATCCCGAGCACTTTCTAAATCTCCATTGCACTTAGATGCTCTTCCATATGTTTATATTTGTCATCAGCTGATGGATATTGCTCTTCAGAGTAATCATCTTATTCTTCCTCTTTAGATTCTGGATGGGCAATCACTTCTTTGTTTTTCCCTTCTTGATTATCCTTTTCACCCGATGATTGCTTTCTTATTCTTTTCGTTGATCAGCAAAGTTTTCAAATCCTCTTGTCCTCTGGCCAGAGTTAAGAACATTTGTTGAAATTGAGCATTCTGCACCTGGAGATCTTTTACTGTCTGTTCCATGTCCATCTTACTGAAATAAATAGTAGAAAGATGAGGAGACCTGTTGTAAGAAGCCTGCTTATGTTATGATGAATGAAGATGCATATGCAATGATTTCATGGAAATTAGAGATTTAAATTTTCTTTAGACCAAAAAGGAACACGCGTTATATTAATAAATCAAAGTTTGAGTACATCTTTCCTCTTTCGGCTTACAATGAAAGAAATAAAAATACAAATATCTAAGAAAAAAGAGTTGAACGCATCCTCTTTGGTGTGATGTAGGCGTTCAAACTCCGCTCCTCATGAAGCTTCTTGGTGAGTTCCAGAACCTTCTTCTTGTTGGCGTAGAATTGGGCTTCAAAAGTGTCTCTTTCCTTCTTAAGTTGTATCCAATCCCTTTGCAAGTCTTCGAGAGAGGTGGGCATGTTGGGATGAAGGATAGTGTATGGGACATCTCCTTCCACAACAGGCTCTATGATAACTGGGAGAATAGAGGGATAAGGCATCATAAGACTTTGAGCACGAACTCTTACCCATTTGAGATAAGGCTCAAGAGGGATGGAATTCTTGTGCCCCAGTGTCTTGCAATCAACTCTATGTACCATGCCCCAAGCTCGCATGAACCTTTTGTGGTAATCCTGAGCATCATTCTCGTAGTTAAAGATGATTCCTTGAATAAGTGCATCATGAGGACCATCCCTTCTTGCATATCCAAACTATCATAGTGCCAAACAAGGATTTTAAATGATTCCTCCCCTAATGCCTAAAAGAGGGACATTAGGGAATTCTCCGCATCGATCAATGATGGTAACATTCTCCGAGAATCGAGGACACCAATGAATGCCTGAATGTGTAAGAGTCATCAGCCTTTGAGACCATCTCAAACCCTGCTCATTCTTCAAGACGGACCGGGGTAGGTGCGAAATAAACCACCTAGCCAAAAGAGTTACGCAAAACAGAAGGGTTCCTCTTCTTTTTATAGTGCGAGTATGCAACGAATGTAGGATATCTCCAAGCAGAGTAGGTACTGGATTACGTGACAGGAAAATCTTAATTGCATTCATGTCTATGAGTTGGTCCGAATTAGGAAACAGTACCAAGCCATAGATGAGAAGGGCTAACACCTCTTCAAAAGCTTGTAAGTCCAAGGTATCCCAAAAATGATGAGCTTTCTTGAACAAGAACTTAGCCAAAAAACCCTTGACACCTCTCCTGGTTTCCCAATTGGCCACTACGTCAGACCGTTGTAAGGACAGAGCTTTGGCAACATCTTCAGGTTTAGGGTCTCTTTCCATACCATTGAAAGGTACCTCATTAAGGATAGACACCCCCATCAGAAGAGAAAACTCTTCCATAGTAGGCACTAACTGGTAATCTGGAAAAGTGAAGTAGTGATGGAGAGGGTCAAAGAATTGAAAGAGCACTTTTAACATTTCTTCATCAGGGTTTGAAGTGACCAAGCTGAGAAGTCGTCCATGTCTTTCAGGGAATGGAGAGCTTTCGGGAACCCTTTATGCCAAATCCTTAAGCTGATGAGGTACTTTTACCAGACTGACTTGGATAGTGAATCTGCGGGCGAGAGCCATGTCCTACAAAACAAGACAAAAATAAACCCTAAGAATCCTTGAAATGGTTAGTATGACATGCTATGTTATGATGTCATGATTATACTCAGATATAGTAGATATAACAAGCACAAGAAAATCACACAAAGACCTTAGGTTTAAGGCGTGCATGGGTTTTAAGGTGATACCCTCTTGAAGTTGGGTTGGTTCAACCTGTCCTAAATATAGTAACCGGGTTTTAAGGGATCTCAATATCATCGGTCTTTCCCTCAAATCTCGTTTCGATAGACAATTGACTTGCCACCAAACAAAACTCAAGGGTCAAACCTCAATGAGTGTAGTATCGAGTATCAACCGACTTTGGGTTTACACCAAAGACGGCTATCTCACTACGTCCTAAAAGCCAAGTTGGTCAATTAAGGTGCTAAGGTCAGTTGACGCTTTATGATACCATGCAGCGGCCCTGTATTCTCCTTGATTACTCAAGGGCTACTGGTACACACAAAAGTATCGCATTAACGTAGCTACTGTTTCAACCGTGTCGGTATACCCCGCACAGTTCCCTCAAAGTTTATTGCTACTTCACTAAAAAGGTGCCCCAAATCTGGGTGTAGGATTAAAACAAACCCAAACATGGAACCATAATGTAAAGCATGCAAGTCAAACAAGGAAATCAAGTAAATATGACCTAGCCCTAAGGTAACCTCACTTTTAAGATTATTCCCCAGCAGAGTCGCCAGTTCTGTAACGCGGTGAGAGGACTGACTTGGTTGTTTTGCGTTTGATCACAAATGTTACGGTTTAGCAAGAGTCACCACCGACTTTTCTTTTATCCAAAAGGAAAGGCTGAAAAGAACAGGAAAGACCTTTGAGATGTTTTCTTGAGTTCGGGGGGGTAGATTATGAAAAGGGAAGGTATTAGAACCCTTTTCATCCATGGTTTTCCATGGGCTCTTAGTTGCTTGCTAGATCACTTGCTTTTGTTTGAAAGTATGCTTTGTGTGGTTTTTGAAAGTATTTTGAAAAGGTGTCATCGTTTAGGAAAACTTTGTAATGATTCTCGTTTGTAAGAATGTATACAAAGTTTTGATCTTTTAAAAATGTTTTCAAGTTTGAAAGATGTTTTGAAAGTGTTGGTGTTTGTTTTGAAAATAGCAAGGATGTTTTTGTTTTGAAATTGAGCAAGCAACTAGGAACAATCTATTTACTCAAAATTCTTTCATATTTATTTCCTCTTTCCTTTGACATTGTTACCTTACCATTGATTTGGTAAGTAACCCTATCTTTGGATGTAAAAGGGACGGGCAAGGGTCGTCGTATAGCCATGATTAGCAATGTTGTAAGATATCTTAGTATTTTATTAAGGTACTAAGATCATTTTGAAAGGCAACATGGATAGCATCATCGAGGGACTATGATCTTATATTTTTGATTGTTTTTGCTAAGACACCTCACATGCATAATATGGACATTTTTGTAAGGCAACAAAGTGGGTTTACCCTAAGGGTGTATGTGTGCAAGTGTATTAATTTACATGCTTGATTTGTCTTTGAATTAGGGTTTTCTACTTGTTGGTTTTAATCTTTTCATACAAACCCTAATTACTAGCATTTGTATATAAAGCATTAAATTGCGGAAAATAAAAATACTAAGCTATTACATCATTTAGGGGAGGGGGTGTACAAATTTATGAATGGGAAAATTGCAAGAAAATTAAATCTAAATAATTATTACAACCATATTGAATATTGCACAAGAATTAAAATAAAGTATAAAATGATAAATGAAAAAAACAATGAATTTGTTTGGATTTTTGTTTAGAAAAGGTTTTTGGTTTAACCTAATTAACTAGAATAAAATTAATTAACTTAAAAAGTAAGAAAGTTAAACTAAGTTAATTAAAATAATATTTTTTAGGTTTTTTTTATGAAGTTTTTTGTGAAAGGGGCTTAATTAAATTAAACTAGTATGAAAAAATTAATTAATTAAAAATCCTAAGTTTCTAAATTAATTTTAATTAAAAAATAAAAATAAACTAAACCTAATTTTAATTATTATTTTATTTAAGAAAATAAATTAAATTTGTATAAGAAAATATTTTGTCTTTTTTGTCTTAAAGGAAATAAAATATAAATATATTATCACCTAAATAATAAATAAAAATGTTTTTTAGATTTTTATTAATGAAAATAATATTATTAATAATAATAATAATAATAATAATAATAATAATAATAATAATAATAATAATAATAATAATAATAATAATAATAATAATAATAATAATAATAATAATAATAATAATAATAATAATAATAATAGTAATAATAATAATAATAATAATAATAATAAAAGATGAAATAAAAATAAAATAAAAGTGATAAAGTCAGGGAGGTTAAAATTGAATTTGGGAGGTTTGTTAGAAAAAACTGTTTTTTTTTTAATCTGGCCCAAATGATGTTTTTTTGTTTAAAAAATCAGAAGAAAAAAAAAAGGGTTTGGCCCTGTGTGGTAGCAAGCAAGCAGGGGGTGTGGTGCAGTAAAAAGGGAGAAAAGTCAGAAGTTGGGCCCAGGCGCTGTAAAGACGCAAAAATGTGGAAAAAATATGAAAAATGACAAAAGGCAGTGCGCTGGGTGTTGAAACCACGCCCTCTTGGTTACCAGCGCGCTGCCTTACCACTGGGGTGGCTATACATCTGTTAACTTAACCAAAATGATAAATATATAATACAAAATGAGTCATGAATACACTTCATCTTCAACCTCCAGCCAAAGGACCTGTAACTTTATCATTTCTCAACAATTCATAAAACTTCCAACATCAAACTTGTTAGAAATTTTCTCACGATTTTGAATATGTAAACAACTTAAGCTAATTCTCAAAAATGAGCATGAATTTCTAATGGTACCAAATCCTGACCTAAATATTTTTAGAGGTTCAGATTCAAAATTCTAACTACTCAAGCAACAATAATGAAATCTAAGGACATGGTTAGCTTCAGGACAATGATATCTACATTTCTTATTCACAAATAAACCATTAATGATGCTTGTATGAAGAGTTCAAAGTTAGGAAAACTTACCTCAAAACTGGAAATCGTGTTTTGAGTTTGAGCTTGTTTCAAGTGATGGTGATGATCAGGTTAGCTTTCTTGAGGTCCCAGGAAGCTAATTCAATGATTAGCTTGAGCAATGGATGGCTGAAATGGTCTATAGAAGTCAATGTGCAGACTCTGTTTTTTGGTTATGGAAGATGATGCCAATGGTGTTGCATTAGTGTAAGAGGATGTGGGATGAGTTCTAAATGGTGTATGGAAGCTTTGTGATTGAATTTGAGTGAGAACACATGAGTGAAATGTGAGTTTGGAATTTAAAGTCACAAATGACACAAAAATGGAGTTTTTGTGCAAATTCTAATTTCAGGGAGTTTTAGGGAGTTTCTAGGCTTGTGAATTCATGTGTTTTCTTGCAAATGACTTGTATATTTATAAGCAAAAGGTTAGGATACTTGAGGTGGTCAGAATCACAAGATCACAAGTTATGGGAATTTGACATGTTTTTGAAGCAAGCTTGACAAGTATGGTTTCAAGACAAGGTACAAAGCTATCTAGAGCGGTTACCAACTTTAAACATGCTTATCTGACTTTGTATAGGAAGCTTGTGCAGAAGGAACAAGTGCAAAGCTCAATGCAAGTTAACTTTGCATAAAGCTTACTTTATGTAAATGGCAATGGTGCCTTTGTGCCATTAATGGAAAATTATCTTGGATAAAGCTTGAATCAAATGGATAATAGATCAAAAGCAAGTGTAATATTCTGATTAGGGAGAGATTTTGAGGTTTAGAGGCCTGCAAAGCAAGATTGTGCAGCATAGGCTTGAGATTTGAATTCTTGTTCATCACAAATTTTGCCTTGCAAAACAACTTGAAACACATACTTCTGGCCTTCGATTCTCCTTGCTCATAAATGATCTCAAGGAGTTCTTGGACATTTTGGAAAGCTTGTAGTGTGCTTTACAACCCTTCTTTGAATCAATTTTGCAAAATCCAAATGGAACTATATGAAACTTAGGTCAGAAGTTAGGTCAAAATCCTGACCTAAAATGCTCAAAATTTCACTAAGTGTTTTAGTTTCATGACCATGACTTCATGGATTAATAACTTCAGATCCAAGAATTTCTAGGAGAAGTTGTGTAAAGCAATGTTTTATATCTCATGGAGATCTACAACTTTCATGTTGAAAGTTTCTTTTGAATCATCTTGCATCATGGTGAAAAAATGGCTCAAAGTTGTGAAAAAACATGAAGTTTTCAACACTTAGAAAAATTTCTAAGTTTGGAAACTTTGACATTTCAAAATGAAATCTTGACTTTTTGATTTCTTGATGAATAAGTTTCATATTTTGACATGTTTTGATGAATTGTGATCTTTGACACTTGATTTTGACCAAAAAGTCAAAGTTTGACTTTTCAATGTATAGTTAACTTTTGATCAGTTGACTAAAAATCAACTATCAATCAAATGACCTTGAGAAATGTTTTGAGTCATGCCATTAGGTCAAAATGATGCAATTGAACTCTTGAGATCATGCCTCAAACCAATTAACCATTTTCTAGGTCAAAAATCAGAAATTGCCCTTTCTCAGTCAAAACCCTAATTTTGACCATTTTTCCCTTTTGATGATCTGATCAAATTTCTTGAGGAATTATGGTCCAAACTTGATCAAATAATACATATGAGTTTATAATTTTGATATAGATAAAAATTATGAAGTTTGACTGTAAATTGGCCATAGTTGACTTTTTCCCCATTACATATGGTTTTTAGGTCAATTGCTCAATTGATTGAGCAAAAATGTGATTCAAGACTTGAAACTTGACATGAGCAATCTTGGGGGTCCATATTGATCTATTAAAGTCAAACGAGGCATTAAAAGTTCAATTATTCTTGTGCAATCTCAAACCCTAATTTCAGTCATCAATGCTTAAGGAGGTGTCTTGAGCTGATCAACCCTTGTGCAGTCTTGAACCAAAGGAGATCTTGTGAGAAAATAATTGATAAATGAGAGGGAAAATTTTAGGGTACAACAACCTACAATCTGTTTTGAGGATTTTTTGATGATGTCGGTCTGTCAATTGATCTTTCCTGAAAAGGTAAAGAGTATGCAATCTCATGATGTATTAAATGCATTGCATAATGACGTTCTCAAAATAAATGAGATCGTTTTATGTGTGTTTCGTATGCATAGGCTATGATGTATGAATGTGAAATGTTGTTGAAGTGTATCTTTGTCATGGAAAATAAATCTCTGACCATTGTTGGGGATGAAGAGTATGTGTATCTTCAATCTTGTCTAGAATGCTTCCGCTGAGGATTCCTGCTTACTTGTTTGAGGAAACTCTGCAGAGGATGTATTGATTTCTGTTTGGGGGAGCAGAGTTTGGGAACCTTAGTCGTCCGTTGCTCTACTGGGGAGTTTAATTCTTATATATCCTGACTGGGGATAAAAAAGATGGATAACCTTCTGAATCGTTTGGGGAGGATAAAAGTTAACTGATATATGGTAGGATTCCAGGTTTTGCAGCAAGTCTCTGGGGATAGTGATGACTTCACTCAGGAGAGGAACTTTGTCAGTGATTTGTAGTAGTCTGAGGAATAGACTCGAGCTGGGGAATTTGTAGGTTGTTGGGGAAATAAACCCTGTTTGTCGGAGAATATTCTGCTGAGGAAACAAACTCTCATGGGGAAATTAAATTTTTCTATAGAGAGTTCTGCAAGGTTTCTTTTTCAGTTTTGGAGGATCAAACTCGGCTGGGGAAGAAAATTTCTAGGAAGAGTACTGATTGGAAACTCTGTAGGTTGGTGGTACTACCGGGAAAGAGATTATACTCCTTGATCTGTCAGGGAGATTGCGGGGAATGTGCCCTTATTTGTGAAGACTACTCTATGGGGATAGTCTCTTTGAAGTAGCTCTGTGGGGATTTATGGACAACTTGAATGTCATCCCAGCTTTTACAATTTTGAGTAAATGCTTATTCTTATTTTTATTCATTTTTTTGTTAACAGTTAGTCATGTTCATATGCATATGTTGATTCAATTTAGTCTTTGGACGTTTTCGCGAACAAAACAGAAAAAACACAAAGTTTAGACTTTAAAGTATATTTGCATTGATAATTTTTCTATAAACAAACGATTTTGTACAAAGAGACCGAAATCCTAGTAAGAGGAAGTCGTCATGAATGAAAACAGTACAAAGTGAAAACAAATATATATAGCCATGTGGAAGTTATCTCATTGGGTTCCAAAATCTGTTATTGCCCCTATGCCTTTGAATATCTCATCCTTTGTCGTCAGAAGAAGTTGATTGCAGCGATCTTGTACCATTTAAAATCTTGACCTTGGTAATAAAGCTTGAATTTAAGTGATCCAACAGGATATAATCGTACGCTTTTAATCCCTAATTTTTTCCTGGACTGCCCTTTCGGGTTTTCAGTCCACCAGGATACCCTTTTTTACCCAAGCCGCCTTTTCAGGTTTTTGACTTGCCAGGTATACAGTCTTTTGTATATATCCCTAATTTTTGCTTATGTATGGCAACCTAGAGGGCCATTCTTATACGTAGTATTTTTTTGACTATGTCTGTGTTCACTGGGTGCGTGAAATCTTCACCGTCCATGGTGGTTAACATCATAGCACCGCCCAAAAATACTTTCCTGACAACAAATAGCCCTTCGTATGTGGGAGTCCATTTTCCCCTGGGATCGCCTTGCGGTAGAATGATACACTTTATTACCAAATCGCCAGCCAGGTATACTGATGCTTGATATTTTTGTTGAAAGCTTTGATCATACGCTTCTGGTACATCTGACTATGACAGACAACAACAACCTCTTTTCATCAATCAAATTCAACTGATCCAACCTTGTCTGAATCCATTTGTCTTCGTCTAAGTATGCTTCTTTCATAATCCTTAGAGAAGGAATCTGAACTTCGACAGGCAGGACAACTTCCATGCCATAAACTAGAGAGAATGGGGTTGCCCCAGTTGATGTTTACGCTGAAGTACGGTAGCCATGAAGAGAAAATGGTAGCATCTCATGCTAGTCTTTGTATGTCACCACCATCTTTTGCACAATCTTATTTATATTCTTGTTGGCGGCTTCTACTGCGCCATTCATCTTAGGTCTGTATGGAGAAGAGTTATGATGCTTGATCTTGAACTGTGTGTAGAGTTCAGTGATCATGGCATTGTTGAGATTGGTACCATTGTCAATGATGATCCTCTTAGGGATGCCATACCGATAAATGAGGTTATGCTTGATGAACCAGGCCACTTGGTAACTGAGGAAAATGAAGCTGCTTCAACCCACTTGGTAAAGTAGTCGATGACGACAAGAATGAAACGATGTCCGTTAGAGGCAGTAGGCTTAATTTATCCGATCATATTGATTCCCCATATTACAAATGGCCAAGGAGAAGTCATGACATTCAAAGGATCTAGAGGCACACGAACCTTATCAGCATAAATTTGGAACTTATAGAAAGTCCTCGAGTGGAGGTGACAATCGGTTTCCATGGTCGACCAATAGTAGCCAGCTCGCATAATCTTCTTTGCCATAGTATGTCCACTTGAGTGAGTACCAAAGATGCCTTTGTGCATGTCCTCTATAATTTTTTCTGCTTCCTTCTTGTCCACACAACGGAGCAAAGTTGAATCATGGTGCACCTATATAAGTTCCCACTGCTTAGGAAGAACTTGGAAGAGAACCTCCGCATGAATTTCTTATCATTTATTGATTCCCCTTCAGGATACTCTTGTGCTTCAAGATATCTTCTCACTTCGTGAAACCAAGGCTTCTCCTATACTCCATTAATTTCAATCTCATGGCAGTGTGCAGGTTCGTCAAATCTTTCGACAATAATTCTAGGAGCTTCGTTGTCCCACTTGGCCTTGAACATGGATGACATGGTAGCTAAATCATCCGCCAACTTATTTTCTTTCCTCGGAATATGTTTGAAGGTAACCTCTTCAAAGTACGGGATCAAGGTTAGCACCAGTTCTTTGTAAGGGATAAGATTTGGATGCTTTGTATCCCACTCTCTTTTAACGTGACTGACTACTAAATCTGAGTATCCAAATACACTTAAGAATTTGATTCTTAGGTCAATAGAAGCTTTAAGACCCAAGATGCACGCTTCTTACTCGGCCATATTGTTGGTACAATCAAAGCAGAGTGTGGAAGTGAAAGGCGTATGGAAACCTTCGGGGGAAATGATCACAACACCATTTTCGTTACCCAGTATGTTGGAAGCTCCACCAAAAACCATAGTCCACCGGGATCCTTTCTCAGGTCCTTCATACGGTTCAGGCATTTCACAATCCGTAGTCAGCATGATATTCTCGTTCGGGAATTCAAAGTTCATAAATTGGTAGTCATCCACAGCTTGATGTGCCAAATGATCTTCCAGTACACTTCCTTTGATTGCTTTTTGAGTAGTGTATTGGATATCATATTCAGTTAAGATCATTTGCCATCGGGCTATCCTTATAGAGAGAGTTGGCTTCTCAAAGATATACTTGATGAGATCCATCTCAGAGATCAATAAAATGGTATGAGTTAACATATACTGTCTTAGTCGACGAGCAACCCATGTTAAAGCGCAACAAGTTTTCTCGAGCAGTGAATATCTTATTTCAAATTCGGTAAACTTTTTGCTAAGGTAGTATATTGCATGCTCTTTTCGACCAGACTCATCATGTTTCCCCAACACATACCCCATTGAATTCCCTAACACGGTTAAGTACATGCTCAGAGGTCTTCCTTCAATTGGTGGCATCAAGATTAGAGGATCTTCTAATTAATCTTTGATATTGTCAAAAGCTATTTGGCAGTCGTCATTCCGTCTTACCACTTGATCTTTCTTCAGCAGTTTGAAGAGTGGTTCACAAGTAGCAGTTAAGTGAGAGATGAATCAGGAAATATAGTTGAGTCGTCCCAAGAAACATCTGACCTCCTTCTCAGTACGAGGAGCTGGCATTTCTTGGATAGCTTAGACCTTTGTGGGATCAACCTTAATACCTTTGCCACTGACGACAAAGCCTATGAGCTTTCCAGACCTTACCCCGAAAATGCACTTCTTTGAATTCAACCTCAACTTGTATTTCTTCAACCTTTCAAACATCTTGTGTAGATGGTCAAGGTGTTCTTTCTCAGTTTGCGATCTGGCTATCATGTCATCAACATAGACTTATATCTCATGATGAATCATGTCATGAAATAGAGCCACCATAGCTCATTGATAAATTTCACCTGCATTCTTCAGCCTAAAAGGCATGACTTTATAATAGAATATGCCCCACTGTGTGACAACAGTGGTTTTCTCCATGTCCTCGGGTGCCATTTTGATTTGGTTGTAACCGGAGAAGCCATCCATGAAATAAAATACCTTGTGTTGAGCAGTGTTGTTAACCAAGACATTGATATGCAGTAGTGGGAAGTCGTCTTTGGGGCTTCCCATATTTAAATCCATGTAGTCCACACCCTATTTAAATCCCTATAGTCCACACACATATGGACCTTACCATCTTTCTTCGACACTGGAACAACATTTGCAACCCATTGAAGATACAACCTTACTACCAAGAAACCTGCATTGAACTGTTTCATCACCTCAGCCTTGATCTTCTCAGACATATCATGACGCATGCGACAAACTTTTTTTTTATCAGAGAATAATCCTCTTTCATTAGCAGATGATGAACCACGATATCAGCATCGAGCCCCGACATGTCTTCGTATGACCAAGCAAATACCTCAACATATTCGTGCAACATCTGAACCAATCTGCTCTTGAAACTGTCTTCCAGGTTGGCTCTAATCTTGACTTCTTTCTTAATTGCCTCAGTACCCAAGTTTATCACTTTGACTGGTTCTTCGTATGGTTGGATAGCCTTTTACTCTTGTATCAGGAGTCTGGCGAGTTCTCCAGGTATCTCACAATCTTCTTCACCTTCGTCTTCGGCTTGATAGATTGGATTTTCGAATTCATAAACGGCAATAGCAGAATTATTGTCAATGAGATCCAGAGTGGATGTGGATCTGTAAATGTGTGTATGTGCATGTAAGGTCACATGGCTATTTGAAAATGCAGTAAAGTAAAAGAAAGACAAGGAGCGCAAAATTCGAATGTAAAATTGTCCAATGTTTTCATTAAATGAGCATATGATATATGGAATGACAACCATTAACAAATGGACAATTGTGCCCCGAGAAAGGCACATGGTTTAAAGTTATTATTTTTAAAGAAATTATATAGACAAACTTCTTAAAGAAATAAAAATAGGAAATAGCAATTACTCCTGGCTAAAGGAGATTGAGATGAACTCTTTAGCCATCCAGTTGTTGAGTCAATCGTCATTAGTTGGAAATATCCAGTCGTCCAAGTCACCCTCACCGCTAGTGTCTTCCAGAGCATTGACTTCATTGTTTCTAATACAGAGAGGTAGTCCCCCAACACGAACACGTCGAACCTCTTTCTGAGCCTTTAAAGTTAAACCCAACCCAAATTTATTGGATTTGTAGGGGATATCAGGAAGTTGTCCCCAGATAGTGCAACCTCCATATTCTACAATAGCCTTAGCATCCTTCAGAGAGGACATTCTTAGTGTTCCCTTAGATATTTTAGGAGTATCAGGAGTAGTAACAACAATCATTGGAGGGATTACCTCAACTATCTGGCAGGGGTTTTTAATGAATTCGCCATCCATTTCAACATATTTGAAATGATTCAAATGATTGACCATATATTCTTCCTCTCCACAGACTGTGACAATCTTTCCTTTCACTTGGTATTTCAGCTTTTCGATGCAATGTGGAGGTAACCGCACCTGCCCCACGAATCCATGGGCGTCCGAGTAAGCATGAATAGGCCGAGCGGATATCCATTACATAAAATGTTGAATTGAAAACTTGATATCCCACCTTGATTGGAAGATTGACCTCTCCGTGGACCATTATTTTCGAACCATCAAAGGCCCTTACTACAATATTGTTGGGTTTTAGCACCAATCCTTCATAGTCTAGTCTATCCAAAGCACCTTTGGGTAAAACATTTAAGAAGGATCCAGTATCTACCAACACATGTGCCAAAGTAGTGCCTTTGCATTCAATAGAGATGTGCAGAGCTTTGTTATGATTCTTCCCTGCCGGAGTTAAATCTAAATTGGAAAATCCCAAGTCATTGTCAGTAGTTACACTTGTAAACCAATTCTCAAATTGATCCGTAGTGGTCTCTTGTGGAACATGAGCATTCTTCAAGAATTTCAACAGTGCTTGGGCATGTGCTTCAGAGCATAATAACAAGGATAACATGGATATCTTTGACGGTGTCTTCCCCAATTGTTCAACTATTTTGTAGTCGCTTTTTTGGGTGATCTTCATATTTTCTTCCATCTCTTGTCTGGATGGGTATTCAAGTGTAACATATTCTGAGGGAGCCTCCGTCAGGGCAGGCTCAGTAACTTTCTCTTTACCTCGGGCATTGGCAGTTGGCCCGACAGTAGGAATGCAAACAGGTGTTGTTGTATTTGTTGGAGGAAATATCTCTGGTGAGAAGACCCTTCTGGTCCTAGTGACCTTGCTAGTTCTGACAATGTTTGTAATTTCAAAATTTTCATTTTCAATAATCCATGGCTTTTGCTTGACACCATGATAATAAACTTCCTCCCCATATTTCCAAGGCACGGCTTTGTCATAGGAATAGGGGACTGGCCCTAGTGTAGTGATAATCAGGGGAGCCACTCTTGGCTCAGCAAGAATCCTTATAGAGCATTTAGACGTGATCCTAATAGGAGTATTTGAAATGGTAATTATGGAAACATCTTCAAGTCTCTGCTCTTAAGGTACACTTTCAGGCAAACTCTTCGTGGACGGAGTTTTCTCAAACAAAAATTCATGGCTATCAATTAGGGGTTGAATACCTTTCTTCAGCCACATACAACCATTAGTTTAAGAAGCACAATGGTAACAATTTTCAAGGCAGACCAAAAATAAACCGGCTCTTAACAGATTCTTCTTAACGGTCATCAAGGGAGTAGTAAAATCACGGATGGAGGAGACATAGGAAACATCGTCAACAACATTAATACTTTTACCATGACTGGGCATAGGTGCGGTGATCACATTAGGGGTCTATGGAGGGTAAAACTCAATCACTTTGTTGTCAATCAAATCTTGGATTTTTCTTTTTAGGGCCCAACAATCGTTGGTGTCGTGCCCATGGCTATTGGGATGGTATGCACACCTTGCATTTGGGTTATACTTCAGAGATGATGTATTGGTATTTTGAGGGGGATCCCATATTGTTACCAAATATGCCTTCAACAGATGTTGTAAAGCTTGAGACAATGGCATGTTAATCCTAGTGAACTGCCTCCTCGGGGCATCTGGCCTACGCTGATTGTTTTGTTGTTGTGGTCGTTGAACTGAGGTTGGGTTAGAAATCAATACTGCACTTACTGACTGATGACGATCATTCTTGATACGGCTTCTTTGTCCATAAACAACATTAGTCTCCTTATTACCAGCAAATGGTTTCTTTACAGCAGTAGAGGTTGAGGTCATTGGGATCTTCCCACTTTTGATTCCACTTTCAACTTGTTCACTAGTCAAAATCAACTCAATAAACCCTGGCGAAGAACTCCAAATCAGCAAATTAAAGAATGGACCAGTCAAGGTGCCCATGAACATGTCCACTAATTCTATGTCAGTCAAAGGGGGTTGCACTCTTCCAACTAGGTCCCTCCATTTTTGAGCATACTCCTTAAAGCCTTTGTTTGAGCCCATAGTCATACTTTGTAATTGCATGCATGTCAGTGCAAGATCAACATTGTATTGGTATTGTCTGTAGAAGGCAACTGCCAAATCCTCCCATGTGTGGATATTAGTCCCCTATAGTTGATAGAACCATTCTAACTGTGTTCCAGATAAGCTCTCTTGGAAGAAATGAACCCATAACTTCCTATCGGCGGTATATGGTTGAATCTTGCGGACATAAGACCTCATATGCATTTTGGGACAGGAGATTCCATCATACTTGGCGAAGACAGGAAACTTGAATTTGTGGGGAATGACCATCCTAGGGACCAAACGTAAATCTCCAAAGTCCAAACTAGGAACTTTTTGGATCCATACATCCTTAAGTCGGTCTTCTAGCTGTTTGTATTTGTCCTCCGCCGGTGGGTACTGCTCATTGGAGTAGTCTTCATCCTCGGAAATCTGATTATTTCCACCCCTAGCCCTGGTGCTTCTAACATCTTCTTCTTGATTGTCTTCTTCCTCAGAAGAAGCCTCTTCTATTTGAGTCAGTCGGGCGGGCCCTTTGAACCTTCTTCCCATATTGAGAATAACATCTCGTTTCTTGGTCTTCCTTTTGGTGGCAAGGATGCCATTATTTCTTGTTGTCCTTTAGCTAAGTTGAGGAGAGTCTCTTGGAACTGTGCGTGTTGAGTTTGTAGATCTTTGACGGTTTTCTCTAGAGCCATGTTATACAGAAATAAATATTAAAAAGATGAAGAAACCTGTATCAGAAAACCTTCTTATGATATGATGCATGCTATGTCGATGCAATGTTTTCAAAGACCTCAAGAGATTTAAATTTGCTAGCCAAAAAGGAAACAGAAACAACAATTGTATTAATAAGTTCAAAAGTTACAATTTCCCCTTGGACTTACAATAGGAAAGCAAAAAGGTCTCAAAGAGACAACAAAATGAACTCCTAAAACAAAAGACTCAAGTCTCCCATGGGCGTTTCCTCTTGTGTCGAGACAGGAATTCAGGCTTTTCTCCTCCTGAAGTTGCTTGGTAAGCTCCAACACTTTCTTCTCTCTTGCATAGGATCGAGCTTCAAAGGTATCTCGTTACCCGTTGAGTTGAATCTAATATCTCTGCAATTCTTCGAGGTTGGTAGGCATGTCAGGATGGAGAATAGTATAAGGAATATCCCCTTTGGCAATGGGCTCCATAATCACTAGCAGGACGGTTGGATACAACATCATGAGACTTTGAGCACAAGCTCTTACCCATTTCAGATAAGGCTCAAGAGGGATGAAATTCTTATGTCCTAAAGTATTTCTATCAACCTTACTTACCATGCCCCAAGCTCGAACAAACCTTTGACGATAACCTTGGACATCACTCTCGTAGTCGAATATAATACCTTGGATAAGCGCGTCACGAGGACCATCTCTTCGAGCATAGCCAAATTTTCATAGAGCCAACAAAGGGTTATAAGAAATACATCCCTTAATGCCCAAGAGTGGAACATTAGGGAACTCCCCACAATGGTCAATGATAGTAACGTCCTCTTGAGATCGAGAACACCAAATGATATCAGAATGAGAGAGTGCCATCATTCTTTGAGACCAAATCAAGCCTTGTTCATTCTTCAATATTGATCGAGGAAGGTGCGAAATAAACTATCTAGATAGCAACAATATGCAACACATAAGAGCTCCTCTCTTTCTCATGGTGCAAGTCTGAAGAGTATGAAAAATGTCTCCGAGCAAAGTTGGTACAGGGTTATAAGAAAGGAATATTTTGACAGCATTCACATTGTTGTACCCCAAAATTTTCCCTCTCATTTTATCAAGATTTTCCTTACAAGACTCTTTGGACTCAAGACCAGATTGGGGTTTGCTCAGCTCAAGACATCTCCTTGCACTGGTGACCTGAAATTAGGGTTTGAGTTTGCACAAGGATTTTTGGACTTCCAATGCCTCATATGACTTTCATACTTCATGTTGGACCTATAAGATTGCCCATACCAAGTTTCAAGCTTTGACTCAAATTTTTGCCCAATCAATTGGATAGTTGACCTAAAAATCAATTGTATTGGGGAAAAAGTCAATTGTGGCCAATTTACAGTCAAACCTCATAATTTTTTATTCACATCAATATTATAGACTCATATGAACCATTTGATCAAGTTTGGACCACAACTCCTCAAGAAATTTGATCAAATCTTCAAAAGGGCAAAATGGTCATTTTTAGGGTTTTGACTGAGAAAGGCAATTTCTGATTTTTCACCTAGCCAATGGCAAATTGGGTTCAAGTATGGTTTAAAGGAATCAATTGCATCATCTGGACCTAATCACAAATTTCAAAAGATCTCAAATGCATTGGATTGACAGATAAATTTTCCAGTCAACTGATCAAAAATCAACTGTACACTGAAAAGTCAAACTTTGACTTTTTGGTCAAAATCAAGTGCCAAGGGTCATTTTTCATCAAGATGTGTCAAAACATGAAACTTGTTCACCAAGAAACCTAATTTTGAAAATTAGGGTTTAAGTTTGAAATTTTTCATAACTTAGAATTTTTCTAAGTTATGAAAATTTCTTATTTGTCCCCAACTTTTCCCAACTTTTTCACCATGATGAAATTGGATTCAAAAGAAACTTTCAACATGAAATTTGTAGTCCTCCACAAAATCTACAACTTTGATTCACAAAGTTTTCCCAAAAGATTCGTGATTCTCAAGTTATGATTTTGTGAATAGGGGTCCAAAAACTTTCTAACTTAGTGAAATTTTGCCCTAGTTTAGGCAGATTTTTGACCTAACTTCATGACAACTTTTCACCTAGTTCCAATTGGAATCTCAAAATGAATTTCAAATATGGATTGTAGAGCATGTTACAAGCTTTCCAAAATTTACAAGAACTCTCCAAGATCATTTATGGTTAGGGAGAATCGAAGGAAAGAAAATGGTCATTTCTCACTTTTGCCCATGGCATTTTTCATATTGGTTCAAGTTGCAAATCAGTTTGGATCATGCTTGTAATTGCATTACAGGTTCTAATCATTTTTACACTCCAAAATTGAATGCAAATACAATGGTTAATGACATTGTTTTGATCTTTGAAGCTTTGTACAAGGGTTTAATCCAAAAATGGCAAAAAGGTTACATTACTACTTTGATAAAGCACACTTTATGCAATTTTGTTTATCTTGAGCATTGGACCCAATCTCTTGCAGCAAACAAAGTCCATGAATATCAGGCAAAGTTCACCAACTATATGCAGGCCTTGAGCTATCCTGTACAGGCTTTGGCTTTGTCAACTCAACTTTTCTTCAAAAACAAGCCAACTTGCAAAAGTGAACATAACTTGAAAATCTAATAAGAGCAAGTCTAAGTCTCATTTCAAACAACCTCAGCATATTGTACCAAGCCTAAAACACGATTTGCCAAGCTCCCAAACAGCCTAAAACACAAAATCACAAGTTCTTGTCAAAACAGGGCCATACCTGCAGAACCACTTCCAAAACCAAATTGGCTCGTGCGTTTTACCTTGAACCACTTCAAACACATTCCCTATAACACACCTGAGCTATCCAAGCCATTTTTCAGCAATTGTAACCTCATTTTCAAGCTTCACCATTTTCAATTTCCGAGTTTGCATGTTGACTTCTACAAGGAGATTCAAGCCATTTCAAAGCAAGTTGAGCATTGGGAAAGGTCAAGGGAACTTCAAGCAAGCTCAAAAGAACTTCAGGCCTCACTCAAAGTTGCTACACTGCCATAGCCAAACTCGACTAAACAAAGGTAATTTTCAAAGTTCTATCTCCTTGTTTAAGCATCATTGGGCTTAGTTTTGTGAAGCAAAAATGTAGTCCTTAAGTTCCTTGAGTTGTGCATATGCGTAGATTTCATTTATATTAACTGAGCTAGGAGAATTTGGATGATGAATATGCTAAAAATTTTAGGTCAGAAATTATGGGTGACAAAATTCTCTCTAGTCTTTGAGAGTTAGGTCAAGTTTTTTATATCAATGGAATCGTGACTAAAAATGCTACAAGTTTCATGTTGCAAGATTTCGTTTTTAAACACGTATGCAGGAGTTACAGTTTGAACAAGGGCGCACACATTTTTTTTGTCTGAAGGACAGGGATGAAGTGAACATTGAGCTTGGGCTTGTTGTTTCTGCTTTTGACACCCTCCATTTTGTTATTTGCACCCCCTTGGCCCATTTCTTTTATTTTTCATATTTTCTTGCATATTTCACATTTCTGACTTTTATTTATTTTTTCTAAACAAATAAAAATCTCAAAAATATTTTCTTTATTTTTTCTAAACAAATAAAAATCTCAAAAATATTTTCTTTAAAATAATAATTAAAAAAATGATGAAGTTTATATTTTTTTACAATTTATTATAAAAAATAACACAAACTAATCTAGAAATCTAATAACTAAATTCTTAATTAAGGAAAATTAGATGACTTATTTTTTCTGGGTATTTTTTTTATATTATATATAAGGGCTAAATAAATGAAAATAATTTAATAAAGATTAATTGACTAAATAATATAAACTAAATGATCAGGAGGTGCATAAATACAAGTATTAAGGGGGGTAAGAATAATCTATGGTCCTAAAGCCCAAATCTAATAAAAGACCATAATTTACATTATAATTAAATAAGAAAAAAACAATAAAAGATATTATGCAAAGAGAGAGATCCACCACAGATCACTACTTACTATTAAATTGGTGAATCTATTTTTCAAACCAACACCAGAACCAATGAAACCATGACACATGGGTATTATAATTAAAAACAATAAAAACAATTAACAAGTAATTGAAAGAAGAACAAAGACATTTAGTTTTCTAAACCCACTCATTTTTTTCTACCCAAACAAACAGAACAAAGCAAGGGTGAAATAGAGAAGAAGAAAACATTCATGGGGGTTCGTGGCTGCAAAGGGTCAGTCTATCGACAATGGTCTCCATGCATCCGGCGGTATCGTGGTTGTGTAGACCACCGTGTTGGCGCGAAGGACCTAGTTGTCAGATTTTTGCTTGAATCGCGTGTGTGCGTGGTGACTCGTCAAAGATCTTTGCAACGATGGTGTGTGGATGTTGTGAGATGGGTAGCTTGGCGGATGATGTGTTGGCCGGTTTCCGGTATGTACGTGAGACGGTGGCAGCGGTGAATCTGTCAATAGATATGGGTCACGCGGGAACCATGTCACTGTCATGTGGTGGTGATTGTGAACGGTTCTGGCGAATTTGCTTTTCAGTCTATTCTTCCTTCTTCTTGAGTTCTGCAAAAACCAATAACTTTGTACAAATATTGGTTTAGTGTTGTTGTGATGTGCCCAAAAAATAAATTGTTAATATACATGTTATGAATTTTATATGTTGATTTTGTTTAAAATACAATGAAGATGATGATAATGTGAAAAGAGAAAAAAACAGTTCTTTTTTGTGTGTGATGGTTTGTGTGGAATGGCTTAGTTTTCCTATTGATATAAAAAAAAAAAGTGACATTAATATGAAGCAGAGAACTAAAAAAATTAAGTTTGAAGGTTTTATGGTTCAAAGTTAACATTTTTGTCAAAACGTGATTTTTTTAGGAATACACAGTGTACGTGAATTCGTAGTAGATCTCAGAAAACAGAATTTGTGAACATAGAAAATTGGGTGTGGAAAAAATAGGGCTTCCAATAATTATTAGTATCATAATATAATTCGAAAAAATGCAACTATCAGTTAATCATCTGGTTGAAACAACAACAAATTTATAATTAAAAAGGAGTTGAAAATATTATGGTGGTGCCTCATATGAAATAATCGGCCAAAACCAAAATATCACCAATAGTATTGAAAAGAAAAAAAAGAAACTTGCAAATAAAATATAGCGTATGTGAGTGAGTGAAATTTTGAGAGATTGTGAAATTATTGATGGAAAATTAGGACAAACTAAGGTCCTATTTATAAGCTTAGGATTAGGTTAAGAATACTTAACAATTAAGTTAGTCCAAAATGTATAAAAGCCCAAGCCCGATTTCCAAAAAAGGAAAGAAAATTAGCAAAAAAGAAATTATGTTAAAAATGCAACACACAAGATTCGAGTCTGCGACCTCATATTTATAAGCTTCATTCCTTACCAAATATATTATGTTACTTATTCGAAGTAAAAAGCCAATTGAAAGTATATGAAAGGTGTGCAAATATTTGTTATTTTAAAAATACAAATAATTTGAAATAAATTATTATATTTTTAACTGGACTTGAGAACGAATATTTATAGAATTCCAAAATATTAACATAAATCAAAAGAATTTTATAAAAATCTAAGTTTGAAATTAATTTCGACCGTAGTGATAAAGGGCGAGAAAATTTGGGGTATGACAACTGCCCTTATTTAATCATCTTTCAATTGAATAGTGCAAGAAGACGTAAGTATCGTACGTTTTGATCGGAATTTTATTAAGGATACGCAATACAACATTCCCATGAGTGTGAAGAATATGCATGGATGATGATGTATCATCTTACCAGTGTTTGAACCAAAGTTTTGTATTGACTTAGACATGACGACGCGGATAACTCGTCAGTATCTAAAAGAGATTGTAAAATTTTGCATATTTATCGTAACCTAAGAGGTAAATGATACAAGTTTGAAAAGCTGACTTACTAATACTTGGGGACTAATATAGTAAGTTTATGATTTGATTTGATTTTGATTATTCATCTCAACCTAGGAGGTGAATAAAACAAAGTTTGGTAATGCATTGCTGCATGGAGACTGATGCAATGGATTACGCTGATTTAATCGTATATCTATCGCCACCTAGGAGATAGATATTTGAAAAGAATATTGATAACAACAGCGCTGCATGGAGATGATTGCAAAGGTTTATGTTACGTATTTCATACATTTCTACATGGAGCCTGACGCAATGAGATATATCAGAAAATGTTTGATGACAACATTGCTGCATGGAAACTGATACAATGAGTTATATTGCAGAAAAGGTTTGACGACAACATTTTTGCATGAAGATTGATGCAATGAGTTATATTGTAGAAAAAGCTTGATAACAACATTGCTACATGGAGACTAATGTAATGAGTTATATTGCAGAAACATCTTAATAACAACATTGCTGCATGGAGACTAATGCAATGAGTTAAACTATGAATTTTGCACAATGCTGCATAGAGCCTGACATATTGAGCTAGATCACAGAGAAGGGAACCACATTGTTGCATGAAGCCTGAATCAATGAGTTATATTGCGGATCTCGCACATTGCTGCATAGAGCCTGACACAATTAGCTAGATCGTAGAGGAGGAAACACATTGTTACATCAAGCCTGACGCAATGATTTAAATTACGGATTTCGCACATTGCTACATGTAGCCTGACACAATGAGCTAGATCATAGAGGAGGAAACACATTGGTGCATGAAGCCTGACGCAATGAGTTAAATTGCAGATTCTGCATATTATTGCATGGAGCCTGACACAATGAGCTAGATTGCAGAGGACGAAACACATTGCTTCATGAAGCCTAACGCAATTATTTATATTGCAGATTTCACACATTGGTGCAAGGAGCCTTAGGCAATGAGCTATATCGCAAAGGAGGAAACACATTGCTGCATGGAGCCTTAGGAAATGGGTTAAATTGTAGATTTCACATATTGCTGCATGGAGCCTTAGGCAATGAGCTATATCACAAAGAAGGAAACACATTTCTTCATGGAGCCTTAGGCAATGGGTTAAATTGAGGATTTCGCACATTACTGCATGGAGCCTTAGGCAATGAGCTATATCGCAAAGAAGGAAACACATTGCTGCATGGAGCCTTAGGCAATGGGTTAAATTGTGGATTTCACACATTGCTGCATGGAGCCTTAGGCAATGAGATATATCGCAAAGAAGGAAACACATTGCGGCATGGAGCCTTAGGCAATGAGTTAAATTGCGGATTTATCACATTGCTGCGTAGATCCTTAGGCAATGAGCTATATCGCAAAGAAGAAAACACATTATTGCATGGAGCCTTAGGCAATGGGTTAAATTATGGATTTCGATCATTATCGATGGAGCCTTAGGCAATGAGCTATATGGTAATGAAGGAAACAAATTATTGCATGGAGCCTTAGGCAATGAGTTAAATTGTGGATTTCGCACATTGCTGCATGGAGCCTTAGGCAACAAGATATATCGCAAAGAAGGAAACACATTACTGCATGAAGCCTGACGCAATGAGTTAAATTGCAGATTTTTCACATTGCTGCATAGAGCCTTAGGCAATGAGCTATATCGCAAAGAAGTAAACACATTGCTTCTTGAAGCCTGATGCAATGAGTTAAATTTTTAGAGGAAGTTATTTAATGATCAAATCTTAGATAACTAAATCAGAGATAAGATCAGATATTTACCGGTTGTCTGTTTTCAACCAAGGTAATAATCTGATGGAGGGCCAAGAGATATTGGTTCCGCCCAAAGTATGTTTTGAGAAATTCCATGTACGATGTATGTGCATGATGTCTTAGATCATTATGGAACCCAAAGTGTATATGCACTGAGTGTTTGTGTATGCCCCAAGTATTTACTTATGTGCAAAATGTGTGTATATGCCCCAAAATGTAATGAAAAATGTTTTTGGTATTCTCTCCTTTGTTAAACTATCGGGTTATCATAATTGCCAACTCCCCGACATTGTTTATTGCTAGTTATTGTATTTCTAAGTTGATTTGAATTTTGATAAAGCATGGTGAATAGTGGCAAAGTTATAGGTGATTTGTATTGCAGGCGTAGGCGTAGACGTGGTCGTAGGCGTGGGCGTGGAAATAGGCATGGATTTTCCTTCGATGTTTTTATAACCAGAATAAAATTTGATGCTTTATCAAATGCTCTTTGGTGTTTCCGTATATTAGATGCATAAAACATGGTGAATGACCCTGAGATTTTGGTATGGTTATGTGTACGCCATGCTTGATGTGAGGCTCTTTAACCGGAAATCCACTGCCAAGATTTCCGAGGAATCTGCTGCCGAATTTCAATTGAGAACTACCTTCTGTCGAGGTCTTCTGGATAATCATCTTCCGAGATTAACCAGGAGAATCTACTACCGTGATTCTGTTGAGAAAATATATTATGCTGAGGTCTTTTGGAAAATCATCTGCCGAGATCAACCAGGGTGTAGAATTACCTTCTGCCGAGGTCTTCTGGTTAATCATCTGTCGAGATTAACCAGGAGAATCTACTGCCAAGATTCTGTTGAGAAAATACATTCTGCCGAGGTCTTCTGGAAAATCATCTGCCGAGATCAAGCAGGAGAATCTTCAGATTCGATGTAGAATTACCTTCTGACGAGGTCTTCTGGATATTCAACTGCCGAGATTAACCAGGGGAATCTACTGCCGAGATTCAACGTAGAATAGGTAGCTTTATTGACAATGATGATTGACTTTATATAAAACAAGGTTTTTATGCCATGCATGTAAATTTGATTGATGCATGAAATGTAATGATTGATTGATACATGTAATGAGTGACTTGGATATGTGTAAATGGATGTTGGACTTTAAAATGCGGATGCGTAATTGGGGTTTTTGAGATATTATCGACCCATGTTGTCGGTCTTCATCAGATGGATGAGATGATAAGTATAGTCTGATTCTGGGTCGAGGAGCCCTAATGCATGATTTATGCAGCTTTATGCTTTATGATTATGACTCGAATGTTTTGTTGAATGGTGCCCCCATGATGGGTTGTGGATGATTAAAGCGTAGAGGTTTGACTATGCAACAAGGTTTCTTGTCACATGATGGTTGAATGTTATGTTATCATGATTCCTCAATACTCGATTTGAACTTGAAGATTGCCAATGTAGGAGAAAGATCCACTGGAGATTATGAAAGTACACGGAAAGCTTGTCCCTGTGTGGACTGCCCTTCCCTAATTTGTTGGTAGGGTTTTGGAAGAGATTTTCATTTATATGAGCTTTGGAAATAGTTTTACCGTAATATGAATTACCCTACTACTTTGCATTCTGAAACCTTATGCCATTTACTAATGAGTTCTTGGATGGTTTTCCCTTGATGGGCTATTTTTTTAACCAATTTCTTCTGAATGAGCCTTGTAGCGGTATACCCTAACATTTTTACTTCTTGAAAGGTATGCCCTCACTCTCTAGAATTTAGAGGAGGTACTTTTGGATTAAATTAGACCTCACCATGAACTTGACATAGATTACCATAAGCATTCAAAGTTTGGAAAGTTTGTACTTGAAGTTGATTGATGGGGAATTTGGATCCTACATGCAGTAGGATGAACTTTGTATGTACTGTCCCAACATTTGAATCTTGGAAGGTTACCCCTGAATCAAGGCCTTGAGAGGTTTTTTAACATGAGGAAACCGAGTCATACCCTGTTGTGGTGTGACTTGGTTAAGGAATGCTCCCTCAAAAGGTATGCCCCTGATTGAACAGTGCTTTGAAATTTGATCCAAGTTGATCGAATCTCGGAATGATCACCCCTTGTCAATAGTATATTTATGTGATAAACCTCTATGATCATCAGTATTTTCCCATGTTTATAGGGGTCCTCTTATATGATTTCCCCTAGTTAGAAGCTTCTTGGAAATGTTGCCTTTGGTCGAACTTTTTCTTTTAAAATCTCCTCGATGCTAAGTATTGATTTGTAAGTAAAATTGTACATTTTGAAAAGTAATTCTTTTTTATGTACATGCAAGTTTTGAAATAGAATTTTGAATAGAAATGGATGATTAGAGATAGAGATCTCGAATAACCGAAGTGGTTAGTAATAATTTTAACAAACATAGGAGTCAGTTTAACACAAATTTTGCCGAGTATGCTTTCATATTTAACCTTGCTCCAATTAGGACTTTTGAAGATTGTAACGTGGTCATGGTTCATGGTTTAAGAAACAAAAGATATAAGGCTTAAAATTTTATTCATCCCATTCCATTCTCCTTTATATTCTTTGTTCCTAAGTTCAATTAATCCAACGGATGCGTTCAATCTCCAAGAGAAATTTTGTAGTCGCGCAAATGATAAGAAGCATAGATAAAGATCCCAACACCAATGAAAAGCATTGATAAGATCCAAGCATTAATAATATCCAAGCGTTGATGAGAAGCCTTGATGATTCTTAAGGTGGAAGTCAAAAGATTGTTCTCTAATTCATTTGTTTTTAATCCCTTATTTTGCATGGACCAATTCTTTTGCATTTTCGGTCCATCGGGATGCCCTAGTTTCTGCCTAAGTCAAGTTTTGATTTCCTTTGACTTAGCGGGCTTTCTCCTTTTTTTGAATTTCTTTTTTTATGCTTTTGATTTTGAAAATTTGTGACTGCCACGCTGATTGTTGTAAACTTCGTCTTCATTTTTTTCCTCAATTTTGAATGATGTATTGAGGAAGATGTCATGGAGTTTGTCTTTATTGATTTCTTCCTCAATCTTTGTTGATGTGCACGAGGAAGATGATGTGCTCTAACCTTTTCTTAGATCATTTTCTCAATGATGTATCGAGGAAATAGATATGCTTGAACTTTTGCTTAGATCATTTCGATTCTCATGGGATTTAAATGTATCGTCGAATTAATTGAAATCTACCTTGCCCCTGGTTAAAATTAAGGTTTTTTATTTTTAGAACAAAACTCCAACTCTTGGCTCGAGGGGGTTAACTACGGATTATCTCCTTATATCTCCATTGTTTGGGAAGTAAAACAATACCTTACATCGCCAGCTTGGTCTTACCATTGAAAGCATAATTTAGTAAAATTGATTATTTTGTATTTTCATCATTCTCCCTCGAAGTTTGTTAAAGAAAATTGAGAGTGGAAGAGTGAGAAGTGAAATGGAAAGTGATGAAAAATTGAATACAAATGAACTGATTTCAAAAACATGCATAATGATTTTATTAGAATCACTGACCCAAATATACAAATTTACACCAAATACAACTTAGCAACTTGGAAATTACAATTTGAAATCGATAATGTCTAATGATCGTACCGAAGAGAATTTTAGTTTGATCCACTTTACTTTAGGAGAGCTTTTGGATGTTCTTAGACTTGTCAAAGCATGAGGGTGACCCTTGAATTTTCTTGGGCATACCTATTTCATTGATAGGGCAGTTGCTCTCGATGTTGAGGATTCACCAATGGTAGCGACATTCGAGGCGCTGTGTAGGCCTGTTATTGACACTGTGAAGGGTTTCCAAGTTCAATTGAGTCTCCAATATTTGATCTCCTCCTTCCACAGTTTCATACTTTCTTAAGCTCGTTTGCGAGTACCAAGAAATCATCTAGCATATGGATAATAGTTGGATAAGGGTGAAGATGGAAATGCATGAGATGCAAATGTATGAATGTATGAAAATGCAAAAAAATATTTTTGGCTTTTGGGTATGCAAATTTTTTTTATGGATATGCAATGCGCCGCAGATGTAGTATGAGGGTAGACGTAGGGGTACCCCTTATATGTTTAATGGTATATATGGAAATGAGGATGTCCTACACTGACTCAAAGATTAAGACAGGCACAAACTCTTTGAGGAGAAAGAAAGACGAAGAAGAATCCCTACAGGCTAGGGATTATAACAGAGGCATGGGAATTCCTACATGCTAAGAATTGTGGTAGACCAATGGGCGGTTGAGGAATCCCTACAAGCTAGGGGTTATGACTTACGAAAGACAAACCCTATAGGCTAGGGATTGTAGTATACCAAAAGCAACCCTTGCGGGTTTAGGGATTATGGAAATGGGATTATAAAATGGATCCTTAGTTGGTAGGTTCCTAGTTTCGGTCTACGGATATTCTAACCTCCCCATAAGGTGGCTTCCTTAATGGTATCATGTATAACACTTATAGGGAAAGGAATAAGGGCCTCCCTTAAGCAGAGTCTCTTTATAAACCAAAACTTTCGTCTCTAGGTCAAGAAACGTCTCATCATGAGTTTTTGGTTTAAAGGCCGTACAAAGAGTCATATGTGTCATTCCAAAGTCCTACTTCCCAAGAGGATATCTCTCTAGAGGTATTCCTTTTTCGGAATTCCATCAAATCTAGGTGAAGTCGTCACATAAACTCACAGGGTTGATGTAACCCCTTGGTTAATAGATGAACCTTCTTTCTAAGGTTTTTTTTAAAAATATTTTTGCAAAAATTAAATGCCACCATAGATAAATAAATATAATGAATAATAATAAAAAATAAGTATAAAATAAATAAATAATTAAATGAGAAAGAAGAAAATCCCAAAAATAAGAAAAACCCTAAAACCTAAAGGAAAGGTTTCTAAACCTAGGGTTGAGTCCCCAACAGAGTCGTCAGCTGTTGTAACTGGTTTTTAAATACAGATTCGCCAACCTTAATTTTTATCCTAAGTGTTGTACCCCAAAATTATCCCTCTCATTTATCAAATATTCTCACAAAGATCTCTCTTGGTTCAAGACTGCACTAGGGTTGATCAGCTAAAGACACCTCCTTAAGCACTGAAGACCAAAATTAAGGTTTGAGATTGCATAAGGATAATTAAACTTTCAATGCTTCATATGACTTTCATGGATCATTACATACCCCCAAGATTACTCATGTCAAGTTTTAAGCCTTGGATCACACTTTTGCTCAGTCAATTGAGCAGTTGACCTAAAAATCAACTGTATTGGGAAAAAAGTCAACTATGGCCAATTTACAGTCAAACTTCATAAATTTTTATCCACATAAATATTATAAACTCATATGTATCATTTGTTCAAGTTTGGACCATAATTCCTCAAGAAATTTGATCAAATCATCAAAAGGGCAAAATGGTCAAAATTAGGGTTTTGATTGAGAAAGGGCAATTTCTGATTTTTGACCTAGAAAATGGTCAATTGGTTTGAAGCATGGTTTCAAGATATCAATTGCATCTTTTTGACCTAATGGCATGACCTAAAACATTGCTCAAGATCAATTGGATTGATAGGGAATTCTCAATCAACTGATCAAAAGTCAATTGTATACTGAAAAGTCAAACTTTGACTTTTTGGTCAAAATCCAATGTCAAAGATCACAATTCATCAAAGCATGTCAAAATATGAAACTTATTCATCAAGAAATAAAAAAGTCAAGATTTCATTTTTGAAAAGTTAAAGTTTTCTAACTTAGAAATTTTTCTAAGTGTTTAAAACTTCATGTTTTTCACAACTTTGAGTAAATTTTTCACCATGATGTAAGAGGATTCAAAAGAAACTTTCAACATGAAAGTTGTAGATATCCATGATATCTACAATGTTGCTTTATAAAAATTCTTCTAAAAATGCTTGTATCTCAAGTTATTAATTCATAAAGTCATGGTCTTGAAATTGAACACTTAGTGAAATTTTGCCCTAGTTTTGGTCAGGATTTTGACATAACTTCATGGAACTTTTTCATATAGTTCCAAAGGGAATTTTCAAAAGGGATTCAAATAGGGGTTGTAGAGAACATTACAAGATTTCTAAAATGTCCAATAACTCCTTGAGATTATTTGTGAGCAAGGAGAATCAGAGAGATGAAGTTAGGGTTTTCAAACTTAAATTACAAGCTATTTCATGATGAACAAAAAATCAAATCCAAGCCTAGGCTGCATAATCTTTGCTTTGCAGGCCTCAAACTTGTTTGTCACTCCATAATTAAATGTTTACACAACTGATAGAGCTTTAATCCAAGCACTTGAGCCTTTATCCAGGTTACATTTCCATTTATAACACAAAGTTGCCATTTCCATTTTGATAAAACACTACTTTTGCAATTGTCAACTTCTTGAGCTTTGCACTTGTTCTTTCTGCACACACAACCCCTATAAACTAAAAGCAATGTGTCTAAAGCCTCTTTGAGCTCAGAACAAGCTTGTACAACACTTTGAGTTTTGTCCTCTCACTTTTCTTCAAAAGCAAGTCATAGAGCCAAAAGGCTAGAACTCAGAAACCTTGAGTGCATTTGATCTCTAATCTTTTCCCTACATATACACAAGTCTATTGCAACATAAGACACGAATGCTAAAACCCTAAAACACTCCCAATCACTCTACAACTCATAATCTACCTTAACTTGACAGTTTTGAATATCACATAGCCATCTCCAAATCCACTCGTGTGTATTGAGTTTTAACCAACCAAACACTTAATATACATCATATCAAAGTGATCCAGACCCCTATTTCTTGACTGTAACTCCTCCATCACCATCCATCATTTCTAAATTTTAAGCTTGCAACTTGACTTGAGTTGGGAGTTTCAGCCATCCTCAAAGCAAAGTAGGAGTTGGAACACACTCAAGGAGGTCCAGGCAAGCTACATAAATCATCAGGAAATCACAAAGGTTGCTCAAACTCTATACACGACTCCAGCGGCAACAGGTAAGTTTTCAAACTTCTATCTCTTCATACAGGCATCATTTGATTTTGATTTGTGAAGATAAAATGTAGATACCATTGCCATGAAGCTGTACATATCCATAGTTTGCATTTATATGGCCTGAGCTTAGAGAATTTTAGAGTTGAAGTTTTTTGAAATTTTTAGGTTTTAAATTAGGGCCAGAAAAATTCTCATTCATCTTTGATTGTTAGCTTAAGTTATTTACATGTTTGGATTCGTGGGAAGAAATGTCACAACTTTCATGTTTGAACTTTTCATTTTTGTCGAGAGATGAAGAAGATACAGGTCCTTTGGCTGGAGGTTGAAGATGAAGTGTAATCAGGGTGCATTTTGTATTATATATTTGTCGTTTCAGTTATATTAATGGATGTACAGCCACCCCAGTGGTAAGGCAGCGTGCTGGTAACCTCAAGGTCACGAGTTCAAGACCCAACGCTGCCTTTTGCTTTTTCGTTTCACAAGTTTACAATTTTTTTTTGGATTTTTGCATCGTTGGGCTCCTCTTTGTTGGACCTAACCTTTTTTGCTTATTTTACTCCCTGTTTCATTTTCTAACCCCCTTGACCTTCCTTTATTTTTATTTTTATTTTTTATTTTACTTTTTCATTATTATTATTATTATTATTATTATTATTATTATTATTATTATTATTATTATTATTATTATTATTATTATTATTATTATTATTATTATTACTATTATTATTTTCATAAATCATATAAAAATCTAAAAAATATTTTTTAATTTATTAGTCATACTTATATATTTATTTTCTCTATAAAACAAAAAGATTAAAAAAACACTTTCTTAAACAAATTAATTTCTTTTTTTTCTTAAATAATTAATTTTTAGACTTAGGATAAATTAGTATATTATTTTATTTTCTTAGTTAAAATTAATTTAGAACTTAGGTTTATTTTAATTAATTAATCTTTATTTTATTTTCATTAATTTAAAACCTTTTCATAAAAAACCCTAAAAATCCTTTTCAAATTAATTTCTTTTCTTAATTAGTTTAAGTTAATTTTATTTAATTTTAATTAATCATTTTCTTTAATTAGGTCAAGACAAAACCCCTTTCATAAAAAAAACAACAAAAATCTTTTCTTTTTCCATTTATATTCTTGCATTTTATTTTCAACTTTGTATAATATTCAATATGGTTGTAATAGATAATTAGGTTTAATTTTCTTGCAATCCCCATTTGTAAATTTGTACACCCCCTCCCCTAATGATGTAATAGCGTAGTAATTTTTACTTTTCGCAATTTATCGCTTTATATAAATGCTAGTAATTATGGTTTGTATGAGAAGATAAAATCAACAAGTAGCAAACCCTAATCAAAGACTAAACAAAGCATAAAAATCAATACACTTGAACACAAGCACCCCTAGGGTAAAATGCACTTGGTTGCCTTATAAAAATGGCCATATTATGCATGCGAGGTGTAACACCCTCTAATAATCCGAATAAATTTTCGCAAATATTAAAATCATAATTTCAGAGTACATGTATAATCGAGGATGCTACAATTCTCTTTAAATAACACCAATTCCTGTCATGCATAACGTAGTAGTAACTCATACATGTTTACACAGCGGAATAATTTATTTAATAAAACCAATGTTATAATATTTTTCAAATTCATCAGGGATTAACACCTGGAAAAATGTCAACATCATATTATAACAAATATAAGGAAATAAACGAGTCTGACTAAAACAGCTCGACAAACAAGCGTTCCCGGAGTTACAACTATCAGAGCATGACCCGGACAATACTAAAACGAAAATAAACTAGAACGACAAGCCTTCGCCAAGCACCTGAACGAAGCTCCTCAATCTGAAATATTCAACAGTAAGGGTGAGCATCTCAATTATACATTTGATTATACGTTCATAACAATCAATTCAGGAAATCATAAGCATCACCCAATAATTAGCATATTTCATAGTTTACAAAAACCTTTACAATTCATATACCCATGATATTTTACTTTTCATATTTGCAAATAATCATCAAACATCGTCAACCATTTAGCAATCATACGTGCATACAAACAATCAAATACAACATTGGAAAAATCATCCATTCATGTTATATTCAAGGTAATGCAACACACCCATGCATGTGGTACCACTTCACCGCCCCATTAAATCTCGGGTCACGGATAACTCACCGTTCCATTATATCGCGGACACGGCTACCACCTCAACGTTCCATTAAATCGCGGACACGTATATTGGCCACCATGTTAATTCCACACAATGGGAATTAACAAATGCAACATGATATGTAAAGTATGTAACACTCAGCATACTATGAACATCAATCAACATATCATGCAACATCAACAACATCAATTATAACAGGATATGGATAGCATGTAATCACTCAGCATACTATTTAAACATCAATCATATCAAGTTATATCGTAATTCATGCTTGATAACATTATCCAAAAGCATGACAATAAAAAAAATCCACAATCAAGTACTGAAAACAAAGTTCAGAAAAATCAACACAGTAGCAGCAACACGGGTGCCCGTGTTGTGCAACACGGCCCGTGTTGTGCAACACAGAAGAGCAACACGGGTACCCGTGTTGTGAAACACGGCCCGTGTTGTAACATATCCAGAAGAAAAAAAACACATTATCCTTATCAGTACAGGGGGATCAACACGGGTGCCCGTGTTGTGCAACACGGCCCGTGTTGTGCAACACAGAAGAGCAACACGGGTGCCCGCGTTGTGCAACACGGCCCGTGTTGCTGAGCGCGTACAGGATTTTCCTGTACCTGCAGCAGCTCAGAACAGCAGCCAAACGCGGGAAAACGCCAGCCAAAACGCGCATTTCGGTACCTCACGACATCGAGTTTGTATAATTCAAAACAACACCTCAATTTCCTAATTACCAACAATCATTATAGTAACCTTAACCGGGATTAATCGTCCCTTTTGGGGAAATCTGCTAACATTGAGGTTATCCCTATAACTTCCAAGGTAAATTCACGATCATGCAGATATACTTCCAATCCACCATTTGGAACCTAAAATTCCTAATCGATTCATAAAAATTGGGAACCTAACCCTTTTCTAACAAGGTTCAATCCTAAGGGTATCGATTCCTACTAACATCTAACAATTGGGGTTTTTCCTACGATTACCCAAATCAACCGTACATAAACCCATAAACAAAGGTAAATCGAGTAATAGCCCCCCTTACCTTATCAATTAGCAGCTTTGAACTTTTTGAGCGATGGTCTTCGTTCTTCGTACCTTCAGAGCTCTGCTTCCCAAAATCCCAACTTCTGTTTATCGTGAAAAATGAGAAAATAACTTGAGTTCCAAAACATATCCTTACTTCTTTTTCACCCCCACTCTTTACTAACAACATCCAAGCCCAATAACTTAAAAACTCAGCATTTTCTTATTTCTTTTATTTTCCTCCATATTTCAAAATAAATAATTCCTTTTTATTTTATTAATTCTAATAAAATAATTTTCCAATTAAATAAATCAAATAATTGAAACTGGGGTGTTACAACTCTCCCCCACTAAAAGAGTTTTCGTCCTCGAAAACATACCTTAGACGAACAGTTCCGGATAAGCCTCTTTCATCTGGCTCTCCAGCTCCCAAGTGATATTTCCATCTGCTGGACCTCCCCAAGCAACCTTCACTAATGCTATCTCTTTACCTCTTAACTGTTTCACTTCCCGATCTTCTATCCTCATAGGCAATGTTTCTACTGTCAGGTTATCTCTCACCTGTACATCATCTATTTGGATTACATGAGATGGGTCTGGAATGTATCTCCTCAACTGAGAAACATGAAAAACATCGTGCAAATTCGCAAGTCTCGGAGGTAAAGCAATACGATAAGCAACTTCTCCAACTCTTTCCGTAATCTGAAACGGACCAATAAAACGCGGAGTCAACTTCTTAGATTTCAACGCTCGACCAATACCCGTCATCGGAGTAACTCTCATAAACACATGATCTCCAGCACTGAATTCTAAATTCTTTCTCCTCTTATCATGATAACTTTTCTGACGACTCTGAGAAGCTCTCATCTTCTCTTGAATCAATTTGATCTTTTCAGTAGTCTGCTGAACAATCTCTGGCCCAATCACCGAACTCTCTCCAGATTCATACCAACACAAAGGCGTTCTACACCGTCTACCATACAATGCTTCAAACGGAGCCATGCCAATACTCGAATGGTAACTATTGTTATAAGTAAATTCAATCAATGGCAAATAGCTATCCCAAGCTCCACACTTCTCTAAAACACAAGCACGCAATAAATCTTCCAACGATTGAATCGTCCTCTCCGTCTGTCCATCAGTCTGAGGATGGTAAGCTGAACTCAACCTCAATTTAGTACCCAAAGCCTTCTGCAATCCTTCCCAAAATTTCGAAGTGAATCTCGGATCTCTATCTGACACAATACTAGAAGGAACTCCATGCAAACTCACTATTTTCTCAATATATAACTGTGCCAATTTCTCCATTGAGTAATCCATTCGCACCGGTATAAAATGAGCAGACTTAGTCAACCTATCCACAACGACCCATATCGCTTCACAATTCATAGGAGTCCTCGGCAACCCAGATACAAAATCCATAGAAATACTATCCCACTTCCATTCTGGAATAAACATTGGTTGCATAAATCCAGACGGCTTATGATGCTCAATCTTCGATTTCTGACAGATTAAACATGCATACACAAATTCAGCTATTTCCTTTTTCATTCCCGGCCACCAAAACAATTTCTTCAAATCATGATACATTTTCGTGGCACCCGGATGAATACTCATCCCACTGCGATGTCCTTCCTCTAATATACTCTTCTTGATTTCTGCGACATCAGGAACACAAACTCTATCGCCAAATCTCATAACATCATTTTCATCAATTCTAAACTCACCACCTTGACCTTGGTTGATCAATGTCAATTTATCAACTAAATTAACATCAGATTTCTGCCCGATCCTGATCTCTTCTAGAATACCACTAGTAAGTTTCAACATACCCAAACGAACACACTTCGGAGTACTTTCACAAATTAAACTCAAATCTCGGAATTGTTCAATTAAATCCAATTCACGAACCATCATCATAGACATATGCAAGGATTTCCTGCTCAAAGCATCTGCAACCACATTTGCCTTACCAGGATGGTAATTCAAACCAAAATCATAATCTTTGAGAAATTCCAACCACCTTCTTTGCCTCATATTGAGCTCTTTCTGATCGAAAAGATACTTCAAACTCTTATGATCGCTATACACTTCAAATCTCGAACCATACAGATAATGTCTCCACAATTTCAAGACAAACACAACTGCTGCCAACTCTAAGTCATGAGTAGGATAGTTCCTTTCATGAACCTTCAACTGTCTCGAAGCATACGCAACTACCTGCTGATTCTGCATTAAAACACCACCTAAACCCAACAGAGATGCATCACAATAGACCACAAAAGATTCCACCGGATTCGGCAAAATCAGAATAGGAGCACTAGTCAATCTCCGTTTCAATTCTTGGAAACCTTTCTCACAATCAGAATCCCAAATAAACGCTTGTCCTTTACGAGTCAACTTCGTCAACGGCAAAGCTAACTTTGAGAATCCTTCGATAAATTTTCTGTAATAACCTGCAAGACCAAGAAAACTTCTGATTTCAGAAACAGTCTTCGGCGCTTCCCACTGAGATACTGCTTCTACTTTTGTAGGATCCACTGCAATCCCATTCTTAGAAATCACATGTCCAAGAAAACTAACTTCATTCAGCCAGAACTCACATTTGGACAACTTTGCATACAACTTCCTATCTTTCAACAACTCTAACACAATTCTGAGATGTTCCGCATGCTCTTTGTCGTTCTTGGAATAAATCAGAATGTCATCAATAAAAACCACAACAAATTTATCCAGATACGGATGAAAAATCCTATTCATATATTCCATGAAAACACCAGGTGCATTAGTAACTCCGAACGGCATAACAGAATATTCATAATGCCCATACCTCGTTCGAAAAGCAGTCTTTTGAATGTCTTCCGCTTTCACACGAATCTGATGATATCCAGATCTCAAGTCAATCTTACTGAATACACTGGCTCCAATTAGCTGATCCATTAAATCATCAATCCTCGGTAACGGGTACCGATTCTTAATGGTTACCTTGTTCAATTGCCTGTAATCAACACACAGTCTCATAGAACCTTCTTTCTTCTTAACCAACAATACCGGAGCACCCCAAGGTGAAACACTTGGACGAATAAACTTCTTCTCCAGTAAATCTTCCAACTGACTCTTCAATTCAGCCAACTCAGACGCAGACATACGATATGGCGCCATCGACACCGGTCTCGTACCAGGAATCAAATCTATAGAAAATTCCACTTATCTCTCAGGAGGTAACTCACCAACATCATCCGGAAAGACTTCTGGAAAATCACACACCACTGGCAATTCCACACTCCTGACCTTTCCTGTTGCATCTAACGAAGCAAGCAACATAAACACATTAGCACCGTCTTCCATTGCTTCTTGTACCTGCCTAGCAGTCATAGTCAAATTCTCGACACCAACTGCTTCTGGAAAAATCACCGTCTTAGCAAAGCAGTTCAGATGAACCCGGTTGAATTCCAACCAGTTCATCCCAAGGATAATATCAATTTGTTCAAGCGGTAGGCACACTAAATCCATACCGAAACCTCTACCAAAAATCTCAATAGGACAATTCCTACATACAAGTGAAGTTGTCACTGAACCCGATGCAGGAGTATCAACAACCATGCTACCTCGCATACCAGATATGTCCAGTTTCAACCTCTCAGCACAATCCAAAGAAATGAAAGAATGAGTTGCACCAGTATCAATAATTGCAACTAAAGGTGTGCCATGAATAAAACACGTACCTTTAATCAATCGATCCTCTGGAGTAGTCTCAGATCCAGACAAAGCGAACACTTTTCCACCTGCCTGATCCTTCCTAGGCTTAGGACACTGCGGACGAATGTGACCTTCTTCGCCACAATTGTAACAAGTAACAGACTTCCCTTTGCAATCAATAGACAAATGACCAACCTTTCCACATTTATAGCACTTCTTCTCATCACTCTTGCAATCTCGAATGTGATGACCAGACTCACCACACCTGTAGCATCTGATAGGAGCCTTAGAATCTCCCCCACTTGGCCTTTTCCATCCACCTGATTTCTGGTTATCTCTACCATATGGCTTGCCACGGTCCATATGTTGCTTTCCTCTTTTATCAACAGCCCCACGAGAGTGAGACGACCTATTCTTGGTAATATCTTCTTCCAAGATCCTGCTACAATCCACCAGATCAGAAAATCTACGAATACGCTGGTACCTGATTCCCTGCTTAATCTCATCTCGGAGACCATTCTCAAATTTGATACATTTAGAGAATTCCCCAGCCTCATCATTGTTGTAGTGTGCATAATACTTTGCCAGCTCAGTGAACTTAGTAGCATATTCACTAACAGTCAGATTGCCCTGCTTAAGCTCCAAAAATTCAATTTCCTTTCTTCCCCGAACATCTTCAGGAAAGTACCTCCTCAGAAAAGCCCTTCTGAAGTTAGCCCAAGTCATTGCCTCTCCATCCTGAACCATTTCAGTCCTTGTTGCAACCCACCAGTCGTCGGCCTCTTCTGCCAACATATGCGTACCATATCTAACTTTCAGATCTTCAGCACAATCAATCACACGGAAAATCCTTTCGATTTCCTTCAGCCACTTCTGAGCACCTTCAGGGTCATGTGTACCTTTGAACAACGGAGGATTGTTCCCTTGGAAATTTCCCAATTGCCTATCAGCACCAATCACGCCTCCAGTTGGGTTTCCAGCAAGTACACCAGCTAACATCCCCAAAGCCTCAGCGAGTGCAGCATCATTTCGTCCGTTACCTCTTCCAGCCATATTCCTGAGAATTAAAACATACTCCACATTAGAATACAGTATCGACAGTGTTATCTTACACTAATCGCATACAAAAGGGATGACTGACTCAAGACTCTGGTCGCAACGACCGACTATGCTCTGATACCACTATTGTAACACCCTCTAATAACCCGAATAAATTTTCGCAAATATTAAAATCATAATTTCAGAGTACATGTATAATCGAGGATGCTACAATTCTCTTTAAATAACACCAATTCCTGTCATGCATAACGTAGTAGTAACTCATACATGTTTACACAGCAGAATAATTTATTTAATAAAACCAATGTTATAATATTTTTCAAATTCATCAAGGATTAACACCTGGAAAAATGTCAACATCATATTATAACAAATATAAGGAAATAAACGAGTCTGACTAAAACAGCTCGACAAACAAGCGTTCCCGGAGTTACAACTATCAGAGCATGACCCGGACAATACTAAAACGAAAATAAACTAGAACGACAAGCCTTCGCCAAGCACCTGAACGAAGCTCCTCAATCTGAAATATTCAACAGTAAGGGTGAGCATCTCAATTATACATTTGATTATACGTTCATAACAATCAATTCAGGAAATCATAAGCATCACCCAATAATTAGCATATTTCATAGTTTACAAAAACCTTTACAATTCATATACCCATGATATTTTACTTTTCATATTTGCAAATAATCATCAAACATCGTCAACCATTTAGCAATCATACGTGAATACAAACAATCAAATACAACATTGGAAAAATCATCCATTCATGTTATATTCAAGGTAATGCAACACACCCATGCATGTGGTACCACTTCACCGCCCCATTAAATCTCGGGTCACGGATAACTCACCGTTCCATTATATCGCGGACACGGCTACCACCTCAACGTTCCATTAAATCGCGGACACGTATATTGGCCACCATGTTAATTCCACACAATGGGAATTAACAAATACAACATGATATGTAAAGTATGTAACACTCAGCATACTATGAACATCAATCAACATATCATGCAACATCAACAACATCAATTATAACAGGATATGGATAGCATGTAATCACTCAGCATACTATTTAAACATCAATCATATCAAGTTATATCGTAATTCATGCTTGATAACATTATCCAAAAGCATGACAATAAAAAAAATCCACAATCAAGTACTGAAAACAAAGTTCAGAAAAATCAACACAGTAGCAGCAACACGGGTGCCTGTGTTGTGCAACACGGCCCGTGTTGTGCAACACAGAAGAGCAACACGGGTACCCGTGTTGTGAAACACGGCCCGTGTTGTAACATATCCAGAAGAAAAAAAACACATTATCCTTATCAGTACAGGGGGATCAACACGGGTGCCCGTGTTGTGCAACACGGCCCGTGTTGTGCAACACAGAAGAGCAACACGGGTGCCCGTGTTGTGCAACATGGCCCGTGTTGCTGAGCGCGTACAGGATTTTCCTGTACCTGCAGCAGCTCAGAACAGCAGCCAAACGCGGGAAAACGCCAGCCAAAACGCGCATTTCGGTACCTCACGACATCGAGTTTGTATAATTCAAAACAACACCTCAATTTCCTAATTACCAACAATCATTATAGTAACCTTAACCGGGATTAATCGTCCCTTTTGGGGAAATCTGCTAACATTGAGGTTATCCCTATAACTTCCAAGGTAAATTCACGATCATGCAGATATACTTCCAATCCACCATTTGGAACCTAAAATTCCTAATCGATTCATAAAAATTGGGAACCTAACCCTTTTCTAACAAGGTTCAATCCTAAGGGTATCGATTCCTACTAACATCTAACAATTGGGGTTTTTCCTACGATTACCCAAATCAACCGTACATAAACCCATAAACAAAGGTAAATCGAGTAATAGCCCCCCTTACCTTATCAATTAGCAGCTTTGAACTTTTTGAGCGATGGTCTTCGTTCTTCGTACCTTCAGAGCTCTGCTTCCCAAAATCCCAACTTCAGTTTATCGTGAAAAATGAGAAAATAACTTGAGTTCCAAAACATATCCTTACTTCTTTTTCACCCCCACTCTTTACTAACAACATCCAAGCCCAATAACTTAAAAACTCAGCATTTTCTTATTTCTTTTATTTTCCTCCATATTTCAAAATAAATAATTCCTTTTTATTTTATTAATTCTAATAAAATAATTTTCCAATTAAATAAATCAAATAATTGAAACTGGGGTGTTACACGAGGTATATTAGCAAAAACAAGCAAAAATACAAGATCATAGTCCCTCGATGACGCTATCTATGTTACCTTTTCAAAATGATGTTAGTCCCTAAAGAAAGATGCTAAGATATCTTTCAATATTGCTAATCATGGTTATACGATAACCCACGCCCGTCCCGCTTATATCCAAAGATAGGGTTACTTACCAAATCAATGGTAAGATAACAATGTCAAAGAAAAAAAGGAAATAAACATGACAAACTTTTGAGTAGGTACATTGTTCCTAGTTGCTTGCTCAATTTAAAAACATCTTTGCTATTTTCAAAACAAACACCAACACTTTCAAAAACATCTTTCAAACTTGAAAACATTTTAAAAAGATCAACACTTTGTATACATTCTTACGAACGAGAATCATTACAAAGTTTTCCTAAACGATTGCTCCTTTTCAAAATACTTTAAAAAACCACACAAAGCACATTTTCAAACAAAAGAAAGTGATCTAGCAAGTAACTAAGATCCATGGAAAACCATGGATGAAAATGGTGCTAATACCTTCCCTTTTCATAATCTACCCCCCGAACTCAAGAAAACATCTCTAAAGGTCTTTCCTGTTCTTTTCAGCCTTTCCTAATTGGATAAAAGAAAAGTCGATGGTGACTCTTGCTAACTGCAACATTTGCGACAAAACGCAAAACGACTAAGTCATTTCTTCCACCGTATCATAGAACTGGCGACTCTGTTGGGGAATATTCTTATAGTGGGGTTACCTTAGGGTTAGATCACATTTACTTGCTTTCATTGTTTGATTTGTTTGCTTTACATTTTGGTTCTTTGTTTGGGTTTAAATCCTCTACTCAGATTTGGGATACCTTACAGGTAAGTAGCAATATGTTGTGGAAACTGTGTGGGGTATACCGACATGGTCTAAGCAATAGTTATGTTAGTATGACATATTTGTGGGTACCGGTAGCCCTTGAGTAGTCAAGGAGAATACGGGGCCGCTGAGTGATGTCATGAAGCACTAATGAACTTTTAGAACCTTTACTTGACCAACTTGGCCTTTAGGATATAGTGAGATGACCGACTTTGATGCAGTCGGAAGTTGGTAGATACTCGATACTACACTCATTGAGGTTTGGTTTTTTGGAATATTTCGGTCGCCATTAAAGAGGCTTGCGCTGAAACAATTCCCAAGGAAACAAATCAATGATATTGAGCTCCTTAGAACCCAATTACTATTACTAGGACAGGTTTGAGCCAAATGAACTTCAAGAGGGTACTTACCTATGAGACTCCATGCAAGCCTAAACCTAAGGCCTTGTTTGTTTTGTTTGTATATATTTACTTGTACATAACATCATAAACATCATAACATCATACTCATACTCACTAACCATTTCAAGGATCTTGGGATTTATCTTTGTTCTGTTTTGTAGGACATGGATTATATTCGTAGGAAAACCATTCAAGTCAATCTTGTAAGGATCCCTCCTCAACTTAAAGAGCTAGCATCAAGGATTCCTGAAAATTCTCCATTTACCGAAAGACATGGTCACCTACTAAACTTGGTTACCTCCAACATTGATGAAGACATGATGAAGATGCGCTTTGATCCTCTACACCATTGCTTCACTTTTCCTGATTATCAACTTGTGCCAAATTTTGAGGAATTATCCCAACTCTTGAGAATTCCTATTCTCAATCAACTACCTTTCAACAGTACAGAAAGAGATCCAAAGCCAGAAGAGATTGCTCAAGCTCTACACTTGCAACCATCTGATATCACAACTAATTAGGAAACAAGGAGTGGTGTTAAAGGTTTCTTAGCCAAGTTTTTGTTTGAGAAGGCTCAAGATTTTTGGAACTCCTTGGACTTACGAGCTTTTAAGGAAATTGTGGCCCTTCTCATCTATGGGATGGTTTTGTTTCCAAATCCTGACCAACTCATAGATGTAAACACCGTTAAAATCTTCATGTCTCGTAACCCGGTGCCTACTTCTTTAGGAGACATCCTACATTCTTTTCGCTCTCACACTTTGAGGAAGAGAGGTATCCTCATGTGTTGAACTCCTCTCTTGGCAAGATAGTTTATTTCGCATCTTCCCTGAAAAATGAGCAAGGTTCAAGATGGTCCCATAGGTTGATGATGCTCAGATATTCATTGGTGTTCCCTCTCTTTGGAGAATATTACTATCGTTGACCGTTGTGGAGAATTCCCTAATGTCCTTTTGCTTGGCATTAGAGGAGGTATCACTTACAACCCCTACTTAGCCCTACGACAGTTTGGTTACGCCCGGAGGGATGGTCCCCATAAGATGCTTATCCAAGGATTGGTATTCAACTACGAGAATGACAATCAAGGTTACTGTTAGAGGTTTATCCGAGCATGGATGATGGTGAACAAGGTGGATAGCAAGACACTAGGACACATGAATCCCATTCCCCTCGAGCCTTACCTTAAATGGGTACGAGCTCGTGACCAGAAACTTGTGATGCCTTATCCCTCTATCTTACCAATCATCGTGGAGCCTGTGGTCGAACGAGATGTTCCCTACACTATCCTCCATCTCGACATGCCTACCTCTCTTGAAGGATTACAAAAGGGTTGGATCCAGCTGAAGGAAGAACGAGATACTTTCGAGGCTCAATTCTATGCTAGTGAAAAGAGGGTCTTGGAGCTTACGGAGCAGCTACAAGAAGAGCAAAGTGTGAACGCTTATCTGGCGCCAAAGAGGATGTGTTCGGTCTTTTTATCTTAGAAAGTTATTTTCTAAGCCCAACAGGCATGATGTAATCTTTCTTGTTTTGTCTAATGAGAATTAATGTTTGTTCATTCTTTTGTCTATACAAATTTAAATTTCATTAATCCTTGAAATCATTTGCATGTACATATTCCATGCATCATAACATGACAGGTTTTCGCATAATAGGTTTCCTTATCTTTCTGCTGTTTATTTCAGCAAGATGGATCTAGAGAAAACTATGAAGGATCTCCAAACCCATAATTCTCAGTTTCAGGAGACTCTACTAGCCCTAGCCAAGGGGCAGCAAGATATGATGGCTTTGTTGGCCGTTAAGGAGAAGCCAAAGAAGAAAGCTCTACTCAACATGGGTAGAAGGTCCAAGGAGACAATCCATCAAATCCCAGTAGAAAGAGATTCATCTGAAGAGGACGAGAACCAAATTGGCGAGGTCAAGAGTACTCAGGCTGACTATATTAATGATCAAGTATCTGATGATGATTATTTTAATGAGCAATATCCACCCGCTGATATCAAATACAAGCAGTTAGAAGACAGATTGAAAGCTGTTGAAATCCAAGCCGTCCCCAGCTTAGATTTTGATGATTTGGGTTTGATCTCTATGGTAGTCATTCCCCACAAATTCAAAATACCAATCTTTGCAAAATACGATGGGGTTTCTTGTCCAAAACTCCATTTGAAATCTTATGTTCATAAGATACAACCTCACACTACTGATAAGAAGCTTTGGGTTCAATTTTTCTAAGAGAGCTTGGCTGGAATACAACTTGAATGGTTTTATCAGTTATATGGTTCTCGTATCAATACTTGGGAGGATTTAGCTACTGCCTTCTACCATCAGTATCAGTACAACGCCGACTTGGCGCCAACAAGGGTTCAGTTGTAAGATATGACCATGGGGAAGAATGAAGGATTTAAGGAATATGCGCAAAAATGGAGAGACCTTGCTAGTAGGGTCCAACCTCCCTTGACTGATATGGAGCACATTGACATGTTCATGGGCACTTTATCTGGTCCTTTCTTTAATCTGTTGGTTGGCTTCTCTTCTTCTGGTTTCACCGAATTGATCTTAACTGGCGAAAGAGTTGAAAGTGGCATCAAAAGTGGGAAGATATCTGTGACATCTACCTCCACTCCCAATCCTATTAAGAGACCTTTTGCTGCAAAGAAGGAAGTCAATGTTGTGTACGGGGAAAGGGCCCATACCAAGAAGAACGATCACTCGTCTGTCAATGCTGTCTGAATCTCCAATCCAACTCCTACTCCAAGAGCATATGCAAATCATCAACATTTTGAAACTCCAAGAAGACAATTTACGAGGTCAGGCATGTCATTGTCTCAAGCCCTTCAACATTTTCTCAAGGCTAATTTAGTGAGGTTATGCGATCCTCCCGCCAACCTTGACACCTCGTTACCAAAGTATAATCCGAACGCTAAGTGTGCTTACCATTCAAGCAGCCCCGGGCACGAGACTGACCAATGTTGGGCCTTGAAGAACCAAATCCAGGATTTGATTGATAACAAAACTATTGAATTTGATCCTCCTCCAACACCGAATGTAATCAATGCTCCAATGTCGAAGCATGACAAAGGTGTTAATGCTGTCGAAGATGCAATTTTTGTCGCCTCTATTGAAGAATTCACTACTCCGCTGAATATAATCAAAATCAATCTGTTGAAAGGCGAGATTTTCCCTGGCTGCGTAAAAGACTGTGTGTGTTGTACAAGACAACTCAATGGATGTGAAGGGCTGAAGAAAGGCATACAACGCCTGGTGGATAGCCATAAAATTCTATTCGAAAAGACCCCACTTGCCAAAAGTTTGACTAACAAATGTGAAGACCTCTCCATTATTACCATCTCAAATAAGCCTCTTAGGACCACCTCCAAAGGTCCTATTAGAATTTAAAATGAACCCACTATTGCTCCCTTAATAATTACCAGTCCTAGACCGATTCCCTACTCTTCAAATAAGGAGGTACCATGGAATTATGGTGCTGAAGTGTTCTATAATGGGATTAAACAAGACGCATGTATCGAAGAAGGAAGAGATGACGATGTCAGTAACATAGTTGGTTCAAGAAAAGTAACTAGAACTGGGAGAATATTTTCACCTAATATTTCACCACCAGTTGTTACAAGGACGCTCATCCGCATTACTGCTGCCAAGCCAAGTACTAATACAAGAGGGAAGGAGAAGGTTGTTGAGACTGATTTGATTGAAGTTCCCTCCAAGGACGTAGCTGATGAAGAACCCTCTGCTTGCGAGATGGACAAGATTTTGAAGATCATAAAAAGAAGAGACTTCAAGATTGTAGAACAGTTGGGGAAAACCCCTTCTAAGATTTCAATGTTGTCATTGTTGCTTTGTTTTGATGCCCATGCTCAGACGTTAATCGAGTTCCTAAAAAAGGCTCATGTCTCCCATGAGACAACAATGGATCAATTTGAGAATTGCGTGGCTATCCTGACAGCTGATAATGGCTTGGGATTTTCAGATACTGACTTAACACCTCTCGGGAAGAATCACAATAAAGCTTTACATGTTTCTATCGAGTGCAAAGGGACTACCTTAGCACATGTGCTAGTGGACACTGGTTCTTATCTGAATGTATTTCCCAAGGGGGCGTTAGACCTTCTAGACTGTGAAGGTTTAGTCTTGAAGCCAAGCAATATCATTGTAAGGGTATTTGACGGATCAAAGAGGACTTCCCGTGGGGAGGTTGATCATCGAATCAAAGTGGGCTCCCAAATCTTCAACTCCACCTTCTATATTATAGATATTCGTCCTGCCTATTCTTGTCTGTTAGGTCTCCCGTGGATCCATAAAGTTGGGGAAGTAACCTCAACCCTCCACCAGAAACTCAAATATCCAGTCAAGGGCAGAATAGTCACAGTTTATGGAGAAGAAGAGTTTATGGTGAGCCACCTTAACTCTTTCAAGTACGTAGAGATGGATGGAGAATTCATTGAGACCCCGTGTCAAGCCTTTGAGGTTGTACCACCGAGGATTGCTGCTACCAAATGTTCTTCTAATGAGTCTAAAGCTGTTAAGGCCACGCCAAAGATAGTTTCAGTCAAAGATGCCCATGCAATAATTGAAGAAGGAAACTGCGATACTTAGGGGCAACTCCTCGATATCCCATTTAAAGCGGACAATTTTGGTTTGGGATTCACCGTTAAAGCTCAGAAGGAAGTGAGGTGTGCTCGTGCTAGAAAGCCACCTCTCCGCATTGGAAGCCATGAAGTCAACGCCGTGGGTGATTCTGAAGAAGGAGCTGCATTTGAAGAGTGGGTGTATCCAACTACAACGGAGCTGAAGAATTGGCATACAAAGGACTTTGTGCCCATCTCCTTCATTGAGGAGTCCACATCCACTCTGGATCATATTGCCAATAACTCTACTATTGTCGACTATGACTTTGAATATCTTATCAACCAAGCCGAAGACGAAGGCGAAGAAGATTGTGACATACCGGGAGAGCTAGCCAGAATTCTATTACAAGAGGAAAAATCTATTCAAACGCACAAAGAGTCAGTTGAAGTTATCAACCTGGGTACTGAGTCAGTTAAGAAAGAAATCAGGATTGGTGCTAACTTAGAAAGCGGTGTCAAGAGCAGGTTGGTTCAGATGTTGCATGATTATGTGGAAGTATTTGCTTGGTCTTATGAAGATATGCCTGGTTTGGATACCGACATCGTAGTTCATCGTCTACCGGTAAGAGAAGACTTCCCTCCTGTTAAACAAAAGGTTTGTCGCATGAGGCCTGATATGTCTGAAAAGATCAAAGATGAAGTGATGAAACAATTTCATGCAGGGTTCCTAGCTATGACATCCTATCCCCAATGGGTTGCTAATGTGGTGCCAGTGCCAAATAAAGACGGAAAGGTTCGCATATGCGTAGACTATAGGGATCTGAATAGGGAAAGTCCCAAGGATGACTTCCCTCTACCACACATTGACGTCTTGGTTGATAACACTGCTCAACATAAAGTATTCTCATTCATGGATGGCTTCTCGGGCTATAATTAAATAAGGATGGCTCCCAAAGACATGGAGAAGACTACCTTCGTTACGCAATGGGGCACCTTCTGCTACAAGGTCATGCCGTTCGGATTAAAGAATGTAGGGGCAATATATCAAAGGGCTATGGTAGCTTTATTTCACGACATGATTCATCATTAGATAGAGGTATATGTGGATGAAATTGATTTCCAGGTCACAAACCAAAGAAGAACATATCGATCATCTGTACAAATTATTCGAGAGGCTGAAGAAGTACAAACTAAGGTTAAACCCTAACAAATGCATGTTTGGAGTACGATCTAGAAAGCTTCTAGGTTTTCTTGTCAGCAATAAAGGCATTGAAGTTGATCCTGCCAAGGTAAAGGCCATCCAAGAAATGCCAGTCCCTCATTCTGAAAAAGAAGTCAGAGGATTCTTGGGTCGTCTCAATTACATTGTGTGATCGGTGGATCTGGAACTGACTGTTTAACGCTGGTTCGCGAAATGTCGCGGAAGCAAGAGTCGCCACCGTCTTTTATTTTCTCCAAATGGAAAGGACAAAAGCACAGAAAAATTCCTTAAAGAGATTGCTCTCGGTTCGGGAGGTAGGTTATAGAAAGGGAAGGTGTTAGCACCCTTTCCATCCATGGTTATCCATGGGCTCTTAGATACTTGCTCAATGTGTTTTCAAAAATGGTTTGTTTGCTTTTCAACTGTGGGTTTTAAAAAAGTTTCTTTGAAAAATTTCAGTTCGACTCGTACGTCAGAGTGTTTGAAAAGTTTGCTTCGAAAGCTTTTGAAAATGTGTTGGTGAAAAGATGTTTTTGATTTGTTTGAAATTAGAGCAAGTATCCTTGAGAACCTACCTACCCTAAGGAATTCGTCTGTGTAGATGTCCTTTAAAGTAGTGCCATCCCACCATTGAGAGGTAGGTAGCACCACCGTTGGAGGTGTTCGGGTCAATTCATTTTTCGGGACATGGTGATCACCAGAGCAATGGGAAGACACCTTAGAAGCTACCCTCATGCCAGGTTCCCGGATCATGAGGACTTACTAAGACGTCCTCTACTCGACGATCACCTTTCGAAAGGCAACAGTGAGGCGTACCCTAGGGGTGGTGTGTGCGAATTGTGTGTCATGTTCATTGATATTTGTCTTGTTCATGGTATAGGTGATCTACGCGTGTGTTTTTATTTATTGTCATTCATTCTTGCATGTTTATTTAACAGTTTAATATTTGCGGGAAAATAAATCTAAACTATTACAAAGGCGCGTGTCCACATCGCCAAAATTAAACCGGACCCGATTTGACTGAAAAATAAATAAAGCAATAAAAGTGCGAAAAATTAAAGGTTACAAAGCTTTGGGAGAATTACATAATTACTTAAGCAATAAAATAAATACGCAAATTAACAAATTAAAAATATGGGCGTTGGACCCTTTTTGCAAAATGTTAGATTACATGACTTAATTAATTAGAATTAATGGAGAATTAGAATTAAAATTAAAAGAAGAATGTTTTTTTGGTATTTTTAGCATTTTTTAGATTTAATGAAAAAAGAGGATTAATTAAGATTAACTAACCCTAATTCTAATTATTTTTAAGTTTATTATGAAAGATATTGAAATTTAACCTAATTTAAACCCTAATTTATTTATGTACAAATTTAATTATAAAAAATAAATAAATAAATAATTATTACTGTGAAAAAAGGGAAAAATATGAAAAGGAATCAAAATTGTTAATTAACCTAATTCTCCATTTTTATATTTATTATGAAAAGAATTAAAATTGCAAAAAATCCTAACTAAAGCTAAATTCATTATATGTTAATTTATTTACAAGAAAATAATTACAATAAAAAATATTTATTATTTTTTTGGTCTTTTCTGATTTTTATAAAGTTTTTGTATTTTGTAAAAAATTAATTAAATTGAGTTAATAAATTAAATAAAATTGCAATTTGAAAATAAGATATAAAAAAAAATGAAAAGAAAATGCAAACCAGGGGGGGGGGGGTAGCCCCGAAATTGGAGGTAAGGCCTTAGCACTTCAGGCCCATTTAATATTCAGATTCATTGACTCTCCCAATCATGTATGATGCATTGACTGGCGTGTATTGTGTTCTTTGATCTATGGCCCTTGATCTGATGCTGGGATGGACGTGACATGCTGATTGCTGAAGGTGTACCATGGTGTTCACCATTGGCGCTGCATATGAACATAAATAGGAAAATAATATTGAACTTGTTGAAGACCTGGGAATCGAACCCAGGTCTTGTGGATTGTCCATGCGTTCGCTTGCCATCTGTGCCACTTAACCAATTTGTCAATAAAATAAACATAAACATTATAACGTAAAACGAAAACTAATGCATATTTCCGCGCGCGATTTCAAATTCCCCAATCCGCTTGTGCCACGCTATCATCGTCTTCGTGGTCCCTGTAAACAAAAGCATATGGCAACGGTTTTCATGGCGTTGCTTAAGACCATATATCAAAAAATAGCGAATAGACCCTCGACGCTCATAAATTGAGCGCGAGGGTTGGAATCTCTTCGTCTGGACGTGCTAAGTGCAATGGCAGTAGTCTTGAGCCCCAATTTTGCTTCGTCTCAAAAACCCCAAATTGGCAAACCTGTAACCCTAGAAATCGCGCATGGCAAAACCTTATATACAGCATGAAAATCCAATTGAATACAATGGTTAGCTTTAAAACTTTGTAAGGAACATGAATATACAATTAAAATGCAATGATCATGCTTCAAAACCAAAATACGATTAGGCAATTTTCTGGGTGCAGTTCACGTTCAATGTACCAATTCTTCGCGTTTGAATTGATGTTAGGGATGGGCACACGTTCAAGGAACCACAATGAAGCTATTGAGACAAGAATAGAGGCTTGAATCGACCTCTAGAGTTGATTTCAGAATTTGAGTTTTCAAGCAATTTTTCAAGTTTGTGGTAGTCTCTTATGCGCAGCTTTTTGTGTCATTCCATTAGGTTTTGATTCTGAATATGTATAGGAGCTTTTAGGTCAACAAAATTGAACAATATCCATGGCATTCAATGATTTGCATATTTGATTTTGTAAGATCTTTTTTGAATCTTTTTTCATGTGTATTTGGTTCAATCATGCTCCAATCACACCAATTCTTGCCATATTGGGATGTGCACGAGATTTTGAGTCTAGAATGTGCATAAAAAGATTTTTTTAGGTCAAGTTTATATTTTCTACATATTTAAATGATTTAAAGGAATTAATATTAACATAAATTCAAATAAATAATTAAAAAATGAGAAAATACTTCCCCTTGGGCTTAATGGTCGTGCATAGGCTTGGCATGAAGAAACTTGGAAGAAAAATGGGCCCATTTGCATTTTTAGGTCATTTGGATCAAAGTTGACTTTTCAAAATTTCCAAAAATTTCCCAACTTCCACAAGGCATAACTTGCTCAATTTTTAAGCTTTTCACATGTTCTTGGACATTTTGGAAAGGTCTTTGAGTCCTTTAATCAATGCCTTTGGTCCCATGTCATTTTGATTTACCAATCTCAAGTTATGGCCTTTGACTTAAAGTCCCTTTTTGTTGACTTTTGAAAATGACCTATAATGTTGAAATTGATAACTTTTTGTGAGAGCATTTCTTGGACTTGGAATATGAAGATGAATTGTAGGAAATGTCTTTCTCTTCAAAATGAGCTTTGGATGGGATTTTTCTGATAATCCATGTGAAAGTTATGCCCTGGTCAATTTCAGTTGACTTTTTCAGCTGTCCAAATATAGTAACTTTTGCATCTTTGATTATTTCTGAGCCAAATTTTGAGAATCATGATCAAGCATTGATCAAATGATGTTTGTGGCTTCAAAATGATACGTTGACCAAAAATTTGAACTTTTGACTGTCAAATGACCATTTTGCCCCTACAGTTGACTGTAGTGCAATCTAGGGTTTTGACTGTGCAATTTTGAGCTGAATGCCTTGAAACTTGATATGAGGATTCTTGACCATCTTTGTAAGCATATGAGACTTGATTTGGCCTTTGAAAACTTCCTTTTCTTGACCAGAACACAAACCCTAGTTTTGACTGTATAGGAGACAGTTGAGCTGCACAACCCTTGGGGAATTTTGTGACTTGGCTTGGCAATTTCTTGAAGAATATGGGAGGGAAAATTTTGGGGTACAACAGTTGCCCCTGTTCAATCTTCTTAGACCTGAGGATGCAGATTGGCGGACGTGCCTTTCGTAATCCGAGGGTAGAAGACGATTGGACACTAGAGTGCCCAGAAATTTGCGCTCACATAGTGGCAGTGATGGTGGAATGGGCTTATAGATGCCATTTGGAGATTGCTGGATAGGATGATGGGCTTATAGATGCCATCTGGATGTTGATCGCGTAGGAGATTCCTTAGCGAGAACCTGCATACCTGCAAAAGAGAAAATGAGTACCTGACACGTTGCAGGAGCTGATTTTAGATGCTTGGTATAGATGTGTCCTGACTGGTTACAGGAGCTGAGTCTGGAGCTTCAAACGCTGATGAATGAACCAGGGATGGTTACTGCCTTAGCATGGATAGTAAGAGAACCTTGGGCGATTTTAACTTCAACAACGCTCGTTGAGAAAAATCTTGGGTGTCTTCTACTGGGATAAGAATCAGGGAGATCTTAGGGTCGATCTGACTGAACCAGAGGAGGCCTTTGACTGGATAAGCATCAGGAAAATCTTAGGGTCGATTTAACTGAACCGGACAAGGTCTTGGAATATCTTCAACTGGATAAGCATCAGGGAGATCTTAGGGTCGATCTGACTGAACCAGAGAAGGCCTTTGACTGGATAAGCATCAGGAAAATCTTAGGGTCGATTTAACTGAACCGGTCTAGGTCTTGAAACATCTTCAACTGGATAAGCATCAGGGAGATCTTAGGGTCGATCTGACTGAACCAGAGAAGGCCTTTGACTGGATAAGCATCAGGAAAATCTTAGGGTCGATTTAACTGAACCGGTCTAGGTCTTGAAACATCTTCAACTGGATAAGCATCAGGGAGATCTTAGGGTCGATCTGACTGAACCAGAGAAGGCCTTTGACTGGATAAGCATCAGGAAAATCTTAGGGTCGATTTAACTGAACCGGTCTAGGTCTTGAAACATCTTCAACTGGATAAGCATCAGGGAGATCTTAGGGTCGATCTGACTGAACCAGAGAAGGCCTTTGACTGGATAAGCATCAGGAAAATATTAGGGTCGATTTAACTGAACCGGTCTAGGTCTTGAAATGTGATTGAGACTTTAAACTGCATCTTTCCTGAAAGGTAAAAGTCAGTCATATGCAATGCATGATATGGATCAAGCAATGATGTTCTCAACATAAAGGAGACTTGTATGATGCAGTGCGTTATGCATGCTATGATGATATATGTGATGTTTTATGAATGTATGTTTTTGTCTAGAAAAATAAATCCTTGACGGGTGCCGGGAAGTCATATCCTGGGCTGATGTTGAAGAATAAGCTTTTACTTCCGCTGGGGATGATAACTGCAGGAATACCGGTAGGAGAAGATGACTCCGTTGCGGAATAAACTTGGCAAATGGAGGATTCTGCGGGGAGAAAAGATACTCTAGCGACCATGCTAGGAAGCAATACTCTGTGGGAAGAGGGATGCCTTGCTGAGTGTTGATAATAATTTGCTGGGGATACCCTTGTTGTGTTGGAAGTGTTAATAGACTTCGCTGGGGATAAGAAGACTGTGTTGACGACGATCTTTCCGTGGCTTTTAGCTGAGGATAACCCAGTTATATCCTGTTAAGGAAATAACTCTTTGAATAAAGCCGGGAGACGCGTTCGTGCTCTGCGAGGATAAGCTTCCAGAATTTACTAAGGGTAAGCTTACTGCTTGGGGAGATATGAATTCCAACTTTCCTGGGGAAACTGGGTTGGACTGGACTCTTTGGGGAAGTTTTGGACTGCGGGGAAGTGATTCCTTTGAATGTTGGTATGCCGCCGGGGAACAATCTTTAGGCCGAGACTGCCGGGGATGCTTGTTAAGAATATATGCTGCTGGGGAAGTATTGAGATCTACGGGAGAATACTCAATTTCCTTGAGATTTGACAATAGCTTGGAGAAGAATGTATTGTTTTACTCTCTGGGGAACTAATATGTACTGGTCGTGTTCTTTAGCTGAACCTACCTTGGTACCTTGGAGGATAGAACAATTGGATTGTTTAGACAACTCTTTATTGCCCCTGTTTCTAGTGTCACCTGCAACTAATTCCTTTGTTTCGTATGCAAATATTTATGAGTTAGCAAATTATTGTCAATGCATATATCACAAATTGAACCTTGGACGTTCTTCGCAAAACAAAACAGAAAAAAGAAAAACACTTGGCACGTTTAACTGAAAAATATATTTGTATTGATTTTTGAATGGCCTGAATAGGCGTTTTGTGTACAAGAGGCTGACGTCCTAGTAAGAGGTACGCCGCCGATCAAAAGAGTTTATACAAGTTTTGTACAAAAGAAAATAAAACAGCTGTGTGAAAGATGAATGATCCACTGGGTTTCAACTCTGCTATTGCCTTTATAACTCCGAGCGTCTCATCACTTGATGACCTTGGTTGAGGGTGAAGCTGACTGATCGATGCCGTTTGAGCTTGATGCAGATACCGGATTCTGGATGCAAAGTGATCCAATGAGACATAGTATTACGCTTTTATCCCTAATTTTTGCCTGGACCGCCCTTTCGGGTTTTCAGTCCACCGGGATACCCATTTTTGCCCAAGCCGCCTTTTCAGGTTTTCGACTTGCCGGGTGTACAGATTTTTTTATTTTCATCCCTTCATTTTGCCCGAACCCTTTTGGTTCGACGGGAAGCCCTAGTTTTTGCCTAGGCATGTCAGCCTAGCGGGTCTTTTTCATGCGTAGTATTTTTTAACTATGTCTGCATTGGCGGGGTGAGGAAGGTCGTCACCATCCATGTTGGTTAATATCATTGCTCCTCCTGAGAACACATGTTTAACCACAAATGGCCCTTCATACGTAGGGGTCCATTTTCCCCTTGGATCACTCTGAGGAAGGATGATTCTCTTGATAACCAGATCCCCAACTTGATATTCCTGCGGCCTGACCTTTTTGTTAAATGCCCTGATCATTCGTTTTTGATATGTCTGACCATGACAGATAGCAGCAAGTCTCTTTTCGTCAACGAGGTTGAGTTGATCAAGTCGTGTCTGGATCCAATCATCTTCGTCTAGATTTGCGTCCTTCATTATCCGGAGAGAGGGAATTTGTACTTCAATCGGAAAGACTGCCTCCATGCCATAAACCAGAGAGAAAGGAGTTGCCCCGGTTGACGTCCTAGCTGAGGTACGGTACCCATGCAGAGCGAACGGTAACATCTCGTGCCAATCTTTGTAAGTCACTATCATTTTCTGCACGATCTTCTTGATGTTTTTGTTAGCTGCTTCTACAGCCCCATTCATCTTCGGTCTGTAAGGAGAAGAATTGTGGTGCTGTATCTTGAATTGTTCGCAAAGCTCAGCAATCATCTTGTTGTTCAGATTGGTACCGTTGTCTGTAATAATTCGCTCAGGGACGCCGTACCGACAGATCAGATTGTGCCGAATAAACCGTGCCACAACAGTCTTGGTTACTGTAGCATAGGATGCTGCCTCAACCCACTTTGTAAAATAGTCAATCGCCACTAGGATGAAGCGATGTCCATTAGATGCCGTAGGTTTGATCTCGCCGATCATGTCTATACCCCACATTGCAAACGGCCAAGGCGCAGTCAGAACATTCAGGGGAACCGGAGGAACATGCACTTTATCTGCATAGATCTGGCACTTGTGGCATGTCCTGGAGTGTTGGTAACAGTCAGCTTCCATTGTGGACCAGTAATATCCTGCCCGTAGGATTTTCTTAGCCATAGTGTGCCCACTGGAATGCGTACCAAAGGTCCCTTCATGTAGCTCTTCCATGATTCTTTCCGCTTCAGTCTTATCCACACAACGCAGTAAGGTTGAATCATGGTTTCGCTTGTACAAGATGCCGTTGCTTAGGAAGAACTTGGCTGCAAACCTCCTCAGGAATTTCTTATCGTTGACAGATGCACCTTCAGGGTATTCCTGAGCTTCCAGATATCTCTTCACTTCGTGGTACCAAGGCTTCTCAGTCACCAATTCAGTTTCGAGATCACAACAGTATGCCGGTTCGTCCAGTTTCCAGATGGTGATCCGGGGAGTCTCATTATCCCATTTGACCTTGAACATTGAAGACATTGTAGCTAACGCGTCCGCTAACTGATTCTCTTCTCTTGGAAAGTGCTCGAAGGTTATCTCTGTAAAGTGGGGAATCAGGGTCAACACACATTCTCTGTAAGGAATCAAGTTTGGGTGTTTCGTATCCCACTCTCCTTTAATCTGATTGATCACAAGAGCGGAATCTCCGAAGACACTTAGAAATTTGATCCTTAGGTCGATCGCAGCTTGGAGACCCATGATACATGCCTCATACTCCGCCATGTTGTTGGTACAGTTGAAACACAGCCGGGCAGTGAGTGGAGTATGAGTACCTTGAGGGGATATGATGATGGCGCCGATACCATTTCCCAAAGCATTGGAAGCTCCGTCAAAGTGCATAGACCATCGGGATCCTGGTTCAGGTCCTTCATCCGGTCCAGGTACTTCACAATCAGTTACAATCATGATGCTTTCATCCGGAAACTCGAAGTTCATTGATTGGTAGTCATCTACAGCTTGATGAGCTAAGTGGTCTGCCAATACACTCCCCTTGATGGCTTTCTGGGTTGTGTACTGAATGTCGTATTCCGTCAAGATCATTTGCCATCTTGCAATTCTCCCAGACAGAGCAGGCTTTTCGAATATGTACTTTATAGGATCCATTTTTGAGATCAATAAGGTAGTGTGAGTCAGCATATACTGTCTCAGCCGGCGAGCAGCCCATACCAAAGCGCAACAAGTTTTCTCAAGCAGTGAGTATCGGGTCTCACAGTCGGTAAACTTTTTGCTAAGGTAATAAATGGCATGCTCTTTTCGGCCAGACTCGTCATGCTGCCCCAGCACACACCCCATTGAGTTGTCAAGCACTGTCAGGTATAGTATCAGAGGTCTCCCTTCAACCGGTGGCATAAGGATAGGTGGTTCTTGGAGATACTCTTTGATTCTGTCGAAGGCAGCCTGACATTCATCGTTCCAACGCACTACCTGATCTTTCTTCAGCAGCTTGAAGATTGGCTCACAGGTAGCAGTCAGATGTGAGATGAATCGAGCGATGTAATTCAGGCGTCCTAAAAAGCCTCTGACTTCCTTCTCTGTCTTAGGAACTGGCATCTCTTGAATAGCTTTGACCTTAGCAGGGTCCACTTGAATACCTTTATCACTGACCACGAAGCCTAGCAACTTTCCCGATCTTACCCCGAAGGTGCACTTGTTCGGGTTCAATCTCAGCTTGTACAATTTCAACCGATCGAACAACTTCTGTAGATGATCTAGATGCTCTTCCTCAGTCTGGGACCTAGCGATCATGTCGTCCACATACACTTCTATCTCGTGATGGATCATGTCATGAAATAAGGCAACCATGGCACGTTGGTAGGTTGCCCCAGCATTCTTTAATCCGAACGGCATGACCTTGTAACAGAAGGTGCCCCACTGAGTAACAAATGTAGTCTTTTCCATGTCTTCAGGTGCCATCTTGATCTGATTGTAGCCTGAAAAGCCATCCATGAAAGAGAATACCTTGTGCTGAGTTGTATTATCAACAAAGACATCAATGTGAGGTAAGGGGAAGTCATCCTTGGGGCTGGCCCTGTTCAGATCCCTATAATCAACACACATTCTGACCTTACCGTCCTTTTTAGGTACCGGCACCACATTAGCAACCCACTGAGGGTAAGAAGTCACTGCAAGGAACCCGGCATCAAACTGTTTCATGACCTCGGCTTTAATCTTCTCGGACATCTCTGGACGCATCCGACGGACCTTTTGTTTAACTGGATGGCAGTCTTCCTTAGTCGGCAAGTGATGGACCACAATATTGGTATCCAACCCGGGCATGTCTTCGTAGGACCAGGCAAAGATCTCCATATAGTCATGTAACATCCTGGTTAACCGTTGCTTCACGCTGAGCTCTAGGTTGGCACCAATCTTTACCTCTTTTCTATCTGCCTCAGTACCCAGGTTTATGGTTTCCACTGGCTCTTCATGGGGTTGAATTTCCCTTTCTTCCTGAAGCAACAATCTTGCGAGCTCGCCAGGCACTTCGCAATCATCTTCACCTTCGTCTTCGGCTAAGTTGATCGGATTTTCGAAGTCATAACTGGCATTAGCAGAGTTGTTATCAGTGAGATCCAGAGTGGATTGGAACCTGTATGAGTGAGTGTGTGTGTAAATACAGCTGTTTTTTTGAAAATTATGTAAAGGAAAAGAAAGACAGAAAAGGAACACAATATTTGCAATGCGAAAAGTACGTCCAAGATTTTCATTCATGATGTATAAAATGACAGTTTGTATGCCCTCACAAATAGAACCACGGTGCCTCGGGTAAGACACCGGGCCATAGAGTTTATCATTGTTTATTACAAAATATAACGAAACAAAGAAATTTATTACTGCGTCACAAAGGTAACAGGGGTATGGTCCTTGGCACTCCAATTGTTCAATCCGTCTTCGGCCGTCGGATAGATCCAGCTGTTGAATTCGGCTTCGTCCACTTCATGGTCTTCCCCAACAGCGTTCACTCCTGAACTTTTGATAAATACCGGAGGTCTTCCGATCTTTGCTTTCCTCATAGCTCTCTGACCTTCTGAGGTGAAACCCAGCCCAAGTTTATCAGTCTTCTGGGTGAAGTCTGGAAGTCTGCCCCAGTCGGCACATTCACCCTTCTGCACCACAGCCCTGGCATCCTTCAGAGAGGCCATCTTCAAAGGACCACTTGCTTCTGTTGTTTCTGCTGCAATTGGAAACACCTCCTCGAAGTGCTGAAAGGGGGTTTCAATAAACTCCCCATCCATTTCAATGTATCTGAACGAGTTTAGGTGGCTCACCATATATTCTTCCTCTCCTTGCACCGTGACAATCTTCCCTCTGACGGGGTACTTCAGCTTTTGATGCAAGGTAGAGGTCACTGCCCCAGCCTTATGTATCCAGGGTCGACCCAACAGACAAGAGTAAGATGGACGGATATCCATCACATAAAAAGTGGAGTCAAACACCTGAGAGCCCACACGAATCGGAATGTCAACCTCCCCATGGACCATCCTCTTTGAACCATCAAAGGCCCTGACGATGATGTTGCTGGGTTTCAATTCCAGGCCTTCACAATCTAGACGATCCAAAGCCTTCTTGGGTAGCACATTTAAAGATGACCCAGTATCAACCAACACATGTGCCAAGGTGGTGCCCCTGCATTCAATTGAGACATGCAGAGCATCATTATGGTCTCTCCCTTTTGTGGTCAAGTCAGCATCTGAGAAACCTAAACCGTTGTCTGCCGTCAGGCTTGCCACGCAATCAGTGAACTGGACCGCAGAGGTTTCATGTGGCACATGGGCCGTCTTGAGGAATGATATTAGGGCCTTTGCATGGGCCTCGGAGCACAGCAATAAAGAGAGCATGGAGATCTTGGAGGGCGTATGCCCCAGCTGTTCCACAACATTAAAATCGCTCTTCTTTATAATCTTCAGAATCTCCTCCATTTCTTGTGGGGAGGCCTCAGCAGCTATGGGTATGGGTGCCTCCATCTGGGCAGGCTCAACTTCAATTCCCTTGCCCCGAGCATTGGATGACTCGGCAGCAGGAGAAACAATCGGATTAACAGCAGGAACAACAGCTTGATCAGCAACAGGAATAGGTGTACTTGTAGGAATTATCAGGAGCGGTCTTCGGGTAGCAGGCGGTGCAATGTCAGGCGAGAAGAGCCTGCCACTGCGGGTAACTTTGGCTGGGCCAGTGATGTCACAGATGCTGGCGCCAGCGTTGAGCTCTTGTTTAATCCCGTTTATATATACATCTGCCCCATAGTGCCAAGGGACAGCTTTATCAGATACATAGGGCAGGGGCCCTGGAACAGTGATAATAACGGGTGCAACGGTCAGAATTTGGACGGGCTTCCTCTGGAGAGTCGGGACCGGATTATTGAAGATAGTCACCACAGAGACTTCTTCTATTGGAACCAAACGAACAGCAGACTTCTTGAATAGAATCTCCTTGCTATCCATTAAGCTTTGGATGCCTAACTTTAGCAAGGGACAACCGGATGGGGACACAACACAGAACAGGCAACCCTCACTACAACCCGGAAATAAACCGGCCTGCAGTAGGTTCTTCTTAACGATCTTTAGAGGAGTGGCTAGATCATCCACAGAAACAGCATAAACGTCTTCATCAACAGCATTTACCCCGTGCTGAGGCATAGGGGCAGTAACGACATTCGGCTTTGCAGGCGCTTCGAATTGTATCTCCTTTGCGTCGATAAGGTCTTGCACCTTATTCTTCAACGCCCAACAGTCATCAGTAGAGTGCCCCGGGCTTTCTGAATGATAAGTACAACGAGCATTCGGGTTGTACTTGGGGGATGCAGTATTTGGAAACTTCGGCGCCTCCCTGACAGTCACTAAATTAGTTGAGAGCAACTGTGGCAGGATCTGCGACAAGGTCATGTTTAAACGGGAGAATTCTCTCCGGGGTCTTTCCACCTTCTGAGTATTGTTTGGCCGGGGAGCGGCAGCAGGCTTAGCAATCATTACCGCACTGACAGATTGGCGGTGTTCATTTCTCTCTGATCTCCTGGAACCATATACGGCGCTAGACTCCTTCTTGAAGGGTTTCTTCTCAGCACTGGATGATGCACCCTTCGGAATTTTTCCAGATTTTAACCCAGCTTCAATCCTCTCTCCAGTCAAGATTAAATCAGTGAAACCAGCAGAAGAATTCCCAATGAGATGGTTGAAAAACGGCCCAGATAGGGTCCCCAAGAACATGTCTACCAATTCCCGATCAGTCAATGGTGGCTGCACCCTGCCAGCCAGGTCTCTCCACTTCTGAGCGTACTCCTTAAAACCTTCGCTTGCGCCTAACGCCATACCCTGGAGTTGGGTACGTGTGGGGGCAAGGTCGGCATTATACTGATACTGCTTGTAGAAAGCAGTAGCCAGCTCCTCCCAGTTACGAACTTTGGTCCCATCCAGCTGATAGAACCATTCGAGATGAGTCCCTGAAAGACTCTCCTGGAAGAAGTGGATCCATAGATTCTTGTCCGCAGAGTACGGCTGAATTTTCCGAACATAGGACCTTAAGTGCAGCTTGGGACAAGACGCCCCGTCATACTTCGAGAAGGATGGTGCTTTGAATTTATGCGGGATAATCACACCAGTCGACAAACCCAGATCTCCGAAATCCAGCCCAGGTGCCTGTTGCACCTCCATAGCCTTCAACCTGTCCTCCAGTTGTTTGTACCTGTCATCTGAAGGAGGGTACTGCTCTTCATCAAAATCTGTCTCGTTGTCGGAGACGACCGGACTAGGAACCTTTACTTCTGCCTGAGAAGGACTCTTGCCAACAGAAGAACCAGCCTCTTCATGTTGCAGAGTATTGCCGAACCTTCGGCCCGAGTTGAACATAACAGTTCTTCTCTTCTTCTTCTTCTCCTTCTTCAGGAGCATAGCCTTCAGTTCTTCTTGGCCTTTAGCCAGCCCCTTGATTAGTTCTTGAAACTGCGCATTCTGCGCCTGAAGAGCCTTGATTGATGTCTCGGTTGATTCAGATCCGGGATTCATGATGCTGAAATAAACAGCGAAGAACTGTAAGCAACCTGAAAAGGGGAAAAACCTGCTATGCACATGATGTATGAAATGCGTATGCAATGCATTCAAGGGTTCGAAAGTTCAAATTCGTTGTAGACAAGAAAAGAACACACGTTATCATTAAGGAAATCATTGTTTAATACATCAAGGCCTCATGGGCAAAAAGTACAAAAATCAAGTCAATCCCAAAATACACTGCGCATCCTCTTTGGAGCTATGTAGGTGTTGAGGTTCCTCTCCTCATGCAACAGGCGGGTGAGCTCCAAGACCTTCTTTTCACTGGCCTGCAGACTAGTCTCAAGAGAATTCCTTTCCTCCTTAAGCTGGACCCAGCTCTTCTGCATCTCTTCCCAGGACGTGGGCATATCAGGGTGCTGAATAATGTGGGACACTTCCCCTTCCAAGACTGGTTCTTTGATTACTGGGATCATGTGAGGATAAGGCATCACTAACTTCTGAGAGCGGGCGCGTACCCATTTGAGATAAGGCTCCAAAGGGATGGAGTTCCTGTGCCCCAGTGTCTTGCTGTCTATCCTACTGGGCATCCTCCAGGCTCTGATAAATCTCTGGCGAAGTCCTTGAGTATCATTGTCGAAGTCAAAAACTATGTCAGGAATCAACATGTCATGAGGACCATCCCTCCGAGCATAACCAAACTGTCTCCAAGCCAGGCATGGGCTATAAGTAATACCTCCTCTGATTCCAAGTAAAGGAACATTAGGGTACTCCCCGCAACGATCAATGATAGTGACATCTTCTCTAGACCTAGGACACCAATGTATATCTGCATGTGTAAGGATCATCAACCGTTGTGACCATCTCAAACCCCGCTCATTCTTCAAGACTGATTGCGGAAGGTGCGAAATAAACCACCTTCCCAGGAGAGGAGTGCAACACATAAGGACACCTCTTTTTCTCATGGTTCGAGTGTAACATGAGTGAAGGATGTCCCCCAGCAACGTAGGTATAGGATTCCTGGACATAAAGATCTGAACGGCACTGATATCAATGAGCTGATCTGGGTTAGGGAACAACACCAAACCATAAACAAGGAGGGCCACAACCTCTTCAAAAGCTTGCAAGTCAAGGGAGTTCCAACATTCATGGGCCTTCTCAAACAGAAACCTGGCTAAGAACCCTTTGATACCACTTCTGACTTCCCAATGTCCCTTGAGGTCAGATGACTGTAGGTGCAAGGCTTTAGCAATCTCTTCCAGCTTCGGTTCCTTTTCTGTACCGTTGAAGGGTAGATGATCAAGGATAGGGATCTTCAGGAGCCGGGAGAACTCCTCCAATGTAGGTACCAGCTGATAGTCCAAGAAGGTAAAGCAGTGATGCCGAGGGTCAAAGAATTGGAACAAGACCTTAATCATATCTTCCTCAATGTTGGTGTTGACCAAGCTGATGAGGCTTCCATGCCTTTCACTGAATGAGGAGTTCTCGGGAATCCTGGATATAAGCTCCTTAAGCTGAGGAGGTACCCTTACAAGACTGATTTGAATTGTCTTTCTACGAACAGTTTCCATGTCCTACAAAACAAGAACAAAGATGAAAATCCGAACCCCTGAAATGGTTAGTCAATGCATATGATGCTGGATGATGTCATGATGCTATGATTAAACACACCACAGATATTTACAAAGACAAACATGTAAGGCACACAAGGCACACAAGACAAGCCCTTAAGGTTTAAGGCCAGCATGGGGTCTGGGTAGTACCCTCTTGAAGTTGGTGGGTTCAACCTGTCCTAATCAAAGTAGCCGGGTTCTAAGGTTCCCAATATCACGGGATTGCTTTCATTGTTCATCGTTTCGATTTAGCCACTGAACTGGCGACCGAAATATTCCAGGAAAGCAACCCTCAATTGAGTGTAGTATCGAGTATCAACCAACCTCGGACTGCACCAAAGTCAGTTATCTCACTACCCTAAAGAGGCCAAGATAGTTCAATTAAGGTTCCTAAGGTCTGTTGATGCTTCATGACACCACGCGGAGGCCCCGTACTCTCCTTGACTGAACTCAAGGGTTACCGGTACACACCAAAATGCCACATCAACGTAGCAGACTGTTTCAACCATGTCGGTATACCCCGCACAGTTCCCTCACAGCCTTGTTGCTACTTTCTAAGAAGGTATCCCCCAGATCCGGGTTAGGACCTATAGAACTCCCAAGACAGTCCCACAATTTAAAGCAAACAAGGAAAGCAATTGAAAACACAGTTATGAACTAACCCTAAGGTACACCTCACTTTAAGTTAAGTCCCCAGCAGAGTCGCCAGTTCTGTGATCGGTGGATCTGGAACTGACTGTTTAACGCTGGTTCGCGAAATGTCGCGGAAGCAAGAGTCGCCACCGTCTTTTATTTTCTCCAAATGGAAAGGACAAAAGCACAGAAAAATTCCTTAAAGAGATTGCTCTCGGTTCGGGAGGTAGGTTATAGAAAGGGAAGGTGTTAGCACCCTTTCCATCCATGGTTATCCATGGGCTCTTAGATACTTTCTCAATGTGTTTTCAAAAATGGTTTGTTTGCTTTTCAACTGTGGGTTTTAAAAAAGTTTCTTTGAAAAATTTCAGTTCGACTCGTACGTCAGAGTGTTTGAAAAGTTTGCTTCGAAAGCTTTTGAAAATGTGTTGGTGAAAAGATGTTTTTGATTTGTTTGAAATTAGAGCAAGTATCCTTGAGAACCTACCTACCCTAAGGAATTCGTCTGTGTAGATGTCCTTTAAAGTAGTGCCATCCCACCATTGAGAGGTAGGTAGCACCACCGTTGGAGGTGTTCGGGTCAATTCGTTTTTCGGGACATGGTGATCACCAGAGCAATGGGAAGACACCTTAGAAGCTACCCTCATGCCAGGTTCCCGGATCATGAGGACTTACTAAGACGTCCTCTACTCGACGATCACCTTTCGAAAGGCAACAGTGAGGCGTACCCTAGGGGTGGTGTGTGCGAATTGTGTGTCATGTTCATTGATATTTGTCTTGTTCATGGTATAGGTGATCTACGCGTGTGTTTTTATTTATTGTCATTCATTCTTGCATGTTTATTTAACAGTTTAATATTTGCAGGAAAATAAATCTAAACTATTACAAAGGCGCGGGTCCACATCGCCAAAATTAAACCGGACCCGATTTGACTGAAAAATAAATAAAGCAATAAAAGTGCGAAAAATTAAAGGTTACAAAGCTTTGGGAGAATTACATAATTACTTAAGCAATAAAATAAATACGCAAATTAACAAATTAAAAATATGGGCGTTGGACCCTTTTTGCAAAATGTTAGATTACATGACTTAATTAATTAGAATTAATGGAGAATTAGAATTAAAATTAAAAGAAGAATGTTTTTTTGGTATTTTTAGCGTTTTTTAGATTTAATGAAAAAAGAGGATTAATTAAGATTAACTAACCCTAATTCTAATTATTTTTAAGTTTATTATGAAAGATATTGAAATTTAACCTAATTTAAACCCTAATTTATTTATGTACAAATTTAATTATAAAAAATAAATAAATAAATAATTATTACTGTGAAAAAAGGGAAAAATATGAAAAGGAATCAAAATTGTTAATTAACCTAATTCTCCATTTTTATATTTATTATGAAAAGAATTAAAATTGCAAAAAATCCTAACTAAAGCTAAATTCATTATATGTTAATTTATTTACAAGAAAATAATTACAATAAAAAATATTTATTATTTTTTTGGTCTTTTCTGATTTTTATAAAGTTTTTGTATTTTGTAAAAAATTAATTAAATTGAGTTAATAAATTAAATAAAATTGCAATTTGAAAATAAGATATAAAAAAAAAATGAAAAGAAAATGCAAACCAGGGGGGGGGGGGGTAGCCCCAAAATTGGAGGTAAGGCCTTAGCACTTCAGGCCCATTTAATATTCAGATTCATTGACTCTCCCAATCATGTATGATGCATTGACTGGCGTGTATTGTGTTCTTTGATCTATGGCCCTTGATCTGATGCTGGGATGGACGTGACATGCTGATTGCTGAAGGTGTACCATGGTGTTCACCATTGGCGCTGCATATGAACATAAATAGGAAAATAATATTGAACTTGTTGAAGACCTGGGAATCGAACCCAGGTCTTGTGGATTGTCCATGCGTTCGCTTGCCATCTGTGCCACTTAACCAATTTGTCAATAAAATAAACATAAACATTATAACGTAAAACGAAAACTAATGCATATTTCCGCGCGCGATTTCAAATTCCCCAATCCGCTTGTGCCACGCTATCATCGTCTTCGTGGTCCCTGTAAACAAAAGCATATGGCAACGGTTTTCATGGCGTTGCTTAAGACCATATATCAAAAAATAGCGAATAGACCCTCGACGCTCATAAATTGAGCGCGAGGGTTGGAATCTCTTCGTCTGGACGTGCTAAGTGCAATGGCAGTAGTCTTGAGCCCCAATTTTGCTTCGTCTCAAAAACCCCAAATTGGCAAACCTGTAACCCTAGAAATCGCGCATGGCAAAACCTTATATACAGCATGAAAATCCAATTGAATACAATGGTTAGCTTTAAAACTTTGTAAGGAACATGAATATACAATTAAAATGCAATGATCATGCTTCAAAACCAAAATACGATTAGGCAATTTTCTGGGTGCAGTTCACGTTCAATGTACCAATTCTTCGCGTTTGAATTGATGTTAGGGATGGGCACACGTTCAAGGAACCACAATGAAGCTATTGAGACAAGAATGGAGGCTTGAATCGACCTCTAGAGTTGATTTCAGAATTTGAGTTTTCAAGCAATTTTTCAAGTTTGTGGTAGTCTCTTATGCGCAGCTTTTTGTGTCATTCCATTAGGTTTTGATTCTGAATATGTATAGGAGCTTTTAGGTCAACAAAATTGAACAATATCCATGGCATTCAATGATTTGCATATTTGATTTTGTAAGATCTTTTTTGAATCTTTTTTCATGTGTATTTGGTTCAATCATGCTCCAATCACACCAATTCTTGCCATATTGGGATGTGCACGAGATTTTGAGTCTAGAATGTGCATAAAAAGATTTTTTTAGGTCAAGTTTATATTTTCTACATATTTAAATGATTTAAAGGAATTAATATTAACATAAATTCAAATAAATAATTAAAAAATGAGAAAATACTTCCCCTTGGGCTTAATGGTCGTGCATAGGCTTGGCATGAAGAAACTTGGAAGAAAAATGGGCCCATTTGCATTTTTAGGTCATTTGGATCAAAGTTGACTTTTCAAAATTTCCAAAAATTTCCCAACTTCCACAAGGCATAACTTGCTCAATTTTTAAGCTTTTCACATGTTCTTGGACATTTTGGAAAGGTATTTGAGTCCTTTAATCAATGCCTTTGGTCCCATGTCATTTTGATTTACCAATCTCAAGTTATGGCCTTTGACTTAAAGTCCCTTTTTGTTGACTTTTGAAAATGACCTATAATGTTGAAATTGATAACTTTTTGTGAGAGCATTTCTTGGACTTGGAATATGAAGATGAATTGTAGGAAATGTCTTTCTCTTCAAAATGAGCTTTGGATGGGATTTTTATGATAATCCATGTGAAAGTTATGCCCTGGTCAATTTCAGTTGACTTTTTCAGCTGTCCAAATATAGTAACTTTTGCATCTTTGATTATTTCTGAGCCAAATTTTGAGAATCATGATCAAGCATTGATCAAATGATGTTTGTGGCTTCAAAATGATATGTTGACCAAAAATTTGAACTTTTGACTGTCAAATGACCATTTTGCCCCTACAGTTGACTGTAGTGCAATCTAGGGTTTTGACTGTGCAATTTTGAGCTGAATGCCTTGAAACTTGATATGAGGATACTTGACCATCTTTGTAAGCATATGAGACTTGATTTGGCCTTTGAAAACTTCCTTTTCTTGACCAGAACACAAACCCTAGTTTTGACTGTATAGGAGACAGTTGAGCTGCACAACCCTTGGGGAATTTTGTGACTTGGCTTGGCAATTTCTTGAAGAATATGGGAGGGCAAATTTTGGGGTACAACACATTGCTTGCTTCATATCACACTTGACTGCTACTTGTGAGCCAATCTTCAAACTCTTGAAGAAAAATCAGATAGTCAGATGGAATGATGAGTGTCAGATTGCCTTTTAAAAAATCAAAGAATACCTACAAGAACCTCCTATTCTCATGCCTCCAGTTGAAGGAAGACCCTTGATCATGTACTTGACGGTATTAGAGAACTCTATGGGGTGTGTTATGGGCCAACATGACGAGTCTAGCCGAAAAGAGCATGCTATTTATTACCTGAGAAAAAAGTTTACCGACTGTGAAACCAGATATTCACTGCTCGAGAAAACTTTTTGCACTCTGGCATGGGATGCTCTCCGGCTAAGACAGTATATGTTGACTCATACCACTCTGTTGATTTCTAAGATGGACCCAATCAAGTACATCTTCGAGAAACCTGCCCTTTCCAGACGGATAGCCAAATGGCAAATGATCTTGATTGAGTACGACATTCAATACACGACTCAAAAGGCCATCAAAGGAAGTGTACTAGCAGATCATTTGGCCCATCAAGCTGTGGATGATTATCGGTCAATGAACTTCGACTTCCCTGATGAGAACATCATGCTGGTAACCGACTGTGCGAAACCTGGACCATATGACGGACCTGAACAAGGATCCCGATAGACTATGGTATTCGATGGGGCTTCCAACGCCTTAGGTAACGGAATTGGTGTTGTGATCATCTCTCCTGAAGGTTTCCACACTCCTTTCACTGCCAGACTATGCTTCGATTGCACAAACAATATGGCCGAGTATGAAGCATGCATCTTAGGTCTGAAAGCTGCTATTGAATTAAGGATCAAGCATTTGGATGTGTTCGGGTATTCCGCCCTAGTGATCAGCCAAGTAAAAGGATATTGAGACACTAAACACCTTAATCTTATCCCTTACATGGAACTTGTGCTATCCCTAATTCCTTACTTCGAAGAGATCACTTTTGAGCACTTCCCTAGGGAAGAAAACTAGTTGGCTGACGCTTTGGAAACCATGTCTTCAATGTTCAAGGTCAGATGGGACAACGAAGCCCCTATGATAACAATTGAAAGATTCAATGAAGCTGCACATTGCTATGAGCTTGACACCGATGCGGAAAAGCCATGGTACCATGAGGTGATGAGATACCTTGAAGCACAAGAGTATCCAGAGGGGGCATCTATCAATGATAGAAAGTTCTTGCGAAGATTTGCATCCAAATTCTTCCTAAGTAACGGGATATTGTACAAGCATAACCATAATTCAACTCTACTCCAATGTGTAGCCAAGAAGGAGGCGGAGGAGATCATGGAAGACATGCACAATGGTCTCTTCGGTACTCACTCAAGTGGACATACGATGGCTAAGAAAATCTTAAGATCCAGTTACTATTGGTCAACGATGGAGACTGATTGCCATCAACATTCTAGAACTTGTCACAAATTCCAAATATATGCTGACAAGGTCCATGTGCCTCCCATCCCTCTGAATGTCATGACCGCTCCGTGGCCATTTTCAATGTGGGGCATTGACATGATTGGAGAGATCAAGCCCACCGCTTCCAAAGGACATCACTTCATTCTTGTTGCTATCGACTATTTTACCAAATGGGTCGAAGCCGCCTCATTTGCCTCCGTCACCAAGAATGTGGTAGCCAGATTCATCAGACATAACCTCATCTACCATTATGGTATCCCCGAAAATATCATCACCGACAATGGGACTAACCTCAACAATGCTATGATCACTGAGCTTTGCACTCAGTTTAAGATTAAGCATCACAATTCTTCTCCGTATAGACCGAAAATGAATGGCGCAGTCGAAACGGCCAACAAAAATATCAAGAAGATTATGCAGAAAATGGTAGTAACCTATAAGGATTGGAATGAGATGTTGTCGTTTTCTCTACATGGCTACTGTACTTCAGCTAGAACATCAACTGGGGCGACTCCCTTTTCTCTAGTATACAGCATGGAAGCTGTTTTGCCCGCAGAAGTTCAGATTCCCTCGCTGAGAATTATGAATGAGGCAGGCCTAGGCGAAGACAAGTGGATTCAAATGAGATTGGATCAGCTGAACTTAATTGACGAAAAACAGTTAGTTGTTGTTTGCCATGATCAGACGTACCAAAAACGGATGATCAAGGCTTTCAACAAAAAGATCAAGCCTCGAGTATGTCAAGTTGGTGACTTGGTAATAAAATGCATCATTCTACCACAAGGCAACCCCAGAGGAAAATGGACTCCCACCTATGAAGGGCCATTTGTTGTCAAGAGAGTTTTCTCTGGCGGTGCCATGATGCTGACTACCATAGATGGTGAAGATTTCCCACATCCTATAAACGTGGACATAGTTAAAAAATACTACACATAAGAGACCTGTTAGGTTGACACACCTAGGAAAAATAAGGGCATCCTGGAAAACCAAAAGGTTTGGGAAAAAATTAGGGATATATGCAAAATATTATACACCCGGCAAGTTGAAAACCCAAAAGGGAGACTTGGGCAAAAAAGGGTATCCTGGTGGGCTGAAAACCCGAAAGGGCGGCCCAGGAAAAAGTTATGGATTAAAAGCGTATGACTATGTCTCATGGAATCAACACAATCAATTTTATCACCAAGGTCCAAGTTCAAACGGTCCAAGATCAATCCAATCAACTTCTATCAACGGCAAGGGACATTCGAAGACATTGGGGCAATAGTAGAGTTAGAAGGCAATGAGATCATTTCACATGGCTATTTGTTTTCATTCTCAATTTTGTTTTCCTTTCGACGATTTCCTCTTACTAGGATCTTCGTCTCTCTGTACAAAAACGCCTATTCATGGGAAAATTATCAATACAAATATACTTTGAAGTGAAATTTTTTTGTCTTTGTTTTGAATACAAATTTGTCCAATGACTAAAATTGAATGAACATATGCATATGAACATAATTAAAACTATTTGGCACATGTGTCCTGCTAAACAACAACAAGAATCTCTTTAATGTTTATTAAATATGCCCACAGAGTTATCTCATTATCATTATCCCCACAAGGACAGCTACAATAAACCTTTCCCCAACGGAGTTGCCCACAGAGTCTCTTTGCATAGGATAATCCCCGACCAGAGTCTCAATCTCTTGGCAGCTCTCTCTCCAGCTAAGTCGATTTTTACAAGTTGAAGCCTCGTGGATCTCTTCCTAAAAGAAACTCACTTCCCCAACAGGGTTTACTTCCCCAACAGGGTTTACTTCCCCAACAAGGTTATTTCCCCAACAGGGTTTATTTCCCCAACAGGGTTTATTTCCCCAACAGGGTTTATTTCCCAAACAGGTTTTATTTCCCCAACAACAATCGAGGAACCACAAAATTCCCCAGCCGAGTACATCCTCCCCAACCGGGTCTGTATTCCCCCGGCATAGTTAATCCTCCCCAGTTGAGCCCGTTATTCCCCAGCTGTGTATATCCTCCCCAGTTAAGTGTATCCTCCCCAATCTGAGTCTGTCCTACCCGAATGAGTCTACACTCTCCAGTTTGAATTTTCCTTTCAGATTATTGCAAATCATAGGGTCATAACCCCATGATCCTCAGTAAAGCCTTCAGCAAAGCCTTTACTATTTCCAAAAAGATACTATGAAGCCTGGACCTGACCAGATATTAGTACAATTTTCAAGTTAGTACTGGAGCCTGGACCCGACAAGATAATAGTTTGACTTCTTTAATAGCCGAAACCTGGGCCCGACTAGATAGCAGTTTAATTCCTACAAAATCATTACCAAAACTCCTCTTCTCCAGTAGAGTTTGCCACTATCCCTGGTGAATTACTGAAACCTGGACCCGACCAGATAACAGTTTGAGTATCTGAAACCTGGACCCGACTAGATAACAGTTGATCTCAATTTCAAGATATTATGAAACCTGGACCAGACCAGATAATAGTCTAACTCTTCAAAGATATAGAAGAACCTGGACTCAACCCGACCAAGGTTTAACTTCTTTTCCCCAATAGAGTTTTCCTCTGCCCTAACAAATTACTGTGAAACCTGGATCCGACCAGATATCAGTTTTCAATTTCATCTTTTCAAGCAAGTTGTTGTCAAGCCTGGATCTGACCAGATAACAATTACCCTCAGAGATTCATTGTGAAACCTGGAAAATGACCAGATAACAACTAAATCTCCAAACAGTTTATGGTGAAACCTGGACCCGACCAGATAACAATTGACCTCGTCAACCTCAAAAATCTGTAAAGCCTGGACCTGACCAAATAACAGTTTTTCAAACAGTTTATTGTGAAACCTAGAGCCCGACCAGATGACAACTAACTATGATCCCCAGAGAGACACTATGAAGTCTGGACTCGACCAGATCATAGTACAACTTTCCAAAAACCATGAAACCTGGACCCGACCAGATAATAGTTACCACTTCAAGTTACTGCAAAGCCTGGATCTGACCAGATAACAGTTAACTTCTGTATCCCCAACAAGTTGTTGTGAAGCCTGGATCCAACCAAATAAATATTCAATTTCAAGAAAATTTTCTACAAAGCCTGGAATCCGACCAGATAATAGCTAATTCGTCTCTTCCCCCAGTAAGTTGCCATAAAGCCTGGATCCGACCAGATAGCAGTTGACTACTTCATCCTCAGCAAATTGTGAAGCCTGGATCTAACCAGATAACAACTGACATTCAAGAGATATTCTCTAATGAAAGCATCCTTTCAACAAAGTTTGAAGATATGCATATTCTTCATCCCCAACGACAATCAGGGATTCAACCCCCCCAGAATTTCCTCAGCAGCAGTCAGGGATTTATTTTCCTGGACAAAAACATACATCTCACATTCATACATCATAGCATGTACATACCATATGCATTTAGCATAATACCACATCCAGTGAACATCATGTAGGCATATGCATTTTACTAACTCTTTTTCTCACAGGTAAAACATCAAGTTTTAGTATAAATCAACAAGAGATTTATGCTGATACTTCTTCCAGTTTTTACCAACATTCCTCCAAATGGCATCTATAAGCCCATTCACCATCCATCTTCGAGTGCAAATTTCAGGGCACTTTAGTGTTAAATCATCTTTCACCTTCAAGTCACGAATGGCGGATCCGCCAATCTAAATCTTCAGGTTTAAGAACATTGAACAGGGGCAGATGTTGTACCCCAAAATTTTCCCTCTCATTTATCAAATATTTTCTCACAAAGATCTCTCTTGGTTCAAGACTGCACTAGGGTTGATCAGCTAAAGACACTTCCTTAAGCACTGAAGACCAAAATTAGGGTTTGAGATTGCACAAGGATAATTTAACTTTCAATGCTTCATATGAATTTCATGGATCATTATGGACCCCCAATATTACTCATGTCAAGTTTCAAGCCTTGGATCACACTTTTGCTCAGTCAATTGAGCAGTTGACCTAAAAATCGGTTGTATTGGGGAAAAAGTCAACTATGGCCAATTTACAGTAAAAATTCATAATTTTTAATCCACATCAATATTATAAACTCATATGTATCATTTGATCAAGTTTGGACCATAATTCCTCAAGAAATTTGATCAAATTATCAAAAGGGCAAAATGGTCAAAATTAGGGTTTTGACTGAGAAAGGGAAATTTCTGATTTTTGACCTAGAAAATGGTCATTTGGTTTGAAGCATGGTTTCAAGAGCTCAATTTCATCTTTTTGACCTAACGACATGACCTAAAACATTGTTCAAGATCAATTGGATTGATAGTGAATTCTCAGTCAACTGATCAAAAGTCAATTGTATACTGAAAAGTCAAACTTTGACTTTTTGGTCAAAATCTAATGTCAAAGATCACAATTCATCAAAACATGTTAAAATATGAAACTTATTCATCAAGAAATCAAAAAGTCAAGATTTCATTTTTAAAAAGTCAAAGTTTTCCAACTTAGTAATTTTTTTAAGTGTTTAAAACTTCATGTTTTTTCACAACTTTGAGTAAATTTTTCACCAAGATGCAAGAGGATTCAAAAGAAACTTTCAACATGAAAGTTATAGATCTCAAGTTATTAATTCATAAAGTCATGGTCTTGAAATTGAACACTTAGTGAAATTTTGCCCTAGTTTTGGTCAGGATTTTGACCTAACTTCATGGAACTTTTTCATATAGTTCCAAAGGGAATTTACAAAAGTGATTGAAAGAGGGGTTGTAGAGCACATTACAAGCTTTCTAAAATGTCAAAGAAATCATTGAGATCATTTGTGAACAAGGAGAATCGAAGAGATGAAGTTAGGGTTTTCAAACTTAAATTACAAGCCATTTCATGATGAACAAAAATTCAAATCCAAGCCTAGGCTGCATAATCTTTGCTTTGCAGGACTCAAACTTGTTTGTCACTCCATAATTAAATGTTTACACAATTGATAGAGATTTAATCCAAGCACTTGAGCATTTATCCAAGTTACATTTCCATTTATGGCATAAAGTTGTCATTTCCATTTTGATAAAGCACTACTTTTGCAATTGTCAACTTCTTGAGCTTTGCACTTGTTATTTCTGCACACACAACCCCTATAAATCAAAAGCAACGTGTCTAAAGCCTCTTTGAGCTCAGAACATGCTTGTACAACACATTGAGTTTTGTCCTCTCACTTTTCTTCAAAAGCAAGTCATAGAGCCAAAAGGCTAGAACTTAGAAACCTTGAGTGCATTTGATCTCTAATCTTTTCCATACATATACACAAGTCTATTGCAACATAAGACATGAATGCTAAAACCCCAAAACACTCCCAAGCACTCTGCAACTCAGAATCTGCCTTAACTTGACAGTTTTAAATCTCACATAGCCATCTCCAAATCCACTCGTGCGTATTGAGTTTTAACCATCCAAAAACTTAATATACATCATATCAAAGTGATCCAGACCCCTGTTTCTTTACTGTAACTCTTCCATCACCATCCACCATTTCCAAATTTGAAGCTTGCAACTTGACTTGAGTTGGGAGTTTCAGCCATCCTCAAAGCAAAGTAGGAGTTGGAACACACTCAAGGAGGTCCAGGCAAGCTACAGAAATCATCAGGCCATCATAAAGGTTGCTCAAACTCCATACACGACTCCAGCTGCAATAGGTAAGTTTTCAAACTTCTATCTCTTCATACAGGCATCATTTGATTTTGATTTGTGAAGATAAAATGTAGATACCATTGCCACGAAGCTGTACATATCCATAGTTTGCATTTATATGGCCCGAGCTTAGAGAATTTTAGAGTTGAAGTTTTCTGAAATTTTTAGGTTTTAAATTAGGGCCAGAAAAATTCTCATTCATCTTTGACTGTTAGCTTAAGTTATTTACATGTTTGGATTTGTGGGAAGAAATGACACAACTTTCATGTTTGAACTTATCATTTTTGTTGAGAGATGAAGAACATACAGGTCTTTTGGCTGGAGGTTGAAGACGAAGTGTAATCAAGGTGCATTTTGTATTATATATTTATCGTTTCAGTTATATTAACGGATGTACAACCACCCCAGTGGTAAGGCAGCATGCTGGTAACCTCAAGGTCACGGGTTCAAGACCCAGCGCTGCTTTTCCTTTTCACATTTTTACAGTTTTTTTTTGGATTTTTGCAGCGCTGGGCTCCCCTTTGTTGGGCCTAACCTTTTTTGTTTATTTTACTCCCTGTTTCATTTTCTAACCCCCCTGACCTTCCTTTATTTTTATTTTTCTTTTTTTATTTTACTTTTTCATTATTATTATTATTATTATTATTAATATTATTATTATTATTACTATTATTATTTTCATAAATCATATAAAAATATAAAAAATATTTATTTATTTATTAGTCATACTTATATATTTATTTTCTCTATAAAACAAAAAGATTAAAAAAACACTTTCTTAAATAAATTAATTTCTTTTTTTCTTAAATAATTAATTTTTAGACTTAGGATAAATTAGTATATTATTTTATTTTCTTAGTTAAAATTAATTTAGAACTTAGGTTTATTTTAATTAATTAATCTTTATTTTATTTTCATTAATTTAAAACCTTTTTCATAAAAAACCCTAAAAATCCTTTTCAAATTAATTTCTTTTCTTAATTAGTTTAAGTTAATTTTATTTTATTTTAATTAATCATTTTCTTTAATTAGGTCAAGACAAAACCCCTTTCATAAAAAAAACAACAAAAATCATTTCTTTTTCCATTTATATTCTTGCATTTTATTTTCAATTTTGTACAATATTCAATATGGTTGTAATAGATAATTAGGTTTAATTTTCTTGCAATCCCCATTTGTAAATTTGTACACCCCCTCCCCTAATAATGTAATAGCGTAGTAATTTTTACTTTTTGCAATTTATCGCTTTATATAAATGCTAGTAATTAGGGTTTGTATGAGAAGATAAAATCAACAAGTAGCAAACCCTAATCAAAGACTAAATAAACCATGAAAATCAATACACTTGCACACAAGCACCCCTAGGGTAAAATCCACTTGGTTGCCTTATAAAAATGGCCATATTATGCATGTGAGGTATCTTAGCAAAAACAAGCAAAAATACAAGATCATAGTCCCTCGATGACGCTATCTATGTTGCCTTTTCAAAATGATCTTAGTCCCTAAAGAAAGATGTTAAGATACCTTGCAACATTGCTAATCATGGTTATTTGATGACCCACACCCGTCCCGTTTACATTCAAAGATAAGGTTACTTACCAAATCAATGGTAAGATAACAATGTCAAAGAAAAGAGGAACGAAACATGAGAGACTTTTGAGTAGGTAGATTGTTCCTAGTTGCTTGCTCAATTTCAAAACATCCTTGCTATTTTCAAAACAAACACCAACACTTTCAAAAACATCTTTCAAACTTGAAAACATTTTCAAAAGATCAACATTTTGTATACATTCTTACGAACGATAATTATTACAAAGTTTGCCTAAACGATGTCGCCTTTTCAAAATACTTTCAAAAAACCACACAAAGCACATTTTCAAACAAAAGCAAGTGATCTAGAAAGTAACTAAGAGCCCATGGAAAACCATGGATGAAAATGGTGCTAATACCTTCTATTTTCATAATCTACCCCCGAACTCAAGAAAACATCTCTAAAGGTCTTTCCTGTTCTTTTCAGCCTTTCCTAATTGGATAAAAGAAAAGTCGGTGGCGACTCTTGCTAACCGCAACATTTGCGACAAAACTAAAAACAACCAAGTCAATTCTCCCACCGTATCACACTAAGGAAGGGAGTATAAAATAATAATCCTAAAAAATTTAGAGATTCTAGGTTGTTGACTTGATTCTAGACGAAGGGAAGGTGTTAGGCACCCCTCATCTACCTTGTTCATAAGAATAATAGGTTTAGAAGTTTAAATTTTAGGAAATAGGGTTTTAGTGTTTTATTAGGGGAACTCGCCATAATTTTATTTGTATGCCTACATATCCTCTTATGACGAATCAGAGTCCCAATTCGTAGTTAATTTGAAAGTAATTCTCCTTAATCTTTTTTCTAAAATATCTTGATTTTGATTATGTTAGTAGAAAAAGTTTGTAATTGGTTAGCTATTTTCAATTTAAATTTGATTAAATTTTATGGTATGACACAGAGCGGAGGAAGTCTGATATAGTCCCCTCATCACGTGGCCAGATATTAGCGACATGTCGCTCGCGGATGGTGAATTTGGTGAATTGCGTAGATTTTAATTATTTGATTTTGAATAATAAACCGGTAGACGATGTGTCGACCGATTTAATCACCTGACGATGGACATCCTATTATTTATAGAATGTTTGAATTAATTAATTTAAAATAATAATAAAAAATAATTAAGTTTATATTTTTATAATTTATTATACAAAATAACACAAACTAATCTAGAAATCTAATAACTAAATTATTAATTAAGGCTAATTAGATGACTTATTTTTTGTGTATTTTTTTTATATTATATATAAGGGCTGAATAAATGAAAATAATTTAATAAAGATTAATTGACTAAACAATATAAACTAAATGGTCAGGAGGTGGATAAACATAAGTATAAAGGCGGGTAAGAATACCCTATGGTCCTAAAGCCCAAATCTAATAAAAGACCATAATTTACATTATAGTTAAATAAGAAAAAAAACAATAAAAGATATTATGTAAAGAGAGAGATCCACCACTGATCGCTACTTACTATTAAATTGGTGAATGTATTTTTCAAACTAACACCAGAACCAATGAAACCGTGACACATGGGTATTATAAAATAAAAACAATTAATAAGTAATTGAAAGAAGGACAGAGACATTCAGTCTAAACCCACTCATTTTTTCCTACCCAAATAAACAGAACAGAGCAAGGGTGAAATAGAGAAGAAGAAAACATTCGTGGGGGTTCATGGCTGCAAAGGGTCAATCAATCAGTGGTGGTCTCCGTGCGTCAGCGGTGTCGTGGTTGTGTAGACCTCCGTGTTGGCGCGGAGGACCCAGTTGTCAGAGTTTTGCTTGAATCGTACGTGTGTGGTGGTGTCTCGTCGAAGATCTTTGCACAATGGTGCGTGGATGTTGTGAGCTGGGTAGCGCTGGTCAGATGATGTGTTGGCCGGTTTTTAGTCTGTGCGTGAGACGGTGGCAGCGGTGAATCCGTCAACGGATCTGGGCTCGCGTGAGAACCATGTTACTATCATGTGGTGGTGATTGCGAACGGTTCCGACAAATTTGATTTTCAGTCTATTCTTCCTTCTTCTTGATTTCTACAAAAACCAAAAACTTTGTACAAATATTGGTTTAGTGTTGTTGTGATTTTCCCAAAAAATAAATTGTTAATATACATGTTATGAATTTTATATGTTGATTTTGTTTAAAATACAATGAAGATGATGATACTTTGAAAAGAAAAAAAAAGGCTCTATTTTGTGTGTGATGGTTTGTGTGGAATGACTTAGTTTTGCTATTGATATAAAAAAGTGACATTAATATGAAGCAAAGAACTAAAAAAATTAAGTTTGAAGGTTTTATGGTTCAAAGTTAACATTTCTGTCAAAACGTGATTTATTTAGAAATACACAGTGTATGTGAATTCATAGTAGATCTGAGAAAACGAAATTTGTGAACATAGAAAATTGGGTGTGGAAAAAATAGGGCTTCTAATAATTGTTAGTATCTTAATATAATTCAAAAAAATGCAACCATTAGGTAATCATCATCTGGTTGAAACAACAAGAAATTTAAAATTAAAAAAGAGTTAAAAATATCAGGGAGGTGCCTCATATGAAATCATCGGTCAAAACCAAAAGATCACTAATAATATTGAAAAGAAAAAAAGAAATTTGCAAATAAAACGTAGTGTATGTGAGAGATTGTGAAATTATTGATGGAAAATTAGGACTAACTAAGGTCCTATTTATAGGCTTAAGATTATGTTAAGAATACTTAACAATTAAGTTACCCCAAAATGTATAAAATCCCAAGCCCGATTTCCAAAAAGGAAAGAAAATAACAAAAAAGAAATAAAAAAATGTTTAAAATGCAACACACAAGATTCATTCCTTACCAACCGTGTTATGTTACTTATTCAAAGTAAAAAGCCAATTGAAAGTATATGAAAGATGTGTAAATATTTGTTATTTTAAAAGTACAAATAATTTGAAATAAATTATTATATTTTTAACTCGACTTGCGAACGAATATTTATAGAACCCCAAAATATTAACATAAATCAAAAGAATTTTATAAAAATATAAGTTTGAAATTAATTTCGACCGTAGTGATAAAAGGAGGGTAAATTTTGGGTATGACACAAACAAACAAAACATTTTCTAGAAGAACTATGAGTGCCTTGATCCCTATTGCACGTATGGTGGTACGTAGGCACAAAGGTTCGTAACCGCAACAGGAACAACTAATAAAAACCTTCTTTTGTATATACCTTTGTATGCATTCCCTTATAGCATTAAGGTTTAGACTTAGATTTTAATATGAAGGTATGAAAAACACAAGAAAGGGGGGGTTTGAATTGGGTTTTTTAAAACAAAACTATTATTTTAAAAATATTCCCCTTTAAGTTAAAATGCTTTTTCCTTCACTCTTGATAATAACAATAAGTAAGAACAGGAAGTAAAGAATAATGTATGTTTATACTAGTTCACTTGAAAATTATCAAGCTAGTCTAGTCCACCCGCCAAGGTGATTTCGCATCACTCAATCGAGGACTTAATTCACTATAACCAAACTGATTACAATTTGCACAAGCTACCTGCAAGTGACTAACAACCTCTAGACTCGCAAACCTTAGACTTCTTAAGGATCCAGACATACCCGATCTCTTAAGGAATATCAACAAATAATCAACATGATTATTACAATGCACAAGCTACCCACAAGTGACTAACAACATCTAAAACTCGCAAGCTCTATACTTCTTAAGGCTACGTGTAACATCCTATTTCTACCCGATGAATAATATTAAAAATCAGAGTTCAACATAAATAGGATGTACATTTTCAACTTAAAATCAAACTTTATTTAATCGAATATAAAACAAATACATAACACTTAACTCGGATGAGCCGATAACAACTTGATTTATTCTTTAACATCAAACAACTTTATATTGATAAGCAGCGGAATCTACATACTCAACTTCATTTCACTTAACATCTTTATTCAACTAAAACAACTTCGAGACAACAGTTACTTCGTGTAAACAACTTAAAGATTCAGCAACAGAAATAAATATCAACAACTAATCATTAAACGTTTATCCTCCCGAGTGCTACGTATCAGAGCAACAACACCGACTCGAACTGACGAGGGTAACAACTATCCTTCTGGATTACCTGCATGTTACCAACAGAGGGCAACATTCAAATAGTAAGGGGTGAGATATCGAACTATATAATTGAATATATGATAATTAATTTATCAGAATCAGTTCATATAAAATCACTACTTCACAACTCATACACAACAACTATTACAACAAAGCATCTACATTGTCATGCCCTTCACAATACATCTTTTCAAAAACCTCACTTGTTTTAATCACAACTTAAATCATCACAATTCACATCATTATTACTTATGCAAGACTCGATGAGACACAAATGTGCAAATGCATGTGGTATCAACAGGGCTCCATCCCCCATCGTCAATTGCCAATTATTAGAGGCATTCAAACAAGGCATCAGCCTTCATCGCTATTTTGCCAATTATTAGAGGCATTCAAACAAGGCATCAGCCTTCATCACTATTTTGTCAATCCAGGTCATCACAAAGTATGCAAATGTATGTGACTCAATGAATGCACCATCACATACTCACAACAATCATCATTCATCGCAAGGCATAAGCCCACATCGCCATTATTACCAGTAAATGGAGATAATTCATCATTGTCTAAAATTATCTGAAACTTCACATTATCAGCAAGAATTCACAGAGAAAATCACAAAAACATAACATCTCAATATTAATCAACATTGGCCATAATCCTACCACATAAATCAATGATTCAACATCAACTCAACATAATTTAACTTTGGCCCTAGGCCTACAACTTGATATTTCAGCAACAACAATTAACACAACATTGACATAAGCCTACAACTTCGTACGTCACAACAATAATATCATATCAACAATTATTAATTTGACAACAACATCAACAAGAAAACAACATTGGCCATAATCCTAACAATTCAATACCACCTAAAATTCATATTTGTTAGCAAAGTATTCAACACACTGTATCGACTAAATATACAATAATTGTTCCGTATAGTTATTCGGGAAAATCGACTAATCCTACTAATTAATTAATTCTCCACTGTTATTTTATTACTAATAACCTTATGTTACTAATTCACATCTTAGTCTCTATCTCACAATAACTTATACAATCCACCGTCTCAACCGTAATATTTTACAAACATTCCGCGTAATTATTCGGACAAACCAACTACATCCGGCTAAATAACCCCCTGTTAAAATTACTATCATTTCTACTCGGTATTATTATTACCAAACCCACATTGCTACTCTTAGTTCATACTATTCCTATTATTTCACCACTCTGCTAATGTACATCAGTTTATAAAAATAATTACTGCAACTATCCTAACTATTTCCAACTCTGTCTTATTACTAAGGCCGTTAAATTATGTTGAAACTACTAAATCAAGATTACTGATATAAAGGCTACTTCTATTAATGTCTTTCTGCTATAGCATACTACTGGTAAGAATGGTTCAGTTTGTTCCCTAACTGCTTTTGTATTAATGAATTCTATACTGATACCATATGAAGATTATATAACATATTGCCACAGAAACAAGTGCCTATGCTCCTAACAATCAGTGTCGAACGGCACCCTTCTTCCATAACAATGCCTAGTGCTGAACGACACTCTTCTCTCTCTCTCTCTCTCTCTCTCTCTCTCTCTCTCTCTCTCTCTCTCTCTCTCTCTCTCTCTCTCTCTCTCTCTCTCTCTCTCTCTCTCTCTCTTTCTCTCTCTCTCTCTCTCTCTCTCTCTCTCTCTCTCTCTCTCTCTCTCTCTCTCTCTCTCTCTCTCAAGGCTGCCGACTGGAAGCACTCACCATTACAAGGTGATGATCGACATTCCTTCCTTCCGTCCAATGACAACATAGCTTGCCGATCATTAATGCCCACCGTATAATTTTCTGCAAATTCCTGTTACCTCTCCAATTTCATTCGATTCACAGACTAACCAACGTATAATACAAGAACATGAAATTTCACCAATAGTTAACACTAATCAATTCCTAACATCAATTGCCACAAACAAACACAAACAATAATAAATTTACACCCTAAATCCCCACATAAAATTTCTCATAAGCCTCATTATAGGATAAGAAAATCCACCCTTACCTTGGATTGGAGATCAATCTATAATTCCGATTGCAACCCACTGCTGCCATAGCTCCAAACCTTCATTCCTCTTCTCTTCTCCATGTACTGCATCCTTTTCTTTTCTCTTTCTCTAAAACCCTTATTCTTCCTTTTCTAAAAAAAACCTAATTCCTTACAATTTTTATTATTAATTCTATTGGGCCTAATATCAACACCCCCACTTTTACTACCACCAACCATTAATTAAGTCCTTATAATAAATATAGTATTATTCCCATACTAATTCTACAACTTAATCAATCAAATAACAACTTAGCAACTTAAATCAATATTTCAACAATAATTCACAACTTCGACAATTAATTCAAAAATAATTCAAAAATATTTAATTAAATATCGGGCGTTACACTACAAACCTATCTGGTCCTTTAAGGAATATCAAACAACAGTTTGAATACAAGTTTTGTTTACAAGAGAATTTCTTCTAAAAATCTGAGTATGTAAACTATTTTATGAACAGTGACTTGAGAATGTGAAAACAATGAACAACATATTCGTGTGAGTATTCATTAGTAAGCTGTTTTCTTTATTAGTCTTCAAGCCTTTATATAGCCATTAACATAATGTATCCATTGAGGGATACTCTTGGAATTTCCAGAAACATTGGCAGCTTTGAACAGTAATGTGGGGGACAAGATCGTGCGACGCGTCCGTCTTTTCATGGTAGTGGAATGAAACATTGATTGAACCATATACTATTTGTACCACGTTAACATTATATTCTTTCCTTCTGCACTTCAGAGGCTTCTACAAGCATGAGTTTGAAGCGGGAACATAAAATCTGGTTATCAGAACTTCAAGTCTTTAGAGTCTTCAGAACTGCATCTTCAGAGTCTTCAGCACTTGGTCGTTAGAACCTTTTCTTGGAATCTTGGGTCTTTAGAACTTCAAGTATTTAGAATCTTTAGACCTTGCGTCTTTTAGAGTCTTCAACACTTGGTCTTCAGAACCGTTATCTTTAGAACTTCATTAATATAAATACAAGCTTTCAGCATCTGGACTTCAGTAGAAACTTTGTGTTCATATCTTCTAACTTTTTTTCTTTGGAACACATTGTCTTTAGAAGCTTGAGTCTTTAGCATCTAGACTTAAGTAGAAACTTGAGTCTTCCGATCTTCTGACTGGTTTCTTTAGAACAACACTGAAGTTTACACTTCAGAGCCTTCTGGAGTGTCTTGCTACTGTTCAACAAAACTTGTGTATCATAGAAGTGAAATCAATTCTCTTCTAATGTCTTTGCCACGCCATTCATCAGAAGCAGAACCTGTTTGTTAAGTACTTCAACAATAACAAACATTAGTACAACAAAATTGTTCATACAATTATACTCATTTGTTATCATCAAAACTCAGTGATAATATTGCAGAAGCAAATCTTGTTCTTACGTTATACACCCTTAGATTATAACAAAGTGGAGTGGATCTTGTGGAGTACCACATATGTGATGGATGCTACTACCTTCCCCTTGTGTAATCGACTCCCTTAACCTTTTCTCTTGGTCGTGAGACCATTCTATTTCCTTCATTTAGGTTTATTCAGTGTTTCCTTTCCCTCTCTTGGGATAAATAACATTGATGGAGACTCTTCTGTATTTTTCCTATCATTCGCGCTTCGATGAAAATCCCAGACGTGACATGCTTTAGCCATCATCATGGCTTCTTCGATTAAGTCACCATATGCATAAACTGCTTGATATGGAAACCTTTCATATCCAGTTATCCTTGTCGACTCAATTCTTGTTCTTATCGACCTTCTTTCATTCTACATAGGTGGTTCTTCATTTTGACTGGTTGAAGCATCACCTTATTTATTTCGACTCATTGAAGCTTCATTTTATTAATCTTCGTCGAACACAGTTATGACTATATCTGATTCTTGTCGAACTGAACTTCGACTCCAGTCCCACCCTTTGCTTTCTTCTACAAGAACATCTGGACTGATCAATAGTTTATCTTTGTTTGGTGAATACAAATTGTATGCACCAGACGAATGATAACCTATGAGCACCATGACTTCCCTTTGATCATCCAACTTCTTTCTTAATTGTTTGGGTATATTCCTGAAGCACATTGATCCAAAAACTCTAAGATAACTCACATTTGGCTTCTACCCTGTCCAAGCCTCATGTGGTGTCTTTTCGACCATCTTCTTCATTGGGAATCTATTTAGAATGTATAGTGTTGTCGAAGCTACTTCAGCCTAAAATCTCTTATGCATATCTTTAGCTTTCAACATACTTCTCGTCATGTTCAATATACTTATATTCTTTCTCTCAACTATGCCGTTATGCTGAGGCGTATAGGGTGCAATAACCTCATGCTCTATACCTTTCTCATTACAAAATCTAGCAAATTCAACAGAAGTATATTCACCATCACCATTAGTTCTCAACTTCTTAAGTTTGCAGCCACTTTGTTTCTCAGCATGCAACTTTAACTTCTTAAACTGTGTGAATGCCTCACTCTTCCTTTCAATAAGGTAATTTCACATATGTCTAGTGAATTCATCAATGAAAGTAAGGAAATACCTGTTACCTCCATTTGACTTTACTTTAAAGGGTCCACACATTAGAATGAACCAACTCCAGTTTTTGCTTTGATTTCACGGGCAAGTCATGTTTGAATGCCTTCCTAGCCTATTTTGCTTTGCAGCATTCCTCACATACCTGCTTTGGTTCCTTTACATACGATAACCTAAACACCATCCTTTTATGATTGAGCATGCATAAACTTTTGAAGTTTAGATGTACATACTTGTGACGCCATAGCCAGTTTTTGCCTTCTCCTATAGTTGAAGCAAGACATTTATGATCTGACGTATTGAGTTCAACTTTGAACGTTTTATTTTCCACCAATGGTGCTTTCATTATTAGCCTCCCATCAGCCCTATATACGTTCATCTGATTCTTCTCCAACCTCATATTGAATCCATTTGCATGTAATTAACCTACACTTATCAAGTTACTTGTTATAGAAGGTACATGCAACACTTCTGTGATAGTGGCCTTTCGACCATCCTTCCTAAAAAACAAAATATCTCCTTTACCACCTTATTTGATGTGCATGTCATTTGCAAACTTTATCACCTTTTCGACTGACTCATCTAACTTGGTAAATAGTTTTTATTGTCAGTCATGTGATTGCTGCATCCTGAATCCAGATACCACATGATGTTTTTCTCAGTGTTCAAATGAGTGTTCACCATCAACAACACATCATCAGAATCACTATCTCCAGCTCGTTCATATTGAGCTTCATCACTATCTTTCTCCCTTGCAGCTTTCATTCTTCGACAATCTCTAGCATAGTGACCAAAACATTGACAATTGTAACATTGCATCTCTTTTGTGTCAACTTTCTTCCCATAATACTTGTTTCCCACACCTTTCTTAATCGAATCAGTATTCTTGCTTGACTTCTCACCACTAGCAAAATTCTTTCGCTGCTTCGACTTCTCTTTTCCGACTTTCTTACTGAATCTTGATTGTAATGCCTGTTCAGCCACCTTCTCTTTTTCTGAGTTTCTCTGCTTCAGCCTCATTTCATGAGCCTCCAATGAAGCTTGAAGTTCTTCCAACTTCATCTCAGATAGAGTGTTGGCCTCTTCAATTGTCACAACAATGTAGTCAAAATCTTCAGTCAAAGATTTGAGCACTTTTCTATCTTCCACAGATTCGTAACTGATTCACCACATGCCTTCATCTGGTTTGTTAGCGTCACACTTCTTGAGAAATATGCAAAAATTGATTCATCTTCTTTCATCTGAAGCATCTCGTATTGCTTCCTTATCGTCTGCAACTTCACCTTCTTCAATTTCTCATCTCCACCATACAAGTTCTTTAACTTTTCCCAAGCTCCTTTTGATGTTTCTTCTTCAATTATCTTCTCAAATACATCAGAGTCCACACACTGATGAATCAAGAACAATGCTTTACCATCTTTCTTCCTCTGATCTTTGTGTGCAGTTTTATGAATCTCCGCCGCATTTGCTTCCAGTTCTAATACTCTATCATTCAAGATTTCAACAACAACTTGAAATCTAAAAATAACCTTCATCTGCGCAACCCACCGCTGATAGTTTTCTCCTTTGAAAACCGGTAGATTCGCTAGAAATTATGTTGACATTGTTGTTCCGTTTTCCATTAGATTCTCTCTGAATCGCAACCGAGTTCTGTGATACCAATTTGTTGGAACAAAGAGTTTTCAAGAAAGATGATTTATGAAAGAGAAGAAGAAGGAGAAGAAGAAGAAGAGACATGAGAGAATTGAAAGTTTGTTATGATTCTAACTGAATATGTTATTGCATTGAATGTGTATATATGTGTAAAAATTACATACTAACCAACCCTTTATATAGGCAAACAATGCTCAGACCCAATTCGTCTCACTATACTATAGCCCATACTTAATTTCCACTAACTACATAGCTGATGTATTCGACTAACTATTCGATATACACCATCGCATACATTTCGACAGAATAAAAATTACACATTCTAACCTTCTCTCTTTGTCATAAAAAGATTATTTGACATTTTTTATGTATATATTAAAAAATTGGTTGAATAATTAAACTATTTGAAAATGTCAATGACTTTATAAAAGAAATTTAAATGAAACAATAATATATGTCTTCACGATTTATTAAATAACTTCTTTTATTATTTTATTGGAAACAATAACATGTGGTTATGTGTGGCAGTATTTTAAGTAAAAAGAAAATGCAATAATAGCACTTCAAGCTGGATCTATAATTGTGAGGACTTAATTAATTTATACTTTGTATACATTGTTATGACAAAGGAATCCAGCTTTGCCACCCACCATCATATAATCAGCTAGCTCCAATTTATTATTTATACTCTAGCGTGTGCTTGTGATTTAAATATTTCAGAAAGCAAAAATAGCTTATGAGGGAGTGAGATTAGCTTCACGTGCATTGGATCGAGTTTTTGATAGGGTGGAGTAGAGTTCACCGGAAAAGTTAGTACTTAATGAAAGAATAAGTAAAATATTTAGATTTTGACGTGTGCAGAACTTTATATATATAAGGCGATTAGAACCACCACAAATCACCTAACGTGGAATATGAAAGACTCATCAATTAAATTAGACGGCGGATAATCAACAAAAGGAAAACATTGGGTGTTGGCTTCTTGACTATGGGACTATTTGATCTTCAACATGCTTTTGGATAGGGCCTTCTTGTGATTGGACTTCTCTACTTTGAGTCTAAGACTGATTTGGAATAGTTACCCCAAATTTCCTATTGTGTAGCAATATGGAAACTTGAGATTATCGGGCTTCTCCATCCTCTTCTGTAGTACACATGGCGGACCCTTGGCTGGTAGAAGTTGAAAAAGTTGGGTGAATGCACTACTAAGAAAATTCATTATCATAATGGTTGAAAAAAGGATATCACAACGTCTGACCAACCGTTGTGAGGTAAGGGGTGGTTGTATTTCTGATACTTTCTATTGTGATCGCACGATTGTAACAATAAATCATGTAACGTATTATCTATCACAACGGTTATACTAAACAACTATTATGATATATATATATATATATATATATATATATATATATATATATATATATATATATATATATATATATATATATATATATTTAGGTCATGAATTCGAAACCCAACCGAAGCAATTTATTTAGAATATAATTAACATTTCACCACGGTTACAGTAGATAATTATTATGGAAAGTACCACGAGTTTATTATATAATATATAGATTGTTTGTTTTTCCATGCATACACTTCACTAAACAAATTAGTTTTTCAAATTAAACTATTCTTGAAAAATAACTTAAACAAATCACTATTTTTCAAATTGCATGCATGTTATAACTCTTTAACATATAGAATATGGTTCAATGACCTAAGTCCTCCATAACATCGATTCCTTCTTTTCTAGTTTATTTTGAATAACATCAATTTGTTGAATAATTCTGACGTATCATCGTAACAATCATGATGATAGTGACGATGATGAGTTCGAATTAGTCAATAAATTGATGTTATTCAAAATAAACTAGAAGATAAAAATTTGATGTCATGAAAGACTTAGGTCATTGAATTATATTTTATATGTTAAAGAGAAAGAGATGAATTATGAGACAAATGTAATTCGAAAAATACTGATTGATTTAAGTTGGTTTCAAATATAACTTAATTATCAGATTATAATTTTCTAAATCAATTTAAATGAACGCATTTTCAGGGAAGGGTTAATGAAAAAATAATTTACATACAATATAATAATCTGAATTGGATCTTCTGTCAATCAGCATAAGAAATTAAAAATGCAAGAATCACAAAAACAAAAGATTGCTAAGCCACAAGAAGATTTTTTCTTGTTCTGAGAATATTGATCAACAACAACAATATACAAAAATATTTATCAACAACACAACAACAACATACAACAACACACCTTTTAACAACAAAACACCAACAACACAATACAACATAAAATGTTTCATGAACGTATCTTTTATTGAAAAGATTCGTGGAATTAATGTTAAAGTTCATCTACTTTATGTTGCTATGAAAAAATACAAGGCGGATGAAGTTTACACAATAGCTCCATACTTTTTGTATTGTTTCTCCATAGCAACATAAATCATATGTAAACCATAGCCAAAATATGTGCTTTGTTAAGATAACTTTCTTCATTCACTTTCCCTGCTAGTCAAAAAACACCATGACAAATGTAAAGAGATTTGAAAACATAAACTGCAATCAGATTTGGACCCGATTTTGAAATATAAACACCATGACATTAACAACATACATGGAAAATTTAACAAATGAAAAAACCCTTTTTCAACAAGAACTATGAAAAATGGGAGAACTTGATTACCTTTAAGTTTGAAGAAGCTTATGAGGACGAGTTTTCTGCATGGAAGAGAGAGATGCTAAGGTTTTGTTTTAAGAAAAATGGAGCAGAGATTATAAAGAAGAAGAATTAAGATAAAGTGTATGAATTTGATTACCTTTAATTTTGAATAAGCTTATGAGGACGAGTTCGCTGCATATGGAAGAGAGAGATGTTAGCATTTTATTTTGAGAGTGACGATTATTCTGTGCTGAAGCTTAATAACTTCCCCTTATATATATATATATATATATATATATATATATATATATATATATATATATATATATATATATATATATATATATATATATATATATATATATATATATATATATATATATATCACCACGACTGTTAACAAAAACCTTGATAATAAGTAAGAACCATTTTTGTAACGAAAAGAAGAAAAAATCATTGGTGCTAGGAATCGAAGCAAGTAAACTTTAATATACTACAACGATTGAGTTATAGGACCGTGATTAAATGTATTCTAATAAATAATTAAAAAATCCATGCGTGTGTAAACGAGTTATTACTATGGTTAATATGAAGGTCATTGTAATAATGTGTTAAGAAAGGTCTTTTTGTAGTAGTGATGGGAGCAGGTGACTTTGGTAATAGGCGTAATAAATGTCAATCTTGTCACTGAATCATTTCATGTGATCACTTATGCATGTGGCCTTAGATCCCTAGGGTAAGGCGTGATGTTGCAATTTAGGATACTCAAGTTCCAAGGTGAATCCATCTGTTGATTTTTGTCTACATATCTTCCTTTCATTTGGTTCGTAGATCTACCTTCCTCTCTCAATTATATAAAGGTTATTTCCCTCTATAAGTTATGTTTTCATTATTTTCCTTAAACCATCTCCCCTATTTCACTAGTTTTGATTTCAACTGTTTTCCTTTTATATTTTGTAACTCATTTCTAAGTTTTGTGTTTCTGGGTGATTCCTTTATCGTTACTTCACATATGTTATTTACCTGCATGTCACGTTTTGAATAAGTCTAGAAGTGTGACATGCTCCAATATTGTGCAAAGACATTCATCATTTCCTTTCAGACAAATTCATTCAAATAATTCATCCTCAGCATTTCCTTCTCCCATGTTAGTTAGAATTGTTTTAGCCCTTGCTACATTCCATATTACTTCTTTCAAATCCAGACCAGTGTATTTCTTTTTCCAATTCCCATGCATACGAGTCGTTGCTCCACATGAGCACTAACACTCTGAGTTGCAGAAACCAATCCCTGTTATATAATATCAAATCAAATATATTAAAAGCATATCATGTAAATGATATCAAGACATATCAATAAAAACATTACATTAAAAGTATACTTGTTGTTAGTATGATATGAATGCATATGACCTTTAATGTATGACTTGCAAGTCATCAAGTATAAGGTACATGAACCACTCTCAAGAGTCTATTATCTTAGCCTCTACAACAACATATGCAATTGTAAATATTTGATTATTTCCATCTATCATTTCATCTTTCATCGATTGACCTTTATAGTCTCCTTTCATAAAACTTCCATATAATTAATTCTCATGTAAAACCTACAACCATCCATACAGTTAATTACCATCCTGTTTGCATCATTTTTATTCATTAATTTGTTTTCCATTGCATAGTCCTTTAATCATCCCTTATCATGTATTTGCTTTTAAAAATTATACCTAATTAAAACTTGATTCCCTCATAATTTTTGTAGGTTGGAAAATTTGCATGTTCTTCATCATTTCTACTGTGAGGAGGTGTGTGCAATTGATATGAATCATCACCATGATCATGCTTAAATTCAATTGTAGTTCTTATTTTATTTCCAATTACCTTAGTATAAGCATGACTCACATTTTCACCTATGATCTTGGAGTGTAAGATTGTAGTTCAATCTAAATCAGCATAATCTTCACTACATTCATACCCAATGATAAGTGCAAAATTATAGTTATATTTGTGTATAGTTTTGTGGCACTTATTGATTTTTTTTTAATATTGTAAGTAAACCTCAACTTGTATGTAAATATCTACATATTTCGTTATCGTGTAAATATTTTGTATAGTCGTATTTCCGTGTAAATATTGTATCGATTAATTGTTTTTTTATCTTATTTTTGTAGGTATTCAAGCAATGATATTTATTCATTGTAATATAGAGTATTGAATAAGCTTTCCAATGCTTCTGATCGTGCATAAATCAGAGTTACAGTTCTCAAGTTATGGCAAAAACTAGGGCTGGTTTTTTCTCGACACACCAGGTCGTGCGCTAAGCGCTCTGGGCGGGCTAAGCACGCTCTATGACTTTGAAAGTTTATAAATTCATTTGTACATAATTTTTTAGGTCATTTTTTTGGGCTTTTTACTCCCAACTCCATAAGAACCAATATTTGAGTTTAGATGCTAGAAAACAACATTGGAGGTTGCATCTTGAAGACCCGGAGGTAGATTTGTAACAATCGTGTTGACTCTGTGAGAGTTGTCGGTTCATTTTCTATCTTCTCTTTGTATTCTCTCTTGTTGGGTTTTTTATGTAATTTTATTCTAATTTTATGTATATGTATTGATCATGGTGTTGTATAAAATCTATTTTACAAAGCTTTATCGATGTTGTCCTTCTTTGCTTTCTTTATCTTTGGACTTGAGTTGCTTTAGACATATACTCTTTGAATATGGAATTAGGATGAACCTCTATTAGGTTCTAAGCTCTAGAAATGTATTTAGATTTAATATTCACATATGGGTATCGATGCTTAATGCTCTGTGTTGGTTAGTTGCGTGAGACGTCAGCGACGAGACAATACAGTAGAACTCTTCTAGGTGCTTCAGACATGAACGCTAATGTGAGGGATACATGATGATATTGACGAGTATTTTAGTTTGCATACAACTGATCGGTAAATTTAAGTCTTTGACAGGCAGATGAAATAAAAAACTTGACAAGTTATCTCTTCTCTAAGAATGCATTTATTTTCTTGTTCATATGTTTACTTTCCGCACTTTAAGCTTTAAACCATTTTAACCCAAGCTCAAAAACACAAAGAGTGTTGAATGACATTCTTCCCCTTGCATTGATCTTTGTAGATACGATAAATTCCTGGAAAATACTTCCTTTCTTTTGCTCTTGCTGCTATATTGCAGTTCGAACAAAATGACATCATTTCTGAGGATTGGTGTTTAGATATTTAATCGCATTACAATAGTTTCTATGTTTTTATTTTTGTACATAATATCTATAATGTATAGATATATACTTGTTTATATTCATGCTTTTGTACATTTGTCCATATATAGATACTTGTTTTTGTTGATACATTTTTGCATTTATCCATATTGTATATTACTTGTTTTGTTTAACGTTTGTTCAATTTTTGGTTAGGCGTGACTGTTGGTGTAGGGAAACAAAACCAGTAGTAACAACTTACCAAGCTAAATAAAGGCATCGAGTTAACGACATAAAACAAGCGCTTGTTGGGAGTTAACCTAACAGTTTTTCATTTTTTTAAATTATGTATAGTTTTGTAGTTGAGTTAGTGTAGGTGATAGTGAATGTTTAGCATGAAATTTATATGCACTTCTAAGTTTCTTCACAGACCTGCTCGCGCTGAGTACGGTCTATGCGCGCTAAGCGTGCTTTGTTTTTTTGCACGCGCTAAGTGCACTCTGTAGGGGCTAAGTGTGTCCTGTTATTGTGCCATTGGAAATTCTTTTCACCCGACCCCTTTACCCACTTTCACCAAGGCTATTTAGAGTAGTAAATATTAGTATTAATTTCTAATATTTTTGTTTGTTGTTTGTCTTTAAATATTAGTCTAATAGCTTGAAGAAGATTTGAGTAATTGTTTCAAGTTTGATTGATTCAACATGCAAATGTGTGGTAATGGTAGTGTTTGAAGTTGGTATCTTGCAAGGTACACTTTTAATGCTTTCTATAACATAGTATGGTTATGTAACTTTTAGTTTGTACAACTTGCATATCATTTATTCTTTTGCACTACTTGTTCATGATTCAATCACCTTAGATCCAAGCCTTTTTGTGAGGAAGCTTTCCATTTTTTACTATATGCACAGGAGACCAACAATTTTGTTTTAACTCGTTTGACTTATGTTTAATCTTGTATTTATGTTGTTTTGTATGAAAGCATGAAAAAGATCAAGATATTTTGTTTGATTTTGAGCATAACTACCTAAGCAAAAGTAATTCACCTTGTGAGTCAGCGAGCATTTATTAACCCCTTTGAGACTTTTTGTTGAAATTCATCTTGGTGTTAAACTATGAACTTGTGCGTGAGTAAGTAGTTCATCATAGATTCTAATTTTGTTTCTTCGTACTTGACCCTCAACCATGTATTGTGGTTGAAATTTTTCCTTGCCTTAAAAAGTTGGGAGCGTTCATGTCACTATGTGTGGTTGTATTCAAGTTAGGGAGAGTAATGGTTGATTGCTTATAAGTTGGTTGCTAGAAGTTGGATAATAAAGTAGTTGAAAAAGAAAAGAAAAATAAAAAGAAAAGAAAAAGAAAAGAAAGAGAAAAGAAAAATAAAAAATGATGAATAAGATCAAGGTTTTAATTTTGAGTAATGAGAAATGGTTGTATAATTTTGTATAGCTAGAAAGTGTGGGAAGTGATTTCTCTCATAAGATTAGGCAATTTTATTTTATTGACTTTAGAAATGACCCTTCCTTGTTACCTAAGTCGCGTTACAATCCTTGAAAGTCATTGTGATTTATGCTTTTATGTTTTCAATATGATTTTACCATGTTGAATGCCTAAGTTGATCTAGATGTTTGCGTAATTGTAGGGTGTGCGTTGTTTCCCTCATTCTTTATTTTTTCTTCATAATTTGAAGATTTGTGATAGGTGTGATTTATGATTGAGTTTGTATTGTTTTAGAAGTTTTGACATGTGTTTTGTATTTAGGATTTGTTTCATTTTCATGTTATCTTTGTAGTAAAGTGGTAAGTATTACTTTGCTTGTGCTTTTGTTTTTGAACCATGTATTTTTTTCTTTTCTTAAAACTTATTGATTCATGATGTCTTAGTGGTTGCTTTTGTTTCTTTAGGTTTGTGTGACCATTGTTTGAGGATAAATAAAGTTTTAAGTTGGAGAGAGTTGATAAGTGTCAAATTGTAGTTATATTTGTGCATAGTTCTATGGCACTTATTGACTTATTTTGTTTGAATATAGTAAATAAACATCAACTTGTATGTAAATATGTACATATTTCGTTATCGTGTAAATATTGTGTATAGTGACATTTCCATGTAAATATTGTATCGATTGATTTTTATATCATTTTTGTAAGTATTCAAGAAATGATAATTAGTCATTGTAATATAGAGCATTGGATAAGCTTTCCAACGCTTCTGACTGTGTGTAAATCAGAGTTACGGTTCTCAAGTTATGGCGAAAACAATGGCTAAATTTTTCTTGACACAGCAGGTCACACGTTGAGCGCCCTCTGAGCAGGCTAAGCGTGCTCTGTGACTATGAAACTTTATAAATTCATTTGTACATCATTTTTAGGGCATATTTTTGGGACTTTTTACTCTTAACTCCAACATAACCATTCTTTGAGTTTAGAGTCTAGAAAACAACATTGGAGGTTGCATCTTGAAGATCTGGAGGTGGGTTTGTAACAATCGTGTTGACACCACAAGAGTTGTTAGTTCATTTTCTCTCTTCTCTTTTTATTCTCTCTTGTTTGGTTTTGTATGCAAGTTTATTCTGATTTTATGTATATATATTGATCATGGTGTTGTATAAAATCTATTTTATAAAGGTTTATTGATGTTATCCTTGTTTGCTTACTTTATGTTTGGATTTGAGTCGCTATAGACATATACTCTTCGAATTCGGAACTAGGATGAACATCTATTATGTTCTAAGCTCTAGAAATATATTTAGATACAATATTCACATGTGGGTATAGATGCTTAATGCTCCGTGTTGGTTAGTTGTGTGAGACATCAACAACGAGACAATACAGTAGAACTCTCGTAGGTGCTTTAGACATGAACACTGATGTGAGGGATACATGATGATATTGGCGAGTATTTTAGGTTGCGTACAACTGATCAGTAGATTTAAATCTTTGACGGATAGGTGAAATCCAAAAGTTAACAAGTTCTATCTTCTCTAAGAATGCATTTATTTTCTTGTTCACATGTTTACTTTCCGCACTTTAAGCTTTAAACCATTTTAACCCAAGATCAGAAACACAGAGACTGTTGAACGACATTCTTTCCCTCGCACCAATCTCTAGGGATACGATAGACTCTCAGAAAAATGCTTCCTTTCTTTTTCTCTTGTCTCTATATTTCAGCTCGAACACCCACTATTATTAAAATTTTCCATGTCACCATATCTTGCATCATAGTCAGTGTGGATCTATGTGCTTGCAGGTATGAAGTTGATGATCCTACTGACAACCTTCCTAATATTTTGATAAAAACAATGCTAATGAATAATGAAGTCGGTGGTGTTGTACCCCGAAATTTTCCCTCTCATTTCTCAAATGATCAACCTGGACCCTCAGTTTTGCTTCTATCCAATTTCAAGCCTTAAATTACAGATTTTTCAAGAAAGTCATTCACAAGGGAAAAATGGTCATTTGCACATTAAAAAGTCAAACTTTGACTTTCAGATCAAAATCAAGCTTCAGAAACCATATTTCATCAAGACACGTTGAAATATGAAGTTTGTTTCATCAAGAAATTCAAAAGTCAAAATTCTAAATACTCAGATTTTTTCTAAAGTGTTTAAGAAATATGACAAGCTCAGAACTTCTGCTCAGATTATCACCATGATGCAAGCTGATTCTGGTAGAACTTATGACACAAAAATTATAGATTTCAATAAGATCTAAAACATTGTAGAATAGAACTTCCCCTGGAAATGATGGAATTTCAAGTTATAAATGTTCAAAGACACGTCCATGAAACTAAAGCACTCAGCAGATTCTGGACACTTTCAAGACAAAGTTGGGTTAGAACTTCTGGGCCAGTTTTCATGAAGGTTCAGACAGAGTTTACAAGGGTAATTCAAATAAGGTTACAAAGCATGCTGCAAGCTTCCTAGAAAGTCTGAGAGTTCCTTCAGAACATGCTGGAGCAAGGAGATACAAAGATCAGAAGTTGGATGTTTACTCTAAATTATGCTGAAGCTGAACCTCTGACCCAGAATCAAGCAATGATGGAAAATCTCACATTGCAGGATTTTTGGTTTGATAAATCTCATCATCATTTAATTCTCACAAGTACTTTTGAGTCTTTAACCAAAGGACTTCCCCACGTGTGTCATAGAAGTACCGTTGTTGTCCTTGAAAAGCATATTTTATACAAAGTTTATGCTGGGCCCAGGCTTCGCTTTTGCTTCTGAGGGTACTTTTCCTTAATTCATGCTTACAAATCCAGCTTAGGCACGGCTAAAAGCTGTTAACCACCTTACTTTGTGCCTTGAACCATACTTGTTTGAACTTGCTTCAAGAACAAGTCAGCGCCTAGCATTTGATGGTTGTACTTTTGATTTCTCCAAGCTATTAAATCCTTGCCTATAAATTGAACTACATCTGCAACTGTGAAAGGGTCAGAAAATTTGAGAAAGAAAAGCTTGAACCTCTGCTAAAATTCCAAGAGTAATAAAAAACTACAAACAAAAAATACAAAACCTGTTAGCATTTAATTCTTGCACTCAAATTCCATTTTTCCTAAAGTGTTTCTCGATCAGAACCACCCATACAGTTTTGATATACATTCAAAAGTAATCCAAACTTCTGCAGTCAGACTGTAATACATTCTCCATCCACCCCCACTTCAAAGAAGTCAGAACCATACCCCTTGGCTGTTCCAGAGGTTAAAAACTTCCAACCTGCTGAGTACGTGAAAAAGTTGCTCAGAACATCACCAGAGTTCAAGACCAACCTCCAGTTCACGGAACCTTTTCCAGCTGCAAGGTAAGCTTCTGCTGACTCTCATCATATTACTTAAGCATTACCAGATTTGCATGTTCAAAAACTATAATGTAGACATCATGTTTCTGATGTTGTACATATTCTGAGGTTTCACGTATTTGTCTGCCTAAGTAGGGAGTAAATAAGTTCAGAACTTCTTGAAGAAATTAGAACTCAGAATTAGGATTAGAAAATTCATGTTTGCCTCTAATTTATAGTTCTGATATTTCTTGTTTCTGAAACACTATGAAACCTGCCATAACTGTCATATGCGCGTCTTCTGTTTTGTTGAGAAATGACCAAGTTGTAGATGTTCTGACTAGCATGGAGAGGGAGACCAAGTTCTTCCAGTGGTATTAGAACTTCTGAAATCTTCTTTGTTCCCAGCGGACCCAGAACTTCTGACTTTACCTATTTTTATTAATGTGACCTCTGTTTTGCAGCACGCCAGAGTCAGAACTTCTAACCTCCTTTAGTCAGCAATACACTGATTTTATTTTTCTTTTTCTCACTATTTTTTCTATTACTTCCTATTTCATTAATCAAAAACACCAAAGACATTTTTCATTCTTACATGTTTTACTTTATTTCTTAAAACAAAAAGATCAAAAATGTTTTCTCAAACTAAATTTATTTCTTTTTTTTTTACAAAGCAAGTCCATTTTACATTTTTTGTACATTCTTATCCATTTCAATATGGTTGTAATAGTAACTTAGGATTTAATTTTATTTGCAACCCCCATTCATAAATTGTATACCCCCCTCCCACAAGTGTTGTAATAGCGTAGTAACTTTAAATTTCGCAATTTATCGCTTTTACATAACATGCTAGTAATTAGGGTTTGTATGGCAAGATAAAACCAATCAAATATAAAACCCTAAATCAAGACAAAATCAAGCATGAAAATGACACACTTGCATACAAAACACCCCTAGGGTTACTCCACTTGGTTGCCTTATACAAAAATGGCCATATTACGCATGTAAGGTGATCGGGACTTTATAAGTCTGTCGAGATACTAACTGCAAATATACAGTTTAGTCGTTCTAGTTTTAAAAGATTATCGAACCCACAGAGACTGAGGATCAATCGCATACGATCTAATGCTACAATTTGTTTAACTAAGCGATGAATATTCAATTTTTGGGGGAAACAGTTTAATTAAAAATAATAGTAATAGTTATACCGGTATGTGATAATCGGACTTAGGGAATTCGGTGAATCGCTTGGCCTATAAAGTATTTCGGTAAAAGCTAATTGTTTAAAAACCTGAGACATACACTCTCGTGTTTATGAAATAAGTCATGCTACTAAACCTAGTGGATGCACTTTAAATTTAATAACACTTTTTGAAAACAATTTGAGTTTAATTAATTTATTAAAACACTCTCGTGTATTTAAAAATCAATGTTTCGTTACCACTATCTGGGTTGAACCCCAGCTCTCGCATGCAGGTTCTTGCCTTAATTAATTTCCCACTCTCGTGGCAAAATCGTGTTAATTAACCTCTCACTCTCGTGACAAAGGTAGTTAAATTAATTTTGGAAATTGGAAACCAGAAATTGTTTTATAAATATTTTTGGCCAAGGTATCACTGAATTCTTTCAGTTCTTAAGAGTCACATACCGGTATTAATAAATTAGCCGGACATAATAAATTTAACAGCGATGCAATTCAAAATATAATACATAACAATAATTGGAATAATAAAAAAACGAATAAATATTAATTTCAATAAAAACCTGGAATCAAAGTTGCTATGGTAATCTTGAAGTATTACAATAATCCTTGAGCTTGATTGCAGTAAATAAACCGTGTTAATTCTTGAATGAAGAATTAACACTTGAAACCAAAAACTAAAGCTTAGAATGAAAATTCCAGTAACGTAGAAAAACTTAAGAAAATAAGAAAATAGAAACAATTGTAGAAGAATAATAAAATTTGCTCTGAGAAGATTCCAACGACCCCTGGTACGTTGCACTTGCACACATATATATAGCAGAAGAAAAATAGCAGTTGCCAAGTCTTGAGGAAAGGTTGAAATGGAGAAAATATAGGGAGCACTATTAGTGGGTGGAGGAAAAATAGCAGAATGAGTCTGCCCTTGCATTGCCCACGTCTCCACTCTTCACAACACCCATCTTCACGCGCGTGACGGTCGTCACAGGAGGGTGAAGGTCGTAACACGCTTAAGTAGCGCATTACGCTCGTCAGTGATGTGTGACGAGCGTTACTCCAAGTTGGGGGGTGTTACGCCCGTCACAAGGATGTGACGACCGTCACTGCTCCAAAAATCCAAACTTTGTATTTTTTAGTTCTTTTTCTCTTTGTTTATTGTCTTAGCCTTCTTTATGTTGTCCTTTTCCATTGGTTTGAGTTGCTAAATGTTATACCTGTAAAAAGACAAATAATCTCGGAATAATCGGGGGTTAGACGACTTAATGAAATATAAAATCGGTAAAAAGCATGGTAATTATATGATATGTTTTCTCGTTATCAAATTCCCCCATACTTAAACCTTTGCTTGTCCTCAAGCAAATAGTCATTCGAAAGGTCGGACAAGTTTTGTCAAGCACATAAGCATGACATACCTTAGTTTTTAAAAGTAATTTCGGGAAATCCTCGTCGGTTCGGCCAATACTTGAGTAAAACACTAAAGATACGCTAATGACACAAGCAATAAGCTTAGTCGTAGGCTTCCATTTCAAACGAGCTATCCAACAGTTCCGTTATAATTCTGCCCGGAGTTCCTCGTTTCTATCTCACCCGGTTTCATTCTGGCGCAATCACATTAAGCCCTTTGTCTTAGCACACACGTAGTGGAGTAACCGGTTAGTGATTTTGATCCTTTTAGCACGAGGTCTGGTACATGAATGTGGTAACCCTACATATGTTATCCAGATTGGAGGTTATGGGGGATCGGGTCATAGCACGCCCTACCGAGTTCAGAACCAGATACCTCTGAACCAACCACCACTGGATTCCTTCATTATTTGCTCGGTTTCTTATATGTGCCCGTATATTTTGGTACACAGATTTTCTTTTCTTTTAGCAACGAGCTAGGAAGGATATTTTTAGAATCAGGCATCAAACACTTATATTCATCGATTCTCCACGTGGTTTATGTCAAGACGGTGCTAACTGCTAGTATAAACTACTAGGGGTTACTTCCAGAACTTGAAACTCCAGATATCGGTATAATGGTTATTGAAATGGATCGTGTAAGTAGGAAGTCTACGGTGTCATAACCGTATCGATCTTGTTATCTCGTGTTCAGCTTCCTCAACTGGGATTTCGTTAAAATAGGTATGTCGGGCTAATGCGAAAATAAAATTTTTTCGGTATGGCAAAATAAAGCGAAGAATTTGAATCGAGACATATCGTAAGGATTTACTAGTTTATAAAAGATTGAAAGGTACCTCTCCCATACAAAATCCGACATTGTCCTCAATGTTGCGGTATATAGGCGGGGAAGTACAATTACAAAACAAACGGAAAAGAAATGAAACAGAAAAATAATAAATTACATAGAAATTAAAGAAAGACTACTGGTGGCCACGTCCTCTACTCCTGGTGCGAGAGCGTCTGGTAGGAGTGGCTTCAGTGTCAGTGTCTTGGAACCCAAGGGTGCTAACGTCCATCCGTAAAGCATTAAGCTCTGACAGGGCCTCATCTAACCTCTCGTTCATGTTGCGCTGCCCAGTCAGGATCTGAGCGTTTTGAGCGCACAGAGACTCAAATTGTTCAGCTTGCCTCCTTTCAAGTGCCGCGTTCATTTGGTTTTGCATATGGAGGGCGCGGAGGATGTCTTCAAGATTAATAGGAGGAGGTGCAGATGAGGATCCTGGAATGTCGTGGACTGGAGGAGCACTATCCAACTCTTCTTGTATTTCGTCTACGGGGGCATTAGGCTGGTCTTCATGAGTAGGATCACGCCTCGCGGGAGCTGCAGGATCGAACAACCAGTTAGCTCGGTTTCGTGGATCGATTTAGTCCCTGCAAGGCAAAGTGATGTTATGATAAACAGTGTTTCTGATCATAGGGTGGAATCTTCCATCCTCCCGCTCATAAATGAGATGTGCGGCCTTGCAGTGATCCAAGATCAGCAAAGCCGGTGCCATAGAAGGCGTATCCGCGAGAGCAACACCATAGTTCAGAGCTATGGCAAGTGAAGTGACCAGCCCTCCGAAATAAAAGGGTTTTCCGCCTCTAGCACAAATAGAGTGAATGTGAGCCAGTAAAAACGGGGCGGCGTTGATCTTTTGCCCGGTGAATACGCAATGCATGAAGAAGAGCTCCTTGGAGTTGAGCTTGTGGTTGCTGTCACGGGAGAAGATGGTGTTATTGAGGATGCGGTGGAAATAGCGGATAGCCGGATTATGAATGTGTGTGGCGTTGAGGTGGTCGTAGGATCCGACACGGATGTTCGTCATACTGTGCCATAAGTTAAAAGCTTCCTCACCGAAATTATCTGGCACCCGGAGATGGACACCTTCGTCAGAACAGAAACCTAAAAGGCATGCGATGTCGGTTTGGGGTAGTTGATGCTCAATGCCAAATATACGAAACTTGGCAACGCCTGAGAGTTGGTTCGTGGCACCAGGGGGAGTAATGTATGCAAAGGAACTCATAAACTCAAAGGTGAGAGTTTCATAAATGGGTTGCGGTTCGCGGCATAGGTTCCATAAGTTCACGTTCTGCAAAATTTGTCGGACGCTGTCTAGCAGTCCCAAATTCCTCAAACAATCAAGGTCAACATACCGTGTAGGTTAGAGACCGCGACGTTGGAACTTCTGGAATTTGAGTCGTTGGGTTTCACCTTGCTCGCCGGCTCTGAAAGTGAGATTGGGGATTTGCTGGTTGTTGGCCATAGTGCATGCAAAAGATTTAATCGTGAAAATGGTTTGGAATGTGGATTGAGTAGTGGGTTGATGGAGTTTAAGTGTTGGAGTGTTGGAATTTGAGAGAAAATTTGAATGGGTACTGTTACGGATTTGGGAAAAAGGGAAGAATGAATGGAAAGTGGAACGGCTTATGTAATAGCAGAATCTGCTATTGGGCGCGCGTGACGACCGTCACAATGGGCTGACGGGCGTAACACGGTGAAACGCGTGTTACACTCGTCATGGGGACGTTATGATCGTTACGGGTGCAAAGAATCATATTTATGAAATGGACGAAACAATATAATTCCAAAACATTATAACACAATTGTTGTACCCCAAAATTTTCCCTCCCATTTCCTCAACATTTTCTCATCACAAGACCCTTGGAGCTCAAGGTCTAGTTAGGGTTTCCTCTGCTCAAGACTTCTCCTTGCACTGTTGACCCAAATTAGGGTTTGTGTTTGCACAAAGATATTTTGACCTAAAATGCCTAAGATGACTTTCATGCTTCATGTTGGACTCCCAAGTTTATCCATACCAAGTTTCAAGTCTTGATTCCAAATTTTGCCCAGTCAATTGGACAGTTGACCTAGAAATCAACTGTATTGGGGAAAAAGTCAACTGTGGCCAATTGACAGTCAAATCTCATGAAAATTGACCCACATCAACATTATGAACTCACATGGACCATTGGATCAAGTTTGGATCACAATTCCACAAGAAATTTGATCATATCACCAAAAGGGGCAAAATGGTCATTTTTAGGGTTTTGACTGCACAAAGGCAATTTTTGACTGCTTGACCTAGCCAATGGAAAATCAAGCTCACATATGGACTCAAGTACCCCATGGAATTGTCTTGACATGCTCAACAAGTTCAAAAGATCCCAAATGCACAAGATTGACAGTTGAATTTCCCAGTTAATTGATCAATTTTGACTGTATACTGAAAAGTCAAACTTTGACTTTTTGGTCAAAATCAAGTGTCAAGATTAATTTTTCATCAAAACATGCCAAAACATGAAACTTGTTCATCAAGAAATCAAGAATTGCAAATTAGGGTTTGAAATAAAGATTTTTCATAACTTAGAATTTTTCTAAGTTATGAAAAACCCTAATTTTTTTCCTAACTTTGTCCCACTTTCTCACCAAGATTCATTTAGATTCAAGCAAAAGTAAAAACATGAAAGTTGTAGCCTATTGCAAAATCTACAACTTTTATTCACAAAGTTTTCCTAAAAGAAGCTTGTAGCTCAAGTTACAATTTTTGGAACAAGGGTACCAAACCATTCTTAACTTAGAGAAAATTTGACCTATTTTAGGCAAGGTTTTTACCTAACTTCAAGACCATTTTTCACAAACTTACACTTGGAATTTCAATTTACATTTCAAAGATGGATTGTAGTACACATTCCAAGCTTTCCAAAATGTCCAAGAACTCATCAAACAACCTCATGGTTAGGGAGAATAGAATTTGGCAAGTTGGGAAAAACTCACTTTGATCATGACCAAGTTACATGTCCATAACCTTGCATTTTTGAACTCAGCATGCCTTAAGCTAGATTACAGGTCTTTTATCTCATCTACACTCCATAATTTAATGCCAATCCTTTGTTCCAAGGTGTTGTTCTATGAGTTTGGACATTGTATACAAAACTAAGCCATAAATAGAAAAAGCAAATTAGCCATTCTTGAAAAGTAGGACTTTATGTCAAATACAAATCCAAGCAAGTACAATTCAAATCTCCTTGGCACAAGTTTATGGGCTAATTGCACTGATCAAGGCCAAGGTTTGCAGCACATTAGGGGGGCCTCTACCTGTCTAAAAACTCAAGTGGCCATCTCTTGCTTAAGTGTGAAGAAAGCTAGCATAACACAACACAACTTTCATCTCAGCTAACACAAGCTTAAGAAAAGACTTTGTACACTTTCTAAACATCCTAACTGAGCTAGAACACGAGTGAACCACCTCCATTGCCTTCTAAAACACATAATCACCCTCAAACTGCCCAAACAGAGCATCTGCTGCAGTTTGAGTTCCATAGCTCAAACCTTTCATGCATTCTTGCTAAAACCACCTCAAACACATCCCACAACATCCCTTGAAGCTATTCCAAACCTCAAACACGACCTGTAACACTCCCAAGATACATCACCATTTTCATTTTTCTGTTTTACAGGTGGAGTTCTATAACTCGATTCAGCTAGTTTCAAAGCAAAGTAAAACTTGGAATAGCGTCCCTGGACATCAAGGAAGCTGTACCAATCATCACCTTGCACTGAAAGTACCTCCATCACCACATACAACTCCAACTGAACAGGTAAGTTCATGAACTCGTATCTCTCTATCCAGGCATTGTTAGCTTTAGGTTTGTGAAGAAAATATGTCACATTCATAGCCCTGAACATGTCCATGTAATTAGTTTTCATTTATATTATGTGTGCTGTGAGAATTTAATGTCTGAACATGGAACAAAAACTAGGTCAGGAATTGGGGGAGAAGAAATTCTCTCTCATTTCTGAGAGTTAGATTGATTTCTTTATATGCCTGGAATCGTGGCTTCAAGCTCTACAGGTTTCATGTTGGAAGATTTGGCAAAAGATCAAGGAATTGGAAGATAGAAAACGCGTGTTTTCTTGAACAAAAATGTTGGAGGTTGAAGATGACAGGGTTCTGGGCTGGGCCTGTTTGACTTTTCTTTTCACACCATGTTTTTACTTTTACACCCCCTAGGCCCATTTTGCTTATTTTCATGATTTTTTGACTTTTCTTTTTTTGTTCTGACTTATTTATTTTTCCTCACAATATTAAAAATATAAAAAAATATTTTTACACCATTTTTATATTTATTAGGCTTTTATTTGTTTAAGTTGATATTTGTACATAAATAAATATATAAACATACTTTTATTTAAAAAATACTAAAATAATGCAAACACATTTTATTTTCCATTTTCATTTTATTTTATCTTCTGAAAATATTTTATATAAAATATACTTTTTTTATAAATATTAAATATTATTATTTTGTATATATAATATATATTTAGTAAATAATACAAATACATACATATTTATTAGCATATTTAGGAAAAAATACAAAATATATACATTTTTATTTTTATTAATATTAAAAATACCTTTTTTACAAATATACTTCATTTTCATTTTATTTTTGTACATACTTGATAAATATTTGTACATATTAAATAATTAATACCTTTATTTAATAAATTAGGGTTTTGCCCTAAATACATCAAAAATCCAAAATTAATACTTTTTATTTTGTTTATTTGACATATAAAAATACTTTTTTTTCATACATATAAAAAACATTTTTTGCATCTTGCATATTTATTCTTATTTTATTTTATTATTGTACATTAATTACCTTGTATAATTCCAAATTGATGTAATAGTCTAGGTTTAAATTCCTTGTCAAAATACTCCCATTTGAACATTTGTACCCCCCTTCCCATATATTGTGTTGTAATAGTTTAGGACTTTATTTTTCGCACTTTAATGCTTTCTAAATATACCATGTTAGAATTAGGGTTTGTATGCGAATCAAAAACAACAAAAATAGTTTGACCTAATTTCAAGATAATCAAGCATGAAAATGGATAACACTAATCACACTTGCACCCTTAGGGTATTCCACTTGTTGCCTTCAATAAATGGGCCATATTGCATGTTAGGTCTCTTTGGGCAAAACAAACACAATTCAAATGATCATAGTCCCTCGATGACGCTTTCGAAAGTTGCCTAAAAAATGATCAAGTCCCTTAAAGAAAACCTTGCCCAAGGATACTTGGCACCATTGCAATTATGGTCTAAACGATGACCCGCGCCCGTCCCTTTCACATCCTAACACAAGATTGTCCACCAAATGCAATGGTGGAACAAAATTGTTAAAAGGGTTAAAACATAGTAGAAATCTTTGAGAAATTTAGGAGTAGACAAACTCTTAGTTACTTGAATCAAACTTGCAAAACAAAACACTTGCCTATTTTTTAAACCACACATCACTACACTTTCAAAAACAAATGAAAACCTTTTCAAAAGACATACATCTTTATATACATCCCAACATGGATCATTACAAAGGTTGCCACCACATTGGCTTCTTTTCAAAACATTTTCAAACCCACACACACAAAGCACCATTTCAAACAATTGAAAATTAAGGCAAGTTGATCTAAGCAAGTAACTTAGAGCCCATGGATAACCATGGATAGAAAGGGTGCTAATACCTTCCCTTTCTATAATCTACTCCCTGAACCCAAGAAAACATCTCAAAGGTTTTTGCTGTCCTTTTTAACCTTTCCTTAGGATAAAATAAAAAGTCGGTGGCGACTCTTGCTCAACCGAAACATTTGCGAAAACAAACGCAAAACCATAGTGAGTTCTCCCACCGTACCACAGAACTGGCGACTCTGCTGGGGAAAACTTTTAAAAGTGGAGTAACCTTAGGGCTTAGATCACCCTCTTGCATGACTAATTGTTTGATTTGATTGCTTTATATCTTGGCTCTCTTGTTTGGGTTTGCAATCCTACACCCGGATTTTGGGAAACATTCATAGATAGCAATACGTTGTGGAAACTGTGCGGGGTATACCGACACGGTCGAAGCAATAACTATATTAGTGCGACATATTTGTGAGTACCGGTAACCCTTGAGTTCAATCAAGGAGAGTACGGAGCCGCTGAGTGATGTCACTAAGCACTAATGACCTAGAACCTTACTTGACCATCTTGGCCTTACATTAGGGGTAGTGAGATGATCGGCTTTGGTGCAGTCCGAAGTTGGTAGATACTCGATACTACACTCATTGAGGGTTGTTTTCTTGGAATATTTTGGTCGCTAGTTAAGTGGCTAAACCAAAACAATGAACAATGAAAACAATCCAGTGATATTGAGCTCCTTAGAACCCGGTTACTATTTATAGGACAGGTTTTTAAGCCAACTACACTCAAGAGGGTACTTACCTATGAAACCACATGCAAGCCTAAAACTAGGGTTTTGGTGTGATTTGCTTGTACATATGTTTGTGCATACATCATGAACATCATAAAGCATCATATGCATTCACTAACCACTTCAAGGGTTTAGATCTTCATCTTTGTTCTTGTTTTGTAGGTCATGGAAATTCCTCGCAGAAAAACCATCCAAGTTAACCTTGTGAGAATCTCTCCTCAACTCAAGGAGCTCACCTCAAGAATTCCGGAAAGCTCATCCTTCAGTGAAAGACATGGTAGACTGCTCAGCTTAGTCAACACCAACATTGAAGAAGACATGATGAAAGTACTATTCCAGTTCTTTGACCCTCTTCATCACTGTTTCACTTTCCCTGACTACCAGTTGGTACCCACTTTGGAGGAATTTTCTCAACTCCTGAGAATTCATATCCTTAATCAACTACCTTTCAACGGTACAGAAAAGGAACCAAAGCCTGAAGATGTTGCTCGAGCATTACATCTACAGCCTTCTGACATCAAGGGGAATTGGGAAACTAGAAGCGGTGTCAAAGGCTTCTTAGCAAAATTCTTGTTTGAGAAGGCACAAGAGTGTTGGAATTCATTGGACCTACAAGCCTTTGAAGAGATTGTGGCACTCCTTATCTATGGGTTGGTCTTGTTCCCAAATTCTGACCAATTGGTAGATGTCAACGCCGTCAAAATCTTCTTGTCCAGAAATCCAATACCAACATTGCTTGGGGACATCCTTCACTCATTTTACACTCGAACAATGAGAAAGAGGGGTGTTCTCATGTGTTGTACTCCTCTCCTTGCAAGGTGGTTTATTTCGCACCTTCCACAATCTGTCTTGAAGAATGACCAAGGCTCAAGGTGGTCCCAACGGTTGATGACTCTTACTCACTCTGATGTACATTGGTGTTCTCGGTCCAGAGAAAATGTCATCATCGTCGATCGTTGCAGAGAGTTTCCTAATGTTCCTTTACTTGGAATCAGAGGAGGTATCACCTACAACCCTTGCCTAGCTTTGAGGCAATTTGGATATGCACGAAGAGATGGCCCTCACGACATGTTGATTCCTGACCTAGTTTTTGACTTCGACAATGATGCGCAAGGACTTCGCCAAAGATTCATCAGAGCTTGGAGGATGCCCAACAAGGTTGATAGCAAGACACTGGGACACAAGAACTCCATCCCTCTTGAGCCTTATCTCAAGTGGGTACGAGCCCGAGCCCAGAGTCTAATAATGCCTTATCCTCATGTTCTCCCTGTGATTAAAGAGCCCGTCAAGGAAGGAGAGATTCCCTACACCATCCTACATCCTGACATGCCTACATCGTGGGAGGAGATACAGAAGAGTTGGATCCAACTCAAGGAGGAACGGAACACTTTTGAAGCCAGCTTCTACGCCAGCGAAAAGAAGGTTCTAGAGCTCACCCGCCGACTCTATGAGCAAGAGGCCCTCAACACCTACATTGTGCCAAAGAGGATGCACAACGTCTTTTTACCTTGAGAAGTTGTTTTTGTAATATTTGGCCCATGGGGCATTTATGTACTAACAACTCTTTTCTTATTAATATGACGTGCGTTCTTTTTGTTTGCAACAATTGTGAATTTCTAAAATCCTTGAATGCATTGCATAGATAGCATCTCATGCATCATGTGCATAACAGGTACCCATTTTTCTACAGGTTTCTTAATCTTCTTCGCTGTTTATTTGGAACAGTCATCATGAATCCAGAATCATCCAGTGAGCAAGCAATCAAGGCCCTTCAGGCCCAAAGTGCCCAGTTTCAAGAGATGGTGATGAATCTGGCCCAAGGGCAACAAGAGTTGAAGGCTCTGCTCCTAAAGAAGAAGAAAAAGAGGACTGCGTTATTCAACACTGGACGCAGGTTTGGGAACACACTCCATAACGAGGCTGATCCAACTACTTCCTCTGTAGAGAAAGACAGTCCCCAAGGGGGAGGAGCTCCTAGTCCTGCAGTCTCTGACAACGAGACGGACTACAATGACGAACAATACCCACCTGCTGCTGACAGATACAAGCAATTAGAGGACCGCTTGAGCGCCATGGAGATTCAGAATGTGCCGGGGCTGGATTTCGGAGATTTGGGCTTATCTTCTGGGGTAGTAATCCCACACAAGTTTAAGGCGCCTGCCTTTGCCAAATATGACGGGGCCTCCTGTCCAAAGCTGCATCTAAGGTCGTACGTAAGGAAGATCCAACCTTACACGGCAGATAAGAACCTTTGGATCCACTTCTTCCAAGATAGCCTTTCGGGGTCACAGCTTGAGTGGTTCTATCAACTAGATGGAACTAGTATCCGACATTGGGAAGATTTGGCGACCGCATTTTATAGACAATATCAATACAATTATGACCTCGCTCCTACGCGTACCCAACTTCAGGGTATGTCTCTAGGAACGGGCGAAGGGTTCAAAGAATATGCACAAAAATGGAGAGATTTGGCTGGCAGGGTGCAGCCTCCATTGACTGATCGTGAGCTGGTTGATATGTTTCTAGGGACCTTGTCTGGTCCATTTTTCAATCATCTGGTTGGCAATTCCTCAGCTGGGTCTACGGATTTGATCCTGACGGGTGAAAGGATAGAAGCAGGCATCAGGTCAGGAAAGATACAGAAAGCTGCCTCCGCAAGTATTGAGAAGAGGCCTTTCAAGAAAGAAGCAAGTGTCGTCTATGGTCCTAGAAGACAAGTCAAGCCAGAAAGCCGCCAAGCCGTCAATGCTTTGGTCATTTCAAAGCCTGTTGCTGCTCCTCAGCAGTACAATCGACAAAGAGGTGAAAGGCCCAAGAGGCAGTACACTCGGCTGAGTATGACCTTGTCACAAATATTACCACAGCTGTTATCAACCAACTTGGTGACCATCAAAGAGGCTCCGAAGGCCGTGAACACTGCATCTCCTAAGTATAACCCAAATGCCCGTTGTGCTTATCATGCTGATAGCCCCGGGCATACTATTGATGATTGCTGGGCCCTGAGAAATAAAGTTCAAGACCTTATCAATGCGAAGGAAATTCAGTTTGAGGCGCCTGAGAGGCCAAATGTTATAACTGCTCCTATGCCCCAGCATAAAGTAAATGCCGTCGAGGAAGATTTGTATGCTGTTTCGGTGAATGATGTTGCTACCCCTCTTTTGACTGTTAAGAGAAACCTACTACTAGCCGGTTTATTTCCGGGTTGTAGCAAGGGTTGCCTCCTGTGTGCTGTTATCCCTACCGGTTGTCCATTACTGAAATCAGGCATCCAAAGCCTGATGGATAGCAAAGAAATTATGTTCAAGAAAACTGCTGTTCCATTTGTTTCCGCTGAAGAAGTATCTGTCGTCACAATTTTCAACAATCCTACCAAGGCTCTCCCAAGGAAGCCAGTCCAAATTATGTCTGTTGCACCCATTACCATTACTGTTCCGGGGCCTCTCCCCTATGAATCTAACAAGGTTGTCCCATGGCACTATGGGGCAGACGTGTATGTGCTTGGAGTGAAGCAGGAGTTCAACACCAGTACCAGTATCAGTAACATCACTGGTCCCGCCAAGATTACTCGCAGTGGCAGGCTCTTCTCGCCTGACATTGCACCACCAGTTATCCGAAAATCTCTTATCATCACACCCGCAAGTGTGCATGTTCCAAATCAAGTTCCTGTGTCTACTACTGCCGCCGAGTCTTCTGATGCTCGGGGAAAAGAAGTTGCTACCGACTTGCCTGCCCGGACGGAGGCACCAAAAAAGACTGCTGTTGAAGCCTCCCAACAAGAGATGGAGGAAATCCTTAAAATCATTAAAAAGAGTGACTTCAATGTTGTTGAACAGCTGGGGCATACCCCCTCCAAAATCTCTATGCTATCATTGCTGCTGTGCTTAGAGGCCCATGCAAAGGCCCTGATTTCATTTATGAAAACGGCCCATGTGCCGCAAGAGACCTCTGCAGATCAATTCACTGACTGTGTGGCTAATTTGACAGCTGACAATGGTTTGGGGTTCTCGGATGCTGACCTTACCGCCAAAGGGAAAAATCACAATGATGCCCTGCATGTTTCCATAGAATGCAGGGGCACTACTCTCGCACACGTGTTGGTGGACACCGGTTCTTCCCTGAATGTTTTTCCCAAGAAGGCCTTAGATCGCTTGGATTGTGAGGGCCTGGAATTGAAACCTAGTAACATCATTGTTAGAGCCTTCGACGGTTCTAAGAGGATGGTGTACGGTGAGGTAGACATTCCTATTCGTGTGGGTTCCCAAGTCTTCGACTCAACGTTCTATGTAATGGATATTCGTCCATCTTATTCCTGCTTGTTGGATCGACCCTGGATTCACAAGGCTGGGGCAGTAACATCCACTCTACACCAGAAGCTCAAATACCCTGTCAAATGGAAAATTACTACTGTGCAGGGTGAGGAGGAATACATGGTTAGTCACTTGAATTCATTCCGGTATATCGAGATGGATGGGGAGTTTATTGAAACCCCCTTTCAGCATTTTGAAGAGGTACCTCCAACGTTGGCATCAGCTGAAACAGTGGTTGAAGAAGACTTTCCTCTGAAGATGGCTTCCCTGAAGGATGCCCGGGCTGTAATCGAGAAAGGCAAATGTGCAAACTGGGGTTAGCTTCCTGACTTCACTCAAAAGACTGACAAGTTTGGGCTGGGCTTCACTGTAGAGGCTCAGAGGGTTGTGCGCAAAGAAAGGATCAGAAAGGCTCCGATGTTTATCACCCACCCAAGGGTGAATGCTATCGAGGAGGACGTAGAGGAAGTAGAGTTTGACAGTTGGATCTATCCAACCACCAACAACGGACCAAGCAACTGGACGGCAAAGGATTTTACACCTATTACATTTGTCACGCAGTAATTAACTCTTTTGATTTTCAATTTGTAACAAACAATATGTTGAAACTTTTATTGGCTCGGTGTCCTACCCGGGGCATCGTAGCTCCATTTGTGAGGGCTTTTTGTATGACATTTCCATATATCATTAATCAAAACATTGGATGTTTGTTGCATTTCAAATCTTGTGCTCTTTTTCTTTGTGTTATATATTGCAAAACAGCTATATTTACACACACTCACTTATACAGGTTTCAATCCACTCTGGATCTCACTGGTAATGGCTCTGCTACCACCAGTTATGACTTCGAGAATCCGATCAACTTGGCCGAAGACGAAGGTGAAGATGATTGCGAAGTGCCTGGTGAACTCGCAAGACTGCTACTCCAGGAAGAGAGGGCCATTCAACCGCATGAAGAGCCGGTGGAAACAGTGAACCTCGGTACTGAGACAGATAGAAAATAAGTCAAGATTGATGCCAATCTAGAGCTCAGCGTGAAGCAACGATTGATCCAGATGCTACATGATTACATGGAGATCTTCGCTTGGTCTTACGAAGACATGCCTGGTTTGGATGCCGACATTGTAGTTCATCACCTGCCTACCAAGGAAGACTGCCCTCCGGTAAAGCAAAAGGTCCGCCGTATGCGTCCAGAGATGTCCGAAAAGATCAAAGCTGAGGTTATGAAGCAATTCGATGCCGGATTTCTAGCAGTGACTTCTTACCCTCAGTGGGTTGCCAACGTGGTGCCAGTGCCGAAGAAGGACGGTAAGGTCAGGATGTGTGTCGATTACAGGGATTTGAACAGGGTCACCCCAAGGATGATTTCCCCCTACCTCACATCGACGTTCTTGTTGACAATACTTCTCAACACAAGGTGTTCTCCTTCATGGATGGCTTTTCAGGGTATAATCAGATCAAGATGGCTCCGGAAGATATGGAAAAGACTACCTTTGTGACTCAGTGGGGCACCTTCTGCTACAAGGTCATGCCGTTCGGGTTGAAAAATGCTGGGGCAACCTACCAACGTGCCATGGTTGCTTTATTTCATGATATGATCCATCATGAGATTGAGGTATACGTTGACGACATGATTGCAAGGTCCCAAACTGAGGAGGAACACCTTGACCATCTGCGGAAGCTGTTTGACCGACTGAAGTTATACAAGCTGAGGTTGAACCCAAACAAATGCACCTTTGGGGTGAGGTCTGGAAAGTTGCTAGGTTTCATTGTAAGCGATAAAGGTATTCAGGTGGACCCTGCCAAGGTGAAAGCCATACAAGAGATGCCGACTCCCAAGACAGAGAAAGAAGTCAGAGGCTTCCTAGGACGACTGAATTACATTGCCCGATTCATCTCACATCTAACTGCTACCTGTGAGCCAATCTTCAAATTGCTGAAGAAAGATCAAGTAGTACGTTGGAACGATGAATGTCAGGCCGCTTTCGAAAAGATAAAGGAATATCTCCAAGAGCCACCTATTCTTATGCCACCAGTGGAAGGGAGACCTCTGATACTATACTTGACAGTACTTGACAATTCAATGGGGTGTGTGCTGGGGCAGCATGACGAGTCTGGCCGAAAAGAGCACGCTATTTATTACCTGAGCAAAAAGTTTACCGACTGTGAGTCTCGGTACTCACTGCTCGAGAAAACTTGTTGCGCTCTGGTATGGACTGCTCGCCGGCTGAGACAGTATATGCTGACTCACACTACTCTGTTGATTTCAAAGATGGATCCCATCAAGTACATATTCGAAAAGCCTACTCTGTCTGGAAGAATAGCAAGATGGCAAATGATCTTGACAAAATATGATATCCAGTACACAACTCAAAAAGCAATCAAGGGAAGTGTATTGGCAGATCATTTGGCACACCAACCCGTAGACGATTACCAATCCTTAAACTTTGAATTTCCAGACGAAGATATCATGGTAGTAACTGACTGTGAAGTACCTGGACCGGATGAAGGACCTGAGGAAGGATCCCGATGGTCTATGCATTTTGACGGAGCCTCCAACGCTTTGGGTAACGGAATCGGCGCTGTGATCATATCCCCCAAAGGAACTCATACTCCACTCACCGCCCGACTGTGTTTCAACTGCACCAACAACATGGCAGAATATGAGGCATGTATCATGGGTCTTCAAGCTGCAATCGACTTAAGGATCAAGTTTCTGAGTGTCTTCGGAGATTCCGCTCTCGTGATCAATCAGATCAAAGGCGAGTGGGATACGAAACACCCAAATCTTATTCCTTACAAGGAGTATGTGTTGACTCTGCTTCCCCACTTTGAAGAGATAACTTTTGAACACTTCCCGAGAGAGGAGAATCAGCTAGCGGACGCACTAGCTACGATGTCTTCAATGTTCAAAGTCAAATGGGACAATGAGGCTCCCCGGATCATTATCTGGAAGTTGGACGAACCTGCGTACTGCTGCGATCTTGAGGCCGAAAAGGTGATTGAAAAACCCTGGTATCATGAGGTGAAAAGATACTTGGAAGCTCAGGAATACCCTGAAGGTGCATCTGTCAACGACAAGAAGTTCATGAGAAGGTTTGCGGCAAAATTCTTCCTCAGCAACGACATTCTCTACAAAAGAAATCATGATTCAACTCTACTGCGTTGTGTGGATAAGGCTGAAGCAGAGAGGATCATGATAGAACTGCATGAAGGTACATTCGGAACACATTCCAGTGGACACACCATGGCAAAGAAAATCCTTAGGGCAGGATATTTCTGGTCCACAATGGAAGCCGACTGTTACCAACATTCTCGAACTTGTCATAAATGCCAGATCTATACTGATAAGGTGCACATCCCTCCGGTTCCTCTGAACGTCCTGACGGCACCTTGGCCTTTTGCAATGTGGGGCATCGATATGATCGGAGAGATCCAACCGACGGCATCCAACGGGCATCGCTTCATCTTGGTAGCAATTGATTACTTCACGAAGTGGGTTGAGGCAGCTTCCTACGCCACGGTAACCAAGAGCGTCGTGGCACGTTTCATCCGGCATAACCTGATCTGTCGGTACGGCGTCCCAGAAAGGATCATTACGTATAATGGTACCAATCTTAACAACAAGATGATCACTGAGCTCTGCGAGCAATTCAAGATACAGCACCACAACTCTTCTCCTTACCGGCCGAAGATGAATGGGGCTGTAGAAGCAGCAAATAAAAACATCAAGAAAATTGTGCAGAAGATGACAGTGACTGTTGTACCCCAAAATTTGCCCTCCCATATTCTTCAAGAATTGCAAAGAGCAAGCTTCAAAATCTCCTCAAGGGTTGCACAGTCCAAGGGCCTCCTAACAGTCAAAATTAGGGTTTTGGTTCTCACAAGGTAAATGAAGTTTCCAAGGGTCCAATCAAGTCCCACATGCCTATAAATATGGTCAAGCATCCTCATACCAAGTTTCAAGACTTTCAGCACAAAATTGCACAGTCAAAAACCCTAATTGCACTACAGTCAACTGCAGGGGCAAAATGGTCATTTGACAGTCAAAAGTTCAAATTTTTGGTCAACATCTCATTTTGAAGCCACAAACATCATTTGATCAATGCTTGATCATGATTCTCAAAGCTTGGTTCAAAAATCATCAAGATGCAAAAGTTTCCATATTTGGACAGTTGAAAAAGTCAACTGTAAATTGACCAGGGCATAACTTCCACATGGATTATCAGAAAAATTCCATCCAAAGCTCATTTTGAAGATAAAGACATTTCCTACAACTCCTCTTCATACTTCAAGTCCAAGAAATGCTCTCACAAAAAGTTATCAATTTCAACATTATAGGTCATTTTAAAAAGTCAACAAAAAGGGACTTTAAGTCAAAGGCCATAACTTGAGATTGGTAAATCAAAATGACATGGGACCAAAGGCATTGGTTAGAGGACTCAAAGACCGTTCCAAAATATCCAAGAACATGAGCAAAGCTTAAAAATTGAGCAAGTTATGCCTTGGGGAAATTGGGAAATTTTTGGATATTTTGAAAAGTCAACATTGATTCAAATGACCTAAAAATGCTAATGGGCCTCTTTTTCTTCCACAATTCATCATCCAAGACATGTGCACGACCATTTGGCCCAAAGGGAAGTTTTTATCATTTTTATTTTATTTATTTGGATTTTTAATTATTAATAATTCATTTAATTAAAATAAATAGGTGAAAAATACTAAACCTAATTTTCTAAATCTTTTTGTCCATAAAATAATCTCAATATTTCGTGCAAATCAGGTTAGGAAAGAATCAAAGGTGATTGGATATGATTGAGGCCAAAATAGCATGAAAAAGATTTGAAAATTATGGTATGGAAAATCAAATATTGTTTCATCAATTCCTTGATTCTTTGGCTCAAATTCTTTGACCTAATCACTCACATACATATACACATGCTAACCCTCGTGCCCAAGGACTCCCAGCTGCGCCATATACCAAGAGCCAAACTTGAATTTTTTGCAAGAATATTGAAAACTGAAAACAAGGTTCCAAGAGGTTTCAAGCCAAAATACTTGTCTCATCACCTTCCTGAGGCATCAAGCATCGTAACTGAATAACTTTCCACGTCCCTAACGCCCAGAATTGGTGAATAGGATTCAAACTTTTTCATATTTTTGTCATATTCGTGTTTTAATATTCCAGCACATTCATTGCATTTATCTTATGGATTCTTACTAATTGATGGGTTCTGAAGCTAACTATATAATTTAATTGTGTTTTTGTGCACTATACACGATTCCACCATTGTTATCTTTTAGGGTTTTGCAAGTTTTGAATTGGGCGTTTCTGAACGCTATAAAATTGGATCACCATGATACCATGACCATACTCAGCGCGTTTGGACGATCAGAATAGCACCCTCGCGCCTAATTTATACTCAACGATGGCTTAATCGCTATTATTGTACATGGCCTGTTTTGGGGGGGGGGGGGTTCAAAACCCCCGCTAACCCTTTTGTATTTTCAGGAAGAAACAAAACCACGAAGAAGACGATGAAGTGGCCATCAGTAATTGGTTGATTCAAATTTTCCGCGCGAAAAGAGCACTAATTCGTGTTTTCTTTTATATTAATTGTTAGTTATTATATAAACAAAGTGAGCAAGTGGAGCAGTTGGCAAAGCGTCTTAGTGGTAACCCCTGGGACCTGGGTTCGATCCCAGGTCCCCCACCCCCTTTCAATATTATTTTTCTAATTGTCATCCTATGCAGTATTTCTCTTGAAGACCACCATACATCCACAAAAATCAAGCCTTTCACGCACATGATGAGATCAATCCAAGGGCTATAGTTGGAAGCATATCATGGACATGAGTCAAAAGCGTTGCACGCTGGCATGAGAAGTCAACCAGGCCAGAGCTATTGGGCCTGGATTTCTAAGTTGTGACCTCCAACTGGGGACAACACCCCCCTAGGTTTGCAAGCTTTTTTACATTTTCTTCATTCTTTTTATTTATCTCAATTATTACTTTTAATTAATTCAATATTTTCATAAAAAAATATATAAAAAACACAAAAAATCAGAAAGGACAAAATTAAAATATATTTATTTAATTAATATTTTTTGTAAATAAAATTCATTAATTAACTTAGTTTTTAATTTAGGACTTAATCTTAACATTTTTCAATAAAGTCTAAAATTGGTAGAATTAGGGTTTCAAGCATTTTTCATCCTTTTTTTATTTTACTATATTAATTATTAATTCTTAATTCGTTATTTTTATAAATCAAGTTGCAATTAATTAATTAGGCTTAATTTTAGATAATTGTCATATTTTCTTAATAAATTAAAAAATTGTAGAATTAGGTTTTAATTTCATTAAATTCTCATAAATACAAAAAACTAAAAAATAATTTCTTTTTCTTTTTAATTTTAATTAATTTAATAATTTAATTTAGTTTCATTAAAAAGGGTCCAACACCCTCGTTTCCAGTTTAATTCAATTCGCGTATTTATTTCTTTTCCTTTAATATTTATGTACCTCTCCCAAAGCCTTGTAAATTTAATCTCTCGCACTTTTACTTTATTATTTTTCTGTCAAAACGGGTCCTGGAAATTTTGGCGATGTGGATCCGCGCCTTTTGTAATAGTTTAGAACTTTACCTTTCTCGCACTTTTTAACTGTTAAATAAATGCATGCAAGAATGAATGGCCTTAAATAAAAACAAACGCATAGATCACTTTGACATGACAAGACAAAATGACTGAACATGACACACAAATCACACACCACCCCTAGGGTACGCCTCACTGTTGCCTTGCCTCGAAAGGTGATCGTCGAGTAGAGGATGTCTTAGTAAGTCCTCATGATCCGGGAACCTGGCATGAGGGTAGCTTCTAAGGTGTCTTCCCATTGCTCTGGTGATCACCATGTCCCGAACCTCGAATTGACCCGAACACCTCCAACGGTGGTGCTACCTACCTCTCAATGGTGGGATGGCACTACTTTAAAGGACATTTACACAAACGAATTCCTTAGGGTAGGTAGACGACTCTAGATACTTGCTCTAAATTTCAAAACAAATTCAAAAATACTTTTCACACCAACACATTTTCAAAAAGCTTTCGAAAGCAATTTTTCAAACACTCTTGAGGACCGATACAAGAGTCGAACTGGAATTTTCAAAGAAACTTTTTAAAACCCACAGTTGAAAAGCAAACAAACCATTTTGAAAACACAATGAGCAAGTATCTAAGAGCCCATGGATAACCATGGATAGAAAGGGTGCTAACACCTTCCCTTTCTATAATCTACCTCCCGAACCGAGAGCAATCTCTATAAGGAATTTTTCTGTGCTTTTGTCCTTTCCATTTGGAGAAAATAAAAGACGGTGGCGACTCTTGCTTCCGCGACATTTCGCGAACCAGCGTTAAACAGTCAGTTCCAGATCCACCGATCACAGTGACCTACAAAGATTGGCACGAAATGTTACCATTTGCTCTTCATGGGTACTGTACCTCAGCAAGGACGTCAACCGGGGCAACTCCTTTTTCCTTGGTCTATGGCATGGAGGCAGTCTTGCCAATTGAAGTCCAGATACCCTCTCTCCGGATAATGAAGGATGCAGACTTGAGTGAAGATGACTGGATCCAGACTCGACTTGATCAATTAAACCTAATTGACGAAACGAGACTCACTGCTATCTGTCATGGTCAGACGTATCAAAAACGGATGATCAGGGCATTTAACAAGAAAGTCAGACCACAAGAGTATCAAGTTGGGGACCTGGTAATCAAGCGCATCATCCTTCCTCAAAGTGATCCCCGGGGCAAATGGACCCCTACATACGAAGGGCCATTTGTGGTTAAACATGTGTTCTCAGGAGGAGCCATGATTCTGACCGCCATAGATGGTGACGACCTTCCTCACCCCGCCAATGCAGACATAGTAAAAAGATACTACGCATGAATAAAAGACCCGCTAGGTTGACATACCTAGGCAAAAATAAGGGCTTCCCGGCGAACCAAAAGGGTTTGGGCAAAAATAAGGGATGAAATTAAAAAATCTGTACACCCGGCAAGTCGAAAACCTGAAAAGGCGGCTTGGGCAAAAAAGGGTATCCCGGTGGACTGAAAACCCGAAAGGGCGGTCCAGGCAAAAGTTAGGGATAAAGCGTAATACTATGTCTCATTGGATCACCTTGCATCCAGAATTCGGCATCAACTATCTAGCTCAGACTTCGGCATCGATCAATCAGCTTCATCTTCAACTAAGCAGCAAAGTGATGAGACGCTTGAAGACATAAAGGCGATAGCAGAGTTGGAACCCAGTGGGAATATTGTGCACATAGCTGTTTTGTTTCCTTTTCAAAAATTGTATAAACTTTATGTTGTTTGGCGGCGTTCTCTTACTAGGACGTCAGCCTATTGTACAAAGACGCCTATTTACAGGCAAATTTCAAAATCAATACAAATTCACTTTTCCAAACATTGCCAATTGTTTTTCCTTTTTCTGTTTTGTCTTGCGAAGAACGTCCAATGTTCATTTTTGGTATATGCATTTGACATTCAATTGCTAATTCATAAGTACTTGCATATGAAACAAAAGACTAATTACAGGTGACATCAGAAACATGGGCAATGTAAAGTTGTCTGATGCAGTCTGGTTGCTTTGTCCGTCGAAGTACCAAGGTAGGTTCAACTGAAGAATGTGATCAAGTTATCTCAACTCCCCACAGAGTAAGACAAGATAGCAACATTCCCCAGCGGAGTATAGGCATTCATCAGCAAGCATCCCCGACAGTCTTGACCTAAGATTGTTCCCCGGCAGAATATCAACACCCCAGTACAGTCTAGAAAGTTTCCCCAGGAAAATGGAATTCATATCCCCGGCAGGTTTTGAAGCTTATCCCCTGCAGAGTACGGACGTCTCTCCCGAGCTTTAGTCAAAGTTATTCCTCACAAGGGCTTATAACTGGGTTATCCTCAGCTAATTACCACGGAAGATCGCCCTCGGCAAAGTTCTTCATATCCCCAGCAGAGTTTATCAAAGTTCCCCAACATAACTTATCAACACAATCCCCAGCGGAGGTTATCATTGTCATCCTCAGAGGAGTTTATCTTTGTTATCCCCAGCAGAGTCCATCATTGAAATCCTCAGCGAAGCTCTCGTCAAACTTCAGCGAAGCATCTCTTCCCACAGAGCAATTCCCCTCAGAGTAATCTCTCCAACAAGTTTATTCCCCAACGGAGTCATCTTCTCCTACCAGTGTATTCTTGCAACCATCATCCCCAGCGGAAGCAAATACCTCTACTCTTCAATATCAGCCCAGGATTTAATTCCCCGGCCGGTCGTCAAGGATTTATTTTCCTAAGACGAAAATACATTCATAAACACTTCATATTTCATACATCTTGCTTACATACATGATAAAGTGCATACAACACTATCTCATTTTGAACATCATGACATCATGCATGTCATACATCATGACATTGCATACAACTGATGTTTTGCCTTTTCAGGAAAAAGACAATCCAAAAGACAACTACCTTCAACTGTCACAGTTTCTAGATTCGATTCCTGTATCTAGCCAGGGCACATCTGTGAGTGATCAGTTTCCAGACTCGATTCCTGTATCCAGCCAGGGCACGTCTGAAGAGTTTGAAGATTCGATTCCTGTATCCATCCAGGGCATATCTGTCAACTATCACAATTCCAGATTCGATTCCTGTATCCAGCCAGGACATATCTGTTGACAATAATTCCAGACTCGATACCTGTATCCAGCCAGGGCACGTCTGAAGAGTTTGAAGATTCGATTCCTGTATCCAGCCAGGTCATATCTATCAACTATCACAATTCCAGACTCGATTCCTGTATCCAGCCAGGGCACGTCTGAAGAGTTTGAAGATTCGATTCCTGTATCCAGCCAGGGCATATCTATCAACTATCACAATTCCATATTCAATTCCTGTATCCAGCCAGGGCATATATGTGAGCAACCGATTGTAGACTCGATTCCTGTATCTAGCCAGGGCATGTCTGCATGAAGAGATTGAAGATCAAACACCTGTAACAAGCCAGGAAAACATCTGTCTTTCTCAAAATACACAAGTTATCGCTAAGGAATCTCTTATGCGATCAACACTTCCAAATGGCATCTATAAGCCCATTCCCGACAAGGTTCTGTCACGTCTTCAGATGGCATCTATAAGCCCATCTCCCTATCCACCATCTCTCCAAATGGCATCTATAAGCCCATTCCCGACATCACATTGCTGATACTCCAACATGCGAGTGCAAATTTCCGGGCACTCTAGTGTCCAATCTCCTTTTACCCTCGAGTCACGAAAGGCAAACTTGCCAATCTAACTCTTCAGGTTCAAGAAGATTGAACAGGGGCAACTGTTGTACCCCAAAATTTGCCCTCCCATTTCCTCAACATTTTCTCATCACAAGACCCTTGGAGCTCAAGGTCCAGTTAGGGTTTCCTCTGCTCAAGACTTCTCCTTGCACTGTTGACCCAAATTAGGGTTTGTGTTTGCACAAAGATATTTTGACCTAAAATGCCTAAGATGACTTTCATGCTTCATGTTGGACTCCCAAGTTTATCCATACCAAGTTTCAAGTCTTGATTCCAAATTTTGCCCAGTCAATTGGACAGTTGACCTAGAAATCAACTGTATTGGGGAAAAAGTCAACTGTGGCCAATTGACAGTCAAATCTCATGAAAATTGACCCACATCAACATTATGAACTCACATGGACCATTGGATCAAGTTTGGATCACAATTCCACAAGAAATTTGATCAGATCACCAAAAGGGGCAAAATGGTCATTTTTAGGGTTTTGACTGCACAAAGGCAATTTTTGACTGTTTGACCTAGCCAATGGCAAATCAAGCTCACATATGGACTCAAGGACCCCATGGAATTGTCTTGACATGCTCAACAAGTTCAAAAGATCCCAAATGCACAAGATTGACAGTTGAATTTCCCAGTCAATTGATCAATTTTGACTGTATACTGAAAAGTCAAACTTTGACTTTTTGGTCAAAATCAAGTGTCAAGATTCATTTTTCATCAAAACATGCCAAATCATGAAACTTGTTCATCAAGAAATCAAGAATTGCAAATTAGGGTTTGAAATGAAGATTTTTCATAACTTAAAATTTTTCTAAGTTATGAAAAACCCTAATTTTTTTCCTAACTTTGTCCCACTTTCTCACCAAGATTCATTTGGATTAAAGCAAAAGTCAAAACATGAAAGTTGTAGCCTATTGCAAAATATACAACTTTGATTCACAAAGTTTTCCCAAAAGAAGCTTGTAGCTCAAGTTACAATTTTTGGAACAAGGGTACCAAACCATTCTTAACTTAGAGAAAATTTGACCTATTTTAGGCAAGGTTTTTACCTAACTTCAAGACCATTTTTCACATACTTCCACTTGTAATTTCAATTTTCATTTCAAAGATGGATTGTAGTACACATTCCAAGGTTTGCAAAATGTCCAAGAAATCATCAAACAATCTCATGGTTAGGGAGAATCGAATTTGGCAAGTTGGGAAAAACTCACTTTGATCATGACCAAGTTACATGTCCATAACCTTGCATTTTTGAACTCAGCATGCCTTAAGCTAGATTACAGGTCTTTTATCTCATCTACACTCCATAATTTAATGCCAATCCTTTGTGCCAAGGTGTTGTTCTATGAGTTTGGACATTGTATACAAAACTAAGCCATAAATAGAAAAAGCAAATTAGCCATTCTTGAAAAGTAGGACTTTATGTCAAATGCAAATCCAAGCAAGTACAGTTCAAATCTCCTTGGCACAAGTTTATGGGCTAATTGCACTGATCAAGACCAAGGTTTGCAGCACATTAGGGGGGCCTCTACCTGTCTAAAAACTCAAGTGGCCATCTCTTGCTTAAGTGTGAAGAAAGCTAGCATAACACAACACAACTTTCATCTCAGCTAACACAAGCTTAAGAAAAGACTTTGTACACTTTCTAAACATCCTAACTGAGCTAGAACACGAGTGAACCACCTCCATTGCCTTCTAAAACACAGAATCACCCTCAAACTGCCCAAACAGAGCATCTGCTGCAGTTTGAGTTCCATAGCTCAAACCTTTCATGCATTCTTGCTAAAACCACCTCAAACACATCCCACAACATCCCTTGAAGCTATTCCAAACCTCAAACATGATCTGTAACACTCCCAAGCAACATCACCATTTTCATTTTTCTGTTTTGCAGGTGGAGTTCTATAACTCGATTCAGCTAGTTTCAAAGCAAAGTAAAACTTGGAATAGCATCCCTGGACATCAAGGAAGCTGTACCAATCATCACCTTGCACTGAAAGTACCTCCATCACCAGATACAACTCCAACTGAACAGGTAAGTTCATGAACTCGTATCTCTCTATCCAGGCATTGTTAGCTTTAGGTTTGTGAAGAAAATATGTCACATTCATAGCCCTGAACATGTCCATGTAATTAGTTTTCATTTATATTATGTGTGCTGTGAGAATTTAATGTCTGAACATGGAACAAAAACTAGGTCAGGAATTGGGGGAGAAGAAATTCTCTCTCATTTATGAGAGTTAGATTGATTTCTTTATATGTCTGGAATCGTGGCTTCAAGCTCTACAGGTTTCATGTTGGATGATTTGGCAAAAGATCAAGGAATTGGAAGATAGAAAACGCGTGTTTTCTTGAACAAAAATGCTGGAGGTTGAAGATGACAGGGTTCTGGGCTGGGCCTGTTTGACTTTTCTTTTCACACATGATTTTTTGACTTTTCTTTTTTTGTTCTGACTTATTTATTTTTCCTCACAATATTAAAAATATAAAAAAATATTTTTACACCATTTTTATATTTATTAGGCTTTTATTTGTTTAAGTTGATATTTGTACATAAATAAATATATAAACATACTTTTATTTAAAAAATACTAAAATAATGCAAACACATTTTATTTTCCATTTTCATTTTATTTTATCTTCTGAAAATATTTTATATAAAATATACTTTTTTTATAAATATTAAATATTATTATTTTGTATATATAATATATATTTAGTAAATAATACAAATACATACATATTTATTAGCATATTTAGGAAACAAATACAAAATATATACATTTTTATTTTTATTAATATTAAAAATACCTTTTTTACAAATATACTTCATTTTAATTTTATTTTTGTACATAATTGATAAATATTTATACATATTAAATAATTAATACCTTTATTTAATAAATTAGGGTTTTGCCCTAAATACATAAAAAATCCAAAATTAATACTTTTTATTTTGTTTATTTGACATATAAAAATACTTTTTTTTCATACATATAAAAAACTTTTTTTGCATCTTGCATATTTATTCTTATTTTATTTTATTATTGTACATTAATTACCTTGTATAATTCCAAATTGATGTAATAGTCTAGGTTTAAATTCCTTGTCAAAATACCCCCATTTGAACATTTGTACCCCCCTTCCCATATATTGTGTTGTAATAGTTTAGGACTTTATTTTTCGCACTTTAATGCTTTCTAAATATACCATGTTAGAATTAGGGTTTGTATGCGAATCAAAAACAACAAAAATAGTTTGACCTAATTTCAAGATAATCAAGCATGAAAATGGATAACACTAATCACACTTGCACCCCTAGGGTATTCCACTTGTTGCCTTCAATAAATGGGCCATATTGCATGTTAGGTCTCTTTGGGCAAAACAAACACAATTCAAATGATCATAGTCCCTCGATGACGCTTTCGAAAGTTGCCTAAAAAATGATCAAGTCCCTTAAAGAAAACCTTGCCCAAGGATACTTGGCACCATTGCAATTATGGTCTAAACGATGACCCGTGCCCGTCCCTTTCACATCCTAACACAAGATTGTCCACCAAATGCAATGGTGGAACAAAATTGTTAAAAGGGTTAAAACATAGTAGAAATATTTGAGAAATTTAGGAGTAGACAAACTCTTAGTTACTTGAATCAAACTTGCAAAACAAAACACTTGCCTATTTTGTAAACCACACATCACTACACTTTCAAAAACAACTTTCAAAAACAAATGAAAACCTTTTCAAAAGACATACATCTTTGTATACATCCCAACATGGATCATTACAAAGGTTGCCACCACATTGGCTTCTTTTCAAAACATTTTCAAACTCACACACACAAAGCACCATTTCAAACAATTGAAAATTAAGGCAAGTTGATCTAAGCAAGTAACTAAGAGCCCATGGATAACCATGGATAGAAAGGGTGCTAATACCTTCCCTTTCTATAATCTACTCCCCGAACCCAAGAAAACATCTCAAAGGTTTTTGCTGTGCTTTTTAACCTTTCCTTAGGATAAAATAAAAAGTCGGTGGCGACTCTTGCTCAACCGAAACATTTGCGAAAACAAACGCAAAACCATAGCCAGTTCTCCCACCGTACCACAACAATAATTAAATACATGCAGAGTATTTCCAACATACATCGTATAACAAAATTTTGCAAAATGATAATATGATAAGTGAATATAATATTAGATGTAACACACAGTAAATTTAATGAAAATGAAAATAAACTGAAAATGAAATAAAATGAAAATAAACTGAAATTGAAATGAAAATAAACTGAAATTGAAATAAATATATGTTTCTGACAGAACTTTAAAAACTGTAAAGAGTAAACTTGTTTAAAATGAAATCATAAACTGCCTAGAAACATAAAACACAAGGTAAAAATAAGTGCTGATTCTGCTGCTTCATCCCAGTCGCGTCTTCAAGTCGTCGAAAGCTGTATGTATGTGATAAAACTGTTCCACAGTAATATCAGTTAAGCCTATCACGTCCATACGCATACCCTTCAACTCGTTCTTGATTTCATTGATGTCCGTCTGGTAAACGTCCAGTGTAGAAAAGATCTTATTCAAATTTTTAGCATATTCTCCTTTTGTTGTTGCAGAGGCATCAACATCCTCTACGATGTTGTTACCATCATGGTAACCAGGAGGGGTCTCGGGGTCACTCTCATTAGACATTGTGGTATCATAAACTTGGTAAGATTGTGGTGTCTCAGGTGTCGAAGGGTGGTCGGGAGGGTTAAGCTCATACATCCAATTGTCGCGATTGTGGGCACTTGTTTTGGCATGGTTAGGAAGTGTAAATGCCGTGACTACTTCATCCCTTATCAAGTAATCGAAGGGTGCAGGACCTAGGTTACCTATTATTCGTATGTGGAAACAAAAATCAATGTTCATAGGGCGGATTGAACCAAATTGTGTACACCTATGTAGCTGGTATCTAAGTCCTAGGGCGTTAGCAATCATGGTAACAAGGCCTCCTATGATGATTGGCTCGCTAGGGTTCTCAGCAATGCGGGTTAATGTCTGCATTAAGAATGTCACTGCATTTACAGGTCGGCCCTGGGTCATACACTGCAGCAAAAATATCTCATCTTTAGATACGGCAGTGCGATTCTGTTCTTTGCCGAAAATGATATGTGCTAGAATCTTGTGGAAATAACGGATAGTGGGGTTGTGTATTTCATTATTATCCATGCTATCCGGCTCAGGGTGGTAATTTTCGGTTAAAGTCCCCCAAAAATAGTCTAGCTCAAAATCCATTAACTCTGTCTGGGTGGTAGAAAAAGCAAAAGGCCCACTAGGGAATCCTAGAAGGTCGGATAATTCTTTATGGGTGTAAGCAAATTCAATACCAAATAACCTGAAGGCTATAAATCCCTTTCTAGTTCCGAAACCGCGCTCGAGTATATGAACTAAGGAGATCAGAAATTCAAGGGTGAGCTCGCGGTATGTAATAAACCTAGATTTAATGTGGGCTTTTTCCCACCCCAGCTGGCTAAACAGATGATGGACACTATCCTTAATGCCTAAAGTGTCCATTGTTGGTTCATCATAATATAAGGTCATACCAATATTTCTGTGTGATAATTCCTCAAACCTCCTCATTTGGTTCCTGCCTCTAAAAGTGGTTTCCATAGTAAATAGCAAAGAGGGAAAGCAAATCAGGGGAGAAGGTAGGATAAAAAAAGACTCTTTTTTTTTCCAGAAAACCTGTAAAGTTGATTGAAAATCAGCAGCAGTTGTATAAACATTTTTAGAAAAAATGAAAAAGAAAAAAAATGAAAATAAGGCTTTAAAAGAAATAAATGTAGAAACGGAAAAGAAAAACAAAAATAAAAACAAACGGAAATAATAGCAAAAACAAATAGGTGGGTTGCCTCCCACACAGGGCTTTGTTTAACGTCGATAGCTCGACGGCTCGGAAGTGCAAGCACTCATGGTGGTTCTCTCGAGGATGACTCCTCGGTTGAACTTTTAGTAGTGGTCATTTTCCATGGCCGCTTATCAAGCCATCTCACATATCCCTCACTTTTTATTTCTTTCTTTTGTGGGGTAGTGCATTCTTCTGAACTTGTGGTGGTGGTTCTGGATCTATCCTAAGTATCAAATTTTCAAGTTTGGGCTTAGTGATTTCATCCACCACCTCAAAGGTTAACCTTACCTTCTTAACAATAATTATATCCCTAGTTTCACGGTCCTCTAATTTTCTCTTTTTATGCAAGACTTCTAACAAGGGTGCATTAGTGTGGATATTTTCCAATACCTCCATATATGTTTTAGATTGGGAGTCTATCTGAGCTTCCATAAAACTTTTCGAGAAAGGAAACGGTGGGGTATAGGGGTGAGGCATAACAATAGGTGCTCCCTTTTCTACCTCTTCTACAACCTCCCTTTTAGATGGTGTTGGAGGATTTTTCTCAATCTTTACTCTTTTCTCGTCTGAACTCTCCTCACCCACATCATCACTTTCCTTAACCTCATTATCACTCTCCTTATAATTTTCAACTTGTTTTTCACTACTGGTCGTTACAACATCCAATTTTTCCTCAGGGAAGGGTCCTAGAGGGTTTTGTTCAAGCTGGGAGATTTGAGTCTCTAAGGCTATGTTGTGAGTCGCGAGTGACTCAACTGGTCAGTTGCCTAAGGTTTTCACTATTTTGAAGACTTTTTTTCTAAACTCTTTGTTTTGGACAGTTTGTGTCTCTACAAAGTGCTCCATCAGAGATTCTAACCTAGAGTGAATTAGCGTCGCATCAGAATCCTCCGTTGATGTTTCGAAGTTGAAATCATGCGATTCTTCTGATTCTTCAAATTGAGTTAGAGTTGCATTTTGTGTTTCCATAAAGCGCTTTGTCATCATTGATATTTCATTAAAATTTCCCAGTAATATTTTGAGTTCGGATTTATAGGATACTTGCGTCTCCTCGAAATATTGGTTATAGTGATTGTAGGGGAAAGTTGGTTGAGGACAAGTTTGGTTTGGATTATAATATTCTTGCGATTCCTCGAAACGTTGGGATTGGTGGTTGGAAAGGTAATTTGAGTGAGAACGAGTCTGTGATGCATTGAAATTCTCCAATAGTATTTCAAGGTCGAATTTATGGAATTCTTGTGATTCCTCGAAATACTCAGCGTGGGGGTTGTAGAAAAAATTTGGGTGATACATAGTAATTGGGACAAGATTCGTAGATGCAAAGACTCGCTTCGGGAGTGAGTATTTGGCATACAAATCGAAAGAGGGTTTCTGTTGCCTAGTCTAAACGCGCAATAGAAGAATCGTACTTAATTGACTAATCAGTCCCCGGCAGCGGCGCCAAAAACTTGATCGGGACTTTATAAGTCTGTCGGGATACTAACTACAAGTATACAATTTAGTCGTTCTAGTTTTAAAAGATTATCGAACCTACAGAGACTGAGGATCAATCACATACGATCTAATGCTACAATTTGTTTAACTAAGCGATGAATATTCGATTTTTGGGGGAAACAATTTAATTAAAAATGATAGTAATAGTTATACCGGTATGTGATAATCGGACTTAGGGAATTCGGTGAATCGCTTGGCCTAGAAAGTATTTCGGTAAAAGCTAATTGTTTAAAAACCTGAGGCATACACTCTTGTGTTTATGAAATAAGTCATGCTACTAAACCTAGTGGATGCACTTTAAATTTAATAACACTTTTTGAAAACAATTTGAGTTTAATTAATTTATTAAAACACTCTCGTATATTTAAAAATCAATGTTTCGTTACCACTATCTGGGTTGAACCCCAGCTCTCGCATGCAGGTTCTTGCCTTAATTAATTTCCCACTCTCGTGGCAAAATCGTGTTAATTAACCTCTCACTCTCGTGACAAGGGTAGTTAAATTAATTTTGGAAATTGGAAACCAGAAATTGTTTTATAAATATTTTTGGCCAAGGTACCACTGAACTCTTTTAGTCCTTAAGAGTCACATACCGGTATTAATAAATTAGCCGGACATAATAAATTTAACAGCAATGCAATTCAAAATAAAATACATAACAATAATTGGCATAATAAAAAAAAACGAATAAATATTAATTTCAATAAAAACCTGGAATCAAAGTTGCTATGGTAATCTTGAAGTATTACAATAATCCTTGAGCTTGATTGCAGTAAATAAACCGTGTTAATTCTTGAATGAAGAATTAACACTTGAAACCAAAAACTAAAGCTTAGAATGAAAATTACAGTAACGTAGAAAAACTTAAGAAAATAAGAAAATAGAAACAATTGTAGAAGAATAATAAAATTTGCTCTGAGAAGATTCCAATGACCCCTGGTACGTTGCACTTGCACACATATATATAGCAGAAGAAAAATAGCAGTTGCCAAGTCTTGAGGAAAGGTTGAAATGGAGAAAATATAGGGAGCACTATTAGTGGGTGGAGGAAAAATAGCAGAACGAGTCTGCCCTTTCATTGCCCACGTCTCCACTCTTCACAACGCCCATCTTCATGCGCGTGACAGTCGTCACAGGAGGGTGAAGGTCGTAACGCGCTTAAGTAGCGCATTACGCTCGTCAGTGATGTGTGACGAGCGTTACTCCAAGTTGGGGGGTGTTACGCCCGTCACAAGGATGTGACGACCGTCACTGCTCCAAAAATCCAAACTTTGTATTTTTTAGTTCTTTTTCTCTTTGTTTATTGTCTTAGCCTTCTTCATGTTGTCCTTTTCCATTGGTTTGAGTTGCTAAATGTTATACCTATAAAAAGACAAATAATCTCGGAATAATCGGGGGTTAGACGACTTAATGAAATATAAAATCGGTAAAAAGCATGGTAATTATATGATATGTTTTCCCGTTATCATAAGGTATCTTAGCAAAATAAACAAATACAAGATCATAGTCCCTCGATGACGCTATTCAAAGTTGCCTTACCAAATGATCTTAGTCCCTAAAAAAAACTAAGATACCTTGCAACATTTCTAATCATGGCTATACGATGACCCACGCCCGTCCCCTTTACATCCAAAGATAGGGTTGCTTACCAACTCAATGGTAAGACAACAATGTCAAAGGAAAAGAAAATTAACAAGAAAGATATTTGAGTAGGTAGATTGCTTCTAGTTACTTGCTCCATTTCAAAACAAATATCCGTACTATTTAAAAAAAAAAACAAACACACACATTTCCAAACATCTTACAAACATTGAAAACATTTTCAAAAAGATCAACATCTTTGTATACATTCTTACGAATGAGAATCATTATAAAGATTTCCTAAACAATGGCGTCTTTACAAAATACTTTCAAAAACCACACAAAGCACAATTTCAAACAAAAGAAAGTGATCTAACAAGTAACTAAGAGCCCATGGAAAACCATGGATGAAAAGGGTGTTAATACCTTCCCTTTTCATAATCTACCCCCCGAACTCAAGAAACAATCTCAAAGGTCTTTCCTGTGCTTTTTCACCTTTCCTTTTGGATAAAAGAAAAGTCGGTGGCGACTCTTGCTAACTGCAACATTTGCGATCAAACACAAAACAATCAAGTCAGTTCTCCCACCGTACCACAGAACTGGCGACTCTGCTGGGGAAAATTCTAAAAGTGGGGTTACCTTAGGGATTAGATCACATTTACTTGCTTACATTGTTTGACTTGTATGCTTTACATTGTTGTTCTTTATTTGGGTTTGAATCCTCTACCCGGATTTGGGATACATTATAGGTAAGTAGCAATACATTGTGGAGACTGTGCGGGGTATACCGACATGGTCTAAGAAATAGCTACGTTAGTGCAACATATTTGTGGGTACCGGTAGCCTTTGAGGTAATCAAAGAGAATACGGGGCCGCTGAGTGATGTCATGAAGCACTAATGAACTTCTAGAACCTTTACTTGACCAACTTGGCCTTTAGGATGTAGTGAGATGACCGACTTTGGTGCACTCTGAAGTTGGTAGATACTCGATACTACACTCATTGAGGTTTGGTTTCTTGGGATATTTCGGTCGCCACTAAAGAGGCTTGAGTTGAAACAATGACCAAGGAAACAATCCAGTGATATTGAGCTCCTTAGAACCCGATTACTATTACTAGGACATGTTCAAGCCAACTAAACTTCAAGAGGGTACTTACCTATAAAACTCCATGCAAGCCTAAACCTAGGATTTGTTTTGCTTTGTTTGTATATGCATACTTGTACATAACATCATGGACATCATGAACATCATATACATCCACTAACCATTTCAAGGATTTTTAGATTCATCTTTGTTCTTGTTTTGTAGGATATGGACTCACTTCGCAGGAAAACTATTCAAATCAACCTTGTGAGAATCCATCCACAGCTTAAGGAGCTAGCTTCAAGGATTCCTGAAAATTCTCCATTCATCGAGAGACATGGTCGTCTACTCAACTTGGTCACCTCCAACACAAATGAGGACATGATGAAGGTGCTCTTTCAGTTCTTTGATCCTTTGCACCATTGCTTCACATTTCCCGACTATCAACTTGTGCCTACTTTGGAAGAATTCTCCAAACTCTTGAGGATTCCTATTCTCAATCAACTACCTTTCAATGGTACGGAAAGAGATCCAAAGCCAGAAGAGATTGCTCAAGCTCTACACTTGCACTCATCTGATATCACAACTCATTGGGAAACAAGGAGTGGTGTCAAAGGCTTCCTAGCAAAGTTTCTGTTTGAGAAAGCCCAAAGCTGTTGGAATTCTTTAGACTTGTAAGCCTTTGAAGAAATTGTGGCTCTCCTCATCTATGGGATGGTTTTGTTTCCAAATCTTGACCAACTCATAGATATCAACACCGTCAAAATCTTCATATCCTGCAATCCGGTACCTACATTGCTAGGAGATATCCTACACTCTTTTCACACTCGCACAATGACGAAAAAAGGTGTCCTTATGTGTTGCACTCCTCTCTTGCCAAGATGGTTTATTTCTCATCTCCCCCAATTAGTATTAAAGAATGAGTAAGGTTAAGGTGGTCACAAAGGTTAATGATGCTCAAGCATTCAGACATTCATTGGTGCTCCCGATCCAAGGAGAATGTTGTCATTATTGACCGTTATGGAGAATTTCCTAATGTCCCTTTACTTGGCATTAGGGGAGGAATCACCTACAACCCATGCTTAGCCTTAAGACGGTTTGGTTACGCCCGAAGGGATGGCCCGCATGAGATGCTGATTCAAGGTTTGGTATTCGACTACGACAACGACAATCAAGGTCTTCGCCAGAGATTTATCCGGGCTTGGAGGATTCTAAACAAGGTGGATAGCAAGACTCTGGGGCACAAGAATTTCATCCCACTTGATCCTTACCTCAAATGGGTACGAACTCGCGCTCAGAGTCTTATGATGCCTTATCCCTCTATTCTCCTAGTAATCATTGAGCCTGTTAAGGAAGGAGATGTTCCATACACCATCCTACATCCTGACATGCCCACATCTCTTGAAGACCTCCAAAGGGATGGGGTACAAATCAAAGGAGAGGGAGATACTTTTGAAGCCCAATTCTATGCAAGAGAGAAGAAGGTTTTGGAGCTCACTAGGCTACTTCATGAGGAGCAGACTCTGAATGCCTACATTGCACCAAAGAGGATGCACACTACTTTTCTATCTTAGAGTTTTGTATTATTTTTCCCAAGGGGCATTGATGTACTCAAACTTTATCTTATTAATATAACGTGTGTTTCCTTTTTGTCTAAAACAAATTTGAATCTTTGAAATCCTTGAAAACATTTCATATGCACATATAATTCATCATAACATAAACAAGTCTTTTGCAACAAGTCTCCCCATCTCTCTACTGTTTATTTCAGTAAGATGGATCTCGAGCAAACAGTGAAAGATCTTCAAGCTCAGAATACGCAGTTTTAACAGTTGCTCGTGACCCTAGCCAAGGGGCAAGAAGAGTTGAAGACTCTACTGGCTAAAGAGAGGAAGAAGAAAACAAAGAAGGTAACCAGAGTCTTAAACATGGGAAGAAGATTTCATGGGCAGACAAGAAGGACTTTGGACTTTGCAACAACATCCGATAAAGGAGAGGGGAAAGGCAAGGAAACAATTGTCCCGTCAGAATCAGAAGAGGAAGAAGAAGAAGAAGAAGAAGAAGAAGAAGAAGACTACTCTGAGGAACAATACCCTCCAGCTGACGATAAGTATAAACATCTTGAAGAGCAGTTGAGCGTGATGGAAATCCAAAAGGTTCTAGGCTTGGACTTTGAGGAATTGGATTTAGTATCGGGGATTGTGATTCCTCCGAAATTCAAAGTGCCTATATTTTCCAAATATGATGGAGTGTCATGCCCTAAAATGCATCTCCGATCATATGTGAGGAAAATTCAACCCCATACCGTTGATAAATACTTATGGGTGCATTTCTTCCAAGACAGTCTGTATGGGACTCAATTTGACTGGTTCTACCAACTAGAAAAGGCTAATGTTCACAATTGGGAAGATCTTGCTGTAGCTTTCTACAAGCAATACCAGTTCAATGCTGATTTGGCACCTATCCGTACTCAACTCCAGAGTATGGACATGGTGTCCAATGAAGGTTTCAAGGACTATGCACAAAAATAGAGAGATTTGGCTGGAAGAGTTCAACCCCCTCTGTCTGAAAGAGAATTGGTAGACATGTTCTTAGGCACCTTATCTGGTCCTTTCTTCATTCATTTAATCGAAAGTTCATCTACGGGCTTCACTGAATTAATATTGATCGGAGAGAGGATAGAAGCCGGTATAAAGAATGGAAAGATTTAGAAAGACAAATCTTCTTCAATAGCTGTAAAGAAACCCTTTATCAAAAAGAAAGAGGTGGCTGCCGTATATCCGCAAAGAAACCAAGATAGGGCCGAACGCCGACCAATGGTGGGGGATGTTATGATCCTAAAGCCTACATCTGATCAACAAAGAAATAATCAACCAAGGATAGAAAGGCTAGTCAGGCAGTTTACCAGAATCAACATGACTCCGTCTCAAGTATTACCTCATCTACTAAGATCCAACTTGTTGACCTTGAAAGAAGCTCCAAAAAACCCCAATACAACATCCCCTCATTATCATCCCAATGCCTGTTGCGCTTATCACTCTGAAAGTCCTGGTCACGATACTAATAACTATTGGGACTTGAAGAACAAAATACAAGACCTCATTGAAGTAAAAGAAATTGAGTTTGATGCGCCCGAGAAGCCAAATGTCATTTCTGCTCCTATGCCCAGACATGGCCACAATACCAATGCCATTGAAGAAGATTTGTTTGTTACCTCAGTTGACGAGCTCATGACCCCACTTCCGACTATTAAGATAAACTTGTTGAAAGCCGATGTGTTCCCGGGCTGTAATAAAGTTTGCCATCTCTGCTTATCCTCACCAACTAGCTGTCCTTTGTTGAAGGCAGGAATTCAGTGCCTGATAGATAACAAAGAGATTTTGTTTGAAAAGACTCGTGTTCCACCTATTCCTATTAAAGATGTTTCTATCATTACCATTTCCGCCAATTCTTCCAGAGTCTCCACCAAAAGACTCGTTAGAATTACATCAGTTCCGAAAGACGCTCCCTTAATAATCACAATGCCTGGGCCAATCCCATATACATCAGACAAAACCATACCATGGAATTATGGAGGGGATGTCTATTACCATGGTATTAAGCAAGATTGGTCGGCCGCCGAAGAAATAAATTCCGAGAAAGAAGACTCCGACATCAGTAATATTGCCGGAACTAGCAAAATTACCTGAAGTGGTAGGATCTTTTCTCTAGAAATCGCTCATCCAAAAGCAGTTTCTGGACCCGTAATTATCCCTGCAGCTGCTCCAAAGGTTGCTCCTACACCTATAATCATCTCTGCTAGTACTCCTATTGACAAAGACGTTACAACCCCTGTAATGATTCTTACTGACACTCCTACTGCCGAATCAACTGAGGCTCGAGGAAAAGGTGTTATGGTTGAGCCTATCTGGACGAAGACTCAATCATTGACTATCCCTGAGGCCTCTAAGAAAGAAATGGAGGAGATCCTAAAGATTATAAAGAGAAGCGACTACGATGTAGTTGAACAACTGGGGAAAACTCCCTCTAAAATCTCCATGTTAGCATTACTACTATGTTCCGAGGCACATGCAAAATCCTTGGTGAAGTTCTTAAAAACCTCCCATGTACCTCAAGAGACATCTGCTAATCAATTTCAAGACTGCGTAGCCAGCCTAACTACGGACAATGGTTTAGGTTTTTCAGATGCTGGTCTTACGCCAAGGGGAAGAAAGCATAATGAGGCATTGCATGTCTCAGTGGAATGTAGGGGCATCACTCTGGCGCATGTTTTGGTGGATACTGGCTCATCTATGAATGTATTACCCAAAAAAGCTCTTGATAGACTTGACTATGAGTGGTTGACTTTAAAGCCAAGCAGCATAGTGGTAAGGGCTTTTGACGGTTCGAAGAGGATGGTACATAAGGAGGTGGACATTCCCATAAAGGTTGGAACCCAAACCTTCAATTCAACTTTTTATGTGATGGACATCCGCCCTTCATACTCCTGCTTGCTAGGCCGACCATGGATCCACAACGCTGGCGCTGTTACTTCTTCGTTGCACCAAATGTTGAAGTATCCAGTTCAAGGAAAGATTATCACCGTACATGGAAAGGAAGAATACATGATCAACCATCTCAATTCCTTAAGACGTGTGGAATTAGACAGTGAATTCATTGAAACTCCATTTCAAAACTTTGAAGAGGTCCCTCAAGAGGTGGTAGTGACTAAGGCTGTTCCCAAGATTACAAGGCCTCCACTCTGGATGTCGTCACTGAAAGATGCTAAAGCAGTGGTGGAAGAAGGTGGATGCACTATCTGGGGACAACTCCCAGATATCCCATATAAGTCTGACAAGTTTGGCCTAGGTTTCACTTCAAGTACTCAAAAGGTTGTACGCTGTTCCCGTGCTGGAGGGCCACCCTTGAAGATCAGCAACCGTGAAGTCAACACAGTGGAAGATGGTGAAGATGGTTGCAACCTGGAGGAATGGATCTTACCGACTGTCAATGGAGGGCTCAACAATTGGGAGGCTAGAGACTCCGTCCCAACCACTTTCATCCCTTAGTAATTTGTCTTTACATTTTGTTGGATCTTTAATATTCAAAACAATTCGCACTCTTAAAACCTTGTGTCTTACCCGAGGCACAATGGTCCATTTGTAAGGGTTATTATCTCATTTTTCATATGACATCAATGAATCATGGACCTTTTCGAATACAAACTTTTGTACTCATTGTTTTTATTTTACATTTTACTTTCTTTCAAAGATAGCTATACCCTTACACACACCCACACTCACAATGCAGGTATACATCCATTCTGGATCCCATGGGTAACGATACTGCTATGTCCTTTTGTGACTCTGAGAATCTAATCTACCAAGCCGAAGACGAAGGTGAGGAAGATTGTGAAGTACCATGGGGAACTTGCCAGACTGCTACAACAAGAAGAGAGAACTATTCAGCCTCACGAGGAACCCGTGGATACGATCAACCTAGGTACCGAAGAAGATAAAAAAGATGTCAAGGTGGGTGCCAATCTGGAACCCAGTATCAAGAAGCGTCTGATTCAGTTGTTACATGATTATGCCGAAGTCTTTGCCTGGTCATATGAAGACATGCCATGGATTGATGAAGATATTGTGGTACATCGTCTGCCTACAAGAGAGGATTGTCCTCCAGTAAAACAAAAGGTTCGCCGTATGAGGCCTGATATGTCAGAAAAGATTAAAGTAGAAGTCATGAAGCAATTCAACGCTAGATTCTTGGCTGTCACCTCTTACATCCAATGGGTTGCCAATGTTGTTCCTGTGCCCAAAAAAGACGGCAAAGTGCAAATGTCTATGGACTACAGAGATTTAAATAAGGCAAGCCCTAAGGATGATTTTCCACTCCCCCACATCGATATCCTAGTTGACAATACGGCACAACACAAAGTGTTTTCCTTCATGGACGAATTCTCAGGTTACAACCAAATCAAAATGGCGCCTGAGGACATGGAGAAAACAACATTTGTCACACAGTGGGGCACATTCTGCTACAAGGTGATTCCATTCGGACTGAAGAATGCTGGGGCAACCTATCAGGGTGCCATGGTAGCTTTATTTCACGACATGATACATCACGAAATAGAAGTCTACGTGGACGATATGATAGCCAGATCGCAAACAGATGAAGAGCATCTTGATCACTTACAAAAACTATTTGAGAGACTGAAAAAGTACAGGCTGAGGTTGAATCCAAACAAGTGCACATTCGGGGTACGGTCTGGTAAGCTCTTAGGCTTTGTCGTCAACAAAAAAGGTATCGAGGTCGATCCTGCCAAAGTTAAAGCAATACAAGAGATGCCTGCTCCTTGTACTGAGAAGGAAGTCAGAGGATTCTTGGGACGTTTGAACTATATTTCCATATTCATTTCTCACCTAACAACTACTTGTGAGCCAATCTTCAAGCTATTGAAGAAAGATCAAGTAGTCAAGTGGAATGACGAATGCCAAATTGCTTTTGAAAAAATCAAAGAATACTTACAAGAGCCTCCTGTGTTGATGCCACCAGTCGAGGGAAGACCGTTGATTATGTATCTAACTATTTTAGAAAACTCAATGGGGTGTGTATTGGGGCAGCATGACGAGTCTGGCCGAAAAGAGAACGCTATTTACTACCTGAGCAAAAAGTTTACCGACTGTGAAACCAGATACTCACTGCTCGAGAAAACTTGTTGCGCTCTGGCATGGGCTACTTGCCGGATAAGACAATATATGCTTACTACCTTGTTGATATCTAAAATGGATCCGATAAAATATATCTTCGAGAAGCCTGCTCTTTCCGGGAGAATAGCGAGATGGCAGATGATCCTGACAGAATATGACATACAATATACTATCCAGAAAGCTATAAAGGGCAATGTATTAGCCGATCACCTTGCTCATCAACCTGTAGAAGACTACCAGTCTATGAAGTTCGAATTTTCGGATGAAGACATCATGACATTAGACAACTGTGAAGAATTCAGGCCATATGAAGGACCTAAACAAGGATCCCGATGGACCCTGTTCTTTGATGGAGCATCCAATGCGCTTGGCAATGGTATCAGTTCTATACTCTTATCTCCGGAAGGGTGTCATACCCCCTTTACTGCCAGACTTTGCTTCAATTGTACAAACAACATGGCGGCATACGAAGCGTGCATCTTTGGTCTCGAAGCTGCCATAGACTTGGGGATCAAATCTTTGAATGTATTCGGAGATTCAGCTTTGGTCATTATCCAGATCAAAGGGGAATGGGACACCAAACACCCTAACCTTATCCCTTACAAAGAACATGTTTTGACATTGCTCCCACACTTTGAGAAGATTACCTTCGAGCATTTCCCGCGAGAAGAAAATCAGCTAGCAAACGCACTAGCCACAATGTCATCTATGTTTAAACTTAATTGGGATAATGAGGCTCCCCAGATCACCGTCGAACGAATGGATGAAGCAGCACACTGACACGAGATTAATACTGAAGAAGTAGTGGACCAACCTTGGTTTCACGAAGTCAAGAGGTATCTCGAGGCTTAAGAATACCCAGAAGAAGCTTCAATCAATGATAAGAAGTTCTTAAGAAGATTCTCTGCTAAATTCTTCCTTAGTAATGGCGTCCTGTACAAACGCAATCATGACTCTGTGTTACTTCGGTGCTTAGGTAAGGTTGAAGCTGAAAGAATCATGGTTGAATTACACGAAGGCACTTTTGGTACCCATTCCAGTGGGTATACGATGGCAAAGAAAATTCTACGGGAAGGCTATTACTGGTCTACCATGGAAACAGATTGCTATCAACACTCTCGAACCTGCCATAAGTGTCAAATTTATGCTGACAAAGTGCACATACCTCCGGTTCCTCTAAATGTCTTGACAACTCCTTGGCCCTTTGCTATGTGGGGGATTGATATGATTGGGGAAATCAAGTCGATAGCCTCCAATGGACACCGCTTCATCCTAGTGGCCATTGACTATTTTACAAAGTGGGTTGAATCAACCTCCTTCGCTTCCGTTACCAAGAATGTTGTTGCCCGTTTCATCAAGCAAAATCTCATTTGTCGGTACGGTATCCTAGAAAGGATCATCACTGACAATGGTACAAATCTCAACAACACTATGATCACCGCCTTGTGTGAGTAATTCAAGATCCAGCATCATAATTTTTCCCCTTATCGGCCAAAGATGAATGGTGTTGTTGAAGCTGCAAATAAAAACATTAAAAGATCATACAAAAAATGATGGTCACATACAAAGACTGGCATGAGATACTACCATTCTCCCTCCACGGTTATTGTACCACAGCTCGCACATCAACCGGGGAAACACCCTATTCTCTGGTTTACGGCATGGAGGTTGTCTTGCCTATCGAGGTTCAGATCCCCTCTCTGAGGATTATGAAGGATGCAGGGTTGAACGAAGACGATTGGATCCAGACTCGACTTGATCAACTGAACTTGATTGATAAGAAGAGACTTATTGTTGTTTGCCATGGTCAAATGTATCAAAAACGGATTATCAAGGCTTTCAACAAGAAAGTCAGACGCCAAGTGTATCAAGTTGGGGATCTAGTGATCAAACGCATCATCTTTCCACAAGGTGATCCCAGGGGAAAATGGACTCCTACTTATGAAGGACCATTTGTAATCAAAAACATTTTCTCTGGTTGGGAAATGATCTTGACCACCATGGATGGTGACGACCTGCCGCATCCTACGAACGCGGACATAGTCAAAAGATACTACACATAAGAGACCCACTAGGTTGACATACCTAGGCAAAACAAGGGCATCCCGGCGAACCAAAAAGGTTCGGGCAAAAATTAGGGATAAAACAAAAAAAACAAAAATTTGTACACCCGGCAAGTTGAAAACCCGAAAGGGCGACTTGGGCAAAAAAGGGTTTCCCGGTGGACTGAAAACTCGAAAGGGCGGTCAAGGGAAAAGTTAGGGAATTAAGGCGTACGACTATGTCCCGTTAGATCACTTTATGGACAAACTTTGGCTTCCACTAACAAACTCAGAGGTTCTGATCAATTCAATCATCTTTGGACAAGGCAACAAATAGATAAGATACTCAGAGATACGAAAGCTATAGCAGAATGGAAACCACATGGGATTTTTACACCTAGCTATCTTTTCTTTGTATCAAAATTTTCATTTTTTACGACGGTGTTCTCTTACTAGAATGTTTGTCTCCTTGTACAAAAAATCTTACTCAAAGTCAATACAAAGATATCTCTTTGAAAGTGAAAAACTATCTGTTTTTATTTACTCTTGTGTTTTGTTTAAAAAAGCGTCTAATGATTCATTGTTGAACATATGCATTTGAACATAATTACTGTTTACAAATAAAAAAAATGAAGAAAGGCAATTACTGATGGGTTGAATGGATAGGGAAATACCTCTAGGTTGTTACCTAAGAAACCCCCACAGTACGTCGTTTAAATCCCCAGCGGAACAAAATTTCAAATTATTGATCCCCAGTAGAAGTTGTCAAATTTCTCAGGATTCCTCAATAGGATTTTACAAGCAGCACATGGCATTTCCCTTAAAATGGAGTTTATTCCTCTCGGCAAAAATTCATCAATACCTCGACTTCAAGACATAAAGACTTGCATATCCTCAACAGCAGTCAGGGATTTATTTTCCCCAATCCAACTATAATGCAGCAAATTAGCTCACATACACATACATTGCATCCTTATATCATAAACATTGATAAAGCAAATGCATCACATCATGCAACATGACTTGCTAACATTTTTCCCTTTTTCAGGATAAGATTAACAGCTACCATTAACAATGTTCGATCTACAGATGCACTACAAATACGCTCCAGACATGGATGCCATTCTGATACTCATTCAGATTTAACCTTCGGATACAGTTCAGATATGCTCCAGACACGGACGCCATTTTGATGCTCATTCGAAGACAACTTTCAGACACAGCTCAGATATGCACCAGATACGGATGCCATTCTGATACTCATTCAGATTCAACTTTCAGATACAGTTCAGATACGCACCAGATACAAACGCTATTCTGATACTCATTCGAAGACGACTTCAGATTTAACCTTCGGATACAGTTCAGATACGCACCAGATATGGACGCCATTCTGATACTCATTCAGATTTTAAATTCAGATATAGTTCAGATACACACCAGATACAGACGCCATTCTGATACTCATTCGAAGACGACTTCAGATATAGTTTAGATGCGCACCAGATACAGACGCTATTCTGATACTCATTCGAAGACGACTTCAGATTTAACCTTCAGATACGCTCCAGACACAGACGCCATTCTGATGCTCATTTGAAGACAACTTCAGATACAATTCAGATATGCACCATATATGGATGCTATTCTGATACTCATTCAGATTCAACTTTCAGATACAATTCAGATACGCTCCAGACACGAATGTCATTCTGATACTCATTCAGACTCAGTTTTTAGATACAGTACAAATACGCTCCAAACACGGATGCCATTCTGATATTCATTCTTACATCTTACAAATTACAAAACCAATGATCACTTTTGGATGGCATCTTTTAAGCCCATCTCCAACAACTATCCATTATTTCTCCGAATGGCAAATTCACCAACCCTACTATCCAGGCTTTCATCTCGAAGTAACCCTACTACCCAAGTTCCTTCTCCCTTATCTCCAGACGACAATTTACAACACTGAAAGGCCCAGACCTGACCAGATACGGTCAGTTTCATATTTCCTAGTAAGTCGTTGTACAGCCTAGACCCTAACTAGGTATATATTCTACTTTCACTCCCTCAAGAGTTAATTCCCCAGTAGAGTAAGGGACAACCGAAGCTCCTATATGTTACTTCCTAAAGCGTAAATCAACATTCCTCGGCAAAGTCCTCCTCAACAGCAGGTACAGGAATTCTTGCCAAGTAATCTCTTATGCAACCGATCTTTTCTGGATGGCATCTTTAAGCCCATCTATGACGATTCCCCGTCACCTTCCAAATGGAATCTGTAAGCCCATTCCCGACATCACTAATCAGCATTACTTCATACGAGTGCAAATTTATGGGCACTCTAGTGTTCAATCATCTTCCACCTTCAGATCACAAAAGGCAGACCGGCCAATCTACATCCTCAGGTTTAAGAAGATTGAACAGGGGCAGCTGTTGTACCCTAAAATTTTCCCTCTCATTTCTCAAAGGATCAACCTGGACCCTCAGTTTTGCTTCCATCCAATTTCAAGCCTTAAATTACAGATTTTTCAAGAAAGTCATTCACAGGGGCAAAATGGTCATTTGTACATTAAAAAGTCAAACTTTGACTTTCAGATCAAAATCAAGCTTCAGAAATCATATTTCATCAAGACACGTTGAAATATGAAGTTTGTTTCATCAAGAAATTCAAGAGTCAAAATTCTAAATACTTAGATTTTTTCTAAAGTGTTTAAGAAATATGACAAGCTCAGAACTTCTGATCAGATTATCACCATGATGCAAGTTGATTCTGGTAGAACTTCTGACACAAAAATTATAGATTTCAATAAGATCTAAAATATTGCATAACAGAACTTCCCCGGGAAATGCTGTAATTTTAAGTTATAAATATTCAAAGACACGCCCATGAAACTAAAGCACTCAGCAGATTCTGGACACTTTCAAGACAGAGTTGGGTCAGAACTTCTGGGCCAGTTTTCATGAAGGTTCAGACAGAGTTTACAAGGGTAATTCAAAGAAGGTTACAAAGCGTGCTACAAGCTTCCTGGAAAGTCGGAGAGTTCCTTCAGAACATGCTGGAGCAAGGAGATACAAAGATCAGAAGTTGGATGTTTACTCTAAATTATGCTGAAGCTGAACCTCTGACCCAGAATCAAGCAATGATGCAAAATCTCACATTGCAGGATTTTCGGTTTGATAAATTTCATCATCATTTAATGCTCACAACTACTTTTGAGTCTTTATCCAAAGGACTTCCCCACGTGTGGCATAGAAGTACCGTTGTTGTCCTTGAAAAGCAGATTTTATACAAAGTTTATGCTGGGCCCATGCTTCGCTTTTGCTTCTGAGGGTACTTTTCCTTAATTCATGCTTACAAATCCAGCTTAGGCACGGCTAAAAGCTGTTAACCACCTTACTTTGTGCCTTGAACCATACTTGTTTGAACTTGCTTCAAGAACAAGTGAGCGCCTAGCATTTGATGGTTGTACTTTTGATTTCTCCAAGCTATTAAATCCTTGCCTATAAATTGAACTACATCTGCAACTGTGAAAGGGTCGGAAAATTTGAGAAAGAAAAGCCCTGAACCCCTGCTAAAATTCCAAGAGTCCAAAAAAAAACTGTAAACAAAAAATACAAAACCTGTTAGCATTTAATTCTTGCACTCAAATTCCATTTTTCCTCAAGTGTTTCTCGATAAGAACCACCCATACAGTTTTGATATACATTCAAAAGCAATCCAAACTTCTGCAGTCAGACTGTAATGCACTCTTCATCCACCCCCACTTCAAAGAAGTCAGAACCATACCCTTTGGTTGTTCCAGAGGTTGAAAACTTCCAACCTGCTGAGTACGTGAAGAAGCTGCTCAGAACATCACCAGAGTTCAAGACCAACCTCCAGTTCACAGAATCTTTTCCAGCTGCAAGGTAAGCTTATGCTGACTCTCATCACATTACTTAAGCATTACCAGATTTACATGTTCAAAAAATACAATGTAGACATCATGTTTCTGATGTTGTACATATTCTAAGGTTTCACATATTTGTCTGCCTAATTAGGGAGTAAATCAGTTTAGAACTTCTTGAAGAAATTAAAACTCAGAATTAGGATTAGCAAATTCATATTTGCCTCTGATATATAGTTCTGATATTTCTTGTTTCTGAAACACTATGAAACCTGCCATAACTGTCATATGCACATGTTCTATTTTGTTGAGAAATGACCAAGTTGCAAATGTTCTGACTAGCATGGAGAGGGAGACCAAGTTCTGCCAGTGGTATCAGAACTTCTAAAATCTTCTTTGTTCCCAGCGGACCCAGAACTTCTGACTTTACCTATTTTTACTAATGTGGCCTCTATTTTGTAGCACACCAGAGTCAGAACTTCTAACCTCCTTTAGTCAGCAATACACTGATTCTATTTTTCTTTTTCTCACTATTTCTACTATTACTTCCTATTTCATTAATCAAAAACACCAAAGACATTTTTCATTCTTACGTGTTTTACTTTATTTCTTAAAACAAAAAGATCAAAAATGTTTTCTCAAACCAAATTTATTTCTTTTTTTTACAAAACAAGTCCATTTTACATTTCTTGTACATTCTTATCCATTTCAATAGGGTTGTAATAGTAACTTAGGATTTAATTTTATTTGCAACCCCCATTCATAAATTGTATATCCCCCTCCCACAAGTGTTGTAATAGCGTAGTAACTTTAAATTTCGCAATTTATCGCTTTTACATAACATGCTAGTAATTAGGGTTTGTATGGCAAGATAAAACCAATCAAATAGAAAACCCTAAATCAAGACAAAATCAAGCATGAAAATGACACACTTGCACACAAAACACCCCTAGGGTTACTCCACTTGGTTGCCTTATACAAAAATGGCCATATTACGCGTGTAAGGTATCTTAGCAAAACAAACAAATACAAAATCATAGTCCCTCGATGACGCTATTCAAAGTTGCCTTACCAAATGATCTTAGTCCCTAAAAAAAACTAAGATACCTTGCAACATTGCTAATCATGGTTATACAATGACCCACGCCCGTCCCGTTTTCATCCAAAGATAGGGTTTCTTACCAAATCAATGGTAAGACAATATTGTCAAAGGAAAATAAAATGAACAAGAAAGATATTTGAGTAGGTAGATTGCTTTTAGTTACTTGCTCCATTTCAAAACAAATATCCTTACTATTTTAAAAAAAAAACAAACACACACATTTCCAAACATCTTACAAACATTGAAAACATTTTCAAAAAGATCAACATCTTTGTATACATTCTTACAAACGAGAATCATTACAAAGATTGCCTAAATAATGGCCTCTTTACAAAATACTTTCAAAAACCACACAAAGCACAATTTCAAACAAAAGCAAGTGATCTAGCAAGTAACTAAGAGCCCATGGAAAACCATGGATGAAAAGGGTGCTAATACCTTCCCTTTTCATAATCTACCCCCCGAACTCAAGAAACAATCTCAAAGGTCTTTCCTATGCTTTTTCACCTTTCCTTTTGGATAAAAGAAAAGTCAGTGGCGACTCTTGCTAACCGCAACATTTGCGATCAAACGCAAAACAATCAAGTATGTTCTCCCACCGTACCATAGGTGGAAATATATTTCAAACTCTTTGACAATGGTGATTAACTTAAAGATATATCAAGCCTCATCAAGTAAAATATTCAAGGTTCTAGTGAAGTGCTTATATGATAAGTATATCTGGAAAAGGAAATTGAAAGCTTCAGAGTTGTGAAAGAGAAGAAGTGTGAAAGTTGTTGGGTGAGAATATGGATTAGAGGAACAGTCTAGAGGGGAGTGAATAGAACCTTTTAAAAATGTGACAATTTTCAAAATGAAATATTAGAATTTTTCGATCGGAAGTCTTATAGAGAAAAATAGAGACATGATGCTTGATTTGGAAACTAATCACGAATAGAGTTACACAATTAAAAATTATCTCAGAATGATTAGAGATTATATCCAAAGATTTACAAACTACAATGAATTGGCACTTTTTAAATTTCACGAGATATGTTCTTTACAAAATCCAATTTCTATAGAATTCTAACACCACGGTGTGCAAATTTTAATGTGCGCTAAAACACAAATTATTTATGATTCTAACAAAACCTAAACTTATGTAATAAATTTCTACCAACAATAATTAACAATAAACTACACTAGAAACGATTACCTAAACATTTAATAACCTATAAAAATTAAAATTCAAGAGAGAGAGAGAGAGAGAGAGAGAGAGAGAGAGAGAGAGAGATAGTACACCGAGATGTATAGTGGTTCGGCTTTATCGTCCTCATAGGAGCCTAATCCACTCTCCAATGGTTTCCTATTGAAATTAGTTCTTTCAATATATTTTGACAAATATTACATGAGTTCATACAATCCTAGAATCTATAATAATGTTGAGAAAATAAATCTCCTATTTAGATCTTGACTTGTATTCAGCCTTGACACTACTACAAATTACGCTTTTTATGATAAAGCTTTCAACTCAAATAATAAAAAACAAAGGGTTTAGGTCTTGGGAAATCCATGTTTTATTTTTATAAAAAAATTAGTCGTTTCCCTCGGTTTTTAGAAAACCCGAGGGAATATAGTTGTAAAGGAGTTCGCTCTGAATTCCTGTCACTACATTTTAAGTTTTTTTCAATGGTTTAATTAGTATTTCTCTCTTAGCGCCTTTCCGGATTCCCTTTTTTATTTATTTTTATTTTTTATTTTTTATCCATATTAACCTCGGTTACTGGTCCAACTGAGAGTTAATATATTTTGCATTACTATTTTCAAAAGCCCATTTTAATTTTTTATTTTGTATATTCAATTCCATCGGTTTTTACCAAAAATCGACATGATATATATTTTAAATGAATTCCCAGAATATGGTGCTATTGGGATTTTTAATATTTTCTATTTTTATTAATACTTTAATGTCAATTTTATTGTAATATCGACGTGTCACATCTTTTGCATTAAATACTTCATAAAACTAGCTAGTTTCTAACTTTTCATTTACCTATCAACGCTCTAATGTCATTTTGTCATTCTCTTCACAAAAACCTAGGAGAATTTCATCGTCACTCTCATCAAAACTCTTCTAACAGATATTTGTCAAGACTCGAACATCATCTCAATTCCAATCAAAACTCGTTTGAGGTACATTTGTTCTTCTTTATCACATTTGAGGTTTATATCACTGAAATGGTTTATATCACTTGTACGTTAGTTATTTGTTATCACGTTTGAGGTTTATATCACTAAAATGGTTTATATCACTGAAATAGTTTCTCTTGATCATTTTTTTCACTAAAATGTTGTTGTTTTATTCACGTTGTTTGATTTAGGTTATTTGATTCACTAAAATAGTTTCTCTTAATAATTTTGTTTTTCACTGAAACGTTAGTTAGTATCTTGATCATTTTGTTTCTATATATGTTTGTCACTTGATAGTCATAGTTGATTTAGCAATCACCTCTCATGCAACATATGTTGTAACCTCTGTTAATACAAAACTAGAGGTGCCACGATGTATACCAAGGTGAAAAATTACACAAAAGTGGTGTTCGCTACCCGGTCACAGTTGATATAGAAAGCGACATGGCTTATGGTGAACATGTTGAGAATTTGATGGGTTACATTGTGTTACAAAGTAGAAGTAAAGTGATTATTCTGTTAGATAGTTGGCACGCAATTGATAATGAATTGAAAGATGTCATACATAAGGATTTTACGATATTTACTTTGAATTTTATATGTTGAGTATATATGGTCATTTATTTTTTGTTTAATACTAATAACATCTCTATTGTGTAAATATAGGAAGTGTTTATTATTAGTCTAGAGGATAATATCGTGTAAAATAAATTGCTTACATATTGTGGTGCACATTGAAGGGGATTTAAGACACAACTCACTCATGATTATATTCATTATCCAAGTGATAAAGATAAGCCTCCATAATATGTGTATTCATATATTGATGAGGATATTTGAGATAAATTTGTAGAGTCTTACACCACTCCCGGTTTCTTGGCCAAGAGCCAAAAAGGAAAGGAAAATTGAGCTAGAAATACATATATTCATAGAGATTGTCTCATGAAGGATATCAAAAACTTGAAAATAATAAGATTTAAGAATAAATAAAATAAAGGGAGCTAGATATGGAAGATTCTATAAGTCTTGATCACACTCCATCTCTACCATTACGCCACGAGAAATAGAAGAGGGCACGTCAAAGAAAAGACAACGAGTTCACATCAAATTCTACATACAAAGTGGCTCAAAAGATTGTAAGTAGATACTTTTTTAAACAATATTTATTTAAGTTAAATCAATTTGGTAAAGATGACCTCTTCCTTTCACAAGATCATTGTAACATCTTTGCAGAAGCGATTAGAATCGAGGAGCATCCTGAGCCTGTCTGTGGTCTTGGAAGAGAGTCGTTGTCTTCAAGTTTTTTTAGACCATCTAAATCACCTAGAGGAGTAAACTGTAAGAGAGAGAGAGAGAGAGAGAGAGAGAGAGAGAGAGAGAGAGAGAGAGAGAGAGAGAGAGAGAGAGAGAGAGAGAGAGAGAGAGAGAGAGAGAGAGAGAGAGAGAGAGAGAGAGAGAGAGAGAGAGAGAGAGATTTAAGGGATTGTTGCTGATAAGTTGGGGAAGGAAAGGGAGAAGTGGATGGAGGAGTGAGAGAGGATGTTGGAGGAGGAGAGGGAGAGGTGGATAGAGGAGAAGGGAGGATGTTGGAGTAGGAGAGGGAAAGGTTGTTGCAGAATATGCAGGAGAGTGTCCTTAAGGAGCATGAGGGGGCGAGAGAGCATGTATTAGGAGGAGAGAAAGAATTTTAATTGGAGGAGCTTGAGAGGATGTCCGAGAAGTGTACCCGCGATTTGCTTGAGGTATAGGTATAAGTTAAAAAAACTATGTTGTTGTTATTATTTTTTGTGCGTTTTAATTTTGTATTGTATTTCTGTTGTTTTAATGCTGCGAAATTTGAATTCATTGGGTCAACTCAATCACACAAATTCAAATCAGTTAAAAATTCATGAGAATGTAGTTAAGAAAGTTATCGAATGTACAAGCATGAAAGAAAATTTTTCTACCATCCAGGCCAATATTGAAACCACACCATCAAAACTAGATAACACTAAGAGACTATCAATGATGTTATATAGTACTCTAGACCCATGCATGAATATTAAATTAAGTCATAATCCAGAACAATTATTTGTACTTCCTAAGATTTCTATTGAGGAATTTTTGAAGGGAGATGAGTACCTAAACGGTTCAGTATTACAAATTTGGTGCTCGTAAGTATAGTTTTTATGTTGATTTCTATTTATATTCATACGTTCTTGTCCTTTAACATAAAATTTTGACTCTTGCAGGTTCTTGCATGAGTTCCGTGTTCAAAGAAATATAAGAAAGTATTATTTTTTAGATCCATCTAAAATTGGTTTGCCCCGTGGCTCGAAAGGACCATGTCTTTCTTTACTTACAACACAAGATGAAAGAGCACAAATAATGTTATTTGACCCTATTTTACCACGAGTAAGTATATATTAATTTGTGTTTTCAATTATAAATCAATTTTATACATAATATTAATTATTTTGAATGTTTATGCAATAATCATTGGCAACTAATTGTTATATGTCTGAGGGTAAATGCTATATATTTGTTTTGGTCGTTGTACTATGAACTTCCTGAAGTTGTGGTTAACACTTTGAATGTGTAAGTGGTATTATTATTCAGGTTTAATTTTAACCGATATGTGTAGAGCGATGGAGGGATACAATGCATTCAAATGTAATGCACTTTGTAAAATGTCAAAGTTTTAGTTTCCAAGAGTAACTATATTACTTGTTCTTTTTGACATTATATTATATGTGTGTATTAGTGATATAAATATATGAAAATTATTTGTAGTGGCGAAACCGACATCCATTCTCGTGGATACTATGTTATGAGATATATGCTCCATATTGTCTCCAGAGGCATTACAAATGGATGGATGGAGAGAGAGGTGTTAACTTAATCTGTTGGGGGGAGATTATTAGGAGCATTGATGCATAGTGTAGGAATATGCACCTTTGTGAGAGACACACCACTTCTCCACCTAAAACCTTAAGGTGATAGGTGAGTGGGTTCTCCCACTTATATATGCTTAAGTCTCCATATTCCTATCCAATGTGGGACTATTTCACCACTTATTCACACTTTCTATATTATTCCAACACTCCCACTCAAGTGTGAGTCCACAATTCTCCCTCACTTGTACCGCACCACTTCTTGGACGAATTTCGATACAAGTTCCTTTCGGTCCGTTTCTCGAACCAAAGGCTCATGATACCATGTTGGGGGGAGATTATTAGGAGCATTGATGCATAGTGTAGGAACAAACACCTTTGAGAGAGACACACAATTTCTCCACCTAAAACCTTAAGGTGATAGGTGAGTGGGAGATATATATACAAATGTATATTTATTAAGTTAATGTTGTTGTTGTTAGCTTATCATAATTTATTTATTTTTTTAATTATAGGAATTTAACGACAGAACACGATACTTACAAGAAGATATATATGGCATCCGATCACGTTAGGCCGACATCTTCTTATCTTGTTTTAAATCTCGACAACAATAGTTTTTCTTGGTTGTTATAATTTTAATTTGTATATATACAGAGGTTTTGTCATTTTTATAAATGTACATGTATATTATGTCTTGATGAGAACAATATAAATTTGTACATTTGATTTTGAAAACAATGATAATTTGTTATTATATGTTTACAAGATTTAAAATGATATGATATATTCTGATTCTGTCATGTATTTTGTAATTTCTGTGTAAAAAATTATACAAACCAGTGAAAATAAGATTTAAAACAATGCAAATTTGGTATCATGTGTTTACAAGATTTATAATTATATGATTTTGATACAGGCCAGTGGAAATGAGATTTAAAAACAAATCATATATGTAAATAAATAATATTTAACCCCTCAGTTATTATTAAAAATCGAGGTAAAACAATAACTTATTACCTCAGTTATTAAATTAAAATTGAGAGGTTTGTGGCGCGCGCTAAAAAAATTGGAAAATATAAATATGTCGTTGCTAGGGATTAAACCAATGATCATTTGCTTTCTAACCTCAGCTTCATAAAATCCAAGGGGTAAAGTAGTAAAGCTATTTCATGCCTGAGGTAATATGTGTTATTTATAGTAGTGTTATGTCGAACTCTCTTCAAAAAATTTACTCGATTCTCACTTCTTGAATTTGTAAGTTTCACCAATATATTCGAAGTCTTCATATGTGGCAGTCCCCTTGATCCCATCGATTTCTTGAGAAATGAATTAACAGAAGATTGAGAAGAACTCCTACCTTGTATGTAGGCTTCCACACAACACTACCAAGTTCAACCTGGAGAAAAGACCATTCATCTTCTCACTAGAACTTGCCACCACCAAGCATTCCTTAACAATTACACATCTTTTCAATCAAGATCTGAATTCAAAAAATGAGGTTGAAGATGAAATAATTTTGTTGGAATAGATTTTGAGTTTTCAAAAATAAAATTTGTTGTTGTTATGTGTTAGTTGTGAAAGATATGAGATGAAAAGAGATTTATATGTGCTGGATATTAAGCACAAAAATAGGTGAAAAAATGGTTGTTAGATTCGAGTTAAGAATATTTGATGATTTGAGTCAAGTGAACAAGTAGAGTGGAACAAAATCAACATAAAATAAGTGACACCTTTCATGTGATTCGATTCAGGTTATAACCAAGATTGGAGTCATGAAAGATCATGATTCAAGTCACGTGTAAAGTGTGATTCGAATCAATTTGGACAAAGAAAACAAGAAAAGTGAAAAACTTTGTGATTCGAGTCATGTGTAAATTGTGGTTCGAATCAAACTGGGTAGTGGCTAACAACTTTTCAAAAAACTCAAAATATTACAATAAATAGAGAAATGGATTGTTATATTTCACAAGGTTAATATGGTAATAACATAAAATTTGGGGGGGGGGGACCATGTTAAATTTGGGAGGTGGCAGGATAAATTCTCCATAACTATTAGCTTGTAACTGGTTAGTTAAATAGTACTTGAATTCCCAATTGAAATAAATAGCAAAATACTTATAGGTAAAAATAATAAGAGAATCTTGGCTCTATGCAAGAGAGGAAGAATCTTTTCATGTCATTTCACGTAATTTATGGTCCGATCTAGATTTGTGCTAAGGTAGATTCAAAAATTAATTGTGTATGTAATTTGGTTTAAATTGTTTTTCTAAAATTATTTGAATCAAGTTGATATAATTAAAACATTTTTTATGTGGAAGTATGTTTCAAAAACTCGGATGAGGAGAAATTTTATGGCGTGATTAATATTATTGTTAGGTTTTTAGTGAAAATGTTTTGATGTAGTTGAACCTTTCAATTTTATAATTAATAGCATCTACCGTGAGACAAATGAGTTAAGTTCACAAGAGTGATCTATGAATTCTAAAAGGGATATCAAGAAGATTTCTAAATACAACAATTTGGGGTTTTGGAAAATGAATATGTAGTCAATATTATTAACTCAACATAGATATGTTGAAGCATTGAAGGGTGATACTTCAATTCATGCACACATAATACAAACATAGAAGACCGAGATGATGAATATGGCCAGGAGTGCCATTATCTTGTGTCTCGGGGATAAATTTTTACGGGAAGTCGTCAAAGAGAAGATTGTAGCTTCGATTTGAGAAAAATTTGAATAATTGTATATGACCAAGTTTTTTTCCATAAGTTGTGTCTGAAAAAATAACTATATCCATTCCTAATGGTAGAGAACAAATTCATAATGGAGAAAATGACAAAAATTCATAAGATCATTGATAATCTGGAGAATTTCAAGTTGAAGATTTATTATGGAAACAAGACTTTATTCTTGTTAAGCTCGTTACCCAAATACTTTGAACACTTCAAGGATCTCCTTCTTTATGGTAAATAAGATGTTATTACTTTGGATGAAGTCCAAACGGCTATTTGATCCCAAAGAGCTTTGAATTATGAAAATTTTAAGGCTAACGATAATGGTGAAGGCTTAAGTGTCTGAAGAGAAACAAGTGGTAGTATAAGGAAATTTAAATCTAGAGGATTTGATAAGTCGAAGTTTATATACTTTATTTGTAAAATTGATTATGTTCATATTGTAGTTGACTTGGATGAAGATGATTATGATTATGAGAGTTTTGGTGCACTAGTGGTTATAAACTCAGGGTGATCTTATCATATGTGTGAAACAACCGACTGAACAAATCATCAAGATGAAATCAATGAAGTCTCCATCGAACATTTTTTATTCCACAGGAAGGGAAAGGTAAACATCAAGTAAACCTGAGAAGGGTGAAATCATAATCAAACGACCAAGAGATCGGGTAAGGGAGTTTGTTACGCGAGGGGAAGGTATTAGCATCCCACACGTCCGTAGTACTCTACGAGATCCACTATTGTTGTTCTAATCAAAGGTATGTTCAAATCTAAGCTTACAAGTTAAGGAAACAATTCAATATGGGAATGTATGCAAAAGAAAACACTGGGAAAATAAGGAAATATTTAAAAAGTTTCGCTCGGCTGAGCCCTGCGACCAGATACTTACGTATCCCTTTTAAGGAATCATAGCGTCGTAGTTCAGCTCACATGTTTCAGTTTGTTGTATGTTTTTTATGAACATTATTAATTTCACTTTCTGCCGTAGCTCGACCTTTGGAGACTCACACATTATCACATAAATGAATTAACATGTTCTTTCGAAAGTTTGAAAGAAAGGCCCGAAGACGAAAAAAGAGTTTGCATTGATTGATATTTTTTACCTTGAAAAAGGATTTTAAATTTGTTAGATGTTTTATGCATTTTCCAAGAAAAAGAGTTTTAGTTTTAAGGATGAAAAAAGAAAGAAAAACATGTAATGGAAAATATCTAGCTCTATCCCTAATGTTATCATACAATGATGGTCCTAAGGTTGAGTTTGAAAGGGAATATCTACCTATGTTAGAATGCATGGATTATAATCCTAATGTCTAACTTGCATCGAAAATGACACAAGTGAATCCTACAGGAACATACAATGGTTCAAAACCTAAGGGAACATGGCATATACAAGGATGAAAAGCAAAAAACAATCAACAAGCTCAAGAGAGCACACACATGTCATGAGTAGCTCACACTAGCTCAAGTAAAAAGACCTAACCAAGATATTGAATTATCGAGGTAGGTAAAAAGGAGGAAGTTCCTGACCATAGATATCTTATCTAGGCAAGAAGGGGTCATGAAAGTTACTCTTAACCAAGGTATCATGTCACCAAGGCAAGAAGTATAGAATGGGGGAAGTGAATGTCCAAGGAGACTAAGCACCTAACCAAGATATCTAGAATAGAGGTAGGAGATAGAAGAAAATATGAACAGACACGGAGCATCAACGTCTCCCGACGTGAGCTCAAGACAAAACGTGAGGGATTGGTTACAGATCCCTTTTCCACCTAACTGACTCGATAACAAGAGTAAGCACAATTTGAAACATCAACGCATGACGCGTGCTACGAATGACATAGACTAGAAATGGCAGGGTCAATTGCGGACCCTCTGTTTACCTTGCCTCCTTTTGAGGGCTTATCAATGAGGAATGGGAATGGGACGCCTCTTTGAGGTCTCTGGGCACAAATCTAAAGACATGCAGAATGTTTACTTCGAGGTAGGCCTTTAAACAATCAACAAACACAATTAGAAAACAAGTGGGAATGCCTTTTAAAGGTCTTTAAACAGCAACTTCGAGCGCAAACTCTTTATTATCCTACTACTCATGGTATCTAGAAAGCGGTAAAATATGGAAAAATAAACCAGAATCAGTGTAATACCAAACAAATAAAATGTTCGTTATACAACAAATACAAGTTAAGAAAATCGATGAACTTCGAGCGAGCTAGCATCAACAAAGAAAACTAAGTCAGATATAATATCCAATACAGTCATCCATTGTATAATGCAAAATTAAATCCAAGCAATGCGCATCAAACCAATATCCTGCACCGGGCCATGCTACACAAGCAAATGATAAAATCCGAACACATATGTGTTGTAACGGATCGCCTTCCAAAACTTGCACAATCTCACAAGAAAGGTTAGCAAATAACAAGGAATATCCAATGTAATTCAAAAATCTACATAACAATTCAAAATGGCATATTATCATACATAAAGTGAAATGCAACAAGTAATGAAAGCATAAAACCGAATTCCGGGCAGCATGTACATCACATTAAGAAACGCACAAAATGTTGATTCGAAACAAACACAACTTGATACACATGTCTCATAATGACCAAAACAAATGCAATGAAGCATAAACCAACAAATAAAACTAAATTCAGATGCGTTTTACAAAACAGAACATCACCACGGCTATTTTAAGAACTAATTCAAAAAACGTTTCGGAACCAATCAAATTCAATCACAAAGGTCCATGAACGAACAATAAAGTATAAGCATGCGTTATGTGAAGATTAAACTCAATGTGAATGTTGAAACAAACACCAAATAGCACTATATTCTAAAAATTAAGCGCGTAAAAAGTTGGAACAAAATTGGCTCAAAATCGCATGGTTAGCTACGAACGCACCAACAAACTCAAAAAAGTGTATGCCTCAGATTAATTCCAAGCGCAAGTACCATTTACCTTTCCCAGGAAGCAACACCATAATCATGAGAGATATGCGGAATTTCGATCCAAAACCGAGAAAACTTGGCATAAATGTTGTCCAAGCATCTCAACAAGTATCATGAGAATTATCCATTAAGAAAATGTGATCTTAAGCTCAAATAACCATTACCGGGATGCATTATGCATCAACAAATAAGTACCCGAAAAATCTCAACAAAAATGGAGTATCTCAACTGCAATAGTCCACAAGCGCACAGGCAAATATGAATAAACACCAAACAATCTCAAAACGTAATTAAAAAGTGTTTATAATTTCCGAACAGCCATGTATGTAAACCGGAATTGGATAAGAAATGAGTTGAAAAACTCATAATCAGATGTAAACACGTGCACCGGTTCACATATCGCCGCATAGAAATTTCAAACACTTTGTAATGTTCAAAACTGCATTCAAATGGTGCTCTCAAGTCACAAATCAAGAGGTAATGCAGTTTCCGGATTCAAAACTTTTTATGTCAAAAATTGGAATTTATCCGCACATTGAATCGGAAATTGCATCAATACATGATAACACAATAAAGTCTCAACAATAATTCCATAATTAATATTAAATATAAAATTCAGTGTTTAAGAATTTATCAACAATTTAACAAGTCAAAATCAAGATCCATATCAACTATGCAATCATTCAACTGATTCCTCTTTTCATCGTCTCAAAAAATTCAAGAATCAAGTTCAAACATAAACCAACTCATGGAATTATGTTCAACTCAAATCATGTTGTTATGGCTTAAGCATTTTATCAAACACATAATCTTCAAGAAATTCAACTCATGCTTTTAATCCAAAATCTCAATTAACTTCATAACTCACACAAGATTATTAAGAATCAAGAGTTGAATTACCAAAAAGTGATGAAGGGGAGGTTGGAGAAGCTAGACAAAATCAAATCGAAAACGCAAATCAGAGCCGTAGGGAGGGAGTCCGCGCTCGCGGCCTTAATGAAGGGAGGTTCGTTGGATTTCGGCGGTGATGCTGCAACAAATGGTGGATTCGGTTTATGGCGGCATGCTTGAGGAATCGGAGAGGAAGGGATACAAAAATTGAAGGTTTTGTGATTTTTGACTTTGAGATTGTTGATTTTCTTGAGTAAAATTGAAGAAAAGTGGAGTTTGATCCTTGGGAGGATAGAGAAAGATTTGTGAGGTGTTTTTGGGAGTGAGAGAAGTTATGAGAGAAATTCTGATTTTTTGAACATAAACTCTCTTTAATAGAGCCTTGGATTTTGAATTGGTTTGGGCCTTGTTTTGACAGTGTTAAAAAATTTAATGCACAATGTGAGTACAAAATGCCACGTCATCACCAGTGCGAAATCTCGACTCGAGCTAAACATCAAAATCGAAGCTTGCAAAATTTGTGACATGATGTCGAAAGAACAGAATCGATCGGATAAACAAAGAGAATGTTATGAATTTTTGAAGACCCACAGACGCAGAGCACAGTTAACTAATGCAGATTTTTCCGAGTTAATTACACCGTTCAGTCTAGAAAGAACGCCACAAACGAAAATCCTCTGATCAAAATCTGAACTCGGGTTCTGAAGCAAATTTGTAGCTGACATCATTTGTAAAAATTTTCTGAAATAATCCTCTCGATACGATAAAAATCAAATAAGTTACTATTTTCACAATATCGGAAAACGCTGACTTAAAATTCTAGTTCAGCATAGTAAATTTCTCTAGTAATCCATAATTTCGAGGATCTTCTACAAAGAATCAACTCTTGGCCCGATCATTCGAATAGTAGATAAAATCAAGACATATTTTTCACCCAAATAACGACTTAAAAACATCGATCCAAGCAAAAGTTATGAATTTTTGAATGTCCGCAAAATAATGGTTCACCCGAGTACTTTCACTATTTTGCTTCAAAGTACTCGCGCATTCAGAGATCTTCCTCAAAGAATTGGTTTTTGAGCCAAACGTGAAAGTTGGAGGAAATAACAAGACAGTTCAAATGCTTCAAGAGGCACTCAAAGATGATGTTCCATTCAGAAATTATGAATTTTTAAGAATCTGAAAACCAGAGAAACGGTAAATCCACTGTATACTGCAATTCAAGTATTTTGCGCTTTAGAAAATATTCCTCAAAAAAATTATCCTTTGACATGAAAAAATGAAATGAATAAGACCATAAGACGGTTATAATGGATGAAGAATCAATCCCAAACCATTCTCTGAACTCAAATTATAAGTTTCTGAACTTGAAATGCACTATACTGAATTTTTGTCTGCACTATCTCAAATCGACTAAAACACTTGGCTTTCTACACAATTTAGGCCGTGTTGGGACACATAAGAGCTTGATATGATGATGAATTGCTTGGTTGTTAATTAGATATCTTAGAAACCATGCGGATCGCATTAAAATGCGGAAAACTCTGAGTTCTACTTGACAATACTACTTAACAGAACAATTAATTTAGCAACTCTTTCTTGCAAAGAAATACCTCGATTACATGAGTATAGAGCCTATGATATAAATGTATGCATATGGTAATGAAGTATAATCCAATTAATATTAAAATGAAGAGGGAGAATTTTAGGGTACAACAGCTGCTTCTATTCAATCTTCTTTAACCATAGGGTGAGATTGGCGGAAGCATTTCGAAGAATCAGGGTGAAAGAGGATTGAATACTTTATAGAATCATAAAATTTGCTCTTTGAAGCCAATTGGGTATCATTTATTTTTTGTTTTATGTTTTCTATTCTTTTTGCTTTTGGCTTAATAATGGTTATTAGGGGTAGACGTGTGTCAGGTCAAGGTTAAACACACAAAAGAGAAATTGGATATCAAGAAACATGTGTTCGGAATTGGTAGCGAACACATGAAAGAGACTAGCCAAAGAAAGCCTTATCAAAGACATTAACAATACATGTCCAGAGGAAATGACATATACGAAAGACATCAATATATGTTTGGAGGAAAGGACGTATACAAGGAAATAGGCCGGAGGAAAGGACTCTAACCAAGGATATCACAACTATATATCCGGAGGAAAGGACATACACGAGAGAGACCAGAAGAAAGGATTCTATCAGAGATACCACAATGTATGTTTGGAGCTTGTAGAGAACATACGAAAAAGACTAACCGAAGAAAGTCCTATCAAAGATATCATCAGTACATGTCCGGAGGAAAGGGCACATACGAAAGACATCAATATATGTCAAGAGGAAAGGACATATACAAGGATAGAGGTAAGAGGAAAGGAATCTAACCTAAGATATCATAAATATACGTCCAGATGAAAGAACATATAACCAAATAAATGTATGTTCAGAGCTAGCAGCGAATATACGACAGAGACTAATTGAAGAAAGCCCTATCAAAGATATCATCCATGCGTGCTCGGAGGAAAGGACACATGCGAAATACATTGATATATGTCAGAAGGAAAGGACATATACAAGGAAAGAGGCTGGAGGAAAGGACTCTAACCCAGGATATTGGGAATATACGTCTAGAGGAAAGGACATATAACCAAAAATATCACAAATGTGGAGCTGGTAGAAAACATAAGACAAATACTAAGTGAAGAAATCCTTATCAAAGACATCATCCATACATGCCCGGAGGAAAGTACATATACGAAAGACATCGATATATGTCCGGAGGAAAGGACATATAACGGGAAAGATACTAAGTACATGCCAGGAAAAATTAGGCACATACGAACAAGGAGGACACCGACCAAAGACGACTCTAACAAGGAATGATAACTGAAGATAGACTCCTTGAGAAAGAACACCAAATAAAGGCGGACTTACTGAGGATAAGATATACATGTTTGGTCAGATTTAGACACATATAAGAAAGATACCAGTCGAAGTAGACTCTAACAATGGATGCTTAAATACAGGAAAACCTATAAATATCGGGAGACTAACCAGAAGTAGACTCTCGAGGAAAGAATGCTGATAAAAAATGAACTCACTGGGTATTCACGTTTGTATTGAACCCAAATAGAATGTTGAAAGAAGGCGAACTTGCAAATAGAAAAGAGACCAACTGTGAGGACTCTAACCAAGGATTTCCAACACACGTTGGACTTTAAGAGGTTAAAAATATGCAATAACTACAAAAATCTCTCTGGCCAAAGGCGGGGTGCAATTCTTCAAGAGTGACAATTATCTGAATTACCACACACCAAGTATGGATACTAAAATACTTGAGAAATAAGAAAGGTTATACACCGAATCTTACGCGCACTCTAATGGAAAAGCAAACACGGGTAAAAATAACAAAGAGCTTGCAAGGGCAAGGAAAAACCATGACTCACCGGGGAAAAGAAGAACTGATTGGTGGCAAATAAAAACGGACATTCGTTGGAGGAATATGATATAATCACCCTAGAGGCTTGTTGCGGATATAATTCAAATCTTAGAACATAACAACTCTGGTTACTTTAGGTAAACATAATTGGCTTATACTTATGCATGTTTGAAATTTTTTTCTTTTTGTTTTGGTAAATGAAATGTAATGATGCATGTTTAGCGATGCACTTGGGAAAACATGACAATAATCGATTGCTGAGAAGACAAGGAACTTCTGAACGATTATCTTTGCATATCGGATCTTCTATAGAGCATAGTTAGTCTGAACTTCAATGGGGAATCAAGATTCACAACCATCAACTTCCAAGGATCGAGATCACTAGGGAAGTAACTTCCTTAGAATAATACTACAAACATAAACTATAGTTTAGAGAAAAACTTGAACTCTGGTCAAACTCTAAATTTCCTGGGGAACAGATTCCTGGCCTCCTATCAATGATGAGGAGAACTCCGCTAGGAATTGAAACTTTCTCGTGTAGAGTTTCTTGATGAATACAACTTCTACCAGGGAATCATAGAAATTCTTAAATAAAAAGAATTCTACTCAGACCACACTAGGGATGTTACTACCGGGTAAAATCTTCACTCAGGGAAGAAACAAGTGTTAGAACATAGTTTTGTTCTACATCTCAGTAATAGCTTTGATGATAACAAATACATGGTATATATATAAATAACGTATATGCTCTATAATATTGTATTTAAATATGCAGAGAAGTTTTGGTGAAAGAAGCATAAAAGATGATGAGAGAATTACTTTTTAAAGCCCTGATTAGACGAAGTGTACAGACTTAGAAGCAAATCTGTATAACACGCTCAATAGAAGAAGTTATCATGTTATAACTTCTGAAGCACCAAAGCTGGAAGATAAATTCTGATACTCTGATAAGTGAAGTTCTGGAAGAACAAAAGACTCAGCACTTAAGCTTAAGCTATACTCTAATAAGAAAATATTCTGAAAGTGCAAAGAAGCTTCAATGTGTCTGTCTCATCCAAGTTCTAATCATATTAATATCAAGAAACTCTAAGGATCCAAAGTCTCAACGATAATATTCTCATTCTGATAAGATCTCAAAGAAGAAAAGTTCTGATGCGTTACAATTCATTCATTACAAATAAAGGAGTAATGATAAGAACAAAACAAGGTAGGTATTTTTGGAAAGTGCATTAACTAATCTTTATCAACCTTCCAAATTCATCTTATCATGTCTCATATGCCTCACCTATATAAAGAAGTTTTGAAGAAGAATCAAATAACACTTTTGTGCATACAAAGATATATCTTCACTAGCCCTTTTTTGTGCTTTAATCTTGTGTATAAATCACGACTGTGATATAGTTTTTCTAGAAACACCTTGTACACAATTTTGATTTTATATTTTGTAATACCTTGAGAAACCAAGTTGTGGTTTAATCTCAATAAGAAATTGACAGTAGTCATTGTGCTTATGTAATCAAAGTTTTTGATTAATGGATTAAGACCTCATTTGAGAGAGGTAGAATCACCTTGGTGGGTGGACATAAGTAGTTTGAGTTCAAACGAATCAGGATAACCAAACGTGTAATATTGTTTTATTTTTGAAAACCCCAATTCAAACCCCCCTTGCTTGTGTTTTTCTATCCTTCAATTGGCATCAGAGTGCCTGCTTCTGGGGGCTAAAACTTAAATATGTCAAAAAGATCCTAGCAAGAAAAACACTATGGTGTGGCCCAACCATATTAACAACAATGATAACTATGATAAGAAAGACATAATCAACAGAAAATCTTCAACCTTTGATGGTGGGAACTTCATTTACTAGAAAGACATAATCTAAAGTTTCATTCTAGCTCATGACACTAATCTCTAGGATATTTTACTGATGGCTATATTCATCTAGTTGACGAAAGCAGTTAAAAGATCGATAGAAAGAAAATGACAAATCAACAAAAGAAAGAATTCATAAATCATCACAAGGCCAAAACAATCCTCTTGAGTGCTATCTCATACATCGAGTATGAGAAGATCACGAACAGATAATTAGCTAAGAACATGTTTGACTCTCTAAGAATGATGCATGAAGGCAACATGGAAGTCAAAGAGACCAAAGCTCTTGCACTCATTCTGAAGTATGAGGCTTTCAAAATGGAAGAAGATGAAATAGTTGAGACAATATTCTACAGGTTTCAAATCCTGGTTGCTGGGCTAAAAGTTATGGACAAAGGGTACTCAACAACATATCATGTAAAGTAAATCATCAGAAGCTTACCCAAAAAATGGAGATCCATGGTCACAACCTTAAAACTAGCCAAAGATCTGAACAAAATATCTCTTGAAGAACTAATCATCTCTTTGAGAAGTCACGAGATAGAACTAGAAGAAGATGAGCCCCGGAAGAAAGGTAAGTCTCTTGCTCTTAAATCTAATAAAAAAGATGAAACTAAAGCTTTGCATGCAGAAGAAGAAAACTCTGGTGGATCCTCGTCAGAAGAAAATGAACTATCTCTTCTCTCATGAAGAGTCCATCAGCTATGGAAGCACAAATGGAGGAAATTCAGAAACTCCAGAAGAACATGTAATCACTCTAAATCATCCTCAGGATACAGAAAGTCTAGCAGCAAATATGTCGTCTGCTACGAATGCAAAGAGCCAGGTCACTATGAAAGAGACTTCCCCAAACTTCAGAAAGAAAAGCCTAATAAGAAGTTCTTCAAAGAAAAGAAGAAAAGTCTTATGAAAATGTGGGATGACTCATAATCTTCTGAAGCAGAATCAACAACATAAGATGAGCGTGCCAATATCGCTTTAATGGCCAACATATCAGATGACACTAGTTCATGTGAATCTGAATCAGACTCAGAAGCAGAAGAGGTATTCTTTAACTTTTCTAGATCTTAATTAGAAGATAGTCTTTCTGAAATTCTTGAAAGATATCAGCAACTTTGAGTCATAAACAAGAACCTGAAACATGTTCTAGTATCTGACTCTGAAGAAACTAGCAAACTAAAAGCAGAAAATTTTGAGCTAAAAGAAACCATCTCTAAACTAAAAAATGAAAAATATGTTATTAAAAATGAGTTACAAAAAGCTCTGAAATCTGTTTATGAAGTTTCAAGTAGTTCTGATGACATCATAAAAGAATATGATCACAACTTTAATAAATTTCTAGCTAGAAACATAGATAGAAGCAAGATGGCTTCAATGATCTATGGAGTTAGCAAAAACGGAAGAAAAGGAATAGGATAAGTGAAACCAAGAGGATAAGAAACATATCAACCAAATAAAGTTGATGATATAGTTATAAAACACACACCTTTAAACTCACACTTCACATATGGACACTCACATAATATAAAATATACTAGTGATTCTTACTCTGCGAAACCAAAATTCAAACAGAATTTTGGAAACTATAACAAACAAGGACCCAAAAAGATATGGGTACCTAAGGATATAATCATCTATGTTGCAAATATCTTTAATAGAAAAGTTGAAACACCAATCTTGGTACCTGGACTCTGGATGCTCTCGACACATGACAGGAAGAAAGCATATGTTCCAAGGCTTGAAACTTAAATCTGGAGGAAACATAGGTTTCAGAGGAAATCAGAAAAGAAAGATTATTGGCTCTAGAACCATTGGTAACAGTACACTTCCCTCTATAACTAATGTTCTGGGAAAGAAAGATGATCCAATCAGAACAAGATCTACATTAAAAAATACTGAAGAATCTCTTTTGGGATTAGTGTCTCTGGTCGAGCCAACTTCCATAAACTAAGCACTTCTAGAAAATGATTGGATCCTTGCAATGCAGGAAGAACTAAATCAATTTACTAGAAACGATGTGGGGGATCTAGTCCCTAAACCAAAAGGCTTAAACATCATTAGAACAAAATGGGTCTTCAAAAACAAGCTAAGTGAATAAGGAGAAGTTGTCAGAAAGAAAGCACGAATGGATGCACAAGGTTATAGTCATATAGAAGGGATTGATTATACATAAACCTTTTCTCTAGTCGCAAGGTTAGAATCTATCACACTCTTAATTTCATTTGTTGTAAATAATGGCATCACTCTTTATCATATGAATGTCAAAAGTGCTTTTTTAAATGGTTACATTGATGAAGAAGTTTATGTGCATCAACCCCCTGGTTTTGAAAACAAAAAAACATCCAGAGTATGTTTATAAACATAAAAAATCATTATATGGTATGAAACAAGCTCCCAAAGCTTGGTATGAAGACTAAGTAACTTTCCGTTAGAAAATAAACTTACCAGAGGGAAAGTGGATACAACTCTATTCTACAAACCATTTAAAAATGAATTTCTGGTTTATCAAATTTATGTAGATGATATAATTTTTGGATCTACTAAAGCCTTCTTGGGGAAAGAATTTGCTAAGACTATGCAGGAAGAATTTGAAATGAGCTTGATGGGTGAACTTAAGTTATTTCTAGAAATTCAAATTAATCAAACTCCAGAAGGAACCTACACACATCAAAGCAAGTATGTTAAAAAACTTATGAAGAAATTTGATTTTTCAGAAAGTAAGCCATCCAAAACTCATATGTATCCTACATGCATTCTAGAAAGGGAAGAGGTAAGTAAGAAAGTAGAACAGAAGCTCTAAAGAGGTATGATTGGTTCTCTCTTATATTTAACAGCTTCAAGACCTGATATTCTATACAACGTGTGTCTTTGTACCAGATTCCGATCAGATCCTAGAGAATCTCACTTAACAACAGTTAAGCAAATTTTCAAGTATCTGAAAGGTACTACTAATCTTGGTCTTTGTTATAGAAAATCCAGAGAATATAAATTAGTAGGGTACTATGACACTGACTCTACTGGAGATAGAATAGAAAGAAAAAGTACTTCTGGAAGCTGCCAGTTTCTAGGGGACAACCTAATCTCATGGTCCAGTAAAAGACAATCCACCATTGCACTATCAACTGTTACGGCTGAATATATAGTTGCAACTGGTTGCAATACTCAGATGCTCTGAATGAAAAGTCAGCTTGAAGACTTTAATATTTATGAGAGTAACATTCCTATCCTTTGCAATAATACTTCTATTATTTGTCTTTCTAAAAATCCTATTTTACATTCTAGGGCTAATAAAATATAGAAATTAAACACCATTTCATTATGGACTATATTCAGAAGGGAATTCTTTGTTTAAAATTTATAGACACAGACCATCAATGGGCTGATGTTTTCATTAAAGCTCTTTCTGAAGATAGATTTAATTTCATTCTGAAACACCTCAGTATGGAATTATGCCCAGAATAAAAGTGTAGTTTATGTATATTTAATCTTCAGAACTTTTTATTTTACTTTTGTGAACATCTGAACAATAGTTCTTCAGAAGTGAGAAGGAAAGTTGTATCAGAAACTATCCAGAAGATCTAAAAGTTTTCCAAAAATGTTTCATTTCTAAGATAGAAGCAAGCAGTTCACCATATCAACATCTGTCAACTCTAAACGCAAAGTCACTTTCTAAGGCTGAACACGTGTTCAAAATTTGAAGGGCTGAAATGGTTGAGTTGATGCATTGAGGCGCGGGTCAAATCGGTAATTGTTCAAAATCTTCACACCATCCATCTTTTTCAGAAATCATTAATGCAATTTTTTATACCCCAAAATTTCCCCTCTCATTTTATTCAATACATATTCATAGAGATCCCCAAGTGCTCAAGGTTGACTAAGAATTGACCAGACAAAATCTCCTCCTAAGCAATAGATCTCCAACTAAGGTTTCATTTTTCACAAAGAATTTTGAGTTTCAAAGGCCTCAAGTGATTTCCATGGTCCCTAATATGTCCCCAAGAATGCTCGTGCCAATTTTCATGCCTTTTATTACAAGTTTGCTCAGTCAATTGCTCAGATGACTGGAAATCAACTGTATTAGGTCAAAAGTCAACTATGGCCAATATACAGTCAAACTTCAAGATTTTTGATCAACACCAATATTTTAAAGTGATATTCATCATTTAATCAAGGGTTGAACATGATTCCTCAAGGAATGCTATTAAATTATCAAGAATAAAAAATTGCTAAATTAGGGTTTCTATAGGAGAAGTCAACTGAACTTTGACCAAGCATAACTTTCACATGCTTCATCAACTTTTCCCCAAAACAAGCCCATTTTTAAGAAAATTAAATTCCCTACAACTTTTCTTTTATTCTCAAGTCCAAAAGATGCATCATTTGAAAGATACAGTCTCATACATTACATGTCATTTTTAGAAAGTCAACAAAAGACACTTTTTGTCAAGGCAAATTACATCAAGATAATGTCTCCAAATGAAAAAATGATTAAAAGAGAAAGTGTATAGGACATCCTGGGCTTTCCAAAAAGTTAAATATCATCTACAAAAGATGAAATTTGAGCAAGTTATGACTAGTACAAATTGGGCAAATTGGTGAAAATGTAAAAAAGTCAACTTTGAGCAAAAATGCATTTTTAAGTTCATAGACCTATTTTGTGGGATTCAAATATGTTTATGACTTATTAAAGGACCCATAAATTCAATCTCACCTTTCTTTTCATTTCTCTCTATTTTTTTTTCATATTTATTTCGTTTTTATTTAAATAAACACAAAATAAATTGCATAAAACAATAAATAAAAAGTATGGACACATGGACTGATGATTTGGGTTGATATTAGGCCTTAGAATTCGTGAAAGGCATGAGGAAAAAGACCAGGTTCATTGCATCTCAAAAAGGGCAACTTTTTTACAATTTTCGAAGTATTTTAATATGTTTGATATTGCTTTGAAAGGGGGCTATTATGTGTGGATTCTTGCCATGTTTACTCACCATTCCATCCCTCTATAAATACAAAACAAAAGCATAAGCCAAGACCACAAAATTTTGCACCAAAGCTCTCCAAAACAAATTCTCCAAATTTGAAGAAATTGTGAAAATCATATCTCGCATCTCTAGCGGTTTTCAAACTGATCCAAACCTTTCATTGTCCTCCTGAAGGCCAGGAGTCAGAATCAATCATTATCCTTTGCAAATCAACCCCAGAATACACCCTCACATCGATTCTGGTTGGTAAGTTGGTAGGTTTCTTGTTATCAAGATTTTCACACTTTAAACCCATGTAAACATGTTTGTTTCATTTATATGCATTTTCTGCAATTTTCTAACATTTTACATGTAAGCATGGAGGCAGAAATAACAATAATGACCATGGTGCACCCCAAGGCGCGTTTCCCACTGGATCAGAACAAAGCTCCTAGACTCATTTGTTTTGGACCCATTGTTCTCCTTCCTCACACCCCCTCCACTTACTTGTTCTTAGCAGACCCATTTTCATTTCTTTTTTGTGTTTTAATTAACTACTTTCTTTTTTAATCAATATTATTTTAATAAAAAAATCACAAAAACATTAGACTTAGGATTTTATTAATTAAATTATTTTTAATTAATTACTTTAATCACATTTCTTAATTAATTAACTAATTAGAATTAGGGTTTTAGAATTAATTTATTTTCATAAATCAAATTCAAATTATTATTAACACAAAATTCTTTGGTCTCATAAAAAGACCAAAAACATTTTTTCTTGCTTAGAACTTTAGTTTTTTATTTATTTTGTCCTTTAATTTCTTTTTTTAATTATTCATTTGCTATTTAAATTCTAGAAAATAAATGTATAGGTCACATGGGTAATTTTGTAATAGTTATAGTTTACATTTCCTCGCATTTTTCTATTATGTAACTGCTTATGGGATGTAATAGTTGTAGGCCTTTACTTTCTCGCATTTTATTTTCCGCACTTATATATATATATATATATATATATATATATATATATATATATATATATATATATATATATATATATGTGTGTGTGTGTGTGTGTGTGTGTGTGTGTGTGTGTGTGTGTGTGTGTGTGTGTGTGTGTGTGTGTGTGTGTGTGTGTGTGTGTGTGTGTGTGTGTGTGTGTGTGTGTGTGTGTGTGTGTGTGTGTGTGTGTGTGTGTGTGTGTGTGTGTGTGTGTGTGTGTGTGTGTGTGTGTGTGTGTGTGTGTGTGTGTGTGTGTGTGTGTGTGTGTGTGTGTGTGTGTGTGTGTGTGTGTGTGTGTGTGTGTGTGTGTGTGTGTGTGTGTGTGTGTGTGTGTATGTGTGTGTGTGTGTGTGTGTAGTAACTAGAACGTGTATGGAAAGATCTAAAAACAAAAATGTTAGAAAACCTTAACATCAAAGATAAACAATAACTGAAACACGAAACACACCCGCACACTCACACCTCTAGGATACCTCCACTTGTTCCCTTCGGAACAAACAGTCATGTCCCTCGAACGTGGGACACTTTAGAAAAGACCCTCGGTTAAAAAAATCGTAGTCCCTCGATGACCCTCCGATGTTGCCTTCGGTAAATGAGCTAGTCCCTTACCATAAAATTGCTAAAGTGCCCTACGAGTTTCCTTTATAACTGTACGATGACCCTTTCCCGTCCCTCAAACATCCAACGATAGGGCTACCTACTCACTAATAGTAGGATAGCACTGTCTAAAGGAAAAGAAGAAAAGAACAAACCTTTCGAGTAGGTAGATAGCTCATAGTTGCTTGCTCATAAAAACAATCAAAAAAACAATTTTTTCACACATACACAAACTCTTTTCTAAATATTTTCAAAGACAAAAAACACTTTGTTTTCGTTCTCGCCGAAACGAGAAACATTACAAAGTTCGCCGCACTAAGGCGTCTTTTCAAAATATCTTCAAAACACGCTTACACAAACAAAGAATTTTCAAAGTGAGCTAGCAACAAAGATCCCGTAGATAACTACAGATGAAAAGGGTGCTAACACCTTCCCTTTCCATAACTTACCCCTTACTCAGAAAATAATCTTGAAAGGTCTTTCTTGTTCTTTTCACCCTTTCCTTTTTTAGATAAAAAAAGTCACTGGTGACTCTTGCTTACCGCAACATGGCATATACAAAGATTAAAACCAAACAAACAAGTAACAAGCTCAAGGGAGCACACACATGTCATGAGTAATACACACTATCTCAAGTTAAAAGGTCTAACCAAGATATCAAATCATCGAGGTAGGTAAAAAGGGGGAAGTTCTGGACCATAGATATCTCATCTAGGTAAGAAGGGGTAATAAATATTACTCTTAACCAAGGTATCATGTCACCAAGGCAAAAATATAGAATGAGGGAAGTGAAGGTCCAATGCGACTAAGCACCTAACCAAGATATCGAGAATTGATATAGGAGATAAAAGACAATATGAACAAACACGGAGCATCAATGTCTCCCGATGTGAGCTCAATACAAAATGTGAGGGATTGGTTACAAATCCCTTTTCCACCTAACCGACTCGATAACAAGAGTAAGCACGATTGAAAGCATCAATGCACGACGCGAGCTATAAATGACATAGACTAGAAATGACGGGGTCGATTGTGGACCCTCTGTTCGCCTTGCCTCCTTTTGAGGACTTATCAATGGGGAATGGGAATGGGATGCCTCTTTGAGCACAAATGTAAACACATGTGGAATTCCTACTTCGAGGTAGGTCTTTAAACAATCAACAAACACAATTAACAAACAAGTATTAAATGCCTTCTAAAGGTATTCAAACAACGACTTCGAGTGCACGCTCTTTATTATCCTACTTCTCATGATATCTAGAAAGCAGTAAAATATGAAAAAGTAAACCAGAATCAGTGTAATACCAAAAGAATAAAATATTCGTTATATAGCAAATACAAGCTAAGAAACCCGATGATCTTTGAGCGAGCTAGCATCAATAAAGAAAACTAAGTCGGATACAATATCTAATACAATCATCCAGTGTACAATGCAAAAATAAATCACAAGCAACACACATCAAGCTAATATCCTGCACCGAGCCATTCTACACAAGCAAATGATAAAATCCAAACACATATGTGTTGTGACAGATCGCCTTCCAAAACTTGCACAATCTCAGTAGAAAGGTTAGCAAATAACAAGGAATATCTAATATAATTCAACAATCAACATCACAAGTTAAAATGGCATATTATTATGCATAAAGTGAAATACAACAAGTAATGGAAGCATAAAAGCAGAATTTGGGCAGCATGTACATCACATAAAGAAACGTACAAAATATTGATCTGAAACCAACACAACTTGATACACATGACTCATAATGATCAAAACAAATGCAATGAAACATAAACTAACAATTAAAACCAAATTCGGATGCGTTTTACAAAACGAGACAATACTACAGCTATTTGAAGAATTAACCCGAAAAACATTTCATAACCAAGCAAATTTAATCACAAAGGTCCATGAACGAACAATAAAGTATAACCATGCATTATATGAAGATTAAACTCAATGTACATGTTGAAAAAAAACACCAAATAACCACTATATTCCAAAAATTAAGCGCGCAAAAAGTTGGAATGAAATTGGCTCAAAATCGTACGATTAGCTACAAACACACCAATAAACTCAAAAAACGGTATGCCTCAGACTAATTCCAAGCACAAGTACCATTTACCTTTCTCGAACAGGAACACCTTAATCATGAGAAATGCGTATTTTCTATCCAAAACCGATAAAACTTGGCATAAATACCGTCCAAACATCTCAACAAGTATCATGAGCATTATCCATCAAGAAAATGTGACTTTAAGCTCAAATAACCATTACCGGGAAGCATTGCGAATCAACAAATAAGTACCCGAAAAATCTCAACAGAAACGGAATATCTCAACCGTAATAGTCCACAAACGAACATGCAAATATGAATAAACACCAAACAATCTAAAATTGTAATTACAAAGTGTTTATAATTTTTGGATAGCCATGTATGTAAACCGGAATTGGATAAGGAATGAGTTGAAAAACTCATAACTGGATGTAAAAACGTGCACTGGTTCACATATCGCCTCATAGAAATTTTAAGCACTTTGTAATGTTCAAAACCACATTGAAATGGTGCTCTCAAGTCACAAATAAAGAGTTAATTCAATTTACATATTCAAAACTTTTTACGTCGAAAATTGGAATTTATTCGCACATTGAATCAAAAATTGCATCAAAACATGATAACACAATAAAGTCTCAACAATAATTCCATAATTGATATTAAATCTAAAATTCAGTGTTCAATAATTTATCAACAATTTACCGAATCAAAATCAAGATCCATATCAATTATGCAATCATTCAACCGATTTCTCTTTTCATTATTTCAACAAATTCAAGAATCAAGTTCAAACACAAACCAACTCATGGAATTATGTTCAATTCAAATCATGTTGTTATGGCTCAAGCGTTTCATCAAACACATCATCTTCAAGAAATTCAACTCATGCTTTTAATCCAAAATCTCAATTAACTTCATAATTCACACAAGATTATTAAGAATCAAGAGTTGAATTACCAAAAAGTGATGAAGGAGAGGTTATAGAAGCTAGCCAAAATTGAATCGAAAACGTGAATCAGAGCCAGAGGGAGGGAGTCCGTGCTCGCGGCCTTAACGGAGGGAGGTTCGCCGGATTTCGACGGTGATGCAGCGACGAATGTTGGCTTCGGAACCAGCGACAAGCTTGCGGAATCGGAGAGGAAGGGATGAAGATATTTAAGGTTTTGTTATTTTTGACTTTGAGATTATTGAAGATTGTTGATGTTCTTGAGCAAAATTGAAGAATGATTGTATTGAAACCCATAAGATTACCCAACCAATTACATCTACTTTTGTATTGAAGATTGTTGTTGTTTATCAACTAAATTTTGTTGATGTTCTTGAGTTTTCTGAATTTTGTTTTTTATACTGCTTCTACTTTTGGTATCATAACATACAATCGTTATTCGATACAAGTATCAATCAACACTAGGAAATCAATAAACATCATATGCAAAACATATCAAACACTGCACATCAAAACAGGATCAATCCCGTACATAACAGCATGCATAGAAAACAAAATTCAGAAAACAACACAGGAGGTTTAACACGGGTGCCCAAGAGTAGAAGCAGTATCTCAGTGGGAAGCGCCGAAGACTGTTTCTGAAATCAGAAGTTTTCTTGGTCTTGCAGGTTATTACAGAAAGTTTATCGAAGGATTCTCAAAGTTAGCATTGCCGTTGACGAAGTTGACTCGTAAAGGACAAGCGTTTATTTGGGATTCTGACTGTGAGAAAGGTTTCCAAGAATTGAAGTGGAGATTTACTAGTGCTCCTATTCTGATTTTGCCGAGTCCGGTGGAATCTTTTGTGGTTTATTGTGATGCATCTCTGATGGGATTAGGTGGTGTTCTAATGTAGAATCAACAGGTAGTTGCGTATGCTTCGAGACAGTTGAAGGTTCATGAAAGGAACTATCCTACTCATGACTTAGAGTTAGCAGTAGTTGTGTTTGTCTTGAAATTGTGGAGACATTATCTGTATGGTTCGAGATTTGAAGTGTATAGTGATCATAAGAGTTTGAAGTATCTTTTCGATCAGAAAGAGCTCAATATGAGGCAAAGAAGGTGGTTGGAATTTCTCAAAGATTATGATTTTGGTTTGAATTACCATCCTGGTAAGGCAAATGTGGTTGCAGATGCTTTGAGCAGGAAATCCTTGTATATGTCTATGATGATGGTTCATGAATTAGATTTAATTGAACAATTCCGAGATTTGAGTCTAATTTGTGAAAGTACCCCGAAGTGTGTTCGTTTGGGTATGTTGAAACCTACTAGTGGTATTCTAGAAGAGATCAGGAGCGGGCAGAAATCTGATGTTAATTTAGTTGATAAATTGACATTGATCAACCAAGGTCAAGGTGGTGAGTTTAGAATTGATGAAAATGATGTTATGAGATTTGGCGATAGAGTTTATGTTCCTGATGTTGCAGAAATCAAGAAGAGTATATTAGAGGAAGGACATCGCAGTGGGATGAGTATTCATCCGGGTGCCACGAAAATGTATCATGATTTGAAGAAATTGTTTTGGTGGCCGGGAGTGAAAAAGGAAATAGCTGAATTTGTGTATGCATGTTTAATCTGTCAGAAATCGAAGATTGAGCATCAGAAGTCGTCTGGATTTATGCAACCGATGTTTATTCCAGAATGGAAGTGGGATAGTATTTCTATGGATTTTGTATCCGGGTTGCCGAGGACTCCTAAGAATTGTGAAGCGATATGGGTTGTTGTGGATAGACTGACTAAGTCTGCTCATTTTATACCGGTGCGAATGGATTACTCAATGGAGAGATTGGCACAGTTGTACATTGAGAAAATAGTGAGTTTGCATGGAGTTCCTTCTAGTATTGTGTCAGATAGAGATCCGAGGTTCACTTCGAAATTTTGGGAAGGATTGCAGAAGGCTTTGGGTACTAAATTGAGGTTGAGTTCAGCTTACCATCCACAGACTGATGGACAGACGGAGAGGACGATTCAATCGTTAGAAGATTTATTGCGTGCTTGTGTTTTAGAGAAGGGTGGAGCTTGGGATAGCTATTTGCCATTGATTGAATTTACTTATAACAATAGTTACCATTCGAGTATTGGTATGGCTCCGTTTGAGGCATTGTATGGTAGACGGTGTAGAACGCCTTTGTGTTGGTATGAATCTGGAGAGAGTTCAGTAATTGGGCCAGAGATTGTTCAGCAGACTACTGAAAAGATCAAATTGATCCAAGAGAAGATGAGAGCTTCTCAGAGTCGTCAGAAAAGTTATCATGATAAGAGGAGGAAGAATTTGGATTTCAGTGCTGGAGATCATGTGTTTATGAGAGTTACTCCGATGACGGGTATTGGTCGAGCGTTGAAATCTAAGAAGTTGACTCCACGTTTTATTGGTCCATTTCAGATTACGGAAAGAGTTGGAGAAGTTGCTTATCGTATTGCTTTACCTCCGAGACTTGCGAATTTGCACGATGTTTTTCATGTTTCTCAGTTGAGGAGATACATTCCAGACCCATCTCATGTAATCCAAATAGATGATGTACAGGTGAGAGATAACCTGACAGTAGAAACATTGCCGATGAGGATAGAAGATCGGGAAGTGAAACAGTTAAGGGGTAAAGAGATAGCATTAGTGAAGGTTGCTTGGGGAGGTCCAGCAGATGGAAATGTTACTTGGGAACTGGAGAGCCAGATGAAAGAGGCTTATCCGGAACTGTTCGTCTAAGGTATGTTTTCGAGGACGAAAACTCTTTTAGTGGGGGAGAGTTGTAACACCCCAGTTTTAATTATCTGAATTATTTATTTGGGAATTTATTTTATTAGAATTAATAAAATAAAAAGAATTATTTATTTGGGAATATTTGAAGAAAATAAAAGAAATAAGAAAATATTGGGTTTCTAAGTTATTGGGCTTGGATGTCGTTAGTAAAGAGTGGGGGTGCAAAAGAAATAAGGATATATTTTGGAACTCAAGTTATTTTCTCATTATTCACGATAACACAGAATTTGGGAAATTTGGGAAGCTGAGCTCTGAAGGTACGAAGAACGAAGAACATCGCTCGAAGAACTCAAGTTGCAATTTGATAAGGTAAGGGGGGCTACTACTCAATTTACATTTGCTTATGGGTTTAGATGCAATTGGTTGGGTAATCGTAGGATAATCCCATTTTCCCTGATATTCTTAGTGATCGATAACTTTAGGGTCGAATTTCGTTAGAAAGGATTAGGTTCCCTAAAGGTTGTGAATCGATTAAAGAAATTAATCCCCATTGTTGATTTAGATCGAAATTGTATGATCGTGAGTTTACCTTAGGTGTTCTAGGGATAACCTCAATGTTGTTAGGATTTCCCTAAAGGACGGGTAATATGTAACTTAAGGTCAATTTTAATAAAACTTGTTGTTGATGAAAGGATTGTTGATAAAATAGGATGTTTTAAAAATGAAAATTCTGAGTTTTGATTGATTTTGGAAAATGAGACCTTAAGTGAAATAATGTTGTCCTTAAGATTGGAAATTGACTAACATAGAAGGGAATTGTGTTCCAATTGATGTGTTGTTTTGAGTTATGCATAATTGATGTTGTTATGTACCGAAATGCACGTTTTGGCTGGTATTTTTCGCGTTTGGCTGCTGTTCTGAGCTGCTGCAGGTACAGGAAATTTTGGGTTCGCGCTCATCAACACGGGCCGTGTGGATTCACACGGGCACCCGTGTTGATTCACTGTATTGCCAAAAAAATGTGTTTCCAGACACATTTCAACACGGGCCGTGTTGATTCACACGGGCACCCGTGTTGATCCCCTGTATTGGCAAAATAACGTGTTTCTGGACACATTTCCACACGGGCAGTGTTGATTTACACGGGCACCCGTGTTAAACCTCCTGTGTTGTTTTCTGAATTTTGTTTTCTATGCATGCTGTTATGTACGGGATTGATCCTGTTTTGATGTGCAGTGTTTGATATGTTTTGCATATGCTGTTTATTGATTTCCTAGTGTTGATTGATACTTGTATCGAATAACGATTGTATGTTATGATACCAACACTATATGGATTTTATTGTCATGCTTTTAGATAATGTTATCAAGCATGAATTATGATATAACTTGATATGATTGGTTGATGTTTAATAGTATGCTGAGTGATTACATGCTATCCATATCCTGTTATGATTGATGTTGTTGATGTTGCATGATATGTTGATTGATGTTAATAGTATGCTGAGTGTTACATACTTTACATATCATGTTGCATTTGTTAATTCCCATTGTGTGGAATTAATATGGTGGCCAATATACGTGTCCGCGATTTAATGGAACGTTGAGGTGGTAGCCGTGTCCGCGATATAATGGAACGGTGAGTTATCCGTGACCCGAGATTTAATGGGGCGGTAAAATGGTACCACATGCATGGGTGTGTTGCATTATATTGAATATAACATGAATGGATGATTTTTCCAATGTTGTATTTAATTGATTGTATGCATGTATTGCTGCTAAATTGTTAATGATGATTGATGTTAATCATAAGTATGAAAAGCGATATATTATGAATATATGAATTGTAAAGGTTTTCGTAAACTATGAAACATGCTAACTGTTTGGGTGATGCTTATGGTTTTCTGAATTGATTGTCATGAACGTATAATCAAATGTATAGTTGAGATGCTCACCCTTACTGTTGAATATTTCAGATTGAGGAGCTTCATTCAGGTGCTTGGCGAAGGCTTGTTGTTTCTAGTTTATTCCCGTTTAAGTATTGTCCGGGTCATGCTCTGATAGTTGTAACTCCGGGAACGTTTGTTTGTCGAGCTGTTTTAGTCAGACTCGTTTATTTCCTTATGTTTGTTATAATATGATGTTGATATTTTCCAGGTGTTAATCCCTGATGATTTTGAAAATATTATAACATAGGTTTTGTTAATTAAATTATTCCGCTGTGTAAACATGTATGAGTTGCTTCTATGTTATGCATGACAGAAACTTGTTTTTATTAAAAGAGAATTGTGACATCCTCGTTAATACATGTACTCTGAAATTATGATTTTAATTATTTGCGAAATTTTATTCGGGGTTTTAGAGGGTGTTACAATAGTGGTATCAGAGCATAGTCGGTCGTTGCGACCAGAGTCTTGAGTCAGTCACTCCTTTTGTATGCGACTAGTGTAAGGCAACATTGTCGATACTGTATTCTGATGTGGAGTATGTTTTAATTCTCAGGAATATGGCTGGAAGAGGTAACGGACGAAATGATGCTGCACTCGCTGAGGCTTTGGGGATGTTAGCTGGTGTACTTACTGGAAATCCAAATGGAGGCGTGATTGGTGCTGATAGGCAATTGGGGAACTTCCAAAGGAACAATCCTCCGTTGTTCAAAGGTACACATGACCCTGAAGGTGCTCAGAAGTGGCTGAAGGAAATCGAAAGGATTTTCCGTGTGGTTGATTGTGCAGAAGATCTGAAGGTCAGATATGGTACGCATATGTTGGCAGAAGAGGCCGACGACTGGTGGGTTGCAACAAGGACTGAAATGGTTCAGGATGGAGAGGCACTGACTTGGGCTAACTTCAGAAGGGCTTTTCTGAGGAGGTACTTTCCTGAAGATGTTCGGGGAAGGAAGGAAATTGAATTTTTGGAGCTTAAGCAGGGCAACATGACTATTAGTGAGTATGCTACTAAGTTCACTGAGCTGGAAAAGTATTATGCACACTACAACAATGATGAGGCTGGAGAATTCTCTAAATGTATCAAATTTGAGAATGGTCTCCGAGATGAGATTAAGCAGGGAATCAGGTACCAGCGTATTCGTAGATTTTCTGACCTGGTGGATTGTAGCAGGATCTTGGAAGAAGATATTACCAAGACTAGGTCGTCTCACTCTCGTGGGGCTGTTGATAAAAGAGGAAAGTAACATATGGACCGTGGCAAGCCATATGGTAGAGGTAACCAGAAATCAGGTGGATGGAAAAGGCCTAGTGGGGGAGATTCTAAGGCTCCTATCAGATTCTACAGGTGTGGTGAGTTTGGTCATCATATTCGAGATTGCAAGAGTGATGAGAAGAAGTGCTATAAATGTGGAAAGACTGGTCATTTGTCTATTGATTGCAAAGGGAAGTCTGTTACTTGTTACAATTGTGGCGAAGAAGGTCACATTCGTCCGCAGTGTCCTAAACCTAAGAAGGATCAGTCAGGTGGAAAAGTGTTCGCCTTGTCTGGATCTGAGACTACTCCAGATGATCGATTGATTAAAGGTACGTGTTTTATTCATGGCACACCTTTAGTTGCAATTATTGATACTGGTGCAACTCATTCTTTCATTTCTTTGGATTGTGCTGAGAGGTTGAAACTGGACATATCTGATATGCGAGGTAGCATGGTTGTTGATACTCCTGCATCGGGTTCAGTGACAACTTCACTTGTATGTAGGAATTGTCCTATTGAGATTTTTGGTAGAGGTTTCGGTATGGATTTAGTGTGCCTACCGCTTGAACAAATTGATATTATCCTTGGGATGAACTGGTTGGAATTCAACCGGGTTCATCTGAACTGTTTTGCTAAGACGGTGATTTTCCCAGAGGCAGTTGGTGTCGAGAATTTGACTATGACTGCTAGGCAGGTACAAGAAGAAATGGAAGACGGTGCTAATGTGTTTATGTTACTTGCTTCGTTAGATGCAACAGGAAAGGTCAGGAGTGGGGAATTGCCAGTGGTGTGTGATTTTCCAGAAGTCTTTCCTGATGATGTTGGTGAGTTACCTCCTGAGAGAGAGGTGGAATTTTCTATAGATTTGATTCCTGGTACGAGACCGGTGTCGATGGCACCATATCATATGTCTGTATCTGAGTTGGCTGAATTGAAGAGTCAATTGGAAGATTTACTGGAGAAGAAGTTTATTTGTCCAAGTGTTTCGCCTTGGGGTGCTCCGGTATTGTTGGTTAAGAAGAAAGAAGGTTCTATGAGACTGTGTGTTGATTACAGGCAATTGAACAAGGTAACCATTAAAAATCGGTATCCTTTACCGAGGATTGATGATTTAATGGATCAGCTAATTGGAGCCAGTGTATTCAGTAAGATTGACTTGAGATCTGGATATCATCAGATTCGTGTGAAAGCGGGAGATATTCAAAAGACTGCTTTTCGAACGAGGTATGGGCATTATGAATATTCTGTTATGCCGTTCGGAGTTACTAATGCACCTGGTGTTTTCATGGAATATATGAACAGGATTTTTCATCCGTATCTGGATAAGTTTGTTGTGGTTTTTATTGATGACATTCTGATTTATTCCAAGAATGACGAAGAGCATGCGGAACATCTCAGAATTGTGTTAGAGTTGTTGAAGGATAAGAAGTTGTATGCAAAGTTGTCCAAATGTGAGTTCTGGCTGAATGAAGTTAGTTTTCTTGGACATGTGATTTCTAAGAATGGTATTGCAGTGGATCCTACAAAAGTAGAAGCAGTATCTCAGTGGGAAGCGCCGAAGACTGTTTCTGAAATCAGAAGTTTTCTTGGTCTTGCAGGTTATTACAGAAAGTTTATCGAAGGATTCTCAAAGTTAGCATTGCTGTTGACGAAGTTGACTCGTAAAGGACAAGCGTTTATTTGGGATTCTGACTGTGAGAAAGGTTTCCAAGAATTGAAGTGGAGATTGACTAGTGCTCCTATTCTGATTTTGCCGAGTCCGGTGGAATCTTTTGTGGTTTATTGTGATGCATCTCTGATGGGATTAGGTGGTGTTCTAATGCAGAATCAACAGGTAGTTGCGTATGCTTCGAGACAGTTGAAGGTTCATGAAAGGAACTATCCTACTCATGACTTAGAGTTAGCAGCAGTTGTGTTTGTCTTGAAATTGTGGAGACATTATTTGTATGGTTCGAGATTTGAAGTGTATAGTGATCATAAGAGTTTGAAGTATCTTTTCGATCAGAAAGAGCTCAATATGAGGCAAAGAAGGTGGTTGGAATTTCTCAAAGATTATGATTTTGGTTTGAATTACCATCCTGGTAAGGCAAATGTGGTTGCAGATGCTTTGAGCAGGAAATCCTTGCATATGTCTATGATGATGGTTCGTGAATTGGATTTAATTGAACAATTCCGAGATTTGAGTCTAATTTGTGAAAGTACTCCGAAGTGTGTTCGTTTGGGTATGTTGAAACCTACTAGTGGTATTCTAGAAGAGATCAGGAGCGGGCAGAAATCTGATGTTAATTTAGTTGATAAATTGACATTGATCAACCAAGGTCAAGGTGGTGAGTTTAGAATTGATGAAAATGATGTTATGAGATTTGGCGATAGAGTTTGTGTTCCTGATGTTGCAGAAATCAAGAAGAGTATATTAGAGGAAAGACATCGCAGTGGGATGAGTATTCATCCGGGTGCCACGAAAATGTATCATGATTTGAAGAAATTGTTTTGGTGGCCGGGAATGAAAAAGGAAATAGCTGAATTTGTGTATGCATGTTTAATCTGTCAGAAATCGAAGATTGAGCATCAGAAGTCGTCTGGACTTATGCAACCGATGTTTATTCCAGAATGGAAGTGGGATAGTATTTCTATGGATTTTGTATCAGAAGCGATATGGGTTGTTGTGGATAGACTGACTATTTTTTTACTATTTTTGAACATTCGCAAAAGTACTATTTTCCTGAAAGAATTAGCTTTCGAGCCAAACTTGAAAGTCAGAGGAAATAACAAGACGGTTTAAGTTCTCCAAGAGGCACTCAAAGATGATGTTCCAGTCAGAATTATGAATTTTTAAGCATCCGAAAACCACAGAAGCGGTAAATCCACTCTATACTACAATTCAAGTATTTTGTGCTTTAGAAAATATTCCTCACAAAATTATCCTTCTATATGAAAAAATAAAATTAATAAGACCACATGACGGTTCTAATGACTAAAGAATCAATCCCAAACCATTCTCTAAACTCGAATTGTAAATTTCTGAGTTTGAAATGCACCGTACTGAGTTTCTGTATGCACTATCTCAAATCGACTGACACACTTGGCTTTCTACATAATTCAGAGCGTGTTGAGACACATAAGAGCTTGATATGATTATGACTTGATTGATTGTTGATTGAATAACTTAGAAACCATGTGGATTGCATTAAAATGTGGAAAACTCTGAGTTCTGCTTCACAATACTACTTAACGGAACAATCAATTTAACAACTCTTTCTTGCAAAGACATACCTCCATTCCATGAGTATAGAGACTATGACATGAATGTATGCATATGGTAATGAAGTATAAGGCAATTAAGATTAAAATGAAGAGGGAGAATTTTTTGGTACAACAATCTGTCTAAGGAAATAATACTTTAAGACTTCGAAAGTGGAAGATGGAGGAGTTGTTCGACTTCGGTTTGCAAGGTTCATGTTGTTAGTAGGATCAAACTTAAAATTTTGATGGTCATAAGCTCCTTCTACATAATGTGAGGTATGTTATGGAGCTCAATTAAATTTTTTTGTTAATAAGCATATTAAATGGTCTAGGTTGTTGCACTAGAGTTGATTATGGGGAGTTGAAAATTTCGCAAGATGGATTGGTCATGGTTAGAGATTCTAAAATATATGGATGATACATTTTAGATTGTTCCACTATTATTAGTCGTGCATAATCAAATAGTGAAGACTTTCATGACATAAAACAAGTTATGGGATTTGAGATCAGGGAAAGTTAGAAGACCAGAGGTTGTTTTAGAGCATTTTTACTGAGTTTTGCAAAAAAATAATGATTAAAGACACATTTGAATTCTTCTATTTTCTAGAGATTTTCTAGGGTAAGCCCAGTGCCAAAGAAAATTACCTGATTGGTAGATGTTCATTCACATGAATAAACTTTTAAGTACCTCTGGAGGTTTTTAGTAAGAAACTAGTAGATTGTTATAAATTTAAGGTCTTTAAAATTTTGTAGTTTGCACAAATCAAGGTAGTCCATCATGATGGTAAGTGTTTCGGGCCATAAACGAGACCTAAAGAGCGAAATCCCAATAAAGAAGCAACAAAACATACAACATGGTACATGTAGACTTTTTTGCCCACAAAGAGGAGGATCCTTCCTGCAATGACCTTTCTAACTCTCTAGATTAATATGATTGTTAAGTGTAATCCAAGCCTTATAACACATGTTTAGTTTCCAAGTTCTTCTCCTATTTAATGACGGAAGTGTGTCATTTATTAAGTAGTAAAATTCTTTCTCATTCACATATCAATTTTCACTCTCATTCTAACTTGAGTGGTCGAGTGCTAATCTTGCAGATCATACTCGTCTCCATCGCATCATATGCTCATAAAACCCACAAAAAGATATGAATTCTCACTCTCCGGTAAACTTTATTTCCACTAAGAACATTGGAATAATATATGGGAATCCATTTTTGATTCCTACTATTGTACCCCAAAATTTTCCCTCCCGTTTTATTCAATACATGCTCCTAGGGTTCTCAATTTCTCAAGGTTGCTCAAGAATTGATCAGACAAATTCTCCTCCTAAGCAATGGACCTACAATTAGGGTTTTACATTCCTCAAGGAAGATTGGGTTTCAAAGGCCTAAATTAGACTTCATGGTTCCCCATATGTCTCCAAGAATTCTCATGAAAAGTTTCAAGCCTTGCATCACAAGTTTGCTCAGTTAATTTCTTAGATGATTGAAAGTCAATTGTATTGGACAAAAAGTTAACTAAGGTCAACATACAGTCAAACCTCAAGATTTTTAGTCAACATCAAGATTTTGAAGTCACATTCATCATTTGATCAAGGGTTAATCATGATTCATCAAGAAAACTCAAAATTCACCAAAAGTCAAAAGTTATCAAATTAGGATTCTTTAGGAGAAGTCAACTGAACTTTGACCAAGCATAACTTTCACATGCTTCATCATATTTTCCTCAACAAAGGTTCATTTGAAGGAAATTCAATTCTCCACAACTTGGTCTCCCTAAGCTCAAGTCTAAAAAATGCTTCATTTGAGAGATATGGGCCAAAATATTATATGTCCTTTTAAAAGTCAACAAAAAGATACTTTTTATCAAGGCAACTTACATCATGATAAATTCTTCAAATGAAAAAATGACCAAAATAGAGATCGTAGAGGACATCTTGGGCTTTCCAAAAACGCAAAGATCACCTTCATATAATAAAAATTGAGAGAGTTATGATTGGTGCAAGTTGGGAAATTTTGAGAAAATGCATGAAACCAAAAGTGACCGAACTTGGAATTTTGGGCTAGTGGGTTGATGTTTCAAGGTCCAAACATGCATAATACTTCATTGTGAACCTATGAACTTATCCATGAACCCCTTGAGTTTTTATTCTATGTATTTTTTATTTATTTAAAGTGAAAATATATTAGATACATGTCAAGGATTTCTTACAAAGGTCCAAGCCCAAATCTTTTTGACCTAATTCAGCCTATATATACTCTTCATTCAGACAACAATAGAGGCATGAAACCCTTGCACAAGAGACCTTTCCAAAAAACTCCAAAATATATCAAAACTAGGGAAAGTTGTAAACCCTATTTTCAGCCACTTTCAAAGCATACCAACCCTTCCAATCAATCTCTGAAGTGGTATAGGGTAAGAATGGATCAAACTTGATAATCAAAAGCACAGTAACCAGCATTCCATGCATCTCCAGTTTCCCTATATTTCGCAAATTCATATCTTTGTTTTCTTTGTGTTTTAACATATGCTAACTTTACTAATATGTTTATGAGATATCCATGTGCAGGACGAGACCATTGCATGATCCCCAAAATGGCTCAATCACGAATTTCCATGCTTGGTCTGTTTCATGTTAGTTTTGTCATATCTCACAATACAACGCATTTTAGCCAAAACTAAGAGTTTCATTGAAATTACAAGGCCTGAATTACGGGGTTAGGGTCCCTGGGAATCACTAACATTACTTATTTTTGTAGGTCAAAGAAACACAGTCCCTAGAGAAGACGAACAGAGCTAGGGATCTAGCGCTTCTCCGGTATAATGATTTCTGTTTGTTATTGGTATATTTCTTTTCACATTGTTACCAGATGAAACAGCCACCCCAGTGGCAAGGAAGCGCGCGTTAAGGCATTTGTGTACCAAAGTGTGGGTTTGATCCCTGCCTTTTGACATTTTTGTGTTTTCCCTATTTCACAGGTTTTTAACATGTAGCGCATTTGATCCTATTCTCCTAGCACAGGCGCGCACCTGGCGCAGTGGCAAGGCAGGAAGTGGAAAAGGATAAGGGAATGGGTTCAACACCCACCCCTGGCATTTTTAATTGATTTTGTTTCTAACTTGTTTCTCTCCTTGATCTCTTTCCTTAAACCCTAATTATTTTGGCAAAATCTTTTTTTTCACTTAACCATAAAAACAACAAAACCCTTTTTTTTACAAACCCAAATATAATTAGGTTTTAGGTTTTTATTAACATTTTTAATTTCATTAATTAACCTTTTTTTAATTAAAATCAACTAGGTTTTTTAGGTTTAATTAATTAATTATCATCAAAATTTCTTTTCATAAAAAACATCAAAAACACTTCTATTTCCTTCGATTCTATTTTCATTTAACATTTTTAGATCGACTGTATAGGTTTCGCGAACGTAATCTTTATTTGTCGTTTTCTTTTTTCATTATTATGTAACTTCTCCTGGATGTAATAACTTAGGATTTCTTTTTCGCACTGTCTATTATGTATCTGCCCCAAAGCGTTGTAATATTCTAGGGTTTACAGTTCTACTTTTATCTCCTGCTATTATATTATGTTTACTGCTTAGTAACCAGGGTTTATATGGAAAGATAAAAACCAAAAGTTATAAAACCCTAAACTCAAATATAAAGTAACTGAAAACAACACACTTGCACACTTGCACCTCTAGGGTATCCTCTTCTGTTGCCTTTGGAATAAAACAGTCATGTCCCTCGAAAGTGGGGACGCATTAGAAAATTCCCTCAAAATCAAATATCATAGTCCCTCTATGACCCTTCGATGATACCTCTCGATAAATGATCTAGTCCCTTATGAAATTACTAAAGCGTCCTTACAAGTTGTCTTCGATGACTGTAAGATGACCCTACGCATGTCCCTTCACATCCAATGATAGGGCTTCCTACTAACTAATGGTATGGATAGTAATATCTATAGGAGGAGGAAAAATGCAAGAACAACCTTTAGTGGGTAGAACTTTTAATCGCTTGCTCATAAACCTCTCAAAAAACAAAAACATTTCACACAAACACTTTCAAAGATATTTTCAAAAAGAAACACTTTGTACATATTCTTGAGGACCGATACAAGAATCATTACAAAGTCAGCCTTATCTTGTCAAATTTTCAAAATATTTTCAAACACACATAAAAAAGTAAAATTTCAAAAGCGAGCTAAGCGATTAAGAGCCCGTAGATAACTACAGATGAAAAGGGTGCTAACACCTTCCCTTTTCATAACCTATCCCCCGAACTCAAAATCTATCAAGGTCTTTCATGTTCTTTTCACCATTTCCTTATTGGATAAAAGAAAAGTCGGTGACAACTCTTGCTATCCGCAACATTTGCGATAAAATGCAAAACAAGTCAATTCTCCCATTGTATTACATAATTGGAGACTCTATTGGGGAGTACTTAAAAGATGGTTTACCTTAGAGTCTTAGATCACTTTTCATTTTCTTGTTTTCTTTGTTTGCTTTAAATTTAAGGGTTGCTTGAGTTTAAATTCTTGCAAAGATCCTACACCCAGATCTAGGGATACCTTAGGTAAGTAGCAATAGATCATGGAAACTATACGGCATAGACCGATATGGTTGAAGTGATGGCTAAATTAGTGTGAAACTTTGGTTTGTACCGGTGTTCCTTGAGTCAGTCGAGGATAACACTAGGCTGTCGCATGGTATCTTAAGCACTAATTGACCTTTAGAACCTTAATTGACCCATCTTGGCCATTAGAAGGTAGTGACATAGCCGACTTTGGTGCAGTCCAAGGTTGGTTGATATTCGATGCTATGCTCATCGAGATTCGACTTTCGAGATATTTTGGTGGTAAGTCAATTGCTCTGCTGAAATAAAACCTGCGAGAAAGATCCATGATATGAGACTCCTAGAATCCGGTTACTTTTTAGGACAGGTTGAGCCAACTTGACTTCTACAGAAAAGTTACTTACCTGCGAACCTCATGCAAGCCTTTAAACCTAAGACTCTTGGGTGCTTTGTTTATGTTTGCTATATGTTCAAACATGACATCATGACATCATAAAATCACATTTTCACTAACCGTTTCAAGGATCTCAGAGACCTGTGATGCAGGTTTATCATGAACCATACTTCTAGCAAGGGGAAAGATAATTTATTTTCCTCTGACTAGATTCCGTCAAAGATCGAAGTAAGTTTCTTTGAGTCGAAGGCTAGGACCCACTTGACATGGTGAGCTTGATTCTCATAGAAGGACATTCAAATACGCAAAGTTCTTCAATCGAATATGTAGCCATACTCAACTTCTAACATTTCAGTTTTGTTTATCCCGCGAGATCCTTAAAAACATTGCATATGCATTCACATACCATGAATATCATATCATAACACGTATTTCCCAGGACTGGTTTTCTCATCTTCTTGCTATTTATTTCAGTAAAATATGGCTCTCGAACAAACCATCTAAGATCTTCAGACCCAAAACGCTCAATTCTAAGAGACGCTCCTGAACTTAGCCAAGGGATAGAAAGAACTCACGACGCTCATCACCAGGAAGAAAAAGACTAGGAAACCGATTGGTATCTTCAACATGGGAAGAAGGTTCAGAGGTCCCACCAAGCAGGTTCGAGATTTTGATATCCCATCAGATGAAGATGACAATCAAGAGGAAAATGGTAAATGTATTAAAGCCGAGGGGGAAAGAAACTTTGATTCTGGAAAATTCCTTATGAAGAAGACTATTCTGATGAACAGTATCCTCATGCCGAGGAAAGATACAAACAGTTGGAAGATCGTCTCAATGATATGGAGATCCAGAGGGTGCTTGGATTGGATTTCGAAGAGCTTGGTCTAGTATTGGGGGTTGTCATCCCTCATAAATTCAAGGTCCATGCTTTTGCAAAGTAAGATAGAGTTTCTTGTCCTAAACTACATTTGAGGTCTTATGTTCGAAAGATTCAACCCTATACTGCTGACAAGAAGTTATGGGTGCACTTCTTCCAAGAAAGCTTGTTAGGAACACAATTAGAATGGTTCTATCAACTAGAAGGAACCAATATCCGTACTTGGGAAGACTTGGTTGCTACTTTTTACAAACAATACCAGTACAATGATGACCTTGCACCAACCCGTATGCAATTACAAAGTATGACTATGGGCTCGAATGAAGGTTTTAAAGAGTATGCCCATAATTGGAGAGATCTAGCTGGAAGAGTGCAACCTCCTTTGTCTAATAGGAAGTTGGTTGATATGTTTATGGGAGCTTTGACATATCCTTTCTTTAATCATCTAATTGGAAGCTCTTCATCTGGTTTCACCGAGTTAATATTAATAGCGTAATATGTTGAAGGTGGAATTTGAAGCGGAAAAATTCAGGTGGCTGCATCTTCAAGTACTATGAAGAAGATGTTAAATGGGAAAAAGGAAAGTAATGTTGTGTATGGCCAAAAGGGTCATGCTAGAAGTGATCGTAACCAATCTGTGGGGGCGGTGCTAATTTCTAATCCAGCGCTTCTGCAATAACATCAACAAAGAAATTAGCGTAGGTCAGATGCACCCAGGAGGAAATTTACCAAGATCAGCATGCCAATGTCTCAGGAATTGAAACATCTAATATAACATTAAGAGATCCTCCTCAAAACCCTAACACCTCGTCTCCACAGTACAATCCAAATTTAAGGTGTGCTTATCATTCCAATAGTCCCGTACATGACACAAATAGCTGCTGGGCTTTGAAGAATAAAATTCAAGACATGATTGACTCCAAAGAAATTGAATTTGATCCACCCGAGACTCCCAATGTGATTACTGCACCAATGCCTAAGCACGACAAAGGCATAAGTGATATTGATGATGTTTCATATGTTTTTGCTGTAAGTGAATTGACTACTCCCCTCTTGATTATTAAGAAGAATCTGTTGCAAGTCGGTTTATTTCTAAGTTGTATTGAAAGGTGCTACTGCTGCACAGCCCAACCCAATGGCTGCAAACTACTGAAAGAAGGTATTCAGCGTCTGATGGATAACCATATAATTCTACTTGAGAAGATTGCTTCTATTGAGAATTTTTGTCAAGACTTTGAGCTGGAAGAGGTATCTATAATTTCTGGTACTCCTGTGAGAATGACTTCCAGGGTGAAGCCGCCCGCAAAAAACAGAGCCGCCACCAAACTTTATTTATCTCGAAGGAAGGGGGAATATCAAGAAAACTACAAGAGGATGGATAAGATGGTCTTTCAACCAAAAGAGAGGGTAAGGAAGTCAATTATGAAAGGGGAAGGTATTAGCACCCCTCACATCCGTTGTACTCAACGGGATCCATTTTGATTATTTGCTTCTAAGGGTGTGTTTATTTATAACTATACTTGCTAAGGGGAAAATGGTTTTTTATTTGTGCATTCGTAAGGGTCTTGCAACCCTTTTCCTACGTATCCCGTGAAGGAATCATAACACCGTAGTCCTCTAGAAAATAGTTTGTTTGTTGGTGTTTTTTAGTGGGCGACGTTAATGCACACATTCTTGCAATAGGCACGACCGATATCGCGGTAGAACGAAGATGGAATGCCCTTTTTGAGGGGATTTTTGATTTGTTGAATGTTTTGTTAAATGGTAATTGGGTTTGAATAATGATTAAGTGTTTTTGATTTTTTTATTTATTAAGAAAAGAAGTTTTATTTACAAAAGAATAAAGAGTCTAAGGGGGAGACTAAATAAAACCCTAATTGTTGTCATTTAGAAAGAGGGACCTAATGTTGAGTGTAAAAGGGAAATTCTATCCTATAATGTTATTGTTGTACCCCAAAATTTTCCCTCCCATTTCTCATTGATTTCTCCTCACAAAGCTCTTGAAGCTCAAGATCCAGTTAGGGTTTCATCTGCTCAAGACTCCTCCTTGCACTACTAACCCCAAATTAGGGTTTGTGTTTGCACAAAGATGTTTTGACCTAAAGTGCCCAGGATGACTTTCTTGCTTCATATTGACCTCCTAAGTTTATCCATACCAAGTTTCAAGTCCTGATTCCAAATTCTGCCCAGTCAATTGGACAGTTGACCTAGAAATCAACTGTATTGGGGAAAAAGTCAACTGTGGCCAATTGACAGTCAAATCTCATGAAATTTGATCCACATCAACATTATGAACTCATATGAACCATTTGATCAAGTTTGGATCACAATTCCACAAGAAATTTGATCAGATCACTAAAAGGGCAAAATGGTCATTTTTAGGGTTTTGACTGTACAGAGGCAATTTTTGACTGTTTGACCTAGCCAATGGCAAACCCAGCTCACATATGGACTCAAGGACCCCATGGAATTATCTTGACATGCTCAACAAGTTCAAAAGATCCCAAGTACACAAGATTGACATTTGAATTTCCCAGTCAATTGATCAGTTTTGACTGTATACTGAAAAGTCAAACTTTGACTTTTTGGTCAAAATCAAGAGTCATGATTCATTTTTCATAAAAACATGCCAAATCATGAAACTTGTTCACCAAGAAATCACAAATTGCAAATTAGGGTTAGAAAATGGAATTTTTCATAACTTAGAATTTTTCTAAGTTATGAAAAAACCTAATTTTTTCCCAACTTTGCCCCACCTTTTCACCAAGATCCATTTGGATTCAAACAAAAGTCAAAACATGAAAGTTATAGCTTGTTGCATAATCTACAACTTTGATTCACAAAGTTTTCTCATTTGAAGCTTATATCTCAAGTTACAATTTTTTGAATAAGGGCACTAAACCATTTTTAACTTAGTAGAATTTTAACCTATTTTGACAAGGTTTTCTACCCCACTTCAAGGCCATTTTTCATACACTTCCACTTGGAATTTCAATTTTCACTTCAAATATGGATTGTAGTACACATTCCAAGCTTTCCAGAATGTCCAAGAACTTCTCAAACAACCTCATGGTTAGAGAGAATCGAATTTCACAATATAGCAAAAAACCACTTTGTTCATGACCAAGTTCCATGTCCATAACTTTGCAAATTTGAACTCAGCATGCTTTAGGCTAGATTACAGGTCCTTAAACCAAGTTACACTCCATAATTTAATGCTTGTTCATTGTGCCAAGGTGTTGTTCCATGAGTTCAAGCATTGTACACAAGATTGATCCATTTCTAGATAAAGCAAATTAGCCATTTTGGTAAAAGTTCACTTTATGTCAATTTAGAAATCCAACAAGTACAAGCTAAATCCTTTTGGCACAAGATTATGGACAAATTGCTCTGATCAAGAGAAGATTATGCAGCACATTAGGAGGCCCCCTACATGCCTAGAAAGTCAACTTGTTTTTGTTGCTTAAGAAAGAAGAAAAGTTCCATAACTTGTAACAACTTCCATCTCAGCCTTAAGACAAGAAAGCAAATATTGTGGACACATTCCAAACATCCCAACCAAACTTTTGCACGAATCCTTGACCCCTCAAACACTCTCCATCTCAGAAACACCATCAAACTGCTCAAACAGAGCAAACCCTGCAGATTGAGTGCCATCTCTCAATCCCTTCAAGCTTTCTGGCCCAAACTTGTTCCTCTATCTTACTTACAACCTATGCAAGCTATCCAGAAGCTAAGGCACGATTTGTAATTGCTCTAACCACCTCCACCATTTTCACATCTTTGACTTGCAGGTGAAGTTCTACAGCTTGATTCAGAAGCTTTCAAGACAAAGTAAACATTGGAATAGCATCCCTGGACCTCAAGGAAGCTTTTCCAATCATCACCTTGCACTGAAAGTTCCTCATTCTCCAGATAGAAGTTCAACTGAATAGGTAAAATTTTGAACTCGTATCTCTCTTATTATGCATCTTTAGTCTTAAGTTTGTGAAGAAACAAGGTTCTACTCATAGCCCTGAGCATGTACATAGCTTTACATTTCATTTCTTTTGCCTGAGTTGAGAGAATTTAAGCTTTGAAAATGGCAGAAAGTTTAGGTCATGATTTGGGATTGATAAAATTCTCTCACATTTCTGAGAGTTAGGATGAGTTTTTTATATATTTGGAATCGTGATTCAATGCTTGACATGTTTTGTGTTGAAAGTTTGTGCAAAATCTCAAAGAATCAGGATGTTTGAATCTCTGTAACAAGGCGCGCGTTTTTGGCCAAAGGTTGAAGAAGAAGTGGATTGGGCTGGGCCTGTATCATTTTGCTATCCACACCATTTTTTCTGTTTCACACCCCTGAGCCCATTAGCTTCATTTTTTAATATTTTTGACTTTTTTCTTTTTTGTTTGACTTGTTTATTTTTTCTCAGCATATTAAAATTTTGAAAATAATTTTCTCATCATTTTTTGATTTTATTTGGTATTTATTTGATTTTCTTTTGATTTATACATATATGTATATATATTATTATTTAGGATAAATAGAAAAATAATGTAAATACATTTTCATTTTCATTTTTTATTTTACATTACCCTCTGAAAATATTTCATGTAAAAAATACTATTTTCTAAAAAAATCTTGAATATTATTATTATTTGTATATAATACATATTTAAAATAATATAAGTATACATATATATACATTAATATACTTAGAGTAAAAATACCAAAAATGTACATATTTTATTTTTTTAAATATTTAATACTAAAAAATACCCTTTTTTACAAACATACTACATTTTATTTTATTTTTGTATGTAAATAATAAATATTATATGAATTAAGTAATTAATATACATTTTGATTAAAATTAGGGTTTTTGCCCTAAATATGAAAATACTCAAAAATAATACCTTTTCATTTCCTTGTTTTATATTACATAAACCATACTTTTTTCATACATATAAAAACTTTCTTTTTGCATTTTGCATATTTATTTAATTTCTATTTAATTGTGCAATTTATTTACCTTGTAAATATTCAAAACAAATGATGTAATAGCCTAGATTTAAATTCTTGTCTAAATATCCCCCATTTGTAAATTTGTACCCCCTCCCTATATTACTATGTTGTAATAGCGTAGGAATTTAAATTTCGCACTTTATACGCTTTCTAATTATGCCATGTTAGAATTAGGGTTTGCATGCGAAAAACGATAAAAAATAGTTTGACCTAATACAAGATAAATGAGCATGAAAATAAACAACACATCTCACACTTACACCCCCTAGGGTATTCCACTTTGTTGCCTTCAAATAAATGGGCCATATTGCATGTTGAACTTCTTTGGGCAAAACAAACAATTTGAATGATCATAGTCCCTCGATAAAACTTTTCAAAACAAACAAAAACAAATGATCAAGTCCCTTAAAGAAAATTGCCCAAAGGCCTTTAACACTATTACAATTATGGTCCAAACGATGATCCGCGCCTGTCCCTCTCACCTCCTAAGACAATATTGTCCACCAAATGCAATGGTGGAACAAATTTGTCAAAAGGGCTTAAAACATGACAAAAATCTTTGAGAAATCTTTAGGGTAGATAAACTCTTAAGTACTTGTCAATTTGCAAAGAAAACACTTGCCTAATTTCCAAACCCACTTCACAAACACTTTCAAAATCAACTTTTCAAACCCTTGAAACATCTTTTTAAAAGATAAAACACCTTTTGTAAAACATTCGAGTAAAGAATTGTTACAAGGTTAGCCTAGCACAAGGCATCTTTTCAAAACATTTTCAAAACCACACACAAAGCTCCATTTCAAACAATTGAAAACTAAGGCAAGTTGATCTAAGCAAGTACCTAAGAGCCCATGGATAACCATGGATAGAAGGGGTGCTAATACCTTCCCCTTCTATAATCTACTCCCCGAACCCAAGAAAAATCTCAAAGGTTTTTGCTGTGCTTTTTAAACCTTTCCTTAGGATAAAATAAAAAGTCGGTGGCGACTCTTGCTCAACCGAAACATTTGCGAAAACAAACGCAAAACCATAGTCAGTTCTCCCACCGTATCACAGAACTGGCGACTCTGCTGGGGAGAATTCTTTAAGTGGAGTAACCTTAGGGCTTAGATCACCCTCTTGCATGACTAATTGTTTGAATTGCTTGCTTTATACTTGGGCTCTATTGTTTGGGTTTACAATCCTCCACCCGGATTTTGGGAAACATTCATAGATAGCAATACGTTGTGGAAACTGTGCGGGGTATACCGACACGGTCTAAGCAATAGCTATATTAGTGCGACATATTTGTGAGTACCGGTAACCCTTGAGTTCAATCAAGGAGAGTACGGGGCCACTGAGTGATGTCACTAAGCACTAATGACCTAGAACCTTACTTGACCATCTTGGCCTTTTATTAGGGGTAGTGAGATGACCGGCTTTGGTGCAGTCCGAAGTTGGTAGATACTCGATACTACACTCATTGAGGGTTGTTTTCTTGGAATATTTTGGTCGCTAGTTAAGTGGCTAAACCAAAACAATGAACAATGAAAACAATCCAGTGATATTGAGCTCCTTAGAACCCGGTTACTATTTATAGGACAGGTTTTTAAGCCGACTACACTCAAGAGGGTACTTACCTATGAAACCCCATGCAAGCCTGAAACTAGGGTTTGGTGTGATTTGCTTGTACATATGTCTTGTGCATACATCATAAACATCATAAAGCATCATATGCATTCACTAACCATTTCAAGGGTTTGGATCTTCATCATTGTTCTTGTTTTGTAGGTCATGGAAATACCTCGCAGAAATACCATTCAAGTCAACCTTGTGAGAATCTCTCCTCAACTCAAGGAGATCACTTCAAGAATTCCAGAAAATTCATCCTTCAGTGAAAGACATGGTAGACTGCTCAGCCTAGTCAACACCAACATTGAAGAAGACATGATAAAAGTGCTATTCCAGTTCTTTGACCCTCTTCACCATTGCTTCACTTTCCCTGATTATCAGTTGGTTCCCACTTTGGAGGAGTTTTCTCAACTCCTAAGAATCCCTATCCTTAATCAAATACCCTTCAACGGTACGGAGAAGGAACCGAAGCCTGAAGATGTTGCTCGAGCACTACATCTACAACCATCTGAAATCAAGGGGAATTGGGAAACCAGAAGCGGCGTCAAAGGATTCTTAGCAAAGTTCTTGTTTGAGAAGGCACAAGAATGTTGGAACTCATTGGACCTACAAGCCTTTGAAGAGATTGTGGCACTCCTTATCTATGGGTTGGTCTTGTTCCCAAATCCTGACCAATTGGTAGATGTCAATGCTGTCAAAATCTTCTTGTCCAGAAACCCAATACCAACATTGCTTGGGGACATCCTTCACTCATTTTACACACGAACAATGAGAAAAAGGGGTGTTCTCATGTGCTGTACTCCTCTCCTTGCAAGGTGGTTTATTTCGCACCGTCCACAATCTGTCCTGAAGAATGACCAAGGTACAAGGTGGTCCCAACGATTGATGACTCTTACTCATTCTGATGTACATTGGTGTTCTCGGTCCAGAGAAAATGTCATCATTGTCGATCGTTGCGGAGAGTTTCCTAATGTTCCTTTGCTTGGAATCAGAGGAGGTATCACCTACAATCCTTGCCTAGCTTTGAGACAATTTGGATATGCACGGAGGGATGGCCCTCATGAGATGTTGATTCCTAGCCTAGTTTTTGACTTCGACAACGATGCGCAAGGACTTCGCCAAAGATTCATCAGAGCTTGGGGAAAACTCAACAAGGTTGATAGCAAGACTCTGGGACACAAGAACTCCATCCCTCTTGAGCCCTATCTCAAGTGGGTACGAGCCCGAGCCCAAAGTCTAATGATGCCTTATCCTCATGTACTCCCAGTGATTAAAGAGCCCGTCAATGAAGGAGAGGTTCCCTACACCATCCTGCATCCAGACATGCCTACATCGTGGGAGGAAATGCAGAAAAGTTGGATTCAGCTCAAGGAGGAACGGAACACTTTTGAAGCTAGCTACTACGCCAGTGAAAAGAAGGTTCTAGAGCTTACCCGCCGACTCCACGAACAAGAGGCCCTCAATACCTACATCGCACCAAAGAGGATGCGCAATGTCTTTCTGCCTTGAGAAGTTTATGTTGTAATATTTGGCCCATGGGGCATTTATGTACTAACAAATTTCTTCTTATTAATATGACGTGCGTTCTTCTTTGTCTGAAACAATTTTGAATGTCCTAAATCCTTGAATGCATTGCATACATCAGCATACCATTCATCATGTGCATAAGCAGGTCTCACTCCAGGTTTCCTTATCTATCTGCTGTTTATTTCAGTAGGATGGATCTCGAGCAAACAGTTAAAGACCTACAAGCCCAGAATGCACAGTTCCAGCAACTCTTGATGACCTTGGTCAAGAGTCAAGAGGATATCAAGGCTCATCTAGAGAGTAGAGACCCAGTGAAGAAGAAAAAGAGGGTCGGAGTGGCTACTTTGGGGAGAAGATTTGACAGAGAAGCTCGGAGGGTGCTTGAATTTCCTCCTACTTCTGATGAGGGGACTAGTAAAGGAGATCGGGTTGCGGTGCCTTCCGAGTCTGATGCAGAGGAGGAAGAGGTTGAAGAGGACGAAGATTATTCTGACCAGCAGTATCCTCCAGCTGATGATAAGTACAAGGGTTTAGAAGACAGATTGGCTGCCATGGAATTGCAAAGGGTACCGGGTTTGGATTTTGAAGACATGGGCTTGGTCGCCGGAATTGTGATTCCCCCAAAATTCAAGGTGCCAGTGTTTGTAAGGTATGACGGGCTGTCCTGCCCCAAAATGCATCTCAGGTCCTATGTGAGAAAGATTCAACCCTATACAGCAGATAAAAATCTCTGGATTCATTTCTTTCAAGACAGCCTGTCGGGAGCTCAGTTGGAATGGTTTTATCAGTTAGAAGGAACCAGTGTCAGAAATTGGGAAGATTTGGCCACCGCTTTCTATAAACAATACCAGTATAATTCTGATCTTGCTCCTACCCGTACCCAACTTCAGGGTATGTCGCTAGGAACAAGTGAGGGATTCAAGGAATACACACAAAAATGGAGGGATTTGGCTGGCAGGGTGCAGCCTCCTTTAACCGATCGTGAGCTCGTTGATATGTTTCTTGGGACCCTATCTGGGCCATTTTTTAATCATTTAATTGGTAACTCTTCCGCAGGGTTTACCGATTTGATCTTAACGGGCGAAAGAATCGAGGCTGGAATCAAGTCAGGAAAGATTCAGAAGGGTGTCACTGCAAGTGTTGAGAAGAAGCCGTTTAAGAAGGAGACAGCTATGGTATATTCTCAAAGAAGAGCAGGGAGGATGGAGCGTCGGCCGACTGTGGGGGCCGTAATGATTCAAAATACTCCGAGTGAGCAGCCTCGCTATAACCAATCCAGACCAAACCAGCAACGGGTGGAAAGGCCACAACGGCAGTTCACCCGTATTAATATGACTCCAGCGCAGGTGCTTCCCCATCTGTTGAAATTGAATCTTGCCACTATCAAGGAGGCGCCAAAGAATGTAAATACATCCTCTCCGCATTATCATGCCAATGCTAAGTGCGCCTATCATTCAGACAGTGTTGGACACGACACCAATGATTGTTGGGCACTCAAGCATAAGATCCAGGACCTGATAGAGGCTAAGGAGGTAGAGTTTGACGCTCCGGAGAAACCCAATGTGATATCTGCACCTATGCCGAAGCACGGTCGGAATGTCAATGCCATTGAGGAGGATCTGTATGTTGCTGACGTTAGTGATCTGACTACTCCACTGTTAACCATTAAGTTGAATTTGTTAAGGGCCGGGATCTTCCCGGGATGTAAAGAAGACTGCTACTGTTGCCACTCTCTGCCGTTTGATTGTCTGCTATTGAAGAAAGGCATCCAAGGCCTTATGGATAGCCGACAAATTTTGTTCGAAAAAGTTCCTGCTGTTCCAGTTCATGTTGAAAATGTCTCAATCATAACCATTCACGCCAATCTTTCCAAGGCCGTCAAAAAGCCAGTTAAGATTACACCAGCTGCAAAGTCTATACCTTTGAAGATAACAATGTCGGGGCCTGTTCCCTTTGTTTCTGAGAAGTCGATACCTTGGAACTATGGTGGTGACATCTATTACCATGGTATCAAGCAAATCGAGGTAATTAAAGAAAATTCAGATGGTGAAGAAGCCAGCATTAGTAACATTGCGGGCACCAGCAAAATCACCAGGAGCGGGAGAATATTTTCTCCAGAGATTGCTCCTCCAAGAGCAGTCTTTGGACCCCCACCAGCTAAAAAGGTCCTCCCTGCACCAGTAAAACTCTCCGCTAGAACTCCTTTGATTGAAGAAATTTTCGTTCCTAGTACTGTCTCTCCTACCATTGCCGATAAAGGAAAGGGAATACAAGAAGAGCCCGTCAGGACGAGGGCTCAACCTTTGGTGATTCCAGAAGCCTCCAAGAAAGAAATGGATGAGATTTTGAGGATAATCAAGAGAAGTGATTACGATGTGGTGGAACAGTTGGGGCAAACCCCCTCCAAGATCTCCATGCTGGCACTGTTGCTTTGCTCAGAAGCGCACGCTCAAGCTTTGATTAAGTTTCTAAAGGCAGCTCATGTGCCCCAGGAAACCTCTGCAGATCAATTTCAACATTGCGTGGCTAGTCTGACTGCAGACAATGGATTAGGTTTTTCTGATGCCGACCTGACCCCTAAAGGCCGAAATCACAATGATGCGTTGCATATTTCAATCGAGTGTCGCGGAACCACCCTTGCACATGTTTTGGTTGATACCGGTTCATCGCTGAATGTTTTGCCTAAGAAGGCCTTGGACCGGCTAGATTGCGAAGGGTTGGAATTGAAGCCTAGTGATATTGTCGTCAGAGCTTTCGATGGGTCGAAAAGGATGGTCCATGGAGAAGTCGAAATTCCTGTTAAAATAGGTACTGAGGTGTTTAAATCCACTTTCTATGTAATGGACATCCGTCCATCATATTCCTGCCTACTAGGTAGACCTTGGATACACCACGCTGGGGCAGTCACCTCCTCTTTACACCAGATGCTGAAATATCCTGTAAAGGGAAAGATCATTACGGTCCACGGCGAAGAAGAGTATATGATTAGCCATTTAAATTCTTTCCGATATGTGGAGGTTGAAGGGGAGTTCATTGAGACACCGTTTCAACATTTCGAAGAAGTGCTTCCTGAGATAGCAATGGCGAAGTTGGCAGCTGAGACACCAAGACAGATGGCCAGGATGGCATCTCTGGAGGATGCAAGGGCTGCAGTTAAAGAAGGGAAGAATTCAGCGTGGGGGCAGTTACCCGATTTTCCGCATAAGGTTGATAAGCTTGGATTAGGTTTCACCACCGCTGGCCAGAAAGCTATGCGCCGGTCAAAGATTGAGAGAGCGCCAGTCAAAATTTCTCCTTACCAAATCAACGCCCTGGAAGATGAAGATAAAGAAAGCAACTTTGAAGAATGGATTCATCCAACTGTCAGAGGAGGGTTGAGCAATTGGGAGGCTAAGGACTTTGTCCCCGTTACTTTTATTCCTCAGTAATTTATCTATCAAACATTTCCTATTTGGTCTGTAATATTTTACTTTCAAACAATCCGTACACTATCTTTTCGCCTCCTGCCTTACCCGGGGCATGTAGGTCCACTTGTAAGGGTTTTGACTATTTTTCATATTCATATGCCATGTTTAATGATTCATTGGACGTTTTTCATTTGATAAACTGCTTGTGTTCATTTTCTTTCCTTTTGCATTTTTTGTTTAAGGATGGCTATCCCTTACACACACCCACACTCACCAATGCAGGTACCCATCCACTCCGGATTCCATGGGTGACTATTCTTCTGTATCTTTCAATAACTCTGAAGACCTGGTCAATCTAGCCGAGTATGAAGATGACGAAGGTTGTGAAGTACCAGGGGAACTAGCCAGACTTCTGCAACAAGAGGAAAGGGCCATCTTACCGCATGAAGAGCCATTGGAAACTGTCAACTTGGGAACCGAGGAGAATCGGAAGGAGGTGCAAGTGGGTGCCAACCTGGAACCAGAAGTTAAGGAACGCTTGGTACAGTTACTGAATGAGTATGTTGAAATCTTCGCTTGGTCCTATGAAGACATGCCAGGTCTAGACACCGACATCGTGGTTCACCGTCTCCCCACAAGAGAAGATTGTCCACCGATCAAGCAAAAAGTTCGCCGAATGAGGACTGACATGTCTGAAAAAATCAAAGCAGAAGTAATGAAGCAGTTCAATGCTGGCTTTCTGGCTGTTACGTCCTATCCTCAATGGGTCGCTAACATTGTGCCAGTGCCTAAAATGGATGGCAAAGTCAGAATGTGTGTGGACTACCGGGATTTGAATAGGGCCAGCCCTAAGGATGATTTCCCGCTACCTCATATTGACATCTTGATCGACAATACAGCTCATCATAAGCTGTTTTCCTTCATGGACGGATTCTCGGGCTACAATCAAATCAAGATGGCTCCCGAGGATATGGAGAAAACAACTTTTGTCACACAATGGGGCACTTTCTGTTACAAAGTGATGCCGTTCGGGCTGAAGAACGCAAGGGCAACTTATCAACGCGCCATGGTAGCTCTATTTCATGACATGATACATCATGAGATTGAAGTTTACGTAGACGATATGATAGCTTGGTCACAAACAGAGGAAGAGCACCTTGAACATCTGGAAAAGCTGTTTGCCAGATTGAAAGAATACAAGTTAAGGCTGAATCCAAGCAAGTGCACTTTTGGAGTTAGGTCTGGTAAACTCCTGGGATTCATTGTAAGCAACAAAGGCATTGAAGTCGATCCGGCAAAAGTAAAAGCAATACAAGAGATGCCTGCTCCCCGTACTGAAAAGGAAGTTAGAGGTTTCTTGGGGCGCATAAACTATATTGCCAGATTCATTTCGCATCTGACTTCTACCTGTGAGCCAATTTTCAAACTCTTGAAAAAAGATCAGGTAGTTGAATGGAACGACGACTGCCAAGCTGCTTTTGATAGAATCAAGGAGTATTTGCTAGAACCTCCTATTCTGATGCCACCCGTCGAAGGAAGACCATTGATCATGTATTTGACCGTCTTGGATAACTCAATGGGGTGTGTTTTGGGCCAGCATGACGAGTCTGGTCGAAAAGAGCATGCTATTTATTACCTTAGCAAAAAGTTTACCGACTGTGAGACTCGCTACTCACTGCTCGAGAAAACTTGCTGCGCTTTGGTATGGGCTGCTCGCCGACTAAGACAGTATATGCTGACTCATACTACCTTGTTGATATCCAAAATGGACCCTATCAAATATATCTTCGAAAAGCCCGCTTTATCTGGAAGGATAGCCAGATGGCAAATGATCTTGACTGAGTATGACATCCAGTACACCACCCAAAAAGCTATAAAAGGGAGTGTATTAGCTGACCATCTGGCTCATCAGGCTATCGAAGACTATCAACCCATGAGATTTGATTTCCCAGACGAGGACATCATGAATTTGGACAACATTAAAGGTGACGGACCGTATGACGGACCCGAAAAAGGATCCCGATGGACCCTGTACTTTGATGGTGCTTCAAATGCACTCGGAAACGGCATTGGCGCAGTACTCATTTCTCCGGAAGGATGCCACACTCCTTTCACGGCCCGACTTTGCTTCAGCTGCACAAACAATATGGCTGAGTATGAAGCCTGCATCTTTGGTCTCAAGGCTGCTATAGACTTGGGGATCAAATCTTTGATCGTATTCGGGGACTCGGCTTTGGTCATCAGCCAGATCAAAGGAGATTGGGATACCAAACATCCTAATCTTATTCCATACAAAGAACATGTTCTGACATTGTTGCCTCACTTCGAGCAAATTACCTTCGAGCACTTTCCGCGAGAAGAGAATCAGCTAGCAGATGCTCTAGCCACAATGTCCTCCATGTTTAAACTCAACTGGGATAACGAGGCTCCCCAAATCACCATCGAGCGAATGGATGAACCCGCGCATTGTCACGAGATTAATACCGAAGAAGTAGTGGAACAACCTTGGTTCCATGAAGTCAAAAGGTATCTCGAGACCCAAGATTATCCTGAAGGAGCTTCCGTGAATGACAAGAAGTTCTTAAGGAAATTCGCTGCTAAGTTCTTCCTGAGCAACGGCATCCTTTACAAACGAAGCCATGATTGTGTATTACTCCGATGTGTGGATAAGGCTGAAGCAGAATTGATCATGACTGATATACACAGCGGCCCATTTGGCACTCACTTGAGCGGGCATACAATGGCTAAGAAGATCCTAAGGGCAGGCTATTACTGGTCTACCATGGAGGCTGACTGCCATCAACATTCCCGTACTTGTCACAAGTGTCAAGTCTATGCTGACAAAGTTCACATCCCTCCGGTTCCCCTCAACGTCCTGACTGCTCCATGGCCCTTTGCAATGTGGGGCATTGATATGATTGGAGAGATCAAACCCACGGCTTCCAACGGACATCGCTTCATCCTGGTTGCCATTGACTACTTCACTAAATGGGTCGAAGCAGCTTCCTTCGCCTCTGTCACCAAAAATGTGGTTGCCCGCTTTATCAAACATAATCTCATATGTCGGTATGGTGTTCCCGACAGGATCATCACGGACAATGGTACAAATCTGAATAACACAATGATCACTGCATTATGCGAACAGTTCAAAATTTATCATCACAATTCATCTCCCTATCGGCCGAAGATGAACGGTGCTGTTGAAGCTGCGAACAAAAACATTAAAAAGATTATTCAGAAAATGACAGTCACTTACAAAGACTGGCATGAGATGTTACCGTTTGCGCTGCATGGATACCGTACGACGATACGTACTTCAACTGGGACAACCCCATTTTCTTTGGTTTATGGCATGGAAGCTGTTTTGCCTATGGAAGTTCAGATCCCGTCTCTAAGAATTATGAAGGATGCATGTTTGAATGAAGACGATTGGATGCAGACCCGACTTGATCAACTCAATCTGATCGACGAAAAGCGACTTGCGGCTATATGTCATGGTCAGACGTATCAAAAACGGATGATCAAGGCCTTCAATAAGAAAGTCAGACGTCAAGTGTATCAAGTCAGAGATCTAGTAGTCAAGAGGATTATCTTGCCGCAAAGTGATCCCAGGGGCAAATGGACTCCTACATATGAAGGACCATTTGTGATCAAGAGCATATTTTCTGGTGGTGCGATGATTCTGACCACCATGGACGGCGACGATTTGCCGCACCCTGCGAACGCAGACATAGTCAAAAGATACTACGCATAAAATAACCCGACAAGTCAAAAACCCGAAAGGGCGGCTTGGGCAAAAATGGGCATCCCGGTGAACCGAAAACCCGAAAGGGCGGTTCAGGCAAAAATTAGGGATAAAAACAAAAAAATCTGTACACCCGGCAAGTCGAAAACCCGAAAGGGCGGCTTGGGCAAAAAGGGGTTTCCCGGTGGATCGAAAACCCGAAAGGGCGATTCAGGCAAAAGTTAGGGAATTAAAGCATATGACTATGTCTCGTCAGATCACTTCAAAGACAGTCTCTTCATCAACCGGTTCCAGGTTCCTGATCAATCCAGCCATCGTCAAACGAAGCATTGAATGGACAGATGTTCAGAGTTGTGAAAGCTACAGCAGAATGGAATCCCATGGAATTATTCCACGTAGCCATCTTTGTTTTGTATAAATTTTTCAAATATTTACGACAAGATCCTCTTACTAAGATGATTGTCTCCTTTGTACAAATATACCCAAAGAAAGTCAATACAAATACTCTTCCCAAGATTTGTGTCATTTCCCTTTTTCTTTTTCTCTTGCACTATTTGTTTTATTTTGAGAAACGTCCAATGTTTTGTTAAATAGGCATATGCATTTGAAACATGATCACTTCCTAATTGAACCTAAGAAAAGAATTACTGATAGGATAAAAGTACAAACGGATATTTTGACACCCTTTCAAAGGAAATCCCTCAAGATCTGTAATCCACATCCCTGGCAAACCCTGAGGTCTATCTCCAGCAGACCCTCGAAGCTTATCCCCAGTAAGGTTCTGAAAGGTATTCCCCGCAGAGTACGGACGTCCCTTCCGAGTTTTATTCAAAGTTATTCCTCACAAAGGCTTATAACTGGGTTATCCTCAGCTAACAACCGGGGGAGATCGCGCTCGCCAAAATTCTTCCCATCCCCAGCGGAGTTCCTCAAAATTCCCCCAACAATAACTTATCAATACTATCCCCAGAGGAGTTTATCTTTGCAAATCCCCAGCCAGAGAATCTTCCGGAAATCATTTTCCCTCAGAGTTTAAGCCTCAGTATCCCCAGCAGATCAAAAGCTTCAAATGGACAACCCCCAGCGGAGTCAGACTTTCAAACCTTCTCCCCACAGAGTTTTAGGAAGAAAATCTTGAGTTCCCCAGTAAAATCTCCAGAGATACTTCTCTCCAAGCTGAAGATTCTCAATCTGGTATCCCCAGCATTAAGTCTACTAGTTTGGTACTCCTCAGTAGAAGACTTCAGGAATTCCCCAGAAGATTGGTATACAACCCAAGCTCCAGGTTCCCCAGCAACGACCCAGGACTTATCTTCCCCGGCAGCAGTCAGGATACTTCTATCTTTCGCTATCCCGGATTCATCTATCCTGTGCAAGACAGCTCTCCAGCTTACATGCACATCCATTTACATTCATAACACAAAATATACATTGTATCATGCATCACAGCATTGCATACAACTAACTCTTTGCCTTTTCAGGTAAGATCAGTCGACAGACTAAGATCATTCAAATCTCAAGATTTCTGAAAACAGTTCACGGGTTCTCCAAGTAAACGGATGTTAACCTATCACTTGTTCAGATTCTTCTCAAGACTTCTGAAAACAGTTCATGGATTCTTCCCAAGTAACGGATGTTAATCTATCAACTTGTTCAGATGCAACTTTTTAAAGACAGTTTACGGAAGCTTCCCAACAACGGATGCTGCTCTATTGCTGATTCAATCTCAAGATTTCTGAAAACAGTTCACGGGTTCTCCAAGTAAACGGATGTTAACCTGTCACTTGTTCAGTTTCTTCTTCCAGACTTCTGAAAACAGTTCATGGATTCTTCCCAAGTAACGGATGTTAATCTATCAACTTGTTTAGATGCAACTTCCTGAAAACATCTTGCAGGTTCCTCCCAACAACGGATGTCAACCTATTGCTTGTTCAGACCCCCAATTCAAATGGTCCAAAGCTTGGACACTTTCCTAAATTTCCCTTCCAGATGGCATCTTCAAGCCCATCCCCGACAAGTTTCTGTCACTCTCCCAGATGGCATCGTTAAGCCCATCTCCAAATGGCATCTCTAAGCCCATTCCCGCATCCAGTGCTTTGATGAGTGCAAATTTCCGGGCACTCTAGTGTCCAATCTCCTTTTACCCTCGAGTCACGAAAGGCAAGCTTGCCAATCTAACTCTTCAGGTCCAAGAAGATTGAACAGGGGCAACTGTTGTACCCCAAAATTTGCCCTCCTATTTCTCATTGATTTCTCCTCACAAAGCTCTTGAAGCTCAAGATCCAGTTAGGGTTTCATCTGCTCAAGACTCCTCCTTGCACTGCTAACCCCAAATTAGGGTTTGTGTTTGCACAAAGATGTTTTGACCTAAAGTGCCCAGGATGACTTTCTTGCTTCATATTGACCTCCTAAGTTTATCCATACCAAGTTTCAAGTCCTGATTCCAAATTCTGCCCAGTCAATTGGACAGTTGACCTAGAAATCAACTATATTGGGGAAAAAGTCAACTGTGGCCAATTGACAGTCAAATCTCATGAAATTTGATCCACATCAACATTATGAACTCATATGAACCATTTGATCAAGTTTGGATCACAATTCCACAAGAAATTTGATCAGATCACTAAAAGGGCAAAATGGTCATTTTTAGGGTTTTGACTGTACAAAGGCAATTTTTGACTGTTTGACCTAGCCAATGGCAAACCCAGCTCACATATGGACTCAAGGACCCCATGGAATTATCTTGACATGCTCAACAAGTTCAAAAGATCCCAAGTACACAAGATTGACAGTTGAATTTCCCAGTCAATTGATCAGTTTTGACTGTATACTGAAAAGTCAAACTTTGACTTTTTGGTCAAAATCAAGAGTCATGATTCATTTTTCATCAAAACATGCCAAATCATGAAACTTGTTCACCAAGAAATCACAAATTGCAAATTAGGGTTAGAAAATGGAATTTTTCATAACTTAGAATTTTTCTAAGTTATGAAAAAACCTAATTTTTTCCTAACTTTGCCCCACCTTTTCACCAAGATCCATTTGGATTCAAACAAAAGTCAAAACATGAAAGTTATAGCTTGTTGCATAATCTAAAACTTTGATTCACAAAGTTTTCTCATTTGAAGCTTATATCTCAAGTTACAATTTTTTGAATAAGGGCACTAAACCATTTTTAACTTAGTAGAATTTTAACCTATTTTGACAAGGTTTTCTACCCCACTTCAAGGCCATTTTTCATACACTTCCACTTGGGATTTCAATTTGCACTTCAAATATGTATTGTAGTACACATTCCAATCTTTCCAAAATGTCCAAGAACTTCTCAAACAACCTCATGGTTAGAGAGAATCGAATTTCACAATATCGCAAAAAACCACTTTGTTCATGACCAAGTTCCATGTCCATAACTTTGCAAATTTGAACTCAGCATGCTTTAGGCTAGATTACAGGTCCTTAAAACAAGTTACACTCCATAATTTAATGCTTGTTCATTGTGCCAAGGTTTTGTTCCATGAGTTCAAGCATTGTACACAAGATTGATCCATTTCTAGATAAAGCAAATTAGCCATTTTGGTAAAAGTTCACTTTATGTCAATTTAGAAATCCAACAAGTACAAGCTAAATCCTTTTGGCACAAGATTATGGACAAATTGCTCTGATCAAGAGAAGATTATGCAGCACATTAGGAGGCCCCCTACATGCCTAGAAAGTCAACTTGTTTTTGTTGCTTAAGAAAGAAGAAAAGTTCCATAACTTGTAACAACTTCCATCTCAGCCTTAAGACAAGAAATCAAATATTGTGGACACATTCCAAACATCCCAACCAAACTTTTGCACGAATCCTTGACCCCTCAAACACTCTCCATCTCAGAAACACCATCAAACTGCTCAAACAGAGCAAACCCTGCAGATTGAGTGCCATCTCTCAATCCCTTCAAGCTTTCTGGCCCAAACTTGTTCCTCTATCTTACTTACAACCTATGCAAGCTATCCAGAAGCTAAGGCACGATCTGTAATTGCTCTAACCACCTCCACCATTTTCACATCTTTGACTTGCAGGTGAAGTTCTACAGCTTGATTCAGAAGCTTTCAAGACAAAGTAAACATTGGAATAGCATCCCTGGACCTCAAGGAAGCTTTTCCAATCATCACCTTGCACTGAAAGTTCCTCATTCTCCAGATAGAAGTTCAACTGAATAGGTAAAATTTTGAACTCGTATCTCTCTTATTATGCATCTTTAGTCTTAAGTTTGTGAAGAAACAAGGTTCTACTCATAGCCCTGAGCATGTACATAGCTTTACATTTCATTTCTTTTGCCTGAGTTGAGAGAATTTAAGCTTTGAAAATGGCAGAAAGTTTAGGTCATGATTTGGGATTGATAAAATTCTCTCTCATTTCTGAGAGTTAGGATGAGTTTTTTATATATTTGGAATCGTGATTCAATGCTTGACATGTTTTGTGTTGAAAGTTTGTGCAAAATCTCAAAGAATCAGGATATTTGAATCTCTGTAACAAGGCGCGCGTTTTTGGCCAAAGGTTGAAGAAGAAGTGGATTGGGCTGGGCCTGTATCATTTTGCTATCCACCATTTTTTCTGTTTCACACCCCTGAGCCCATTAGCTTCATTTTTTAATATTTTTGACTTTTTTCTTTTTTGTTTGACTTGTTTATTTTTTCTCAGCATATTAAAATTTTGAAAATAATTTTCTCATCATTTTTTGATTTTATTTGGTATTTATTTGATTTTCTTTTGATTTATACATATATGTATATATATTATTATTTAGGATAAATAGAAAAATAATGTAAATACATTTTCATTTCATTTTTTATTTTACATTACCCTCTGAAAATATTTCATGTAAAAAATACTATTTTCTAAAAAAATTTTGAATATTATTATTATTTGTATATAATACATATTTAAAATAATATAAGTATACATATATATACATTAATATACTTAGAGTAAAAATACCAAAAATGTACATATTTTATTTTTTAAAATATTTAATACTAAAAAATACCCTTTTTTACAAACATACTACATTTTATTTTATTTTTGTATGTAAATAATAAATATTATATGAATTAAGTAATTAATATACATTTTGATTAAAATTAGGGTTTTTGCCCTAAATATGAAAATACTCAAAAATAATACCTTTTCATTTCCTTGTTTTATATTACATAAACCATACTTTTTTCATACATATAAAAACTTTCTTTTTGCATTTTGCATATTTATTTAATTTCTATTTAATTGTGCAATTTATTTACCTTGTAAATATTCAAAACAAATGATGTAATAGCCTAGATTTAAATTCTTGTCTAAATATCCCCCATTTGTAAATTTGTACCCCCCTCCCTATATTACTATGTTGTAATAGCGTAGGAATTTAAATTTCGCACTTTATACGCTTTCTAATTATGCCATGTTAGAATTAGGGTTTGCATGCGAAAAACGATAAAAAATAGTTTGACCTAATACAAGATAAATGAGCATGAAAATAAACAACACATCTCACACTTACACCCCCTAGGGTATTCCACTTTGTTGCCTTCAAATAAATGGGCCATATTGCATGTTGAACTTCTTTGGGCAAAACAAACAATTTGAATGATCATAGTCCCTCGATAAAACTTTTCAAAACAAACAAAAACAAATGATCAAGTCCCTTAAAGAAAATTGCCCAAAGGCCTTTAACACTATTACAATTATGGTCCAAACGATGATCCGCGCCTGTCCCTCTCACCTCCTAAGACAATATTGTCCACCAAATGCAATGGTGGAACAAATTTGTCAAAAGGGCTTAAAACATGACAAAAATCTTTGAGAAAGCTTTAGGGTAGATAAACTCTTAAGTACTTGTCAATTTGCAAAGAAAACACTTGCCTAATTTCCAAACCCACTTCACAAACACTTTCAAAATCAACTTTTCAAACCCTTGAAACATATTTTTAAAAGATAAAACACCTTTTGTAAAACATTCGAGTAAAGAATTGTTACAAGGTTAGCCTAGCACAAGGCATCTTTTCAAAACATTTTCAAAACCACACACAAAGCTCCATTTCAAACAATTGAAAACTAAGGAAAGTTGATCTAAGCAAGTACCTAAGAGCCCATGGATAACCATGGATAGAAGGGGTGCTAATACCTTCCCCTTCTATAATCTACTCCCCGAACCCAAGAAAAATCTCAAAGGTTTTTGCTGTACTTTTTAAACCTTTCCTTAGGATAAAATAAAAAGTCGGTGGCGACTCTTGCTCAACCGAAACATTTGCGAAAACAAACGCAAAACCATAGTCAGTTCTCCCACCGTATCACAGTTATCATACATAGTTCCGACCCTAATGTCTAATTCAACATGTAACGATTGAAGTGAATTTAAACGTTTCATGAAATCACTTAAAGGAACATGTCATCAAATAATCAAACAAATAAATTAAGTCCTTAATATTTTTATGATTTTTATCAAGTAAATAAAAGAGAATAATATTATAATGTTTTTATGATTTTTTTGAAAATAAAACATTAAAACCCAATTCTAATATTTTTGATATTTTTATAATAAAGAAAATTAAATCTAATTCTATTTTTTGTGATTTTTTTTAAATGAAATAATAAAAAACTTGAAACTTAAAGAAAAAGAAGTAAAGTAAGGAGTTGAACTCATGCCCTCTAAGTTAGAGCATTCTTAACTTGCCACTGAACCAAGCTCACTTTTCTGTTATATTTACAGCTTTGATTGAAACTAAAACAAAAGAGTTGGGTTAAAATGAGAAAACAGAATAATGGTAAGAAAATATCCTAGGGGAGGCTTAAACCCATGACCTGAAGCATTCACACACAAACCCTTACCACCGCGCCAAACTTATTCATTCACTAATTGACTTAATCAAAAACTATAAAAATCAAAGCTTGTGAAATGGGTTGGGATGGGCCCAAACTCGGATCCATCTAAGAGCGAATAGAGAGGGTTTTTTTGAAACCCTAATTGGAGATGATAAGGCGCCTTTGTACATTGGGAAGGGGAAAATTTTCAATTATTTCTTAATCCCTAATTAGGTGTCAATAAAACATGGTTTATCAATTATTTGAAAAGGAAAAAACAAATTGTTCTCTTTCCTCAACCTCATTCTCACTCACGATATCTTTGTATCAACCGATTCTCTCACTCTTCCAGTTTCATCTCTATCTCTCTCTCTCTCTCTCACTCTTTTCCTTTTGCCGACCAACAAACAAATACCCTATCCTCTTCAATCGCATACTTCCTCTATTCTCTCCCAATCTTTTATTTGTTTCTCAATCGCAAAGACAAATAACAACAACAATAACAACAAACCTCATTCCATCCTTCAGTGCATCCACAAAACAAACTACAACAACTTTCTCTTTTGAATACTCACTCTTGCAGTTCTCTCTTTCTCAGTTAAATCCTAGCTATAATATCCCTTACGTTCTCACTATCTCATCACAAATATGATTTCGAAAATCAACAACCAAATTTGGTTCAAATTTCAAATCCTAACTCTCGATAAGTCAATCTAAATGAGAACTGTGCATGATATTTGAGTATTTAGCGTATGCGTGAGTATCAACACAATAAGGAAATCAAGATGGGAATAAGGAATTCGAGAAGAAATACTTACGAGGTCGGAGCTAGTCTGACATCTTCGATGTTAGCGAAGAGTTCAGGTATTTTGAATTGATCCACCCTCTTTTCGTCTGCTCTGTCTTTTTTTCACTAGTTTCTCTGTGCAGATTGTTGGCGTGGAGTATGTTGTTGGTGAGATGTTAAGTTCACTGCATTTTCTGTTTATATCCTTTTACAGGTGAAGCTTGAGTGTGCAGAATCGCTGCTCAGTTGCAAGTGTAGAGAAATAGTAAGGCTAAGGATTTTGTGAGGTTCTGAACTGATAAAGGTTTGGGGAAGGATGAGTAGGTTAGTGAAGGAGTTTTCTGTTTCTGAAAATTGAAGCTCAAAGATGGAGGTTCTGTATGGTTTACTTGGAGATTTGAAGAAGTTTTAAAAAAGTTGCAGTGGTGAACATAACAGGTTATGGAGTGGTTCGAATCCAAAAATGAGATCAGAAAGATGGTCTTGACTGGTTTTCTAGTTATGCAGAACTTGTGGTATCTTTTATTTACTATTATGTGATTTTTGAGTGTGATGTAATGCGTTTTTTCTATGAAATTCTCTCTGTATTTTTGTGTCTACGGGACCCCCCTTTTCTATTGAATGATGTCTTAATTTTATAGAGAAAAAATAATCAAATTTGGGGGGGAAAGTTGGTGCCTTTGAACCAAATTTGTAGGTTGATTTTTTCTTTTCTGATTCAGGCTAGGTTTAAACTATTTGTGTGCAATGCTGACGAATTTTGGACTGGTTTTATGGACTGATATGTACAGGTTATACAGGGCTAAATTTTGGAGTTTTATGGCAGCAGGTGTTGTACCCCAAAATTTGCCCTCCCATTTCATCAATATTTTCTCACCACAAGACCCTTGGAGCTCAAGATCAAGTTAGGGTTTTGCTCTGCTCAAGACTCCTCCTTGCACTGTTGACCCAAATTAGGGTTTGAGTTTGCACAAAGATGTTTTGACCTAAAATTCCCAAGATGACTTTCATGCTTCATGTTGGACTCACAAGTTTATCCATACCAAGTTTCAAGCCCTGATTCCAATCTTTGCCCAGTCAATTGGACAGTTGACCTATAAATCAGCTGTATTGAAAAAAAGTCAACTGTGGTCAATTGACAGTCAAACCTCATGATTTTTGACCCACATCAACATTATGAACTCATATGTACCATTTGATCAAGTTTGGATCACAATTCCACAAGAAATTTGACCAGATCACCAAAAGGGCAAAATGGTCATTTTTAGGGTTTTGACTGCACAAAGGCAATTTTTGACTGTTTGACCTAACCAATGGCAATCCAAGCTCACATATGGACTCAAGGACTCAATGACATGGTCTTGACACATTCAACAAGTTCAAAAGATCCCAAATGCACAAGATTGACAGATGAATTTTCCAGTCAACTGATCAAAATTTGACTGTATACTGAAAAGTCAAACTTTGACTTTTTGGTCAAAATCAAGTGTCAAGATTCATTTTTCATCAAGACATGTCAAATTATGAAACTTGTTCATCAAGAAACCAAGAATTACAAATTAGGGTTTGAAATGAAGAAATTTCATAACTTAGAAATTTTTCCAAGTTATGAAATTTCCTAATTTTTTCCTAACTTTGTCTCATCTTTTCTTCAAGATACATTTGGATTCAAACAAAACTCAAAACATGAAAGTTATAGTCTATTGCAAAATCTACAACTTTGATTCATAAAGTTTCCTCAAAAGAAGCTTGTAGCTCAAGTTATGATTTTTGGAATAGGGGTGCAAAACATTCTTAACTTAGAAATTTTTTGACCTATTTAGGCAGGATTTTTGCCTAACTTCATGGCCACTTTTCACATGCTTCCACTTGGAATTTCAACTTGCATTACAAAGATGGATTGTAGTACACATTCCAAGCTTTCCAAATTGTCCAAGAACTTCTCAAACACCCTTGTGGTTAGGGAGAATCGAATTTGTCAATATGGGCAAAAGTCACTTTGATTCATGGCCAAATGCATGTTCATAACTTAGGCATTTTTGAAATCAGCTTGTGCAAGATAGATTACAGGCCTCTAATCCTTCTTACACTCAATAATTAAATGCCAATCCATTGTGTTCTAGCATTATTTTGCTCATTTGGTCATTACATGGAAGTTTAATCCATATTTGGAAAAAGCATTTTATCCATTCTTGTAAAGCATTGATTTATGTCAAAATACAAATCAAAGAAGTACAAAGCATATCTTTTGGGCACAAGTTTATGGACTAATCCCACTGATCAAGGAGAGATTATGCATCATGCTTGAGGGAACTGCCTTGGCCTACAACCTAACTGGGCAACTTTTGCTTAAGAGAGAAGAAACTTGGCATATTGAAAGAGAACTTACATTCCTGTCAACACAAGCCAAAAACAAACTTCTTGAACACATTCCAAACATCAAACCAGACCTAAAGCACGACCAAACCACCTTCAATACCTTCTCATTCCCAGAAACACCATCCTACTGCAAAAAACAGAGTCCCTTCTTCAACTTGACTTCTATAAACTTTTCCACTCGTGCACTTTGGCCAAAAGAAGTTCAAACATGTTCCATATCACCCACTGAAGCTATCCCAAGCATTGAACACAAACTGTAACATCCCTAACATCAATTGCCATTTTCAGTTTTCAACTTTGTAGGTGAACTTCCATAGCTCGATTCAGCTAGTTTCAAATCAAGCTAGAGGTTGGAGAAACACCCCTGAACTTCAAGCAAGTTGTACAAGTGCTCACATTGCATTGAAAGTACCTCCATTGTTGCACACGATTCAAGCTGAACAGGTAAAAGTTTGAACTTCTATCTCTCTATCCAGGCATAGTTAGGCTTAAGTTTGTGAAGAAAGCATGTTCTAATCATAGCCCTGAAGCCATCCATATAGTTACTTTTCATTTATATTATGTGTGCTGAGAGAATTTAGGGCATGAACATTGATAAAAAATTAGGTCAAAAATTGGGGGAGAAGAAATTCTCTTTCATTTCTGAGAGTTAGATCAAGTTTTTTATATGTATGAATTCGTGACATGATGCTCTATAATGTTTGTGTTGTGAGTTTTTGTTAAAAGTCAAGGAATCAAGAGATTGCAGAGATGGAGGAAGGGCACGCGTTTTTTGTTTGAATCCGTCTAGAGGTTGAAGACAGAGTTGACTTGGGCTGGGCCTGAGTCAACCTGCTTTTTGCACCCCTTTATTTCACATACACCCCCCTGGCCCTTTATGTGATTTATTTGTCATTTTTGATTTTTTCCTTTTGATTTTGATTTTATATTTTTATCCAAGCATGAAAAAACACTAAAAATATTTTTCTCACATTTTTTGCATTTTATTTGGTATTTATTTGTTTCATTTAGTTCTATATGTAAATAAATATACATAATACCTTTTATTTAAAATACTAAAAATAATACAAAATACATTTATTTTCTGATTTTATTTTATTTCATCTTTTGAAAACATTTTCTAAAAAATATACTTTTTTTTTGTAAATAATAAATATTTTTATTTTTGTACATATTTAATATATTTAGTAAATAATATAAATACTTATATATTTATTAGAATATTTAGGATAAAAACATAAAAATAATACTTTTTTTCTTTTATTAATATTTGACCTCAAAAATCACTTTTTTATAATATACTTCTCTTTTATTTACTTTTGTATATAATTAATAAATATTGCATACATTAAATAATAATACTTTTTATTTAACAAATTAGGGTTTTGCCCTAAACCATGAAAATATCCAAAATTAATCCTTTTTATTTTTGTTTATATGAAAAATACTTTTACATACATATAAGAATCATTTTTTTGCATCTTGTATATTTATTGTATTTTATTTAATTATTGTACAATTATAATACTTGTATATTCAATTTGGATTGTAATAGCTTAGATTTAAATTTCTTGCTAAATATCCCCATTTGAACATTTGTACCCCCCATCCCATAATTGTGTTGTAATAATTTAGGATTTTAAATTCCGCATTTTAAAGCTTTCTAAATATGCCATGATAGACTTAGGGTTTTGTATGCAAAAACAAAATAACAATTAGCTTGACCTAATTCAAAGATAACAAAGCATGAAAATGGACAACACTAATCACACTTGCACCCCTAGGGTTACTCCACTTGTTGCCTTCATTAATGGGCCATGTTGCATGTTAGGTGTCTTTGGCAAAACAAAACAATTCAAATGATCATAGTCCCTCGATGACGCTTTCGAAAGTTGCCTAAAAATGATCAAGTCCCTTAAAGGAAAAGTTGCCAAAGACACTTGGCACCATTGCAATCATGGTCTAAACGATGACCCGCGCCTGTCCCGTTAACATCCTAACACAAGATTGTCCACCAAGTACAATGGTGGAACAAAATTGTTAAAAGGGTTAAAACATAGGAAAGACCTTTGAGTAAATTTAGGGGTAGACAACTCTTAGTTACTTGATCAAACTTGCAAAACACGCTTGCCTATTTTTCAAAACCACACATCACAACACACCTTCAAAACAACTTTCAAAAACATTGAAAACTTTTCAAAAGATAAGTACACCTTTGTATACATTCACACATGAATCATTACAAAGGTTGCCACAACAAATGGCCTCTTTTCAAAACATTTTCAAACCCACACACAAAGCACCATTTCAAACAATTGAAAACACAAGGCAAGTGATCTAAGCAAGTAACTAAGAGCCCATGGATAACCATGGATAGAAAGGGTTCTAATACCTTCCCTTTCTATAATCTACTCCCCGAACCCAAGAAAACATCTCAAAGGTTTTTGCTGTACTTTTTAACCTTTCCTTAGGATAAAATAAAAAGTCGGTGGCGACTCTTGCTCAACCGAAACATTTACGAAAACAAACGCAAAACCCAAGTCAGTTCTCCCACCGTATCACAGTAGGGTTTGGACTATTTTGATAGGCTTGCATTAGGTTTGTGGATAGCAACAGGGCAGCAACAACAAAGTGCACAGAGGGCTTTGTTTCTTGGATAGATTTGGAAAAAGTTTAGATGGTTTAGCATTGGTTTTGCAGGTTTGTAAACATATGTGGACTATTTTCACATTGTTTTTGGGCTGTTTTTTTGTGTTGCAGGTTTGATAAGTTTGGATAGGGCATTTGGAGTCATGTTAGCAGCAATGTGCGGGGCTATTTTTGTCTGGTTTTGGGCTGTTTTGTAGATGATGCAGAGCTGTAGGTTTATGGATAGCAACATGACTATTATGCAGGGCAACATTGCAGCAGTTTTGGTCTATTCTGTGATAGCAACTATTTTTTTTGCAAGGATATGACATGTTTACAAGTTAGGAAGTTGGAAAACTAGGAGCATGGATTTTTAAATTATTAGGCTTTTATGATTAGGTGATGTTTAGAAGAAAATTACCAAAAGCTTAGGATATAAGAATATTTTCCTGGAATGTAATCTCGAAAAGTAATATGATACTTGAATACTTCATGAAGTTTCTTGAACAACTTTGAAACATATGCTTAATTTCTCACTCATTTGTACTTGTAACTCGTCTTGATGATAAGAAATGAATGAGTCTTGCATAATAAGTTTGAATATGATTGAATAATTGATATTTGAATAAACTTAGATCTTAGCACATTGACATTCTTGGTTTCAACCTTAAGCTAAAGTGTAGAATGATGAAATTAAACATTGAAAACCTTGATTAGAAAATTGATAACTTGGCATCAACGTTTCTTTTGAAACAACATGTAGCGTGTTTCATAAAACCATTGTGCCATTGAATCATGGAATCAAGAAACTTGGCATTAAAAAGAACCTCTTGATACCTTGTGTTCTTTAAGATGTAAGCAACTTGATTTTGAGCGATGAGAAAAGTTTAAATTCAAATGAGTCCTCTTTGGAATGAACTAAACTTCTTGACCTTCCATGAATACTTTCCTTTTGGTATTATTTTCTTTGAATCCAAATAGTCAAAGTGGAAAATTTGATGACTAATTTAAATTATCTTCAACTCAACAAAACCTTGACTCCAATCCTCGGTCCATATTAACTTGTAATACAAGAAATGAACCTTAACTAATGATCTCCATGCAAAGCCAATGCCTTTGATAAAAACCTTTTGACGCAGATGAAACTTGAAGTAGAGAAAGACGCCTTAATCAAATATTCATTGATGGACTTCAACAAAACCCACACACTAAGACGAGAAATCCTAATCCAATTACATTGGGTGCACAATGATGAAGAAATGACTGGAGATATGGAGAGAAAGAAATTCAAGATGTCCTATAAATGAAACCCTAACTCTCAATTGAAATATGATGAAACTTAAACACCAAAAGTTAAAACCTTGATGCACCTGATCTTTATGAAATCTTTGATGGAAGATGAAATAAGAATTTCATAGTAACCATGGATCCAAAACCCTAGTCTCTTAACAAACAAAAGGGAAATAAACCTTAATTCGGGCTCTGATGAATTTGGATGGAGAATAATATTTATAGCTTGAGGAGAAGGAATCCATGATGACCATACCTCAAATCCATAATTTCACATAATCCAATGATCAAGAACAAGATAAATCTGCCTTTGTCTGATGAAGAAACCTCAAACCAATAGAAATCCTAATTTATGACTGAGCAACCTAGGAGATGGTAACTGAGGAGCAAACCCTAATTTTTAGTCACACATAGGAAATAAACTCCAATCCAAGATCTTGATGAATTTGAATGAGAAACGACCTTGTACGTGGATGGATATGAAACTCATGATAACCATACTTCAAAACCTGATTCCACTGTCCAAAGACCAGATGAATCTGCCTTTATCTGATGAAGAAAACTTAAACCAAAGTGAAGACCTAATTAGAATAACCATTGATTCTTCGAACCACTGCCTTATTGAAATGAGGGAATGATGTGTGAATGACCTAATTAGAATGATGCAAATGAAATACAAATCCTAAGCTAGATAAAAGTGAATAGGTATGACAAATTTGGGTTATGACACAAGGGTCCTGTAAAGATTACTGCCAAACCTAGGGTTTCTCCTCTGATAATCACCACACCCGGACCAATTCCATATTCCTCGGACAAAGCTATCCCTTGGAACTATGGATCCTACGTCTACTACCATAGCGTCAAGCAAGAGAATTTACTATTGAAAATGAGGGTATTGAAGCTACTGATCCCACTGTTGACAATATTGTCGAGACCAGTAAAGTTACTAGAAGTGGAAGGGTTTTCTCTCGAGAAATCTCTCTGAAGATTGTCACCATACTAGTTTGTGTTATCGCTACCGAGTCAATTATTGAGACTCATAGCAAAGAACAAATGATAGAGCTTTCCCAGACAGAGACTCCTAAAGAAGTTACCAATGAATATATCTCAAGGAAAGAGTTGTAATAAGTATTAAAAATAATCTGAAAAAGTGATTACAAGATTGTTGAACAGTTGGGACAAACTCCCTCCAAGATCTCCATGTTATCCCTGATGTTGTATTCAGAATCCCATGCCCAGGCTTTAGTGAATTTATTAAAATATGCGCATGTGCCACAAGAAATTTTTGCTGATCAATTTGAAAATTATGTTTCTAGCCAAACTACTGATAATGGGCTAGGCTTTTCTGATGCTTATTTAACTCCTGAAGGAAAGAACCATAACAAGGCCATGTATGTCTCTATTAAATGCAGGGACACTACCTTAGCTCATGTTTTGATTGATACGGGTTCCTCATTGAATGTTTTACAGAGGGTACTCTAGACACGCTTGACTGTGAAGGGGTTGTGCTAAAACCCAGTGATATTATGGTCAGAGCCTTTGATGGATCAAAAAAGACGGTGCACAAAGAGGTGGATCTTCCGATCAAACTAGGTACTCAGGTCTTCGATTACACCTTATATGTGATGGACATTCGTCTGACCTATTCTTGTTTACTTGGACGCCTCTGGATTCATGGGGCCGGAGCTGTTACCTTTACGTTGCACCAAAACCTGAAATATCCCGTGAAAGGAAAGATTGTTAATGTTTATGGTGAAGAAGACTATATGGTGAGTCACTTGAACTCATTCAAATATGTTAAAATGGACGAAGAATTCACTGAGACTCCCTGCCATACTTTTGAGGTCACCCCTCAGACAACCTATTTCTGAAGACGTTTCTGCTATCCCTAAGGTTACCAGGGTTCCGCCCAGAATGGCTTCTTTGAAGGATGCCAGAGCTGTAGTAGAAAAAGGTTGTTGCACTACTTGGGTTAGCTTCCCGATATTCTGTACAAGTCTAACAAATTTGGTTTGGGTTTCACTGTAGAGGCTTAGAGGGCTGTGTGCTCGTGCTGGAAGACTACCATTCCGCATTAGCAACAATGGAGTCAATATGGTAGAAGATGATGACAGTGACTACGACCTAGACAACTGGATTTTTCCCACCATCAGAACGGGCTCAGCAATTGGAAGACTGAAGACGTTATACCAATCTCCTTTAGTCAGGAGTAAATTCTATTTTATGTTTCTTTTGCTTTCAAAGTTTTGGCTATGTAATTTTTAAAAAATAACTTTAACCCTTGTGCCTTACCCGGGGCACAACGGTCCATTTGTTAGGGTTTTCATTTCATTAACTTATTTTCATTCAATAAATCATTGGACGTTTGCATTCAAATTTTGCGCTCTTTGTCTTTATTTTATTTTATCACTTTCAAAATAGCTATGTGTTCTTACACACACCCACACAACAAAATACATATTCACATCCACTATGGATCCCATTGATAACAATTTTGTTATTGCCACTTATGACTTTGAAAATACGATCTACCAAGATGAGGATGAAGGTGGGGATGATTTTGAAGTACCTGGAGGACTTTCCAGACTATTAATGCAGGAAGAAAGACCCATACAAACGCATGGAGAGCTAGTCGAGGTTGTGAATTTGGGTACTGAAGAGGATAAGAAAGAAGTCAAGATAGGTGCCAACATAGAAGACAATATCAAGAACAAATTAATTCAGATATTGCATGATTATGTTGAGATCATTTCTTGATCATACGAAGACATGCTAGGGCTTGACATTGATATTGTGGTTCACCATTTACCGATGAAGGAAGGTGGTTCGCCAATAAAGCAGAAGGTTCATCGTATGCGTCCTGAAATGTCTGAAAAATCAAAGCTAAGGTTATGAAGCATTTCAATGCAGGTTTCTTAGCCGTTACATTATATCCTCAGTGGGTTACAAATGTGGTTCTGGTACCAAAGAAAGATGGAAAAGTGCGTATGTGTGTAGATTACAGGGATATGAATAGGGCAAGCCCCAAAGATGACTTTTTGCTTTTGCATATTGATGTTATGTTTGATAATACGACCCAGCACAAAGTATTCTCCTTCATGGATGGTTTCTATGGGTATAATCAAATCAAGATGGAACCTGAAGACACAGAGAAGACTACTTCTGTCACATAGTGGGGCACTTTATGTTACAAGGTTATGCCTTTCGGTTTAAAGAACACCGGCGTGACATATCAGCGTGCTATGGTAGATCTGTTCCATGACATGATCCATCACGAGATAGAGGTTTATGTTGACGACATGATATCAAGGTCTCAGACTGAAGAAGAACATCTTGTCCACCTGCACAAGCTGTTTGAGAGACTAAAGATGTACAAACTGAGGTTGAAGCCGAATAAATGCACCTTTGTGGTAAGATCCGGTAAACTCATAGGTTCCTTTGTCAGTGGTAAAGGTATTGAAGTTGATTCTGCCAAGGTTAAAGCTATTCAATAAATTTCAGCTTCCCGTACTGAGAAGAAAGTTAGAGGTTTCTTGGGACTACTGAATTACATTGCCAGATTTATTTCCCATTTGACTGCCACTTGCGAGCCAATCTTCAAGTTACTAAAGAAAGATCAAGTAGTGAGATGGAACGAATATTTCTATATAACTTTTGACAAAATCAAGGAGTACCTTCAGGAACCTCCAATTCGGATGCCACCAGTTGAAGGAATACCTCTGATCATGTACTTAATAGTGCTAGAGAACTCAACAGGGTGTGTACTAGGCCAACATGATGAGTCTGGTCGGAAAGAGCATGCAATATACTACCTTAGCAAAAAGTTTACCGACTGTGAAACAAGATACTCACTGCTCGAGGAAACTTGTTGCACTTTAGCATGGGCTGCTCGTCGACTAAGACAATATATGTTGACTCATACCACTTTGTTGATCTCTAAAATGGATCCAATAAAATACATATTCGAGAAACCCGTTCTCTTCGGAAGAATAGCCAGATGGAAAATGGTCTTGAAAGAATACAACATTCATTACACTACTCAGAAAGCAATAAAAGGAATTCTATTGGCAGATCATTTGGCTCACCAAGCTGTAGATGAATACTAGTCTATGAATTTCGAGTTCCCGGATGAGAACATTATGCTAGTTACAGATTGCGAAGAACCTGGACCGTATGAAGGACCTGAGCCGGGATCCCGATGGACTATGGTTTTTGACAGAGCTTCCAACACACTTGGTAATGGAATTGGTGTTGTGATCATCTCTCCAAAGGGTTTCCATATGCCCTTCATCGCCAGATTATACTTTAACTGTACCAATAACATGGAAGAGTACAAAGCGTGAATCATGGGTATCAAAGCTGCTATTGATATGAGAATCAAGTTCTTAGATGTGTACAGAGATTCAGCCCTGGTGATCAGTCAGATTAAGGGAGAATGGGATATGAAGCACCCAAATCTCATTCCTTATCGGGAGCATATGTTGACATTAATTATGTACTTCGAGGAAATCACTTTTGAACATATTTCACGAGAAGAGAATCAGATGGCAGACGCATTAGCTACCGTGTCATCTATGTTCAAAGTCAAAAGGGACACGAAGTTCCATGAATTACTATTGAAAGGCTAGATGAACCAGCACATTGCTACGAAGTTGACACCGATGAGGTAGAGGAAAAGCCTTGGTTTCATGAAGTGAAGAGGTACCTCGAGGCTCAATAGTATTGTAAAGGAGAATCTATCAATGAAAAGAAATTTCTATGGAGGTTCTACGCCAAGTTCTTTCTGTGCAATGGAATTTTGTACAGGCGCAATCACGATTCAACTCTGCTTCATTGTGTGGACAAGAAGGAAGCTAAGAAAATTATGGAAGACATGCACGAAGGAGTCTTCGGTACTCACTCCAGTGGGCATATGATGGATAAGAAAACTTTGAGAGCGGGTTACTTTTGGCCGACCATGGAAACTGATTGCCATCATCATTCTAGAACCTGTCATAAATGCCAGATTTATGCTGACAAGGTATATGTGCCTCTGGTTCCTCTGAATGTCTTGACTTATCCTTGGTTGTTTTCAATGTGGGGTATTGATATGATTGGAGAGATTATGCCTATGGATTCTAATGGGTATCGCCTCATCCTAGTCGCTATCGATTATTTCACGAAGTGGGTCAAAGCAGCCTCATTTGCCTCTATTACCAAGAATGTTGTGGCCTGATTCATTAAGCATAACCTCATTTGTCGGTGCGGTATCCCCTAAGGAATTATCACAGACAATGGTACCAATATTAACAACACTATGATCACGAAACTCTGCATACAGTTCAAGATTAAGCACGACAATTATTCTCCATATCGACCGAAGATGAATGGCACAGTCGATGCCGCCAACAAGAACATCAAGAAGATCTTGCAGAAGATGATAGTTATGTACAAATATTGGCATGGGATGTTACCATTTGCTCTACATGGCTATCGCACTTCAGTACAGACATCAACTGGGGAAACCCCATTCTCTCTAGTATATGGTATGGAAGTTGTCCTACCTATCACAATTCAGATTCCTTCCCTAAGGATTATGAAGGATGCGGGTTTAGATGAAGACGAATGGATTCATACTAGGATAGACCAGATAAATTTGATTGACGAGAAAAGGCTTGTGGCTGTTTTTCAGGGTCAGATGTATTAGAAGCGTATGATCAAAGCCTTCAACAAGAAAGTCAAACATTGTGTATATCATGCTAGTGACTTGGTAATAAAGTGCATCATCTTACCACAAGGTGATCCCAAGGCAAGTGGACTCCCACATACGAAGGGCCACTTGTGATTAAGAGGATATTTTCTGGCCGTGTTATGATACTGACCATCATGGATGGTGAAGATCTTCTGCATCCTGTGAATGCGGACATAGTCAAATAATACTACGCATGAAAAAGACCCGCTAGGTTCACTGGCCTAGGCAAAATTAAGGGCATCCCAACGAACCAAAAGGTTTCGGGCAAAAATTATAGATGTATATAAAGATTGTACACCTGGAAAATCGAAAACCTGAAAAGGCAGCTTGGGCAAAAAAAGGGTATCCCGATGGACTGAAAACCCGAAAGGGCGGTCCAGGAAAAAGTTAGAGATTAAAGCATACGAATATGTCTCGTTGGATCATCTACCTACAACAAGATTTATTATCAACGCCAAGTTCAAACGGTACATATCAATTCCGTCAATTTCTTTCGACAACAAGGGATGAGATGCTTGAAGACATAGGGGCAATAGCAGAGTTGAAACCCGATAGAATTGTTTCCACATAGTTGTATTTCTTTGTTTTTCTTTGTACTTTCTTCATTTTTTACGGCGATTTCCTCTTACTAGGATCTCTGTCTCTTTGTACAAAACTGCCTTCTATAGGCAAACTTTCAATACAAATATAATTTCAAAATTCAAAATTGCTTTACTTTCTCTATTTTGTTTACAAAAACGTCCATTGACTAAATTGAATGAACATATGCATATAAATATGATTAATGTTAATAAATATGTGCATAAGAATAGGAATAAGCATTTTCTAAAGAATCTAGGAGTTGGGATAGTGTTCAATTCGTCCATAAATCCCCGCAGAGCTTGACAAGGTCATCCTCGACATAGATACATTCCTTAGTGAGTCTAATATGCCTTCATACAAAAATTGAGGTATCTTCCAGCAGTTCACATGATCATCTCCCTTAAGCGTATAAGGAAGTCTAATCATTTCCCTAGTATACTATGGAAACATCCTTTGCACACCTATGAAATTCCAATTCCCATCAGAAATTATTCCCTCAGCATAGTTTATAGGAATTTAATTCCCCAACAGAATTTATTTCCCCAACACTATAAAATCCCCGGTAGAATTCTCTTCACCAGTGGGGTTTATTTCCCCAACAGGGTTTATCTCCCCAATCGGGTTTATTTCCCCAACAAAGTTTATTGCTCTGATTATCGCAGTTCCCCGGTAGAACTCTCTTCTCCAGTAGGGTTTATTTCCCCAACAAAGTTTATTTCTCCGATTATTGCAATTTCCCGATAGGATTCTCTTCTCGGGCCGAATGTCATTCAACTTTATCCTCCCCAGAAGAGTTGACATCCACGCATCAGAGGATTATCCATCTCTTTTGTCCCTCAGTCAGGGTACGAAAGAATCCAATGATGAATGACCAATGTTCCTAGAATTCTTCTATCCCTAAGCCGAAGTCGAATATCCCCAGCGGAATATCCTCAAACAGAAGGCAGTAATCCCCCATGGTGATATTCTAAACAAGATTGAAGATTCCTATTCTTCATCCCCAGCAACAGTCAGGGATTTATTTTCCCCAGCCAAAGATGTTATACGAAGCCACCGGTACCACCAACAACATCTTACATCCATATATCATTCACAAAATATCATAGCATACGCATACGAAACGCAGATAACACTCTCATCCATTTTGAGAGCATCATTACACAATGCATACATCATGACATTGCATAAGACTAACTTTCTCCTTTTCAGGTAAAATTTGCAAATAGAAGAATATCACCAGCGAATTTCAAACAGGTCAAGGATTAATTCTCGAAACAAGACAAGGCAATTATCTATACGACCAGGCGGTATGGATTCCCGAAATAGGATGGTTATACCAACAAAAAGCAGGTAAAAGATTAATTCTCGAAATAGGACAGGGAAACTATATATATGACCAGGAAAAGATTAATTCCCGAAACAGGATGGGGAAACTATCTATATGACCAGGCAAAGATTAATTCCCGAAACAGGACGGGATAACTATCTATATGACCAGGTGGTATAAATTCTCGAAACAGGACGGGTTTACCAAGAAAAGCAAATTGTAGATCAATTCCCGAAGCAGGACAGAGAGACTATCTACATGACCAAGCATTTCCCTCGGAGACTAAATTTGACAAGCATTTCCCTCAAAGACTAAATCTGATGAGCACTTCCCTCAGAGCATCATTATGAAAAGCATTCTTCAAATACAATCAAGCGTAGACTCATTTTGATACTCCTATCAACAGTTACTCTAGATGGAATCTATAAGCCCATCTCCGACAACACTATATCATCTCCCCAAATGGCATCTTTAAGCCCATTCAAGCAATATTATCAACCAAGTATTACTTTGTGCACATGCGAGTGCAAATTTCTAGGCACTTAAGTGTTTAATCTTCTTCTACCTTCAGATCACGAACGACGGACATGCCAATCTAACTCTCCAGGTTTAAGAAGATTGAACAGGGGCAACTGTTGTACCAAAAAAATTGCCCTCCTATTTTATTAAAAACATGCTCCTAGGGTTCTCAATTGCTCAAGGTTGCTCAAGAATTGATCAGACAAATTCTCCTCCTAAGCAATGGACCTACAATTAGGGTTTCACTTTTCTCAAGGAATATTGGGTTTCTAAGGCCTCAAGTGGATTTCATGGTTCCCCATATGTCTCTAAGAATTCTCATGACAAGTTTCAAGCCTTGCATCACAAGTTTGCTCAGTCAATTGCTCAAATTATTGAAAGTCAATTGTATTCAAAAAGTCAAATATGGTCAACATACAGTCAAACCTCAAGATTTTTAAGTCACATTCATCATTTGATCAAGGGTTTATCATGATTCATCAAGAAAACTCAAAATTCACCAAAAGTCAAAAGTTATCAAATTAGGGTTTTCTTTAGGAGAAGTCAACTGAACTTTGACCAAGCATAACTTTCACATGCTTCATCATACTTTCCTAAACCAAGGATCATTTTGAATGAAATTAAATTCTCCACAACTTTTTCTCTCTAAGCTCAAGTCTAAAAAATGCTTCATTTGAGAGATATGTGCCAAAACATTATTGGTCATTTTAAAAGTCAACAAAAATACACTTTTTTTCAAGGAAACTTACATAAAGATAAAGTATTCAAATTCAAAAATGACCAAAATAGAGATTGTAGAGGACATCTTGGGCTTTCCAAAAAGTCCAAGATCATCTTCATATGATAAAAATTGAGAGAGTTATGATTGGTGCAAGTTGGGAAATTTTGAGAAAATGCATGAAACTAAAAGTGACCAAACATGGAATTTTGGTCTAGTAGGCTGATGTTTCAAGGTCCAAATGTGCATAAGACTTCATTGTGAACCTTTGAACTTATCCATGCACCCCTTCGGTTTTTATTCTATTTTTATTTATTTAAAGTCAAAATAAATTAGATAAAGGTCAAGGCTTTCTTACAAAGGTCCAAGCCCAAATATTTTTGACCTAATTCAGCCTATATATACTCTTCATTCAGACAACAATGGAGGTACGAAACCCTTGCATAAGAGACCTTTCCAAAAAACTCCAAAGTATATCAAAACTAGGGCAAGTTGTAAACCCTATTTGCAATAACTTTCAACGCATACCAACCCTTTCAATCGATCTTTGAAGTGGTATAGGGTAAGAATGGATCAAACTTGATGATCCAAAGCACACGAAACTAGAATTTCGTGCATCTTCGGTTGCCCTATATTTGGCAAATTCGTATCTTTGTTTTCTTTGTTTTATAACACATGCTAACTTTACTAATATGTTTCTGAGATATCCATGTGCAAGACAAGACCATTGCATGATCCCTACAATGGCTGAATTGTGAATTCCATGCTTGGTCCGTTTCATTTTAGCTTTGTCATGTCTTCTAATACAACTGGTTTTAGCCTAAACTAAAGGTTCCATTGAAATCACAAGACCTGAATTAGGGGGGTAGGGTCCCTGGGAATCACTAACATTCCTTGTTTTTGTAGGTCAAAGAAACATAGTCGCCGGAGAAGATGATCGGAGCTAGGGCTCAGAAACTTCTCCAGTCTAATGATTTCTGTTTGTTATTTGTTTATTTGTTTTCACATTGTTACCAGATGAAACAACCACCCCATTAGAAAGAAATCATACGTTAAGGAATTTGTGTACCAAGGCATGGGTTTGATCCCTGCATTTTGACGTTTTTATGTTTTCCCCCCACATTTCACAAGTTTTAACATGTAGCGCATTTGATCCCATTCTCCTAACACAGGCGTGCGCCTAGAACAGTGGCAAGGCAAACATTAGAAAAGACTAAGGGCGTGGTTTTAACATCTACCTATGGCATTTTTACTTGATTTTATTTCTAACTTGTTTCTCTCCTTAATCGCTTTCCTTAAACCCTAATTCTTTTGGCAAAATCTTTTTTTCACTTAACCATAAAAACAACAAAACCCTTTTTTAAAAACACTAATATAATTAGGTTTTAAGGTTTTATTAACATCTTTAATTTCATTAATTAACCTTTTTTTAATTAAAATCAACTAGGTTTTTTAGGTTTAATTAATTAATTATCATCAAATATTCTTTTCATAAAAATATCAAAAACACTTATTTTTCCTTCAATTCTATTTTCATTTTACATTTTTAGATCGACTGTATAGGTTTCGTGATTGTAATCTCTATTTGTCGTTTTCTTTTTTCATTATTATGTAACTTCTCCTGGATGTAATAGCTTAGGATTTCTTTTTCGCATTGTCTATTATGTATCTGCCCCAAAGCGTTGTAATAGTCTAGAGTTTACATTTCTACTTTTATCTCCTGCTATTATTTTATGCTTACTGCTTATTAACTAGGGTTTGTATGGAAAGATAAAAACCAAATGTTAGAAAACCTAAAATCAAAGATAAAGTAACTGAAAACAACACACTTTCACACTTGCACCTCTAGGGTAGCCTCTTTTGTTGCCTTTAGAATAAAACAGTCATGTCCCTCGAAAGTGGGGAAACTTTAGCAAAGTCCCTCGAATTCAAAGATCATAGTCCCTCGATGAACCTTCAATGTTGCCTCTCGATAAATGATCTAGTCCCTTACGAAATATCTAAAGCGTCCTTACAAGTTGCCTTTGATGACTGTACGACGTACTTACGCATGTCCCTTCACATCCAACGAGAGATCTTCCTACTAACTAATGGTATGGATAACACTATTTAAAGGAGGATGAAAAATACAAGAACGACCTTGAGTGGGTAGAACTTTTAATCGCTTGCTCACAAACCTTTCAAAAAATAAAAAGCATTTCATACAAAAACTTTCAAAGATATTTTAAAAAAAAATACTTTATACGCATTCTTGAGGAGCGATACAAGAATCATTACAAAGTCGACCTTATATTGGCAAAATTTCAAAATATTTTCAAACACACAAAAAAGAAAATTTCAAAAGTGAGCTAAGCGATTAAGAGCCCGTAGATTACTACGGATGAAAAGGGTGCTAACACCTTCCCTTTTCATAACCTACCCCCCAAACTCAAAATTTATCAAGGTCTTTCCGATTCTTTCCCCCCTTTCCTTATTGGGTAAAAGAAAAGTCGGCGGCGACTCTTGCTATCCGTAACATTTGCGATAAAACGCAAAATAAGTCAGTTCTCCCACTGTATTACACCTATAGTTTTTCACAATCAAACTTCTCATAATTCAATTGAGTCTCTTCCATTAAAAATAAAAAACTCCCCCACTTGAAGTGCGTATATCCATTTTCCAATCACTTCTCTTGAATTTGAACTTCTTCCCCTTCAAATCCTCTATCAGATCCATCGATTATGGCAGCATGCAAAGCTACTAGCTTTATCGTGCAACAACAAGTTGTTCTAGACGTCGCTGTTGAGTTTGTCAAAAATACTCCACCTCCTCCTCAAAGGAAGGAAGATCATGTCTTGGTAGCATCTTCATTCATTCCTTCATAACAAGATTATGTCCAACCGAGGGTAGGAAATGGATCCTTTCAACCTCTTTTATTCCTTGGATGCGCTCCATAATTCTACTAGGGGAAACTTCGCTCAGAGCCATACCACTAATTGTGATATTAAGGAAAGAGATGCTTCATGGTTCTCAACTATTGTAGGCTAATATTGGCATGCAAGCAGTCAATGACTTGCTGAATAGCTTCTATAACATGGTGCAACAATAAAATTCTCAGGCCTTGGTAGAAAGATTATACATGATTAAAGAGATCGTGGAATGAGACAATTTGAAGAATAATATCATACAGAAAGTGGCATCACAAAAGAATAAAACGACCATTCTTATGCCAATGTTAATCTAGGTGGCAACACATCATGAAAATTCCCAAAAGTCATCGAGCAGTCGATGATATCACATGCATAGACTCTTTCCCTCGATCCAAAATGGGAAGAGGAAGTTATACCCCACGATAAGTTCTTCGTCCTTGGGGGACATAAATATATCATGAAGATGATTCAGTCCTAGAGCAAAAAAAAAAAAAAAAGAACCACATCTTTGTTTTCATCTCGAAAGTAGGATTCTGAGATCACTAGAGAAGTTTCTAAAGCTCCAGAGTCACGATGAGATCGGGGATCCAGACAAACAATTAATCATGTAGATGAATGCCTGGATTACTATAACGTCTATGAATTTGTAAAGTGAAAACTCTTCAAACAAACGTTGATCGGGTTAGTGATGGCTTTATTCAAATTAATTTCAGACATGAGTATAGATTTCTAGACAAACCTCTGCGAGGCCTTTATAGCCTACAATAGAAAACTCACGAATATGGATGTGGCCAGTGGGATCACTAAATACAAAAAGGAAACACTCCGTGGGTATATTGACTGTTTTACCAAGGTCGACGTCAGAAGTGCAAATGAAAGTTTGAAGTGTTGGATTTTTGAAAAGGGCTTAAGATAGGAGTTATATTTTGAGAGAAGCTAGGACGAAAATAAACATATAATCTAAAAGACTTACTACGTAGGAACAAACCTACATCAACTAAGTGGAGAATATTCGATAGTCGTGCAAACAACTAACTTTTCATCTCACGTGTCACTGTCAACAAAATATTCTCCGATGGGTTACATCAGTTTTATTAGCTATGGCCCCAATAATCCTAATAGTATTGTGATTCCTAATGGCTCTAACTTCCAGTTGACGAGCCTTAGAGTTATTATCTCGCTGATCAAAGGCCAACTCTTCCCACTGATAAGTATCTAATGTTTTAGTTATTGCTTTGATAGTGTTTTCAATATAGGTATTGTCTTTCTCCTCCCCGTCGTTTCGCCTCTCACACACCATATCCATAATTGCTTTGCCATCCAACCACACCATGACTTAATTTCATCACATAATACAACTCAACTTCACCCCTTGAGGATTATCATTGCTTCAGCCGCCGGCAGATGGGGGATACCTTTTCTTTTCAAGGTTACCTCCGCTAAGACCTTCTTTGATCCAAAGTAGAATATCACTCTCATGTTCAACTCCCCAGCTATGGCCATATTCACATCAGTATATAAGTCGGTCTCATCATCTTTATCCTTTTTATTTTTATTCTTATTCATCTTTTTCTCAATCTACTTATGATCTTTTATCTTCTTCTTGTCTTGGATATGATGCATGTCGGGGAGTTGCTCGATTGTGTTTTGTAGATGTATGGTGTATCTGTGTGACTGCCTGGTTAATCGATGAATAGGTTAAGATAGTTGATTTCTGGTCGTTAGGACGTTAGGTTATTCCGAGCGATTGACAATAAAAGTTGATAATTGTTGAAGTGTTTGTTTTAGGGAGGTTCGGAGTGACTGTCTTGTATGTTGATGAATCTGTTGATAATAATATAGTTGCTCGTTGCTGCGTTATTCCGAGCGGTTGGCCGGATGTTAGGAATTATAGTGGTGTGGGCGTTAAGACGTTGTGTTGTGTATGTAATGTTGGCCAAACTAGTGGTTCAGGAGGATGCTGATGGTGTTAAGTACCAAGCGATATATTAGGCTGTGAGGCGTGTCGGAGAGGGTATGTGCTGCATTGTCGAGCAGTATTAGATTGCAGGACATGTCGAGGAGCATAAGTTGGTTGTTACCCTGTTTTCCCTGTGTGTGTCAAGGAGTGTGATTTAGTTGCCATGTTGTCCTAGTTGCTGTGCATGTCAAAGGGGCATGTAGTTCCCTATCCCTTTTGCCCGTACATGCTATGTTTTGATCGTTACCAATAATGTGTGGAATTATTATTAAGTTGTTTGATGATGTTACTGACTTAATCGTTGATTAATGTTGATTTATGTTAAGCTGTTTTGATGTTATGATTAATGTTGTGGAATCTTGTTGATAATGCGAAGTTGCAACAAATTTAGATGATGATGAATTACCTCTATTTATTGGTAATAATGGTGATGTGGGCTTAAGCCTTTGCGATGAATGATTATTGTTGTAAGTATGTGATAGTGCATTCATATACATTTGCATACTCTGATGGCCTAGATTGGAAAACTGCAAAGGAGGCTTATGCCTTGTTGATGCCTCTATTAATTGGAAAATTATTTAAGATAGGAATTCCGCTCCAATGGTACCACATGCATTCGCATAGTATTGAGTCGCATTCCAAGTAGTATGATTGAGTTGTTGTGTTGATGAATTAATTGTTTTATTTTGTTGATATCCTGTTGTGATGGTTGTTGTGAAGTGGTAATTTTTGTATGAACTGATTCTAATATAACATTTATCATACGTTCTATTATAATGTTCGATATCTCACCCCTTATGTTTGAATGTTACCCTGATGTTGGTAACGTGCAGGTAATCTAGAGTGAAGGTGGTTTACCTTCAGTAGTTCGAGTCTGTGTCATTGCTCTGATACGTAACACTCGGGAGATGAACGCTTGATGTTTAATAGTTGATTATTTCAATTTTTGAACTTTAAGATGATTGTGGTTAAGTACTTGTCATTCAAAAGTTTCTTAATGTTGGATAAAGATGTTATTATGATTCCGCTGCGTAGTTGTTCAAGTTGTTGACTTAAAAGATTAATTTATTTTGTTGTTGGTTCATCCAAATTTTTTAAGTGTTATGTATCCATGTTGAATACAATGGTTTTTAAGTTGAACTTGTGGCATCCTGATTCAGTTGCACATGTTTTATAACTCTGATGTACATTTATAATTATCGCATAGAATTGGGGTGTTACATAGTTGGTATCAGAGCAAAGTTGGTCCACCCGACCAAGTTGTCGAGTCGTAGTTTTGTTTAACAATCGAGTATTGTTACCTCGAGTTCTAACTGTTGTTTATGATGTAGTGATAAGTTGAGATGGCTGGAAGGAATGATGTTGCACTTGCTGCTGCTGCTGCTTTAGAAGCAATGGCGCAAGCGATGAAGAATCAGCCGAATGCTGACCGGAATGCTGGATCTCGTGGTCTGGCGACTTTCTAGAGGAGGAATGTGTCTACGTTCAAGTGAAAGTATGATCCTGACGGAGCGTTGGATTGGTTGAAAGAGATTGAGAGAATATTCCGTGTGGTGGACTGCACTCCAGCGTAGAAGGTTCGGTATGATACTCATGCTAGCAGTCGAGGCTGATGACTGGTGGCTCAAGACTTGTCAGAGGTTGGAAGCTGCAGGTGAAAATGTCACTTGGGATGTGTTTCGTAGGGAATTTCTGAGGAAGTATTTTCCTGAACACGTTTGTGGCAAGAAGGAGATTGTTTTCCTTGAGCTGAAGTAAGGGAATATGTCAGTTGTTGAGTATGCTGCAAAGTTTGCTGAGTTGGCTAAGTTTTATCCGTACTACAGTGAGGCAAATGCTGAGTTTTCGAAGTTTATCAAGTTTGGGAATGGGTTACGCCCAGAAATCAAGAAGGCAGTTGGATACCAGAAGATTCGTGTCTTCCCTGATTTGGTTGATAGTTACAGAATTTATGAAGAGGATAATAATTCTCATTATAAGATTATCAGTGAGAAAAGGGGTAAGCACCAACATAATTGTGGTAAGCCTTATGATTCCCCAGCTAGTAGGTAAACAAAAAGCTGCTCAGGGTCAGAAGACTATGGGGGGAGATGCTCTTGCTGGTGTGGTTTGTTTCAAATGTGGAAAACCTGGGCATAAGAGTAATGTATGTACTGCTGAGGTGAAGAGGTGTTTCCATTGTGGTAAGAATGAACATGTTGTATCTGAGTTCAAGCATAAGGAGGTAATTTGTTTCAATTGTGGCAAAGAGGGACACATTGGTAGTCAGTGTTAGAAACCGAAGAAGGCGCAAGCCAGTGGTAAAGTGTTCGCTTTTGTTGAGGATCAGACGGCTACTGAGGACATACTCATCAGAGGTACATGTTTCATTAATAATACTCCTTTAATTACTATTATTGATATCGGTGGTACTCATTGCTTTATTGTTGTTGATTGTGTTGAAAGATTGGGTCTTATGTTGTCTTCTTTGAATGGTGAGATGGTCATCGATACTCCAGCCAAGGGGTCGGTGACTACTTCTTTTGTGTGTTTAAGGTGTCCTTTATCGATTTTCGGCAGAGACTTTGATGTTGATTTGGTTTGTTTGCCTTTAAGAGGGTTGGATATAATTCTTGGTATGAATTGGTTAAAGCATAACTATGTTCATATTAACTGTTATAACAAGTCTGTGAGGTTTTCTACTCCGGAAGAAGAGGAAGATAGTCTGTTGTCTACTAGACAGTTGCGGAAGCTGATGCAAGAAGAAGCTCAGGTGTTTTCGTTGATGGAGTCGCTATCTGTCGAGACTCAAGCTATAATTGAGGAATTACAAGTGGTGCGTGAATTTCCTAAAGTTTTCCCTGATGAAATTCCTGATATACCGCCATAGAGGAAAGTTGAATTTTCTATTGATCTTGTACCTGGTACCAGACCTATGTCTATGGCACCATACATGATGTCTGCATATGAATTATCAGAATTAAAGAAGCAATTGGAAGAGTTACTTAAGAAGAAGTTTGTAAGACCAAGTGTATCGCCGTGGGGAGCTCCAGTGTTGTAAGTAAAGAAGAAAGATGGAAGTATGAGGCTTTGTGTTGATTATAGACAATTGAATAAAGTGACGATTAAGAACAAGTATCCGCTTCCAAGAATAGATGACTTAATGGATCAATTGGTGGATGCTCGTGTGTTTAGTAAGATTGATTTGAGGTCGGGTTACCATTAGATTAAGGTGAAGGATGAAGATATCCAGAAGATGGCTTTCAGGACGTGTTATGGACATTATGAGTATTCAGTGATGCCTTTCGGTGTTACTAATGCGCTGGGAGTATTCATGGAGTATATGAATCGTATATTTCATACTTATTTGGATCGATTTGTGGTGGTTTTCATTGATGACATTTTGACTTACTCTAAGTTAGAAGAAGAGCATGCAAAACACTTAAGAGTAGTATTGCAAGTTTTGAAAGAGAAGAAGTTGTATGCAAAGCTGTCTAAGTGTGAATTCTGGTTAAAGGAGGTTAGTTTTCTTGGTCATGTGATCTCAGGTAGTGGCATTGTTGTAGATCCATTGAAGGTTGATGATGTGTTGCAATGGGAACCTCTGAAGTCGACTACTGAGATTAGAAGCTTTTTGGGATTAGCTGGTTACTATAGAAGGTTTATCGAAGGTTTTTCCAAGTTGATACTTCGGTTGACTAAGTTGACTTGTAAAGGTAGAGCTTTTATGTGGGATGTTTTGTGCGAAGAGAGTTTTACAGGGTTGAAGAAGAGATTGACGTCGGCTCTGATTTTGACGTTGCTTAATCCAGGAGAACCTTCCGTGGTATATTGTGATGCTTCTAAGATGGGTTTAGGAGGTGTGCTTATACAGAATGATAAGGTAGTTGCTTATGCGTCAAGGCAGTTGAGGACTCATGAGAAGAACTATCCTACGCATGATTTAGAGCTTGCTGCAGTTGTTTTTATGTTAAAATTTTGGAGGCATTATCTTTATGGTTCTAGATTTAATGTGTTTAGTGACCATAAGAGCTTAAGGTATTTATTTGATCAGAAGGAACTGATTATGAGACAACGAATATGGCTGGAGTTGTTAAAGGATTATGATTTCGGTTTGAATTATCATCCAGGAAAAGCGAATGTGGTAGCTGATGCGTTGAGTTGAAAGACTCTGCATATTTCGGCAATGATGGTTAAAGAGTTGGAATTAATTGAACAGTTCAGAGATATGAGCTTAGTTTGCGAAGTGACACCGCATAGTGTTATGTTGGATATGTTGAAGATTAATAATGAATTTCTAGATAGTATCAGAGAAGCTCAAAAGTTGGATGTGAAACTGGTAGATTCGATGGTTGGGATCGATCAGTCTGAGAATGGTGATTTTAAGTTTGGTGCGCAAGGTGTGTTGAAATTTCGTAATCGGATTTGTATTCCTGATGATGCAGAGATGAAGAAATTGATTCTTGAAGAGAGCCATAGAAGCAAGTTGAGTATTCATCCAGGTGCTACAAAGATGTATCAGGATTTGAAGAATTTATTTTGATGGCCTGGAATAAAGAGTGATGTGGATCGGTTTGTGTATGCATGTTTGACTTGTCAGAAGCCGAAAGTTGAACATCAGAAGCCTGCAGGGTTAATGCAACTGTTAGAAGTTCCTGAATGGAAATGAGATAGCATTTCGATGGACTTTGTGACGGGGTTACCTAATACTTTAAGAGGAAATGATTCGATTTGGGAGATTTTTGATAGGCTTACGAAGTCGGCTAACATCAGTTTTCCAGTGTCGAAGTTGGCTGAGATTTACACTAGTGTAATTGTGAAGCTGCATGGTGTTCCTTTGTCTATTGTTTCGGATAGAGATCCGAAGTTTATTTCTGATTTTTGGAAGAGCTTGCAAGAAGCGTTAGGTTCTAAGTTGAGGTTGAGTTTGGTGTATATCCTCAGACGGATGGTCAGACAGAAAGGACTATTCAATCGTTGGAAGATTTGTTGAGAGCATAATCGTTGGAAGATTTGTTGAGAGCATGTGTTCTTGAGCAGGGAGGTTCGTGGGATACTTATCTTCTGTTGATAGAGTTCACTTATAATAACAGTTACCATTCTAGTATTGGGATGACACCTTTTGAGGCGTTGTATGGTCGGAGATGTAGAACTCCTTTATGTTGGCATGAATTTGGAGAAAGTGTAGTACTCGGACCCGAACTTGCACGTGAGACTACGAAGAAGGCGAAGTTGATTCGAGAAAAGATGAAAGCTTCCCAAATTAGACAGAAGAGTTATCATGACAAGCGAACGAAGGACTTAGAATTCCAAGAAGGTGACCACGTGTTTTTGAGAGCGACACTTGTAATTGGTGTTGGGCGAGCGTTGAAGTCTAAGAAGCTTACTTCTCGTTTTATTGGTCCGTATAAGATTTTTGAAAGAGTTGGAAATTTTGCTTATAGAGTGGCTTTACCGCCTAATCTATCGAATTTGCATGATGTGTTTCATATGTCACAACTCCGGAAGTATATTTCAGATCCATCTCATGTGATTCATATGAATGATGTGCAAGTACAAGATAGTCTTACTGTTGAGACGATGCATGTACGAATCGTGGATCGTGAAATGAAGATTCTGAGAGGCAAAGAGATTGCTTTGGTGAAAGTAGTCTGGTTAGGAGCTGCTGGAGAAAGCATGACTTAGGAGTTGGAAAGCAAGATGAGGGACTCCTATCATGAGTTGTTTGATTAAGTTAAATTTTCGATGACGAAAATATTTTAAGTGGGGGAGAGTTGTAACGTCCGTAATTTAATTAAATTATTATTTTTGGATTATTTGTGAAGTTGCAAGATGTTGAGAATTATTGGTATAAGTTGTTAGATTATTATTAATTAATTAATTAATTAGTTGATTAATAATAATTATATTGTTGAAATTAAGGGAATATATATATATATATATATATATATATATATATATATATATATATATATATATATATATATATATATATATATATATATATATATATATATATATATATATATATATATATATATATATATATATATATATATATATATATATATATATATATAATGTTGGACTTGAGCTATTGGTTGCAAGTAGTAAAGTGGGGTGTAGGTTAGGCCCATTAAGAACTGATATATAAGGAGACGCTAACACAATGATTTATTTTAGTTGGAGAATAAGAATTTTGTATGCTGATCGGTAGAGCTCTGCGGACGAGGAGCAAGCTGCCCGGTGTCGAGCAAGAGCAAATCAAGGATTACGGCCGAAGCTTTGGTTGAGCGACCTTCAATCCAGGTAAGGGTGGGGTTCTGATCTTATAATGGGACTTATGATGCATATTATGTGGGAATTGGCCGTTTGTAAACATGATGTGCGTTGATGTTTCTGAATTGCTGTCGAAGTTTCCCATTTTATTCATGTTGTGGTCGTTGGGAAGAATATTGTATGATTGGTTAATGGAGATGTTATAGGGAGTTGCCCGATTGTGTGTTGTAGATGTATGGTGTATCTGTGTGACTGCTCGGTTAATCGATGGATATGTTAGGATAGTTGGTTTCTGGTCGTTAGGACGTTAGGTTATTCCGAGCGATTGGCAGGAAAAGTTGATAATTATTGAAGTGGTCATTTTAGGGAGGTTCGGAGTGACTGTCTTGTATGTTGATGAATCTGTCGATAGTAATATAGTTGCTCATTTCTGCGTTATTCTGAGCGGTTGGACGAATGTTAGGAATTATAGTGGTGTGGTCGTTAAGACGTTGTGTTGTGTATGTGATGTTGGCCAAACTAGTGGTTGAGGAGGATGCTGATGGTGTTAAGTACCAAGCGACATATTAGGCTGTGAGGCATGTCGGGGAGGGTGTGTGCTGCATTATTGAGCAGTATTAGGTTGTAGGACATGTCTAGGAACATAAGTTTCTCGTTACCCTGTTTTTCCTGTGCGTGTCGAAGAGTGTGATTTAGTTGCCATGTTGTCCTAGTTGTTGTGCATGTCGAGGGGCACGTAGTTCCCTATCCCTTTTGCCCGTACATGCTGTGTTTTAGTCGTTACTAGTGATGTGCGAAATTATTATTAAGTTGTTGTTTGATGATGTTACTGACTGAATCGTTGATTAATGTTGATTTATGTTGAGTTGTTGTGATGTTATGATTACTGTTGTGGAATCTTGTTGATAATGCGAAGTTGCAGGAAATTTAGATGATGAATTACCTCTATTTATTAGTAATAATTGTGATGTGGGCTTAAGCCTTTGCGATGAATGATGATTGCTGTGAGTATGTGATTTTACATTCATATACATTTGCATACTCTATGATGGCCTGGATTGGCAAACCGCGAATGAGGCTTATGCCTTGTTGATGCCTCTATTAATTGGAAAGTTTTTTAAGATGGAAATTTTGCTCCAATGGTACCACATGCATTCGTATAGTATTGAGTCGCATTCCAAGTAGTATGATTGAACTGTTGTGTTGATGAATTAATTGTTGTATTTTGTTGATATCTTGTTGTGATGGTTGTTGTGAAATGGTGATTTTTGTATGAACTAATTCTAATATAAAATTTATCATACATTCTATTATAATGTTCGATATCTCACCCCTTCTGTTTGAATGTTACCCTGGTGTTGGTAACGTGCAGGTAATCCAGAGTGAAGGCGGTTTACCTTCAGTAGTTCGAGTCGGTGTCATTGCTCTGATACGTAACACTCGAGGGATGAACGCTTGATGTTTAGTTGTTGATTATTTCAATTGTTTAACTTTATGATGATTGTGATTAAGTACTGTCATTCAGAAGTTGCTTAATGTTGGATAAAGATGTTATTATGATTCCGCTGCGTAGTTGTTCAAGTTGTTGATTTAAAAGATTAATTTATTTTGCTGTTGGTTCATCCAAAGTTTTAAAATGTTATGTATCCATGTTGAATGCAATGGTTTTTAAGTTGAATTTATCGCATCCTGATTCAGTTGCATATGTTTTATAACTCTGATTTACATTTATAATTGTCGGGTAGAATTGGGGTGTTACAGTTAATGCCATGTTAGCAAGTTCCTCGTCTGAGTCGCGGTTAGAGGAGTCTGAATCATCCCATGTTTCCTTTAGCCCTTTCTTCTTGCTTTTGAGATCTTTCTTCCTTGTTATGCCCTTTGGATGCTTAAGACATTCATGCTTGTAGTGTCCTGATTTATTACATTCATAATAAATGACTTTGTTATCATTAGTCTTCCTTTGATCAAATGAGGATTCGAAGCGACCTCCAGTCCTTCTTAAACTTTTAAACCTGTTGCCTTTATTTCTCTTCCAGAGACGGTTAACCCTCCTGGTTAGTAGAGACAACTCATCTTATTCATCATCATAATCTTCTTTTGAATCCTCAATCTCTTCTGCTTGAAGAGCTTTGGACTTCTCATGTTTTCTATCAGCTTTGAGAGCAATAGACTTTATCTTCTTTTGTGGTTCATCTTGTTCTAGCTCAATCTCATGACTTCTTAGAGAACTTATCAGTTCCTCTAGAGAAGTTTTGTTTAGATCCTTTGCAAGCATGAGTGCAGTTACCATAGGCCTCCATTTGGATGGAAATCTTCTTATAATCTTCTTCATGTGATCTACCTAGACATGGCAACGGGGCGGGGACGGTTTTTGTATTCCCCAAACCCGAATTCAAGATAAATCTCCGTTACCCGCCCCAATCCCTGTCGGGGATGAATAATTGAATCCCAAACCTACCCCAAATGGGTTCGGGGATCCTCGCCCCTCCCCCAAACCCAAAATATGTCTTAAACCCAAAAGCTTCCCCAAACCCAAAATTCACCCCGAACCTAAAACCTGCTCCAATCTTAACATATATTAACTTATATTACAAATATAAAATACAATCTCGAAGAATTTTAAACATATATTTCGAATAATAAAATATTAACAAGAGTATTAATTTATCAACCATACAATTAATATTTCAAATTAACAAACCAAATAATCCAAAATATAAAAACTAAAAATATTGAACATCATTGTCTATGGGAATTGCTAACGAAAATAGATAAGTGGTCAACAACAATATTGTTAAATCATATATAATAATAATAATAATAATAATAATAATAATAATAATAATAATAATAATAATCATAATAATAATAATAATAATAATAATAATAATAATAATAATAATAATAATAATAATAATAAACGAGGCAGGTTTGGGGTGGGTACTACACTCTCCATTACCCGCCCCGTCCCCATATCTTGAAATTGGGGAAAACCCAAACCCGAACCCAGTCAAAGAGGGTTTTCCCTGTCAAATTTGGGGTGGGTTCGGGTGGGTACCCACGGGTATGGGTTATATTGCCATGTCTAGATATACCGTTGAATATCCTTTGTTCAGAACTTTCAGTCCCGCAACTAAGGTTTGAAATCTTGAAAACATGACTTCAATGCTTTCATCATCTTCCGTTTTTAAAGCTTCATATTTCTGAATCAAGGCCAGCGCCTTAGTTTCCTTGACTTGATCATTTTCGTCATCAGTCATAGCTCTCTTAGCTATTTCTTTTCCAGTAGTATCTGTGGGAGGTACGTAGCTATCGACTACCATATCCCAAAGATCAATATCATGACCTAGAAGGAAACTTTCTAGTCTATCTTTCTAGTATTCAAACTTTTCTCCATCAAAGATGAGAGGTTTAATGTTATAACTTTTATCGTTTGAATCAGATGCATCAACAGCTAGAGTTGGTTCAACCATTGTGTTTCTTCAATGAAAAACTCGTCTGAATATTTATCTGACATGGTTAAGTGTTTGATAACTATCAATACCAGAATCGGAGCTCTGATGCCAATTGAAGATGTGAGAAACACAAGAAAGGGGGGTTTGAATTGGGTTTCACCAAATAAAATCTTTTCGTTGGTGAAAAACTAAGTACTCTTAGAACATAAAAGTGTAAGTGAACACAATGACTTTTATCCTGGTTCGCTGTTAACTAAGCTACTCCAGTCCACCCTCACAAGGATGATTTCGCCTTCAACAAGGACTTAATCCACTATAACCAAACCGATTACAGAACAACCCACAACAAGTCTGATCAATCTTATTGGCACCCCTAATAAGTCCGTTGATCCTTACTATAAATCCACTCAAGCCGCATCAAGAGTCTTCTTGAGCTAAGACTTTCACTCAGTCTCTCAAGGTAACATTCAACAACAGTTGAGTACTTTCAGTGCATTATAAATTTTCTTCTTGTATGCAGATTACACGGACTTTTCAGTACAATGAAGAACACCTAAGTGTTCTACTGTAAGATATGAGCAACAACCCCTTGCTTATTTAAAAAACTATACACATATGATTTATCTACAGAGTTTGCACAACACTTTGGTTTAGTTTTAATGAGCTTGATTTGAACCTATAGATTTGTCGTTGTAATATACTTTGTTACTTTTCTTCAGCTTCCAAGTCTTCCTTTTATAGCTTGTAAAAGAGATATGTTGAAAGGGTAGAAAGGTAAAACGGAAATCTAGATGTTTTCTCTCAATGATTATAATGAGATTAGTCACTGTCAAGTACAAAGAATTGTAATTGCGCCACTCTAGAAGAGTAGAGGTCACAATCACTTTATGTACCTTTCATACACTATCACACATTAACCATTTTGAATTTTTCTTCTTGATCTACAGAGACTTCATATATTTGAATGTTGAGCGTTGAAGCTTGTTGTAGAAGAATCTTTCTTAAGCCTTAGAACCTAAGTCTTGGATTCTTCAGAACTTGTCACAAAGAACCTTGTCTTCAGAGTCTTCAGCACTTGGTTGTAAGAACTTCCTTTTCTTCGAATCATTAGAACTTGTTTAGAAGAACCTTGTTCTTCATAATCTTCAGAACTTGTAACACACAAAAGTAAAGCTTTAGAAGTACTCCAAACCTAAACCACAAAGCCACAATCATAACTTCTTGTACAAAGGTTCCTAAGACACATTGCATAAGATCAGTTCAGAACCTTGACTTTACCGAGACATGTAACCACGTGTTTTCTTCTAGAGTGTATGTTCAGAACTTGATGATGTCATACGCCTTGTACCAGAGTCAGAACATTATAGCAACATCTACACACTAGATGAAACCATTAGTGTATATAATTGTTCTCTAAGATAACATGTGAAGTTATCATAAAAATATCAAGGCCAGTTGTAGGAAACACTTCTTGTTCTTACACTTCTCTCCTAATCCCTTCCCAATGCAACTTCTACATAGGCACCTCATAGATATGAGAAATTGCCATCTCACTTCCTAAATCACCTCAGTGATATCTAACAGTCTCAATCTCAGTGACTGTATCGAGAATAACTCAACAAGAAGATCATACTTCCATTACAATACTTAGCCAAGACTCTTGACTAAGAACAATACTTGGATTTTCTTAAAATATTCATACAAGAACAATACTCAATTCATCGCCTAAAGACTTCTGAGTGAGAACATAATATCGAACGCAAGTATAAAAAGATACAAGGGTGACTTACACCACACAATATACAAGAGACTCTCAAAACCTAAGAATACTTTTTCTTCCCCTAATTTTACACTTGTTGAAAGAAAATAATTTACATTAGGTTAGGTCTTCTCTTTAAGCACACCTTTGCAGTCCATGGGCTTCAAATTCTGCATCAAGAAGTTTCTTGATCCATAAGCTGAGTGATGCACCAATTGTGCAGCAAAATCTCCTTAAATCTTGGAACAATAATACAAAGTTTCCTAAATTGTCTCAAGGCCCTATTTAGTAACTAATGTACAACTGGAGATATAAAACTTGTTCCAGGTTAAATCTTCTTGACCTGTGAAATTTACTGATATATATCCAAACGAAATATCATAGAATCAAATTAAATTTGTCAAGATTTAAAACAGCAACACCTGCTGTAACAGAAAAAGATGTCATGACATCTGGATTTGACATCTGGTTGAAAAACTCATAACATCAAACTGTTATGATAGTTGATAAAAATGATGTAACATCTTGATCAACATCAGTAGAACCATGTTTTAGCAAAATTATGCAAAACCTAAAACCATGGAACTAACATTCTCCCCTTTTGGAAATTTTTGGCTAAAGAAACCAAAGACCAAATATAATTGGAGAGAGGAATAAAACAACAAGGAATAAGACCACAGAGGAATAAGACCATAAACCAAATTGCACAAAACATGTATCAAAAGATACAACAGTTACACAAACACAAGCTACATGCTAAACATGTAAACTTTGTACACGAGGAAGAAGATAAATGTTACTCCCCCTGAAACATATAACCAACTCTTGACACGAAGAGATAAATATCCCCCTTAAGAACACAACACATTAGAAGCACATAAAGCAGAAGCAACAAATATAACTCAGAGCACAAGACACAACAATGCTCATAATTTAGACCATAAGACACAATATACCAGGTAGGATGTTGTAACATCCTATAGGACATCCTACAACAACTACAACAGAAGTAGCAGAAACAGAACATACTCAAGACACACATGACAAACAGTCATGCTCCCCATAAAATGTTGCACAAACAACACTTAGCTAGACTTAATGACACCTTTTCTCCCCCTTTTTAGGAAAAAATTGACAAAAATAAATTGAAAAGAAATTGACAAAAATAGAATCAAAACAAACAAGAATTGATTCAAGACACACAAAAAAACTCAAAAGAAACTGAGTCAATAACAAACAGACTATATGCTTGATACAATATCAATTACACCAAACTGACTCCAAAGAAAGGAAGAAAGAAAAATGGACTCACCCAAAGAGACACAAGCTAAGGGTAAAAAGAAAAACAAGACTCGAAACAAGACTGAATCAAAAAGAAACAAAAACACACCTTTTTTTTATAATAAAAATAGATAGAAGACACTAGCTATTCAACATAATATCCCGAGTCAATGAAATTGACCCAATCTTCATCAGCATTTGAGTCTGAATCATGTATATACACATGGTTCTTCTTGAGGGACTTCACCTTGATTATAGGTGTTTTCCATGTTCTTGATGTTCCAATAAATGTTACAACATTTGTTACAATGTTGAACACTACTTTATTTGAACCAGAACTCATTTCCTTCTTGTTTTCCAGCAGAATAGCTTTCTTTGCATCAGTAATGTTGAAACACATCTTGTGAGAATGTTGAGGTTGTAAGGTCTTTAAATACAAGTAGAGTTACTTAGGTTGTAATGAAACCTTACTTGTAACGACAAATCAGTTAATGAAAGTGTTTTTGGAAGAAGATAAGATCACCCTTAGATATAGTGGACCACTCACTAGAGGAGAGAGAGAGAGAGACGTTCTTGTTCAGCTTTCTCTCTTTCCATGTTTTGACTGCTTGAAAAATGTTACAATATTGGAATGAAATTTACGATGCCATAGAAAATGATTCTTCTGAGATTTCATACTCCACTAGGTGAAAGAATGTAGTTGGCATACTGTCTAATCAGTTATTGCAATAATTCTTCAGTAGTGCAATTCCAAAAATATCCCTCGTATTATCAATGCAACTTACACCTAAAGTTATGATGAAAATACTTCCAAATCTTCTTAATCATACCAAGTTTAGGAGTGTCAATATAAGCCTATAGCAATATCCCTGACACAATGATGACAAAATCAATGACTTTGTTCTGTAAGCATAATAAAATCCTTGTACCTTGATTGTAGTAGAATGTGATACTACAATGGCATGACATCCGGTTAGACATTGCACTCTTTAAGTAATCAACCCAATTGAAAATACATCTTCCTTCAGCAATGTACCTAATCTTAGAGATATACCATGATTCAATTAATTTTAATCCAGATGACCAGAATATCCTACAATAATACAATCTTCTTCAGACTTGGTCCAAAATATTTTACTCCAAGATTCTTCAACATCACATATTTTATCTATGAAATGACTAATGATTACATACTAAAATGAACTCCAAATAATAAACTCCTTCTTAAACACTTTGTTTCCTTGGGAGCCTTCTTATTGAGTGTCTCCTAGCCTTTTAGAATATTTCACATTTTCTATAGTATCAAACTACTGTGATGATGTTCTAACATCTGATTGAACATCAATACCTTTCTCAATAAACACATCATTGATTTTGTTTCTGAAGTTAATCATCACTAAAAGTACTTCTCCCAATATGGTAACTCAGAAACATACATTGTTCTCATTTAAGAAGTAGATAAGAGCCTTTGAAGACTTCACTGATAATATATTTACTTTGTTATAGGACACAAAATAAAAATCATATATATCTTTCAATCCACTAGGACACTCACCTTGCATTGAACAAAAAAAACATAAAACAGGTTCTAGAGCTCTTGTAATTGTATAATGTTGCACCTTCTGGTGTGACATCTTGACTTCTTCTTTCTTGACCACCAAGTAAAAGGAAAAACAATTAAATACTCGTGAAATCCACAAATAGTTATTGTTCTTAAATCCTGAGAGGAACTTCAGACACCTCATTAGTGACAATAAATTCTTCCTTGATGACATATACCTTCAGACCTTAATCACACAACTGACTTATGTTTATCACAATAGTCATCAATCCTTTAATAAGAAGAAAACCAATTATCAAAACTTGGAGAATCCATATTAAATTCTTTAGTTATCCAATGCCATTAATCATCCCTTTTTTGTATCATCAACATAATAAACATTGATGGAATGAGACTTTACAAACCACCAGGAAACACTTTTACTGCAATTAAGTGTCTGCAACAGTTAGTGTCAAAATACCAATAATCTTAGTTAGAGATCTAAGAAAGGTATGAGAGGTAAGACAATTAGCAGCTTCCCTGATTATTAACCACTGCTTGGTTAAACAATACTGACTTTAACCTTTGAAAAAGTAACCAAAACTGTTAAGATCAACTTCTCACAGAAGAGATATCTTCAGTGCAAGTATATGCCTTTAGCATGAGTATTCTGATGTCTAACACAATGTTGAGACATTAATATTGACATCCTTGACTCAGCTTGCCTTTTAATAACAACAACCTTTTGTCACTTGAGTTTTCTCTTTGCCAGTTATAGCTTGAAAACTCTATCCCTTCTAGCCTTCAAATTATCTTTCCACTTGAGGAACCTTCTTCAGCAGAACTCAACTATCCTTACAAACTTGATCTTTGATATCAAGTTTTAGGATTAATAGAGTCACCTCACCTTGAAAGTAATGGATGGTTGATAATCCTTCATTCTCTTAAGACATAAGATCAGAAATACATCACCTCTTATTCCTTCATAGTTGATAAAACTTTCTATTCTAGATTCATAGATCTTTGAATAAAACATCCAGCATATCATAAGATAATTCTTCAAAACATAAATCTTTATAAGAAGTCCATCTTGCAATCAAACTAAGAATAGAAAACCCATACAGTTGGTCTTGAGATAGGTAGGGCATTCTGCTCCACAAAGATGCAAGGTCATCATACTCATAAGAATTTTTTGATACAGATTGATCTATACACCAGTTCCAACCGTCTTTATTTTAGCATTACAAACATGTTGAAGTCAGTACAAATATTTTGGATATTTGGTCTAGACATTCTGTTCAAACTCTTCAACATCTGATTGGATTGATTTCCAAGTAACACAATAATAAGAAACCCTTCATCAAAAAATTGAAAACAAGCTTCGACGGAGTTGGAAACAAAATCCATGCTCTTGTTCTTCTTCAACAGCTGTAACTTCCATGTCAAATCTCTTGAATAGAGACTTGAGTATCTTCTTGTTGATCAGCCTTTCTTCTGATCTCTTCTCTCCCAAAACACTAAGATGTGCCTTTATGAGTGGACTTGAGAGATTCTCAAGTATCTTTGGCCATAAGTGATAATGAGTCTGAAAAAGAAACTTATCAATTCCATAGATTATGGTGTTGACAACTTCAAGGTTACATAGAGAGAACTCATGCTCTACTCTTCAACCTCTTCAGAACCAAGATTCTCCTATCCGGATAATTCTTATAGATTTGATGTCCATTGATATCTAGAATACAATCATTCCAGTCTTCCATAAAGAACATTAGTACCAGAAAAACTACTCCATGAAGCTCACCCAATAGACCAGGGTTCCTGCTCTGATACCAATTTAAATTTCTCTGATACATACAACATAGGTTAATACGGATGTCCCAACATCAGAACAATGTCACTGTAGATGTTACAACATCTGTTGACAGGCTAAATTTTTTTATCAAGTTATAACATATACAAAAACTTAAACTACAAAATGAGAAATAACAGATAGAGTTGTTAACCCAGTTTAGTGCAATATCACCTACATCTGGGGGCTACCAAGCCAGGAAGGAAGTCAACTATTAGTAGTATTAGTTCAAAGCCTAAACAGTCCCAGTTTACAAATTCTCTCCTAATCCCTACCCAGTGCAACTTCTACCTAGGCACCTCCTAGATATGAGAAATCGCCATCTCACTTCCTAAACCACCTCAGTGATATCTAACAGTCCCAACCTCAGTGACTATATCGAGAATAATTCAACAAGAAGATCACACTCCCATCATAATAAAAGCTTAATCGAAGAACAATACTCAACTCATTGCCTAAAGGCTTCTGAGTGAGAACATAATATTAACCACAAGCATCAAAAGATACAAGAGTGACTTACACCACATAATACACAAGAGACTCTCAAAACCTAAGACTACTTTTTCTTCCCCTAATTTTACAATCGTTGAAAGAAAATTGTTTACATTAGGTTAGGTCTTCTCTTTAAATACACCTTTGTTGTCCATGGGCTTTAAAATCTGCATCCAGAAGTTTCTTGAACCATAAGCTGAGTGATGCACGAATTGTGCAGCAAAATCTCCTTAAATCTTGGAACAAATAATACAAAGTTTCCTAAATTGTCTCAAGGCCCAATTTAGTAACTAATGTAGAGCTGGAGATATAAAACATGTTCCGGATTAAATCTTCTTGACCTGCAAAATTTACTGAGATATATCAAAAAAATCATAGAATTACATCAAATCTCTCAAGATTTAAATCAGCAACACCTGTTGTAATAGACCAAGATGTCATGACATTTGCCTTCGACATCTAGTTGAAAAATTCATAACATCAAATTGTTATGACAGTTGATAAAAATGCTATAACATCTTGACCAACATCAGTAGAACCATGTTTTAGCAAAATAATGCCAAACCTAAAACCATAGAATTAACACCCCTCTTTGCCAAGGTGGGAGCATATTAAGTTAAAATCCCCACACACGGTCCAATTTTCAAGATTGTGAGCATTATTAAGACTATTGATGAGAGAACAAGTGAAGTTCTTTTTATCATGGTTAGAGAAACTATTACAAGATAAATAGATGGTATCATTATGTAAAGAATCACACGTGAAGTATCAGTTAATACAATTCATATTAGAATCAATTATAGACAAGATTACATCATTGTTCCAAAGTAGGATCAGACCCCCAGCCTTTCCTCCAACAACAGTGGAGCAATCAACAATATGGTAATTAGGAATAATAGGGTAAAAGTTAAAGAAAGTATTATTAAAATTAGATCTAGTCAACCTAGCTTCAGAAAGGAACATAATGGAAGGTCTATGCTTCTTCAAAGTCACCTTGAGAGTTTTAATCTTTTGAGGGTGTACCAACCCTCGCACATTCCAGCTTAGGATTTTCATTGGTCTAGGCCAGCCTCTAGGAAGAGGCCTACCTCTAAGTTAGTTGTGATGTTGGTACTTCCTTTAATGCATATTATTTTGCAGGTCTAATGAGTGTGTTCTTGATTATCTATTTCTAACAGGGTTTAAATAGGCTGTTGGGCATCCCCAATTATCAATTGATCAACAGAGTTGTTGGGCTTTTGCTTTTCAGTTATATTAAGATGCCCAAGTTTCTTTAGCATAGCTTCCTGGATGGGGCTATAATCTCCATAACTAGAGGAGTTTATAGGGTTGTGGTTATAGCTTCTCTCATTGTTGTCCTCACGGTCCAAACAGATTCATACCTTTGTCTTCAGGTAGTATCTTTGTTTCATAGGGGAAGAATTCTTCATTATGGCCAATTGTACCACAATTAAAGAAAAACATTGGTAGTCTTTAATACCTAAAATCCACCCAAGCTATTCCTTCTTTTATATTTCCAATATGCATGCCCAGTTTGAGAGGATTGGTGCTATCAAACAGGATCTTTGTCTTTATCAAGGAGACATGTTAAGGGTATATGAACAAGTCAGATTCTAGAACTTGACCAAGCTTAACACCTATTTTTCTCTCATCTGTTTAGTCCTAATATTTGAGGAATTTCCAATATTTGGATCCATATAGGGACAATATTGAAATCATGTGTATTATGATTTTGATCCATACTCCAAGGCTTAACTGATAGCCATGAATTTCTAAAGATCCAAGAGTTTTCCCTTAGGATTCTTTTGACATCAGATATGTTCTCCATCAAAAACCTATATATCCCTCCTTCTATCTCCACAATTTGGAGTTCCGTAGGGTCACACCAAATTCATGATAGGCCCGCAAATAGAGAAGGTTTGGTATGATTATTTAATATAATTGAGTTTATATTATCATTATTTATTTTATAATTAAATAACTCATTTCAAATTTACATGTATATATCTAATTAAAATCTATATTATAATAAATAAATTTACTTGTGAAGCGAAGACACACGAGTATTTTGCTAGTTACTTAAAAATATATGAACATAATTAATTAAGTGATAAGAATAACATATATCAAAACTGTAACAACTGGCAGATAAATTTTCTACATACCCCTTCACTACTTAAAGAAAATTTTCTTCCTTCTTCACTCACAACTATGTCTTTCTTTTCCTTTTTTCACGGTGTCGTATCCCGCGAGAGACCTTAGGTATCTCATGTGAAAACCTCTCTTTTTGTTGGTTTTTCATCAGATTTGTAGAGGTCATTTTGTCGGGGGTAAAAACCCTCGCTATATATTTTTACTATTCAACCAAAAAGTATTGTTCCTCAATATTTTACGGGGGTTATTATTTTTCTAGGGTCAATAACCCCCACTAAATGCTTTGAAAAAAAATAAAAAACGATCGTAATAGCATAATCGCTCACGTGAGAGCCCTATTAAGGTCCCTCACAGTAGCCCGAGCCTTTTTTCACATTACTATTACATTTGTTTATGTTTTGCGACTAACTTTTCACTATTCTTTCTCACTGTTACCTTGTTATTATTCTTGTTGTGTGTTATACTAGGAGAATTTTTGCTTGTCACCCCAAAATAAACTTGCAATTATTCATAATATTCAAAATACCTTGTTAAAATTTAACCTAAAAAAAGCGAAAGAAAATTTTGGTTGTGCAATCAAAAAATTCAGTATAAATTGAAAAATCTGGTAGTGTATCTACATCTGAGGCCTATGACCCGAATAGTCTAAAAACGCTTCTCCCTTCTTAGGTGTTGCACCCCAAAATTCTCCCTCTTCAATTTAACCCTAATTGGCTTATACTTCATCATCATATGCATACATACATGTCATAGAGTCTATGCTCATGGAATCAATGATTTTTCTCTGTGAAAAGAACTACGAAAGATGATTGTTCCGTTAAGCAGCATTGTGAAGCAAAATTTGGGGGTTTTTGGATTTTAAATTCACGCCACACATGTTTCAAGCTATCCAAACATATATTAGTCAATTCATTATCATATAGCTCTCATCTGTTCCGAAATGCTCATAAAAAGTCAAGTGTTTTAATCGATTTGAGACAGTGAAAACATAAATTCAGTATCTTGCGGTGTAAGCTCATAAATTCATAACTTGAGATCAGAAAATGATTCGAGGATAGTTCTACAGTCATTAGAATCGTCTTGAGGTCTTCTCCAATTCATCTGTTCAGATCAAAGGCTAATTTTGTGAGGAAGATTTTCAAAAGCACCAAATACCTGAAATCACATTATATAGTGAAATTTGTTGGTTCACTCGTTTTCGGTTGCTTAAAAATTCGTAACTTTTGACCGGAAAATAATCTTTGAGTGGTTCTTGGAGAATTTGGACCGTCTTGTTATCTTCTTTAATTTCGTGTTCGGCTCGGAAGTTGATTCATCGAGGATGATCTCCGAATGTGCGAATATTTTGAAGATATATAGTGAAAATACAATGAAAATAGTGTGTTGAACTACTGTTTATCAGATGTTCAAAATTCATAACTTTTTCCCAGTTTGACATTTTTGGATGGTTCTTTCGGCATAAAATTCATCTTGATTTTATCTTCAATTCGTATGTTCGAGTCAGAAGGTAATTCATTGAAGACCTCTGAAAGTGCGAATTACCAGAGAAAATTGCACCTCAAAAATGGTTTTCTACCAGACTGTTTCTCAATTTTGAAAATTGGTAAATTTCTCAATTTCTACCGGTTCAGGTTGATTTTTAAAGCGTGAGATCACAAATTTTGTTAGCTATAACTTTGTTTCGTGTCCCGAGTTCAGATTGTGCTTCGAAGGCTTCGGTTTATGGATTGCTTCCTAAAATGTGCATGACAATAAGCTGGAATTTTCAATGCCGCAAAATAAGTCAACTGTTTCTCGCCATTCAAAAAATCATAACTCTCTCGATTTTTATCATATTAGAACAATTTTTTCGGAAAACATCAAAAATTTCATCGTCGACGATTTTGTTTCAGGTTGTGCGTCAGAATTATGCATAAAAAGTCATGAGCTTGTGGTTTGTTCGCGAACAGTACGGAAAATAAGCTAGAAAAATCTGCACAATGAATTTTAACATTGAGTTCTCGCCGTTCAGAGCATTATAACTTACTCAATTTTTATCGTAACGGGACAATTCTTTCGGAACCACGTCATAAATTTTGTCGCTAATGATTTTGTTTCAGGTTTCGCGTCAGGATTATGCATCGAATGTCATGAGTTTATGATTCGATCTCGACCGGTACATGAAATAAGCCAAAAAATCAGCATTACACTTTCCAAACAAGACTTGGAGCCACTCATATATATTTTCAAATTTCAAATTCAACAAAACTTTTGACTCATTATTTCAAATCTCACACAAAAACTCTTTATTCTCTCTCAAATCCTCTCAAGAACACAAAGGGAAAATTCTAGAACAAAGTTGAAGAACTTCATGTTCCTCTCCTCACTCTCAACCGCGCTCTTCCTCATCTCTCCCTCAACCACCACACTGTCGCCTTCTCCCTTGTAGGACCGCCCATCCGCTCCACCTCTGGCCAAGTCTCCTTCCGATGAGTTACTCCCTCCGTCTGCGCGACCTCCGCGCTTGCTTTCTTTGTCTTCGCGCGATTCTCTGGCGTACGGATCTCCTCTGTTCTTGCTCCAATCTTGATTCTTCTCGTCATTTCGGTAATCTCTTGATTTAAGTGTGTTGTATCCCAAAAATTTCCCTCCCATTTTTCTTCAATACATTCTCTTAGGGTTCTCAAATGCTCAAGGTTGCTCAAGAATTGATCAAACAAATTCTCCTCCTAGGCAATGGATCCATAACTAGGGTTTTGTATTTATCAAGGAAGATTGAGTTTCCTAGGTCTCAAATGGTTTTCATGACTCCTTATATGTCTTCAACAATGCTCATGACAAGTGTCATGCCTTGCATCACAAGTTTGCTCAGTCAATTACTCAAATGATGGAAAATCAACTATATTGGGTAAAAAGTCAACTATGGTCAACATACAGTCAAACTTCAATATTTTTGGTCAACATCAACATTTTGAAGTCATATCAAACATTTGATTAAGGGTTGATCATAATTCCTCAAGGAAAGCCCTCAAATCATCAAAAGTCAAAAGTTGTCAAATTAGGGTTTCCTTAAGAGAAGTCAACTGAACTTTGACCAAGCATAACTTTCTCATGCTTCATCAGCTTTTCCACAACCAAAGCTAATTTTGAAGGTAATTCAATTCTATACAACTTTTTCTCTCTAATATCAAGGCCAAAAAGTGCATCATTTGAGATTTTTAAGCCAATACATTCCAGGTCATTTCAAAAGTCAACAAAAAGGCACTTTTTGTCAAGGAAACTTACATCAAGATAAAATCTTCAAAAGAAAAAGTGGTCAAAATGGAGGTGGTAGAGGACATTCTGATATTTTCAAAAAGTCCATGATCATCTTCAAAAGATGAAAATTGAGAGATTTATGGCCATTTCAAGTTGGGAAATTTTGAGCAAATGCATGAAGTTCAAATTGAGCAAGCTTGATATTTTGGACCATTAGGCCATGGTTTAAGAGTCCAGATGTGTATTATACTCTCTCTATACATCTCAGATCTTTCTCTTACACCTCATGACCTATTTTAATTTTAATTATTTTTTTATTTATTCATTAAATAATGAAAAATAAATAAGATAAAATTATATCTTCTTCTACAAGGTCCAAGCCCACATGACTTTGACCTAGTTTCCGCTATATAATCTCAGCACTTCTCAAGAAATCCTAAAATCTTGAAACCTTTGTTACAGACCCTATCACTGCAAACAACCATTCTACTCACTCTTAAAAATCATCTAGAGTAAGAATGGGTCATGTTTGATGGTTCAAAGCTCATGAAATACGCATGCATTCATCATCAGTTTCATGAACTTTTCAAAAATTCGTATCTTTGTTTTTGTTTTGTTTTAAGCCATATTAATGTTACTAAAATGTGTCTGAGTTGTATCTGAACAGGTTTGGACCATCGTAAGGGTCTCATGCATGCTAAAACATAGAATACCATGTTTTCTCCGATCGGTATTGCCTACACTATAGCTCTTAAACCATCCAATTTTAGACCAAGATGATTATCCCATCAAACTCGCAGCCCTTGATTTAGGAGGGTAGGATGTCTTTGGGTTTCTAATTCCTTGTGTTTTGTAGGTTTTGAAAAAAGGAGCTACCGAAGAAGACAACCGGAGTTAGGGCTCCGGCGCCTCTTCGCTAAATAAATTTGTTTATATATTATATATTAATTGATTTCAATTATATAAACGGATGTATAGCCACCCCAGTGGCAGAAACGCACGCGCTAAGTCACTTCTCTCCCAGGTCACGGGTTCGATCCCCGGTTTTGCTAAATTTATCATATTTTCATTATTTTTGCAGGGTTATCATATAATGCGTTGAACCTAATATCTTTGCACCAACCAGTATTTGGCCTGGTGGTATGCTATGCGTGGAGAATGCTTAAGGGCGTGGGTTCAACACTCATCCCTACTCTTTTGGATATTTTCTATGTTTATCACTCTTTTTTTACTTTAATCTTTTACAAAACCTTTTCTTTCAAAAATATTTTTTAATAAACCCTAACATAAAACCTTTTTTCAATAAAATCAAATAATTTTATGTTAATTTAATTTTAGGTTTTCATAAATTTAAATAATTTAATTTTAGGGTTTTTTTAGTTTAATCAATTTAATTTTAGGTTTTATTTAGTCAACCCTTGTTTGATTTTTTAGGTTTTCTCAATTAATTTAAAATCAACCTAGAATTTAGGAATTTGCTTAATTAATTAATTATTTTTTTAATCAATAAAAATTAATTATACTTTAGGTTGATTATCAAAACTTTTTCATCATACGATTTTCTCCTTTTACCGCTCTGCGTGCTTTATTATTTCCGCATTAAATTTTTTCTCAATTATGTATCTACTATAGTATGTAATAGTTAATTAGGGTTTACATTTTGCCCCGATTTTATAGTTTGTACCCCCTTTCCTAAAGCCCTGTAATAGTTTAGGTTTACTTTTCCGCACCTTTACTTTTCTGCACTTTTACTTCATAGCTTGTATATAATTGTTAGATGTATGCTAATAGGATTGTATGGCAAGATCTAAAAGAAATCATAGCTAACCCTAAATGCGAGATAATGTAATCAAATTGAGTCACTTTTCACACACTCACCTCTAGGGTAACCTCACTTGTTGCCTTTGGATAAACATGGTCATATCCCTCGAACGTAGGGATAGCCTTAGCAAAGATCCTCAGTTAAAATCATCATAAAGATAATAGTACCGCGATGTCCCTCGAGTTGCCTACGAGAAATGATGTTGTCCCTCGATGTTGCCTATGAATATATGATGGCAGTCCCTTCGAATAGCTAAGGTATCCCTATATGTTTCCTTCTATGACCATGACGACGACCCTACACCTGTCCCTTCACATCCAACGATAGGGCTTCCTACTAACTAATGGTAGGATAACACTATCTAAAGGAGGAGGAAAATAACACGAAATATATTTGATTAGGTAGATCGCTCGTAATCGCTTGTTCACAAAAACAAAATAAACTTTTTTTCACAAACACTATTTCTGAAATATTTTCAAAAAAAACAAACACTTTGTATGCATTCTTAACTGATATAAGAATCATTACAAAGTGGTCATACTTAGGTAATTTTTTCAAAATATTTTCAAGCACATTCACAAAGAATTTCGAAACTAGTGAGCTAGCGATTAAGATCCTGTAGATAACTACGGATGAAAAGGATGCTAACACCTTCCCTTTTCATAACCTACCCCCCGAACTCAAAATATATCAAGGTATTTCTTGTTCTTTTCACCATTTCCTTATTAGATAAAAGAAAAAACGATGGCGACTCTTGCTATCCATAACATTTGGCATAAAATGCAAAACAAGTCAGTTCTCCCACCGTATTACAGAACTGACGACTCTACTGGGGAAATAAAAGTGGGGTTACCTTTAAAGTTAGATCACTTTTAATGCTTTACTTGTTTGATTTGATTGCTTTATAATTTGGGATTTTCTCAGGTTTATTTCTTGTAAATATCCTATACCCGGATCTGGGGAACATTTTAGGTAAGTAGCAATAGATCATGGAAACTATATGGCATATACCGATATAATTGAAGTGATGGCTATGTTAGTGCGATACATTGGTTTCTACTGGTGTCCCTGGAGTCAGTCGGGGAGAATACTAGGCTGCCACATGGTGTCATAAGCACTAACTAACCATAGAACCTTAATGACCCAACTTAGCCATTAGAAGGTAGTGAGATAGCCGACTTTGGTGCAATCAGAAGTTGGTTGATACTCAACACTACACTCATTGAGATTCAACTCTCAAGTTTTGTTTGGTTGCAAGTCAATTGTCGTGCTAGTTGAAACTTGTGGGAAAAATTAGTGATATTGAGATCCTTAGAATTCGGTTACTTCTTTAGGACAGGTTGAGCCAACTAAACTTCAAGAGGATACTTACCTATAAACCCCAAAGAAAGACTTAAACCTAAGGCATTTGCGTGCTTTACTTGTGTTTGATTATCTATTTAAACATAGCATCATAACATCATAACATCATCATATCATGACTAACAATTTCAAGAATCTAGGGGATTTATCTTTGTCCTGTGTTGCAGGGTCATGGCTTCCGGTCGTAGGAATACCATCTGGATCAACTTCATAAGGATACCTTCCAAGCTTGAGGAATTAGTCTCAAAGGGTCATATACTCAGTTTGGTTACTACTGGATTCCAGGAAGACATGATGAGCGTTCTTTTCTAGTTCTTTGTTCCGAAGCATCACTATTTTACCTTCCCGGATTATCAGATGGTGCCCACAATGGAAGAATTCTATAAGTTACTCGAAGTGCCTATTCTTGATCAGATACCCTTCACCAGTCTAGATCAAGTTTTGAAACCTGAAGACGCTGTAGTAGCCTTACATCTGAAACGATCGGACGTTGTATCTAATTGGGAAACAAGGAAAGGAGACAAGGGTTTCTCTCCTAAGTTTCTAATAGAGAAGGCTCAGTGGTTTCTAGATGCCATGAATTTTCATGCTTTTGAGGATATATTGGCTTTATTGATTTATGGGTTGGTACTATTCCCTAATCCAGACCAATTCATAGATATGAATGCCATCAAAATATTTCTCATTCATAATCCGGTACCTATTTTGCTCGGAGATGTCCTAAATTCCCTCCACACTCGTACTATGAAGAAGCGATGAACTCTTATGTGTTGCATACCTCTAATGTACATTTGGTTTATTTCACACCTGCCTCGATCAGTGATAAAGAACGAACAAGGTTTGAGGTGGTCTCAAAGGTTGATGTCACTCACTCATGCAGATATCCATTGGTGTTTTTTATCTCAGGCAGATGTCACTATTATTTATCATTGTGGGGAGTTCCATAATGTTCCACTCCTTGGTATAAGAGGGGGCATCACTTACAACCCTTTTCTAGCTCTACGTCAGTTTGATTATGCTCGAAGGGACGATCCTCATGATATACTCATCCAGGGTATTATGTTCGACTATGAGAACAATCCTCAAAACTACCATCAAATGTTTATACGTGCTTTGGGCATGGTCAATAAGATTGATAGTAAGAATGTGGGACACAAGAATTCTATTCCTCTAGAGCCTTACCTCATATGGATGCGGTCTCGTGCTCAGAATATTAAAATGCCATATCCTGCTATCTTACCAGTGATCGTAGACCCTATTATTGAAGGGGATATTTTTCATACCGTTCTTCATCCCGATATGCCTACTGACTTCGAAGAACTGCAGAAGTCCTAGATTCAGCTCAGGGAAGAAAGAGATACCTTCGGGACTCAGTTCTATGCTAGTGAGAAGAAAGTATTGGAGATGACAAAACGACTCCACGAAGAACAAAACTTTAACGCATATGTCAATACAAAGAGGAAGCGTCGATGGGAAACTTGAATCCATATTTTGCTATTTTGTAACTCTTTTTATTAAAAGCAATTGTAATTTGAGCTTGTTACTAAAATTTCTTTTTGTTTCCTTTTGTTTAAAAAAATTTAAATCTCGAAAAGGTCCTTGAAAATATTGCACTTGCATTTACACATCATGCATATCATCACATAACAGGTACTTTATGGATAGGTTTTCTCATCTTCTTGCTGTTTATTTCAGATAAAAGATGGCACTCGAACAAACTGTGAAAGAACTTCAAGCTCAGAACGCTCAATTTCAGCAGATGTTTTTGGACTTAGCTAAGGGTCAAGACGAGTTGAAGACCCTTATCACAAAGGGGAATAATAAGAAGACTAAAAATCCAGCCGTATTTCTTAATATGGGTAGAAGATTCAAGGGTCCAATCAGAAGGGCTTTAGATTTTGAGGTTCCCCTGAATGAAGAAGATGACCAAGAGAAAGATGACGAAAGTGTGAAAGCTGAAGAGAACAACAACCTTGGTTCTAGCCAAGATTTTGATGAAGACTATTCCGCTAAACAGTATCCCCCTGTTGACGTCAAATACAAACACCTGCAAGACCGCCTCAAGGCCATGGAAATCCAAAAAGTGACTGGATTAGATTTCGAAGAGTTAGGTATTATTTCGGGAGTAGTTATCCCTCATAATTTTAAGGTCCCCTCTTTTGTTCAATATGATGGTATGTCTTGTCCGAAAATTCATATGCGATATTATGTTCGGAAGATCCAACCACATACTGCTGACAAAAAGTTATAGATTCACTTCTTTCAGGAAAGTTTGTCTGGTACACAACTCAAGTGGTTCTATCAGCTGGAAGGAACCAACATTCATACTTGGGAGGACATGGATGTTGCGTTTTACAAGCAGTATCAATACAATGTTGACCTTGCACCAACTCGCGTTCAATTACAAAACATGACTATGGGTTGAATGAAGGGTTCAAAGAATATGCCCAGAAGTGGAGAGACTTAGCTGGAAAGGTGCAACCTCCATTGTCTGAGCGGGAACTAGTTGATATGTTCATAGGCACTATAATAGGTCCATTCTTCAACCATCTGATTTGAAGCTCCTCATCCGGTTTCATTGAATTGATTCTAACTGGGGAACGAGTTGAAAGTGGTATTAAGAGGGGAAAAATTCAAGTGGTTGCGTCTTCAAGTGTTGTGAAGAAGACATTAAGTGGTAAGAAGGAGACAAATGTCGTTTATAGCCATAAGGGCCGTGTTAAAGGTGATTGAAATCCGTTTGTAAGAGTGGTGCTAATTTATAATTCTGCACCTGTTCAACAGCAACAATGGAGAAATCAGCATAGGTCGAACACTCCAAGAAGAAAATTTATGTAAATCGGTATGCCACTATCTCAGACATTGCAACATTTACCGAAAGCAGAGCTGATAACTTTAAGGGATCCTCCTCAAAATACCAACACCTCCTCTCCTTACTATAATCTAAATGCGAAGTGTGCCTATCATTTCAACAGTCCTGGGCACGATACCAACAACTGTTGGGCCCTGCAAAACAAAATTCAGGACATGATTGACAACAACGAAATTGAGTTTGATCCTCCAGAGACCTCAAATGTGATTACTTCACCTATGCCGAAGCATGACAAAGGCATAAGTGCTATTGAAGATGTTCTTTATGTTGCTACCGTAAGTGAATTGGTTACTCCCCTACCAATCATCAAGAAGAATCTGTTGTAGGTCGGTTTATTTCCGGGTTGTATTGAAAATTGTTACTGTTGTGCAGCCCAACTCAATGGCTACAAGTTGCTGAAGGAAGGAGTTCAACACCTAATGGACAATCATATAATTCTAATCGAGAAGGTTCTATCTGTTGAGGATCTGTGTCAAGACTTATCCGTAATTTCTAGCCCTCCTGTCAGGATCACCTACAAAGGTCCTGTAAGGATTACTGCCAATCTGAAAGTTGCTCCTCTAATCATCACTACACGTGGACCTATCCCATATTCTTCGGATAAAGCTATTCCTTGGAACTATGTATCCGATGTCAACTACCATGGCGTCAAGCATAAACTATCGACTGTTGAAGATGAAGTTACTGAAGTTGCTAATCACGGCATTGACAATATTTCTGGGACTAGTAAGGTTACTAGAAGCGGAAGGGTTTTCTCCCCATAAATCTATCCAAAGACTGTTGCTACACCTGTTAAAGTTACCTCTACCAGGTCAACTGCTGAGGCTCGGGGTAAAGAGCAAATAATAGAGCCTGCCCAGACGGAGGCACCTCAAGAAGTTACAGTTGAAGACACCTCTCAACAAGAGTTAGAAGAGGTGTTGAAGATTATCCGCAAGAGGGACTACAAGATTATTGAACAACTGGCACAAACTCCATCCAAGATCTCTATGTTATCCATGTTACTGTATTCTGAAGCTCATGCACAGGCTCTGGTGAAATTTTTGAAGACTGCTCACGTGCCATAAGAGATTTTTGCTGAATAATTTGGAAGCTATGTTGCTAGCTTAACGATCGATAATGAATTAGGTTTCTCTGATGCTGATCTGACTTCGGAAGGAAGAAACCATAATAAGGCCTTGTATGTCTCCATTTAATGCAAAGGTACTGCTCTGGCTCATGTTTTGATTGATACTGGTTCCTCGTTAAATGTTCTACCGAAGGGCGCTCTGGACAGACTTGATTGAGAAGGGGTTGTGTTGAAACTCAGTGATATTATAGTTTGAGCCTTTGACAAGTCAAAGAGAATGGTACACAGAGAAGTGGATCTTCTGATCAAGGTAGGCTCGCAGATCTTTGAATCTACCTTCTATGTAATGTATATTCGGCCAACTTATTCTTGCTTACTGGGACGCCCTTGGATCCATGGGACAAGAGCTGTTACCTCTACCCTACACCAGTAATTAAAATATTCTGTGAACGAAAAGATTGTTATTGTCTGCGGTGAAGAAGAGTATATAGTTAACCACTTAAATTCTTTTTGGTATGTAGAGATGGATGTTGAATTCATTGAGACTCCATGCCAGACTTTTGAAGTTATCCCTTCAGCCACTACTGAAGATGTCTCTGCCATTCCCAAAATTACCAGGGTTCCGCCTAGGATGGCTTTATTGGAAGATGCTAAAGCTACTATAGAAGAAGGTGGTTGTACTATTTGGGGTCAGCTTCCTGACATACCCTATAAATCTGACAAGTTTGGTTTGGGTTTCACTGCAGAGGGTCAGAGGGTTGTTCATCGTGCTCGTGCTGGAAGGCCACCATTCCACATTAGCAACAACAGAGTCAACGTGATAGGATATGCTGACAGTGATTATAACCTTGACAGTTGGATCTTTCCTACCATTGGCAAAGATCTCAACAACTTGAAGGCGGAAGACATCATCTCTATCTCCTTTAGCCAGGAGTAATAGCTACATTTATGTTTTTATTGCTTTCAAGTTTTGGCTTTGTAATATTTGAACAATGACTTTAAGCCTTGTGCCTTACCCGGGGCACAACGATTCATTTGTTAAGGGTTTTCATTTCATAAACATATGTTCATTTAATAGAAGCATTGGACATTTTGCATTCAAATTTTGTGCTTTCTTTCTTTTTACTTTGTTCAAACAACTATGTGTTCTTACACACACTCACACAATACATTGCAGATCCACAACCATTCTGGATCTCGTTGATAAAGACTCCTCTATTGCCACTTATGACTTTGAAAATCCGATATACTAAGCCAATGATAAAGGTGAGGAAGATTGTGAAATACCTAGAGAACTTGATAGACTGTTAGTGCAAGAAGAGAAATTTATTCAACCACATGAAGAGCCAATTGAAGTGGTAAATCTAGATACTGAGGCAGACAGGAAAGAGGTCAAGATAGGTGCCAACTTAGAGGGCACTGTCAAGAACATGTTGATCCAGATGTTGCATGAATATGTTGAGATCTTTTCTTGGTCATACGAAGACATGCCAGGGCTTGGTACCGATATTGTGGTTCACCATCTGCCGATACAAAAGGGTTATGCTCCGATAAAACAGAAGGTTCATCGTATGCGTCCCGATATGTCAGAGAAGATCAAGGATGAGGTTATGAAACAATTAAACATAGTGTTCTTAGCAGTGACATCCTAAATGGGTTGCGAATGTTGTTTCGTTACCGAAGAAAGATGGTAAGGTACGTATGTGCATAGACTACAGGGATATGAACATGGCAAGTCCCAAAGATGACATCCCACTGCCACATATAGATGTCTTGGTTGACAACATCGCTCAACACAAGGTATTCTCCTTCATGGATGGTTTCTGAAGATATAATCAGATCAAGAAGGCACCTGAAGACATGGAGAAAACTACTTTTGTCACACAGTGGGGCACTTTCTGTTACAAGGTTATGCCTTTTGGGTTGAAGAATGTCGGTGCAAAATACCATCCTTCTATGGTAGCCTTATTCCGTGACATGATTCATCACAAGATAGAGGTCTACGTCGATGATATGATAGGAAGATATCATACTGAAGAAGAGCACCTCGACCACCTCCACAAGTTGTTTGAGAGACTGAAAAAGTACAAGTTGAGATTGAGTCCGAACAAGTGCACCTTTGGAGTGAGATCTGGTAAGCTCCTGGTTTTGTTGTCAGCAGTAAAGGTATTGAGGTTGATCCCACTAAAGTCAAAGCTATCCAAAAAATTATCGCTCCCTATACAGAGAAGGAAGTCAGAGGTTTCTTGGGACAACTGAATTATATTGCCCGATTCATTTCTCATTTGACTGCTACTTGTGAGTTGATCTTCAAGTTGCTGAAGAAAGATCAGGTAGTAAAATGGAACGAAGATTGTCAGATAGCCTTTTAAAAAATCAAGGAGTACCTACAAGAACCTCAAATTATGATGCAACCAGTTAAAGGAAGACCTCTAATCATGTACCTAACAGTGGTAGAGAATTCAACGGGGTGTGTACTAGGCCAGCATGACTAGTCTGGTTGAAAATAGCATGCGATATACTACCTTAGTAAAAAGTTTACTGACTATGAAACAAGATACTCACTGCTCGAGAAAACTTTCTACGCTTTGGCATGGCCTGCTCGCCGACTAAGACAATATATGTTGACCCATACTACCTTATTGCTCTCTAAAATGGATCCCATCAAATACATATTCGAGAAGCCCGCTCTCTCTAGAAGAATAACCAGATGGCAAATGGTCTTGACAGAATACGACATTCAGTACACCACTCAAAAAGCAATCAAAAGGAGTGTACTAGCAGATCATTTGGCTCATCAAGCTGTAGACGACTACCAATCTATGAACTTTGAGTTTCTAGATGAGAACATTATGCTAATTACAGATTGTGAAGAACCTAAGCCATGTGAAGGACCTAAGCCAAGATCCCGATGGACTATGGTTTTCGATGGAGCTTCTAATACACTTGGCAACGGAATTGGTGTTGTAATTGTCTCTCCTCAGGGTTGCCATACGCCCTTCACTTCCAGATTATACTTTGATTGTACCAACAATATGGTTGAATATGAAGCGTGCATCATGGGTATTAAAGTTACTATTAACCTGAGAATCAATTTCTTGAACGTATACGGGGACTCATCCCTAGTAATCAGTCAAATCAAGGGAGAATGGGATACGAAACACCCAAATCTCATTCCTTACCGAGAGCATGTTCTTACCTTAATCTCGTACTTCAAGGTGATCATTTTTTAGCACATCCCACGAGAATAGAATCAGTTGGCATATGTATTGGCTACTATGTCATCTATGTTCATTGGATGTGAAGGGACAGGTGCGGGTCATTGTATAGTTATAGAAGGCAACTTATGAGACGTTTTTAGAAAATTTTGTATGGGACTAGATCATTTATCGAAGGAAACATCGAGGGACATCGAGGGACTACAATCTTTTTTATCGAGGGTCTTTGCTAAAATGTCCATATTCGAGGGACATGACTATTTTTCGAGGAAACAAGCGAGATTACCCTAGAGGTGCACGTGTGAATAGTGTGTTTGATTGCATGAATTTTTATCTTTGAGATTAGGGTTTTCTAACAGTAGATTTTTTATCTTTCCATACACACCCTAATTACTAACATTTATGAAAGCGGTAAAATTGCGAAAAATAAATGTTCTACGCTATTACATCATTTAGGGGATGGGAGATTCAAATGTGCAAATTGGGATTGCAAGAAATTAAACCTAATTATCTATTACAACCATATTGAATAGCTATGAAGCAAATATATGAAATATGTAAGCACAATGAAAAAGAGAAAAAAAAATCTTTCGAACATGGGTCGAAGCATGTGTTGAAGCATGCTTATGTGCATCGAACATATCCTTCTTTCGACCCTGTAATTCCAAATCGAACTAAGTATGAGTCGAAGCATAATATGTTGTGTCGAATCACACACCCTTTTCCCTTATGTTTGAGCCTGTAAAGCAGTATGTGTCGAAGCCTAAGGCTTTGTGTTGAACCATGCTGTAATTTTTTCACTCCAACATTGTTTTATGGTATGTACATGTTAGATCTTAACATATAATTGACAAGAAAGGAAAACAAACAAAAGGGTAGCTTCAAAGGCAATGGTTATTACATGTTATCTTCGAAGATGAATCATCAATGATGCTTGAAACGAAGGGTTTAAAGTCAAGAAGACTTACCTTGAAGCTGGAACTTGTGTTTCGAACTTGAGTTGTTGCCTTGAATGTTCTTGGGTTCGAAAGAAAAGAACAGGGGTGTTGTACTTTTTTTGGTTCTGGGTTTAAGAGTGTTTTAAGGCTTCAGCCTTCATGTATTCTCCTCTCTCTTTTTTTTCTTCTCCTTTTTCCTTGCCAAAAGCCCCCCTTTGTGTGATGTGAAACAACTTATTTATAGAAGAGTCTTGCTGGGGTTTTGGGGGGGAAAACAAAAAAAAATATGAACTGTTTAAGTATGTTCTTTTCATAGCTTTTAAGGTGCAACTCTTATATGCTAATTTGGTGCAAATATTGGACTGAGATAATGCAGGCTTATAGTGGTTTAGGAGCAGCATAGCATGACTGTTTTGCAGCAGTTTTGGAGTGTTGTGACAGCTTGGTGCAGGGTTGTTTCATATCAGTATAGCAGAGTGTTTTTGACATGGTTTTAGGTTGTTATGTGGACAGTACAGCAAGCCTAGGCTTGGCAGCTTTTAGGACTTTGTTCAGCAAGCATCTTGAATCTCTAAAAGATGTTGAATACTTCATCCTTTCGTTTTAATCACATAGACCCACAAACTTTGACCAAACTCATCAATAGACAAAACAATATTTGTTTCCACCAATTGTATGTTCTTCGAATGGACCACATTCATCTGAATGTACCACTTTGAGTATGCAAGATGATCTTATTGGCATAGTCGAAATGAAAGAATTTCTGGATTTCTTTCCTACCAGTAACCATCAGTTGATTAAGTGGTCGAAAGTTCAAATGTCCAAACCTCAAATTGTAATTCATAGTATAGAAACTATGTGTGTTGAAGGGTTTAAAGGTGGATCGAAGCAAGTTTCTCGAAGGAAGCCATTGCCCAGTCGAAGCTTGTGGATTTAAGCAAGCATGAAGATAGACTTGTAATCCATAGTGTCGAAACTATGTGCGTCAAAGGGTTTAGAGGTGGATCGAAGCAGGTTGCTCGAAGGAAGCCATTTCCCAGTCGAAGCTTGTGGGTCGAAGCAAGCTTGCTCTTCTTCGACTTATCAAAATATGCCAACCACTCCTTTCAATCAGTTATATGGTTCGAACAACTTGAACCAGATTTTGAATTCGACGTGGTTATCTATAACTGCACACCCTTTTTTATCTGCTTTGCCCTTTTGACAGTTTCCTCTTCCTCCTTTCGAAGATTCAGAAGTTCCACCTTCGACCTGACACTAGAAAGTCCAATATGATCCATGGAAACTATATGGGGCATTAAAAGTCCAATTGTACTTATGAAAACTTGAGCTATTAAAAATCTTTGTGAGAAATGTGTTGAGAAAAGAGAGGGGAAATTTTGGGGTACAACAGATGCCCCTGTTCAATCTTCTTAAATTTGAAGAGTTAGATTGGCGAGTCCGCCATACGTGACTTAAAGATGGAAGATGATTGAACACTAGAGTGCCCAGAAATATGACTTGATGATGTGGTGGTTGATTGTGTCGGGAAATGGGCTTAAAGATTCCATTTGGAGAGGTGATAGAGAGTCTGTCAGGGATGGGCTTACAGATGCCATTCAGAGTGACTGTTGGTAAGTATAAAGCTTGGCTTCGATGTATAATGAAGGAATCTTACGACTACTACTTCAAAAGGTAATGAAGGAATCATACGACTACTACTTCAACAGGTAATGAAGGAATCTTGGACGACTACTACCTCAACAGGTAATGAAGGAATATTTGATGACTACTACTTCAACAGGTAATGAGGGAATCTTTGACGACTACTACTTTAACATGTAATGAAGGAATCTGACGCCTACTACTTCAACAGGTAATGAAGGAATCTTTGACGACTACTACTTCAAAAGGTAATGAAGGAATCTGACGACTACTACTTCAACAGGTAATGAAGGAATCTTTGACGACTACTACTTCAACATGTAATGAAGGAATCTTTGACGAATACTACTTCAACTGGTAATGAAGGAATCTAGCGACAACTACTTCAACAGGTAATGAAGGAATCTTTAACGACTACTAGTTCAACAGGTAATGAAGGAATCTGACGACTACTACTTCGACAAGTAATGAAGGAATCTTTGACTACTACTACTTTAACAGGTAATGAAGAAATCTTTGGTGACTACTAATTCAATAGGTAATGAAGGAATCTTTGACGACTACTACTTCAATAGGTAATGAAGGAATCTTTGATGACTACTACTTCAACAAGTATCATAAAAAATTCAAGCTTGATTTTGTCTCGGAGAAATTTATAGATAGTTGATGACGTTTATCTGTTGATTGATCTTTTCCTGAAAAGGTAAATGGTTAGTTGTATGCAATGTCATAGTGCATGCATTGCGTAATGATGTTCTCAAAATAAATGACATTATGTTATATGCATTTTGTATATGATCTTACTGAATCAAAATGGACCGCCACAGCTGGCTCAGGCAGAAGTTGAATGAGATAGGGGGTGCCTGCAAGACACTCTGATGGCAAAGTAAGTTGTGGAATGAACAAGCAAGCGTAAGAGTTAGAAAGTGTTAAGTACCTGACCCTCTCAGAAGAGGGGGTATTTATAGCCCCCGGCGCTGGGCCAAGGTCCCAATTATTGGGCCATGTTAAGGCCCAATAATAGAAACTGCCAGGGCTTACATGTGTATGGAGTCCAGCAAGTGGACTCCCCCCTGGTCAACTGCTCCGCGAGAATAGGGTTGGATCCGTGATTCTTAGAGGGCAGTTAAGATGAATGTCGTGGGCCACGTCCCCCAACGGATATGTGGGGAGTTGCCCAATGGTCCCTAACTTAAGTTGTTTGTTTTTGGGCTTCCTATTAGAGGGGAAAGTGTGGGCCCAATCCAGATCAGGAGCCCCCCAATTTATTACCCTTGAGCGAAAGGGCGATGATTTAAGTTTAACTCTCAGGGTCAGAGACTTGATCGAGGAGGGCATTCAGAGTCCTCTGAGCGGAATGAGTTGTTTCCCGCCAGGGACAATCTATTCAAGTGTGTCGGGGACAAGATGGGCGAACGAGTAGTGAGCCCGAAGGGGTTAGTCGCTTGCTCGAGAGGCCCGTATTAGTTACGGAGAGCCTCCACGAGAGCTCTTTCGACGTGCCAGTCTTTGAGTGTCGAGCATTATTTCGTTTTTGAGGTAGCTGAATGGATGTGCCCGTGCATGCGCCATATCGTCAAGCATTCCCTCGCGGGGGGGTATCTGCCTCGTGCCTGTATGGGAATTACACCTTGGAGTCAGGGATATGCTCGTTGATCTAGAAGGGACACGTGGTTGACTGTTGAGCCACGTGGCTAATGCCTTGGGGTGCCACTCCTTCAATGGGAAACCCAAAAGGCCCAATCAAATGATGACCTTTTATGATGGACCTCGTGGGGCGTGAGTCACCTATAAAAGGGGGGCCCTGGGTCTCATTTGTCATCTTCTCAAGTTTCCTTTCAATTTCTCTTGCTCGTTGTGTGAAGCAATCCTCCCAACTTTCCCATATTTTTTCTTTGAGTTCTTCATCCAAGTAAGTTACAACCTCTTAACACCATATTTCTTCAGCGTTTCTGGATTAAAATGTCTAAAATGTTCCTTGACTGGATGAATATTTATGATTTCTATGATGAACACTCATGAATGTTCATTGAAGTTCATGAGTTCTTCGACGAACACTCATGAACGTTCATTGATATTCGTTAGGTATGAGGTCGGGGAGATCCCCCCAGATAGTGACCATGATACGAGGGGTGTTCTCCCCGGGTAACGGGGGTTAACTCGGGCTTCTTTCTCGTTGAGTGAATATCCCCTCGACAACGTAATCTCCCAATGAAAACATAGTTCGCTTTAATGTGTAGTCGAGGGCTTGGGTCGAGTTTGTCTCCCTTTCACTTGATATGCGGTGGAAGGGTGGATTCGATAATGTCGTATTCACTGTTTTCCCCGGCTTTCCAGGTATAATGGCGCACTCAGACGTTCTGGCTGCCAACTATGAAGACGAGCTGCACCGTGATGAGGACACTTTGGCTTGCGTTGCTCCTGAGCCTCGGAGTAAATGGTCATGCTTTTCTCAGGATGCTACGGACGTGTTTAATTGTCTGAAGGAACGGGAAGAAGGGGCCCCTGCTAACTGGATACTTCAAATTCCCCATCATAATCAGAGAATATGCTCAACGTACCCGGGAAAACACTTCCCCGTGTATGAATTTACGTTCAAAGAGGTGGGGATGGGCTTGCTCTTCAATGATTTCCAAGTCGGGGTTTTCTAGTCGCTTCAGTTGGCGCCCTCTCATCTTCACCCAAATGCGCTAGAGTTTATGCGAGCGTTCGAGCTTGTATGCCAGTACCTGCAGATAGGGGCCACGTTGCCCCTCTTTTTCTGTATCTTTCATCTCCAAAGACAATCCGTCGAAGGGGGAGGGGGAAGGCGTGGGTGTCGTTTAAGCAGTTCGGGAAGCTTTTTAGACCTTACCTGGAGTCTTTCTGGAACTTCAAAGAGAGGTATTTTGTTGTAAATCCTCTGATGGTCGCGGCCATAGATTCCCTGTATACTCGCATGGAAGAGATGGAGGATGGGCGGCCAGTTACCCGGCTCGTGGCTAGGTTTCTACTCGAGTTGCAATGGAAGCACTTCGAGCAAAGGCCCGAATATTGCGCTATGAAGCCCCAGGACCTGGACACCCAGGACCAACTTTCGTATGAAAATTTATCGGCCTATGTTAAGAGTTTCTCCCCCGCGAAGTGCGTGGATGTGAACAACAACCTCCTGTTCGACAATGAGGGGGAGTTTCTTTTAGTCAATAGGTTGGTCAACATAAAAGCCCTACTTGAATGCTCCTTAAATGGGGAAGCCATGAGGCTCTTAGGTGGGGACGTAGCCCTGATGATTAATTTTGTCGTTTTTATACGGGATCGTGCCCGTGCTATTTTTTGTACTATTAACCTGACTAATGGTTCTTTTTGGTTGTAGGTTGAATGGCTTCTCTTCCCAAACGTTTGTTAAAGTTGAGGCCCAAGAATGTGTCCACCTCCGGGCAAAGGAACATAGTCGCTCAGGTTCAGGAACAGGCCAAATCTACGGGTCGTGCCAGTGGTTCCCCCTCTTCTTCAAAAAATCTGGTTTCCTCTGGCGAGCCCATCTAGATTCCCCTCAGCGATCCCGCGGCGAAGAGGAAACGTATGGAGAGTACTGAAGGAATAGTGCCCGAGGGTGACAGAATGCCCGAGGGGGTCTTTGTATTACCTCCTTGCTACCTAAATCGCGATCTCTTCAGCAGGGAGAGCTCCCTCGGCGTGCACGGGGAGGACAGGGAGGCAATCTTGTCTGAAGATAAGGAAATTCGTCGAAAGAATTTAGCCGAGGATGTGGCCCCTGTGGTGAGAGTGCTAGAGACATCCCTTTCACTAAATGATGAGTCCTCGAGTACTCAAGCCTCTCTCGACATAGCCTATTCCAAGATTCACAAGATGAAGGCCAAGAATGAGAAGTTAAAGTGTGACATCCTCAACCATAAATCAAAGTTTGAGGCCCAAGTTCGACTTCTCAAGGATCCAAATGAGTTGAGACCTCAACTGGAGGCCGCTAATAAAGAGAACGAGCGTCTGGTCGCCCGCACGAAGGAGTTGGAAGGGATCACTTCCCCGGTCGAGGGTGAAACCGATGCGGAGAAAGGCATGGCGTCCAGGGAAAAATTGATCGCTTGCATCCGAGTGCTTGAACAAGACATCATTGATACCCTTGGCTATGGTTTCAACACTGTTATCGAGCAGTTGAAGATCCTGAACCCGGGGGTTGAGATAGTGGTCGAGGGAGCAGGCCCATTCAACCAAGTTATTGAAGGGAAGATATTTTATCCCCCTGATAGTAGTGACGGGGAAGACGAAGCTTGATTATTTTTTAGGGCATGTGTGCCTGCCATCATTCATTTCATTTTTATGACCGTTGTGCCTAATTTGTAATTAATTTTGAACAGTGTTGCCCTTCGTGGTCGGCATTTTATAATTGTGCTGCTTTGCTTTGATGCCCATGTTTTTGTTGATGTTAGCTTATTGTTATTTTGTTCATCATAGTTTTCGACTTATTTTGTGAATACTTTGTAAGCTCTGTGGAGATCGTTGTTTGACCGTCGTTGTGGCCGAAACGAGTTTTACATAAAAGTTCATGTTATACACATGGAGATATGTGCTTGACCCTCATATTTGTTCGACACATGTTGTGATGTGTTGAGGGCACGGAGTCGAGATCTGTGGAACGAGCGTATGACCATGGTCGGGATCCTACGCTCATGGCGTGAACTACCCATCGCGAGCTGGGTGTTCTGCCATGTTGGGGTACTTCGACAGCAGAGCTCGATTGAGGTGTCCCTCTCAGGACATGATGCTGCTCGTCAAGAGAATAACCTCCTGCCCTTTGTTGGTTCGGAGGCCGCGCCCGTACCCAAACGCGCCTACGTGGTAGAGCTCATCCCTTCGTCGGTTGGATAGGATAATTTGACAGCTAACGCCCCCGGTGTGTGAGGGACTTAGTTATAATATTGCTTTAGCTTCACAGCATTCCAGGGTCGAGGTAATGGTTCTCCATTTACTTGTTCGAGGTAATATGCTCCAGTGCCCGTAGCTCCTTCGATGCGTACGACCCTTCCCAATTTGTGGCCAGCTTCCCCTCGCGGGAATCTTTCTGGTTTCTTCGGAAGACTAGGCTGTCGACCTGAAATTCACGCTATATGACTTTGTTGTCATGGCATAGGGCTACCTGCTGTTTTATCGTGGCTTCGCTGAGAGCCGCTCCTGATCGGATTTCTTCGACTAGGTCGAGCTCATCTCTGAGGGCCTCATCGTTAATCTCCTCGTCGAGGGGCATTTCGATTCTCCTAGATGGCTCCACGATTTCTACTGGGATGACGGCCTCGGTGTCGTAGGTCAGTCGGAATGGCGTCTCTCCAGTCGTCGAATGAGGCGTTGTTCGATAAGCCCATAGGACATTGTGTAGTTCCTCGACCCATCCCCTTTTGGCTTCACCTAGCCTGTATTTGAGTCCTCGTAAGATGACCCTATTTGCGGCTTCGGCTTGCCCGTTGGTCTGGGGGTGTTCGAACGAGGTAAAATGTTGTTTGGTGCCGAGTTTGGAAACAAAGCTTTGGAAACCTTGGTCGGTGAACTGTGTACCGTTTTCCGTGATGAGCGCTTGTGGTATCCCAAACCGAGCGAGCACGTTTCGTTTGTAAAATGGAGAATGTTGTGCAAGGTGATTTTCGTGAGGGCTTCGGCCTCTATCCACTTGGTGAAATAGTTTACGGCCATGATGAGGAATTTGTTTTGGTATGTCCCTTGCACGAACAGTCCGAGGATATCCATTTCCCACCAGGCAAATGACCACGGGGACGATAGCATATTTAGCTTGTGCGGGGGTGCGGGGTGCATGTCGGCATGTCTCTGGAACTTGTCGCACTTCTTGACATGCTCTTTGGCGTCTTATTGCATGGTCGGCCAGTAGTACCCCGCTCGCAACGCCTTTCGCACTAGGGACCTTCCGCCCATGTTTTGGGCGTTGATTCCTTCGTGGATTTCCCGTAGTATCTCAGGGACCATGGACTCTTCGACACACTTCAAGAGTGGGATGGAGAATCCACAGTGATACAATTTGTGCTCGAGAACGACGTAAGAGCATGCTCGTCACTTGGCCGTGGCTGCCTCCCTTTGGTCAAGAGGAAGTTCCCCCTTCGTTAGAAAATTGAACACCAGGGTCATCCAGCATGAATCGTCCCCGATGGCATTCACCTTGAGTAGGGATGTGGACCTTCCAATGCTCGGGCGAGATAGGGACTCTTATATGACTGATTTGTTTCCTCCCTTCTTCTTCATACTCGCGATCTTTGAAAGTATGTCAACCCGTGTGTTTTATTCGCGTGGTACGTGTGTAATTTCTACTCGGTCAAACTTTTTCATATGTTCTTTGACCAGGTTTAAATATTCAATGAGGCTATTGTTCTTAGCCTGGTATCCTCCTTGAACTTACGACGCGACGAGTTGAGAATCAGTGAAAATTTGTATCTCTCGAGCGCCCAAATCTTGGGCCAGTCTTAGACCTGCGAGCAGAGCTTCGTATTCTGCATGATTGTTTGAGGTTGGAAATGAGAGAGTGAGAGATTGTTCGATCATGACGTCGTCTTCGTTTTCAAGGAGGATTCCTGCTCCACTCCTAGTCGAGCTGGAGGCTCCGTCCACAAAGATGGTCCACTTGTGCTCCTTCTCTACGGGGGGGTTGTGTGCGGTCATCTTGGCGATGAAGTCGGCCAAAGCTTGGGCCTTTAGAGCCTTCATGATTTCATACTAGATGTCTAATTCCAAGAGCTCTAAGGACTACTTTAGCATTCTTCCTTCCATGTCTGGTCGACCTAATAGCTGCCTCACGGGATGGTCTATTTGTATGACGATTCTGTGCGCGAGGAAATAGTGTCTGAGCCTTCTCGCGGCGTTGACGAGGGCCAAAGCCACATTCTCGATCTGTTGGTATTTGACCTCAGGCCCATGAAGCGATTTGCTTATGAAATACATGGGTTTTTTACTGTCAGATGTCTCACGAACGAGGGCCGCACTGACGGCTTCGACGGAGACGACCAGATATAGGAATAATGTCTCCTCGTCCAGTGGTTGTGACAGAAAGGGAGGCTGTGAAAGGATCTTTTTAAGATGGAGGAGGGCTCGTTCGTACTCCTCAGTCCACTCGAAAGCTGCCTCCTTGCGCAAGAGTTTGAAAAATGGCAGGGCGTGTTGAGCATATTTCGCGACGAAACGGGAGAGCGAGGCGAGCATACCATTCAGCACTTGAATGGATTTTTTTGAATTAGGTGTAGGGAGGTCGGAGAACTCCTGGCACTTCTCGGGGTTGGCTCTGATTCCTTGTTCTGTTAGGTAAAACCCGAGGAATTTGCTCGCCTTGACCCTGAAGGTGCACTTCTCGGGGTTGAACCTCATTCTACATTGTCTTGCTTGGGCGAATACTTTTCTGAGGTGAGCAGCATGGTCGATGTCTTCTCGAGATTTGATGATCATGTCGTCCATGTTTACCTCGATCATATCTTTGATCTTGTTGCAAAAGACTCTGTTCATTATCCGCTAGTATATTGCTCCGGCGTTTTTCATACCGAAGGGCATTAAATTATAGTAATAATTGCCCAAGCTGGTCATGAATGCAGTGTAGTGTTTATTGCTCATTTCCATTGGTATTTGGTTATAGTCTGAATAGGCTTCCATGAAAGATAAAAATTTATAGACGGTCGAGTTGTCGACCAGCATATCAATATTAGGCAAAGGAAATGCATCTTTGGGGCATGCCCGATTAAGATCGGTATAGTCAACACACATATGACATTTTCCATTACTTTTCTTAACGAGTACAACATTAGACAACCAGGTTGAATATCGGGCTTCTGAAATGAAGTTTGCCTCTAGGAGGTCTTTTACAGCTTTTTCAGCAGCCTACATTTTCTCGGGGACTGCCTACGCCTACATTGTACTACTGCCCTAGCGGCTGGATTGATGGAGAGGTCATGACAGGTGACATCGAGGTCTAGACTGGGCATCTCCGCGGCGCTCCATGCGAACAGATATGCATTCTCCCTCAAGCAGGCCTTGATTTGCTTCCTCTCCAAGTCGGGGAGTCTAGTGCCAATCTTCACCCCTTTGTTTGGGTCTTCACCGAGAGGGACGGGCTCGAAGTCCCCATTCAGAATTGGTCGGAGGAGCTCCTGCTCTCCGTTGGAGGATTCGTCTTGGTCGAAGCGAGTGTCCAATGAGATCGAGTCGACCTTTTGAGGAGCTCTCTGCACTTCTGCCTTGATGGATTGTGGCTCTGGTCGCGTTGTTGCAGCTTTCTTGGCGAGTCGTGCCCCAGTGTCGAATGTGCCTTTGTCCCTTGGACGCCGCGTTGAAGCATCTTCGAGAAGCTTCTAGGTCTCCTTGGATGGTGGCGACGCGTGCCCTCTTTGTGTAGAACTTTATCTTCAGATGGATGGTGGAGGGCATCGCGGTCATCTCTTCCAGTGTCGGCCTCCCAAGGATACAATTGTAGAGGGATGGGCAGTCGATGACCAGGAAGTGCACCTTGACTTTCCTGGTGGAAGTATCTTCACCGAAGGTGACCATAAGCTCCACGTACCCCCATGGCTTGGAGGTCGAGCCATTAAAGCCTTGCAAGTCTGATCCCACGTATGGTGAAAGGTGAGAGTCGTCGAGCTGTAGGGTTCTGAAAAGCTGGATGTACATCATGTTGATGGAACTTCCCTCGTCGACCAGGACGCGATAAACATCAAAGTTAGCCATTCTAGCCCTGATCAGAAGAGGGATGGTTGAATTGGGGGCCCCTCCGGGAAATTCCTCGAGGTAAAAGGTAATTGGCTCCGATTTGCCCTTAAACCTCTCGAAGGTCACTGTTTGTGTGTGGGGGGGGGGGAGGGGGCGCATCGACCAGCTCGTCCAACTTCCTCTTTGCTGAATTTATAGTTAAGTCATTAAACCCTCCACCATTTATGACCATGGAGGAGGGGAAGCTTTCCCACCTACTATGCATGGACAGAGGCTCTTCCATGTGTTTGGGGACGTAGAAGTCCTCTGGTCTCGTAACAGAGAACACGGTCTGAATGGGAACTGACTCGTCGAATGGTCGGGCATCCTCCTCTGGCTCCCTTGTTTCGCGAGCATTTCGACGAGGGGCATCATTGTGCCGATATTTCCTGAGTCTTCCCCCTTTTATGAGGGTCTCAATAGCATCTTTGAGGTGGACACAATCTTCAGTCAAGTGTCCATGGCTTTGATGGTATTGGCAGTATTTGCTCTGATCTGCCTTGGGCTTAGCAAGAGCGGAGCGAGGACGCTTGACGCCGCTGTCCTTGAAATTTGTGTTTGCACACTCCTCCAAAATGCCCTCGCGGGAAGCCGCTAGTGGAGTGTACTCAGTAAACCTCCCCGAAGGTCCTCTATGATCGCGAGGGTCTCATGGTTTTTCGTCCCTTCTCTTCTCGCCAGTTCGTCGAGGAGGGTCGGTGTCTTGTCACAGATTGTTGGTTGATCTACATTTCATGGGGTCCCGGGCTCTGTTGGCTGCTTCCCTCTCCTCGTATTCCATGTAGGCTCTGTCTTTCTTGAGGAATGCATCGAATTTCCAGGGCAGCTTGATGCCTGCGGCCTTTCTAAATTATGTGCCCGGGAGGAGTCCGCTCTCGAGCAGGTATCTCTTCATGTGATCGGTACAGGGGACCTGGATGGATTCCCGGTTGAACCGATCAATAAATTCCCTCAGGGTCTCGTCGTATCTCTAAACGATAGCCTCGAGGGATGCTTTGGCCCCGGGGCGAGACTCTTGTACCAGTCCATCGCAGCTTTCCTCAAAGTCGTGGGGAATAACTGGAATTTGATTGGCCCCCTGACATTGTGATAATATAGCATGGCCTCGAACCCGTCTATATGGTCGACTGGGTTGGTGATGCCATCGTATTCCTTCATGTGGGGAAGCTTCTCCATGCTCGAGGGGATGGGTGCCTCCACAATGGCTTGTGACAAGGGACCGTGGGTGTCATCTCTGTCACTCCTGTCAGGAGAGCGAGAAGGGGATCTGATGTAGTGGCAGTTATGGTGGCACTGGTCGCGTGGAGCGTTCCTCGGGCGGTATGGTCGTTCGATGTTTCCCCCATTCCTGTCTCCAGTGGGTCTTCATTCTTGACGCGAGGGGACGTGATCGCGTCTCCCCGTGTCAACGGTCTGGTCCCTTTCCAATGAAGGGTTTCGCCCGATTGGTTGGGGAGAAGGACTTCGAGAGATGTCCTGACTACGTCTCTATTGGGGAGATAGGGGACATTCCTCTACTTGGCGATGAGGAGGAGACTGGGGCCTCATGTGTCTTCTGGGGGATCTCCGAGCATCTTCGAGCGCCCTCAATCTCTCTCCTTGAGAAAAGATCAGGTAGTTGGTCTGATTTATCGCCGCAAACAGTGCCCTGGTCGTGGCGTCTACTCCGGCGGGAACGGGGACCTCATGGAACTGAATGGGTTGGTAGTTCTAGGGAGGTGGACGATCGCCTTCGAGTCGTGGAGGTATCAATGATGACGGGGAATTTTCTCCGTCTCTATAGTCAGAAGGCCCAGGCATATTAATGGTGGGGCCGTATTGTGGCCGATAGTACCAGCATTGTCGAGGCCGACATTATTGTCAGTGATGTTGTTGTTGACGTTGGTGATACAAACGTTCATTTTCTCTACAGTTTGATCAATCATGATAGTTGGGGGTGATTTAGCTTTAGTCTCGAGTAAACGGAAGACGGGGAAGTAATTTCCCACAGACAGCGCCACTGATCTTACTGAATCAGAATGGACCGTCACAGCTGGCTCGGGCAGAAGTTGAATGAGATGAAGGGTACCTGTAAGACACTCCGATGGAAAAGTAAGTTGCGGAATGAACAAGCAAGTGTAAGAGTTAGAAAGTGTTGAGTACCTGACCCTCTCATAAGAGAGGGTATTTATATCCCCCAGCGTTGGGCTAAGGTCCCTATTATTGGGCCACGTTGAGGCCCAATAATAGAAACTGCCAGGGCTTATGTGTGTGTGGAGTCCAGCAAGTGGACTCCCCCTGGTCAACTGCTCCATGAGAATAGGGTTGGATATGTGATTATTGGAGGGCAGTTAAGATGATTGGCCACGTCCCCCAACGGATATATGGGGAGTTGCACAATGGTCCCTAACTTGAGTTGTTTGTTTTTGGGCATCTTATTCGAGGGACAAGTGTGGGCCTAATCCAGATCAGTATGTATATGCTATGATGTATGAATGTGAAATGTTATTGAAGTGCATCTTTGTCTGGGAAAATAAATCCATGACTACTTCTGGGGGGTTTTGGAAAGCTAAATCCCGGACTATTGCTGGAGATGAAGAGTATGTGTTTCTACTGGGGGATTCTTGTTTTGTTTGAGGAAATTCTGCGGAGAATGCTGATTTATGCTTAGGGAAAAGTTTAGGAGTTTTAGTTGTCTGTTGCTCTACTGGGGAGTTATCGTTTTGATTGGAGAGAATGGAAGTTAACAACTTGTTATGGATAAAGAAGTTAACTGTTATCTGGTTGGCTTCCAGGTTTTGCAGCAACTCACTCGGAATAGTGGCAAACTCTATTGGGGAATAAGAGTTTTATTAGTAATTTGAAGAAGTTAAACTATTATCTGATCGGGTCTAAGTTTCAGTAAATCGAATTGTTAACTGGTCGGGTCTAGGCTTTGTAGTAGATGGAGAAGTTAAGTTACTATTTGGTCGGTTCCAGGCTCTAGCCACTTGAAATTGAAATTTACTGTTATTCGGTCGGGTCCAATCTTCAGCAATTTGAACTTGAGATCAACAGTTATCTGGTCGGGTCCAGGTTTCAGCAATTTATACTTGAGGTTAATTGGTATCTGGCCGGGTCCAGGCTTCGCAGTAACTTGCTTTAAAGGAATGGAGTCAACTTATATATGGTCGGGTTCCAGGCTTCATAGTTATTTTCGGGGATAGTAACGAATCTGTTGGCGACTTCAACTGGGGATTAGGGGTTGCGGTCCCTTGATTTATAATAGTCTGAGAGGAAAACTCAAGCTGGGGAATTTGTATTCTATCGGGGAAATAAACCCTGTCAAAGAGGATATTTGACGAATTGCTGGGGAGGATACTTTTTAGGAATAATTCCTTAAGGCTCCCTTTTAAGACCAACTCAGCTGGGGATAGGATCTTCCAGAGATTGAAACTCTGGCTGGGGATTTCATGAATCCAACTTTGTAGGGATAATTTTGTGGAGATATCCGTGAATTTGGCCTTGTGGGATTTGGACCCTTATCCGTGAATATTATTCTGTGGGGATAACCTTATAGAGGTGGCTCTAGAGACTTCACTTGGGATCACCTTATGAAAGGGACTTTGTGGGGATTTGTCATTGTCCACAGCAGTAAGTGTTGTAGTTACTGCCAGAAAATGTTTGCATGGTCGTGTGTGACATTTTACTGGGATTCATGTTCGACGCCCCAAGTGATTCAGATAGAGACTTGCCCCCGGCTATGAGAGATTTCTTGGAATCTTGACTTGACTGCTCCAGATATATTGGACAATAATCATGTTATACCCCTAGATTATAGAGGGTTGGTCAATGGAAGTGGTTCAGTTCATTGAGAAATTTTGTTCATTGGATATTCGTCGTGCGAATTTCTCTGTTGTCAAACAATTTAGCCATATGCAAACAGCGATATTCAAACAATGCAAAGTTTATGTTTGTATTGAAGTTTTGAAAATGCAGTTTTAACAAATAAAAGAGTTTTGTAAGAATATGAATTCAACTCAAGATATACAGTTAGCCTTACAGGAGTCAGGATACCTTTTGTAACAGTATGCTTTCTAACTAACCCGTGCTTCAATTAGGACTTTTGAAAGGTTGTAATGTGGCCTGGTTCACGGTTTTAAGAAACAAAGGATAAGGCTCAAAGTTTATTTGTACCCTCCCGTTCTTCATGATGTTCTTCAGCCCTATACTCAGTTAATTGTGCATTTTGAATTCCAATTGAGTCTGGAATAACATTTTGGTGATGGTTTAGATACTGAAAGTTTATTCGTGAAGGCAGTCATTTTTGCAACATTTTTCATGTTTGTCGAGGATTTGTAGCGCCCTCTCTTTGATTTATTGTCCCTAATTTTTGTTTGATTGTTCTTGTTTTGAGATTACATCCAGCGGGATGCCCCAATTTTTCTTAAGTCTCCTTCATAGGTTTTAACCTAGTGGGCTTTTCTTTTGAGAGGTAATGACTGCCTATTTTACGGGGAACCATCGCCGTCTTTTGATTCAGAAGGACTTTTTTGATGTCATTCTTTATGTATGAAGTGAAAGCTTGCGACTGAACACGCATTTGAATTAACTGATAAACTACCCTGCCCCATGTTTTGATTAAAGGTTTCAATTTGTGCGAAAAAGAAAACTCCTACTTCTTTAGCTCAAAGGGGTTGACTAGGTATTATCTTCCTTATAACTCCACTATTTAGGAATTGAAAGAACGCATGTACATCGTCAACAAGGTCTGTCCAAAAGCATACTGTATAAGATTATGGTATTGTTTTCGTCATCCTCCCTCTAAAGGTTTACAACTTTTAACGAGAGTTGAATATCACAAAAAGGATATAAAAGCACAGTTTAAATATAGTGAAAACGAATGGATTAATTCAAGACAAACATATGCAATGAATTAATGAAAGTAACCAAAGTCTGACATAAAGATAAGTGTTTAAACAAACAAAACAATTACAATTGAAAATTCAAAATGAACTGGACGCTCTCAATGATTTGGCATGGGAGAAGTGATCACGTTGGGAGTCTCGGAAGGGCCGAATTCAATCTCCTTGTCATCAATCATATTTTGAATATTGTATTTCAGCGCCTAACAATCGTTAGTATCATGCCCAGGACTGTCGGAATGATAGGCACATCTTACATCAGGATTGTAGTTAGGAGAAGAAGTTTTGGGGTTTGGATGAGGTCCTATCAACGTAATTAGATTCATCCTCAACATGTGTTGCAATGCTTGATACAGTGGCATGTTGATCTCAGCAAATTGTCTTCCTTTCTTACGCTGACCACCTTGTCGTGGTTGGCGAGGTTGTTGTTGGACTCTTGATATAGTAGCCATTTTGAAGGGTGTTCTCTCGACCAAACCAACTTCTTGTCTCATCGGAGGCTGATTAATGACTCAATCCCCAATTCTAGCTGTTTATTCCATATGGTTGCATCTTTCTTGGTGAAGCTTTTTGACGAGGGCTCTCAGCTCTTCTTGTCCCCGAGCTATGTTTTGGATAAGAGCCATCTGACCCACCATCTTTCCTATCATCTGAATTTTCATGGTTGCCACTTCAATTTGTAATTGTTCCAACTGGTCATCCTTGTTGTCTTCAGGATTCCTCTTGGTCATACTCTCGATGACGAGTGCTTTCACTTCTTCTTGCCCTTTGGATAGGTTCAGGAACAATTCTTGAAGTTGAGCATTTTGGGTCTGAAGATCTATGACTATCTGTTCTAGAGCCATCTCTACTGAAATAAACAGTAAGCAGATGAGAGACATGTATAGGAAAAACCTGTCATGATATGATGCATGATACGTGGATGCAATGTTTTCAAGGATCTCACGGGATAAACACAAGAAAATATTAGAAGTTGAACTTTGATTACAGCTTTAATTGGAGAACTTCATATCGTTGAAATGTCCTTCTACGAGAATTAAGCTCACCATATCAAGTGAGTCATAGCCCTTGACTCAAGTTATCATGCTTTGGTATTTGACAACATTTTGTTAGAGGAGAATAAATCCTCTTGCCCCTTGATAGACATTCGATTCATCATGACCCTGTATCACATGCCCTTTGAGATCCTTGAAATGGTCAATGGAAATGATATGGTACGATGTCATGATGTTATGTACAAGTATACACACAAAGCAAATAAGTCGTTATATACAAGTAATCATATACACACAAAACAGACAAATCCTTAGGTTTAGGCTTGCATGGAGTCATAGGTAAATACCCTCTTGAATCTTAGTTGGTTCAACCTATCCTAGAAAGTAACTGGGTTCTAGGGGATCTCAATATCATTGATATTTCTTTATTGGGAATTATCTCAGCACAATCAATCTTTTCTTGCAGCCGAAATATCCCAAAAGTCTGATCTCAATGAGTGTAGTATCGAATATCAACCAATCTCTAGCTTTACACTAAAGTTGGCTATCTCACTACTTCCTAATGGCCAAGTTGTTCAATTAAGGTTCTATGGTCAGTTAGTGCTTCATGACACCGCTCAGCGGCTCCGTATTATCCTCGATTCAAAACAAGGGATATCGGTACCAACAAATGCGTCACACTAACGTAGTCGTTGCTTCAACCATATTGGTCTACGCCGTACAGTTTCCACAATGTATTGTTACTTACCTAATGATGTTCCCCGATCCGGGTAGAGGATCAAAAACCCAAACAAGGACCCAAAATGTAAAGCATGCAAGTCAAACAAGGAAATAATTTTTAAGGTGATCTAGCTCTAAGGTAACCCCACTTTTAAGTATTTCCCCAACAGAGTCTCCAGTTCTGTAATACGGTGGGAGAACTGACTTGGTTGTTTTGCGTTTGATCGCAATTGTTGCGGATAGCAAGAGTCACCACTGACTTTTCTTTTATCCAATAAAGGAAAGGGTGAAAAGAACAGGAAAGACCTTTGAGATGTTTTCTTGAGTTCGGGGGGTAGGTTATGAAAAGGGAAGGTGTTAGAAACCTTTTCATCTGTATTTATCTACTGGCTCTTAGTTGCTTGCTAGATCACTTGAAAATTCTTTGTTTGAAAATGTGTTTTGTGATGGGTGCAAGTTTGAAAATATTTTGAAAACGCCTTTGTTTCGACAAAATTTGTAATGATTCTCGTATCTATAAGAATGTATACAAAGTGTTGGTTTTGAAAAGTGTTTGCGTTTTTATATCCCCGGTGCGGTTTTCTCCTGTCAAGGTTCCTTGAAAAGATTTATGTTTACATGTGGGGAATTCTGGCTTGTATCCCCATGAAGTTGGCTTTGTGCCCGGTAGGACAATCTCTTTTCCCATTAAATCCTTTGTTGGCATAAGTCCTTCAAAGATGGCTTCCCCAGGGTAGTTTACACCAGCAAGATTGCTATTAAGAGATTTCTGGTTCTCTAGTGGAAGATGTGGATTTCCCTCCAGTTGTAGCCAAGTTTCAAGGATTTTCTTGATTAACTTTCCACTTATCCCTAGTGGATCAAGTTTTCCTTTCCCCAGTAAAGCCTGGTGGTAATGAAAATCGTACAAAATCCAGTTTCCCCAGTGTGGTGTATACATGGGAGTGGTGGTCAGAACTCTTTTTATCTCCAATGATAGAAGATTGTTGAGATATCCCAGTGGAGTTTTGAACCTCAAGTTTCTAGTTCAAAGATTCTTTCTTCTTCCCTAAGTGAATATTTATATCCCAGCGGTAAAGTCCCTAGTGTGATCTGATATTGGTTTTCTTTTGGTTCAAGAATTCTCATTATCCTTAGTAGAAGTCATCTTCATCAAGAAACTCTACGCGAGAAAGTTTCTAGTCCCAGCGAAGTTCTCCTCATCTTGACCGAAGAAAAGGGATTTGTTCCCCATGAAATTAAGAATTTAATCAGAGTTCAAGATTTTCTCTGGACTGCAATTTATTTTTGCAGTTTTCCTCCCAAGAGTTTACTTCCCTAGCGATACTTCTTCGGAAGTTGATATTTCATATTTGCAATCCCCCAATGAAGTTCAGATTGATTATTCTCATAAGAAAATCAGATGTCCAAGGATATTTTTTCAAAAGTTCCCATTCTTCCCAACATTTGATTATTGATGTGTTTTCCCCAGTGAAACACTAAACATGCATCATTGAATATGCATCATTACATTGTATCTACCAAAATGTGTAGCATTTCAATTGTATGGAGCATTACACTAAAATTTCAAACATGCACTGAAGTATAAGCCGATTATTCTATTCCTCTGACATAACCAGATGTGATGTACTTGAAGCCGAATAATCCTCATGATTTTATTCCCTAGGATTTTTTACAACTGATGTGTTCCCAGATATTCACTTCATATTAAGTGTCTCATCTTGTGGGAGTCTTGGCCAGTTTCCCCAGTAGAGTCTGTCATATTTGTATCCCTGGTAAGTTCGCCTTCGATTGGCATGCTTTCTATAGAATTCTATTTGCAGCTAGTCTTCTTTTCCCTGTGAGTTCGCTTTAGATGCAAGTGTTCGCTGTTAGATATCTTTGAGTTTTCTATTGATTCAAGTGTCCTATATCATACATACATATATGTGTCCAATATCCTTACCGAGCATGTACATTTGAGTTCACTTTTGATGCAATCATTCTTTGTTGATATCTACGAGTTCGCCTTTGATTCAGGTGTTCTCTATAGAAGTCTATCTGCAGTTAGTCTTCTTTCTCCTCTGTGAGTTTGCTTCTGATGCAAGTGTTCTCTGTCTGATGCCTTTGAGCTTAATTTTGATGCAAGCATTCTCTTCCTGGTATATTTAAGTTCGCCTTTGATTCAAATGTTCTCTATAGAAGTCTATTTGCGGTTAGTCTTCTTTATCCCCTGTGAGTTTTCTTTTGATGCAAGCATTCTCTATTTGGTATCTTCGAGTTCGCCTTTGATTCAGGTGTGTTTGATCTCCTCTCTTGTGTGTGTCTAATCATGACCTGACATACACTTTCTGATAACCATCTTTCACCAAAAGCAAAAAGAAAAAACATAGAAAATCCAGAAAACCAAAAAATAAATAATACTTGATTGTCTTCATAGTGCAAATTTATGGTTCTATTGAGTATTCAATCCTCTTTTACCTCGATTGTTCGAAAGGCTGCCACCAATCTCACCCTCAGGTTAAAGAAGATTGAATAGGGGCAGTTGTTTCACCCCAAAATTCGCCATCTTCATTTTAACCCTAATTGGCTTATACTTCATCATCATATGCATCCATACATGTCATAGGGTATATGCTCATGGAATCAAGGGTTTTTCTGTGAAAAGAACTATGAAAGATGACTGCTCTGTTAAGAAGCATTGTGAAGCAAAACTCGAGGTTTTCGGATTTTAAATGCACGCTGCACGTGTTCCAAGATATCTAAATAGCGATTAATCAAGTCATTATCATATCAAGCTCTCATGTGTTCGAACATGCTTTAAATTGCATAGAAAGTCAAGTGTTTCAATCGATTTGAGACAGTGCAGACAGAAATACAGTATCTTGCGGTGCGAGCTCAGGAATTCATAACTTGAGATCAGAAAATGATTTGGTAATGACTTTAAAATCATTAGAACCTTATTGAGTTCTTCTCCAATTCATCTATTAAGATCGAAGCCTAACTTTGTAAGGAAGATTTTCAAAAGCGCCAAATACCTGAAATCACATTATACAAGGGATTTGCTAGTTCGCTGGTTTTCAGTTGCTTAAAAATTAGTAAATTTTGACCGAAAAATCATCTTTGAGTGGTTCCTGGAGCATTTGAACCATCTTATTATCTTCTTCAATTTTTGTGTTCGACCAGAAGCTGATTCATTGAGGAGAATATTTTGAAGATATACAGTGAAAATAGTATGTTGAACCGATGTTTATCGGATGTTCAAAAATTCATAACTTTCGCCTGGTTCGACATTTTTGGATGGTTGTTTAGGAATAAAATTTGTCTTGATTTTATCTTCAATTTATATGTTCGGGTCAGAAGTTAATTCTTTGAAGAAGACCTCGGAAAGTGTAAATTACTAGAGAAAATTGTACCACGAAATGGTTTTCTACCGGAATATTTCTCGATATTGAAAAATTCGTAACTTTCTCAATTCTTATCGATTCAAGACGATTCTCAAAACGTGAGATCACAAATTTTGTTAGCTACAACTTTGCTTCAGGTCACGAGTTCAGATTGCGCTTCGAAGGCTTCGGTTTGTGGCTTGCTTCCTAAAGTGCACATAAAAATAAGCTCAAATTTTCAATGCATCAAAATAAGTCCATTGTTTCTCTCCATTCAAAAAATCATAACACTCTCGATTTTTATCATATCAGGACGATTCTTTCGGCACAATATCACAAATTTCGTCACTGAAGATTTTGTTTCAGGTTGCGCGTCAGGATTATGCACCGAAAGTCATGAGCTTGTGGGTTGTTCGCAAATAGTACACAAAATAAGCTGTAAAAACCTGCATTATGAATTTTAACACCGAGTTCTCGCTGTTCAGAGCATCGTAACTTACTCAATTTTTATCTTAACGGGATGATTTTTTTGGCACCGTATCATAAATTTCTCCGCCGACGATTTTGTTTCAAGTTTCGCGTCAGGATTATGCATTGAATGTCATGAGTTTATGGTTCGGTCTCGACCAGTCCATGAAATAAGCCGAAAAATCAGCATTACACTTGCCAAACAAGACATGGACCCACTTCTATATATTTTCAAATTTCAAATTCAACACAACTTTTGACTCATTATTTTTAATCTCACGGAAAAACTCTTTATTCTCTCTCAAATCCTCTCAATAACACAAAGAGAAAATTCAAGAACAAAGTTGAAGAACTTCATCTTCCTCTCCTCACTCTCAACCACGGTCTTCTTCCTCCCTCCCTTAACCACTGCATGTGCCACCTTCTCCCTCACTGAACCACCCAACCGCGCCACCTCCGCCCAAGTCTCCTTCTGGCGAGTTACTCTCACCGTCTGTGCGACCCCCGTGCTTGGTTTCTCCGTCTTCACGTTATTATCCGACGAGTAAATATCCTTTGTTCTTGCTCTGATCTTGATTCTTAGTGTCATTTCAGTAATCTCTTGATTTAAATGCTTTTGGAATTAATTGATTTTGCAAGATAAGTTCTTATTTGACTTAGATGTGAATTGAACCTTGATTTTTGTGAAATTATTGGTTTATTGAGATTATTGATCATGAATAAGCTTGGAATTGGTTGAGATTTTGTGTTCAATTGTTTGAATCTTGAATTTCAACATGGTGTTTTGTTAATTGATTGTGATTTAAGTGTCAAAATCATTTAATTGTTGATTTGTTGTGAATCTTGAATTGCAAAATGCGTTTTGATATCAATTTGTGATGAGAATTACTTGATTGAAGGATTTGGATTTAGAATTAATTTTGACTTCATGTGTTAACGCAATTTTGAATCAATTTGATGATGAATTAATTTATTCGACGTTGAAAAACTTGAATCCGATAGATTGCATTAACACTTGAATAATTTTGTTGGAGGCTTGGAATCATTGCTTGCATGTGGATTTATTTGTTACAAAGTATTTGTAATTTCTAAGCGGCGTTGAATATTTTTATGTATCCGATTGTGAGTTTTAAACTTGTTTTTGTCTAATTCCGTTACATGTATGCCTTGCTAGCCAAATATTACAAATACCTTATAAATCACATTTCAAATGTTGTTTGATGCTTACTTGAGCATGATTATGCATTTATGGACCGTTGATGTCGAGTTATATCATTTTTGACGTGATTTTTTTAGTAATGTTGTGTTACGGAGCAATGTTGCCCATTTTTGGTAAGTTGAGCTTAAGGCATGATTTAATTTATGTTTAATGCTCAATGGATTTTTTTTTGGTACTTGGACGACATCTATGTCAAGTTTTGACAGTTTCAGACCGATATTTTGTGTGATATCGTGTGTAACGGCAATGCTGCCCGGTGTGGTAAGTTAGTGCAAACGTGCGATTTATTTATTGTGTGGTGGATAAGTGAACTTGCCTTGGCTTTTGTTTTGGATTGACATTTCATTTGTGCGGTTTTTGATCGACATTTTGTGTGGTTCATAAAATAACAATGTTGTTGCCCGGTTTTTGGTTTTTACCTTCTAATGCTTGTGTGGACTTGGTTCCTTTGAATTCACTTTTTTTTAGTTGTGATTTGATACTTGAGTTTAGCTTATGTTGCCTTGTAAATTGCTAACTCGTTTTGTGACTTGTTCAAGTTTCCGAAGACTTTGTCTTGTGACACACGATGTTTGGATTACTGTTTGGTTGTATAGACTTGTCTTGTGCAGGGACTTTGATTTGATGCGATGGATTTTCCGCATGTAATTTATTTTCTCATTTGCGACATTGGTTTTGATATTGAATATTATTTCTGATTATTTCTCTATTTCTTGGTGAAGCTTGCACGAAGTTTTCTGGGTTTCTTATCTTTGCTTACTTGCTACGAACTCTTGTTCGTTTGGTATTTGTTCTTATTCTTTTTTTTAATTTCGCATTGTATTTTCTTTTCCTTTCCACGATAAGTAGGAATAGAGATGCATGACTGGGAGTCCCTACTTTAGGTGGACAAATCTGTTTTAAAGACCTTTAGAAGGCATTTTTGTGTGTGCATTTTCTTGTGTTTGGTTGTGTGAAAAAGACCTCTATGAAGGCAAATCCCATTTCCCTCTCATTGCTTGTTTACTTTGTACTTGCTATCGAGTCAATAAGTGGAAAAAAGGGTCCGCAATCGACCCCCACACTTTCTAGTTCGTGTCGTTCTTAGCTCGCGTTAAACATTGATGCTTTGAGTCGTGCCCGTTCGTGTCCATTGAGTCAAATAAAATGGAAAAGGGTTTATAACCAACCCCCACGCTTTGTCATTCATTTCGGTGATGTTAGCTCATGTCTCTTTAATCGTTGATGCTCCGAGTTGTTACTCGATGTTGGTGCTCGAGCAAATCAAGTGGAAAGAGTTCCTTACTCCCACTTTAAAATCCATTGGTTCATTTATTTGTTGTTAGCTCGCACTCGATTTTATTTTGGTTTTGGTTCGACTATGTTCGATTGCACTTGTGCTTGTGTTTTTCTTTACACCTTTGTATGTTCCCTTAGGATTCACTTGTTTCGTTTCTAATGCAAGTTAGACACTAGGATCATGATCCATGCATGCTAACTTAGGTAGAGATTTCCCTTTGTTATCCAAACCTTAGGACCATCATTGTATGATAAGAGTAGGGATAGAGATAGATAGTTTCCATTAGATATTTTTTCTTTCCCTTTTGCATGATTAAGACTAAAAATCTTTTCTTTGGAAAATGCATAAAAAACTCTAACATTTATTAAATCCTTTTTTCAAGTTAAAAAACATCAACCAATCCAAACTCTTTCCCCTTCAGGATTTTCTTCGAAATTCTTAAAAGAATGTGCTAATTCTACTCTATGCAATACGACGCATAAATCCCCAAAGGTCGGGTGGCACCATGTCTACTTGCTAGATCACGAATGTAGCATTATCCGCCTTCAGGCACTTTTCATTTAAAAATACTTCTTCAGGTAAGAACATGTTAATTCCTTCTTATGCCAACTGCTGAAGCGGTAAAGAGGCAAACAAAAGTAAGCATTTTTATTAGTTTTATCATATCGTCTTCATAGGTATTAGTGCTACTGAATTATCGTTCAACAATTCCTCACATTTATGAATGGGTTTTAAGTAAATGCGAAAATTAAACATATGAACAAGAAATAATACATTCTTCGGAGATGAAAACTTATCAAGCATTACTTTACACTACTAAAAATAAACTTACACCTATCGATCAATTGCACTCAATCTACAATATTCGTCAAAATCATCAAGTATCTCTCCAAATGTTCCACAGTAGAAGTTATGTCTAACGCAAAGTTGGAGACAACCATACTACTCGCTTTAACGATCTCTCAGCATAACACAAACAACACGGAGGCATTAAGCTCTGATACCCACAATGATTATTAGCTCTAAATCTATCTCTAAAATCTAGAAACTAATAGATATCCATCCATAATCAAGATTTGTGAGGTATATGTCTATAACAATCCAAATCCAAACATAAAGCAAAAATATTAAGGAAAACATCAAGAATGATTTGTAAAGCAAGCTTTATACAACACCATGATCAACAAATATACATTGTTCAAAGTAAATATACAAACATAACCCAACAAATAGATAAATACTTAGAGAAGAAATGAAGAAAAATCAAACATCTCACGGGCTGTCAGCTCCGATTGATGAGGAATTTGACTTTGGATCATCCAAATGCAAGCTCCAATGTCGTTTTCTAGCCTCTCTCAACCAAAAAATAGGTTTGATGGTGTTGGGACTCAAAAATACCCAACTAATGATCTAACAATGTTTTTTCACCTATTTAATGAGTCTGAAAATCGCAGGTCGTGCCTAGCTTCAAATCGGGCGCTTAGCGCGCTCTCTGTTGTCATGGAAAAAAATCAACACTTGTTTTTACCATAAATTGATAACTATAACTCCGATTTATGCACGGTCGGAAGCGTTGAAAAGCTTATTCAATGATCTATCTAACAATGCTTAAATATAAATGCTTGAATACCTACAAAAATGAGATAAAATCAATTAAACTCAATGATATTTATAGGATAACACAATATATACACTATAACATAAATTATACCGAATATATACTAAAGTTGAGGTTTATTGACAAAAAGAAAACTAATTAAATCGATGAGTGCTAATTATTCACACTCAAAAACACAAAAATTTAGAACTCATCAAACTCTCCCCAACTTAAAACATTGTTTGTCCTCAAACAAAGTCAAACAACTTAAAAAATAAAAGTAATCACCAAAAGAATCATGGATCATCACGTTTTAAACGGGAGACAAATGTATTGTTCAAACAAATACATACACGCAAAGTACATACTTACCACAATCCTAGAACGACAACATGTAAACGAAATAAATCCTATGTACAAAAATCATACTAAATATTCTAAAACAAAACAAGCTCAATCATGAATCACACCTAGTAAAAAGTCATCGGTAGATGAAGAACACGTAAAAGTGAGGATTTGACACTCATCCAACAATCTTGGAAACAAAAGACTAAATTATGCATTCATCCAAAACTCATTGAAAATACAAAGGTACGAATCACAAGGGATTTTCAAGGTTCTAATGTGGCTTGATACAGAAACAAGGGATAATTCTTAAAGCTAATCGAAACAAAAACTTATCTAAACCTAAGGAAGTGATCAACTCACAAAATTTCAAACACATAATTTCAATCACACTTCTTCTTTCATCCCTAATTTTTCACACCAATCACATACTTATTAACACAAAATTATTTCATACTCTTTTTGTTTTTTCATTTTTTTCAAATCTTTTTCAATTTTTTTCTTTCTTTTTTCAAATCTTTCATTTTCACTTTTTTTTTCTTTTTCACAACCTCATAGTAATACACACATGAGCAAGTAAATAATTTTCTCCCCAACTTGAATCCAAACAACATAAAAGTGAATACTCCCTACTTTCTAAGGCAAGGTAAAAAATTAACTAAAAATCATAGTTGAGGGTTCAAGAAAACAAAGAATAAATATCCGTTCAAAAAGGAAAAATAAACATTCATAGACAAGTATTAAGTTAAAAAATAATATGGACATTGTCAAAAAGGGCTCAAAAGGGGTTAACAAAAGTTCACACACTCACATGGTTAATTGACTATTTGGCTAGGTAGTTGTGCTCAAAATGAAACAAAATGCATTGATTAATTTCATGCTTTTATACAATCAACACAAATAAAAGATTAAACATAATAAAATCCAGTTAAAACAAGAATTGTGGCCTCTAGCATATATGAACAATGAAAAGATTCCTCGCATTTAGGGTAAAAAGGGAACTAAAATAATTCAATCAAAAACCAGCAATGCAAAAAGAATGAATGATATAGTAATATACAAATGAAAAGTTTCTTAAACATGTTATTTTATAGAAAGCGATAAACGAGTACCTAGAGTGTACTAACTTTGAAAACTATCATAACCATACATTCGCAATTTGAAACCCTCAAATTCAGACAATCACCTCAAAATTCTCCAAGTTACCGAACCAAAATTGAGTCCAAACAACAACAAAAGATTTAGAAAAACAAAATTACACACATACAAATTTCCTCAAGCTAATAAAAGCAAGATTTTGGAAAATCACAATTAACACAACAAAACAACAGGATGAAAGTGAATAAACAAGTTTAAAAGTGAAAATTTCAAAGTTTTAAAATAGGTCCAATTTCAACTTGTTTAAATAACAATCACACACTACCTAAAATTACACAATAAAAAACAATAAAACATGCTTATTTTACGTCCTAAGCTCGACGCCTGTTATTTACAACTATTTCACTCTGCTTTGGATGAGTCAAATGTTTTCACTCCCGCCTTTTCTCTCATCTCTTCGAGCTCTAACCGGAACTATACACCTAACCACACTTTTGGCAAACATGAAACAAAACAAGTATATTGTATACAAAACTCACAAGTATAAATATAAACAAGTGAAGATAAACAATATATATGATATCTACAAAACTCAAAAACAAAGAAACTATCACAATGTGATTCAATAAAAACACCAATCCCCGGCAAAGACGCCATTTTGCTAAAGCGGTAAGCAAAAGTAAGTATTTTTATTAGTTTTATCATATCGTCTCCATAGAGATTAAGGCTATTGAATTGTCGTTCGATAATTTCTCGCATTTATGAGTTTTGGTTTGAATGGGTTTAAAGTAAACGCAAAAATTAAACATATGAACAAGAAATAATACATTCTTCGGAGAGGAAAACTTATCAAGCATGACCTTACACTACTCAAAACAAACTTAAGCCTATCGATCAGTCACACTTAACCTACAATACTCATCAAAATCATCAAGTATCTCTCAAATATTCCACAACAGAGGTTATGTCTAACACAAAGTTGGAGACAACAGTATTACTCGCATTGACGGTCTCTCAACACGGCACGAATAACATGGAGACATTAAGCTCTAATACCCACAATGATTATTAACTCTAAATATATATCTAGAATCTAGAAACTAATAGATATATATCCCTAATCAAGATTTATGAGGTATATGTCTATAACAACCCAAATCCAAACATAAAGCAAAAAGATTAAGGAAGACATCAACAATGATTTGTAAAGCAAGCTTTATACAACACCATGATCAACAAATATACATATGTTCAAAGTAAATATACAAAATAACCCAACAAATATAGAAATAAATAGATAAGAAATGGAGAAAAACCAAACATCTCACGGGTTGTCAGCTTCGATTGATGAGAAATTTGACTCCAAATCATCCAAATGCAAGCTCCAATATTGTTTTCTAGCCCCTTTCAACCAAAAAATGGGTTTGATGGTGTTGGGACTCAAAAATACCCAAACCATAACCTAAAAATGTGTTTTTTCACCTATTTTGTGAGTCTGAAAATCGTAGACCGCGCTTAGCCCCAAATCAGGCGTTTAGTGCGCTCTGTGTTGTCATGAAAAAAATTAGCACTTGTTTTCGCCATAACTTGAGAACCGTAACTCTAATTTGCGCAAGGTTAGAAGCGTTGGAAAGTTTATTGAATAATCTATATAACATTTCCTAAATATCAATGCTTGAATACCTACAAAAATGAGATAAAATCAATTAAACTCAATGATATTTAGACGATAACGCAATATATACACTATAACATAAACTATACTGAATATATACTAAAGTTGAGGTTTATTGACAAAAAGAAATAGAATTAAGCTGATGAGTTCTAATTATTCACACTACAAAACATAACAATTTAGCACTCATCACCAACGCATAAGTCTCCAAAGGTCGAGCTGCGGTAGAAAGCGAAATGAATATTGTTCATAAAAAACACAAAACAAACGAAAACTTTTGAGCCGAATTAAGGAATTTGGTCGCGGGGCCTAAGCGAGAAAAACTTTGTAAATATTCCTTCTTTTCCCCGTGTTTTATTTTGCATGCATTCTCTCTTTCCATTTTTTCCTTTAGCTCGTAAGCTTTATATTATAACACACCCTTTGATCAGAACAACAAGAGTGGATCCCGTGGAGTACCACAAACGTGAGGTATACTAATATCTTCCCCTTGCATAATCAACTCCCTTACCTATATCTCTCAGTCGCAAGACCTTGATTTAACCCTTCTCAGGTTTAGTCGATGTTTACCTTTCCCTTTCGGTGGGATAAAAAACATTCGATGGCGACTTCATTGATTTTCTCTCAATGATTGTTCGGTCAGTTGTCTCATTAGGCCTCACACTTGAGGGGCTTATGTACATCTGGGGCCTAAGACTTGGATTATCTAGGAAGCATCTCCCCTCTCCCCAGATATCTCGCCCACACAAGGGAACACCCAAATGAAGATATCCCAGTGTTTACCGTGAAATTTGGTAAACAACTGGTGGTCTTCCAAATTAAAGAAAAATTTGGTGACTTTCAGGATCGACCAGATTGATCCTAAGGACATGTGTTCTTATTCAAACTATTGCTCTTGAAAAACAAATAATACTTTCGATAGCATTCGTGATCTTTTAAGTAATATTGATTTCGATTGTTACTTCGAGGGTAGTAATGTAACACTTTAAAGAAAAGACTGATATGTAAAAGGATTTCGATTTAAACTTAAAAGGAATGTATAAAACTTAAATTGAAAACGAATGGAAATAAACATAAAATGGGTGCATCATACGTACATTCTCACAACTCGTTTCTCGAGCACTAGTACTTTGAGTAATTTAGAGTAATTTGTACAAAGATGTGAACACACTGAATCCTAATGCTAAGATCCTAATTTATACTAATTCGACCATAACGGTCTCCTTCTAAGATATTTCCATGTTCAACGTCTGCAGGTGCTTTCGAACCTTATGCTTCCACGCGTCCTTTTTGGATAAGGATGCACATTTGGATTTCAAATCTTTCTCTATTTCGAAGCGCCAAATCTGTCCAACGTGCCATAACGAACTGATTTTCAAAAATCAAACCTCCAAACCTTTATACATCGAATTATTTTAATAAGTTTGGACCATCCATAATCTTGATTAGTTGAACTTTATAAAGAAAATACCTTTGTTTTCTTAATTCAACTACATTCAAAATTCCAGCTAACAAATTACCCTCAATAAATATGTATTTCAATATACTTTGAGAAATATACATTTTTGCAAGACATTTATGTTTTGACAGACAAACATCCTTCATGATAAACATTTACTGTTATGACGTCAGAAACAATCATGATTCCCTTTTTCCAAAACGTCTAATCAAGACGTGCATGATGTAGTTTCATCATTGCTACTAAAAGTAGGTTCCTAATATGGCCTTTAAACAAGTAACCTTCTTCATTAACTTATTAAAAACCACCACGTGTCCCACTAACTCTAGAATTTGAAAATATAAAATGAACCAATTCCAGCTATAAATATCTTCTTCTTCCTCAAAAACACTTTTTCAACTTCTTGACTTCTTATTTTTTACAGAAAACTTGCGCAATCTTCAGTTTTCTTTCCAAAAAACTTTAATCATTCAACAATCTGAACTCTTAACAATGGCACCAACTAAGAAAAGTAGAAAATTCAACAAGAGTATGAAGAATATGGAAGTGAAGAACACCGACGATGATGTATTTCAACCAATTCATCATATCACCAAACCACTTCTTGTTGGAAATTAAGAACTTGTTCCAACACCTCATGTTTCTACGGAACAACAAGCTATTTATGCTTCCCAGGTAATTATCCCTTTCACCCTTGTTTAGAAAACCCTAGGGCATGTGGGTCCTATGTTATCCTATAAATGTTTAGAACAAGTTAAGGAAATTTTCCCATTTTATCATGATACTAAGCCCGTCATTAATAAAGTTGGACCTCTTAAAAGGAAGGATAACAATCATGACAAGAATCTACCAGAATCGTCTGTAGAGAAGATTAAAAAAGAACCTTCCTCAGTTCCTGTAACTGCAAACAAACCATTTCAATTTGATTACATGACTGAGAATTTTAGACCTTTTAGGTCTTGTCCTGTAGCAGATAAACAATATCTTGCTTTGCTAGCCAAAGTCAAAAAGAAAAAAATTCCAAGCCTGAAAAGACTTAGGTATTTTTTACTTGATTCGAATTTCGAAGATAGGTTTTAGTTATTGCCAACCTATGTTAATGGCCTCATTATATTTTTGGGATAATACTTATAATACCTTCCATCTCCCTTGCGGAATGATAACTCCCACTCTCTTTGACGTGGCTTCCATCACTAGACTTCCACCGACTGGAGAAACCTTCGACCCTTACCTACAAGAAGATAACACCATTAACTTTGTAGTCGAAAATGCCGCCTTCACCAAGTACATGAATCTTTACCATGTTCAAGGAAATGAAGTATCTGATGTCGAGCATATAGATTTTCTTGCTCTATGGTTTACTAGGTGCATCTTTTGCTGCAAATCTATACAGGTTGCCAAAAGATTTCTCACCTTAGCGAACCAACTTCTTTCTAGTTGAGTAGTATGTCTTAGTGAGTTAATTTTGATTGAATTATATGAAAGCCCTGGATATGCCACTTCCAAACTAAAAGAATATAAAGCAGGTATAAACCTATTGCCGGCTGGCCCATATTGGCTTCTCCAACTATAGCCTAATGCAATGTTTGAACCATCTCTCACAACCTCTGGAACAGTGGACGAAAAAGATCCTGAAATTTAGAATCAAACCATTGAGGGAACTAGACTGATTCAACTGACTCTCAACGATGATGCAAAGAGTTTTGGGGAATGTTTTACCAAGTACGTCATGATGTTTTCTAAACGTAATTCCTTCAGTCCTTCGATGGCTCCTTTTGTCAATAGGTCTCATGGCCCTGAGTGGGTTACCAGATCCCTTTCCAATATCTTGCCTAAAGATATAGAAATTGTAGATATATGAAAGGCCTTTTTACTCCCTAGGCTGATTTTTTCGAGGATCATGCCTGTGAAAAGCAAAATTTTCATGCTAGCCTATCAACTAAATTTTGTGTCTCGATAATTTAGGCTTTGTCAACTGATCCCTGAACCTATTTTTGGAAGGAAACATGAGCTTTACACAAGAGGAATGAAGTTCTTTTTTCCTGACATGGAAAAACACATGGCCTATCATGTTAACTTTGCATATTTTAACCCTATTCCTTTTCAACCATCCTTATATTGTTCGAAAGGTTTTGAAATTTGGTGGAAAGATTTTTATTCAAAGAACATGTTTGACACCACTTTTCTCAGCCAGCATTTGACAAAAGCTTTTGCATGTGTGTAGGATCTGACCCAGAAAGGTAAGCAAACACATATCAAGGAAATCCAGGCATTCCAAAAGTAATTTGAAACTATTTATAATCCAATTAACCTTAGTTGAACCACTTTTGATGCAACAAAAATTTTAAAAGAGAAATTTACCAAAATACTTCCTCATTTAAATATCCCTGCTTGTGTCAAACTTGAAGACAAATATGACTTAGCCTTTAAACTTCAACCACTAAAATTCCCAAAATTGCCTAGCACTGATTTTGGCCTGTATTTCTACCCTCCTTACCCAAACTAGTTTGTTTGTGGGAATCATCTCAACTTTTTAAAACAAGAGTCTCAAAAACCTGCTAAATGAGTGGTTTCGACTAAGCATACCTTGGACAATTTCAAAGGCTTCCTTCACTATGACTTATCAACTATCTTCATTCTTTCTCCAACACGTGAAGGTGTGGAACCAAAGGATTTCCTTGGTCCTTTTGATTTCCTTTTTTGTTTCTTTTATACTTGATACTAACCAATGCTATCATGTACATTATTTTAGCTGTCGAAAAGAAAACCATCAAAAAAGAACAACCCATCTCGAAGACAGGTTCAACTGAAGCTTCCAAACAAACCAACACTTCAATAAAAAAGTTCTACTCCAGATACCAAAAAATCAAAGATATCATTTGAGATTTTGTCTGCTTTTTGCACTATATTACTTTTGTAATAGCATTACTCTTTCAGGCTAGTCCCTTACCTCCAAAATATCCACATAAAAGAAAATCTACCCACGACATTTCAGTGGTGGTCGAAGACGATGAGGATACTCCTCTCACTCCTTCATAGACCAAGAAAATAAAGAAGAAGATGATGAAGAAGAAGAAGAAGACAAAAACTTCTGATGCAGCCTCTTCGCAGCCATCCAAGCAAAAACCTGAAGTCACTATACTGCCTCCAAAACCCAAAAATAAAAATACATCCCAATCAACTGAGGGTGTTATCCTAGAACGGGTTGAAAGTGACAAATCAAGTCCTGATGGGCTAAAGGTATAACTTTTATTTGTTATTCTTCTTCGATCACCATCGTTCTTTTTATTCGAACTAATGTTTTCTTTTATTGCGCAGGAAAATCAACCAACTCCTACTAAGTCTCCAATCAAGCACGGCGTTATTTCTAACAGTGGTACTGCTTTGTACCATCCCTTGTCTAATGACAAATACTTTAGCAAAGGGTCTTCTTATGTAGTTAATCAACTTGGTATTGTTGTACCATTTGAAAAGGAATTCATTCCCCAGAATGAGAATGACGAAGAGGTACGTCAAGGTGCTACCAAGAGGGTTATTGATGATGAAGGGAAAAATGATGATAGCCCTAGTGATTCCTCTCCCAAAAGATTCAGTTTGCTGGTGACTTTATTGATGATGACAGACACCTTACTAACGAAATCGAACAATACTTCTAGAAATATGAAGAAGGAGCAGAAGAAGAGGAAACTAAGGGAGAAAAAGACAAAGAGCCTCATGTTCAAGCTAGCTCCCAAGACCATACCACTTCTGCAAATCAACAAACTAATAGCAATGCTTCACCACAACTTTCTCAAGAAGAACTATAGTATTTGAAGAACAAAAAACCTCTTGAGTATGTAAGGCTCATGATGGCACGAAGGGTACCACTTATTGCCCAAAAAACTTGCCCAATCCATATGCCACTTCGAGTGGGAGTTCCAATGATGAGAATAATGAGCAACTTCTCCAAAAAGTTAAAGAGAAAATCTTTAAAGATGACATGTTCGAAGTCTTGAAGAATAATGTCACTGTGAGCGCCGTACTAAGGAAGTTAATAAACCAAATTGACATGGTCACCTGTCTTCCTGAGACTGTTGAAATTCGGATGAATGTGACTACTCTGATCAAAACAATCAGCACGGATTTCCTTAGGGAATAAGATGTAGCTTCGAAGCTTTAAGAAAAGAAAACTTTTCAGGAGACTGAGTGGTCAAAAGCTCTTGATTCAACCAACAAAGATGAAAAACTTGGAAAAGATTTTAAGAATTCCAAAGAGGAGTTTGATATCAATGTTCGCTCTATCTCCTTCTGGAAAGAACATATCAAAGAGTTGCAAGAGAAGATTTCTCAGGCAGAAACACGCTAGAAAGTTATCTAAAAGATGGATCATTCTGAGATAGAGCGTGAGATTGCTCAAAGTGTACAACACGTGGATGCAGCCAAAAAACTAGAGAATGAAATAGATGCTCTTCATGCTACTAAATCTTCTATTGACTGTTGGCTAAAGCTGGCGAAGACCAAGTATGACAGGATGAAAGCCAACTTTCCTTTTTGAATCTGTTGATCTTTGGTGTACTTCTACTTTTCTTTTTGTGTAATTTTGAATCATGTAATTTCATGACAAATCCATTTTGGCACTTTTGTGATGACACCATGTTGGCTTTTAATTTGTTACTTCTACTACTTTGTCATGATCTTTAGTTCTTGAAGGATAGGTTTATACTTTTTTAAGTACTTGTCATTTATCTTCAAGATTCTTCTATCCTCTTCCAACTCTTCTATTTCATAGGCGTTATTTGTGAATGTTTGAATAATTCGAAAACGTCCTTCCCAATATGGAGACCGTTTTCGTAACAAATTATTCTTTCGATCCATTGGTAATATTACCTTCCACACCAAATCATCATTCAAAAAGACTTTACCTTTGACTCTTTTATTGTATGATCTAGTTATTCTTTCTTTTTATCTTCTAAGGACCTCTAAAGCACGTAGCCTCTCTTCGTTCAAATCAACTAATTAATTCATCATCATCTCCTAGTAATAGTCAGAGGGGATTTTGTTCTGCCTCTGGATTCTTACTTACTGTAAATATATTTCCACTGGAAGAACTGCATCGTGCCCAAAAGTTAAACGAAATGGAGTTGTGTTTGTTGCTTCTTATGAAGATGTTTGACAAGCCCATAAATCTTGATCCAAGGTCTTATGCCATTTTTTTTGGATTTCTCCCTACATGACTTTTTTATCAAACCAATAATTACCTTGTTTGCGGCTTTGACTTGTCCATTTGCCCGGGCATAATAAGGCGTAGAAGTCACTAACTTGAATCCCATTTCTTTAGTGAATTCCTGCATCTTTCGACCAGTTAAGACTGATCCCTGATCTCTTGTAATCATTTATGGGATTCCAAATCTGTAGATTATGTACCTTTGAATGAATTCGATAATACTCTCTTGACCCACATTTACTAAAGGTATTGCTTCAATCCATTTTTTAAAATAATCAATCCCTACCAGGATGTATTTTTTCCTTTGGATGAAGTTGGTCGAATATCTCCAACCAAATCTAATGCCCAACCTTTGAAGGGCCATGGTTTAATGATCGAATGTAATTCACTTACAGGAACATGTTAAATACCGGCATGAACTTTACACTCTTGGCATCCTCTGGAGGATTATATGCAACCTTTTAGCATGATGGGCCAATACATGCCATACCGGAACAAGAGCCACTTAATCTTATGACCTGCTTGATGTGCTCCACATGCCCCACCATGTACATTTGACAGCGTCAAGTATGCTTTGCTTTCTCCTAAACATTTTAGTAAGATTCCTTCTGGTGTTTTCTTGAATAATTTGTTACCTACTAAAATGTAGCTCAATGTGTGATACTTAATCTTCTTTCCTGCATTCGCTATTGGATTCTTTAAATAATATATTATTCGGCTTCTCCAATATGTAGCTGCTAAGCTATCTATGGTAATTACTTCGAAATTCACTTCATTTGCATATCCTAAACTTGTATTTTTTAAATCTACTGGAGATAATTTAGTAGCTAGTATTATTCTGTGAACTTTGACTAATTCTTCCAGCTTCTCCTTTGACACTTTGTATCCTGAAGCAATTTGGGCTAAGTCATTTGTTTCTAGCTTCTTCAGTCTAGGAATATGCTTTATATTAACATACACAAATCTTCAAAGCAATCTATTTGCTACCACGAAGTATATTATCATATTTTCTTTTATGCATCTGTACTCCTTGGTTATTTGTTTGATCACCAGTTCGGAATCACCTCTAATTTTGACTCTAGTTGCCCCCAATTCCAACAAAACTTCAAGCCATGCTATCAAAGCTTCATATTCAGCTTTCTTATTTGAAAAAGGAGGTCCTTCGATGTTGTACTTGAACTTGGTTGGAATTTTATCAGGAGAAATAATGAGTATTCCAACTCCAGTTCTATCCTTATGAGTAGAACCATCGAAGAATAATTTCTAAGGTTCTAATTCAACAAAAGTTTAAGGAATTTCAATCACTGCATGGTCGACTATAAATTCGGAGACTACTTTCCCTTTCATAGCTTTTGAAGGCCTAAAGGTCAAGGAATGCTCAGTTAAAGCAAGTGCTCACTTTCCAATTTGACTGTGTAGGATTGGTTTAGGAAGCATATGTTTAATAACATCAAAATGCGAAGAAACATAGACATCAACTGGCTTTATATAGTATTTCAACTTAGTGCACGAAAAGTACAAGCAAAGACATAACTTTTCTACAGTACTATATCTAGTTTCTGCATCATTTAGTACTCGATTAAGGTAATAGATGGATCTTTAGATGCCATTCTCATCCTCTTGTGCAAGCATACTTCCTATAGTTACATCTAATGCATATATATATATATATATATATATATATATATATATATATATATATATATATATATATATATATATATATATATATACAATCTCATACACTTATTTCTACAAGGATATGACAAGATAGGAGGGTGGACAAGGTATTGTTTAATTTTTTAGAACTCCTCTTGATGTTCTAAATTCCAGTCGAAACCACCTTGTTTTAGATGCAGAAAGGGAGAGAAGGCTTAAGTGCATCCCCTTAGGTTCGAAATAAACCTTCTTAAGAAGTTTATTTTTCCTAGCAGTGAATGTAACTCCCTTTTTTATGGCGCTTTCACTTCTATGATAGCCTTTGTCTTGTTTTGATTGATATTTATTCCCTTCTTGTGGACTATAAAGCCCGAAAAGTCACCAGCCTGTACAAAAAAGGTACACTTAAGAGGATTCATCTTCAGGCCATGTTTCCTCATTCTTTCGAATGACTGGCGAAGGTGATCATTATGACTTTCATCTAACACATATTTTACTACTATGTTATCAATATAAATCTTCATGAAAGTCTCAATAAAGTCATGAAATATATAGTCCATTGCTCTCTTATAAGTTTCCCTAACATTTTTTAAACCAAAAGGCATGACTACCCATTCATAGGTGCCTAATGCCTCAAGGCATCAACAAGCTGTCTTGGGTACGTCCTCTTCAACAATGAAAATTTGATTGTATCCAGATTATCCATCAAGCATACTAAGATACTCGAAGCCTGCAGCTGAATCAATTAGATTTTTTTCCACAAGCATGGGATATTCATCTTTTGGGGCTGCAAAATTCAAATTCAAAAAATCTGTGCAAACCCTAAGAGACCCATTTTTCTTAATAACATGAAATATATTTGCAATCCCTTCGACATACCTTGTGGTCCAAATAAACTTGAATCAGAAGAGTCTTTCAATCTCTTCCTTTATCTTCGAGAGAATCTCTGGTGCGAACTTCGTTAGAGTCTATTTGATGGGCTTCTTTCCATCCTTGATAGGCAGCTTCAGTTCGACCAATTCTCTGCTTAAACCAGACATCTCGTCGTAATCCCAAGCAAAACAATACTTGTATTCTTTTAGCAATTGGATCACTTTAGCTTTCATCTTTAGATTGTGTTTTGCACTTACGTAGGTGGGTCTTTTGATGGACCACTCACCCAGATCAACTTATTTGAGAGGGTCTTGCGCCATCATCTTTGCACTCGACGTTGTTGAATCCTTCTTGAATCCTAGAGGCACTTCATCGTATATTACATCTAATCTCTGGTCTTTTTCTTTGAAGGGTATCTCTTCGTCATGGGGTTTTGGTTTGAAATCCACCCCAGGTCCCTTCTCACGTATCACTTCATCTTTGGCTTTGACAGCCATGTGTGTTACATCAGACTCTAAGGCCGTTCTTAATTTATTTTCGGCTAAATAAGCCAAAATATTTTCGAATAATTGGGACTCAGACATTGTCAATGTCTTCGTCAGCCCAGCCAGTTGGCCGTATTCCAAGAAATCCTTCTACATCAACTTCTTCTCCCAAAATTTCTCTATCCCATTGGAATCTATGAGTTGGGTGTAGAGTAAGGAAGTAAAGAGCATTTTTTGTTAGCTGAATATGCGTCATCAGCAGGGTTGCATGGCCCAATATTGGCCAAATTCCTATCAAAGTTCCTTCTATCTACATAGTTAACTTCTGCCATGTAATAGCTTTGATCTACTTCAATGTTCTTGACTATCCTATCTTCTCTCCATATTGATATTCGTTGATGCATTAACAAAGGCGTTGCCCTTATACCATGGATCCGTTCACATCCTAGCAACAAGTTATAATTTGTCTTCGATGTAATGACCATGAACATGGTGGGTCTTGTAATCGAATCCACAGTGAGATCTACTTAAACCACTCCCAAAGTGTGGCATATCTTACCTTTATAGTTTGAAAGTACCATGTTGTGGGGCTTGATATCAATGTCAAACATGTTGATTCTCTTCAACATGAATTGAGGCATTAGATTCATCGCAGTTCCACCATCTACCAAGATTTTATTGATCCCCACACTTTCCACCTTTCCCCTTATGAACAAAGGTTTGAGGTGATTCTTTATTCCCTGATCAGACCGCTTAAAGAATGCATTTTGTTCTTCAACAACTACATTATTTAGGATATAATAGCATACTGCCTTGTGCATTGCCATCTCAATCTCGTCAACTTCTTCTGATTCTTCAACCTCAATTATTTGATCATACTCATGAGGAAGCATTGAGACCACATTGCAGTTTATGTTGAGGGAAGACTCTCTATCTAATTCAAAGTCACCAGTCAGCATGTCTTTGTCATTCACTGGGTCTTTTTGATCCTTTTCGCCAGTTTCTTCTTTCTTTGGGGAAAACAGTTTTTCTCCCCACATTTTGCTTCTCTTCGATCATGATGGTCGAGGGAAGTTGGTTACTACTAGATTCTCCCACTTCTTTTTTTGCCAATTCTCGTTGTGCCTTCTTTATCCTTTGGTGTCTTCGCCATTGGGACCTAGACATGGGATTTTTCCCTTTATAATTTTCTGACTTGTATGCTTGTTTCCTCGACACTTGGAATTGCTCTCGGTACGCTATGGATGTCCATTCTCCTACTTCTAAACTCCTCCATTTTTCCTTTCCTGCTCCCTTACCTTTGTTTGGGTTTATACATCTGTTAGTTGGGATGTTTGTAGGTGGCTTGAAGGTAGCTCTTCGATTCCCCTTGAAATAAGGGCTATCAAAACTTCTGGGAATTCCTCTTTTATCGAATGTGAAATTTCTCCTAGGCCCCCTCTGGCTATCCCAATAACGAGCATATGGGATCCTCTCAAAGGTTTTTGATACCTTTCGATCATAAATCGCATTGTACCTTGGATACATCAGGCACTCTAATTTTGTTTTATGGTAGTGGATAAGGAAACCCAACAAACTTTCTACAGCCTTTGGTTAGATAACCTCTATTTGGTCATCTTTCCTCCAATTGCCCCCAGTTCGAGCATGTCAGATTTTCTCATAAGTTTCTGCTTCATTTCGGTTATAGATTATGCTGCATCTTAGACACATTATCCCCCTCATAATTATTTTTGTGGCAGTGAACCAGGTAATCTAGGAGACTTTCTCCACCCTTTAAGTAACCATTTCTCATCTGATCATCTTCCATACTGAGGAGCCTTTCGACTTCCTCCATCTCAAGAGCAGGCTGGTTCAAGCTCACCATGTTAACTTTAAGGTTAGGAACTTCAGTAATCATGACCTTTTCAAACTTGAGTCTAAGGCCTTCAGTGGCCTTTGTCATTCCAGCATTTATGGTAATATCATCAGCAATCTTGCCTTCGATATCTTGGTTAATCAGACCTTCAGTAGTCTTTTTCACTTCGATACCTGCAAAAAATCCTCAGTGATCTTGTTCAAGGTATTGGGAAGGCCTTCATTAGCCTCCTTTGTTTCAATATTTACAACAAAATCTTCAGTGATCTTGTCTTTAGGGTGTTGGTTAATTTCGACACCACAACTTCTAGCATATAGATATCCGCAGGTTCTGCATAATTGGTTTCTTCTATGTGGAAAGGGTTAGCGTCAACCTTCGTTTAGCCTTTGGTCTTTTCTCAAAACTTCAATCTCCCTTCCTTGATAGCATTCTGAATCAAATCCCTGAAAAGAAACCATTGTGAGGTTTTATGTCCTAAAAAGTTATGATATTTACAAAAACCTCTTTTCTTCCGTTGGTCTAATGAAGGAATTTTGGAACTAGATGGAACTACCGTCTGGCCATCCTTTACCAACAAATCAAATATTTCATCATATTTTGTGACGTCGAAAGTGTATGTTTTCTTAGGGAACTTGTCATTCTTTTCTGGTTCAGCAGGATTCTTCCTGTTATAAGGGGTTAGAACTTTGCAAGGATATGGTGGGCCTTGCTTTAATTCATCCAAGTCCACTTCACATTCTTCGAAGTCTGAAAAATCTTTACAGGCTTCTTGTTCATCTATACCGATTTCAACATATGCAACTCTTTCTTTTATATGGCTTTTGTTCGCTCTAGCTTTTTAGAATTTTAAGCGCTCTACTTGTCGAACTTTGTCTGCCAATTGGGCAATATCTATGAAGTACTAAGGATCAAACTTCTTCCTAATAGAGAAATTTAATCCTCTAGCAGCCATCTCAACTAACTCGTGCTCAAGCACTTGGGTAAAACACCTTGCCTTTAATAGGAGGAATCTGTTGAGATAATCATCAATTGGTTCGCTAAATATGCACTTGATGCTGGCCAATACACTTAGGCTTATCTTCGATTGACCTATATAAAATTATTCATAAAATATCCTTTCTAAATGAGTCCAATCTTGGATAGAATTTACTGCAAGGGTAGTGAACCATGTGAACGCATTTTTGGTTAGTAAACTAGGAAAATATTTTATCCTTAAGTTTTTATTATTTGCTATATCCCTAGTCTCGGTAAGGTACCTGGATATATGTTCGACATTTGATTCGCTGGTGTCACCATAGAATTTTGTGAACTTTAGGACTTTCCAACCCCTAGGCAATTCAGTTTGCAAAATATATTCAGATAAAGGAGAAGTGTAATTTGACCTACTAAGGCTAATGTTTACACCATTTCATGACATAATTCTTTCGACCATGGCTGCCAGATTGTTGTTTGCTACCATGTTGTCTTGTCGAATTTGATATATGACTTCATCAACATTTTGATTTGTATTTACCATCATAACCCTAGGTTCTGGTTGCCTTAGAATTTGTGGTTTATGCCTAAAGGGTTTGGCTCTAGGTATTTCGACATTCGCAACTCTAGGAACTTCGACTACCCCTCCTTGATTTACCATATTCTCATAGGGTGTATTTCTTTAATTCTGTTGAAATTGGTTAATTGTTGGGTCTTCTTCAAAGTATACCCATTGATTTTCCCTAACACATTCCCTCTGAGGATATGGTGGGGGTTGAGGCACACTAAAGAATTCAGTGATGTGTGTCATTTGAGAAGCCATTTGCTGGTTCGCTTGAGCGGTGTTTTGAATTAAAGGGTTAAAGATTGTACCCATTGTCTGTGCAAGCATTTGTACCATTTCATGGTTACTTTTGTCCATTTGTTGTCTAATCATCGTTGCAGAGTGATTTGTTAAATTCCGTATTTGGGAAGAAACTCCTTCTATATGTGGTTGGACATTTCGACCCCTGTTATTAACAGTAGATCTAGAACCTTGTAATGGCGAAGTAATGTTCATCACATGATATGACTATGTTAAAGTGGAATTATGTAAACCCGTCATAAACAAAGATGGCATGCCATATGGCTGCTCACGACCATTTTGAGGCATGGAAAAACCATGCGGCCCCTGAGACCTATTGAAAGTATTCCCCCCTGGAGGGGGGTCTGTTGTGGACCTTGTGGTCCTATATAGGTTAAAGTAGGGCCAGTATAAGTGTTCAACTGTGTTGGTGTCGAACTTGTTGAAGACAGTATAGCTTATGAAAAAGGCGCAAAAATCGTAGTTCCCCCTGTCGAAGTGGTTGGGGGTGGTACTTCACCATTGTTAGGAGGATTCTGATTACATGTTTGGATTTAGTTTTCCATTTTCCTAATGTACTTTCTCTTAGGTATTTCCTAGTTGTTTGTGGCTAATTTACCACTTCTAAGTCTCATACAACGCATAAAAATACAAAGGGATGACAAAGATTTTCAAAAAACTTTTTACTAGAACAAAATATCTATTAATTGAATACAGGTCCGATCGGGTATGCCAATTTGTTTACCATGAAATTTGGTAAACAAACACTGGTCTTCCAAATTAAAGAAAAAATTGGTGACTTGCAGGATCTACCAGATGGATCCTATGGACATGTGTTCTTATTCAAACTTTTTCTCTTGAAAAACAAAGAATACTTTCGACGACATTCATGATTTTTTAAGTAATACTCATTTCGATTGTTACTTCGAGGGTTGTAATATAACACTTTAAAGAAACGACTGATATGTAAAAGGGTTTTGATTCAAACTTAAAAGGAATGTATAAAACTTAAATTGAAAACAAATGGCAATAAACATAAAATTGGTGCATCATACGTACATTCTCATAACTCGTTTCTCGAACACTAGTACTTTGAGTAATTTAGGGTAATTTGTACAAAGGTGTGAACACACTGAATCCTAACGCTAAGATCCTAATTTATACTAATTCGACCATAACGAACTCCTTGTAAGATATCGCCACGTTCCACGCCTGCATGTGCTTTCAAACCTTATGCATCCACGCGTCCTTTTCGGATAAGGAGGCCCATTTGGATTTAAAATCTTTCTCTATTTCGAAGTGCCAAATATGCCCAACGTGTCATAACGAACTGATTTTCGAAAATCAAACCTCCAAACCTTTATACATTAAATTATTTAAACAAGTTTGAACCATCCGTAATCTTGATCAGTCAAACTTTATAAAGAAAATGCCTTTATTTTCATAATTCAACTACCGTCGAAATTTCAGCTAACACCCGGCTCAGTCAAAGCCTGTCAATAAAAGCTAAGAAACACACTGATTTAATACAATAAACACTCATTATGACCTCCAGACGACAAGGGGAAAGGATAATAAGTGAGCCCTGAAGGCAGAATAATTTTGGATCAAGACTAACACTATAAAAACAAGTGATCATTGAATGTTAGAAGCAATCAATCTCAAATACATGATACACTAGATACACCGCGGCATCTCCTGACTAGCATTGGGGAAGTTATCATAATGTTCTTCAAGAATAGTTTGTTCCCTCTGTGGGACCTGTTAAAACTCTTCCAGGCCGCACAAAATATCAAAAAGGAGGACTAGGAGCAGGGAAAACAACAACGATTAGAGATCCCAAGCCATGGAAAAATTGGCCACTGTTGTTGAGCTCTTATGTCAAAAGGACAAACTATTACAAAACACGGTAAATGATCTGCAGCATCAACATGCCCAACCTCAACATGAAGATGAATACCTAGATGACTCGATCGAAACCCAGTCGTTGTCAGAGGAGATCTGGTATGTTGAGGTCCCGGGGAATTTCAAACCTCTCCAGCTTTCTTCGTTTAACGGAAATCATGACCCCCGGGAGCATATTCTAACGGTCAATACTCAGATGGAGATCATCAGATCCAGCATGTCACTAAAGTTTAAATTGATGGCAGGAACTTTGAAGGATGCAGCCTTGCGTTGGTACATGGGGTTACCAAAAAATTCGGTAACAAACTACTAGGACTTAGACAAAAAATTGATGCACCAGTTCTCGGCTAGCAAACACCGAAAAGTTTCAACAACCAATCTTTTCAATGTACGTCAAGAGCAGGATGAGACACCCAGAGAATATTTGGCACGCTTCAACGAGGAAACTATCAAGGTGGCTCACCTTAACCCAAATATTTTCGTGGAGGCCTTTCAAAACGGCATGAGGGTCGGGCACTTCAATGAATCCCTGGCCCAGAAGTCGGTGACGTCAATGGAAGACATTGTCACTCGGGAGGAGTGTTATATCCAAGGGGAAGAGAGCAACACGAAAAAGAAAATAAGGTATGCCAAGGAGAGAGGTCGGTCCCCCTGATCTGAAGGGTCAGGGAACATGAAGCCCAAGGAGCAGCATTTCGGGAGGGGTAAGCCCTCTCAGACTTGAAGGTTTGACAGGAGACCATTGGAGACTCTAACGCCACTCAACGCCAATAAAGAAAATATCTTACCAGAAACATACACGACTAGGGTCATCCCGGAGGCCGAACACCCCAGGGGTGATGTCATGGAAACCAACTCGAATAGCTACTGCAAGTATTACAAAGTCTGAGGTCACCACACCAAATAATGTTACCACCTCAAGTTAGAGGTCAAAAAGATAGTACAAAGAGGACGCCTACAAAAATACATGCAGGAAGAAGGCTGGTCCTCTCTGGATTGCACAGGGGATTGGAGGTCTCCCCCAAAAAACCCAATAGGTCGGAACGAGAACGTAGTTCCCAGTGCCACCCTTTAAACACCATAGTCGGTGGCTTCTTAGGAGGAGGAGAATTGAACCAGTCATGAAAAAACTATGCAAGACAGGTGATGCACATCTCACGGGAGTTCTGTCTAGGTCACCATTCTTCCGAGGTGCATATAGGGTTCTCAAAACTAGATGTGAAGGGTATCACTCCCCGGGAGGATGACCATATGGTGATTAATGTCCAAATTGGTAAATGGGACGTGAAAAGAGTACTCATCGACTCAGGAAGTTCAGCATACGTCATGTACTGGGAGGCCTTCTAAGGTTGGAGACTCGACATGGATCTTATACGCCCTTTCAAAGGATCATTATGGGATTCTCTAGTGAGCAGGTTTAGGTACTTGGTTACATAACTCTAGGTACTATATTCGGGAATGGAAAAAATACAAAAGAGACAAAAGTCAGATATATGGTCGTTAATGCTTCGTCCCCTTACAACATCATAATAGTGCGACCTGCATTTAACACACTAGAGGCGGCCTTATCCACTCTGTATCTAACCATGAAATTCTATTTCAGAGGCAGAAAGGTAGGAGTCGTGAGGGGTAACCAAGATCAGGCCAAACAGTGTTATCGAGTTAGTTTGATGTTGCATAAGTGTCAGAAGAAAGGCCCCACCAGAAATCCACATGATGTTTAATTTTTGGACCTCGACCCTCAAAGTGAATCTCTAAATAACAGGTTAATACCAGTAGAAGACTTGAAAAAGATCCAGATTGGTTCAGAACTCCACCAAATAACCCAAATCAGAGCATCTCTTATAATGGAGTAAGAGTTAAAAATTGTGGAGCTACTGTGGAGGATGTTGTACCCCAAAATTTGCCCTCGCATTTTTCCCCAAGAAATATCAGCTTCAAACATTTCCTGACTTCTCAAACTGGCTCAAGAATCGGACAAACGGACTTTTCTTGACAGTCAAGCAAAATTAGGGTTTTTACTGATTTTTAGAGCTCTGGATTGTTTCATACAGTGGGCTTAGAGTTTTGATGGATTTTGGCTCAATTTTGATCAGGCGAGCGTTATTCGACATTTAATCAGGAATTAAGGTTTTACGGGCATATTCTCAGAAAGGTTTAAATTCCACAGCACTTTGCAGTTTATTCCGAGATTCGGGTTAAATTCGCATTATCTTGATTTAATCAGCAAAAGAGACAGTGGTGTAAATTCAGTTTGTTTGGGCCAGTCAAAGAAGGTGTGCAGTTTGGATTTACATTACTTGCAAAGAATCAGTGTTTATGACAAATCAGTAAAGAAGGAATGTGTTTGATCAGGCCATTTGGGTTAACTACTGCTTTGCTTTGGATGTTGAATAAGACAGGCTTAATTGATCAATGTTGTTTTATTTAAGTTATTTATTATTCTGAAATTGAATGATTGAAATTCATTTTTCAATTGTTTTAATTCTAAGAATCTTAAATAAATAAATAAACAATAAAGAAATTAGAATTAATTGGATAATTTAGATTTTTATTGATATTTGAATTATTTGTACAAATTGTTGTTTATAATTTAAATTATGAACAATAATATACATTAATTTAAAATATTACATAAAATAGAAACTATCCTATTCTCTAATATTCTTCATTCTTCACTCCGCTCCGGTACTCCATGTTTTATCTGCAAAAAGAGAAGAAAAAGTCAGAAAGCAGTTAAATTAAAAAAGACAGTTAAAGTTGCTCATCATTAGGGGCCACTGACTGGGATCAGTTGCCCTCTCTGCAAATCACGGGATTTCTCCCGGTTCACAAAGAGGGAAGAATTCTATTTTTTATTCATGAAATGCAAATGTCAAAAGTATAAGTTCCAAAATTCAAATTGCAAACTTCCAACTAAACTAAAAAAATCCAATCTCAACTTTCTATCCAAAGCAAAGGCAAGTTACTGTCAAAATGCCAAAGATATCAAAGATTTCAAAAGTACATTTACTGTCACAAGTACCCAAGCTGTCATGAAAAGATTTGGCCAAGATATCAAGGAAAAGGAAGTCAGCACACATAAACTGTCAAAAGAGATAAAGATGCAAAATGTGTTATGCAAGCAATCTTATCATCATTTCCCAGCATAGTAGGCCCCTTCAGAGCAAGTACAACATAAACATTATAAAATTCTAAAGCTGTACTTCAAGAGAGAAAAAAGAGAGAAATAGACAAGGGTTCAGGCATAGACAGTAGGAGCAAGACAGAAAAAGAGATATACAAATCCAGAAGCCAAATAAAACAGTTCAGAATAGAGAGGTTAGGATAGAAGAGAGAAGTATACAAACTCAGAACACCCTGCCCAACCAACAGAACCTTGTTAAACCAGTTATCAAATACATCATCCAAAACCAACATACAACTTGCCTACTGTCCAGAACCACAAAAAACCATCAAACACTGAACATACAACCTTGCATCAGTCTCAATATACACAAGCCAATACAAAGAAGTGAGGTTAGAATAGAAGAAAATATACAAGCTAAAGCCTCTGAGTTCCAAGAAAAGAGAACCTGCAAGTTCAAACACACATTCTCAAACACAAACATACTGAACCTATCAAAACTGAAGCACAACCTCCAACCTTGAAAAACTCAAAAACTAAACATCTCAAACTTCATACCAGAATCACCACCCCTATTGCCAAGTCTCAAGCCTGAACATCAAACACTGAACATCTCAAACTTCATACCAGCACTACCATAACCTGCAAACTGTGAACCAAAAAAGGGCAACTGAAGCAATAACCTGCTAATGCCTTAACTAAAACCAGAATCACAAAAACCATCAAACCTCATCAACCCTGCCAAAACTTTCAAACATTCAAACCCAACAAAATCTCAAACCTTGCTAAGTCCCTGTCAAACACATAAACAAAACTGCCTACCATCCAAACTGATAAAAACCATCCAACCTCTAAGCCTCAGAATTTACTCATCATAGGCAATAACTATTCAAGACATCCAACTCAACAAAAGCGTCAAGGGCATCAATCTTAAGCAAGCATTCAAAGGTCTAAAGGCAAGCAAACATACAGGAGAAGCAACATTTCAAGGCAAATCCATCAGGCCCTCAGTGTACACATCACTGGGCAATAAGGCAAGCAAATACTCAGGCAACAATTCGAAGCATCATAGGCAAAGGGACATAAAGTAGAAGAGGTAAAGAAGTGAACATATTAGGGCTCCTCAGCATACATCATCATCAAAACCTTAATATAGCAAAAGAGGGAAAATACCAGGAAAGCATCAAAAGCAAAGCAAGCTCAAAGCTCCATCACCGAATCTCCGGCCTCCTAAGCGCCACAACGCCTCCACTTCGCCTCTCTTCCATCCCCAAAGTCAGGTAGCCAATATTCTCCCCCTTTCCCCTTCACTATCTCATAAAAATGCGAATTCAGGAATCAGGACTCACACTAAAACACAAATTCGTAAAGAACAGAGACAAAAGCCTAAACACTAAAACGAACCTTGTATCGAAGGCGCTGAGTTCATGTTATGGAGGGAAGAAAGGCGTTGGAATAACGCTGGTGGCCGGAGGAAGCATTCAGGAAGCTTGATCGGAGAAGACGAACGCACGGCGCCGCTGCTAACCCTACGTTTTCATCTCACTTGACTAACAAACGTGAAACCCTAACTTTGCTTTTGGATTAACTTGGGCCTTGCCCATTCCGTGTCCCTCCTAAGCCCAATAAAACCACTAACACAATTCACAAACATTTGGACTAATGCTAACTTTTTTCTTCATATTATGTAAACTCATTTCATTTTTTATCACAAAATCACATTAATATTAAATATATGAAAACCTTTTATTTTAAAACACCTAATTTAAATTGTAACAAAATACCTTTTACCATATAATTAAAATTGAAAACATTTTTTAGATATATTTTTGTACATACATTTTTAAAACATTAATTTTGTACATATCAATATAATTAAATTTGAAAACATCTTCTTTTAATTAATACACTTTTGTACATAACAATAACAAAATACTTTTTATACATAATTAACTTGAAAATATTTCTTAATACACATTAAAATATATTTGTATATAAAATAATACATATCATTTTTATCATATAATTAAAATTGAAAACCTTCTTTTAATTAAAATACATATTCATACATAACAATTCAATACATTTTTCTCTAATATCAAATTCACAACATTTAGTCAAAATACTTTTTTGCAAATAAAGAAACATTCTTAATTTAAAACTTGAACTCTTTTTGTACATAAATCTACATACAAAAATCAAAGATTCATTTAAAAACATTTCTCTAGGTCAAACCCTAATACGATTCAACTTCACATATCGCACCTGTAAATAATTACACATACATATACACTTGTACACAAATACATTCACATTGCCCTATACACATTTTTATCTTATATTTGTACATTCGATATTTACATTTTTGATCGCACATTCGATTTGGTTGTAACTTATTGGATACTATAAGTCTCATCCCCTTGTACATTTATACCCCCACTCCCGGATACTATTTTGTAATAGCGTAGATTTTATATTCCGCAATTTACAGCTTTCCAATTATACCATGGTTAGACCTAGGGTATGTATGTACATAAAATCAAACGCTAGATAACCTAATACAAGACAAATACATGTAATCAATACACAATCACACTTGCATCCCCTAGGGTAATCCCACATGTTGCCTTCCAAAATGGGCCATGCTTGCACGTCGAGTATCTTTGGCAAAACAAAATCAAATGATCATAAGTCTCAAAGTGTTGCCTAAACGGAATGATCATAGTCCCTTCAAAGCAAATTGCCAAAGACACTTGGCATCATTGCATTCATGGTCCATACGATGACCCGCGCCCGTCCCGAATAAACTTCCTAAACGCAAGATTGTCCATCAATTTCAATGGTGGAACAAAATTGTTAAAAGGGGTTAAAACATGACAACAACCTTTGAGTACAATAGGGTAGACAAAAACTCTTAGTTACTTGAGATAAACTTGCAAAAACACTTGCCTCATTTTCAAAAACCACAATCCACAACACTTTTAAACAAACTCTCAAAAACATTTGAAAACATCTTTTCGAAAAGATTCACACTTTTGTAAAACACTCAAACACAAGTCAAATACATTAGTTGCCTAAGACAAGGCATCTTTTTCCAAAACATTTTCAAAAAGCACCCACACACGCACCATTTTCAAGCAATCTAAAAAACCAAGTAACTAAGAGCCCATGGATAACCATGGATGAAAAGGGTGCTAATACCTTCCCTTTTCATAATCTACCCCCCGAACCCACGAAATATCTCAAAAGGTTTTTGCTGTGCTTTTTTAACCTTTCCTTTAGGATAAAATAAAAAGTCGGTGGCGACTCTTGCTAACCGCACAAGTGCGAATACGAACGCAAAACACTAGTCAGTTCTCCCACCGTATCACAGAACTGGCGACTCTGCTGGGGAGATACTGAAGTGGGGTTACCTTAGGGTTTAGATCACCTTTACTTTCAATTGATTGCTTTGTTTGCTTTACATTTGTGGGCTTTGCATCGGAGTTTTATAGATCCTAACCCGGATCTGGGGAAACCTTTTAGGTAGCAACAAGGCTGTGAGGGAACTGTGCGGGGTATACCGACATGGTTGAAGCAGTCTGCTACGTTGATGTGGCACTTTGGTGTGTACCGGTAACCCTTGAGTTCAGTCAAGGAGAGTACGGGGCCGCCGCGTGGTGTCGTGAAGCATCAACTGACCTTAGGAACCTTAATTGATCCATCTTGGCCTTTTTAGGGTAGTGAGATAACTGACTTTGGTGCAGTCCGAGGTTGGTTGATACTCGATACTACACTCAATGGAGGGTTGCTTTCCTGGAATATTTCGGTCGCCAGTTCAGTGGCTAAATCGAAACGATGAACAATGAAAGCAATCCAGTGATATTGGGACCTCTAGAACCCGGTTACTTTTGATAGGACAGGTTTTAACCAACAAACTGAAAGAGGGTAGTACCTGAACCTCATGCAAGCCTAAACCTAAGGCCTTGTGTGCTTTGTGTGAATATTGTTTGCCTGTATATACACTTACTTGTTTGTGCGTACATGTACATAACATCATGACATCATACCATAGCATTTTAGCATTTTCAATAACCATTTCAAGGGTCTCGAGGGTTCTGTTGATGCAGGATTACGTTGAGCCAGACGTCTATCAAGGGGCAAGAGGTTTCTCCTTTAGCCAATCCAGTCAAAGTTCAAGTGCAACAACTTGAATCAGTGGCTATGACCCACTCGACATGGTGAGCTTGATTCTAGTGGAAAGACATCCGCCGATACAAAGTTCTCCAATCAAAGATCAAGTGCAACAACTTGAATCGGTGGCTATGACCCACTCGACATGGTGAGCTTGATTCTCGTGGAAGGACGTCCACTGGTACAGGGCTCTCCAATCCAAGAGCAGAGTTCAACCTCTAACATTTTCTTGTGTTTACCCCAAGAGATCTTTGAAAGCATGCATCCACATATCATGCATTTCATTTTGACAATCCTTCCTTTTTCAGGTTTCCTTACTCTCCTGCTGTTTATTTCAGCAAGAGATGGCTCTAGAACGGTCTATCAAAGACATCCAAGACCAGACTGCTCAGCTGCAGGAGATGTTCCTGAACTTGTCTCTGGGGCAAGAAGAGATGAAAGCTCTCCTCACCAAAGGCTTGGGGAATTCCAACAATGCCAGGAGTGATCAGATTGCGGAGCTGCAGTTTGATCTGACAACACTGAGGACTCAAATGATGGGACAGTTGGTGGGCCAGATGGCTCTCATCCAAGACCTATCTCAAAGACAAGAGGAACTCAGAGTTTTTGTCCGCCAACTGCTTCCAAATAACCAACTGGGGCAAACATCTGAGGTCGAAGAGCAAGTCACCGCTCATCCTCCCTCCACTCAAGAAGACAAGGGGAAAGCTCCTTTGCTAGCTTCAGGGTCACAAACCCATCAACAACCTCGCCAGCGTCAACGGGGCAATCGGCGTAAACAAGAAAATTCGGGAAGACAGTTTACGGAAACTGAAATACCATCATTCTTCATACTGAAGCGCCTGTTGGAGGTCAATTTGCTTACCGTAAAGGATCCTCCTCAGAAGCCCAATATCTTCTCTCCTCACTTTAATCCCGACGCATTCTGTGTTTACCACTCCTGCAGCCCGGGACACAGCACCAACGACTGTTGGGCCTTGAAGAACAAGATTCAAGATCTGATTGACATTGGGGTGCTGGAATTCATGCCAGACGGGGAGATGAAGATCTTCCGTTAAAGGGTTCTCCGCTTGAAGTGACGAAGCTCAAGCTGAAAGACTTTTGCTTCTTTTTGGATTTTTCAAAGTTGTAATTTCTTTTGCTGTCAAACAATTATCTGTTGATGTTAAACTCTGTTTTCATTAATGCATTGCATATGTTTGTCTTGAATTCATCCATTCGTTTCACTACTCTTATGCTTTTCTTTATGATACTTGACTCCTGATAAAAAGCTGTAAGCCTTTAGAGGGAGGATGACGAAAGAATACCATAATCTTATACAATATGCTTTTGAACAGACCGTGCTGATGATGTACAGGCATTTCTTTCAATTCCCAAACACTGGAGTTATAAGGAAGTTAATCCCTAGTCAACCCCTTCGAGCCAAAGAAGTAGGAGTTTCCCGTTCTAAACAATCGAAACCTTTGATATAAACCTGGGGCAGGGTAGTATCTCAGCTAATTCAAAAGAAAACGCGCATTGAAGTCGCAAACTCTCAGTTCGTAATACAACGAACGACGAATGACAAGAGAAAGCATTCCTTTGGAATCAAAAGACAAGGGTGGTTCCCTATCACATAGACAGTCAATCTCTCAAAAGAGAAAAGCCCACTAAGCCAGAACCTATAAAGGAGGCTTAAGAAAGCTGGGGCATCCCGCTGACAGTAATCCCGAAAACGGTAACAGTCAGGCAAAAGTTAGGGATAACAAATCAAAATCAAAATAGTGAGGTCATTACAAAACCCTCAACAACATGAAAAGTGTTGAAAAAGAAAAAAGGAGATGATGACTGTCTCCCCAAATTCAAAACTGGTGAACCATCGCCCAAAAGTCGTTCCAAACTCAAGACAGAGTGCGACGCACAATTAACTGAGCTTAGGTTGAAGAACATCACGAAGAGCGGGTGGGTACAAATATACTTTGAGCCTTTATCTTTTGTTTCTTAAACCGTGAACCAGGCCACGTTACAACCCTTCAAAAGTCCTAATTGAAGCATGGGTTAGTTCGAAAGCATACTGTTACAAAAGGTATCCTGACTCCTGTAGGGCTTTGCTCTAAATCTCGTGTTAACTTGTCTTATGAAAAATTTTCTGCTAAAAACGCATTTTTCAAAACTTCGAGACAAACATAAACTTTGCATTATTCGAATATCACTGTCTGCATTTGACCCTTTTATTTGACAGCGAAGAAATTCATGCAGCGAATGTTCGGAGGAACGAAAACTCTCTCAGTAAGTCTAAATCACTTCAAGAGGATAACACTCCCATCAAATCTCCTATCAGCAAGGGGCACGACATGTCACAGTTCAATTAACCTGGGGCAGTCCAGTCAAGGTCCAACAGATCTTTCAAAGTTCAATTAACCTGGGGCAGTCCAGTCAAGGTCCAACAGATCTTTCAAAGTTCAATTAACCTGGGGCAGTCCAGTCAAGATTTCAAGAAATCTCTCAATATGCAGGGTAATCTGATTCAAGACTCCTTCTTCACCACTTGGGGCATTCGAATGTCAAAAGTGTTCAACAAATCAACTACATCACCTTTCCAGATTCGATTCCTGTATCCAGCCAGGGCATATCTGTTGACTACATTTCCAGATTCGACTCCTGTATCCAGCCAGGGCATATCTGTTTACAACATTTCCAGACTCGACTCCTGTATCTAGCCAGGGCACGTCTGAAGAGTTTGAAGATTCGATTCCTGTATCCAGCCAGGGCATATCTATCAACTATCACCTTTCCAGATTCGATTCCTGTATCTAGCCAGGGCACGTCTGAAGAGTTTGAAGATTCGACTCCTGTATCCAGCCAGGGCATATCTGTTGACGACTATTTCCAGATTCGACTCCTGTATCCAGCCAGGGCATATCTGTTGACCACATTTCCGGACTCGATTCCTGTATCTAGCCAGGGCACGTCTGAAGAGTTTGAAGATTCGACTCCTGTATCCAGCCAGGGCATATCTGTTGACGACTATTTCCAGATTCGACTCCTGTATCCAGCCAGGGCATATCTGTTGACCACATTTCCAGACTCGACTCCTGTATCTAGCCAGGGCATGTCTAAAGAATTCCAGATCAACACCTGCAACAACCCAGGAAACTTCTGTGAACGACCGATTGTAGACCAACACCTGTAAAAAGCCAGGAATTTATCTACATCACCACTTGGGGCATTCGAATGTCAAAAGTGTTCAAAACCCGATGCAGTTTTACACAAGCTCATCATCAGGAAACCCTACACCGGTTCCCCTTCAAGATTTCTGAAACAGTTTACGGATTCTTCCCAACAACGGATGCCAATCTACCGACTTGTTCAGACTCTTCTCAAACCTTTGAAATTAGTTTACGGACGCTTCCCAACGACGGATGCGGCTCTATTGCTGATTCAATCTCAAGACTTCTGAAAACAGTTCATGGATTCTTCCCAAGTAACGGATGTTAATCTATCAGCTTGTTCAGATGCAACCTTTGAAATTAGTTTACGGACGCTTCCCAACAACGGATGCGGCTCTATTGCTGATTCAACTTCAAGGTTTCTGAAAATAGTTCACGGGTTCTCCAAGTAAACGGATGTTAACCTATCGCTTGTTCAGATTCTTCTCAAGCTAACCACCACGGAAGATCGCGCTCGCCAAAATTCTTCAATATCCCCAGCGGAGTTCATCAAAATCCCCAGCCAGGGAGTCCTCCGGAATTCGTTTCCCCTCAGAGTTTAAGCTTCAAATGGACAATCCCCAGCGGAGTCAGACTTTTAAATCTTCTCCCCACAGAGTTTTTAGAAGAAAAATCTTGAGTTCCCCAGTGAAGTCTCCAGGGTTACTTCCCATCAAGCCGAAGATTCTCAATCTGGCCTCCCCCAGCATGGGTCTATTAGTTTGGGACTCCCCAGTAGAGGTCATCAGGAATTCTCTTCCCCAGCGACCGTCAAGGATTTATTTTCCCCGGCGGCAGTCAAGACGCTTTTATCTTCAGCCATCTCGGATTCATGTATCCTTGGCAAGATTAGCTCATCAGCTTACATGCGCATTCATTACATTCATTGATGTCACGTACATTGCATCATGCATCATAACATTGCATACAATTAACCCTTTTCCTTTTCAGGTAAGATCAGTCGACAGACACAGGTCATCTCCCGAGATTCATCCAGAAATAGTTCAGATGTGACCCGGACGCGGCGACATTCTGATACTTATTCCAGATTCATTCAGACGCATCAGCAGAAACCTTATACCGTTTCCTCTTCAATTTCTCAATTCCTGAAACAAGTTTACGGATTCTTCCTTACAACGGATGTCAATCTACCGATTTGTTCAGACTCTTCTCAACTCTTGAAGACAGTTTACGGATTCTTCCCTACAACGGATGTCAATCTACCGACTTGTTCAGACTCTTCACAATTTTTGAAAATAGTTTACGGACACGTCCCAACAACGGATGCTGCTCTATTGACTTATTCAATCTCAGATAGTTTACAGATTCTCCAGACATGGACGTCAATCTGTTGCTTGTTCAGACCCCTAATTCAGAGATGTTCCAAAACAGGGATGCATTTCTGACACTTATCCACTCACCATTGACATACAGTTCAACATGTCCAGATGGCATCTATAAGCCCGTCCCCCTACCAGCAGTCGCCGAATGGCATCTGTAAGCCCATTCTCAGATGGCATCTCTAAGCCCATCCCCCGACAAAATTCTCTCGCACCAGGTGGCATCTTTAAGCCCATCACCAAATGGCATCTTTAAGCCCATTCACCTCCACCGTCACATCGACGAGCGCAAATTTTCTGGGCACTTTAGTGTCCAATCTTCTTTTACCTTCAAGTCGCGAAAGGCAAAATTGCCAATCTAACTCTTCAGGTCCAAGAAGATTGAACAGGGGCAACTGTTGTACCCCAAAATTTGCCCTCGCATTTTTCCCCAAGAAATATCAGCTTCAAACATTTCCTGACTTCTCAAACTGGCTCAAGAATCGGACAAACGGACTTTTCTTGACAGTCAAGCAAAATTAGGGTTTTTACTGATTTTTAGAGCTCTGGATTGTTTCATACAGTGGGCTTAGAGTTTTGATGGATTTTGGCTCAATTTTGATCAGGCGAGCGTTATTCGACATTTAATCAGGAATTAAGGTTTTACGGGCATATTCTCAGAAAGGTTTAAATTCCACAGCACTTTGCAGTTTATTCCGAGATTCGGGTTAAATTCGCATTATCTTGATTTAATCAGCAAAAGAGACAGTGGTGTAAATTCAGTTTGTTTGGGCCAGTCAAAGAAGGTGTGCAGTTTGGATTTACATTACTTGCAAAGAATCAGTGTTTATGACAAATCAGTAAAGAAGGAATGTGTGATCGGTGGATCTGGAACTGACTGTTTAACGCTGGTTCGCGAAATGTCGCGGAAGCAAGAGTCGCCACCGTCTTTTATTTTCTCCAAATGGAAAGGACAAAAGCACAGAAAAATTCCTTAAAGAGATTGCTCTCGGTTCGGGAGGTAGGTTATAGAAAGGGAAGGTGTTAGCACCCTTTCTATCCATGGTTATCCATGGGCTCTTAGATACTTGCTCAATGTGTTTTCAAAATTGTTTGTTTGCTTTTCAATGTGGGTTTAAAAAAAAGTTTCTTTGAAAAATTTCAGATCGACTCGTACGTCAGAGTGTTTGAAAAGTTTGTTTTGAAAGCTTTTGAAAAGTGTTGGTGTGAAAAGTCTTTTTGAGTTTGTTTTGAGATTAGAGCAAGTATCCTTGAGAACCTACCTACCCTAAGGAATTCGTCTGTGTAGATGTCCTTAAAAGTAGTGCCATCCCACCATTGAGAGGTAGGCAGCACCACCGTTGGAGGTGTTCGGGTCAATTCGAGTTTTAGGGACGTGGTGATCACCAGAGCAATAGGAAGACACCTTAGAAGCTACCCTCATGCCAGGTTCCCGGATCATGAGGACTTACTAAGACGTTTTCTACTCGACGACCACCTTTCGAAAGGCAACAGTGAGGCGTACCCTAGGGGTGGTGTGTGCGATTCGTGTGTCATGTTTCAGTTATTTGTCTTGTCATGTTTGTCGTGTTCTACGCTTGATTTTAATTTGTCCATTCATTCTTGCATGCATTTTTAACAGTTATAAAGTTTGCAAAAAATAAATCTAAGGCTATTACAAATGGCGCGGGTCCACATCGCCAAAATTAAACCGGACCCGATTTAGCGGAAAATAAATAAAACGATAAAATAAAAGTGCAAGAAATTTAAATTACAATGCTTTGGGACAATTACATAATTATAATAAGTGATATAAAATAAATGCGCAAAATTAATAATTAAAAGCGACGGGCGTTGGACCCTTTTGCAAAAATAATTAAATTAATGAATTAAAATAAAAAATTAAAAATTAAATGTTTTTGGTATTTTTGTATATTTTAAGATTTGATGAGAAAAAGGAGTTAATTGAAATTAAATTAAAAGGCAAACCCTAATTCTAATATTTTTTATTTATTATGAAAGAATTAAAATATAATCTACATTAAACCCTAATTTATTTATGTACAATTTTTAATTTATGAAAATAAATAACTAATATTATTATTCTGAAAAAAAGGGAAAATTAAAAAAGAAAATAAAAAGTTATTAAACCTAAATTCTATTTTGGATTTTAATTATTAAAAGAATTAAATTTGAAAACCTAATTAAAACTAAATAATTACAAGTATTTTTTATGAAAATAATTAAAATAAAAATTATATTTTTATTTGGGCATTTTTTATTTCTATGATGTTTTTGTATTTTGATTAAAAATTAACTACACAATAATTAAAATAACATAACAATTGAAATAATAATTAAAAAAGATATAAGAAAATAAATAAATTGTCAAACCAGAGTGGGGTGTAGCCCCAAAATTGGAGGTACAGGCCTGGTGATTTTGGCCCATCAAGCCTTGAATTCGCTGACTTTTCTAATCATGTGTGATGCAGTTGACCTGATGTATGATGCACTTTAAATCCTAGCCATGGATCTGATGCCCTTTGGACGCGTGGAGGTTGGATGAGGATGGAATATGGTGGTCCTTAGTGCCAGCGTTGCATAGGAATCTGCATTGGAAAATAATAAGAGAAATTGCATAGACCTGGGACTTGAACCCAGGTCTTGAAGGTTGCACGCATTAGTACCTGCCAGCTGAGCCATTACGTTTTATTTAACATATTATATCAAACAAATAACAAAAAGCAAGATCAACGCATAATGGTTAAAACGCGCGCAAATTTTGAAACACCCAACCATGGCCTGCCAACGCATCATCGTCTTCATCCTTTTTTTTATTTTTTCTGAACATAAGCATACAGCAACGGTTTTAGAAACGTTGTCTTAGGGGGGCTAGCAGAAAATAGCGAATAGGCCCTCGACGCTCATAAATTGAGCGCGAGGGTTGGAATCCTTTCGTCTTCAACCACTGAGTCCATTGGTGGCCATCTGGGGTTCTAATTTTGCTTTGCCATGAAAGCCCCAAATCTAAGAACCTGCAAACCTAAAAAACGCGCATGGTGGATTCACGTATGGCTAATGAAAATGCAATCAAACATATCAGTTAGCTTAGAAACATCATTATAAGCAATAATCCATAAAAAAAAATGCAAAAGGATGCTTGATTCGTGCTATGCGATTTCAGAAATTGTGAGGTACAGTTTGACTTAGGGGTACCAATTCAGAGTGTTTTGGTTGATGTTAATGATTGAGAAACGTCCAGTGGTGCTTCAGGATGCTAATGGAATGAAAGTTGATGCTTGAATCGACCTCTAAGGCACTTTTCAGTTCTTGAGTTTTTTATGAAAAATTTCAATATGCAAATGGTTCTTGGGGCGCAGCTTGCAGTCTCCTCTGCATTGGGGTTTGATCCTGAGTATGTATAGAGGCTTTTAGGTCAAGAAAGTTGTACAAAATCTCATGCCATAATGGATTTCAATATTTGATTTTACAAGATCTTTTCCAAATCTTTTCCATGTGCATTTTGGTTCAAATCTGATCAATTCTCATCAAAACTTGCCTAATTAAGAAGTGCACGAAATATTGACCTTGGAATATGCATAAAAAGATTTTTTTAGGTTAGGTTTATATTTTTCATGTATTAAAATGATTTAAATGAATATAAATTAATATAAATTCAAATAAATAATTAAAAAATATGAAAATACTTCCCTTTGGGCCTAGTGGTCGTGCATAGGCTTGGCATGAAGAAACTTGGAAGAAAAATGGGCCCATTTGCATTTTTAGGCCTTTTGCATCAATGTTGACTTTTCAAAATTCCCAAAAATTTCCCAACTTCCACAAGGCATAACTTGGTCAATGTTTAAGCTTTTCACATGTTCTTGGACATTTTGGAAAGGTCTTTGAGTCCTTTAACCAATGCCTTTGGTCCCATGTCATTTTGATTTACCAATCTCAAGTTATGGCCTTTGACTTAAAGTCCCTTTTTGTTGACTTTTGAAAATGACCTATAATGTTGAAATTGATAACTTTTTGTGAGAGCATTTCTTGGACTTGGAACATGAAGATGAATTGTAGGAAATGTCTTTCTCTTCAAAATGAGCTTTGGATGGAATTTTTCTGATAATCCATGTGAAAGTTATGCCCTGGTCAATTTCAGTTGACTTTTTCAGCTGTCCAAATATAGCAACTTTTGCATCTTTGATGATTTCTGAGCCAAATTTTGAGAATCATGATCAAGCATTGATCAAATGATGTTTGTGGCTTCAAAATGATATGTTGACCAAAAATTTGAACTTTTGACTGTCAAATGACCATTTTGCCCCTACAGTTGACTGTAGTGCAATTTAGGGTTTTGACTGTGCAATTTTGAGCTGAATGCCTTGAAACTTGACATGAGGATGCTTGACCACATTTGTAGGCGTATGAGACTTGATTGGGCCTTTGAAAAGTTCATTTTCTTGATCAGAACACAAACCCTAGTTTTGACTGTATAGGAGACAGTTGAACTGCACAACCCTTGGAAAATTTTGTGACCTTGACTTGACAAATCTTGATGAATATGGGAGGGCAAATTTTGGGGTACAACAGAATGCGTTTGATCAGGCCATTTGGGTTAACTACTGCTTTGCTTTGGATGTTGAATAAGACAGGCTTAATTGATCAATGTTGTTTTATTTAAGTTATTTATTATTCTGAAATTGAATGATTGAAATTCATTTTTCAATTGTTTTAATTCTAAGAATCTTAAATAAATAAATAAACAATAAAGAAATTAGAATTAATTGGATAATTTAGATTTTTATTGATATTTGAATTATTTGTACAAATTGTTGTTTATAATTTAAATTATGAACAATAATATACATTAATTTAAAATATTACATAAAATAGAAACTATCCTATTCTCTAATATTCTTCATTCTTCACTCCGCTCCGGTACTCCATGTTTTATCTGCAAAAAGAGAAGAAAAAGTCAGAAAGCAGTTAAATTAAAAAAGACAGTTAAAGTTGCTCATCATTAGGGGCCACTGACTGGGATCAGTTGCCCTCTCTGCAAATCACGGGATTTCTCCCGGTTCACAAAGAGGGAAGAATTCTATTTTTTATTCATGAAATGCAAATGTCAAAAGTATAAGTTCCAAAATTCAAATTGCAAACTTCCAACTAAACTAAAAAAATCCAATCTCAACTTTCTATCCAAAGCAAAGGCAAGTTACTGTCAAAATGCCAAAGATATCAAAGATTTCAAAAGTACATTTACTGTCACAAGTACCCAAGCTGTCATGAAAAGATTTGGCCAAGATATCAAGGAAAAGGAAGTCAGCACACATAAACTGTCAAAAGAGATAAAGATGCAAAATGTGTTATGCAAGCAATCTTATCATCATTTCCCAGCATAGTAGGCCCCTTCAGAGCAAGTACAACATAAACATTATAAAATTCTAAAGTTGTACTTCAAGAGAGAAAAAAGAGAGAAATAGACAAGGGTTCAGGCATAGACAGTAGGAGCAAGACAGAAAAAGAGATATACAAATCCAGAAGCCAAATAAAACAGTTCAGAATAGAGAGGTTAGGATAGAAGAGAGAAGTATACAAACTCAGAACACCCTGCCCAACCAACAGAACCTTGTTAAACCAGTTATCAAATACATCATCCAAAACCAACATACAACTTGCCTACTGTCCAGAACCACAAAAAACCATCAAACACTGAACATACAACCCTGCATCAGTCTCAATATACACAAGCCAATACAAAGAAGTGAGGTTAGAATAGAAGAAAATATACAAGCTAAAGCCTCTGAGTTCCAAGAAAAGAGAACCTGCAAGTTCAAACACACATTCTCAAACACAAACATACTGAACCTATCAAAACTGAAGCACAACCTCCAACCTTGAAAAACTCAAAAACTAAACATCTCAAACTTCATACCAGAATCACCACCCCTATTGCCAAGTCTCAAGCCTGAACATCAAACACTGAACATCTCAAACTTCATACCAGCACTACCATAACCTGCAAACTGTGAACCAAAAAAGGGCAACTGAAGCAATAACCTGCTAATGCCTTAACTAAAACCAGAATCACAAAAACCATCAAACCTCATCAACCCTGCCAAAACTTTCAAACATTCAAACCCAACAAAATCTCAAACCTTGCTAAGTCCCTGTCAAACACATAAACAAAACTGCCTACCATCCAAACTGATAAAAACCATCCAACCTCTAAGCCTCAGAATTTACTCATCATAGGCAATAACTATTCAAGACATCCAACTCAACAAAAGCGTCAAGGGCATCAATCTTAAGCAAGCATTCAAAGGTCTAAAGGCAAGCAAACATACAGGAGAAGCAACATTTCAAGGCAAATCCATCAGGCCCTCAGTGTACACATCACTGGGCAATAAGGCAAGCAAATACTCAGGCAACAATTCGAAGCATCATAGGCAAAGGGACATAAAGTAGAAGAGGTAAAGAAGTGAACATATTAGGGCTCCTCAGCATACATCATCATCAAAACCTTAATATAGCAAAAGAGCGAAAAAACCAGGAAAGCATCAAAAGCAAAGCAAGCTCAAAGCTCCATCACCGAATCTCCGGCCTCCTAAGCGCCACAACGCCTCCACTTCGCCTCTCTTCCATCCCCAAAGTCAGGTAGCCAATATTCTCCCCCTTTCCCCTTCACTATCTCATAAAAATGCGAATTCAGGAATCAGGACTCACACTAAAACACAAATTCGTAAAGAACAGAGACAAAAGCCTAAACACTAAAACGAACCTTGTATCGAAGGCGCTGAGTTCATGTTATGGAGGGAAGAAAGGCGTTGGAATAACGCTGGTGGCCGGAGGAAGCATTCAGGAAGCTTGATCGGAGAAGACGAACGCACGGCGCCGCTGCTAACCCTACGTTTTCATCTCACTTGACTAACAAACGTGAAACCCTAACTTTGCTTTTGGATTAACTTGGGCCTTGCCCATTCCGTGTCCCTCCTAAGCCCAATAAAACCACTAACACAATTCACAAACATTTGGACTAATGCTAACTTTTTTCTTCATATTATGTAAACTCATTTCATTTTTTATCACAAAATCACATTAATATTAAATATATGAAAACCTTTTATTTTAAAACACCTAATTTAAATTGTAACAAAATACCTTTTACCATATAATTAAAATTGCAAACATTTTTTAGATATATTTTTGTACATACATTTTTAAAACATTAATTTTGTACATATCAATATAATTAAATTTGAAAACATCTTCTTTTAATTAATACACTTTTGTACATAACAATAACAAAATACTTTTTATACATAATTAACTTGAAAATATTTCTTAATACACATTAAAATATATTTGTATATAAAATAATACATATCATTTTTATCATATAATTAAAATTGAAAACCTTCTTTTAATTAAAATACATATTCATACATAACAATTCAATACATTTTTCTCTAATATCAAATTCACAACATTTAGTCAAAATACTTTTTTGCAAATAAAGAAACATTCTTAATTTAAAACTTGAACTCTTTTTGTACATAAATCTACATACAAAAATCAAAGATTCATTTAAAAACATTTCTCTAGGTCAAACCCTAATACGATTCAACTTCACATATCGCACCTGTAAATAATTACACATACATATACACTTGTACACAAATACATTCACATTGCCCTATACACATTTTTATCTTATATTTGTACATTCGATATTTACATTTTTGATCGCACATTCGATTTGGTTGTAACTTATTGGATACTATAAGTCTCATCCCCTTGTACATTTATACCCCCACTCCCGGATACTATTTTGTAATAGCGTAGATTTTATATTCCGCAATTTACAGCTTTCCAATTATACCATGGTTAGACCTAGGGTATGTATGTACATAAAATCAAACGCTAGATAACCTAATACAAGACAAATACATGTAATCAATACACAATCACACTTGCATCCCCTAGGGTAATCCCACATGTTGCCTTCCAAAATGGGCCATGCTTGCACGTCGAGTATCTTTGGCAAAACAAAATCAAATGATCATAAGTCTCAAAGTGTTGCCTAAACGGAATGATCATAGTCCCTTCAAAGCAAATTGCCAAAGACACTTGGCATCATTGCATTCATGGTCCATACGATGACCCGCGCCCGTCCCGAATAAACTTCCTAAACGCAAGATTGTCCATCAATTTCAATGGTGGAACAAAATTGTTAAAAGGGGTTAAAACATGACAACAACCTTTGAGTACAATAGGGTAGACAAAAACTCTTAGTTACTTGAGATAAACTTGCAAAAACACTTGCCTCATTTTCAAAAACCACAATCCACAACACTTTTAAACAAACTCTCAAAAACATTTGAAAACATCTTTTCGAAAAGATTCACACTTTTGTAAAACACTCAAACACAAGTCAAATACATTAGTTGCCTAAGACAAGGCATCTTTTTCCAAAACATTTTCAAAAAGCACCCACACACGCACCATTTTCAAGCAATCTAAAAAACCAAGTAACTAAGAGCCCATGGATAACCATGGATGAAAAGGGTGTTAATACCTTCCCTTTTCATAATCTACCCCCCGAACCCACGAAATATCTCAAAAGGTTTTTGCTGTGCTTTTTTAACCTTTCCTTTAGGATAAAATAAAAAGTCGGTGGCGACTCTTGCTAACCGCACAAGTGCGAATACGAACGCAAAACACTAGTCAGTTCTCCCACCGTATCACAGAACTGGCGACTCTGCTGGGGAGATACTGAAGTGGGGTTACCTTAGGGTTTAGATCACCTTTACTTTCAATTGATTGCTTTGTTTGCTTTACATTTGTGGGCTTTGCATCGGAGTTTTATAGATCCTAACCCGGATCTGGGGAAACCTTTTAGGTAGCAACAAGGCTGTGAGGGAACTGTGCGGGGTATACCGACATGGTTGAAGCAGTCTGCTACGTTGATGTGGCACTTTGGTGTGTACCGGTAACCCTTGAGTTCAGTCAAGGAGAGTACGGGGCCGCCGCGTGGTGTCGTGAAGCATCAACTGACCTTAGGAACCTTAATTGATCCATCTTGGCCTTTTTAGGGTAGTGAGATAACTGACTTTGGTGCAGTCCGAGGTTGGTTGATACTCGATACTACACTCAATGGAGGGTTGCTTTCCTGGAATATTTCGGTCGCCAGTTCAGTGGCTAAATCGAAACGATGAACAATGAAAGCAATCCAGTGATATTGGGACCTCTAGAACCCGGTTACTTTTGATAGGACAGGTTTTAACCAACAAACTGAAAGAGGGTAGTACCTGAACCTCATGCAAGCCTAAACCTAAGGCCTTGTGTGCTTTGTGTGAATATTGTTTGCCTGTATATACACTTACTTGTTTGTGCGTACATGTACATAACATCATGACATCATACCATAGCATTTTAGCATTTTCAATAACCATTTCAAGGGTCTCGAGGGTTCTGTTGATGCAGGATTACGTTGAGCCAGACGTCTATCAAGGGGCAAGAGGTTTCTCCTTTAGCCAATCCAGTCAAAGTTCAAGTGCAACAACTTGAATCAGTGGCTATGACCCACTCGACATGGTGAGCTTGATTCTAGTGGAAAGACATCCGCCGATACAAAGTTCTCCAATCAAAGATCAAGTGCAACAACTTGAATCGGTGGCTATGACCCACTCGACATGGTGAGCTTGATTCTCGTGGAAGGACGTCCACCGGTACAGGGCTCTCCAATCCAAGAGCAGAGTTCAACCTCTAACATTTTCTTGTGTTTACCCCAAGAGATCTTTGAAAGCATGCATCCACATATCATGCATTTCATTTTGACAATCCTTCCTTTTTCAGGTTTCCTTACTCTCCTGCTGTTTATTTCAGCAAGAGATGGCTCTAGAACGGTCTATCAAAGACATCCAAGACCAGACTGCTCAGCTGCAGGAGATGTTCCTGAACTTGTCTCTGGGGCAAGAAGAGATGAAAGCTCTCCTCACCAAAGGCTTGGGGAATTCCAACAATGCCAGGAGTGATCAGATTGCGGAGCTGCAGTTTGATCTGACAACACTGAGGACTCAAATGATGGGACAGTTGGTGGGCCAGATGGCTCTCATCCAAGACCTATCTCAAAGACAAGAGGAACTCAGAGTTTTTGTCCGCCAACTGCTTCCAAATAACCAACTGGGGCAAACATCTGAGGTCGAAGAGCAAGTCACCGCTCATCCTCCCTCCACTCAAGAAGACAAGGGGAAAGCTCCTTTGCTAGCTTCAGGGTCACAAACCCATCAACAACCTCGCCAGCGTCAACGGGGCAATCGGCGTAAACAAGAAAAGTCGGGAAGACAGTTTACGGAAACTGAAATACCATCATTCTTCATACTGAAGCGCCTGTTGGAGGTCAATTTGCTTACCGTAAAGGATCCTCCTCAGAAGCCCAATATCTTCTCTCCTCACTTTAATCCCGACGCATTCTGTGTTTACCACTCCTGCAGCCCGGGACACAGCACCAACGACTGTTGGGCCTTGAAGAACAAGATTCAAGATCTGATTGACATTGGGGTGCTGGAATTCATGCCAGACGGGGAGATGAAGATCTTCCGTTAAAGGGTTCTCCGCTTGAAGTGACGAAGCTCAAGCTGAAAGACTTTTGCTTCTTTTTGGATTTTTCAAAGTTGTAATTTCTTTTGCTGTCAAACAATTATCTGTTGATGTTAAACTCTGTTTTCATTAATGCATTGCATATGTTTGTCTTGAATTCATCCATTCGTTTCACTACTCTTATGCTTTTCTTTATGATACTTGACTCCTGATAAAAAGCCGTAAGCCTTTAGAGGGAGGATGACGAAAGAATACCATAATCTTATACAATATGCTTTTGAACAGACCGTGCTGATGATGTACAGGCATTTCTTTCAATTCCCAAACACTGGAGTTATAAGGAAGTTAATCCCTAGTCAACCCCTTCGAGCCAAAGAAGTAGGAGTTTCCCGTTCTAAACAATCGAAACCTTTGATATAAACCTGGGGCAGGGTAGTATCTCAGCTAATTCAAAAGAAAACGCGCATTGAAGTCGCAAACTCTCAGTTCGTAATACAACGAACGACGAATGACAAGAGAAAGCATTCCTTTGGAATCAAAAGACAAGGGTGGTTCCCTATCACATAGACAGTCAATCTCTCAAAAGAGAAAAGCCCACTAAGCCAGAACCTATAAAGGAGGCTTAAGAAAGCTGGGGCATCCCGCTGACAGTAATCCCGAAAACGGTAACAGTCAGGCAAAAGTTAGGGATAACAAATCAAAATCAAAATAGTGAGGTCATTACAAAACCCTCAACAACATGAAAAGTGTTGAAAAAGAAAAAAGGAGATGATGACTGTCTCCCCAAATTCAAAACTGGTGAACCATCGCCCAAAAGTCGTTCCAAACTCAAGACAGAGTGCGACGCACAATTAACTGAGCTTAGGTTGAAGAACATCACGAAGAGCGGGTGGGTACAAATATACTTTGAGCCTTTATCTTTTGTTTCTTAAACCGTGAACCAGGCCACGTTACAACCCTTCAAAAGTCCTAATTGAAGCATGGGTTAGTTCGAAAGCATACTGTTACAAAAGGTATCCTGACTCCTGTAGGGCTTTGCTCTAAATCTCGTGTTAACTTGTCTTATGAAAAATTTTCTGCTAAAAACGCATTTTTCAAAACTTCGAGACAAACATAAACTTTGCATTATTCGAATATCACTGTCTGCATTTGACCCTTTTATTTGACAGCGAAGAAATTCATGCAGCGAATGTTCGGAGGAACGAAAACTCTCTCAGTAAGTCTAAATCACTTCAAGAGGATAACACTCCCATCAAATCTCCTATCAGCAAGGGGCACGACATGTCACAGTTCAATTAACCTGGGGCAGTCCAGTCAAGGTCCAACAGATCTTTCAAAGTTCAATTAACCTGGGGCAGTCCAGTCAAGGTCCAACAGATCTTTCAAAGTTCAATTAACCTGGGGCAGTCCAGTCAAGATTTCAAGAAATCTCTCAATATGCAGGGTAATCTGATTCAAGACTCCTTCTTCACCACTTGGGGCATTCGAATGTCAAAAGTGTTCAACAAATCAACTACATCACCTTTCCAGATTCGATTCCTGTATCCAGCCAGGGCATATCTGTTGACTACATTTCCAGATTCGACTCCTGTATCCAGCCAGGGCATATCTGTTGACTACATTTCCAGATTCGACTCCTGTATCCAGCCAGGGCATATCTGTTTACAACATTTCCAGACTCGACTCCTGTATCTAGCCAGGGCACGTCTGAAGAGTTTGAAGATTCGATTCCTGTATCCAGCCAGGGCATATCTATCAACTATCACCTTTCCAGATTCGATTCCTGTATCTAGCCAGGGCACGTCTGAAGAGTTTGAAGATTCGACTCCTGTATCCAGCCAGGGCATATCTGTTGACGACTATTTCCAGATTCGACTCCTGTATCCAGCCAGGGCATATCTGTTGACCACATTTCCGGACTCGATTCCTGTATCTAGCCAGGGCACGTCTGAAGAGTTTGAAGATTCGACTCCTGTATCCAGCCAGGGCATATCTGTTGACGACTATTTCCAGATTCGACTCCTGTATCCAGCCAGGGCATATCTGTTGACCACATTTCCAGACTCGACTCCTGTATCTAGCCAGGGCATGTCTAAAGAATTCCAGATCAACACCTGCAACAACCCAGGAAACATCTGTGAACGACCGATTGTAGACCAACACCTGTAAAAAGCCAGGAATTTATCTACATCACCACTTGGGGCATTCGAATGTCAAAAGTGTTCAAAACCCGATGCAGTTTTACACAAGCTCATCATCAGGAAACCCTACACCGGTTCCCCTTCAAGATTTCTGAAACAGTTTACGGATTCTTCCCAACAACGGATGCCAATCTACCGACTTGTTCAGACTCTTCTCAAACCTTTGAAATTAGTTTACGGACGCTTCCCAACGACGGATGCGGCTCTATTGCTGATTCAATCTCAAGACTTCTGAAAACAGTTCATGGATTCTTCCCAAGTAACGGATGTTAATCTATCAGCTTGTTCAGATGCAACCTTTGAAATTAGTTTACGGACGCTTCCCAACAATGGATGCGGCTCTATTGCTGATTCAACTTCAAGGTTTCTGAAAATAGTTCACGGGTTCTCCAAGTAAACGGATGTTAACCTATCGCTTGTTCAGATTCTTCTCAAGCTAACCACCACGGAAGATCGCGCTCGCCAAAATTCTTCAGTATCCCCAGCGGAGTTCATCAAAATCCCCAGCCAGGGAGTCCTCCGGAATTCGTTTCCCCTCAGAGTTTAAGCTTCAAATGGACAATCCCCAGCGGAGTCAGACTTTTAAATCTTCTCCCCACAGAGTTTTTAGAAGAAAAATCTTGAGTTCCCCAGTGAAGTCTCCAGGGTTACTTCCCATCAAGCCGAAGATTCTCAATCTGGCCTCCCCCAGCATGGGTCTATTAGTTTGGGACTCCCCAGTAGAGGTCATCAGGAATTCTCTTCCCCAGCGACCGTCAAGGATTTATTTTCCCCGGCGGCAGTCAAGACGCTTTTATCTTCAGCCATCTCGGATTCATGTATCCTTGGCAAGATTAGCTCATCAGCTTACATGCGCATTCATTACATTCATTGATGTCACGTACATTGCATCATGCATCATAACATTGCATACAATTAACCCTTTGCCTTTTCAGGTAAGATCAGTCGACAGACACAGGTCATCTCCCGAGATTCATCCAGAAATAGTTCAGATGTGACCCGGACGCGGCGACATTCTGATACTTATTCCAGATTCATTCAGACGCATCAGCAGAAACCTTATACCGTTTCCTCTTCAATTTCTCAATTCCTGAAACAAGTTTACGGATTCTTCCTTACAACGGATGTCAATCTACCGATTTGTTCAGACTCTTCTCAACTCTTGAAGACAGTTTACGGATTCTTCCCTACAACGGATGTCAATCTACCGACTTGTTCAGACTCTTCACAATTTTTGAAAATAGTTTACGGACACGTCCCAACAACGGATGCTGCTCTATTGACTTATTCAATCTCAGATAGTTTACAGATTCTCCAGACATGGACGTCAATCTGTTGCTTGTTCAGACCCCTAATTCAGAGATGTTCCAAAACAGGGATGCATTTCTGACACTTATCCACTCACCATTGACATACAGTTCAACATGTCCAGATGGCATCTATAAGCCCGTCCCCCTACCAGCAGTCGCCGAATGGCATCTGTAAGCCCATTCTCAGATGGCATCTCTAAGCCCATCCCCCGACAAAATTCTCTCGCACCAGGTGGCATCTTTAAGCCCATCACCAAATGGCATCTTTAAGCCCATTCACCTCCACCGTCACATCGACGAGCGCAAATTTTCTGGGCACTTTAGTGTCCAATCTTCTTTTACCTTCAAGTCGCGAAAGGCAAAATTGCCAATCTAACTCTTCAGGTCCAAGAAGATTGAACAGGGGCAACTGTTGTACCCCAAAATTTGCCCTCACATTTTTCCCCAAGAAATATCAGCTTCAAACATTTCCTGACTTCTCAAACTGGCTCAAGAATCGGACAAACGGACTTTTCTTGACAGTCAAGCAAAATTAGGGTTTTTACTGATTTTTAGAGCTCTGGATTGTTTCATACAGTGGGCTTAGAGTTTTGATGGATTTTGGCTCAATTTTGATCAGGCGAGCGTTATTCGACATTTAATCAGGAATTAAGGTTTTACGGGCATATTCTCAGAAAGGTTTAAATTCCACAGCACTTTGCAGTTTATTCCGAGATTCGGGTTAAATTCGCATTATCTTGATTTAATCAGCAAAAGAGACAGTGGTGTAAATTCAGTTTGTTTGGGCCAGTCAAAGAAGGTGTGCAGTTTGGATTTACATTACTTGCAAAGAATCAGTGTTTATGACAAATCAGTAAAGAAGGAATGTGTGATCGGTGGATCTGGAACTGACTGTTTAACGCTGGTTCGCGAAATGTCGCGGAAGCAAGAGTCGCCACCGTCTTTTATTTTCTCCAAATGGAAAGGACAAAAGCACAGAAAAATTCCTTAAAGAGATTGCTCTCGGTTCGGGAGGTAGGTTATAGAAAGGGAAGGTGTTAGCACCCTTTCTATCCATGGTTATCCATGGGCTCTTAGATACTTGCTCAATGTGTTTTCAAAATTGTTTGTTTGCTTTTCAATGTGGGTTTAAAAAAAAGTTTCTTTGAAAAATTTCAGATCGACTCGTACGTCAGAGTGTTTGAAAAGTTTGTTTTGAAAGCTTTTGAAAAGTGTTGGTGTGAAAAGTCTTTTTGAGTTTGTTTTGAGATTAGAGCAAGTATCCTTGAGAACCTACCTACCCTAAGGAATTCGTCTGTGTAGATGTCCTTAAAAGTAGTGCCATCCCACCATTGAGAGGTAGGCAGCACCACCGTTGGAGGTGTTCGGGTCAATTCGAGTTTTAGGGACGTGGTGATCACCAGAGCAATAGGAAGACACCTTAGAAGCTACCCTCATGCCAGGTTCCCGGATCATGAGGACTTACTAAGACGTTTTCTACTCGACGACCACCTTTCGAAAGGCAACAGTGAGGCGTACCCTAGGGGTGGTGTGTGCGATTCGTGTGTCATGTTTCAGTTATTTGTCTTGTCATGTTTGTCGTGTTCTACGCTTGATTTTAATTTGTCCATTCATTCTTGCATGCATTTTTAACAGTTATAAAGTTTGCAAAAAATAAATCTAAGGCTATTACAAATGGCGCGGGTCCACATCGCCAAAATTAAACCGGACCCGATTTAGCGGAAAATAAATAAAACGATAAAATAAAAGTGCAAGAAATTTAAATTACAATGCTTTGGGACAATTACATAATTATAATAAGTGATATAAAATAAATGCGCAAAATTAATAATTAAAAGCGACGGGCGTTGGACCCTTTTGCAAAAATAATTAAATTAATGAATTAAAATAAAAAATTAAAAATTAAATGTTTTTGGTATTTTTGTATATTTTAAGATTTGATGAGAAAAAGGAGTTAATTGAAATTAAATTAAAAGGCAAACCCTAATTCTAATATTTTTTATTTATTATGAAAGAATTAAAATATAATCTACATTAAACCCTAATTTATTTATGTACAATTTTTAATTTATGAAAATAAATAACTAATATTATTATTCTGAAAAAAAGGGAAAATTAAAAAAGAAAATAAAAAGTTATTAAACCTAAATTCTATTTTGGATTTTAATTATTAAAAGAATTAAATTTGAAAACCTAATTAAAACTAAATAATTACAAGTATTTTTTATGAAAATAATTAAAATAAAAATTATATTTTTATTTGGGCATTTTTTATTTCTATGATGTTTTTGTATTTTGATTAAAAATTAACTACACAATAATTAAAATAACATAACAATTGAAATAATAATTAAAAAAGATATAAGAAAATAAATAAATTGTCAAACCAGAGTGGGGTGTAGCCCCAAAATTGGAGGTACAGGCCTGGTGATTTTGGCCCATCAAGCCTTGAATTCGCTGACTTTTCTAATCATGTGTGATGCAGTTGACCTGATGTATGATGCACTTTAAATCCTAGCCATGGATCTGATGCCCTTTGGACGCGTGGAGGTTGGATGAGGATGGAATATGGTGGTCCTTAGTGCCAGCGTTGCATAGGAATCTGCATTGGAAAATAATAAGAGAAATTGCATAGACCTGGGACTTGAACCCAGGTCTTGAAGGTTGCACGCATTAGTACCTGCCAGCTGAGCCATTACGTTTTATTTAACATATTATATCAAACAAATAACAAAAAGCAAGATCAACGCATAATGGTTAAAACGCGCGCAAATTTTGAAACACCCAACCATGGCCTGCCAACGCATCATCGTCTTCATCCTTTTTTTTATTTTTTCTGAACATAAGCATACAGCAACGGTTTTAGAAACGTTGTCTTAGGGGGGCTAGCAGAAAATAGCGAATAGGCCCTCGACGCTCATAAATTGAGCGCGAGGGTTGGAATCCTTTCGTCTTCAACCACTGAGTCCATTGGTGGCCATCTGGGGTTCTAATTTTGCTTTGCCATGAAAGCCCCAAATCTAAGAACCTGCAAACCTAAAAAACGCGCATGGTGGATTCACGTATGGCTAATGAAAATGCAATCAAACATATCAGTTAGCTTAGAAACATCATTATAAGCAATAATCCATAAAAAAAATGCAAAAGGATGCTTGATTCGTGCTATGCGATTTCAGAAATTGTGAGGTACAGTTTGACTTAGGGGTACCAATTCAGAGTGTTTTGGTTGATGTTAATGATTGAGAAACGTCCAGTGGTGCTTCAGGATGCTAATGGAATGAAAGTTGATGCTTGAATCGACCTCTAAGGCACTTTTCAGTTCTTGAGTTTTTTATGAAAAATTTCAATATGCAAATGGTTCTTGGGGCGCAGCTTGCAGTCTCCTCTGCATTGGGGTTTGATCCTGAGTATGTATAGAGGCTTTTAGGTCAAGAAAGTTGTACAAAATCTCATGCCATAATGGATTTCAATATTTGATTTTACAAGATCTTTTCCAAATCTTTTCCATGTGCATTTTGGTTCAAATCTGATCAATTCTCATCAAAACTTGCCTAATTAAGAAGTGCACGAAATATTGACCTTGGAATATGCATAAAAAGATTTTTTTAGGTTAGGTTTATATTTTTCATGTATTAAAATGATTTAAATGAATATAAATTAATATAAATTCAAATAAATAATTAAAAAATATGAAAATACTTCCCTTTGGGCCTAGTGGTCGTGCATAGGCTTGGCATGAAGAAACTTGGAAGAAAAATGGGCCCATTTGCATTTTTAGGCCTTTTGCATCAATGTTGACTTTTCAAAATTCCCAAAAATTTCCCAACTTCCACAAGGCATAACTTGGTCAATGTTTAAGCTCTTCACATGTTCTTGGACATTTTGGAAAGGTCTTTGAGTCCTTTAACCAATGCCTTTGGTCCCATGTCATTTTGATTTACCAATCTCAAGTTATGGCCTTTGACTTAAAGTCCCTTTTTGTTGACTTTTGAAAATGACCTATAATGTTGAAATTGATAACTTTTTGTGAGAGCATTTCTTGGACTTGGAACATGAAGATGAATTGTAGGAAATGTCTTTCTCTTCAAAATGAGCTTTGGATGGAATTTTTCTGATAATCCATGTGAAAGTTATGCCCTGGTCAATTTCAGTTGACTTTTTCAGCTGTCCAAATATAGCAACTTTTGCATCTTTGATGATTTCTGAGCCAAATTTTGAGAATCATGATCAAGCATTGATCAAATGATGTTTGTGGCTTCAAAATGATATGTTGACCAAAAATTTGAACTTTTGACTGTCAAATGACCATTTTGCCCCTACAGTTGACTGTAGTGCAATTTAGGGTTTTGACTGTGCAATTTTGAGCTGAATGCCTTGAAACTTGACATGAGGATGCTTGACCACATTTGTAGGCGTATGAGACTTGATTGGGCCTTTGAAAAGTTCATTTTCTTGATCAGAACACAAACCCTAGTTTTGACTGTATAGGAGACAGTTGAACTGCACAACCCTTGGAAAATTTTGTGACCTTGACTTGACAAATCTTAATGAATATGGGAGGGCAAATTTTGGGGTACAACAGAATGCGTTTGATCAGGCCATTTGGGTTAACTACTGCTTTGCTTTGGATGTTGAATAAGACAGGCTTAATTGATCAATGTTGTTTTATTTAAGTTATTTATTATTCTGAAATTGAATGATTGAAATTCATTTTTCAATTGTTTTAATTCTAAGAATCTTAAATAAATAAATAAACAATAAAGAAATTAGAATTAATTGGATAATTTAGATTTTTATTGATATTTGAATTATTTGTACAAATTGTTGTTTATAATTTAAATTATGAACAATAATATACATTAATTTAAAATATTACATAAAATAGAAACTATCCTATTCTCTAATATTCTTCATTCTTCACTCCGCTCCGGTACTCCATGTTTTATCTGCAAAAAGAGAAGAAAAAGTCAGAAAGCAGTTAAATTAAAAAAGACAGTTAAAGTTGCTCATCATTAGGGGCCACTGACTGGGATCAGTTGCCCTCTCTGCAAATCACGGGATTTCTCCCGGTTCACAAAGAGGGAAGAATTCTATTTTTTATTCATGAAATGCAAATGTCAAAAGTATAAGTTCCAAAATTCAAATTGCAAACTTCCAACTAAACTAAAAAAATCCAATCTCAACTTTCTATCCAAAGCAAAGGCAAGTTACTGTCAAAATGCCAAAGATATCAAAGATTTCAAAAGTACATTTACTGTCACAAGTACCCAAGCTGTCATGAAAAGATTTGGCCAAGATATCAAGGAAAAGGAAGTCAGCACACATAAACTGTCAAAAGAGATAAAGATGCAAAATGTGTTATGCAAGCAATCTTATCATCATTTCCCAGCATAGTAGGCCCCTTCAGAGCAAGTACAACATAAACATTATAAAATTCTAAAGTTGTACTTCAAGAGAGAAAAAAGAGAGAAATAGACAAGGGTTCAGGCATAGACAGTAGGAGCAAGACAGAAAAAGAGATATACAAATCCAGAAGCCAAATAAAACAGTTCAGAATAGAGAGGTTAGGATAGAAGAGAGAAGTATACAAACTCAGAACACCCTGCCCAACCAACAGAACCTTGTTAAACCAGTTATCAAATACATCATCCAAAACCAACATACAACTTGCCTACTGTCCAGAACCACAAAAAACCATCAAACACTGAACATACAACCCTGCATCAGTCTCAATATACACAAGCCAATACAAAGAAGTGAGGTTAGAATAGAAGAAAATATACAAGCTAAAGCCTCTGAGTTCCAAGAAAAGAGAACCTGCAAGTTCAAACACACATTCTCAAACACAAACATACTGAACCTATCAAAACTGAAGCACAACCTCCAACCTTGAAAAACTCAAAAACTAAACATCTCAAACTTCATACCAGAATCACCACCCCTATTGCCAAGTCTCAAGCCTGAACATCAAACACTGAACATCTCAAACTTCATACCAGCACTACCATAACCTGCAAACTGTGAACCAAAAAAGGGCAACTGAAGCAATAACCTGCTAATGCCTTAACTAAAACCAGAATCACAAAAACCATCAAACCTCATCAACCCTGCCAAAACTTTCAAACATTCAAACCCAACAAAATCTCAAACCTTGCTAAGTCCCTGTCAAACACATAAACAAAACTGCCTACCATCCAAACTGATAAAAACCATCCAACCTCTAAGCCTCAGAATTTACTCATCATAGGCAATAACTATTCAAGACATCCAACTCAACAAAAGCGTCAAGGGCATCAATCTTAAGCAAGCATTCAAAGGTCTAAAGGCAAGCAAACATACAGGAGAAGCAACATTTCAAGGCAAATCCATCAGGCCCTCAGTGTACACATCACTGGGCAATAAGGCAAGCAAATACTCAGGCAACAATTCGAAGCATCATAGGCAAAGGGACATAAAGTAGAAGAGGTAAAGAAGTGAACATATTAGGGCTCCTCAGCATACATCATCATCAAAACCTTAATATAGCAAAAGAGCGAAAAAACCAGGAAAGCATCAAAAGCAAAGCAAGCTCAAAGCTCCATCACCGAATCTCCGGCCTCCTAAGCGCCACAACGCCTCCACTTCGCCTCTCTTCCATCCCCAAAGTCAGGTAGCCAATATTCTCCCCCTTTCCCCTTCACTATCTCATAAAAATGCGAATTCAGGAATCAGGACTCACACTAAAACACAAATTCGTAAAGAACAGAGACAAAAGCCTAAACACTAAAACGAACCTTGTATCGAAGGCGCTGAGTTCATGTTATGGAGGGAAGAAAGGCGTTGGAATAACGCTGGTGGCCGGAGGAAGCATTCAGGAAGCTTGATCGGAGAAGACGAACGCACGGCGCCGCTGCTAACCCTACGTTTTCATCTCACTTGACTAACAAACGTGAAACCCTAACTTTGCTTTTGGATTAACTTGGGCCTTGCCCATTCCGTGTCCCTCCTAAGCCCAATAAAACCACTAACACAATTCACAAACATTTGGACTAATGCTAACTTTTTTCTTCATATTATGTAAACTCATTTCATTTTTTATCACAAAATCACATTAATATTAAATATATGAAAACCTTTTATTTTAAAACACCTAATTTAAATTGTAACAAAATACCTTTTACCATATAATTAAAATTGCAAACATTTTTTAGATATATTTTTGTACATACATTTTTAAAACATTAATTTTGTACATATCAATATAATTAAATTTGAAAACATCTTCTTTTAATTAATACACTTTTGTACATAACAATAACAAAATACTTTTTATACATAATTAACTTGAAAATATTTCTTAATACACATTAAAATATATTTGTATATAAAATAATACATATCATTTTTATCATATAATTAAAATTGAAAACCTTCTTTTAATTAAAATACATATTCATACATAACAATTCAATACATTTTTCTCTAATATCAAATTCACAACATTTAGTCAAAATACTTTTTTGCAAATAAAGAAACATTCTTAATTTAAAACTTGAACTCTTTTTGTACATAAATCTACATACAAAAATCAAAGATTCATTTAAAAACATTTCTCTAGGTCAAACCCTAATACGATTCAACTTCACATATCGCACCTGTAAATAATTACACATACATATACACTTGTACACAAATACATTCACATTGCCCTATACACATTTTTATCTTATATTTGTACATTCGATATTTACATTTTTGATCGCACATTCGATTTGGTTGTAACTTATTGGATACTATAAGTCTCATCCCCTTGTACATTTATACCCCCACTCCCGGATACTATTTTGTAATAGCGTAGATTTTATATTCCGCAATTTACAGCTTTCCAATTATACCATGGTTAGACCTAGGGTATGTATGTACATAAAATCAAACGCTAGATAACCTAATACAAGACAAATACATGTAATCAATACACAATCACACTTGCATCCCCTAGGGTAATCCCACATGTTGCCTTCCAAAATGGGCCATGCTTGCACGTCGAGTATCTTTGGCAAAACAAAATCAAATGATCATAAGTCTCAAAGTGTTGCCTAAACGGAATGATCATAGTCCCTTCAAAGCAAATTGCCAAAGACACTTGGCATCATTGCATTCATGGTCCATACGATGACCCGCGCCCGTCCCGAATAAACTTCCTAAACGCAAGATTGTCCATCAATTTCAATGGTGGAACAAAATTGTTAAAAGGGGTTAAAACATGACAACAACCTTTGAGTACAATAGGGTAGACAAAAACTCTTAGTTACTTGAGATAAACTTGCAAAAACACTTGCCTCATTTTCAAAAACCACAATCCACAACACTTTTAAACAAACTCTCAAAAACATTTGAAAACATCTTTTCGAAAAGATTCACACTTTTGTAAAACACTCAAACACAAGTCAAATACATTAGTTGCCTAAGACAAGGCATCTTTTTCCAAAACATTTTCAAAAAGCACCCACACACGCACCATTTTCAAGCAATCTAAAAAACCAAGTAACTAAGAGCCCATGGATAACCATGGATGAAAAGGGTGTTAATACCTTCCCTTTTCATAATCTACCCCCCGAACCCACGAAATATATCAAAAGGTTTTTGCTGTGCTTTTTTAACCTTTCCTTTAGGATAAAATAAAAAGTCGGTGGCGACTCTTGCTAACCGCACAAGTGCGAATACGAACGCAAAACACTAGTCAGTTCTCCCACCGTATCACAGAACTGGCGACTCTGCTGGGGAGATACTGAAGTGGGGTTACCTTAGGGTTTAGATCACCTTTACTTTCAATTGATTGCTTTGTTTGCTTTACATTTGTGGGCTTTGCATCGGAGTTTTATAGATCCTAACCCGGATCTGGGGAAACCTTTTAGGTAGCAACAAGGCTGTGAGGGAACTGTGCGGGGTATACCGACATGGTTGAAGCAGTCTGCTACGTTGATGTGGCACTTTGGTGTGTACCGGTAACCCTTGAGTTCAGTCAAGGAGAGTACGGGGCCGCCGCGTGGTGTCGTGAAGCATCAACTGACCTTAGGAACCTTAATTGATCCATCTTGGCCTTTTTAGGGTAGTGAGATAACTGACTTTGGTGCAGTCCGAGGTTGGTTGATACTCGATACTACACTCAATGGAGGGTTGCTTTCCTGGAATATTTCGGTCGCCAGTTCAGTGGCTAAATCGAAACGATGAACAATGAAAGCAATCCAGTGATATTGGGACCTCTAGAACCCGGTTACTTTTGATAGGACAGGTTTTAACCAACAAACTGAAAGAGGGTAGTACCTGAACCTCATGCAAGCCTAAACCTAAGGCCTTGTGTGCTTTGTGTGAATATTGTTTGCCTGTATATACACTTACTTGTTTGTGCGTACATGTACATAACATCATGACATCATACCATAGCATTTTAGCATTTTCAATAACCATTTCAAGGGTCTCGAGGGTTCTGTTGATGCAGGATTACGTTGAGCCAGACGTCTATCAAGGGGCAAGAGGTTTCTCCTTTAGCCAATCCAGTCAAAGTTCAAGTGCAACAACTTGAATCAGTGGCTATGACCCACTCGACATGGTGAGCTTGATTCTAGTGGAAAGACATCCGCCGATACAAAGTTCTCCAATCAAAGATCAAGTGCAACAACTTGAATCGGTGGCTATGACCCACTCGACATGGTGAGCTTGATTCTCGTGGAAGGACGTCCACCGGTACAGGGCTCTCCAATCCAAGAGCAGAGTTCAACCTCTAACATTTTCTTGTGTTTACCCCAAGAGATCTTTGAAAGCATGCATCCACATATCATGCATTTCATTTTGACAATCCTTCCTTTTTCAGGTTTCCTTACTCTCCTGCTGTTTATTTCAGCAAGAGATGGCTCTAGAACGGTCTATCAAAGACATCCAAGACCAGACTGCTCAGCTGCAGGAGATGTTCCTGAACTTGTCTCTGGGGCAAGAAGAGATGAAAGCTCTCCTCACCAAAGGCTTGGGGAATTCCAACAATGCCAGGAGTGATCAGATTGCGGAGCTGCAGTTTGATCTGACAACACTGAGGACTCAAATGATGGGACAGTTGGTGGGCCAGATGGCTCTCATCCAAGACCTATCTCAAAGACAAGAGGAACTCAGAGTTTTTGTCCGCCAACTGCTTCCAAATAACCAACTGGGGCAAACATCTGAGGTCGAAGAGCAAGTCACCGCTCATCCTCCCTCCACTCAAGAAGACAAGGGGAAAGCTCCTTTGCTAGCTTCAGGGTCACAAACCCATCAACAACCTCGCCAGCGTCAACGGGGCAATCGGCGTAAACAAGAAAAGTCGGGAAGACAGTTTACGGAAACTGAAATACCATCATTCTTCATACTGAAGCGCCTGTTGGAGGTCAATTTGCTTACCGTAAAGGATCCTCCTCAGAAGCCCAATATCTTCTCTCCTCACTTTAATCCCGACGCATTCTGTGTTTACCACTCCTGCAGCCCGGGACACAGCACCAACGACTGTTGGGCCTTGAAGAACAAGATTCAAGATCTGATTGACATTGGGGTGCTGGAATTCATGCCAGACGGGGAGATGAAGATCTTCCGTTAAAGGGTTCTCCGCTTGAAGTGACGAAGCTCAAGCTGAAAGACTTTTGCTTCTTTTTGGATTTTTCAAAGTTGTAATTTCTTTTGCTGTCAAACAATTATCTGTTGATGTTAAACTCTGTTTTCATTAATGCATTGCATATGTTTGTCTTGAATTCATCCATTCGTTTCACTACTCTTATGCTTTTCTTTATGATACTTGACTCCTGATAAAAAGCCGTAAGCCTTTAGAGGGAGGATGACGAAAGAATACCATAATCTTATACAATATGCTTTTGAACAGACCGTGCTGATGATGTACAGGCATTTCTTTCAATTCCCAAACACTGGAGTTATAAGGAAGTTAATCCCTAGTCAACCCCTTCGAGCCAAAGAAGTAGGAGTTTCCCGTTCTAAACAATCGAAACCTTTGATATAAACCTGGGGCAGGGTAGTATCTCAGCTAATTCAAAAGAAAACGCGCATTGAAGTCGCAAACTCTCAGTTCGTAATACAACGAACGACGAATGACAAGAGAAAGCATTCCTTTGGAATCAAAAGACAAGGGTGGTTCCCTATCACATAGACAGTCAATCTCTCAAAAGAGAAAAGCCCACTAAGCCAGAACCTATAAAGGAGGCTTAAGAAAGCTGGGGCATCCCGCTGACAGTAATCCCGAAAACGGTAACAGTCAGGCAAAAGTTAGGGATAACAAATCAAAATCAAAATAGTGAGGTCATTACAAAACCCTCAACAACATGAAAAGTGTTGAAAAAGAAAAAAGGAGATGATGACTGTCTCCCCAAATTCAAAACTGGTGAACCATCGCCCAAAAGTCGTTCCAAACTCAAGACAGAGTGCGACGCACAATTAACTGAGCTTAGGTTGAAGAACATCACGAAGAGCGGGTGGGTACAAATATACTTTGAGCCTTTATCTTTTGTTTCTTAAACCGTGAACCAGGCCACGTTACAACCCTTCAAAAGTCCTAATTGAAGCATGGGTTAGTTCGAAAGCATACTGTTACAAAAGGTATCCTGACTCCTGTAGGGCTTTGCTCTAAATCTCGTGTTAACTTGTCTTATGAAAAATTTTCTGCTAAAAACGCATTTTTCAAAACTTCGAGACAAACATAAACTTTGCATTATTCGAATATCACTGTCTGCATTTGACCCTTTTATTTGACAGCGAAGAAATTCATGCAGCGAATGTTCGGAGGAACGAAAACTCTCTCAGTAAGTCTAAATCACTTCAAGAGGATAACACTCCCATCAAATCTCCTATCAGCAAGGGGCACGACATGTCACAGTTCAATTAACCTGGGGCAGTCCAGTCAAGGTCCAACAGATCTTTCAAAGTTCAATTAACCTGGGGCAGTCCAGTCAAGGTCCAACAGATCTTTCAAAGTTCAATTAACCTGGGGCAGTCCAGTCAAGATTTCAAGAAATCTCTCAATATGCAGGGTAATCTGATTCAAGACTCCTTCTTCACCACTTGGGGCATTCGAATGTCAAAAGTGTTCAACAAATCAACTACATCACCTTTCCAGATTCGATTCCTGTATCCAGCCAGGGCATATCTGTTGACTACATTTCCAGATTCGACTCCTGTATCCAGCCAGGGCATATCTGTTTACAACATTTCCAGACTCGACTCCTGTATCTAGCCAGGGCACGTCTGAAGAGTTTGAAGATTCGATTCCTGTATCCAGCCAGGGCATATCTATCAACTATCACCTTTCCAGATTCGATTCCTGTATCTAGCCAGGGCACGTCTGAAGATTTTGAAGATTCGACTCCTGTATCCAGCCAGGGCATATCTGTTGACGACTATTTCCAGATTCGACTCCTGTATCCAGCCAGGGCATATCTGTTGACCACATTTCCGGACTCGATTCCTGTATCTAGCCAGGGCACGTCTGAAGAGTTTGAAGATTCGACTCCTGTATCCAGCCAAGGCATATCTGTTGACGACTATTTCCAGATTCGACTCCTGTATCCAGCCAGGGCATATCTGTTGACCACATTTCCAGACTCGACTCCTGTATCTAGCCAGGGCATGTCTAAAGAATTCCAGATCAACACCTGCAACAACCCAGGAAACATCTGTGAACGACCGATTGTAGACCAACACCTGTAAAAAGCCAGGAATTTATCTACATCACCACTTGGGGCATTCGAATGTCAAAAGTGTTCAAAACCCGATGCAGTTTTACACAAGCTCATCATCAGGAAACCCTACACCGGTTCCCCTTCAAGATTTCTGAAACAGTTTACGGATTCTTCCCAACAACGGATGCCAATCTACCGACTTGTTCAGACTCTTCTCAAACCTTTGAAATTAGTTTACGGACGCTTCCCAACGACGGATGCGGCTCTATTGCTGATTCAATCTCAAGACTTCTGAAAACAGTTCATGGATTCTTCCCAAGTAACGGATGTTAATCTATCAGCTTGTTCAGATGCAACCTTTGAAATTAGTTTACGGACGCTTCCCAACAACGGATGCGGCTCTATTGCTGATTCAACTTCAAGGTTTCTGAAAATAGTTCACGGGTTCTCCAAGTAAACGGATGTTAACCTATCGCTTGTTCAGATTCTTCTCAAGCTAACCACCACGGAAGATCGCGCTCGCCAAAATTCTTCAGTATCCCCAGCGGAGTTCATCAAAATCCCCAGCCAGGGAGTCCTCCGGAATTCGTTTCCCCTCAGAGTTTAAGCTTCAAATGGACAATCCCCAGCGGAGTCAGACTTTTAAATCTTCTCCCCACAGAGTTTTTAGAAGAAAAATCTTGAGTTCCCCAGTGAAGTCTCCAGGGTTACTTCCCATCAAGCCGAAGATTCTCAATCTGGCCTCCCCCAGCATGGGTCTATTAGTTTGGGACTCCCCAGTAGAGGTCATCAGGAATTCTCTTCCCCAGCGACCGTCAAGGATTTATTTTCCCCGGCGGCAGTCAAGACGCTTTTATCTTCAGCCATCTCGGATTCATGTATCCTTGGCAAGATTAGCTCATCAGCTTACATGCGCATTCATTACATTCATTGATGTCACGTACATTGCATCATGCATCATAACATTGCATACAATTAACCCTTTGCCTTTTCAGGTAAGATCAGTCGACAGACACAGGTCATCTCCCGAGATTCATCCAGAAATAGTTCAGATGTGACCCGGACGCGGCGACATTCTGATACTTATTCCAGATTCATTCAGACGCATCAGCAGAAACCTTATACCGTTTCCTCTTCAATTTCTCAATTCCTGAAACAAGTTTACGGATTCTTCCTTACAACGGATGTCAATCTACCGATTTGTTCAGACTCTTCTCAACTCTTGAAGACAGTTTACGGATTCTTCCCTACAACGGATGTCAATCTACCGACTTGTTCAGACTCTTCACAATTTTTGAAAATAGTTTACGGACACGTCCCAACAACGGATGCTGCTCTATTGACTTATTCAATCTCAGATAGTTTACAGATTCTCCAGACATGGACGTCAATCTGTTGCTTGTTCAGACCCCTAATTCAGAGATGTTCCAAAACAGGGATGCATTTCTGACACTTATCCACTCACCATTGACATACAGTTCAACATGTCCAGATGGCATCTATAAGCCCGTCCCCCTACCAGCAGTCGCCGAATGGCATCTGTAAGCCCATTCTCAGATGGCATCTCTAAGCCCATCCCCCGACAAAATTCTCTCGCACCAGGTGGCATCTTTAAGCCCATCACCAAATGGCATCTTTAAGCCCATTCACCTCCACCGTCACATCGACGAGCGCAAATTTTCTGGGCACTTTAGTGTCCAATCTTCTTTTACCTTCAAGTCACGAAAGGCAAAATTGCCAATCTAACTCTTCAGGTCCAAGAAGATTGAACAGGGGCAACTGTTGTACCCCAAAATTTGCCCTCACATTTTTCCCCAAGAAATATCAGCTTCAAACATTTCCTGACTTCTCAAACTGGCTCAAGAATCGGACAAACGGACTTTTCTTGACAGTCAAGCAAAATTAGGGTTTTTACTGATTTTTAGAGCTCTGGATTGTTTCATACAGTGGGCTTAGAGTTTTGATGGATTTTGGCTCAATTTTGATCAGGCGAGCGTTATTCGACATTTAATCAGGAATTAAGGTTTTACGGGCATATTCTCAGAAAGGTTTAAATTCCACAGCACTTTGCAGTTTATTCCGAGATTCGGGTTAAATTCGCATTATCTTGATTTAATCAGCAAAAGAGACAGTGGTGTAAATTCAGTTTGTTTGGGCCAGTCAAAGAAGGTGTGCAGTTTGGATTTACATTACTTGCAAAGAATCAGTGTTTATGACAAATCAGTAAAGAAGGAATGTGTGATCGGTGGATCTGGAACTGACTGTTTAACGCTGGTTCGCGAAATGTCGCGGAAGCAAGAGTCGCCACCGTCTTTTATTTTCTCCAAATGGAAAGGACAAAAGCACAGAAAAATTCCTTAAAGAGATTGCTCTCGGTTCGGGAGGTAGGTTATAGAAAGGGAAGGTGTTAGCACCCTTTCTATCCATGGTTATCCATGGGCTCTTAGATACTTGCTCAATGTGTTTTCAAAATTGTTTGTTTGCTTTTCAATGTGGGTTTAAAAAAAAGTTTCTTTGAAAAATTTCAGATCGACTCGTACGTCAGAGTGTTTGAAAAGTTTGTTTTGAAAGCTTTTGAAAAGTGTTGGTGTGAAAAGTCTTTTTGAGTTTGTTTTGAGATTAGAGCAAGTATCCTTGAGAACCTACCTACCCTAAGGAATTCGTCTGTGTAGATGTCCTTAAAAGTAGTGCCATCCCACCATTGAGAGGTAGGCAGCACCACCGTTGGAGGTGTTCGGGTCAATTCGAGTTTTAGGGACGTGGTGATCACCAGAGCAATAGGAAGACACCTTAGAAGCTACCCTCATGCCAGGTTCCCGGATCATGAGGACTTACTAAGACGTTTTCTACTCGACGACCACCTTTCGAAAGGCAACAGTGAGGCGTACCCTAGGGGTGGTGTGTGCGATTCGTGTGTCATGTTTCAGTTATTTGTCTTGTCATGTTTGTCGTGTTCTACGCTTGATTTTAATTTGTCCATTCATTCTTGCATGCATTTTTAACAGTTATAAAGTTTGCAAAAAATAAATCTAAGGCTATTACAAATGGCGCGGGTCCACATCGCCAAAATTAAACCGGACCCGATTTAGCGGAAAATAAATAAAACGATAAAATAAAAGTGCAAGAAATTTAAATTACAATGCTTTGGGACAATTACATAATTATAATAAGTGATATAAAATAAATGCGCAAAATTAATAATTAAAAGCGACGGGCGTTGGACCCTTGTGCAAAAATAATTAAATTAATGAATTAAAATAAAAAATTAAAAATTAAATGTTTTTGGTATTTTTGTATATTTTAAGATTTGATGAGAAAAAGGAGTTAATTGAAATTAAATTAAAAGGCAAACCCTAATTCTAATATTTTTTATTTATTATGAAAGAATTAAAATATAATCTACATTAAACCCTAATTTATTTATGTACAATTTTTAATTTATGAAAATAAATAACTAATATTATTATTCTGAAAAAAAGGGAAAATTAAAAAAGAAAATAAAAAGTTATTAAACCTAAATTCTATTTTGGATTTTAATTATTAAAAGAATTAAATTTGAAAACCTAATTAAAACTAAATAATTACAAGTATTTTTTATGAAAATAATTAAAATAAAAATTATATTTTTATTTGGGCATTTTTTATTTCTATGATGTTTTTGTATTTTGATTAAAAATTAACTACACAATAATTAAAATAACATAACAATTGAAATAATAATTAAAAAAGATATAAGAAAATAAATAAATTGTCAAACCAGAGTGGGGTGTAGCCCCAAAATTGGAGGTACAGGCCTGGTGATTTTGGCCCATCAAGCCTTGAATTCGCTGACTTTTCTAATCATGTGTGATGCAGTTGACCTGATGTATGATGCACTTTAAATCCTAGCCATGGATCTGATGCCCTTTGGACGCGTGGAGGTTGGATGAGGATGGAATATGGTGGTCCTTAGTGCCAGCGTTGCATAGGAATCTGCATTGGAAAATAATAAGAGAAATTGCATAGACCTGGGACTTGAACCCAGGTCTTGAAGGTTGCACGCATTAGTACCTGCCAGCTGAGCCATTACGTTTTATTTAACATATTATATCAAACAAATAACAAAAAGCAAGATCAACGCATAATGGTTAAAACGCGCGCAAATTTTGAAACACCCAACCATGGCCTGCCAACGCATCATCGTCTTCATCCTTTTTTTTATTTTTTCTGAACATAAGCATACAGCAACGGTTTTAGAAACGTTGTCTTAGGGGGGCTAGCAGAAAATAGCGAATAGGCCCTCGACGCTCATAAATTGAGCGCGAGGGTTGGAATCCTTTCGTCTTCAACCACTGAGTCCATTGGTGGCCATCTGGGGTTCTAATTTTGCTTTGCCATGAAAGCCCCAAATCTAAGAACCTGCAAACCTAAAAAACGCGCATGGTGGATTCACGTATGGCTAATGAAAATGCAATCAAACATATCAGTTAGCTTAGAAACATCATTATAAGCAATAATCCATAAAAAAAAATGCAAAAGGATGCTTGATTCGTGCTATGCGATTTCAGAAATTGTGAGGTACAGTTTGACTTAGGGGTACCAATTCAGAGTGTTTTGGTTGATGTTAATGATTGAGAAACGTCCAGTGGTGCTTCAGGATGCTAATGGAATGAAAGTTGATGCTTGAATCGACCTCTAAGGCACTTTTCAGTTCTTGAGTTTTTTATGAAAAATTTCAATATGCAAATGGTTCTTGGGGCGCAGCTTGCAGTCTCCTCTGCATTGGGGTTTGATCCTGAGTATGTATAGAGGCTTTTAGGTCAAGAAAGTTGTACAAAATCTCATGCCATAATGGATTTCAATATTTGATTTTACAAGATCTTTTCCAAATCTTTTCCATGTGCATTTTGGTTCAAATCTGATCAATTCTCATCAAAACTTGCCTAATTAAGAAGTGCACGAAATATTGACCTTGGAATATGCATAAAAAGATTTTTTTAGGTTAGGTTTATATTTTTCATGTATTAAAATGATTTAAATGAATATAAATTAATATAAATTCAAATAAATAATTAAAAAATATGAAAATACTTCCCTTTGGGCCTAGTGGTCGTGCATAGGCTTGGCATGAAGAAACTTGGAAGAAAAATGGGCCCATTTGCATTTTTAGGCCTTTTGCATCAATGTTGACTTTTCAAAATTCCCAAAAATTTCCCAACTTCCACAAGGCATAACTTGGTCAATGTTTAAGCTTTTCACATGTTCTTGGACATTTTGGAAAGGTCTTTGAGTCCTTTAACCAATGCCTTTGGTCCCATGTCATTTTGATTTACCAATCTCAAGTTATGGCCTTTGACTTAAAGTCCCTTTTTGTTGACTTTTGAAAATGACCTATAATGTTGAAATTGATAACTTTTTGTGAGAGCATTTCTTGGACTTGGAACATGAAGATGAATTGTAGGAAATGTCTTTCTCTTCAAAATGAGATTTGGATGGAATTTTTCTGATAATCCATGTGAAAGTTATGCCCTGGTCAATTTCAGTTGACTTTTTCAGCTGTCCAAATATAGCAACTTTTGCATCTTTGATGATTTCTGAGCCAAATTTTGAGAATCATGATCAAGCATTGATCAAATGATGTTTGTGGCTTCAAAATGATATGTTGACCAAAAATTTGAACTTTTGACTGTCAAATGACCATTTTGCCCCTACAGTTGACTGTAGTGCAATTTAGGGTTTTGACTGTGCAATTTTGAGCTGAATGCCTTGAAACTTGACATGAGGATGCTTGACCACATTTGTAGGCGTATGAGACTTGATTGGGCCTTTGAAAAGTTCATTTTCTTGATCAGAACACAAACCCTAGTTTTGACTATATAGGAGACAGTTGAACTGCACAACCCTTGGAAAATTTTGTGACCTTGACTTGACAAATCTTGATGAATATGGGAGGGCAAATTTTGGGGTACAACAGTTGCCCCTGTTCAATCTTCTTAGACCTGAGGATGCAGATTGGCTGACATGCCTTTCGTAATCCGAGGGTAGGAGATGATTGAACACTAAAGTGCCCAGAAATTTGCGCTCACATGGTGGCATTGTGATGGGGGGAATGGGCTTATGGATGCCATTTGGAGATTGCTGGATAGGACGATGGGCTTATAGATGCCATCTGGATGTTGATCGCGTAGGAGATTCCTTAGCGAGAACCTGTATACCTGCAAAAGAGAAAACGAGTACCTGACACGTTGCAGGGGCTGATTTTAGATGCTTGGTATAGATGTGTCCTGACTGGTTACAGGAGCTGAGTCTGGAGCTTCAAACGCTGATGAATGAACCAGGGATGGTTGCTACCTTAGCATGAATGGTAAGGGAACCTTGGGCGATTTTAACTTCAACAACGCTCGTTGAGAAAAATCTTGGGTGTCTTCTACTGGAATAAGAATCAGGGAGATCTTAGGGTCGATCTGACTGAACCAGAGAGGCCTTTGACTGGGTAGGAATCAGGACAATCTTAGGATCGATTTAACTGAACCGGTCGAGGTCTTGAAGCATCTTCAACTGGATAAGTATCAGGGAGATCTTAGGGTCGATCTGACTGAACCAGAGAAGGCCTTGGACTGGGTAAGAATCAGGAAAATCTTAGGGTCGATCTAACTGAACCGGTCTAGGTCTTAAAATATCTTCAACTGGATAAGCATCAGGGAGATCTTAGGGTCGATCTGACTGAACCAAGAGAAGGCCTTTGACTGGGTAAGAATCAGGAAAATCTTAGGGTCGATTTAACTGAACCGGTCTAGGTCTTGAAACATCTTCAACTGGATAAGCATCAGGGAGATCTTAGGGTCGATCTGACTGAACCAAGAGAAGGCCTTTGACTGGATAAGCATCAGGAAAATCTTAGGGTCGATTTAACTGAACCGGACAAAGTCTTGAAACATCTTCAACTGGATGAGCATCAGGGAGATCTTAGGGTCGATCTAACTGAACCAAGAGAAGGCCTTTGACTGGATAAGCATCAGGAAAATCTTAGGGTCGATTTAACTGAACCGGACAAAGTCTTGAAATGTGATTGAGAATTTAAACTGCATTTTTCCTGAAAGGTAAAAGTCAGTTATATGTAATGCATGATATGGATCAAGCAATGATGTTCTCAACATAAATGAGATTCGTATGATATGATGCAGTGCGTTATGCATGCTATAATGATGTATGTGATGCTTTATGTATGTTTTTGTCTAGGAAAGTGAATCCTTGACGGGTGCCGGGAAGTTGTATCCTGGGCTGACTTTGAAGAATAAATTTTGCTTCCGCTGGGGATGATAACTGCAAGAATACCGGTAGGAGAAGATGACTCCGTTGCGGAATAAACTTGGCAAATGGAGGATTCTGCGGGGAGAAAAGATACTCTAGCGACCATGCTGGGAAGCAATACTCTGTGGGAAGAGGGATGCCTTGCTGAGTGTTGATAATAGTTTGCTGGGGATAGGAGGACTTTGTCGACGACGCTCTTTCCATGGCTTTTGGCTGAGGATAACCCAGTTATGTCCTATTGAGGAAATAACTCTTTAAATAAAGCCGGACGACGCGTTCGTGCTCTGCGAGGGGATAAGCTTCCAGAATATACTGGGGATAAGCTTACTGCTTGGGGACATAGACTCCAACTTTCCTGGGGGAACTGGATTGGACTTTCTGGGGAAGTTTGAACTGTAATTGCTGTAGGTTGAAAGAGGGAACCTATGTAGGGTTGCTGGATGTCGAGTTCGTGTAAAACTTCATTTTTTAGAAAGGGAGAACCTGTGTAGGGTTTCTGGGTGATGAGTCCATGTAAAACTGCATCTTGAAGAGGGGGGAACCGGTGTAAGGTTGCTTGGTGAGGTAAGTTCATGTATAATTTCTTGATGATCCGGGGTGAGGTTATCTTGAACTAAAATCCATGTAAGACTTCTGGAGGAACCGGGGTTAGGTTACCTTGGGGTAAATCCATGTGAGATTTCTTGACGAACCGGGGTAAGGTTACTGGAAGCGAGTCCATGTGAGACTCCTGGGGGAACCGGGGTTAGGTTACCTTGAGATAGATCCGTGTGAGATTTCTTGACGAACCGGGGTAAGGTTGCTTCGGGATAAGTTCGTGTAAAACTTCTGGATGAACCGGGGTAAGGTTGTTCGAGATAAACCCATGTAAGATTTCTAGAGGTACCGGGGTAAGGTTACTTGACGAGTTTGTGTAAAAACTTTTGGAGGAACCGGGGTAAGGTTACTTGGATAAGTTTGTGTAAAAACTTCTGGAGGAACCGGGGTAAGGTTGCTTCGGGATAAGTTTGTGTAGAACTTCGGGATGAACCGGGGTTAGGTCATCTTGAGATAGAGGAGTCTGTGTATGACTTTGTCTGAAGGTTGAGAAGAAACCGGTGTTGGGTTGCCTGATTTTGATTAAGTGGGTGATTGTCCTGTTTGGTTTCGGACGTTAGCCCACGATCTGGAATTTGTAAAGGTAGATGGTAATCATTTTTATGTTGATCTGTCCTTTGTAATTTGGTTGACAGAGCAATTGGATCGCCTGGATAGCTCATTATTGCCCCTGCTTCGGAGGTGAGGGAAGAGGATACCTGTGCGGGTGATCGACAAATCTTCGGGTAGGCAAGTGACGAGATACCGGAACATAGTCGTGCGCTTCGATCCCTAACTTTTGCCTGGACCGCCCTTTCGGGTTTTCAGTCCACCGGGATACCCATTTTTGCCCAAGCCGCCTTTTCAGGTTTTCGACTTGCCGGGTGTACATGTTTTTCGTTTCATCCCTTCATTTTGCCCGAACCCTTTTGGTTCGCCAGGAAGCCCTTATTTTTGCCTAGGTATGTCAACCTAGCGGGTCTTTGATTATGCGCAGTATTTTTTCGACTATGTCTGTTCTCAGAAAGTAGGGAGTTGCCCCTGTTGGAAGTATTTTGTCATGCCCCAGATAATGGGCAATGCTCCTACTGTGCCCCTTGATTGGAGGTATTTCTGTTCACAAGGTGTTTATCGCGCGAATTTCCCTGCTGTTCAAACAAATAGTCATATGTAAACAAGGTTATTTTAAGAATGCAAAAGCCTATGTCTGTCTTGAATTTTGAAAATGCATTTTTTGTAATACAGTGCGATGTCAACTCAATATTTTACAGCAAACCCTCAGGAGTCAGGATACCTTCGTAACAGTATGCTTTCGAACTAACCCATGCTTCAGCTAGGACTTTTAAGGGTTATAATGTGGCCTGGTTCACGGTTGAAGAAACAAAGGATAGAGGCTCAAATTATTTGTACCCACCCGCTCTTCGTGATGTTCTCCAAACCTAAACTCCGTTGACCGTGCGTTAGACCTTGCTTGAGTCTTTGCTTTGATGTTCCAATGATGGTTCAGATATTGATGATTTCTTTTGAATAGGCAGTCTTTTTTTGGTTGAGGGTTTGTGAGACCTCTTTCTTGATTTTTGTTATCCCTTTCTTTTTTGCCTGAACTGTTTCCTTTTTGGAATTACAGTCAGCGGGATGCCCCAGCTTCATAAGTCCCTTTTATAGGTTTTGACTTTTTGGGTTTTTCATTTATGATTTTTTTTTTATAATGACTGCCTGTCCTTTTGATTGTTCTGAACCATTACTGTCTTTGCTCGTTTTGTAAAGATGCATTTGGCTTAACTGAGAGAACTACCCTAACCCAGGTTATGATTAAGGGTTTTGATTTTCGAAAATAAAAACTCCTACTTCTTTGGCTCTGATGGGTTGACGAGGGATTATCATCCTTATAACTCCAGTGTTTAGGGGTTGAAACAATGCCTGTACCTCATCAGCGGGGTTTGTTCAAAAGCATACTGTAAAGACCGTGGTATCGTTTTCGTCATCCTCCCTCAAGAGGTTTAGAGTCTTCAGTTAAGAGTCGATCATCGCAAAAATATGAAAACGGTTTTAAGCGTAGTAAACATAATTAAATCAAGACAGACATGTGTAATGCATTCATGAAATAAAAGAGTTTAACATAATAATTGTTTATCTGAACAAGAAAGGAAAAATACAACTTGAATTCAAATGAACAAAAAAAATTCTCAATCCTAGCCATGTTTTGGCAATGGAGCATTGATCACGTTGGGGGTTTCAGCAGGCTCGAACTCGATCTCTTTGGCATCGATCATGTTCTGAATTTTGTACTTTAGTGCCCAGCAGTCCTCAGTATCGTGCCCCGGGCTATCGGAATGATAAGCGCATCTGGCTTCTGGATTGTAGCTAGGAGAGGAGGTCTTAGGATTGGCAGGAGGGTTGATCACTGCAATCAGGTTCATCTTCAACATATGTTGCAGTGCTTGCGACCATGGCATGTTAATGTTGGTGAACTGCCTTTTAGGCCCGTCCGGCCTTTGCTGGTTTCCCCTCTGTGGTTGACGGCGTGGTGCAGAACCAGAGATCATGACTGCCCCTGCATGTTGATCACGGCGACCCTTTTGACTGTATGCAGCATTAGATTCTTTCTTTCCCGTGTAAGGCTTTTTATGAATATCCGAAGGTGTGGCCTCTTGAATTTTCCCGCTCTTGATACCAGCTTCAATTCTTTCGCCGGTCAGGATGAGGTCGGTAAATCCAGCAGATGAGTTACCAATGAGGTGGTTGAAGAATGGACCAGACAGGGTCCCCAAGAACATGTCCACAAGTTCACGGTCAGTCAGAGGTGGTTGTACCCTTCCAGCAAGATCCCTCCATTTCTGCGCATATTCTTTAAAACCTTCACTTGATCCTAACGACATACCCTGGAGTTGGGTACGCGTAGGAGCAAGGTCGGCATTATACTGATACTGCTTGTAGAAAGCAGTAGCCAACTCCTCCCAGTTACGAACCTTGGTCCCATCTAGCTGATAGAACCATTCGAGATGAGTCCCTGAAAGACTCTCCTGGAAGAAGTGGATCCACAAGTTTTTGTCCACCGTATATGGTTGAATCTTCCGAACATAGGACCTTAGATGCAGCTTGGGGCAAGACGCCCCATCATACTTAGTAAAGGACGGTGCTTTGAACTTCCGAGGAATGACCACACCAGTTGACAAACCCAGATCTCCGAAATCCAGCCCAGGTACCTGTTGAACCTCCATAGCTTTCATTCTGTCCTCCAGTTGCTTATATCTGTCATTAGCAGGAGGGTACTGCTCTTCATCAAAATCTGTCTCGTTGTCGGAGACCACTGGACTGGGAACCTCTCTCTCATGGTGACTGCTTTCCCTCACAGATGGGGTAGTCCTCTCAGTTTCGACTTGCGGTGTATTCCCAGATCTGCGTCTAGGGCTGAACAAGACAGTCCTCTTCTTCTTCTTTTCCTTCTTCAAGAGCAGAGCCTTCAGATCTTGCTGCCCCTGGGTCAGGTTCATGATTAGCCCTTGGAATTGGGCATTCTGAGCCTGGAGGGCCTTGATAGTCTGCTCGGCTGATGATTCAGGATTCATGACGATCAGCTGAAATAAACAGCGAAGAAGGTAAGTATCCTGTAGAGAAAGGGTACCTGTTAGGCAATGAGATGTATGACATGCATGCAATGATTTCAAGGATCTCGCGGGGTAAACAGAGAAACTTGTTAGATTTGAAAACCAGTAACTTGATTGAAGGTACTTCATGTTGTTGAGAGTCCTTCCTCAAGGGTCAAAGGCTCACCATATCAAGTGGGTCATAGCCCCTGACAACCTTGGCTAGAGGAAAATAAATCCTCTCTGCCCCTTGCTGGATGTTTGATTCATCATGACCTGCATCACAAGCCCTTGAAACCCTTGAAATGGGTTAGGATGTATGCGGGATGCATGCAATGGTATGATGCTATGCTATGCATGGGGTAATGTGAGTGAACCCTGTTATGAGTCCTAATTAAGGACTGAAACAAAACCTGCAAGAAACAAGTGTTAGATCACAAGCATGCAGATAGTCAAGTACGAAGGCACACAAGTCACACAAGAGAGAGCCCTTAGGTTTAGGCCAGCATGGGGTCTGGGTAGTACCCTCCTGAAGTTGGTGGGTTCAACCTGTCCTAATCAAAGTAACCGGGTTCTAAGGTTCCCAATATCACGGGATTGCTTTCATTGTTCATCGTTTCGATTTAGCCACTGAACTGGCGACCGAAATATTCCAGGAAAGCAACCCTCAATTGAGCGTAGTATCGAGTATCAACCAACCTCGGACTGCACCAAAGTCAGTTATCTCACTACCCTAAAGAGGCCAAGATAGTTCAATTAAGGTTCCTAAGGTCTGTTGATGCTTCACGACACCACGCGGAGGCCCCGTACTCTCCTTGACTGAACTCAAGGGTTACCGGTACACACCAAAGTGCCACATCAACGTAGCAGACTGTTTCAACCATGTCGGTATACCCCGCACAGTTCCCTCACAGCCTTGTTGCTACTTTCTAAGAAAGGTATCCCCCAGATCCGGGTTTAGGATCTATAGAACTCCCAAGCAACCCACAATTTAAAGCACACAAGGAAAACAATTGAAAACATAGTTATAAGCTAGCCCTAAGGTACACCTCACTTTAAGTTTGGTCCCCAGCAGAGTCGCCAGTTCTGTGATCGGTGGATCTGGAACTGACTGTTTAACGCTGGTTCGCGAAATGTCGCGGAAGCAAGAGTCGCCACCGTCTTTTATTTTCTCCAAATGGAAAGGACAAAAGCACAGAAAAATTCCTTAAAGAGATTGCTCTCGGTTCGGGAGGTAGGTTATAGAAAGGGAAGGTGTTAGCACCCTTTCTATCCATGGTTATCCATGGGCTCTTAGATACTTGCTCAATGTGTTTTCAAAATTGTTTGTTTGCTTTTCAATGTGGGTTTAAAAAAAAGTTTCTTTGAAAAATTTCAGATCGACTCGTACGTCAGAGTGTTTGAAAAGTTTGTTTTGAAAGCTTTTGAAAAGTGTTGGTGTGAAAAGTCTTTTTGAGTTTGTTTTGAGATTAGAGCAAGTATCCTTGAGAACCTACCTACCCTAAGGAATTCGTCTGTGTAGATGTCCTTAAAAGTAGTGCCATCCCACCATTGAGAGGTAGGCAGCACCACCGTTGGAGGTGTTCGGGTCAATTCGAGTTTTAGGGACGTGGTGATCACCAGAGCAATAGGAAGACACCTTAGAAGCTACCCTCATGCCAGGTTCCCGGATCATGAGGACTTACTAAGACGTTTTCTACTCGACGACCACCTTTCGAAAGGCAACAGTGAGGCGTACCCTAGGGGTGGTGTGTGCGATTCGTGTGTCATGTTTCAGTTATTTGTCTTGTCATGTTTGTCGTGTTCTACGCTTGATTTTAATTTGTCCATTCATTCTTGCATGCATTTTTAACAGTTATAAAGTTTGCAAAAAATAAATCTAAGGCTATTACAAATGGCGCGGGTCCACATCGCCAAAATTAAACCGGACCCGATTTAGCGGAAAATAAATAAAACGATAAAATAAAAGTGCAAGAAATTTAAATTACAATGCTTTGGGACAATTACATAATTATAATAAGTGATATAAAATAAATGCGCAAAATTAATAATTAAAAGCGACGGGCGTTGGACCCTTTTGCAAAAATAATTAAATTAATGAATTAAAATAAAAAATTAAAAATTAAATGTTTTTGGTATTTTTGTATATTTTAAGATTTGATGAGAAAAAGGAGTTAATTGAAATTAAATTAAAAGGCAAACCCTAATTCTAATATTTTTTATTTATTATGAAAGAATTAAAATATAATCTACATTAAACCCTAATTTATTTATGTACAATTTTTAATTTATGAAAATAAATAACTAATATTATTATTCTGAAAAAAAGGGAAAATTAAAAAAGAAAATAAAAAGTTATTAAACCTAAATTCTATTTTGGATTTTAATTATTAAAAGAATTAAATTTGAAAACCTAATTAAAACTAAATAATTACAAGTATTTTTTATGAAAATAATTAAAATAAAAATTATATTTTTATTTGGGCATTTTTTATTTCTATGATGTTTTTGTATTTTGATTAAAAATTAACTACACAATAATTAAAATAACATAACAATTGAAATAATAATTAAAAAAGATATAAGAAAATAAATAAATTGTCAAACCAGAGTGGGGTGTAGCCCCAAAATTGGAGGTACAGGCCTGGTGATTTTGGCCCATCAAGCCTTGAATTCGCTGACTTTTCTAATCATGTGTGATGCAGTTGACCTGATGTATGATGCACTTTAAATCCTAGCCATGGATCTGATGCCCTTTGGACGCGTGGAGGTTGGATGAGGATGGAATATGGTGGTCCTTAGTGCCAGCGTTGCATAGGAATCTGCATTGGAAAATAATAAGAGAAATTGCATAGACCTGGGACTTGAACCCAGGTCTTGAAGGTTGCACGCATTAGTACCTGCCAGCTGAGCCATTACGTTTTATTTAACATATTATATCAAACAAATAACAAAAAGCAAGATCAACGCATAATGGTTAAAACGCGCGCAAATTTTGAAACACCCAACCATGGCCTGCCAACGCATCATCGTCTTCATCCTTTTTTTTATTTTTTCTGAACATAAGCATACAGCAACGGTTTTAGAAACGTTGTCTTAGGGGGGCTAGCAGAAAATAGCGAATAGGCCCTCGACGCTCATAAATTGAGCGCGAGGGTTGGAATCCTTTCGTCTTCAACCACTGAGTCCATTGGTGGCCATCTGGGGTTCTAATTTTGCTTTGCCATGAAAGCCCCAAATCTAAGAACCTGCAAACCTAAAAAACGCGCATGGTGGATTCACGTATGGCTAATGAAAATGCAATCAAACATATCAGTTAGCTTAGAAACATCATTATAAGCAATAATCCATAAAAAAAATGCAAAAGGATGCTTGATTCGTGCTATGCGATTTCAGAAATTGTGAGGTACAGTTTGACTTAGGGGTACCAATTCAGAGTGTTTTGGTTGATGTTAATGATTGAGAAACGTCCAGTGGTGCTTCAGGATGCTAATGGAATGAAAGTTGATGCTTGAATCGACCTCTAAGGCACTTTTCAGTTCTTGAGTTTTTTATGAAAAATTTCAATATGCAAATGGTTCTTGGGGCGCAGCTTGCAGTCTCCTCTGCATTGGGGTTTGATCCTGAGTATGTATAGAGGCTTTTAGGTCAAGAAAGTTGTACAAAATCTCATGCCATAATGGATTTCAATATTTGATTTTACAAGATCTTTTCCAAATCTTTTCCATGTGCATTTTGGTTCAAATCTGATCAATTCTCATCAAAACTTGCCTAATTAAGAAGTGCACGAAATATTGACCTTGGAATATGCATAAAAAGATTTTTTTAGGTTAGGTTTATATTTTTCATGTATTAAAATGATTTAAATGAATATAAATTAATATAAATTCAAATAAATAATTAAAAAATATGAAAATACTTCCCTTTGGGCCTAGTGGTCGTGCATAGGCTTGGCATGAAGAAACTTGGAAGAAAAATGGGCCCATTTGCATTTTTAGGCCTTTTGCATCAATGTTGACTTTTCAAAATTCCCAAAAATTTCCCAACTTCCACAAGGCATAACTTGGTCAATGTTTAAGCTCTTCACATGTTCTTGGACATTTTGGAAAGGTCTTTGAGTCCTTTAACCAATGCCTTTGGTCCCATGTCATTTTGATTTACCAATCTCAAGTTATGGCCTTTGACTTAAAGTCCCTTTTTGTTGACTTTTGAAAATGACCTATAATGTTGAAATTGATAACTTTTTGTGAGAGCATTTCTTGGACTTGGAACATGAAGATGAATTGTAGGAAATGTCTTTCTCTTCAAAATGAGCTTTGGATGGAATTTTTCTGATAATCCATGTGAAAGTTATGCCCTGGTCAATTTCAGTTGACTTTTTCAGCTGTCCAAATATAGCAACTTTTGCATCTTTGATGATTTCTGAGCCAAATTTTGAGAATCATGATCAAGCATTGATCAAATGATGTTTGTGGCTTCAAAATGATATGTTGACCAAAAATTTGAACTTTTGACTGTCAAATGACCATTTTGCCCCTACAGTTGACTGTAGTGCAATTTAGGGTTTTGACTGTGCAATTTTGAGCTGAATGCCTTGAAACTTGACATGAGGATGCTTGACCACATTTGTAGGCGTATGAGACTTGATTGGGCCTTTGAAAAGTTCATTTTCTTGATCAGAACACAAACCCTAGTTTTGACTGTATAGGAGACAGTTGAACTGCACAACCCTTGGAAAATTTTGTGACCTTGACTTGACAAATCTTGATGAATATGGGAGGGCAAATTTTGGGGTACAACAGAATGCGTTTGATCAGGCCATTTGGGTTAACTACTTCTTTGCTTTGGATGTTGAATAAGACAGGCTTAATTGATCAATGTTGTTTTATTTAAGTTATTTATTATTCTGAAATTGAATGATTGAAATTCATTTTTCAATTGTTTTAATTCTAAGAATCTTAAATAAATAAATAAACAATAAAGAAATTAGAATTAATTGGATAATTTAGATTTTTATTGATATTTGAATTATTTGTACAAATTGTTGTTTATAATTTAAATTATGAACAATAATATACATTAATTTAAAATATTACATAAAATAGAAACTATCCTATTCTCTAATATTCTTCATTCTTCACTCCGCTCCGGTACTCCATGTTTTATCTGCAAAAAGAGAAGAAAAAGTCAGAAAGCAGTTAAATTAAAAAAGACAGTTAAAGTTGCTCATCATTAGGGGCCACTGACTGGGATCAGTTGCCCTCTCTGCAAATCACGGGATTTCTCCCGGTTCACAAAGAGGGAAGAATTCTATTTTTTATTCATGAAATGCAAATGTCAAAAGTATAAGTTCCAAAATTCAAATTGCAAACTTCCAACTAAACTAAAAAAATCCAATCTCAACTTTCTATCCAAAGCAAAGGCAAGTTACTGTCAAAATGCCAAAGATATCAAAGATTTCAAAAGTACATTTACTGTCACAAGTACCCAAGCTGTCATGAAAAGATTTGGCCAAGATATCAAGGAAAAGGAAGTCAGCACACATAAACTGTCAAAAGAGATAAAGATGCAAAATGTGTTATGCAAGCAATCTTATCATCATTTCCCAGCATAGTAGGCCCCTTCAGAGCAAGTACAACATAAACATTATAAAATTCTAAAGTTGTACTTCAAGAGAGAAAAAAGAGAGAAATAGACAAGGGTTCAGGCATAGACAGTAGGAGCAAGACAGAAAAAGAGATATACAAATCCAGAAGCCAAATAAAACAGTTCAGAATAGAGAGCTTAGGATAGAAGAGAGAAGTATACAAACTCAGAACACCCTGCCCAACCAACAGAACCTTGTTAAACCAGTTATCAAATACATCATCCAAAACCAACATACAACTTGCCTACTGTCCAGAACCACAAAAAACCATCAAACACTGAACATACAACCCTGCATCAGTCTCAATATACACAAGCCAATACAAAGAAGTGAGGTTAGAATAGAAGAAAATATACAAGCTAAAGCCTCTGAGTTCCAAGAAAAGAGAACCTGCAAGTTCAAACACACATTCTCAAACACAAACATACTGAACCTATCAAAACTGAAGCACAACCTCCAACCTTGAAAAACTCAAAAACTAAACATCTCAAACTTCATACCAGAATCACCACCCCTATTGCCAAGTCTCAAGCCTGAACATCAAACACTGAACATCTCAAACTTCATACCAGCACTACCATAACCTGCAAACTGTGAACCAAAAAAGGGCAACTGAAGCAATAACCTGCTAATGCCTTAACTAAAACCAGAATCACAAAAACCATCAAACCTCATCAACCCTGCCAAAACTTTCAAACATTCAAACCCAACAAAATCTCAAACCTTGCTAAGTCCCTGTCAAACACATAAACAAAACTGCCTACCATCCAAACTGATAAAAACCATCCAACCTCTAAGCCTCAGAATTTACTCATCATAGGCAATAACTATTCAAGACATCCAACTCAACAAAAGCGTCAAGGGCATCAATCTTAAGCAAGCATTCAAAGGTCTAAAGGCAAGCAAACATACAGGAGAAGCAACATTTCAAGGCAAATCCATCAGGCCCTCAGTGTACACATCACTGGGCAATAAGGCAAGCAAATACTCAGGCAACAATTCGAAGCATCATAGGCAAAGGGACATAAAGTAGAAGAGGTAAAGAAGTGAACATATTAGGGCTCCTCAGCATACATCATCATCAAAACCTTAATATAGCAAAAGAGCGAAAAAACCAGGAAAGCATCAAAAGCAAAGCAAGCTCAAAGCTCCATCACCGAATCTCCGGCCTCCTAAGCGCCACAACGCCTCCACTTCGCCTCTCTTCCATCCCCAAAGTCAGGTAGCCAATATTCTCCCCCTTTCCCCTTCACTATCTCATAAAAATGCGAATTCAGGAATCAGGACTCACACTAAAACACAAATTCGTAAAGAACAGAGACAAAAGCCTAAACACTAAAACGAACCTTGTATCGAAGGCGCTGAGTTCATGTTATGGAGGGAAGAAAGGCGTTGGAATAACGCTGGTGGCCGGAGGAAGCATTCAGGAAGCTTGATCGGAGAAGACGAACGCACGGCGCCGCTGCTAACCCTACGTTTTCATCTCACTTGACTAACAAACGTGAAACCCTAACTTTGCTTTTGGATTAACTTGGGCCTTGCCCATTCCGTGTCCCTCCTAAGCCCAATAAAACCACTAACACAATTCACAAACATTTGGACTAATGCTAACTTTTTTCTTCATATTATGTAAACTCATTTCATTTTTTATCACAAAATCACATTAATATTAAATATATGAAAACCTTTTATTTTAAAACACCTAATTTAAATTGTAACAAAATACCTTTTACCATATAATTAAAATTGCAAACATTTTTTAGATATATTTTTGTACATACATTTTTAAAACATTAATTTTGTACATATCAATATAATTAAATTTGAAAACATCTTCTTTTAATTAATACACTTTTGTACATAACAATAACAAAATACTTTTTATACATAATTAACTTGAAAATATTTCTTAATACACATTAAAATATATTTGTATATAAAATAATACATATCATTTTTATCATATAATTAAAATTGAAAACCTTCTTTTAATTAAAATACATATTCATACATAACAATTCAATACATTTTTCTCTAATATCAAATTCACAACATTTAGTCAAAATACTTTTTTGCAAATAAAGAAACATTCTTAATTTAAAACTTGAACTCTTTTTGTACATAAATCTACATACAAAAATCAAAGATTCATTTAAAAACATTTCTCTAGGTCAAACCCTAATACGATTCAACTTCACATATCGCACCTGTAAATAATTACACATACATATACACTTGTACACAAATACATTCACATTGCCCTATACACATTTTTATCTTATATTTGTACATTCGATATTTACATTTTTGATCGCACATTCGATTTGGTTGTAACTTATTGGATACTATAAGTCTCATCCCCTTGTACATTTATACCCCCACTCCCGGATACTATTTTGTAATAGCGTAGATTTTATATTCCGCAATTTACAGCTTTCCAATTATACCATGGTTAGACCTAGGGTCTGTATGTACATAAAATCAAACGCTAGATAACCTAATACAAGACAAATACATGTAATCAATACACAATCACACTTGCATCCCCTAGGGTAATCCCACATGTTGCCTTCCAAAATGGGCCATGCTTGCACGTCGAGTATCTTTGGCAAAACAAAATCAAATGATCATAAGTCTCAAAGTGTTGCCTAAACGGAATGATCATAGTCCCTTCAAAGCAAATTGCCAAAGACACTTGGCATCATTGCATTCATGGTCCATACGATGACCCGCGCCCGTCCCGAATAAACTTCTTAAACGCAAGATTGTCCATCAATTTCAATGGTGGAACAAAATTGTTAAAAGGGGTTAAAACATGACAAAAACCTTTGAGTACAATAGGGTAGACAAAAACTCTTAGTTACTTGAGATAAACTTGCAAAAACACTTGCCTCATTTTCAAAAACCACAATCCACAACACTTTCAAACAAACTCTCAAAAACATTTGAAAACATCTTTTCGAAAAGATTCACACTTTTGTAAAACACTCAAACACGAGTCAAATACATTAGTTGCCTAAGACAAGGCATCTTTTTCCAAAACATTTTCAAAAAGCACCCACACACGCACCATTTTCAAGCAATCGAAAAACAAGGCAAGTGATCTAAAAAACCAAGTAACTAAGAGCCCATGGATAACCATGGATGAAAAGGGTGCTAATACCTTCCCTTTTCATAATCTACCCCCCGAACCCACGAAATATCTCAAAAGGTTTTTGCTGTGCTTTTTTAACCTTTCCTTTAGGATAAAATAAAAAGTCGGTGGCGACTCTTGCTAACCGCACAAGTGCGAATACGAACGCAAAACACTAGTCAGTTCTCCCACCGTATCACAGAGGAACATTGACCTTTTCGCCTGGGTCCCGTCTGACATGTCTGGAATTGACACTAGTGTGGTATGACATCAACTAGATAAACGCCCCGGGAGAAACCCATGATCCAACAAAAAATAAAAGAAGGCGAGGAAAAGAGAAAGACTATTGAAGAAGAGGTTGATAAACTCAAGGAAGTTTAATTCATTAGGGAGATTAAATATCCTACCGGGTTGGAAAATATGGTCATGGTAAAGAAAAGCTCAGGAAAGTGGAGAATATGTGTAGACTTCACCGACCTCAATAAGGCGTGTCCTAAAGATCTATACCCATTTTCCAACATCGACAGGTTGATAGATGGGTCGACATGCTTCAAGGTGCTAAGATTTATGGATGTGTACTAGGGCTATAACCAGATCAGTATGAGCCCGACCGACGCTTCACAAATAACCTTCATGACAAATAGGAAAAACTTCTATTACAAAGTCATGTAGTTTGGACTAAAAAAACGCAGGCTCCACTTACCAGCGGCTCATGGACACAGTGTTCTCAAGTCAAATTGGAAGAAACCTGGAAGTATATATAGACGGTTGGTAGTAAAGACGATGGAGGGTGGAAAACACAAGGATAACTTATAGGAAGCATTGTCATCGGTCAGGAAGTACAACGTGCGTCTAAACCCCAATAAATTCTCTTTTGGGGTTCAGGGCGACAAGTTTATAGGTTTCATGTTAACACAAAGAGGCATTAAGGTTAACCTAGATAAATTCCAATCCATCATTTACATGTGAAGTCATAACTCCCTAAAATAAGTACAACAATTAATAGGCAGGATTGTAGCCCCGTTGAGATTCTTATCTTGTTCCAGGGACAAATAAATCCATTTCTTCTCGACACTCAAAAAAGAAGAAAAGCTCCAATTGATCGAGGATTATGATAGGGCGTTCTGAGAGCTTAAGGAAGTCTTGGCCACGCCTCCCATTCTGACGTGCCCTCGCAGAGGCGTCCCCCTGATCTTATATTTGTCGGTTTCAGATAGAGCATTAAGTTTCATACTAGTATAGAGAAAAGCATATATACTTTATCAGTAGGGTCCTTAAGGGAGCAGTTCTCAGATAATGCAAAATTAAGAGAATGGATTTAGTGGTCATGGTGACTGCCTAGACGTTGAGATAGTATTTCCAAGGGTATGCCATAACCGTAAAAACCAACTACCCCGTGAAGTAGATACTCACAAATCCTGACTTGGTCAGGCGAATGATGTCATGGGAAGTTGAGTTATCTGAGTTTGAAATATCTTTTGGTCAGAGAAGCTCCATCAAATCTCAATTCCTAGCAGATTTACTAATGGAATTCAGCACCCCAATAGCCGAAGAACCTCTTGGCATTTGGTTTATGTCCCTAGACAAATCGTCTAAATTGAAAAGCAGTGGGGCCGACGTAGTTTCCGAAGGACCTGGGGACCTTTTACTAGAATAGTCACTATGTTTCAACTCTCAGACTAGCAACAACAGGGTGGAGTATGAAGCCCTGTTGACAGGAATTAAACTGGCTCGAGAAGTAGGAGCGCCTCATTTAACGGTAAAAAGTGACTCATAACTGGTAACAAATTAGGTCCAGGGAAAGTGCCAAACCAAGGATATCGGTTTATCGAAGTACTTGGGAATGGTACAAAGCACCATCAAAGGTTTCAAGACTTTCGAGATACAACACATTCCACGGGAGGAAAACGTGAGAGCGGACTTATTGGCAAAGCTCTCCAGCACCAAGGGTCCGGGCATGAACATAAGAGTTATCCAAGAAACTTTGGAATACCCTAGTACCCATTTCAACAAAGTGAACATGATTGAGCTAGGAAGGAGTTGGATAACGCCTTTTACTGATTAACTAATTGAAGTTTGTCTGCCTAAAGACCCAGTTGAAGCTTTAAAAATAAAAAAATTATCAAATCGATACACTATCGTGTCCGAGAGGATGTACATGACGTGAAGTTCGTCGCCCATGTTAAGATGTGTAATGGAGGAGGAAAGTCAGGTAGTCCTAGCATAAGTGAATGGAGGAATATGTAAAAGCCACATCAGGGGGCAGAGCTCAGGCAGGAAAATTCTGAAGGCGGGATACTATTGGCCCAACCTGTTGAGTGACAGTGCCTGTTTTGTGGAAAGATGTGAGAAATTCCAGATAGACTTGCCATTCATACATACTCCCGTCCACCTTTTAAAATCCATTTTCTCACTATAGCCATTTTTCCAATGGGGCATCGACATCCTCGGCCATTTCCCTTTGGCTCCGAGACAATTGAAAATTTTTATTGTAGGTGTAATACGGTGGTAGAACCGACTGTTATACTAGTTTTGCATTTTGTATTCACAAATGTTGCGGTAAGTAAGAGTCACCACCGACTTTTCTTTTATCCAACAAAGGAAAGGGTGAAAAGAACAGAAAAAGACCTTTCGAGATTATTTTTGAGTAAGGGGTAGATTATGGAAAGGGAAGGTGTTAGAACCCTGTCCATCCGTAGTTTTCTACGGGATCTTATATGCTTAGCTCATTTGAAAAATACCTTGTGCTTTGTGTGTTTGAAAAGTATTTTTGAAAGCGCCTTAGCACGGTGAACTTTGTAATGTTTCTGGGAATGGTAGAGAACGTATACAAAGTGTTTGAAAATGTTTTTGAAAGAAGTTTTGTGTAAGTGTAAAAATTGTTTGAGCAAGCATCTAACATCTATCTACTTTACCTGAAAGGTTGTTATTTTCCTCTTTTCCTTTAGATAGTGTTATCCTACTATTAGTGAGTAGGCAGCCCTAATCGTTGGATGTTTGAGGGACATTTGAAGGGAAGTATATAGTCACAAAGGCAACTGGGAAAGAAACTTTAGTAACTACCCTAGGGTTTTAAGATCATATTGAGGCAACATAGAGAGGGTAATTTTTTATCTTTTAAACCAGAGGGTAGCCACCAAAATCTCACACGTTTTGAGAGTTGTGACTGTTTTTCCGAAGACAACCAAAGTGGGGTACCCTAGAGGTGCGCATGTGCAATTGTGTTCTACTCAGTTATTTATCTTTGCATTTAGGTTTGCTAGCGTTTTGTTTTATTCTTTCCATACAATCCTAATTATCATACATCTAAGCAGTCAATAATTTGCAGTAATTAAAAGTACGGAAATGTAAATCCTAAACTATTACAAGGCTTCGGGGAGGGGAATTATTACAAGTCCAAAAACTTAGGGAAAATAAAGAAAGAAGAGAAAATAAAGAGTCCTAATTAATTCTATTACACCCTAGAAAGAAGTTACAAAAATATGAAAATAAAAATTCGAAAGGTAAGAATGCGCACGAATTGAAAATACGCCTAAAAATCCTAAGGTAAAAGAAAAAGATCTTTTTTTTTTGTTTTGATTTAATAAAAATGGTTAGATTAAAATTGGACTAATTAATAAATTTAAAGAGAAGAACATTATTAATTATAAAATTAATTCTAAACTAAACCTAATATTTTTGGTATTTTTATTATTTAAGAAAACATCAAAATTTTAACCTAATTCTAATTGTTTTTAATTTATGAAAAGGAACCAAAATAATTAATTAAATTAATTTATCAAAAATTAAAATTTAATAAAATAAAACCTAGATCTAAGTTTTTGTATTTTCTGATTTTATGATTAAAAAATAAGTTGAAAATAAAACAATTAAATAACCAAAAATATAATTGAGAAAAGAAAATGAATGAGTCTGGTATGTAAAGCTGAAAGAGGGGGGTGTGAGATCTGGAATTTATAAGGCCCACATGTTCAGCAAGCCCACAGTTGTTGCGCCTGATCCCATGTGGCTGGTCCCTTGAGGGTTCATCATGCACAAGCGTGCTTGGGGTGTTGGATCTGCATCTGTTGGCATCTGATGGTCTAGAGATGAAGGCACGTGATATACATCCAGATTTTCCTTACACTGGATCTGCAGATAAAATATGAAGAAAAAAAAAGCAAAACCTGGGGATTGAACCCAGGTTCTTCATACTTGCAAATACACGTTTCACCAACCGGACAACCTATTCATTCATTAATATAACTAAACCCATAATATTATATATATGAAAACCAATCAGAAAAATATTCAAATCAAAAACACGCGTGCTGAGTGGGACCCTGCTATTTAAATGGACCAATCAAGAAATGGCCTAGGACCATGCATGCCCTCGCCTGAGTCCAACGGAGTCAACGACGCCAGAGTCAAACTCCGGTCGTCTTCTTCGACCTATCAAAACTGCAAACCTACGAAATTGTCAGATTGTGGACAAACTAAAGGCCCTATCTTGCTTAAAATATCGCCCTGATCAGGAATCTGGCCTTAGATTGGCCAGAAAACTACTGTATCCTGAGTTACGAATCCAAAACCCTAAAACGTCTTGAATATGGCAATATGCGATCTAAGGCCCTAGCTTCTCATGTAAAATGTTAGAATGCACTCAAACATCATCAATAACACGAATATATGCTTAGTATGGATTTAAATGGCATGTATCGAGAGTTTGAGATCAAGGAAAAATTACCAAACAGAGAGAGATCGTGAGAGATTTCTGGCGTGTGTTAGGCTTGCCGTAGGATTGAGAATGATTCCTGCAACCTTCAGGAAGTGGATGGCACACTTGGTTTGGATGGAGAAGGCCTGGATTACTTGATACAAATTTCAACCTTTCTTTGAATTTTTGAGAATTTTCTAGGGCTTCTTGGAGGCAGGTTGTGCGTGTCCCTTGTGTGATCGGTGGATCTGGAACTGACTGTTTAACGCTGGTTCGCGAAATGTCGCGGAAGCAAGAGTCGCCACCGTCTTTTATTTTCTCCAAATGGAAAGGACAAAAGCACAGAAAAATTCCTTATAGAGATTGCTCTCGGTTCGGGAGGTAGATTATAGAAAGGGAAGGTGTTAGCACCCTTTCTATCCATGGTTATCCATGGGCTCTTAGATACTTGCTCATTGTGTTTTCAAAATATTTTGTTTGCTTTTCAAGTGTGGGTTTTAAAAATTTCTTTGAAAATTTCAGTTCGACTCTTGTGTCAGAGTGTTTGAAAAATTGCTTTGAAAGCTTTTGAAAAGTGTCGGTGTGAAAAGATTTTTGTTCGTTTTGAAGAGAGCAAGTATCTACGAGAATCTACCTACCCTAAGGAATTCGTCTGTGTAAATGTCCTTTAAAGTAGTGCCATCCCACCATTGAGAGGTAGGTAGCACCACCGTTGGAGGTGTTCGGGTCAATTCGAGGTTCGGGACATGGTGATCACCAGAGCAATGGGAAGACACCTTAGAAGCTACCCTCATGCCAGGTTCCCGGATCATGAGGACTTACTAAGACATCCTCTACTCGACGATCACCTTTCGAGGCAAGGCAACAGTGAGGCGTACCCTAGGGGTGGTGTGTGCGATTTATGTGTCGTTTTCGTTTGCATTTATCTTGTCATGTTTACTGGTGTTCTACGCTTGTTTTTATTATGTCCATACATTCTTTCATGCTTTTGTTAACAGTTAAAAAATTACGAGGAAAAGTAAACCTAAAGCTATTACAAATGGCGCGGGTCCACATCGCCAAAATTAAACCGGACCCGATTTGACAGAAAAGTAAAGAATTAAAAGAAAATAAAGAATTGAAAAGTACGAGAAGTTTAGTTACATGGCTTCGGGAGAGGTACATAATTATTTAAACGAAATAAATACGCGAAATTAAACAATTAAGAACGTGGGCGTTGGACCCTTTTGCAAAATATTAAAATTAATGAGGAATTAAAATTAAAAATTAAAAGAGAATGTTTTTGGTATTTTTATGTTTTTTAAGATTTAATAGAAAAAGAATTAATTAAAACTAAAATAAAATGCTAAACCTAGTTCTAATTATTTTTAAGTTATTAAGAAAATATTGAAGTTTTTTAACCTAATTTAACCCTAAGTTAATTTACATGCAAATTTGATTATAAAAATAAATAAAATAAATAAATATTATTATAAGAAAGAAAAATTAAAAAAAAAAGAATGAAACATTAATTAAACCTATTTCTACATTTTTTAGATTTTTTATGAAAAGAATTAATATTGCAAATCCTAATTTAAGCTAAATTTATTTACATGCATTTATTTATGAAAATATTAGAAATAAAAATTATTTATTATGTTTTTTTGTCTTTTCTGATTTTTAGGCATTTTTTGTATTTTGTAAAAAAATAATTAATTAAATCAAAACAATAAAGCAAATAAAATAATTGAAAAAATAAAATATAAGAAAAAGATAGAAAATTGCAAACCAGGGGGGGGGTTCAGGCCCCAATTGTGAGGTGTGATTGTGAAATTCTGGCCCAACAAGCTTCAGGTCCATTGACCTTTTTTGAGTAGCGTGTAGTGCGTTGACTAGGGCTTAGCATGTTCATCAATCTTGAGCCTTTGATTTGATTCTGATGGACGCGTGGGTGGATAGATCTGGAGGTGTATGGTAGTCCTTAAGGTTGTGCCTGCATAGGAAGATAATTGGAAAAATAACATGGACAATATTGAAGACCTGGGGTTCGAACCCAGGTCACGTGTATTACCAGCACCATCGCCTGCCACTAGACCAACTCAACGCGTTTGATTAATAAATAAACAATAAATAATATAAAAGCAAAACTTGGTTAGTGGTCACTAACGCGCGAAAATTCAAATCAGCTTATCACGTTTCGCCACGTCTTCGTCTTCTTCATGTTCCTGAAAACAAAAAAGAACATGCAACGGTTTTTGGGACGTTCTCTTAGGCAGGCTATTAGAAAATAGCGACTAGCCCTCAGTCGCTCATAAATTGGGCGCGAGGGTTGGTTTCTGTCCGTCCAAATGCGCTGATGCTAATGGTCATGGTCTTGAGTCCTAATTTTTCCTTTTTGCAAAAGCCCTAATTTCCAACCCTGTAAACCCTAGAAATCGAACATGGCGAAATCTCGTATACAGCATAATAATTCAATTAAACATAATGGTTAGCTTTAAAACATCATAATGAACATGAATCAATGAATAAATTTCACAAAAGATGCTTAAATCATGATGCACGATTGTCAATTTTTCTCTGTACAGTTTATGTTCAATATACCAATTCTTGGAGTTTTGATGGTGGTTTCTGATTGGAATACGTTCAGGGAACCTTGAGGAAACTATTGGAATAGTTTTTGTGCCTTGAATCACCTTGTAACAATGATTTCAGTTTTGAGTTCTTTAGAGAAAATTCCAAGTTTGCAATGGTGTTTCTTGCGCAGCTTTCTGTCTCTTGTGATTAGGTTTATGATCAGGTATTTGTATGGAGTCTATTAGGTCACAAAAACTCAATCAAATCCATGGCATTGATGGTTTTAGGAAATTTGATTTTAAGGATCTTTTTCATATCTTTTCCATGTGTTCTTTGTGCCAATTAGGATCCAATCACTCCAAATCTTTCCACATTTAGCTAAGCACGAAATATTGAGTCTAAAACATGTATAAAAAGATTGGTTAGGTCAAGTTAGATATTTTTCATATATTTAAATGATTTAAATGAATTAATATAAATAATAATTCAAATAAATAAATAAAAAATGATAAAATACTTCCCTTTGGGCCAAGTGGTCGTGCATATGCTTGGAATGATGAATCATGGAAGAAAAATGGGCCCATTAGCAATTTTAGGTCATTTGAAGTAATGTTGACTTTTCAAAATATCCAAAAATTTCCCAACTTCCACAAGGCATAACTTGCTCAATTTTTAAGCTTTTCTCATGTTCTTGGACATTTTGGAAAGTTCTTTGAGTCCTCTAACCAATGCCTTTGGTCCCATGTCATTTTGATTTACCAATCTCAAGTTATGGCCTTTGACTTAAAGTCCCTTTTTGTTGACTTTTGAAAATGACCTATAATGTTGAAATTGATAACTTTTTGTGAGAGCATTTCTTGGACTTGAAGTATGAAGATGAGTTGTAGGAAATGTCTTTCTCTTCAAAATGAGCTTTGTATGGAATTTTTCTGATAATCCATGTGAAAGTTATGCCCTGGTCAATTTCAGTTGACTTTTTCAGCTGTCCAAATAAGGAAACTTTTGCATCTTGATGATTTTCTGAGCCAAATTTTGAGAATCATGATCAAGCATTGATCAAATGATGTTTGTGGCTTCAAAATGATATGTTGACCAAAAATTTGAACTTTTGACTGTCAAATGACCATTTTGCCCCTACAGTTGACTGTAGTGCAATTAGGGTTTTTGACTGTGCAATTTTGATCTGAATGCCTTGAAACTTGATATGAAGATATTTGACCATATTTGTAAGCATGTGAGACTTGATTGGGCCTTTGAAAACTTCCTTTTCTTGATCAGTACACAAACCCTAGTTTTGACTGTATAGGAGACCTTTGCACTGTACAACCCTTGGGGAATTTTGCAGCTTGACTTGGCAATTTCCTGGAGAATATGGGAGGGCAAATTTTGGGGTACAACAGTTGCCCCTGTTCAATCTTCTTAGACCTGAGGATGCAGATTGGCTGACGTGCCTTTCGTAATCCGAGGGTAGAAGATGATTGGACACTAGAGTGCCCAGAAATTTGCGCTCACATGTTAGCAGTGTGATGGGGGGAATGGGCTTGTAGATGCCATTTAGAGGTTGCTGGATAGGATGATGGGCTTATAGATGCCATCTGGATGTTGATCGCGTAAGAGATTCCTTGGCGAGAACCTGCATACCTGCAAAAGAAAAATGAGTACCTGACACGTTGCAGGAGCTAATTTGGTGCTTGGCATAGATATGTCCTGACTGGTTACAGGAGCTGGGTCTGGAGCTTCAAACAATGATGAATGAACCAGAGATGGTTACCACCTTAGCATGAATGGTAAGAGAACCTTGGGTGATTTTAACTTCAACAACGCTCGTTGAGAAAAATCTTGGGTGTCTTCTACTGGGATAAGAATCAGGGAGATCTTAGGGTCGATCTGACTGAACCAGAGAAGGCCTTTGACTGGGTAAGAATCAGGAAAATCTTAGGGTCGATTTAACTGAACCGGACAAGGTCTTGGAATATCTTCAACTGGATAAGCATCAGGGAGATCTTAGGGTCGATCTGACTGAACCAGAGAAGGCCTTTGACTGGATAAGCATCAGGAAAATCTTAGGGTCGATTTAACTGAACCGGACAAGGTCTTGGAATATCTTCAACTGGATAAGCATCAGGGAGATCTTAGGGTCGATCTGACTGAACCAGAGAAGGCCTTTGACTGGATAAGCATCAGGAAAATCTTAGGGTCGATTTAACTGAACCGGACAAGGTCTTGGAATATCTTCAACTGGATAAGCATCAGGGAGATCTTAGGGTCGATCTGACTGAACCAGAGAAGGCCTTTGATTGGATAGGCATCAGGAAAATCTTAGGGTCGATTTAACTGAACCGGACAAGGTCTTGAAATATCTTCAACTGGATAAGCATCAGGGAGATCTTAAGGTCGATCTGACTGAACCAGAGAAGGCCTTTGACTGGATAAGCATCAGGAAAATCTTAGGGTCGATTAACTGAACCGGTCTAGGTCTTGGAATATCTTCAACTGGATAAGCATCAGGGAGATCTTAGGGTCGATCTGACTGAACCAGAGAAGGCCTTTGACTGGATAAGCATCAGGAAAATCTTAGGGTCGATTTAACTGAACCGGACAAGGTCTTGGAATATCTTCAACTGGATAAGCATCAGGGAGATCTTAGGGTCGATCTGACTGAACCAGAGAAGGCCTTTGACTGGATAAGCATCAGGAAAATCTTAGGGTCGATTTAACTGAACCGGACAAAGTCTTGGAATATGATTTGAGAATTTAAACTGCATCTTTCCTGAAAGGTAAACGTCAGTCATATGCAGTGCATGATATGGATCAAGCAATGATGTTCTCAACATAAATGAGATTCGTATGACATGATGCGTCTATGCATGCTATAATGATGTATGTGATGTTTTATGTATGCTTTTGTCTAGGAAAGTGAATCCTTGACGGGTGCCGGGAAGTCGTATCCTGGGCTGATGTTGAGGAATAGATTTTGCTTCCGCTGGGGATGATAAATGCAAGAATACCGGTAGGAGAAGATGACTCCGTTGCGGAATAAACTTGGCAAATGGAGGATTTTGCGGGGAGAAAAGATATTCTAGCGACCATGCTGGGAAGCAATACTCCGTGGGGAGAGGGATGCTTTGCTGCGTGTTGATAATAGTTTGCTGGGGATAGGAAGACTTTGTCGACGACGCTCTTTCCGTGGTTTTTGGCTGAGGGTAACCCAGTTATATCCTGTTGAGGAAATAACTCTTTAAATCAAGCCGGGCGACGCGTTCGTGCTCTGCGAAGGATAAGCTTCCAGAATCTACTGGGGATAAGCTTACTGCTTGGGGAGATGAATTCCAACTTTCCTGGGAGAACTGGATTGGACTCTTCTGGGAAGTTTTGATATGCTGGGGAAGTGATTCCTTTGAATGTTGATATACCGCCGGGGAACAATCTTTAGACCAAGACTGCCGGGGATGCTTGTTATGAATATATATGCATACTGTTGGGGGAAGTATTGAGATCTACTGGAGGATACTCAATTTCCTTGAGATTTGATAACTTTACTTGGAGAGGAATGTACTGTTTTGCTGAACCACTCTCTGGGGAATTAAGATGTACTGGTCGTGTTCTTTAGCTGAACCCACCTTGGTACTTTGGAGGATAGAACAATTAGACTGCTCAGACAGCTCTTTATTGCCCCTGTTTCTAGTGTCACCTGCAATTAATTCCTTTGTACAAAAGAAAATAAAACAGCTGTGTGAAATATGAATGATCCCACTGGGTTTCAACCCTGCTATTGCCTTTATAACTCCGAGCGTCTCATCACTTGATGACCTTGGTTGAAGGTGAAGCTGACTGATCGATGCCGTCTGAACTTGATGTGGATACCGGATTCTGGATGCAAAGTGATCCAATGAGACATAGTATTACGCTTTATCCCTAATTTTTGCCTGGACTGCCCTTTCGGGTTTTCGGTCCACCGGGATACCCATTTTTGCCCAAGCCGCCTTTTCAGGTTTTCGACTTGCCGGGTGTACAGATTTTTTCATTTCATCCCTTCATTTTGCCCGAACCCTTTTGGTTCGACGGGAAGCCCTAATTTTTGCCTAGGCATGTCAGCCTAGCGGGTCTTTTTTCATGCGTAGTATCTTTTTACTATGTCTGCATTGGCGGGGTGAGGAAGGTCGTCACCATCCATGTTGGTCAATATCATTGCTCCTCCTGAGAACACATGTTTAACCACAAATGGCCCTTCGTGCGTAGGGGTCCATTTGCCCCTTGGATCACTCTGAGGAAGGATGATTCTCTTGATTACCAGATCCCCAACTTGATATTCCTGTGGTCTGACTTTTTTGTTAAATGCCCTGATCATCCGTTTCTGATACGTCTGACCATGGCAGATAGCAGCAAGTCTCTTTTCGTCAATGAGGTTGAGTTGATCAAGTCGTGTCTGGATCCAATCATCTTCGTTCAGATTTGCATCCTTCATTATCCGGAGAGAGGGAATTTGCACTTCGATCGGCAAGACTGCCTCCATACCATAAACCAGAGAGAAAGGAGTTCCCCCGGTTGACGTCCTAGCTGAGGTACGGTACCCATGCAGAGCGAACGGTAACATCTCGTGCCAATCTTTATAGGTCACTGTCATCTTCTGCACGATTTTCTTGATGTTTTTATTTGCTGCTTCTACAGCCCCATTCATCTTCGGTCTGTAAGGAGAAGAATTGTGGTGCTGTATCTTGAACTGTTCGCAGAGCTCAGCGATCATCTTATTGTTCAGATTGGTACCGTTGTCTGTAATAATCCGCTCAGGGACGCCATACCGACAGATCAGGTTATGCCGAATGAACCGTGCCACGACAGTCTTGGTTACCGTAGCATAGGATGCTGCCTCAACCCACTTCGTAAAATAATCAATCGCTACCAGAATGAAGCGATGACCATTGGATGCCGTAGGTTTAATCTCGCCGATCATGTCTATGCCCCACATTGCAAATGGCCAAGGCGCAGTCAGAACATTCAGGGGAACCGGAGGAACATGCACCTTGTCTGCATAAATCTGGCACTTGTGGCATGTCCTGGAGTGTTGGTAACAATCAGCTTCCATTGTGGACCAGTAATATCCTGCCCGTAGGATTTTCTTAGCCATAGTGTGTCCACTGGAATGCGTACCAAAGGTCCCTTCATGTAGCTCTTCCATGATTCTTTCTGCTTCAGTCTTATCCACACAACGCAGTAAGGTTGAATCATGGTTTCGTTTGTAAAAGATGTCGTTGCTTAGGAAGAACTTGGATGCAAACCTCCTTAGGAATTTCTTATCGTTGACAGAGGCACCTTCAGGGTATTCCTGAGCTTCCAGATATCTCTTCACTTCGTGGTACCAAGGCTTCTCAGTCACCAATTCAGTTTCGAGATCACAACAGTATGCCGGTTCGTCCAGTTTCCAGATGATGATACGGGGAGCCTCATTATCCCATTTGACCTTGAACATTGAAGACATTGTAGCTAACGCGTCCGCTAACTGATTCTCTTCTCTTGGACAGTGCTCAAAGGTTATCTCTGTGAAGTGGGGGATCAGGGTCAACACACATTCTCTGTAAGGAATCAGGTTTGGATGTTTCGTATCCCACTCTCCTTTGATCTGATTGATCACAAGAGCGGAATCTCCGAAGACACTTAGAAATTTGATCCTTAGGTCGATCGCAGCTTGAAGACCCATGATACACGCCTCATACTCCGCCATGTTGTTGGTACAGTTGAAACATAGCGGGGCAGTGAGTGGAGTATGAGTACCTTGAGGAGATATGATGATGGCGCCGATACTGTTTCCCAAAGCATTGGAGGCTCCGTCAAAGTGCATAGACCATCGGGATCCTGGTTCAGGTCCTTCATCCGGTCCAGGTATTTCACAGTCAGTTACTATCATGATGCTTTCATCCAGAAACTCGAAGTTCATTGATTGATAGTCATCTACGGCTTGATGAGCCAAGTGGTCTGCCAATACACTTCCCTTGATGGCTTTCTGGGTTGTATATTAAATGTCGTATTCCGTCAAGATCATTTGCCATCTTGCAATCCTCCCAGACAGAGCAGGCTTTTCGAATATGTACTTTATAGGATCCATCTTTGAGATCAACAAAGTAGTGTGAGTCAGCATATACTGTCTCAGCCGGCGAGCAGCCCATACCAAAGCGCAACAAGTTTTCTCAAGCAGTGAGTATCGGGTCTCACAGTCGGTAAACTTTTTGCTAAGGTAATAAATGGCATGCTCTTTTCGGCCAGACTCGTCATGCTTCCCCAGCACACACCCCATTGAGTTGTCCAGCACTGTCAGATATAGTATCAGAGGTCTCCCTTCAACCGGTGGCATAAGGATAGGTGGTTCTTGGAGATACTCTTTGATTCTGTCGAAGGCAGCCTGACATTCATCGTTCCAACGTACTACCTGATCTTTCTTCAGCAGCTTGAAGATTGGCTCACAGGTAGCAGTCAGATGTGAGATGAATCGAGCAATGTAATTCAGACGTCCTAAGAAGCCTCTGACTTCCTTCTCTGTCCTGGGAACTGGCATCTCTTGAATAGCTTTGACCTTAGCAGGGTCCACTTGAATACCTTTATCGCTGACCACGAAGCCTAGTAACTTTCCCGATCTTACCCCGAAGGTGCACTTGTTCGGGTTCAATCTTAGCTTGTACAGTTTCAAACGGTCAAACAACTTCTGCAGATGATCTAGGTGCTCTTCCTCAGTCTGGGACCTAGCGATCATGTCGTCCACATACACTTCTATCTCATGATGGATCATGTCGTGAAATAAGGCAACCATGGCTCGTTGGTAGGTTGCCCCAGCGTTCTTCAACCCGAATGGCATGACCTTGTAACAGAAGGTGCCCCACTGAGTAACAAATGTAGTCTTTTCCATGTCTCCAGGTGCCATCTTGATCTGATTGTAACCTGAAAAGCCATCCATGAAAGAGAATACCTTGTGATGAGCTGTATTATCAACAAGGACATCAATGTGAGGTAAGGGGAAGTCATCTTTGGGGCTGGCCCTGTTCAGATCCCTATAGTCGACACACATTCTGACCTTACCGTCCTTCTTAGGTACCGGCACCACATTAGCCACCCACTGAGGGTAGGAAGTCACTGCAAGAAACCCAGCATCAAACTGTTTCATGACCTCGGCTTTAATCTTCTCAGACATCTCTGGGCGCATCCGACGGACCTTTTGCTTAACTGGAGGGCAGTCTTCCTTAGTTGGCAAATGATGGACCACAATATCGGTATCCAACCCGGGCATGTCTTCGTAGGACCAGGCAAAGATCTCCATATAATCATGTAACATCTTGGTTAACCGTTGCTTCACGCTGAGCTCTAGGTTAGCACCAATCTTTACCTCTTTCCTGTCTGTCTCGGTACCCAAGTTTATGGTTTCCACTGGCTCTTCATGGGGTTGAATTGCCCTCTCCTCCTGAAGCAACAGTCTTGCAAGCTCTCCAGGCACTTCACAATCATCTTCACCTTCGTCTTCGGCTAAGTTGATCGGATTTTCGAAGTCATAATTGGCAGTAGCAGAGTTGTTATCAGTAAGATCCAGAGTGGATTGAAACCTGTATGAGTGAGTGTGTGTGTAAATACAGCTGTTTTGAAAATTATGTAAAGGAAAGAAAGACAGAAAAGGAGCACAATATTTGCAATGCGAAAAATACGTCCAAGATTTTCATTCATGATATATGAAATGACAGTTTGTATGCCCTCACAAATGATACCACGGTGCCTCGGGTAAGACACCGGGCCAAAGAGTTTATTATTGTTTATTACAGATACCAAAAACATAGGAATTCATTACTTAGTAACAAGAGAAACAGATAAGTTGTCCTTTGCACTCCAATTGTTAGATCCGCCGTTGGTTGCCGGGTAGATCCAGCTATCAAACTCAGCATCGTCCACTTCGTCTTCGTCCCCAATAGCATTTACTCCATGAGCAGGTAGGGGAGCTGTTACCACATTAGGCTTCTCAGATGCCTCAAACTGTACCTCTTGGGCATCAATAAGGTCCTGCAGCTTGTTCTTTAACGCCCAACAGTCATCAGTAGAATGCCCCGGGCTATCTGAATGGTAGGCACAACGAGCATTCGGGTTGTACTTGGGGGATGCAGTATTGGGGAACTTTGGCGCCTCCCTAACAGTCACTAAATTGGTTGAGAGCAACTGTGGCAGGATCTGCGACAAGGTCATGCTTAAGCGGGTGAACTCTCTCCGGGGTCTTTCAACCTTCTGAGGATTGTTTGGCCGGGGAGCGGCAGCAGGCTTAGCAATCATTACCGCACTGACAGATTGGCGGTGCTCATGTCTCTCTGATTTCCTGGAACCATATACGGCACTAGACTCCTTCTTGAAGGGTTTCTTCTCAGAACTAGATGATGCACCCTTCGGAATTTTTCCAGACTTTAACCCAGCTTCAATTCTCTCTCCAGTCAGAATCAAATCAGTGAACCCAGCAGAAGAATTCCCAATGAGATGGTTGAAAAATGGCCCAGATAGGGTCCCCAAGAACATGTCTACCAACTCCCGATCGGTCAACGGTGGCTGCACCCTGCCAGCCAGGTCTCTCCACTTCTGAGCGTACTCCTTAAAACCTTCGCTTGCACCTAGCGACATACCCTGGAGTTGGGTACGTGTAGGAGCAAGGTCGGCATTATATTGATACTGCTTGTAGAAAGCAGTAGCCAACTCCTCCCAGTTACGAACCTTGGTCCCATCCAGTTGATAGAACCATTCGAGATGAGTCCCTAAAATACTCTCCTGGAAGAAGTGGATCCATAAATTCTTATCCGCAGAGTACGGCTGAATTTTCCGAACATAGGACCTCAGATGCAGCTTGGGACAAGACGCCCCGTCATACTTAGAGAAGGATGGTGCTTTGAACTTGTGGGGGATGATCACACCAGTTGACAAACCCAAATCTCCGAAATCCATCCCAGGTACCTGTTGAACCTCCATAGCCTTCAATCTGTCCTCCAGTTGCTTATATCTGTCGTCTGCAGGAGGATACTGCTCTTCATCAAAATATGTCTCGTTGTCGGAGACTACCGGACTAGGGACCTTTACTTCTGCCTGAGAAGGACTCTTGCCAACAGAAGAACCAGCCTCTTCATGCTGCAGAGTATTGCCAAACCTTCGGCCCGAGTTGAACAGAACAGTTCTTCTCTTCTTCTTCTTCTCCTTCTTCAGGAGCATAGCCTTCAGTTCTTCTTGGCCTTGAGCCAGACCCTTGATTAATTCCTGGAACTGCGCATTCTGCGCCTGAAGAGCCTTGATTGATGTCTCAGTTGATGCAGAGTCGGTATTCATGATGCTGAAATAAACAGCGAAGAACTGTAAGCAACCTGAAAAGGGAAAAACCTGCTATGCACATGATGCATGAGATGTGTTCATGCAATGCATTCAAGGGTTCGAAAATTCAACTTTGTTGTAGACAGAAAGGAACACACGTTATCATTAGAGAAATCATTGTTTAATACATTAAGGCCTCATGGGCAAAAGTACAAAAATCAAATCAATCCCAAAATACACTGCGCATCCTCTTTGGAGCTATGTAAGTGTTGAGATTCTTCTCCTCATGCAACAGGCGAGTGAGCTCCAAGACCTTCTTTTCACTGGCATGTAGACTAGTCTCAAGAGAATTCCTTTCCTCCTTAAGCTGGATCCAGCTCTTCTGCATCTCTTCCAAGGATGTGGGCATATCAGGGTGCTGAATAGTGCGGGACACTTCTCCTTCCAAGACTGGTTCTTTGATTACTGGGAGCATGTGAGGATAAGGCATCACTAACTTCTGAGAGCGGGCGCGTACCCACTTGAGATAAGGCTCCAAAGGGATGGAGTTCCTGTGCCCCAGTGTCTTGCTGTCTATCCTACTGGGCATCCTCCAAGCTCTGATAAATCTCCGGCGAAGTCCTTGAGTATCATTGTCGAAGTCAAAAACTATGTCAGGAATTAACATGTCATGAGGACCATCCCTCTGAGCATAACCAAACTGTCTCCAAGCCAGGCATGGGCTGTAAGTAATACCTCCTCTGATTCCAAGTAAAGGAACATTAGGGTACTCCCCGCAACGATCAATGATAGTGACATCTTCTCTGGACCTAGGGCACCAATGTATATCTGCATGTGTAAGAGTCATTAACCGTTGTGACCATCTCAAACCCCGCTCATTCTTCAAGACTGATTGTGGAAGGTACGAAATAAACCACCTTCCCAGGAGAGGAGTGAAACACATAAGGACACCTCTTTTTCTCATGGTTCGAGTGTAACATGAGTGAAGGATGTCCCCCAACAACGTAGGTATAGGATTCCTGGACATAAAGATCTGGACAACACTGATATCAATAAGCTGATCTGGGTTAGGAAACAACACCAAACCATAGACAAGGAGGGCTACCACCTCTTCAAAAGCTTGCAAGTCAAGGGAGTTCCAACATTCAAGGGCCTTTTCAAACAGAAACCTGGCTAAGAACCCTTTGATACCACTTCTGACTTCCCAATGTCCCTTGAGGTCAGATGACTGTAGGTGCAAGGCTTTAGCAATCTCTTCCAGCTTAGGTTCCTTTTCTGTACCGTTGAAAGGTAGCTGATCAAGGATAGGGATCTTCAGGAGCCGGGAGAACTCCTCCAATGTAGGTACCAACTGATAGTCCAAGAAGGTGAAACAGTGATGCAGAGGGTCAAAGAATTGGAACAAGACCTTTATCATATCTTCCTCAATGTTGGTGTTAACCAAGCTGATGAGGCTTCCATGTCTTTCACTGAATGAAGAGTTCTCGGGAATCCTGGATATAAGCTCCTTAAGCTGAGGAGGGATCCTTACAAGACTGATTTGAATTGTCTTTCTACGAACAGTTTCCATGTCCTACAAAACAAGAACAAAGATGAAAATTCGAACCCCTGAGATGGTTAGTCAATGCATATGATGCTGGATGATGTCATGATGCTATGATTAAACACACCACAGATATTTACAAAGACAAACATGTAAGGCACACAAGGCACACAAGACAAGCCCTTAAGGTTTAAGGCCAGCATGGGGTCTGGGTAGTACCCTCTTGAAGTTGGTGGGCTCAACCTGTCCTAATCAAAGTAACCGGGTTCTAAGGTTCCCAATGTCACGGGATTGCTTTCATTGTTCATCGTTTCGATTTAGCCACTGAACTGGCGACCGAAATATTCCAGGAAAGCAACCCTCAATTGAGTGTAGTATCGAGTATCAACCAACCTCGGACTGCACCAAAGTCAGTTATCTCACTACCCTAAAGAGGCCAAGATAGTTCAATTAAGGTTCCTAAGGTCTGTTGATGTTTCATGACACCACGCGGAGGCCCCGTACTCTCCTTGACTGAACTCAAGGGTTACCGGTACACACCAAAGTGCCACATCAACGTAGCAGACTGTTTCAACCATGTCGGTATACCCCGCACAGTTCCCTCACAGCCTTGTTGCTACTTTCTAAGAAGGTATCCCCCAGATCCGGGTTAGGATCTATAGAACTCCCAAGCAACCCACAATTTTAAAGCAAGCAAAGAAGACAATTGAAAACATAGTTATGAGCTTAGCCCTAAGGTACACCCCACTTTAAGTTAAATCCCCAGCAGAGTCGCCAGTTCTGTGATCGGTGGATCTGGAACTGACTGTTTAACGCTGGTTCGCGAAATGTCGCGGAAGCAAGAGTCGCCACCGTCTTTTATTTTCTCCAAATGGAAAGGACAAAAGCACAGAAAAATTCCTTATAGAGATTGCTCTCGGTTCGGGAGGTAGATTATAGAAAGGGAAGGTGTTAGCACTCTTTCTATCCATGGTTATCCATGGGCTCTTAGATACTTGCTCATTGTGTTTTCAAAATATTTTGTTTGCTTTTCAAGTGTGGGTTTTAAAAATTTCTTTGAAAATTTCAGTTCGACTCTTGTGTCAGAGTGTTTGAAAAATTGCTTTGAAAGCTTTTGAAAAGTGTCGGTGTGAAAAGATTTTTGTTCGTTTTGAAGAGAGCAAGTATCTACGAGAATCTACCTACCCTAAGGAATTCGTCTGTGTAAATGTCCTTTAAAGTAGTGCCATCCCACCATTGAGAGGTAGGTAGCACCACCGTTGGAGGTGTTCGGGTCAATTCGAGGTTCGGGACATGGTGATCACCAGAGCAATGGGAAGACACCTTAGAAGCTACCCTCATGCCAGGTTCCCGGATCATGAGGACTTACTAAGACATCCTCTACTCGACGATCACCTTTCGAGGCAAGGCAACAGTGAGGCGTACCCTAGGGGTGGTGTGTGCGATTTATGTGTCGTTTTCGTTTGCATTTATCTTGTCATGTTTACTGGTGTTCTACGCTTGTTTTTATTATGTCCATACATTCTTTCATGCTTTTGTTAACAGTTAAAAAATTGCGAGGAAAAGTAAACCTAAAGCTATTACAAATGGCGCGGGTCCACATCGCCAAAATTAAACCGGACCCGATTTGACAGAAAAGTAAAGAATTAAAAGAAAATAAAGAATTGAAAAGTACGAGAAGTTTAGTTACATGGCTTCGGGAGAGGTACATAATTATTTAAACGAAATAAATACGCGAAATTAAACAATTAAGAACGTGGGCGTTGGACCCTTTTGCAAAATATTAAAATTAATGAGGAATTAAAATTAAAAATTAAAAGAGAATGTTTTTGGTATTTTTATGTTTTTTAAGATTTAATAGAAAAAGAATTAATTAAAACTAAAATAAAATGCTAAACCTAGTTCTAATTATTTTTAAGTTATTAAGAAAATATTGAAGTTTTTTAACCTAATTTAACCCTAAGTTAATTTACATGCAAATTTGATTATAAAAATAAATAAAATAAATAAATATTATTATAAGAAAGAAAAATTAAAAAAAAAAGAATGAAACATTAATTAAACCTATTTCTACATTTTTTAGATTTTTTATGAAAAGAATTAATATTGCAAATCCTAATTTAAGCTAAATTTATTTACATGCATTTATTTATGAAAATATTAGAAATAAAAATTATTTATTATGTTTTTTTGTCTTTTCTGATTTTTAGGCATTTTTTGTATTTTGTAAAAAAATAATTAATTAAATCAAAACAATAAAGCAAATAAAATAATTGAAAAAATAAAATATAAGAAAAAGATAGAAAATTGCAAACCAGGGGGGGTTCAGGCCCCAATTGTGAGGTGTGATTGTGAAATTCTGGCCCAACAAGCTTCAGGTCCATTGACCTTTTTTGAGTAGCGTGTAGTGCGTTGACTAGGGCTTAGCATGTTCATCAATCTTGAGCCTTTGATTTGATTCTGATGGACGCGTGGGTGGATAGATCTGGAGGTGTATGGTAGTCCTTAAGGTTGTGCCTGCATAGGAAGATAATTGGAAAAATAACATGGACAATATTAAAGACCTGGGGTTCGAACCCAGGTCACGTGTATTACCAGCACCATCGCCTTCCACTAGACCAACTCAACGCGTTTGATTAATAAATAAACAATAAATAATATAAAATCAAAACTTGGTTAGTGGTCACCAACGCGCGAAAATTCAAATCAGCTTATCACGTTTCGCCACGTCTTCGTCTTCTTCATGTTCCTGAAAACAAAAAAGAACAGGCAACGGTTTTTGGGACGTTCTCTTAGGCAGGCTATTAGAAAATAGCGACTAGCCCTCAGTCGCTCATAAATTGGGCGCGAGGGTTGGTTTCTGTCCGTCCAAATGCGCTGATGCTAATGGTCATGGTCTTGAGTCCTAATTTTTCCTTTTTGCAAAAGCCCTAATTTCCAACCCTGTAAACCCTAGAAATCGAACATGGCGAAATCTCGTATACAGCATAATAATTCAATTAAACATAATGGTTAGCTTTAAAACATCATAATGAACATGAATCAATGAATAAATTTCACAAAAGATGCTTAAATCATGATGCACGATTGTCAATTTTTCTCTGTACAGTTTATGTTCAATATACCAATTCTTGGAGTTTTGATGGTGGTTTCTGATTGGAATACGTTCAGGGAACCTTGAGGAAAATATTGGAATAGTTTTTGTGCCTTGAATCACCTTGTAACAATGATTTCAGTTTTGAGTTCTTTAGAGAAAATTCCAAGTTTGCAATGGTGTTTCTTGCGCAGCTTTCTGTCTCTTGTGATTAGGTTTATGATCAGGTATTTGTATGGAGTCTATTAGGTCACAAAAACTCAATCAAATCCATGGCATTGATGGTTTTAGGAAATTTGATTTTAAGGATCTTTTTCATATCTTTTCCATGTGTTCTTTGTGCCAATTAGGATCCAATCACTCCAAATCTTTCCACATTTAGCTAAGCACGAAATATTGAGTCTAAAACATGTATAAAAAGATTGGTTAGGTCAAGTTAGATATTTTTCATATATTTAAATGAATTAATATAAATAATAATTCAAATAAATAAATAAAAAATGAGAAAATACTTCCCTTTGGGCCAAGTGGTCGTGCATATGCTTGGAATGATGAATCATGGAAGAAAAATGGGCCCATTAGCAATTTTAGGTCATTTGAAGTAATGTTGACTTTTCAAAATATCCAAAAATTTCCCAACTTCCACAAGGCATAACTTGCTCAATTTTTAAGCTTTTCTCATGTTCTTGGACATTTTGGAAAGGTCTTTGAGTCCTCTAACCAATTCCTTTGGTCCCATGTCATTTTGATTTACCAATATCAAGTTATGGCCTTTTACTTAAAGTCCCTTTTTTGTTGACTTTTGAAAATGACCTATAATGTTGAAATTGTTAACTTTTTGTGAGAGCATTTCTTGGACTTGAAGTATGAAGATGAGTTGTAGGAAATGTCTTTCTCTTCAAAATGAGCTTTGGATGGAATTTTTCTGATAATCCATGTGAAAGTTATGCCCTGGTCAATTTCAGTTGACTTTTTCAACTGTCCAAATAAGGAAACTTTTGCATCTTGATGATTTTCTGAGCCAAATTTTGAGAATCATGATCAAGCATTGATCAAATGATGTTTGTGGCTTCAAAATGATATGTTGACCAAAAATTTGAACTTTTGACTGTCAAATGACCATTTTGCCCCTACAGTTGACTGTAGTGCAATTAGGGTTTTTGACTGTGCAATTTTGATCTGAATGCCTTGAAACTTGATATGAAGATATTTGACCATATTTGTAAGCATGTGAGACTTGATTGGGCCTTTGAAAACTTCCTTTTCTTGATCAGTACACAAACCCTAGTTTTGACTGTATATGAGACCTTTGCACTGTGCAACCCTTGGGGAATTTTGCAGCTTGACTTTGCAATTTCCTGGAGAATATGGGAGGGCAAATTTTGGGGTACAACACCTTGCATATGAGATTATTAGGTTTATATAGACAAAAGGTTTAGGTCAACAATTGGGCATCATATCTTTGTACATTATGATGGAGAGATTTGAATTGATTTTTGCATGAGACTTGCTATATTTGATCCAATCATGTGCCAATCTATTTTATGCGTTTTTGCCAGCTTGCTAAGAGTTGTTTGGGCCTCCAACTTGATGGAAACCAAAAGCTTACATGCCCTTGTAGATCCATTTAACATCAATTGGTTTCTTATTGGTTCTTTCGACAAGCTCCCAAGTTTTGTTCTTTTTGATGGCTCTAAGTTCTTCTTTCATGGCTTCACACCAATTTGAAGTGCTCGAGGCTTCACCATCATGGTTCTTCGATTAAGTCACCATTTGCATCGATTGCTTGATCTGGAAACCTCTCATATCTAATCAGCTTAGTCAAACTTAGTTCTTGTTCTTGTGGATCTTCTTTCCTTCTGCACAAATGGTTCTTTGATTCGACCAGTCGAAGTATTACCTTGTTCATTTTGACTTGTCGAAGCTTCGTTGTGTTCATCTTCTTCAAACAAAGTTGCACAAGTAGTTCTTTGATTCGACCAGTTGAAGTATCAACTTGTTCATTTTGACTTGTCGAAGCTTCATTCTGTTCATCTTCTTCGAACAAAGTTGCACCAGTAGTTCTTAGATTCGACCAGTCGAAGTATCAACTTGTTCATTTTGACTTGTCGAGGCTTCATTCTGTTCATCTCCTTCAAACACAGTTGCACAGGTGGTTCTTCGATTCGACCAGTCAAAGTATCAACTTGTTCATTTTGACTTGTCGAAGCTTTATTTTGTTCATCTCCTTTGAACACAGTTGTGATTGAGTCCTATTCTTGTAGAACTGAACTTCGACTCCAATCCCACCTTTTGCTTTCATCTTCAATCATATCTCTACTGATCACTAGTTTATCTTCAGTCAATGAAATAACTTGTATGCACTAGTCAAAGGATAACCTATGAGCACCATGACTTCACTTCGACCATCCAGCTTCTTTCTCAATCGTTTAGGTGCATGTCTAAAACACATTGATCCAAAAAAAAACTCTAAGATGACTTATATTTGGCTTCGACCCTGTCCAAGCCTCATGCAGCGTATTTTTGACCATCTTCTTCGTTGAGCATCTATTCAGAATGTATATTGTTGTCGAAGCTTCTTCGACCCAAAATCTCTTAGGCATATTTTTAGCTTTCAACTTACACCTCGTCAAGTTCAGTACACTTCTATTCTTTCTTTCAGTTAGGCCATTATGCTAAGGCGTATAGGGTGCAATAACCTCATGTAATGTATGAGCTTGTACCTTCCAAATGATGCATTTCTTGAGCTTATGGATAAAAGAGAAGTTGTAGGGATTGAAACTTGGCATGGACAAACTTGAAGACATATTAGGACCATGGAAAACATTTGAGACCTTTGGAGCTCACACATCTTGGTGAAAAGTGAAACTAGTTGAAAGGCCATTGCTTAGGAGGAGAATTTGTCTGATCAATTCTTGGTCAACCTTGAGTAATTGAGGACCTTAATGAGCATGCCTTGAGTAAAATAGGAGGGAAAACTTTGGGGTGCAACAACTGCACCTGTTCAATATTCTTAAACCTGAAGATTTAGATTGGCTTGTCTGCCTTTCGTGATCTAAAGGTGGAAGATGATTGAAGACTAGAGTGCCCAAAAATTTGCACTCGCATGAAGTAACATCGTTGGTTGATGATATCAGGAATGGGCTTACAGATGCCATTTGGAGAAGATGACTGAGAGTTGTCAGAAATGGGCTTAAAGATGTCATCCAAAGTAGATGCTGACTTCATAAGAGGTCTCTTTGTGGGGATTCATGTTCCTGTTGTCTGAGGAGGACTCCAGTGGGGAATGTTGATTTCTATTATTTTTCTTGAGGAAAACTCTATGGGGAATAGAATCTAGGAGATTTAGTTGTTCATGGCTCTAATGAGGAGTTATCTCTGGATTAGAGAGATGAAAGTTAGTTGTTTTCTGGTCAAAATCTAGGCTTCACCGTAACTTGCTAAGGGTAATAAAGTTGACTGTCATCTGGCCGTATTCCATGATTCATAATGACTTACTGGGGAAAATGAAATTAATTGTTATCTGGTCGATTTCTAGGCTTTACAGTAATTGAAGAGGTTGAACTGTTATCTGGTCGGGTTCAGGCTTCAAAAATTAAGTTGTTATCTGGTCAGTCCAGGCTTCAACTTGAACTTGAGGTATACTATCATCTGGTCGGGTCCAGGCTTTGCAATATTTGTAAACTGTTATCTGGTCGGGTCCAGGTTTCAGTGTTTTGAAGAAATTAAGCTGTTATCTGTTCGGGTCCAGGCTTCAACTTGAATTTGAGTTTAACTATTATCTGGTTGTGTCCATGCTTCACAGTGTTTAATGAATTGTTACTTCAGATAGTTTCCCCGTCTTGTTTCAGGAATTAATCGGGAACCTGCTTTTGTTAAGATAGTTGCCCTGTCTGGCTTCAGGAATTACTCTATAACCTGGTCTTGTAGATAGTCGCCCTGTCTTGTTTGGAGAATTGATCCACAGTCAGTTGTTCACAGATATTTTCCATGTTTGGTTTCAGGAAATAATCTGGAACCTGCTTTTTTTGGTCGTTGAGATAGTTGCCCTATCTGGTTTCAGGAATTAATCTCTAACTTGGTCTTGTAGATAGTCGCCCCGTCTGGTTTCAGGAATTGATCTACAATCAGTTGATCACAGATAGTTGCCCTGTCTGGTTTCAGGAATTAATCTGGAACTTACTTTTGTTGGTCATTGAGATAGTTTCCCTGTCTGGTTTCAGGAATTAATCTCTAATCTGGTCTTGTAGATAGTCACCCCATCTTGTTTCAATAATTGATCTATAATTAGTCGTTCACAGATAGTTGCCATGTCTGGTTTCAGGAATTAATCTAGAACTATTGAAAATTGATGATGATATTTGTCTGCTTGCGAACTTTCCTGAAAAGGTAAAGAATTAGTTATATGCAATGTCATGATGCATGAAATGCATTGGGTAATGATGTTCTCAAAATAAATAAGACTACGATATATGCATTTGTACTGCATATGCTATAATGTTTGTAAAATGATGTATGAATGCAATATGTGAATGTATCAGTTGTTCTATTGCAGTGTTGTTGGACAAGGGAAAATAAATCCCTGATTGTTGCTGGGGATGAAGAATGTAAGTCTTCAAATTTTGTTGAAGTTGAAATTGTTGGGAGATGGATTTCTGTGATTAGAGAAATAAACTCCACTGGAAAATAAAAACTCCGTAAACTGCTTGGGGATTTTTTATGAAGCCCTATTGGGAAACCCAAGAAGTTTTTGAACCAGGATAGGGAATTCTTTAAGTTGCTGGGGAAATAATTATAGATTCTTGCTCTACCGAGGATATCAGAAACTTTTACATCATTAGGCTGTATACTGAGGATATGGTAGTGACTTTGTAGTAGGATGTCCCAGCCTCTGTACTTGCTGGAGAAAGTATCTGGGGGATTTGCGGATGGCCTTTTTTAGACACCGTCCCGTTTCTTAAAGCCATTAGTAACTGTCTTTCTATTTTTTTATGCATGTATTTGTAAATAGTAATCACATTCAAATGCATATGTTCAAACATAATTACTGGATGTATTTGCAAACAAAACAGAAAAACAAAAACAAATAGTTTTGACCTTTCAAAGAGATAGTTTTGTATTAATCTGAAGTATTCTGCCTATAACAGGTGTTTTTGTATAAAGAGACAGACATTCTAGTAAGAGAATGTCATCGTAAGAATGAAAACTATACAAAAATAGTATACAAAGAAAAACGGTTATGTGAAACGATCCCATTGGGTTCTCATTCTTCTATTGCCTTTATATCTTTGAGCTTCTCATCCCTTTGCTGCTTGTCTGAAGCTGACTGGATTGATTAGTACCATTTGAACTTGACACTTGTTACTGAAGTCTATCTGTAAGGTGACTTGACAGGACATAGTTATACGCTTTTAATCCCTAACTTTTTTCTGGACCGCCCTTTCGGGTTTTCAGTCCACCAGGATACCCTTTTTTGCCCAAGCCGCCTTTTCAAGTTTTCGACTTGCCGGATGTACATATTTTTTCCTATATGTATCCCTAACTTTTTCCCAAACCCTTTTGGTTCACCGGGATGCCCTTATTTTTGCCTAGGCCAGTCAACCTAGCGGGTCTCTTTTCATGTGTAGTATCTTTTAACTATGTCCGCATTCATAGGGTGTGGAAGGTCGTCACCGTCCATAGTAGTTAAGATCATAGCTCCACCAGAAAATATGTTCTTCATCACAAATGGCCCTTCGTATGTGGGAGTCCATTTTCCCCTGGGATCACCTTACGGCAGGATAATGCGCTTGAATACTAGGTCACCGGCCTGATATACCTAACATTTGACCTTCTTGTTAAAAGCTTTAATCATATGTTTTTGGTACATCTGACCATGACAGACAGCCGCGAGGCTCTTCTCGTCAATCAGGTTCAACTGGTCAAGTCGAGTCTGAACCCATTCGTCTTCATTCAAACCTGCATCCGTCATGATTCTCAAGGAAGGGATCTGGACTTTGATGGGTAGGACAACTTCCATACCGTATACCAGAGAGAAAGGCGCTGCCCCTGTTGACGTACGTACTGAGGTACGGTAACAATGAACAGTAAATGGTAACATCTCATGCCAGTATTTATATGTCACCTTCATCTTCTGTATGATCTTCTTGATGTTTTTATTAGCAGCCTCTACAGTGCTATTCATCTTTGGACAGTAAGAAGAAGAGTTATTATGTTGAATCTTGAATTGTATGCAGAGATCGGTGATCATAGTATTAATGAGATTGGTACTGTTGTCTGTAATGATTCTTTCTGGAATACCATACCGACAGATAAGGTTATGTTTGATAAATCGAGCCACGACATTCTTGGTAACATAAGCAAAAGAAGTTTCCTCTACCCACTTCGTGAAGTAATTAATGACAACAAGGATGAAACGGTGCCCATTGGAAGCGGTAGGTCTAATCTCTCCAATCATATCAATGCCCCACATTGCGAATGGCCAGGGAGAAGTCAAGATGTTCAAGGGAACCGAAGGCACATGTACTTTATCAACATAGATCTGGCACTTGTGACAAGTTCGTGAATGCTGATAATAGTCTGCTTCCATAGTAGACCAGTAGTATCCTTCCCGTAGGATCTTTTTAGCCATTGTGTGCCCACTAGAATGGGTGCCAAAGGTACCTTCGTGTATGTCTTCCATGATCTTTTCTGCTTCACTCTTATCCATACACCGAAACAAAGTAGAATCGTGGTTGCGCTTGTAGAGAATTTTGTTACTGAGGAAAAACTTGGCAGAGAACCTTCTTAGGAACGTTTTATCATTGATGGAAGCCCCCTCAGGATGCTCTTGGGCTTCGAGATACCTTTTCACCTCGTGGAACCAAGGCTTTCCTCCTACTCCCTCAGCATCAATCTCATAACAGTGTGACGGTTCGTCCAATCTCTCAATAGTGATCTGAGGGGCTTCGTTATTCCATATGACTTTGAACATGGATGACATAGTAGCTAGCTCGTCCGCTAATTGATTTTCCTCTCGTGGAAAATGCTCAAAGGTAACTTCTTCAAAATATGGAATCAATGCCAGCATATTCTCCTAGTAACGGATGATATTAGGATGCTTCGTTTCCCATTCTTGTTTGATTTGACTGATTACCAGGGCCAAGTCTCCATATACGCTTAGGAATTTGATTCTCAAATCGATAGCAGCCTTGAGGCCCATGATACATGCTTCATATTCAGCCATATTGTTGGTACAATTGAAACATAACCTGGCAGTGAAGGGTGTATGGCAGCCTTCGAGAGATATGATCATAGCACCGATGCCATTGTCGAGTGCGTTGGAAGCTCCGTCAAAAACCATAATCCATCAGAATCCTTTCTCAAGTCCTTCATCCGGTCCAGGTTCTTCATAATCAGTTACTAACATAATATTCTCGTCCGGAACCTCAAAGTTCAGGGATTGGTAGTCGTCCATAGCTTGATGAGCCAAATGGTCAGCTAATACACTTCCTTTAGTTTCCTTTTGAGTGGTGCACTGAATGTCATATTCGGTCGGGACCATTTTTCATCTTGCTATTCTTCCGGAGAGAGCGGGATTCTAAAAGATGTATTTGATTGGATCCATTTTAGATATCAACAAGGTAGTGTGATTCAACATTTACTACCTCTGTTGGCGAGCAGCCCATGCTAAAGCGTAACAAGTTTTCTCGAGCAGTGAATATCTTGTTTAACCGTCAGTAAAATTTTTGCTAAGGTAGTATATTGCATGTTCTTTTCGACCAGACTCATCATGCTGCCCCAGCACACACCCCATCGAATTCTCTAATACTGTTAAGTACATGATCAGAGGTCTTCCTTCAACCGGCAGCATCAAAATTGGAGGCTCTTGAAGATATTCCTTGATTTTGTCAAAGACGGTCTGGAAATCGTCATTCCACTTCACTGCTTGATCTTTCTTCAGTGATTTGAAGATGGGTTCACAAGTAGCGGTTAGATGGGAAATGAATCTGGAAATGTAGTTTAGACGTCCCAAGAATCCCCTGACCTCCTTCTCAATGCAGGGAGTTGGAATTTTTTATATAGCTTTAACCTTTGCAGGGTCTACTTAAATACCTTTACCGCTGATGTGATACGGTGGGAGAACTGACATGATGGTTTTGCGTTTGTGTTTGCAAATGTTACGGTTTAGCAAGAGTCGCCACCGACTTTTCTTTTATCCAAAAAGGAAAGGTGAAGAAGCACAGGAAAGACCTTTAGAGATTTTTTCTTGAGTTCGGGGGGTAGATTATGAAAAGGGAAGGTATTAGAACCCTTTTCATCCATGGTTTTCCATGGGCTCTTAGTTACTCGCTAGATCACTTGCTTTTTGTTTGAATGTGCTTTTGGTGTGGTTTTTTTTAAAAGTATTTTTGAAAATGGAACTTCGTAATGGTTCTTGTTTCTATAAGAACGCCTACAAAGTGTTTGTTTCGAAAATAGTTCAAAGAGGTGTTTGTGAGATGTGTTTTTTGAAAGTGATTTTGAAAAGGTGTTTTTGTGATGGTTCTCATTTCTATAAGAACGCGTACAAAGTGTTATTTTCAAAAATGTTTCAAAACGAGAGTATTGGTGTATAAAATGTTTTTGTTGTGAGCAAGCGAGTAACTAAGAGCGAACCTACCTACTCAAAAGGTCTTAAATGTTCTTTTCCTCCTCCTTTAGATGTTGCTGTCTTACCATTGATTTGGTAAGAAGCCCCATTGTTAGATGTGAAGGGACGGGTGTTAGGACGTTTGTATAGTCATAGAAGGCAACCCATGGAACGTTTTAGCAATGTCATTTTAGGGACTAGATCGTTTACCGAAGGCAACATCGAGGGTCATCGAGGGACTACGATCTTTTATCGAGGTTCTTTGCTAAAACGCCCATGTTCGAGGGACATCACTATTTTTTCTATAGGCAATAAGTGAGATTACCCTAAGGGTGTTAGTGTGCAAGTATGTTTGTTTGCATACAGTTAGTCTTTAATTAGGAGTTGTCTACTTGTTGTTTTTATCTTCCCATACAAATCCTACTTTACTAGCATTTATATGAAAGCGATAAAAATATGAAAAAGTAAAGTCCTATGCTATTACATCATTAAGGGGATGGGGTGTACAAATTTAAAAATGGGGATTGCAAGAAATTAAAGTCATAATTGTCTATTACAACCATATTGAAATAATATACAAGAAAATGTAAAATGGGCTTGTTTTGTTTTTGTTAAGAGAAGAAAAATAAGTTTGCTTAAGAAAATATTTTTAGTCTTTTGGTTTTAAAAGAAATGAAATAAAATATGTGAGTATAAAAATATTTTTAGTGTTTTTGGTTATTAAAGCTAAAATAAGATAATAAGTGAAAAGGGAGTCAGAATCAGCATGTTGCTAAAATGAGAAGTGTGATCGGTGGATCTGGAACTGACTGTTTAAAGCTGGTTCGCGAAATGTCGCGGAAGCAAGAGTCGCCACCGTCTTTTATTTTCTCCAAAGGGAAAGGACAAAAGCACAGAAAAATTCCTTATAGAGATCGCTCTCGGTTCGGGAGGTAGATTATAGAAAGGGAAGGTGTTAGCACCCTTTCTATCCATGGTTATCCATGGGCTCTTAGATACTTGCTCATTTGTGTTTTCAAAAAATGGTTTGTTTGCTTTTCAATTGTGGGTTTTAAAAAAGTTTCTTTGAAAATTCCAGTTCGACTCTTGTATCGGTCCTCAAGAGTGTTTGAAAAATTGCTTTCGAAAGCTTTTTGAAAAGGTGTCGGTATGAAAAGTATTTTTGATTTGTTTTGAAATTTAGAGCAAGTATCTAGAGTCGTCTACCTACCCTAAGGAATTCGTCTGTGTAAATGTCCTTTAAAGTAGTGCCATCCCACCATTGAGAGGTAGGTAGCACCACCGTTGGAGGTGTTCGGGTCAATTCGAGGTTCGGGACATGGTGATCACCGGAGCAATAGGAAGACACCTTAGAAGCTACCCTCATGCCAGGTTCCCGGATCATGAGGACTTACTAAGACATCCTCTACTCGACGATCACCTTTCGAGGCAAGGCAACAGTGAGGCGTACCCTAGGGGTGGTGTGTGATTGGTGTATCGCTTTCAGATATTTTTGTCTTTTGTCAAAGTGATCTATGCGTTTGTTTTTATTTTATCATTCATTCTTGCATGTCATTATTAATAGTTAAAAATTGCGAGAAATATAAGTTCTAAACTATTACAAAGGCGCGGGTCCACATCGCCAAAATTTCCAGGACCCGATTTGACAGAAAGTAAATAAATAAAGTAAAGTAAAGTGCGAAAGATTAAAATGTCTGAGTTTACAAGGCTTTGGGAGAGGTACATAAATATTAAAAGGAAAAGAAATAAATATGCGAATTGAATAAGAATTAAAAACGAGGGCGTTGGACCCTTTTTGCAAAAATTAAATTAAAGGATTAAATTAATTAAAAAGGAAAAGAAATTATTTTTTAGTTTTTTGGTATTTAGGAGAATTTAATGCAATTAAACCTAATTCTACCATTTTTATTTTTTATTATGAAAACATATTAAAGTTTAACCTAAAATTAACCCTAATTAATTAATGCGATTTAATTATAAAAGTAATAATAGGAAATATTTAGTTATTATGAAATAAAAGGAAAAAAGGATAAAAAATTAATTAAACCCTAGTTCTACCAATTTTAAATTAATTAAGAAAATATTAAGATTTACTCCTAAATTAAAACTAATTAATTAATAAAGGTTTTATTTACAAAAAATATAACATTAAATAAAAATATTAATTTTTGTCTCTTTTCTGATTTTTTATTGTTTTTGTATTTTTTATGAAAATAATTAAGTTACAAGAATTAATAAAAAGAATAATAATTGAAATAAAAAAAGAAAGACGGAAAAAAGTATTGCAAACCTCAGGGGGGTTCTGTCCCCAAAGTGGAGGGTTTATTAGCATTTCTGGCCCATTTAAATTCATGGCCTGATTGACTTTCGTGGCTAGCATGTAGCTCCGTTGACTAGTGCCTATGGTGTCCATCAGATCTGGTCCCTTGGATTGGCATTATTGGCCAAGTGGCACGCCAGAAATTGTGGACGCATGGTGGTCCTTGAAGCTGAAATTGCATAGGAACGTTAATTGCAAAATAATATGGAAAGGGTGAGGACCTGGGGCTCGAACCCAGGTCATGAGGATTGCCACTAACCAGCTTTGCCAATTGAACCACTTGAATTCTTTGTATATTAAATAAACAACAAATATAATAAAACAAAACAAGAGTTAGTGCTGGTCTTTCGCGCGAAATTCAAACCAACCAACCATTGCTTCACACCTCAGCATCTTCTTCCTCGTTCTATTTTTTCCTGAAACAAAAAAAAGATTGGCAACGGTTTTCAACTGTCCCCTTATACCCTATATTCCAAAATAGCGACTAGCTCATAGTGGCTCATAAATTGAGCGCGAGGGTGTTGTTCAAATCGTCCAGGCACACTGAATCCAGTTATGGTACTGTGAGGTTCTAATTTTTCTTTAACTGGGAAACCCTAATTCAAAGTTCTACAAACCCTAAAATACGACAATGGTAGATTCGCATAGGGTACATAAAAATTCAATCAAACAATTGGGTTAGCTTCAGAATCAGTTAATTAATAAGAATTCATGAACAAAATGCAATGAATATGCTTAAATTGTAAAATACGATTATGAGAAAAAGGTGAAAAAGTTTGACTTCTGTACAATGATTCAAAGGGTTAGGGACTTGGAAATCTATTCAGGCACGTTGCTTAAGGTCTCAGGAAGGTGATGAGATGATTATCTCAACTTGAATCGCCCTGGAAAGCAGTTTTCAGATTTGAGTTTTCTTGATAAATTTCAAGTTTGCATATGGTTTTTTCTGCGCAGCTTCCAGTCTTTTAGGATTAGGTTTAGCATCTATATGTACCTGTGAATGATTAGGGTTAAAGAAATCACCCAAAAACCTTTGCATTCATGATTTGCAAGATTTGATTTTCCAAGATCTTTTCAAATATTTTTCATGGCTATTTGGTACAAATCATGGCCAATTGACTTCAATTCCTTCTATATCTGATCATGCACGAATTATTGAGTATATATCATGCATAAAAAGATTGAAAAACTTAGGTTTAACATTTTTCATGTATTTAAATTAATTTGAATGAATTATTAATAATAAAAATCCAAATAAATAAATAAAAAATGAAGAAAAACTTCCCTTTGGGCCAAATGGTCGTGCACATGCCTTGGATAATGAATTGTGGAAGAAAAATGGGCCCATTAGCAATTTTAGGTCATTTGAAGTAATGTTGACTTTTCAAAATATCCAAAAATTTCCCAACTTCCACAAGGCATAACTTGCTCAATTTTTAAGCTTTTCTCATGTTCTTGGACATTTTGGAAAGGTCTTTGAGTCCTCTAACCAATGCCTTTGGTCCCATGTCATTTTGATTTACCAATCTCAAGTTATGGCCTTTTACGTAAAGTCCCTTTTTTGTTGACTTTTGAAAATGACCTATAATGTTGAAATTGATAACTTTTTGTGAGAGCATTTCTTGGACTTGAAGCGTGAAGAGGAGTTGTAGGAAATGTCTTTCTCTTCAAAATGAGCTTTAGATGGAATTTTTCTGATAATCCATGTGAAAGTTATGCCCTGGTCAATTTACAGTTGACTTTTTCAACTGTCCAAATATAGAAACTTTTGCATCTTGATGATTTTTGAGCCAAGCTTTGAGAATCATGATCAAGCATTGATCAAATGATGTTTGTGGCTTCAAAATGAGATGTTGACTAAAAATTTGAACTTTTGACTGTTAAATGACCATTTTGCCCCTACAGTTGACTGTAGTGCAATTAGGGTTTTTGACTGTGCAATTTTGTGCTGAAAGTCTTGAAACTTGGTATGAGGATACTTGACCATGTTTATAGGCATGTGGGACTTGATTGGACCCTTGGAAACTTCATTTTCTTGATCAGAACCAAAACCCTAATTTTGACTGTTTAGGAGGCTCTTACACTGTGCAACCCTTGGGGAATTTTAAAGCTTTGACTTTGCAATTCTTGAAGAATATGGGAGGGCAAATTTTGGGGTACAACAGTTGCCCCTGTTCAATCTTCTTAGACCTGAGGATGCAGATTGGCTGACGTGCCTTTCGTAATCCGAAGGTGGAAGATGATTGAACACTAGAGTGCCCAGAAATTTGCGCTCACATAGTAGCAGTGATGGTGGGAATGGGCTTATAGATGCCATTTAGAGATTGATGGATAGGATGATGGGCTTATAGATGCCATGCTAAGAGATGATGGAATGTGGATGGGCTTATAGATGCCATCTGGATGTCAATCGCATAAGAGATTCCTTAGCGAGAACTTGCATACCTGCAAAAAAGAAAAATGATTACCTGACCTGTTACGGGAGCTGGTCTTCAAATTCTTTGTATAGATATGTCCTGACTGGTTACAGGAGCTAAATCTGGAGCTTCAAACGATGATGAATGAACCAGAGATGGTTACTACCTCAACGGGACGGTGAGAGAACCTTGGATGACTTTAACTTCAACAGCAATCGTTGAGAAAATATTGGGATTACCACCTCCGCAGGATCGGGGAGAGAACCAATAGGTGACTACAACCTCAACAGCAATCATTGAGAGAATCTTGGTGGGAATTATCATCTCCGCAGTATCGGGGAGAGAACCATAGGCGATTACAAACTCAATAGCAATCATTGAGAAAACCTTGGGTGGAATTATCATCTCCGCAGTATCGGGGAGGGAACCATAGGCGATTACAATCTCAATAGCAATCATTGAGAAAACCTTAGATAACTTCTACTGAGTCTTCATCAGAAAAACCTGTTTGGGGTCGATTTAACTAGACTAGAGAAGGCCTTGGACTGGATAAGAAATCTTTGGAGTCGATTAACTGAACCTGTCTAGGTCTTGGAATGTCTTCAACTGGGTCTTTATCAGGAAAATCCGTTTGGGGTCGATTTAGCTGGACTAGAGAAGGCCTTGGACTGGATAAGAAATCTTTGGAGTCGATTAACTGAACCAGATAAGGTCTTAGAGTCTTGAAATAGCTGAGAACTTAACTGAATCCTTCCTGAAAGGTAAAGGTCAGTCATATGCAATGCATGATATGGATCAAGCAATGATGTTCTCAACATAAATGAGATTCGCAAGATATGATGCGTATATGCATGCTATGATGTATGAAGATGTTTATGAATATTATGTTTTCGTCTTAGGAAAATAAATCCTTGACGGGTGCCAGGAAGTCACTCCTGGGCTGATGTTGAAGAATAGATTTTTCTTCCGCTGGGAATGATAATTGCAGGAATACCGGTAGGAGAAGATGACTCCGTTGGGGAATAAACTTGGCGAATGATAACTCTGCGGGGAGGAAAGTACTCTAACGATCTTGCTGGGAAGCAATACTCTGTGGGGAGAGAGGTACTTTGTTGGAATGTTGATAATAACTTGCTGGGGATACCATTGTTGAGTTGGAAGTGTTAGTATACTTCGCTGGGGATAAGAAGACTTCGTCGAGGACGCTCTTTCCGTGGTTTTTGGCTGAGGATAACCCAGTTATATCCTGGTAAGGAAATAACTCTTTGAATAAAGTCGGGCGACGCGTTCGTGCTCTGCGAGGATAAGCTTCCAGAATCTACTGGGGATAAGCTTACTGCTTGGGGAGATGAATTCCAACTTTCCGGGGGATACTGGATTGGACTCTCTTGGGGAAGTTTGAACTGCATCGGGGAAGTGACTCCTTTGAATATGTGATATACCGCCGGGGAACAATCTTTAGGCCAAGACTGCCGGGGATGCTTGTTAAGGATATATATGCTGCTGGGGAATGAGTAGATCTGCTGGAGGACACCCAACTTCCTTAAGTTTGATACTATAGCTTCGCTTGGGGAGAGTGCACTGACTTGCTGGCTCACTCTCTAGGGGATTAAGATATCGGGTTGCGTTCTTCAGCTGATCCTACCTTGGTACCTTGGAGGACAGAACAATTAGATTGCTTAGACAAATCTTTTATTGCCCCTGTTTCTAACGTTACCTGTAGTTAATTCTTTGTTTCGTATGCAAATATTTATGAGTTAGCAAATTATTGTCAATGCATATATCACAAATTGAACCTTGGACGTTCTTCGCAAGACAAAAACAGAAAAAGAAAAACAATTGGCACTTTTAACTGAAAAAAATATATTTGTATTGATTTTTGAATGGCCTGAAAATAGGCGTTTATGTACAAGAGGCTGACGTCCTAGTAAGAGAACGCCGCCGAGCAAAAGAGTTCATACAAATTTTGTACAAGAGAAAATAAAACAGCTGTGTGAAATGAATGATCCCACTGGGTTTCCACTCTGCTATTGCCTTTATAACTCCGAGCGTCTCATCACTTGATGACCTAAACGAAGATGAAGCTGACTGATCGATGCCGTCTGAACTTGATGTAGATACCGGATTCTGGATGCAAAGTGATCCAATGAGACATAGTATTACGCTTTTATCCCTAACTTTTGCCTGGACCGCCCTTTCGGGTTTTCAGTCCACCGGGATACCCATTTTTGCCCAAGCCGCCTTTTCAGGTTTTCGACTTGCCGGGTGTACAGATTTTTTCATTTCATCCCTTCATTTTGCCCGAACCCTTTTGGTTCGCCGGGAAGCCCTAATTTTTGCCTAGGCATGTCAGCCTAGCGGGTCTTTTATCATGCGTAGTATCTTTTTACTATGTCTGCATTGGCGGGGTGAGGAAGGTCGTCACCATCCATATTGGTTAGAATCATGGCTCCTCCTGAGAACACATGTTTAACCATAAATGGCCCTTCGTACGTAGGGTTCCACTTGCCCCTTGGATCACTCTGAGGAAGGATGATTCGCTTGATTACCAGATCCCCAACTTGTTATTCCTGTGGTCTGACCTTTTTGTTAAATGCACTGATCATCCGTTTCTGATACGTCTGACCATGACAGATAGCAGCAAGTATTTTTTCATCAATGAGGTTTAGTTGATCAAGTCGTGTCTGGATCCAATCATCTTCATTCAGATTTGCATCCTTCATTATCCGAAGAGAGGGTATTTGTACTTCGATCGGTAAGACTGCCTCCATACCATAAACCAAGGAGAAAGGAGTTGCCCCGGTTGACGTCCTGGCTGAGGTACGGTACCCATGTAGAGCGAACGGTAACATCTCGTGCCAATCTTTATAAGTCACTGTCATCTTCTGCACGATTTTCTTGATATTTTTATTTGCTGCTTCTACAGCCCCATTCATCTTCGGTCTGTAAGGAGAAGAGTTGTGGTGCTGTATTTTGAACTGCTCACAGAGCTCAGCGATCATCTTGTTATTCAGATTGGTACCGTTGTCTGTAATAATTCTTTCTGGGACACCGTACCGACAGATCAGGTTATGCCGAATGAACCGTGCCACAACAGTCTTGGTTACCGTAGCGTATGAAGCTGCTTCAACCCACTTTGTAAAATAATCAATCGCCACTAGGATGAAGCGATGCCCATTAGATGCCGTAGGTTTAATCTCGCCGATCATGTCTATGCCCCACATTGCAAACGGCCAAGGCGCAGTCAGAACATTCAGAGGAACTGGAGGAACATGCACCTTATCCGCATAAATCTAGCACTTATGGCATGTCCTGGAATGTTGGTAGCAGTCAGCTTCCATTGTGGACCAGTAATACCCTGCCCGAAGGATCTTCTTTGCCATTGTATGTCCACTGGAATGTGTACCAAAGGTCCCTTCATGTAGCTCTTCCATGATCCTTTCTGCTTCAGTCTTATCCACACAATGCAGTAAGGTTGAATCATGGTTTCGCTTGTACAAGATGCCGTTGCTAAGGAAGAACTTTGTTGCGAACCTTCTCAGGAACTTCTTATCATTGACAGAGGCACCCTCAGGGTATTCCTGAGCTTCCAAATATCTCTTCACTTCATGGTACCAAGGTTTCTCAGTCACCAATTCAGTCTCGAGATCGCAACAGTATGTCGGTTCGTCCAGTTTCCAGATGATGATCCGGGGAGCCTCATTATCCCATTTAACTTTGAACATAGAAGACATTGTAGCTAACGCGTCCGCCAACTGATTCTCTTCCCTTGGAAAGTGTTCAAAGGTTATCTTCGTGAAGTGGGGGATCAAAGTCAACACACATTCTCTGTAAGGGATAAGATTCGGATGTTTCGTATCCCACTCTCCTTTGATCTGATTGATCACGAGAGCGGAATCTTCGAAGACACTCAGAACCTTGATCCTTAAGTCGATCGCAGCTTGAAGACCCATGATGCACGCCTCATACTCTGCCATGTTGTTGTTACAGTTGAAACATAGCCGGGCAGTGAGTGGAGTATGGGTGCCTTGAGGAGATATGATTATAGCGCCGATACCGTTTCCCAAAGCGTTGGAGGCTCCGTCAAAGTGCATAGACCATCGGGATCCTTCCTCAGGTCCTTCATCCGGTCCAGGTACCTCACAATCAGTTACTATCATGATGCTTTCATCCGGAAACTCAAAGTTCATTGATTGATAGTCATCTACGGCCTGATGTGCCAAGTGGTCTGCCAATACACTTCCCTTGATGGCTTTCTGGGTTGTGTACTGGATGTCGTATTCCGTCAAGATCATTTGCCATCTTGCTATTCTCCCAGACAGAGCAGGCTTTTCGAATATGTACTTTATAGGATCCATCTTTGAGATCAACAAGGTAGTGTGAGTCAGCATATACTGTCTCAGCCGGCGAGCAGCCCATACCAAAGCGCAGCAAGTTTTCTCAAGCAGTGAGTATCGGGTCTCACAGTCGGTAAACTTTTTGCTAAGGTAATAAATGGCATGCTCTTTTCGGCCAGACTCGTCATGCTGCCCCAGCACGCACCCCATTGAATTATCAAGTACTGTCATGTATAGTATCAGAGGTCTCCCCTCAACCGGTGGCATAAGGATGGGTGGTTCTTGGAGATACTCCTTGATTCTGTCAAAAGCAGCCTGACATTCATCATTCCAACGTACTACCTGATCTTTCTTCAGCAGCTTGAAGATTGGTTCACAGGTAGCAGTCAGGTGCGAGATGAACCGAGCAATGTAATTCAGGCGTCCTAAAAAGCCTCTGACTTCCTTCCCTGTCTTAGGAACTGGCATCTCTTGAATAGCTTTAACCTTGGCAGGGTCCACTTGAATACCCTTATCACTTACAACGAAGCCTAGCAACTTTCCAGATCTTACCCCGAAGGTGCACTTGTTCGGGTTCAATCTCAGCTTGTACAGTTTCAGATGGTCAAACAACTTCTGCAGATGGTCTAGGTGTTCTTCCTCAGTCTGGGACCTTGCGATCATGTCGTCCACATACACTTCTATCTCATGATGGATCATGTCATGAAATAAAGCAACCATGGCACGTTGGTAAGTTGCCCCAGCGTTCTTTAGTCCAAAAGGCATGACCTTGTAACAGAAGGTGCCCCACTGAGTAACAAATGTAGTCTTTTCCATGTCTTCAGGTGCCATCTTGATCTGATTATAGCCTGAAAAACCATCCATGAAAGAGAACACCTTATGCTGAGTTGTATTGTCAACAAGGACATCAATGTGAGGTAAGGGGAAGTCATCCTTGGGGCTGGCCCTGTTCAGATCCCTGTAGTCGACACACATTCTGACCTTACCGTCTTTCTTTGGTACCGGCACCACATTAGCAACCCACTGATGGTAAGAAGTCACTGCAAGGAACCCAGCATCAAACTGTTTCATAACCTCGGCTTTGATCTTCTCAGACATCTCTGGACGCATACGGCGGACCTTTTGCTTAACTGGAGGGCAGTCTTCCTTAGTAGGCAAGTGATGGACCACAATATCGGTATCCAACCCGGGCATGTCTTTGTAGGACCAGGCAAAGATCTCCATATAATCATGTAGCATCTTAGTCAACCGTTGCTTCACGCTGAGCTCTAGGTTGGCACCAATCTTTACCTCTTTCTTGTCTTCTTCAGTACCCAGGTTTATTGTTTCCACTGGCTCTTCATGTGGTTGAATTGCCCTCTCTTCCTGAAGCAACAGTCTTGCAAGCTCGCCAGGCACTTCGCAATCATCTTCACCTTCGTCTTCGGCTAAGTTGATCGGACTTTCGAAGTCATAATTGGCAGTAGCAGAGTCGTTATCAGTGAGATCCAGAGTGGATTGGAACCTGTATGAGTGAGTGTGTGTAAATACAGCTGTTTTGAAAAATATGTAAAGGAAAGAAAGACAGAAAAGGAGCATAAGATTTGAAATGCGAGAAAACGTCCAAGATTTTCATTTATGATATATGAAATGACAATTTATATGCCCTCACAAATGAAACCACGGTGCCTCGGGTAAGACACCGGGCCATATAGTTCAATTTATTGTTTATTACAAATAACGAAACAAGAAAATTTATTACTGCGTAACAAAAGTAACAGGAGTATGGTCTTTGGCAATCCAATTGGTCAATCCGCCTTCAGTCGTCGGATAGATCCAGCTAGTGAACTCTGCTTCATCCACTTCATTGTCTTCCCCAACAGCATTCACTCCTGGATTTGTGATGAGCACAAGAGGTCTTGCGATCTTCGCCTTCCGCATAGCTTTCTGACCCTCTGTAGTAAAACCCAGTCCAAATTTGTCAGTTTTCTGTGTGAAGTCAGGAAGTCTGCCCCAGTTAGCACATTCACCTCTCTGAACCACAGCCCGGGCATCCTTCAGAGAAGCCATCTTCAAAGGAACATCCTCTTCGACTGCTGTTTCTGCTGCTGCTGAAATAGGAAGCACCTCCTCGAAATGCTGAAAGGGGGTTTCAATAAACTCTCCGTCCATCTCAATGTATCTGAAGGAATTCAGATGGCTCACCATATACTCCTCCTCTCCTTGCACAGTGACGATCTTCCCTCTGACAGGGTATTTCAGCTTCTGGTGCAAGGTAGAGGTCACTGCCCCAGCTTTATGGATCCAAGGTCGACCCAGTAGACAAGAGTACGATGGACGGATATCCATCACATAAAAAGTAGAGTCAAACACCTGAGAGCCCACACGAATGGGAATGTCAACCTCTCCATTAACCATCCTTTTTGAACCGTCAAAGGCCCTGACGATGATATTGCTGGGTTTTAATTCCAGGCCTTCACAATCTAAACGGTCTAAAGCCTTCTTGGATAGCACATTCAAAGAAGAACCAGTATCCACCAACACATGCGCCAGAGTAGTGCCCCTGCATTCAATAGAGACATGCAGGGCATCATTGTGGTCCCTTCCCTTCGCAGTTAGGTCAGCATCTGAGAAACCCAAGCCGTTGTCCGCTGTCAGATTTGCTACGCAGTCAGTGAATTGGACAGCAGATGTTTCCTGTGGCACATGGGTCGTCTTAAGAAATGAGATTAAGGCCTTAGCATGAGCCTCGGAGCACAAGAGTAAGGAGAGCATGGAAATCTTGGAGGGCATATGCCCTAGCTGTTCCACAACATTAAAGTCACTCTTTTTTATTATCTTCAAGATTTCCTCCATTTCTTGTTGGGAGGCCTCAGCATTTATAGGTATCGGTGCCTCCATCCGGGCAGGCTCATCTTCAATTCCCTTACCCCGAGCATTGGATGACTCGGCGGCAGGGGAAGCAACTTGATCAGCAACAGGAACAGGTACACTTGTAGGTGTTATAAGGAGGGGTCTTTGAGCAGCGGGTGGTGCAATGTCAGGCGAGAAGAGCCTGCCACTGCGGGTAACCTTGGCTGGACCAGTGATATCGCAGATACTGGCGCCAGTGTTGAACTCTTGTTTAATTCCATTCACATATACGTCTGCCCCATAATTCCAGGGGACAGCTTTATCGGATACGTAGGGAAGAGGCCCCAGAACAGTAATAACCACAGGTGCAACAGTCATGATTTGAACAGGCTTCTTCGGGAGAGCCTTGATTGTGTTATTGAAGATGGTAACCACAGAAACTTCTTCTACCGGAACCAACTGAACAGCAGACTTCTTGAACAGGATCTCCTTACTGTCCATCAGGCTTTGGATGCCTAACTTCAGCAAGGGACAACCAGATAAGGAAACAGCACAGAACAGGCAACGTTCACTGCAACCCGGAAATAAACCGGCCAGCAGCAGGTTCCTCTTGACAGTCTTCAGAGGAGTAGCTAGATCATCCACAGAAACAGCGTACACTTCTTCATCAACAGCATTTACCCCATGCTGAGGCATAGGAGAATTCACCACATTTGGCCTCTCAGGCGCTTCGAACTGTATCTCCTTTGCGTCAATAAGGTCTTGCACCTTATTCCTTAATGCCCAACAGTCATCAGTGGAATGCCCCGGGCTATCAGAATGATAAGCACAACGAGCATTTGGGTTGTATTTCGGAGAGGTAGTGTTTACACCTTTGGGGGCCTCTCTGACAGTCACTAGGTTGGTGGATAGTAACTGCGGCAAGATTTGGGATAGGGTCATGCTCAAACGGGTAAACTCTCTCCGGGGTCTTTCAGCCCTTTGAGGATTGGTTGGCCGAGGAGCGGCAGCAGGCTTAGCAATCATTACCGCACTGACAGATTGGCGGCGCTCAGATCTCTCTGGTCTCCGGGAGCCATATACAGCACTAGCCTCCTTCTTGAAGGGTTTTTTCTCAGAACTAGACGATGCACCCTTCGGAATCTTTCCAGACTTCAACCCAGCCTCAATTCTCTCTCCAGTTAGAATCAGATCAGTGAACCCTGCAGACGAATTCCCAATAAGATGGTTGAAAAATGGCCCAGATAGGGTCCCCAAGAACATGTCTACCAACTCCCGATCAGTCAACAGAGGCTGCACCCTGCCAGCCAGATCCCTCTACTTCTGAGCGTACTCTTTAAAACCTTCACTTGAACCTAACGACATACCCTGGAGTTGGGTACGTGTAGGGGCAAGGTCGGCATTATATTGATACTGCTTATAGAAAGCAGTAGCCAACTCCTCCCAGTTATGAACCTTGGTCCCATCCAGCTGATAGAACCATTCGAGATGAGTCCCTGAAAGACTCTCCTGGAAGAAGTGGATCCACAAATTCTTATCCACTGAGTACGGTTGAATCTTCCGAACATAGGACCTGAGATGTAACTTGGGACAAGACGCCCCGTCGTACTTAGTGAAAGATGGTGCTTTGAACTTGCGAGGAATAATTACACCGGTTGACAAACCCAGATCTCCAAAATCCAGCCCAGGTACCTGTTGTATCTCCATAGCATTCAACCTGTCTTCCAACTGCTTGTATTTGTCTTCTGCAGGAGGATATTGCTCTTCATTAAAATCAGTCTCGTTGTCAGAGACTACCGGACTAGGACCTTTTTCAGCTTGAGGAGTACTCTTGCCAACAGAAGAACCAGCCTCTTCATTTTGCAGAGTGTTGCCAAACCTTCGGCCCGAGCTGAACAGAACAATCCTCCTCTTCTTCTTCTTTTCCTTCTTCAAGAGCAGAGCCTTCAGCTCTTCTTGGCCCTGAGCCAAACCCATGATTAATTCTTGGAATTGCGCGTTCTGCGCCTGAAGAGCCTTGATGGACATCTCAGTTGATGACGAGTCGGGATTCATGATGCTGAAATAAACAGCAAAGAACGGTAAGCAACCTGAAAAGAAGAAAACCTGCTATGCACATGATGAATGGAATGCGTATGATTTATGTTTTCAAAGACAATTGGGAATCAACTTTGTAAACAAAAAGGAACACACTTCATTAGATTCAACTTTGAAACTGAAATTATTCAATAGGTTGCCCTTAGGCGTTACATGAAAGGAAATACTGAAAAGGGAAATAAAACTGTAAAAGAACATCCGGAGCTCCTTATTGATCCCATGGTCTCCTCTTCTCAGTACGGATGTAGGCATTCAGAGCTCTCTCATTCTCCAACTGCTTTGTCAGCTTCTGGATTTTTAATTCCTGCTCGTTGAACTTTTCCCGATAAGAATCCCGCTCTTCTCGCAGTTGCGACCAAGATCTCTTCAATGTCTCATAATCAGTAGGTATCTGAGGAGGGAGGACAGTTGGAGGAACACCATCTTTGTCAGGATACTCAAGAATGACGGGTCTGACAGCTTCATACGGCATACCTAACTTCTGAGCACGGATGCGAACCCATTTGTAGTAGGCTTCCATAGGTAAAGAAGTCTTTGGCCCCAGCTCTTGTGGGTCAGCTTTATGAACTTTGTCCCAAGCCTTGATGAACCTACGACGCAGCTCGTCACTATCCACCTGAAACTCAAAACTGATGTGAGGCACCAACATCTCATGGGCCCCTGCTCTTCTTGCTCTTCCAAACTGACGGAGCGCTAGACATGGATTGTAAGAGATCCCTCCTTGGGTACCAATCAGAGGAACATTAGGGTATTCCCCGCATCGATCAATGACAGCTATCTCATCCAAACCTCTGCAAGTCCAAATGATGTCTTTGTCGGTGAGAGACATTAACCTATGAGCCCAACCTCTTCCTTCTTGATTCTTCAGTACGAACTTAGGGAGGTGCGAAATAAACCACCTCACCAACAAAGGGATACAACACCATAGGGTTCCTCGTCTTCGGGTAGTACGAGCATGAAGTTGTTGCAAGATGTCACCCAAGAGAGTGGGCACAGGATTCTGAGACATAAAGATCCTTATGGCAGTGACATTAATGAAGTTATCAGGATTAGGAAACAAGACTAACCCATAGATTAGGAGAGCCAAAATGTCTTCATATGCCCTAAAATCCAGGTCATTCCAGAAACTGTTAGCTTTACCAACCAGAAACTTGGCCAAGAAACCTTTAACTCCGCTTCTAGTTACCCAGTTGTCCATTACCTCTTGATGTGTCAAGGGAAGAGCTGCAGCAACATCCTCAAGCCTGAGGGTCTTTTCCCAACCAGTAAAGGGAGTCTGATCCAGGATAGGGATACCAAGCAAATCAGAGAATTCTTCCAGGGTAAGGACCAGTTGGAAGTCTTGAAAGGTGAAGCACTGGTACAGAGGGTCATAGAACTGGGTCAGAACACTCATCAACTGTTGATCCTGCTTTGCAGTGACTAAACTGAGAAGAGAACCATGCCTCTGAATGAAGGAAGTGGTATTTGGAATTCTGCTAACCAACTCATCAAGCAACTCAGGTGAACGAACAAAGTTGAACCGGATAGTATTCCTTCGCACAGGCATCATGATGTCCTACAAAACAGAGCAAAGGTGAAACCCTCTTGTATTTGAAATGGTCAGTCCTTATGCAGGATGCATGCAATGCTCATGATGTTATGATGTTATGATAAAGCACACCACAAATAGATACAAAGGCAAACATGGTAAGGCACACAAGTCACACAAGGCAAGCCCTTAGAGTTTAGGCCAGCATGAGGTCTAGGTATTACCCTCTTTCGGTTTGTTGGTTCATACCTGTCCTATCAAAGTAACCGGGTTCTTAGAGGATCCCAATATCATTGACTACCCTCAATCGGTCATAACTCCAGCATCGCAATCTTTTCTTGCGGCCAGAACCATCACGAGAGTTTAGCCTCAATGGGCGTAGCATACTGCTACTGTTCTAATGGCCAAGTTGTGTCATTTAAGGTTCTAAGGTTGTTGGTGCTTAATGACTCCTTAGAAGACCCATATTCTCCTCGTTGTGACACAAGGGATATCGGTACAGACCAAGGTGCCACACCAACGTAGCCACTGTTTCACCCGTGTCGGTCTACGCCGGACAGGTCCCTCACAGCTTATGCTACCTAAACAGGGTATCCCCAGATCCGGGTTAGGATCTATGTAACTCCCATGCAACCCACAAAGTTAAAACAGACAAGTCAATACAATTGAAAACACAGTTATGAACTAACCCTAAGGTACACCTCACTTTAAGTTTAAGTCCCCAGCAGAGTCGCCAGTTCTGTGATCGGTGGATCTGGAACTGACTGTTTAAAGCTGGTTCGCGAAATGTCGCGGAAGCAAGAGTCGCCACCGTCTTTTATTTTCTCCAAAGGGAAAGGACAAAAGCACAAAAAAATTCCTTATAGAGATCGCTCTCGGTTCGGGAGGTAGATTATAGAAAGGGAAGGTGTTAGCACCCTTTCTATCCATGGTTATCCATGGACTCTTAGATACTTGCTCATTTGTGTTTTCAAAAAATAGTTTGTTTGCTTTTCAATTGTGGGTTTTAAAAAAGTTTCTTTGAAAATTCCAGTTCGACTCTTGTATCGGTCCTCAAGAGTGTTTGAAAAATTGCTTTCGAAAGCTTTTTGAAAAGGTGTCGGTATGAAAAGTATTTTTGATTTGTTTTGAAATTTAGAGCAAGTATCTAGAGTCGTCTACCTACCCTAAGGAATTCGTCTGTGTAAATGTCCTTTAAAGTAGTGCCATCCCACCATTGAGAGGTAGGTAGCACCACCGTTGGAGGTGTTCGGGTCAATTCGAGGTTCGGGACATGGTGATCACCGGAGCAATAGGAAGACACCTTAGAAGCTACCCTCATGCCAGGTTTCCGGATCATGAGGACTTACTAAGACATCCTCTACTCGACGATCACCTTTCGAGGCAAGGCAACAGTGAGGCGTACCCTAGGGGTGGTGTGTGATTGGTGTATCATTTTCAGATATTTTTGTCTTTTGTCAAAGTGATCTATGCGTTTGTTTTTATTTTATCATTCATTCTTGCATGTCATTATTAATAGTTAAAAATTGCGAGAAATATAAGTTCTAAACTATTACAAAGGCGCGGGTCCACATCGCCAAAATTTCCAGGACCCGATTTGACAGAAAGTAAATAAATAAAGTAAAGTAAAGTGCGAAAGATTAAAATGTCTGAGTTTACAAGGCTTTGGGAGAGGTACATAAATATTAAAAGGAAAAGAAATAAATATGCGAATTGAATAAGAATTAAAAACGAGGGCGTTGGACCCTTTTTGCAAAAAATTAAATTAAAGGATTAAATTAATTAAAAAGGAAAAGAAATTATTTTTTAGTTTTTTGGTATTTAGGAGAATTTAATGCAATTAAACCTAATTCTACCATTTTTATTTTTTATTATGAAAACATATTAAAGTTTAACCTAAAATTAACCCTAATTAATTAATGCGATTTAATTATAAAAGTAATAATAGGAAATATTTAGTTATTATGAAATAAAAGGAAAAAAGGATAAAAAATTAATTAAACCCTAGTTCTACCAATTTTAAATTAATTAAGAAAATATTAAGATTTACTCCTAAATTAAAACTAATTAATTAATAAAGGTTTTATTTACAAAAAATATAACATTAAATAAAAATATTAATTTTTGTCTCTTTTCTGATTTTTTATTGTTTTTGTATTTTTTATGAAAATAATTAAGTTACAAGAATTAATAAAAAGAATAATAATTGAAATAAAAAAAGAAAGAATGAAAAAAGTATTGCAAACCTCAGGGGGTTCTGTCCCCAAAGTGGAGGGTTTATTAGCATTTCTGGCCCATTTAAATTCATGGCCTGATTGACTTTCGTGGCTAGCATGTAGCTCCGTTGACTAGTGCCTATGGTGTCCATCAGATCTGGTCCCTTGGATTGGCATTATTGGCCAAGTGGCACGCCAGAAATTGTGGACGCATGGTGGTCCTTGAAGCTGAAATTGCATAGGAACGTTAATTGCAAAATAATATGGAAAGGGTGAGGACCTGGGGCTCGAACCCAGGTCATGTGGATTGCCACTAACCAGCTTTGCCAATTGAACCACTTGAATTCTTTGTATATTAAATAAACAACAAATATAATAAAACAAAACAAGAGTTAGTGCTGGTCTTTCGCGCGAAATTCAAACCAACCAACCATTGCTTCACACCTCAGCATCTTCTTCCTCGTTCTATTTTTTCCTGAAACAAAAAAAAGATTGGCAACGGTTTTCAACTGTCCCCTTATACCCTATATTCCAAAATAGCGACTAGCTCATAGTGGCTCATAAATTGAGCGCGAGGGTGTTGTTCAAATCGTCCAGGCACACTGAATCCAGTTATGGTACTGTGAGGTTCTAATTTTTCTTTAACTGGGAAACCCCAATTCAAAGTTCTGCAAACCCTAAAATACGACAATGGTAGATTCGCATAGGGTACATAAAAATTCAATCAAACAATTGGGTTAGCTTCAGAATTAGTTAATTAATAAGAATTCATGAACAAAATGCAATGAATATGCTTAAATTGTAAAATACGATTATGAGAAAAAGGTGAAAAAGTTTGACTTCTGTACAATGATTCAAAGGGTTAGGGACTTGGAAATCTATTCATGCACGTTGCTTAAGGTCTCAGGAAGGTGATGAGATGATTATCTCAACTTGAATCGCCCTGGAAAGCAGTTTTCAGATTTGAGTTTTCTTGATAAATTTCAAGTTTGCATATGGTTTTTTCTGCGCAGCTTCCAGTCTTTTAGGATTAGGTTTAGCATCTATATGTACCTGTGAATGATTAGGGTTAAAGAAATCACCCAAAAACCTTTGCATTCATGATTTGCAAGATTTGATTTTCCAAGATCTTTTCAAATATTTTTCATGCCTATTTGGTACAAATCATGGCCAATTGACTTCAATTCCTTCTATATCTGATCATGCACGAATTATTGAGTATATATCATGCATAAAAAGATTGAAAAACTTAGGTTTAACATTTTTCATGTATTTAAATTAATTTGAATGAATTATTAATAATAAAAATCCAAATAAATAAATAAAAAATGAAGAAAAACTTCCCTTTGGGCCAAATGGTCGTGCACATGCCTTGGATAATGAATTGTGGAAGAAAAAGAGGCCCATTAGCAATTTTAGGTCATTTGAATCAATGTTGACTTTTCAAAATATCCAAAAATTTCCAAACTTCCACAAGGCATAACTTGCTCAATTTTTAAGCTTTGCTCATGTTCTTGGACATTTTGGAAAGGTCATTGAGTCCTCGAACCAATTCCTTTGGTCCCATGTCATTTTGATTTACCAATCTCAAGTTATGGCCTTTTACTTAAAGTCCCTTTTTGTTGACTTTTGAAAATGACCTATAATGTTGAAATTGATAACTTTTGTGAGAGCATTTCTTGGACTTGAAGCGTGAAGAGGAGTTGTAGGAAATGTCTTTCTCTTCAAAATGAGCTTTGGATGGAATTTTTCTGATAATCCATGTGAAAGTTATGCCCTGGTCAATTTACAGTTGACTTTTTCAACTGTCCAAATATGGAAACTTTTGCATCTTGATGATTTTTGAGCCAAGCTTTAAGAATCATGATCAAGCATTGATCAAATGATGTTTGTGGCTTCAAAATGAGATGTTGACCAAAAAATTGAACTTTTGACTGTCAAATGACCATTTTGCCCCTACAGTTGACTGTAGTGCAATTAGGGTTTTTGACTGTGCAATTTTGTGCTGAAAGTCTTGAAACTTGGTATGAGGATACTTGACCATGTTTATAGGCATGTGGGACTTGATTGGACCCTTGGAAACTTCATTTTCTTGATCAGAACCAAAACCCTAATTTTGACTGTTTAGGAGGCTCTTACACTGTGCAACCCTTGGGGAATTTTGAAGCTTTGACTTTGCAATTCTTGAAGAATATGGGAGGGAAAATTTTGGGGTACAACAAGAAGGAACCGAATTTCTGACCCTGATACGCTGCAAGAAAGAAAATGTTAGTAGGAAAGTAGACGGTCAGAAGTTCTTGGTCTGAGTACACCAAGTTCTGAGGTTGCTGGGAACAAAGGAAAGCCTAAAAGTTTTGATGCTGGGTGCGATGTAGTTCAGAAAGAAGCGTCAGACGTTCTAGATTGATACACTCTGAGGTCCTGCAAGAAATGTTAGAGGGAAAACATAAAAGTCCTGGGTTTCTATATGCTGAACTTTTGAGTGTTAGAACAGTGAGAAAGTCTTAGAAATTATGTGTGTTAAAACGGTGAGAAAATCATAGAAGTTCTGTGTGTGCTAACAGCGAGTGAACATCATCAGTTCAGTGTGTTTAAACAATGAGGAGAACTCAGAAGTTCCGTATTACACCTCATTTCCTCCCTTACATTAGTCAGAATATCTGTAACTTGTTCAGATCTTAATAACAGCAAATCAGAAGGATTAAAGCATGATAGTTTGTAGAAGTTCTAATTCTAATCCTAAGCCTAGCCTTAATCAAGAAGTTCTAATCCATAGTTATTTCTATTTATGTAATGATATGAACAACATCAATACTATGATATTTACATGTTAATGATGTTCAGAATGGAAAACAAGCAAAGTCAGAGAGACTTACCTTGAACCCGGAGCGTGCTTGGAGCTTTAAGTGGCTGCCTTTGGATGTTCTGGAATCAGCAAGAGTAACGGAAGATAAAATGCCAAGTTCTTTGATTCAAAGGGAACAACAAAGGTTTGTTTTTGTGTATGAGAAATCTGGATTTTTATGAAGGTTTCACAACTTCCTTTTCTCTCTTTTGGCTAATCTCTCTCTCTCTCTCTCCAAAAGCCAGCCCCTTGAACGTGTGATGGAGAAAAGTATTTATAGATGGGTTTGCTGTGGTTTTGGGGGAAAAACAAATGGGATTTGAACCTTTTTTGGCATCCTGCTCCCTTTCTTTTTCATCACTGTTTTTGTAAGCTAGTTTGGTGCAATTATGGGATGCAGGCGTAGGCTGAATTAGTTATTGGTTATAGGTCTGTAGCAGGTTGTATAAACAAGGTTTTGGATTTGGTTAAGTTCTGACCAAAGCGTTGAATATAACCCTCATATGCTAAAGCACTGCCTTATTCTTGAAGCAAGCATGGTGGTTGTCAGCAGGAATTAAGGAAAAGCAAAAAGCAAAGCATGGGCTTAGTATCAAAGTTGTTATCCCAAGACAGTAGAGGTACACGTGGTGAAAATCCTTTGGATAAAGACTCAGAAAGTGGTTGTGAGCATTAAATGAGCATTAATTGATGATGAGACTTATCACAACCTGAAATCCTGCAATGTGAGATTCTACACCATTGCTTAATTCTGGATCAGAAGTTCTGCTTCAGCATAGCATCCAATCTTCTGATCCTTTTATCTTCTGGCTCCAGCATGTTCTGACAGAGACTATGTTCTGAACCATGTTTGCAACTTCTGACTGCACTTGCATGGAGGCTGACTCAGAAGTTATGAATGAACCATGTTTGCAACTTCTGACTGCACTTGCGTGGAGCCTCAGAAGTTCTGAATGAACCATGTTTGCAACTTCTGACTGCACTTGCGTGGAGGCTGACTCGGAAGTTCTGAAGTATCATATCCTCTTAACACTTAGAAAATTTTCCAAATGTTTAGAAAATTTGATTTTTTCAAAGTAATTTCTGACTTCTGATTTTTGATGAACCAATTGCATGTCTTAATGAAATATAATTGTTGAAACTTGGTTTTTAATTTAAGAGTCAAAATTTAACTTTTTTTAGTGTGCTTTTGACCATTTTGCCCTTGTGAGTGATTTTCTTGAAAAGTTGCAGTTCAAGGCTTGGAATTGGATGGAATCAAACCTGAGGGTCCAGGGTGATCCTTTGAGAAATGAGAGAGCAAATTTTGGGGTACAACAGTTGACAACAAAGCCTAGGAGCTTACCAGATCTTAGTCTAAAGGTGCACTTATTCGGGTTCAATCTCAGCTTGTACTTCTTCAGTCTTTCAAATTGTTTTTGCAGGTGATCAAGGTGCTCTTCTTCAGTCTGAGACTTGGCTATCATATCGTCAACATAGACCTCTATCTCGTGAAGGATCATGTTGTGAAACAAAGATACCATAGCACGCTTATAGGTTGCCCCGGCATTCTTCAATCCAAATGGCATGACTTTATAACAGAAAGTACCCCACTGTGTAACGAAGGTTGTTTTCTCCATGTCTTCAGGTGCCATTTTGATTTGATTATAACCAGAGAAACCGTCCATGAAGGAGAATATTTTATGTTATGCGGTTTTGTCAACCAGAACATCAATATGGGGAAGCAGGAAGTCATCCTTGGGGCTTGCCCTATTCAAGTCTCTGTAATCCACACACATATGTACCTTACCGTCCTTCTTAGGTACTGGAACAACATTAGCAACCCATTATGGATAACAAGTAACAACTAAGAAACCGGTGTTGAACTGTTTCAGAACTTCAGCTTTGATCTTTTCTGATATCTCTGGATGCATACGACGAACTTTTGCTTCACTGGAGGGCAGCCTTCTTTCGTTGGCATGCGATGAACCACAATACCAGTGTCTAGCCCTGACATGTCTTTGTATGACCAGGAAAATATCTCAACATAGTCATGTAACATCTGTATTAACCGCTATTTGATACTATGCTCCAAGTTGGCACCTATCCTGACTTCCTTTTTATCCTTTTCAGTACCCAAGTTTACTGTCTCAATCGGCTCTTCATGAGGTTGTATTGCCCTTTCCTCCTGTTGTAATAGTCTAGCAAGTTCTCCTGGTACTTCGCAATCTTCCTGACTTTCGTCCTCGGCTTGGTAAATCATATTTTCAAAGTCATAATTGGCAATAGCAGAACCATTATCAATGGGATCCAGAGTGGATGTGGATCTGTAGTTTGATATGTGGGTGTGTGTAAGAGAGCATAGCTGTTTAAAATAAAAGCAGAAAAGAAAGATAGAGAGCGTAAAATTTGTATGCAAAATGTCTAATGATTTATTAATGACATATGAAGATGAAGCAATAACCCTCACAAATAGACCATTGTGCCTCGGGTAAAGCACAAGGCTTTAGAGTTTAAATCGTTCAAATATTACATATTCCAAAAACAAAAAGACAATTCCTCCTGGATAAAAGTAATGGGAACAAAATCCTTGGCCTCACAATTGTTGAGTCCACCGTTGATAGTTGGGAAGATCCATTTGTCCATGTCATAGTCACTATCACTGTCCTCCAAAGCATTGATTCTGTGGTTGCTGATGCTAGTGGTGGTCCTCCGGCGCGATCATGATGAACAACTCTTTGGGCTCCTGAAGTAAAACCCAAGCCAAACTGTGATACGGTGGGAGAACTGACTTGTGTTTTGCGTTTGTTTTCGCAAATGTTTCGGTTGAGCAAGAGTCGCCACCGACTTTTTATTTTATCCTAAGGAAAGGTTTAAAAAGCACAGCAAAAACCTTTGAGATTTTTCTTGGGTTCGGGGAGTAGATTATAGAAGGGGAAGGTATTAGCACCCCCTTCTATCCATGGTTATCCATGGGCTCTTAGGTACTTGCTTAGATCAACTTGCCTTGGTTTTCAATTGTTTGAAATGGTGCTTTGTGTGTGGTTTTGAAAATGTTTTGAAAAGATGCCTTGTATTAGGCTAACCTTGTAACAATTCTTTACTCGAATGTTTTACAAAAGGTATTTTATCTTTTTTAAAAAGATGTTTCAAGGGTTTTGAAAAGTTGATTTTTGAAAGTGTTTGTGAAGTGGGTTTTGAAATTAGGCAAGTGTTTTCTTGGAAAGTTTAGCAAGTACTTAAGAGTTTATCTACCCTAAAAATTTCCTCAAAGATTTTTATTATGTTTTAAACCTTTTGACAATTTTGTTCCACCATTGCATTTGGTGGACAATCTTGTCTTAGGAGATGAAAAGGGACGGGCGCGGGTCATCGTTTGGACCATAATTGCAACGGCGTTAAATATCTTTGGGCAATTCTCTTTAAGGGACTTTGATCATTTGTTTTTGTTTGTTTTGAAAAGTTTTATCGAGGGACTATGATCATTCAAATTATTTGCTTTGCCCAAAGAAATTCAACATACAACATGGCCCAATTATTTGAAGGCAACAAAGTGGAATACCCTAGGGGTGTAAGTGTGAGAAGTGTTGTTTATTTTCATGCTCATTTATCTTGTATTAGGTCAAACTATTTTTTATCGTTTTTTCGCATGCAAACCCTAATTCTAACATGGCATAATTAGAAAGCGTATAAAGTGCGAAATTTAAATTCCTACGCTATTACAACATAATAATATAGGGAGGGGGGTACAAATTTACAAATGGGGGATATTAGACAAGAATTTAAATCTAAATTATTACATCATTTTTGAATATTTGCAAGGTAAGTAAATTGCACAATTAAATAGAAATTAAATAAATATGCAAAATGCAAAAAGAAAGTTTTTATATGTATGAAAAAATATTATTTATGTAAAGATAAAAATAAGAAAATAAAAAGATTTTTTTTGAGTATTTTCATATTTAGGGCAAAACCCTAGTTTTAATCAAAATGTATATTAATTAATTAATCCACATAATATTTATTATTTACATACAAGAATAAAATAAAATATGGTATATTTGAAAAAAGGTCATTTTTTAGTATTAAATATTAAAAATAAAATATATACATTTTTTGGCGTTTTTATTCTAAGTATAATAATATATATATATATATATATATATATATATATATATATATATATATATATATATATATATATATATATATATATATATATATATATATATATATATATGTATATTTATATTATAAATATGTATTATATACAAAATAAGTATTTACTTAATATTTTAATAAAATAAATAAAAAAAGTATTTTTTATGTGAAATATTTTCAGAAGGTAAATAAAAATAAAAATGCAAATAGAAGTATTTTTTACATATTTTCTATTTATCTTAAATAACAATATATATCTATTTATATACAAATCAAAAAGAAAATCAAATAAAAACCAAATAAAATCAAAAAATGATGAAAAAAATATTTTCAAAATTTTAATATGTTGAGAAAAAATAAACAAGTCAAACAAAAAAAAGAAAAAGTCAAAAATGTTAAAAAATGAAGCAAATGGGCTGAGGGGTGTGAAACAGAAAAAATGGTGTGGATAGCAAAAATAACACAGGCCCAGCCCAATCCACTTCTTCTTCAACCTCTGAACAGATTTTGTTCAAAAACGCGCGCCAACAAGCTTCCTTTGAATGTCCTGATTCTTTGATCCTTTGAACAAACTTCCAACGCAAAACATGTAAAGCATAATCTCACGATTTCATACATATAAAGAACATGAACTATCTCTCTAAGATGAGGGAGAATTTCTCTCCCCCTCTTTTCTGACCTAACTTTTCTACCATTTTCAGAGCTCAAATTCTCTCTACTCAGACAAAAGAAATGAAAAGTAAAGCTATGTACATGTTCAGGGCTATGAGTAGGACCTTGTTTCTTCATAAACTTAAGACTAAATATGCATGATAAGAGAGATACGAATTCAAACTTTTACCTATTCAGTTGGACTTCTATCTGGAGAATGAGGAACTTTCAGTGCAAGGTGATGATTGGAAAAGCTTCCTTGAGGTCCAGGGATGCTTTTTCAATGCTTACTTTGTCTTGAAACTCCTTGTATCGAGCTGTGGAACTTCAACTGCAAAAGGAAAAATTAAAAATGGTGGAAACTGTTAGAGTGATTACAGGTCAGGTTTTAGGCCATGGTTAGTTTGCATATGTTGTATGGAAGGTGTATGAATTGATTTTGGTGAGAATGCTCGAGGGAAATGGGAGTTTGCACTCAAACTGCAGAGGCAACCCTGTTTTTGCAGTTTGAGGATGATTATGGCAATGGGAGTGTTTGAAAGGTCAAGGATTCGTGCAAAAGCTTGGTTGGGATGTACTGAGTGTGTTTGATATCTTTTGTGTTGTGTTTGTAAGCTGAGGTTCCAGTTGTCACAAGTTATGGACCTTTCTTCTTTTCTAAGCAACAAAATGCCACATGATGTTCTAGGCATGTAGGGGGCCTCCTAATGGGCTGCATAATCTTCTCTTGATCAGAGAAATTTGTCCATAATCTTGTGCCATTCAGATTTAGCTTGTACTTGTTGGATTTCTAATTTGACATAAAGTGAACTTTTGCAAAAATGGATAGTTTACTTTTTCCAAATTGGGATTAATCCTCTAGACAAAGCTTGAACTCAAAGAACTTGGTCTTGGTACAAAGAATATGCATTAAATTTATGAGTGTAACTTGGTTTAGGGACCTGTAATCAAGGGCATGCTGGTTTTGAGAAGTTGCATAATCTTATGAACATGAAAAATGGCCAATTCACAAGTGAGTTTTTGCTATATTGTGAAATTCGATTCTCCCTAACCATGAAGTTGTTTGAGAAGTTCTTGGACATTTTGGAAAGCTTGGAGTGTGTACTACAATCCATCTTTGAAATGCAAATTGAAATTCCAAGTGGAAGGGTATGAAAAATGGCTTTGAAGTGGGGTAGAAAACCTTGTCAAAATAGGTTAAAATCCTACTAAGTTAAAAATGGTTTAGTGCCCTTATTCAAAAAATTATAACTTGAGATACAAGCTTCAAATGAGAAAACTTTGTGAATCAAAGTTGTAGATTATGCAACAATCTACAACTTTCATGTTTTGACTTTTGTTTGAATCAAAATGGATCATGGTGAAAAGATGGGGCAAAGTTGGGAAAAAATTAGGGTTTTTCATAACTTAGAAAAATTCTAAGTTATGAAAAATTCCATTTTCAAACCCTAATTTGCAATTTGTGATTTCTTGGTGAACAAGTTTCATGATTTGGCATATTTTGATGAAAAATGAATCTTGACTCTTGATTTTGACCAAAAAGTCAAAGTTTGACTTTTCAGTATACAGTCAAAATTGATCAATTGACTGGGAAATTCAACTGTCAATCTTGTGTACTTGGGATCTTTTGAGTTTGATGAACATGTCAAGATAATTCCATGGGGTCCTTGAGTCCATATATGAGCTTGGTTTGCCATTGGCTAGGTCAAACAGTCAAAAATTGCCTTTGTACAGTCAAAACCCTAAAAATGACCATTTTGCCCTTTTGGTGATCTGATCAAATTTCTTGTGGAATTGTGATCCAAATTTGATCAAATGGTTCATATGAGTTCATAATGTTGATGTGGATCAAATTTCATGAGATTTGACTGTCAATTGGCCACAGTTGACTTTTTCCCCAATACAGTTGATTTCTAGGTCAACTGTCCAATTTGACTGGGCAAAACTTGGAATCAAGACTTGAAACTTGGTATGGATAATCTTGGGAGTCCAATATGAAGCATGAAAGTCATATTGGGCACTTTGGGTCAAAACAACTTTGTGCAAACACAAACCCTAATTTTGAGTCCACAGTGCAAAGGGGAGGTCTTGAGCAGATGAAACCCTAACTGAGTCTTGAGCTTCAAGAGCTTTGTGAGGAGAGATCAATGAGAAATGGGAGGGCAAATTTTGGGGTACAACAGTTGCCCCTGTTCAATCTTCTTGAATCCGAAGAGTTAGATTGGCAGGCTTGCCTTTCGCGACTCGAGGGTAAAAGGAGATTGGACACTAGAGTGCCCGGAAATTTGCATTCGTCAAAGCACTGGATGCGGGAATGGGCTTAGAGATGCCATTTGGAGATGGGCTTAACGATGCCATCTGAGAGAGTGACAGAAACTTGTCGGGGATGGGCTTAAAGATGCCATCTGGAAGGGAATATTAGGAAAGTGTCCAAGCTTTGGACCATTTCTGAATTGGGGGTCCGAACAAGCAATAGGTTGACATCCGTTGTTGGGAGGAACCTGTAAGCTGTTTTCAGAAAGTTGCATCTGAACAAATTGATAGATTAACATCCGTTACTTGGGAAGAATCCATAAACTGTTTTCAGAAAGTCTTGAGAAGAATCTGAACAAGTGATAGGTTAACATCCATTTACTTGGAGAACCCGTGAACTGTTTTCAGAACTCTTGAAGTTGAATTAGCAATAGAGTCGCATCCGTTGTTGGGAAGCGTCTGGAAACTAATTTCAAAGGTTGCATCTGAACAAGCTGATAGATTAACATCCGTTACTTGGGAAGAATCCATAAACTGTTTTCAGAAGTCTTGAGAAGAATCTGAACAAGCGATAGGTTAACATCCGTTTACTTGGAGAACCCGTGAACTGTTTTCAGAACTCTTGAGATTGAATCAGCAATAGAGCAGCATCCGTTGTTGGGAAGTGTCCGTAAACTAAATTCAAAGGTTGCATCTGAACAAGCTGATAGATTAACATCCGTTACTTGGGAAGAATCCATAAACTGTTTTCAGAAGTCTTGAGAAGAATCTGAACAAGCGATAGGTTAACATCCGTTTACTTGGAGAACCCGTGAACTGTTTTCAGAACTCTTGAGATTGAATCAGCAATAGAGCAGCATCCGTTGTTGGGAAGCGTCCGTAAACTAAATTCAAAGGTTGCATCTGAACAAGCTGATAGATTAACATCCGTTACTTGGGAAGAATCCATAAACTGTTTTCAGAAGTCTTGAGAAGAATCTGAACAAGCGATAGGTTAACATCCGTTTACTTGGAGAACCCGTGAACTGTTTTCAGAACTCTTGAGATTTGAATGATATTAGTCTGTCGACTGACCTTTCCTGAAAAGGCAAAGAGTTAGCTGTATGCAATGCTATGATGCATGATACAATGTATATTCATGTGTTAGGAATGTAAATGGATGTGCATGTAAGCTGGAGAGCTGTCTTGCACAGGATAGATGAATCCGGGGTAGCGGAGGATAGAAGTATCCTGACTGCTGCCGGGGAAAATAAATCCTGGATTGTTGCTGGGGAACTGGGAATTTGGGTTGTATACCAATCTTCTGGGGAATTCCTGAAGTCTTCTACTGGGGGGTACCAAACTAGTAGACTTAAAGCTGGGGAGGCCAGATTGAGAATCTTCAGCTTGGTGAGAAGTACCCCGGAGATTTTACTGGGGAACTCAAGATTTTTCTTCCCAAAAAAAAAAAAAACTCTGTGGGGAGATAGTTTAAGAGTCTGACTCCGCTGGGGATAGTCCACTTGAAGCTCTTGATCTGCTGGGGATACTGAAGCTTAAATTCTGAGGGAAAATGAATTCCAAAAGATTCTCTGGTTGGGGATTTGCAAAGATAAGCTCCTCCGGGGGTTGTATTTGATAAATTATTGTTGGGGGAATTTTGAGGAACTCCGCTGGGGATGGGAAAAACTTCGGCGAGCGCGATTTTCCGTGGTGGTTAGCTGAGGATAACCCAGTTATAAGCCTTTGTGGGGAATAACCTTGAATAAAACTCGGAAGGGACGTCCGTACTCTGCGGGGAATACCTTTCAGAACCTTACTGGGGATAAACTCCGAGGGTCTGCTGGAGATAAACCTCAGGGTTTGCCAGGGACGGAGATTACAGATCTTGAGGGATTTCCTTTGAAAGGGTGTCAAAATGTCCGTCTGTACTTTCATCCTATCAGTAATCCTTTTCTTAGGTTTTAATTAGGAATTGATCATGTTTCAAATGCATATGCCTATTTAACAAAACATTGGACGTTTCTCAAAATAAAGCGAATAGTGCAAGAGAAAAAGAAAAAGGGAAATGACACAAATTTTGGGAAGAGTATTTGTATTGATTTTCTTTGAGTATATTTGTACAAAGGAAACAATCATCCTAGTAAGAGGATCTTGCCGTAAATATTTGAAAAATTTATACAAAATAAAGATGGCTATGTGAAATAATTCCATGGGATTCCGTTCTGCTGTAGCTTTCATAACTCTGAACCTCTGTCCATTCAATGCTTCGTTTGACGATGGCTGGATTGATCAGACCTGGAACCGGTTGATGAAGAGACTGTCTGTGAAGTGATCCGACGAGACATAGTCATACGCTTTAATTCCCTAACTTTTGCCTGAATCGCCCTTTCGGGTTTTCGATCCACCGGGAAACCCCTTTTTGCCCAAGCCGCCCTTTCGGGTTTTCGACTTGCCGGGTGTACAGATTTTTTTTGTTTTTATCCCTAACTTTTGCCTGAACCGCCCTTTCGGGTTTTCGGTTCACCGGGATGCCCATTTTTGCCCAAGCCGCCCTTTCGGGTTTTCGACTTGTCGGGTTACTTTATGCGTAGTATCTTTTGACTATGTCTGCGTTCGCAGGGTGCGGCAAATCGTCACCGTCCATGGTGGTCAGAATCATTGCACCACCAGAAAATATACTCTTGATCACAAATGGTCCTTCATATGTAGGAGTCCATTTGCCCCTGGGATCACTTTGCGGTAAGATAATCCGTTTGACTACTAGATCTCCGACTTGATACACTTGACGCCTAACTTTCTTGTTGAAAGCCTTGATCATCCGTTTTTGATACGTCTGACCATGGCATATAGCAGCAAGTCGCTTTTCGTCGATCAGATTGAGTTGATCAAGTCGGGTCTGCATCCAATCATCTTCATTCAAACCTGCATCTTTCATGATCCTTAGAGAAGGGATCTGAACTTCCATAGGCAAAACAGCCTCCATGCCATACACCAGAGAAAATGGGGTTGCCCCAGTTGAAGTACGTGCCGTCGTGCGGTATCCATGCAGAGCAAATGGCAACATCTCATGCCAGTCTTTGTAAGTGACTGTCATTTTCTGAATGATCTTTTTAATGTTTTTGTTCGCAGCTTCAACAGCACCGTTCATCTTCGGCCGATAGGGAGATGAATTGTGATGATAAATCTTGAACTGTTCGCATAATGCAGTGATCATTGTATTATTCAGATTTGTACCGTTGTCTGTGATGATCCTGTCGGGAACACCATACCGACATATGAGGTTATGTTTGATAAAGCGGGCAACCACATTTTTGGTGACAGAGGCGAAGGAAGCTGCTTCGACCCATTTAGTGAAGTAGTCAATGGCAACCAGGATGAAGCGATGTCCGTTGGAAGCCGTGGGCTTGATCTCTCCAATCATATCAATGCCCCACATTGCAAAGGGCCACGGAGCAGTCAGGACGTTGAGGGGAACCGGAGGGATATGAACTTTGTCAGCATAGACTTGACACTTGTGACAAGTACGGGAATGCTGATGGCAGTCAGCCTCCATGGTAGACCAGTAATAGCCTGCCCTTAGGATCTTCTTAGCCATTGTATGCCCGCTCAAGTGAGTGCCAAATGGTCCGCTGTGTATGTCAGTCATAATCAACTCTGCTTCAGCTTTATCCACACACCGGAGTAATACGCAATCATGGCTTCGTTTGTAAAGGATGCCGTTGCTCAGGAAGAACTTAGCAGCGAATTTCCTTAAGAACTTCTTGTCATTCACGGAAGCTCCTTCAGGATAATCTTGGGTCTCGAGATACCTTTTGATTTCATGGAACCAAGGTTGTTCCACTACTTCTTCGATATTAATCTCGTGACAATGCGCGGGTTCATCCATTCGCTCGATGGTGACTTGGGGAGCCTCGTTATCCCAGTTGAGTTTAAACATGGAGGACATTGTGGCTAGAGCATCTGCTAGCTGATTCTCTTCTCGCGGGAAGTGCTCGAAGGTAATTTGCTCGAAGTGAGGCAACAATGTCAGAACATGTTCTTTGTATGGAATAAGATTAGGATGTTTGGTATCCCAATCTCCTTTGATCTGGCTGATGACCAAAGCCGAATCCCCGAATACGACCAAAGATTTGATCCCCAAGTCTATAGCAGCCTTGAGACCAAAGATGCAGGCTTCGTACTCAGCCATGTTGTTTGTGCAGCTGAAGCAAAGTCGGGCTGTGAAAGGAGTGTGGCATCCTTCCGGAGAAATGAGTACCGCGCCAATACCATTTCCAAGTGCATTTGAAGCACCATCAAAGTACAGGGTCCATCGGGATCCCTTTTCGGGTCCGTCATACGGTCCGTCACTTTCAATGTTGTCCAAATTCATGATGTCCTCGTCTGGGAAGTCAAATCTCATGGGTTGATAGTCTTCAATGGCCTGATGAGCCAGATGGTCAGCTAATACACTCCCTTTTATAGCTTTTTGGGTGGTGTACTGGATGTCATACTCAGTTAAGATCATTTGCCATCTAGCTATCCTTCCAGATAAAGCGGGCTTTTCGAAGATATATTTGATAGGATCCATTTTGGATATCAACAAGGTAGTATGAGTCAGCATATACTGTCTTAGTCGGCGAGCAGCCCATACCAAAGCGCAGCAAGTTTTCTCGAGCAGTGAGTAGCGAGTCTCACAGTCGGTAAACTTTTTGCTAAGGTAATAAATAGCATGCTCTTTTCGACCAGACTCGTCATGCTGGCCCAGAACACACCCCATTGAATTATCCAAGACGGTCAAATACATGATCAAAGGTCTTCCTTCGACGGGTGGCATCAGAATAGGAGGTTCTAGCAAATATTCCTTGATTCTATCAAAAGCAGCTTGACAATCGTCGTTCCATTCCACTACCTGATCTTTCTTCAAGAGTTTGAAAATTGGCTCACAGGTAGAGGTCAGATGTGAGATGAACCTGGCAATATAGTTTATGCGCCCCAAGAAACCTCTAACTTCCTTTTCAGTACGGGGAGCAGGCATCTCTTGTATTGCTTTTACTTTTGCCGGGTCGACTTCAATGCCTTTGTTGCTTACAATGAATCCCAGGAGTTTACCGGACCTAACTCCAAAAGTGCATTTGCTTGGATTCAGCCTTAATTTGTATTCTTTCAATCTGGCAAACAGCTTTTCCAGATGTTCAAGGTGCTCTTCCTCTGTTTGCGACCGAGCTATCATATCGTCTACGTAAACTTCAATCTCATGATGTATCATGTCATGAAATAAAGCTACCATGGCGCGTTGATAAGTTGCCCCGGCGTTCTTCAGCCCGAACGACATCACTTTGTAACAGAAAGTGCCCCATTGTGTGACAAAAGTTGTTTTCTCCATATCCTCGGGGGCCATTTTGATTTGATTATAGCCCGAGAACCCGTCCATGAAGGAAAACACCTTATGCTGAGCTGTATTGTCGATCAAGATGTCAATATGAGGTAGCGGGAAATCATCCTTAGGGCTGGCCCTATTCAAATCCCGGTAGTCCACACACATTCTGACTTTGCCATCCTTTTTAGGCACTGGCACAATGTTAGCGACCCATTGAGGATAGGATGTAACAGCCAAAAAGCCAGCATTGAACTGCTTCATTACTTCTGCTTTGATCTTTTCGGACATGTCAGGCCTCATTCGGCGAACCTTTTGCTTGATCGGTGGACAGTCCTCTCTTGTGGGGAGACGGTGAACCACGATGTCTGTGTCCAAACCCGGCATGTCTTCATAGGACCAAGCGAAGATTTCAACATACTCATTCAGTAACTGTACCAAGCGTTCCTTAACTTCTGGTTCCAGGTTGGCACCCACTTGCACCTCCTTCCGATTCTCCTCGGTTCCCAAGTTGACAGTTTCCAATGGCTCCTCATGCGGTAAGATGGCTCTTTCCTCTTGTTGCAGAAGTCTGGCTAGTTCCCCTGGTACTTCACAACCTTCGTCATCTTCATACTCGGCTAGATTGACCAGGTCTTCAGAGTTATTGAAAGATACAGCAGAATAGTCACCCATGGAATCCGGAGTGGATGGGTACCTGCATTGGTGAGTGGTGGGTGTGTGTAAGGGATAGCCATCCTTAAACAAAAATGCAAAAGGAAAGGAAATGAACACAAGCAGTTTATCAAATGAAAAACGTCCAATGAATCATTAAACATGGCATATGAATATGAAAAATAGTCAAAACCCTTACAAGTGGACCTACATGCCCCGGGCAAGGCAGGAGGTGAAAAAGATAGTGTACGGATTGTTTGAAAGTAAAATATTACAGACCAAAATAGGAAATGTTCGATAGATAAATTACTGAGGAATAAAAGTGATGGGGACAAAATCTTTTGCCTCCCAATTGCTCAACCCTCCTCTGACAGTTGGATAAATCCAATCTTCAATGTTGCTGTCCTTGTCTTCATCTTCCAAGGCGTTGATTCTGTAAGGAGAAATTTTGACTGGCGCCCTCTCAATCTTTGACCGGCGCATAGCCTTCTGACCGGCAACTGTGAAACCTATTCCAGACTTGTCAGCTTTATGCGGAAAATCGGGTAGCTGCCCCCACGCTGAGTTCTTCCCTTCTTTAACTGCAGCCCTTGCATCTTCCAGAGATGCCATCCTGGCCATCTGCCTTGGTGTCTCAGCTGTCAATTTCGCCACTGCTATCTCAGGAAACACTTCTTCGAAATGTTGAAACGGTGTCTCAATAAACTCCCCTTCAACTTCCACATACCGGAAAGAATTTAAATGGCTAATCATGTACTCTTCTTCGCCGTGGACAGTAATGATCTTTCCCTTGACAGGGTACTTCAGCATCTGATGCAGGGATGAGGTGACTGCCCCAGCATGGTGTATCCAAGGTCTACCCAGCAGGCAGGAGTATGATGGGCGGATGTCCATTACGTAGAAAGTGGATTTAAACACCTCAGTACCTATCTTGATAGGAATTTCAACTTCTCCATGGACCATTCTCTTCGACCCATCGAAAGCTCTAACGACAATATCACTCGGCTTCAATTCTAACCCTTCGCAATCTAGCCGGTCCAAGGCCTTTTTAGGCAAAACATTCAGCGACGACCCGGTATCAACCAAAACATGTGCAAGGGTAGTTTCGCGACACTCGATTGAAATATGCAACGCATCATTATGGTTTCGGCCTTTAGGGGTCAGGTCGGCATCAGAAAAACCTAATCCATTGTCTGCAGTCAGACTAGCCACGCAATTCTGAAATTGATCCGCAGAGGTTTCCTGGGGCACATGAGCTGCCTTCAGAAACTTAATCAAAGCTTGAGCGTGCGCTTCTGAGCAAAGCAATAGTGCCAGCATGGAGATCTTGGAGGGGGTTTGCCCCAACTGTTCCACCACATCGTAGTCACTTCTCTTGATTATTCTCAAAATCTCGTCCATTTCTTTCTTGGAAGCTTCTGGAATTGTCAAGGGTTGGGCCCTCGTCCTGACGGGCTCATCTTGTATTCCTTTTCCTTTATCGGCAATGGCAGGAGAGACAGCACTAGGAACGAAAATTTCTTCAATCAAAGGAGTTCTAGCGGAGAGCTTTACTGGTGCAGGGATGACTTCTTTAGCTAATGAGGGTCCAAAGACTGCTTTTGGAGGAGCAATCTATGGAGAAAATATCCTCCCACTCCTGGTGATTTTGCTGGTGCCCGCAATGTTACTAATGCTGGCTTCTTCATCATCTGAATCTTCTTCAACTGTTTCAACTTGCTTGATACCATGGTAGTAGATGTCACCACCATAGTTCCAAGGTATCGACTTCTCGGAGACATAGGGAACGGGCCCTGGCATTGTTATCTTCAAAGGTATAGACTTTGCAGCTGGTGTAATCTTAACTGGCTTTTTGACGGCCTCGGAAAGATTGGCGTGAATGGTTATGATTGAGACATTTTCAACATGAACTGGAACGGCAGGAACTTTCTCGAACAAAATTTGTCGGCTATCCATGAGGCCTTGGATGCCTTTCTTCAATAGCGGACAATCAAACGGCAGAGAGTGGCAACAGTAACAGTCTTCCTTACACCCCGGGAAGATCCCGGCCCTCAACAAATTCAACTTAACGGTTAACAGTGGAGTAGTCAGATCACTAACGTCAGCAACATACAGATCCTCTTCAATGGCATTAACATTCCGACCGTGCTTCGGCATAGGTGCAGATATCACATTGGGTTTTTCTGGAGCGTCAAACTCTACTTCCTTAGCCTCTATCAGGTCCTGAATCTTATGCTTGAGTGCCCAACAATCATTGGTGTCGTGTCCAATACTGTCTGAATGATAGGCGCACTTAGCATTGGCATGATAATGCGGGGAAGACGTATTCACATTCTTTGGCGCTTCCTTGATAGTGGCAAGATTTAATTTCAACAGATGGGGAAGCACCTGTGCTGGAGTCATATTAATACGGGTGAATTGCCGGTGTGGCCTTTCTACCCGTTGCTGATTTGGTCTGGTCTGGTTATAGCGAGGCTGCTCACTTGGAGTGTTTTGAATCATTACGGCCCCCACAGTCGGCCGACGCTCCACCTTCCCTGCTCTTTTTTGAGAATATACCATAGCTGTCTCCTTCTTAAACGGCTTCTTCTCAACACTTGCAGTGACACCCTTTTGAATCTTTCCTGACTTGATGCCAGCCTCAATTCTCTCGCCTGTTAAGATCAAATCAGTAAACCCCGCGGAAGAGTTACCAATTAAATGATTGAAAAATGGCCCAGATAGGGTCCCAAGAAACATATCAACGAGCTCACGATCGGTTAAAGGAGGCTGCACCCTGCCAGCCAAATCCCTCCATTTTTGTGCATATTCCTTGAATCCCTCACTTGTTCCTAGTGACATACCCTGAAGTTGGGTACGAGTAGGAGCAAGATCGGAATTATACTGGTATTGTTTGTAAAAAGCGGTGGCCAAATCTTCCCAACTTCTGACACTGGTTCCTTCTAACTGATAAAACCATTCCAACTGAGCCCCCGACAGGCTGTCTTGAAAGAAGTGAATCCAGAGGTTTTTATCTGCCGTATAGGGTTGAATTTTTCTCACATAAGACCTGAGATGCATCTTGGGACAGGATAGCCCGTCGTACCTCACAAACACTGGTACTTTGAATTTTGGGGGAATCACAATTCCGGCGACCAAGCCCATGTCTTCAAAATCCAAACCCGGTACCCTTTGCAATTCCATGGCAGCCAATCTGTCTTCTAAACCTTTGTATTTGTCATCAGCTGGAGGATACTACTGGTCGGAATAATCTTCCTCCTCTTCAATTTCTTCCTCTTCCGCATCAGACTCGGAAGGCACCACAACTTGATCTCTTTTACTAGTCCCTTCATCAGAAGTGGGAGGAAAATCGAGCACTCTCCGAGCTTCTCCGTTGAATCTTCTCCCCAAAGTGGCCACTCCAACCCTCTTCTTCTTCTTCTTCACTGGGTCCTTATTCTCCAGTTGAGTCTTGATATCCTCTTGACTCTTGACCAAGGTCATCAAGAGTTGCTGGAACTGTGCGTTCTGAGCCTGTAGGTCTTTGACTGTTTGCTCGAGATCCATCCTACTGAAATAAACAGCAGATAGATAAGGAACCCTGGAGTGAGACCTGCTTATGCACATGATGAATGGTATGCTTATGTATGCAATGCATTCAAGGGTTTAGAACATTCAAAATTGTTTCAGACAAAGAAGAACGCACGTCATATTAATAAGAAGAAACTTGTTAGTACATAAATGCCCCATGGGCCAAATATTACAAAATAAACTTCTCAAGGCAGAAAGACATTGCGCATCCTCTTTGGTGCGATGTAGGTATTGAGGGCCTCTTGCTCGTGGAGTCGGCGGGTAAGCTCTAGAACCTTCTTTTCACTGGCGTAATAGCTAGTTTCAAAAGTGTTCCGTTCCTCCTTGAGCTGAATCCAACTTTTCTGCATTTCCTCCCACGATGTAGGCATGTCGGGATGTAGGATGGTGTAGGGAACCTCTCCTTCCTTAACAGGCTCTTTAATCACCGGGAGAACATGAGGATAAGGCATCATAAGACTTTGGGCTCGGGCTCGTACCCACTTGAGATAGGGCTCAAGAGGGATGGAGTTCTTGTGTCCCAGAGTCTTACTATCAACCTTGTTGAGTTTTCCCCAAGCTCTGATGAATCTTTGACGAAGTCCTTGCGCATCGTTGTCGAAGTCAAAAACTAAGCTAGGAATCAACATGTCATGAGGGCCATCCCTTCGTGCGTATCCAAATTGTCTCAAAGCTAGGCAAGGGTTGTAGGTGATACCTCCTCTAATTCCAAGTAAAGGAACATTAGGAAATTCTCCGCAGCGATCGACGATGATGACATTTTCTCTGGACCGAGAACACCAATGCACATCAGAATGAGTGAGAGTCATCAATCGTTGGGACCACCTTATACCTTGATCATTCTTCAAGACAGATTGTGGAAGGTGCGAAATAAACCACCTTGCGAGGATAGGAGTACAGCACATGAGAACACCCCTCTTTCTCATTGTTCGTGTGTAAAATGAGTGAAGAATGTCCCCAAGCAATGTTGGTATCGGGTTTCTGGACAAGAAGATTTTGACGGCGTTGACATCTATCAATTGGTCAGAGTTTGGAAACAGAACCAACCCATAGATCAGGAGTGCCACAATTTCTTCAAAGGCTTGAAGATCCAATGAGTTCCAACATTCTTGTGCCTTTTCAAACAAGAATTTTGCTAAGAATCCTTTGACGCCGCTTCTGGTTTCCCAATGCCCCCTGATTTCAGATGGTTGTAGATGTAGTGCTCGAGCAACATCTTCAGGCTTTGGTTCCTTCTCCGTACCGTTGAAGGGTAGTTGATTAAGGATAGGGATTCTTAGGAGTTGAGAAAACTCCTCCAAAGTGGGGACCAATTGATAATCAGGGAAAGTGAAGCAATGGTGAATAGGGTCAAAGAACTGGAATAGCACTTTCATCATGTCTTCTTCAATGTTGGTGTTGACTAAGCTGAGCAGTCTACCATGTCTTTCACTGAAGGATGAATTTTCCGGAATTCTTGAAGTGATCTCCTTGAGTTGAGGAGAGATTCTCACAAGGTTGACTTGAATGGTATTTCTGCGAGATATTTCCATGACCTACAAAACAGGAACAATGATGAAGATCCAAACCCCTGAAATGGTTAGTAAATGCCTATGATGTTTCATGATGTTTATGATGTATGCACAAAACATATGTACAGGCAAATCACACCAAACCCTAGTTTCAGGCTTGCATGGGGTTCCATAGGTAAGTACCCTCTTGAGTGTAGTTGGCTTAAAAACCTGTCCTATAAATAGTAACCGGGTTCTAAGGAGCTCAATATCACTGGATTGTTTTCATTGTTCATTGTTTTGGTTTAGCCACTTAACTAGCGACCAAAATATTCCAAGAAAACAACCCTCAATGAGTGTAGTATCGAGTATCTACCAACTTCGGACTGCACCAAAGCCGGTCATCTCACTACCCCTAATAGAAGGCCAAGATGGTCAAGTAAGGTTCTAGGTCATTAGTGCTTAGTGACATCACTCAGCGGCCCCGTACTCTCCTTGATTGAACTCAAGGGTTACCGGTACTCACAAATATGTCGCACTAATATAGCTATTGCTTAGACCGTGTCGGTATACCCCGCACAGTTTCCACAACGTATTGCTATCTATGAATGTTTCCCAAAACCCGGGTGGAGGATTGTAAACCCAAACAATGGAGCCAAAGTATAAAGCAAACAAATCAAACAATTAGTCATGCAAGAGGGTGATCTAAGCCCTAAGGTTACTCCACTTTAAAGACATCCCCAGCAGAGTCGCCAGTTCTGTGATACGGTGGGAGAACTGACTTGTGTTTTGCGTTTGTTTTCGCAAATGTTTCGGTTGAGCAAGAGTCGCCACCGACTTTTTATTTTATCCTAAGGAAAGGTTTAAAAAGCACAGCAAAAACCTTTGAGATTTTTCTTGGGTTCGGGGAGTAGATTATAGAAGGGGAAGGTATTAGCACCCCTTCTATCCATGGTTATCCATGGGCTCTTAGGTACTTGCTTAGATCAACTTGCCTTGGTTTTCAATTGTTTGAAATGGTGCTTTGTGTGTGGTTTTGAAAATGTTTTGAAAAGATTCCTTGTATTAGGCTAACCTTGTAACAATTCTTTACTCGAATGTTTTACAAAAGGTATTTTATCTTTTTTAAAAAGATGTTTCAAGGGTTTTGAAAAGTTGATTTTTGAAAGTGTTTGTGAAGTGGGTTTTGAAATTAGGCAAGTGTTTTCTTGGAAAGTTTAGCAAGTACTTAAGAGTTTATCTACCCTAAAAATTTCCTCAAAGATTTTTATTATGTTTTAAACCTTTTGACAATTTTGTTCCACCATTGCATTTGGTGGACAATCTTGTCTTAGGAGATGAAAAGGGACGGGCGCGGGTCATCGTTTGGACCATAATTGCAACGGCGTTAAATATCTTTGGGCAATTCTCTTTAAGGGACTTTGATCATTTGTTTTTGTTTGTTTTGAAAAGTTTTATCGAGGGACTATGATCATTCAAATTATTTGCTTTGCCCAAAGAAATTCAACATACAACATGGCCCAATTATTTGAAGGCAACAAAGTGGAATACCCTAGGGGTGTAAGTGTGAGAAGTGTTGTTTATTTTCATGCTCATTTATCTTGTATTAGGTCAAACTATTTTTTATCGTTTTTTCGCATGCAAACCCTAATTCTAACATGGCATAATTAGAAAGCGTATAAAGTGCGAAATTTAAATTCCTACGCTATTACAACATAATAATATAGGGAGGGGGGTACAAATTTACAAATGGGGGATATTAGACAAGAATTTAAATCTAAATTATTACATCATTTTTGAATATTTGCAAGGTAAGTAAATTGCACAATTAAATAGAAATTAAATAAATATGCAAAATGCAAAAAGAAAGTTTTTATATGTATGAAAAAATATTATTTATGTAAAGATAAAAATAAGAAAATAAAAAGATTTTTTTTGAGTATTTTCATATTTAGGGCAAAACCCTAGTTTTAATCAAAATGTATATTAATTAATTAATCCACATAATATTTATTATTTACATACAAGAATAAAATAAAATATGGTATATTTGAAAAAAGGTCATTTTTTAGTATTAAATATTAAAAATAAAATATATACATTTTTTGGCGTTTTTATTCTAAGTATAATAATATATATATATATATATATATATATATATATATATATATATATATATATATATGTATATTTATATTATAAATATGTATTATATACAAAATAAGTATTTACTTAATATTTTAATAAAATAAATAAAAAAAGTATTTTTTATGTGAAATATTTTCAGAAGGTAAATAAAAATAAAAATGCAAATAGAAGTATTTTTTACATATTTTCTATTTATCTTAAATAACAATATATATCTATTTATATACAAATCAAAAAGAAAATCAAATAAAAACCAAATAAAATCAAAAAATGATGAGAAAAATATTTTCAAAATTTTAATATGTTGAGAAAAAATAAACAAGTCAAACAAAAAAAAGAAAAAGTCAAAAATGTTAAAAAATGAAGCAAATGGGCTGAGGGGTGTGAAACAGAAAAAATGGTGTGGATAGCAAAAATAACACAGGCCCAGCCCAATCCACTTCTTCTTCAACCTCTGAACAGATTTTGTTCAAAAACGCGCGCCAACAAGCTTCCTTTGAATGTCCTGATTCTTTGATCCTTTGAACAAACTTCCAACGCAAAACATGTAAAGCATAATCTCACGATTTCATACATATAAAGAACATGAACTATCTCTCTAAGATGAGGGAGAATTTCTCTCCCCCTCTTTTCTGACCTAACTTTTCTACCATTTTCAGAGCTCAAATTCTCTCTACTCAGACAAAAGAAATGAAAAGTAAAGCTATGTACATGTTCAGGGCTATGAGTAGGACCTTGTTTCTTCACAAACTTAAGACTAAATATGCATGATAAGAGAGATACGAATTCAAACTTTTACCTATTCAGTTGGACTTCTATCTGGAGAATGAGGAACTTTCAGTGCAAGGTGATGATTGGAAAAGCTTCCTTGAGGTCCAGGGATGCTTTTTCAATGCTTACTTTGTCTTGAAACTCCTTGTATCGAGCTGTGGAACTTCAACTGCAAAAGGAAAAATTAAAAATGGTGGAAACTGTTAGAGTGATTACAGGTCAGGTTTTAGGCCATGGTTAGTTTGCATATGTTGTATGGAAGGTGTATGAATTGATTTTGGTGAGAATGCTCGAGGGAAATGGGAGTTTGCACTCAAACTGCAGAGGCAACCCTGTTTTTGCAGTTTGAGGATGATTATGGCAATGGGAGTGTTTGAAAGGTCAAGGATTCGTGCAAAAGCTTGGTTGGGATGTACTGAGTGTGTTTGATATCTTTTGTGTTGTGTTTGTAAGCTGAGGTTCCAGTTGTCACAAGTTATGGACCTTTCTTCTTTTCTAAGCAACAAAATGCCACATGATGTTCTAGGCATGTAGGGGGCCTCCTAATGGGCTGCATAATCTTCTCTTGATCAGAGAAATTTGTCCATAATCTTGTGCCATTCAGATTTAGCTTGTACTTGTTGGATTTCTAATTTGACATAAAGTGAACTTTTGCAAAAATGGATAGTTTACTTTTTCCAAATTGGGATTAATCCTCTAGACAAAGCTTGAACTCAAAGAACTTGGTCTTGGTACAAAGAATATGCATTAAATTTATGAGTGTAACTTGGTTTAGGGACCTGTAATCAAGGGCATGCTGGTTTTGAGAAGTTGCATAATCTTATGAACATGAAAAATGGCCAATTCACAAGTGAGTTTTTGCTATATTGTGAAATTCGATTCTCCCTAACCATGAAGTTGTTTGAGAAGTTCTTGGACATTTTGGAAAGCTTGGAGTGTGTACTATAATCCATCTTTGAAATGCAAATTGAAATTCCAAGTGGAAGGGTATGAAAAATGGCTTTGAAGTGGGGTAGAAAACCTTGTCAAAATAGGTTAAAATCCTACTAAGTTAAAAATGGTTTAGTGCCCTTATTCAAAAAATTATAACTTGAGATACAAGCTTCAAATGAGAAAACTTTGTGAATCAAAGTTGTAGATTATGCAACAATCTACAACTTTCATGTTTTGACTTTTGTTTGAATCAAAATGGATCATGGTGAAAAGATGGGGCAAAGTTGGGAAAAAATTAGGGTTTTTCATAACTTAGAAAAATTCTAAGTTATGAAAAATTCCATTTTCAAACCCTAATTTGCAATTTGTGATTTCTTGGTGAACAAGTTTCATGATTTGGCATATTTTGATGAAAAATGAATCTTGACTCTTGATTTTGACCAAAAAGTCAAAGTTTGACTTTTCAGTATACAGTCAAAATTGATCAATTGACTGGGAAATTCAACTGTCAATCTTGTGTACTTGGGATCTTTTGAGTTTGATGAACATGTCAAGATAATTCCATGGGGTCCTTGAGTCCATATATGAGCTTGGTTTGCCATTGGCTAGGTCAAACAGTCAAAAATTGCCTTTGTACAGTCAAAACCCTAAAAATGACCATTTTGCCCTTTTGGTGATCTGATCAAATTTCTTGTGGAATTGTGATCCAAATTTGATCAAATGGTTCATATGAGTTCATAATGTTGATGTGGATCAAATTTCATGAGATTTGACTGTCAATTGGCCACAGTTGACTTTTTCCCCAATACAGTTGATTTCTAGGTCAATTGTCCAATTTGACTGGGCAAAACTTGGAATCAAGACTTGAAACTTGGTATGGATAATCTTGGGAGTCCAATATGAAGCATGAAAGTCATATTGGGCACTTTGGGTCAAAACAACTTTGTGCAAACACAAACCCTAATTTTGAGTCCACAGTGCAAAGGGGAGGTCTTGAGCAGATGAAACCCTAACTGAGTCTTGAGCTTCAAGAGCTTTGTGAGGAGAGATCAATGAGAAATGGGAGGGCAAATTTTGGGGTACAACACAAACTTTTCAAATTTGTAGGGGATATCATGGAGTTGGCCCCAAATAGTACACCCACTTTCTTCGACTACTGCTTTGGCATACTTTAGAGAAGCCATCTTCAATGGAGGTCTGGTAATATTTGGGACATCGATAGCAGTCTTGGTTGCAGCAATTGTCTGAGGAACCTCTTCAAAATTTTGGCACGGGGTCTCAATGAACTCGTCGTCCATCTCAACATACCTGAAAGAGTTCAGGTGGCTCACCATATATTCTTCCTCTCCATGGACTGTAACAATCTTTCCATTAATTGGGTACTTCAGCATTTGATGCAAAGTAGAAGTAACGGTACCGGCCCCATGGATCCAAGGGCGACCCAATAAACAGGAGTAAGACGGGCGAATGTCCATTACGTAAAAAGTAGAGTCAAAGGTCTGAGAACCAATTTTAACAGGAATGTTTACCTCTTTGTGCACCATTCTTTTAGAACCATCAAAAGCCCCCACCAAAATATTATTGGGCTTCAAAGTCAGTCCTTCGCAGTCCAATCTATCCAAAGAATTCTTAAGTAAGACATTCAATGATGAACATGTATCCACCAGAACATGAGCTAGGGTAGTTCCCTTGCACTCAATAGAGACATGCAGGGCATCATTATGCTTTCTTCCTTTGGACGTTAAATCAGTATCAGCGAAACCAAGTCCATTGTCAGCTGTCAAACTAGAAACGCAGTTCTCGAATTGGTCGGCAGAAGTCTCTTGAGGCACATGAGCAGACTTTAGGAACTTTACCAAAGCCTTAGCATGGGCTTCAGAGCATAGCAGTAAGGCCAGCATTGAAATTTTTTATGGGGTCTGCCCCAATTGTTCCACAACATTGTAGTCACTTTTCCGTATGATTTTCAGAATCTCCTCTATTTCTTTTTTAGAGGTCTCAGGAATGGTTTCTTTAGGTGCCTCCGTCTAGGCAAGCTCAACCAGTACTTCTTTGCCTCGAGTCTCAGCTGACTCAGTAGCAGGAATGACAGTAGAAGTAGCAACAGGAGTAATAATAGGAGTAGCAACAGGAGTAGTAGCAGGAGTGGCAATAGGAATAACCAAAGGAGTGGCAACAGTCTTCGGAGAAATTTCAGTAGAGAAAATCCTTCTGCTTCTGGTAATTTTATTGGTCCCAACAATGTTGTCGATGTTAGGATCAATGTCTTCAGTATCTTCATTCTTAATGGCCAATAAGTATTGCTTGACGCCATGGTAAGGAACAACTTCATCGGAGGAACATGGTATCGGCCCAGGAAAAGTGATAATTTAAGGAGCAACCTTAGAACGGATGTAATCCTAACGGGTCTTTTGGAGGAGACCCTGGGAGGATTGTCGAAAATGGTAATTATTGATATATCTTCACACAGACTTCTTGTAGAGGGAGTCGTTTCAAACAAAATTTCTTTGTTGTTCATCAGGCGTTGGACACCTATCTTCAACAACAAACAACCATTGGGTAGAGATCGTATACAAGTGGAAACCTTCATCATAACCCGGAAATAAACTGGCTCATAAGAGATTCTTTTTAACAATCGGAAGAGGAGTAGCTAGTTCATCAACAGAAGAAACAAACAGGTCGTCATCAACAACATTAACACCCTTGTCGTGTTTAGGCATTGGTGCAGTTATTACATTGGGGGTTTCCGGAGGGTCAAATTCAATCTCTTTTGCCTCAATGAGATCTTGCACTTTGTTTTTCAGAGCCCAACAATCGTTTATATCATGCCCCGGACTGTCGGAATGGTAGGAACATCGAGCATTTGGATTATATCAGGGAGATGTAGTATTTGGATTTTTAGGAGCCTCCCTTAGAGTAACCAGATTAGACTTTAACAGGTGTAGCAGAACCTGAGATAAGGACATGTTAATTCGGGTGAACTGTCTTCTGGGTGCATCCTGTCTACGTTGATTGTTTTGTTGTTGATTTGGTGTAGGTTTAGAAATCATCACAGCTCCTACCATTGGACGGTGTTCAACTTTGCTTTGATTCCTATGACCGTAGGTAACACTTACTTCCTTCTTCCCCATGACAGGCTTCTTCATTGTACTCGAAGAGGAATCCCTTTTAATCTTACCGCTCTTGATACCAGCTTCTACTCTTTCACCAGTCAATATCAGCTCAGTGAACCCAGCTGAAGAGCTTCCAATCAAATGGTTAAAAAAATGGTCCGGACAAAGTACCCAAGAACATATCTACCAGCTCTCTATCAGACAGAGGAGGTTGGACTCTTCCCGTAAGATCTCTTCACTTCTGGACATAATCTTTGAAGCCTTCTCTAGAACCCATAGACATGCTTTAAAGTTGTGTACGAGTTGGAGCAAGGTAAGCATTATATTGGTACTGCTTGTAGAAAGCAACAGCCAAATCCTCCCAATTACGAATGTTGGTTCCCTCCAACTGATAGAACCATTCCAATTGAGTCCCTGATAAACTTTCCTGGAAGAAATGCACCTACAAATTCCTATCGGTAGTGTGAGGATGGATCTTCCTGACATAAGATCTTAGATGAAGCTTGGGACATGAAACACCGTCATATTTTGCAAAAGTGGGAACTTTGAATTTTTGTGGGATAACCACTCCAGAAACCAGCCCTAATTCTTCAAAATCCAGACCATGTACCCTTTGAATTTCCATTGCATTGAGACGATTCTCCAGCTATTTGTATTTGTCATCAACAGGGGGATATTGCTCCTCATAGTAATCATCTTCTTCTTCATCAGTCCCCGGGTTATTGTCTTCTTCTTTTAGCTTCTCTTCCTTATTGTCTCCCTCGTTTGACGGAGTTGTGAAGTCTATATCTCGCTTTGCTAGTCCTCTAAATCTCCTTCCCATATTCAGGACACCCAATGGTTTCTTTGTCTTCTTCTTCTTGTCTTTGAGAATCAGAGTCTTCAGGTCTTCTTGTCCCTTAGCTAGAGCCAGGAACATCTGCTGGAATTGAGTATTTTGTGCTTGCAGATGATTAACTGTTTGTTCAAGAGCCATTTCTTTCTGCTGAAATAAACAGCGAAAAGGTAAGAAACTTGTCTTAAAATACCTGCTTATGTGATGATGTGTATGATATGCTTATGTAATGTTTTCAAGGACCTCGTGGGATTTAAACTCTTTTAATCAAAACAGAAGCAAAGACTTTTTTATTAGTAACTTCAAATGAAATCAAAGTTTACAAAGAAATAACAATTAAAACTTCTAGGTTTCCCATGGACGCCTTCTTTTAGTGCTGATGTAGGCATTAAGACTCTGCTCCTCGTGAAGCTGCATCGTCAATTCTAACACTTTCTTCTCACTGGCATAGAATTGGGTCTCAAAGGTGTCCTGTTCTTCCTTGAGTTGGATCCAAGACTTTTTCAATTCTTCGAAGTTTTTCGGCATGTTAGGATGAAAAATGACGCGAGACTCGTCCCCTTGAACAATAGGCTCTGACATCACTGGTAGGATAGCAGCATATGGAATCATAAGACATTAAGCACGAGCTCGCACCCATTTGAGGTATGGCTCCAAAGGGATGGAGTTCTTGCGCCCTAAAGTCTTACTATTAGTCTTCTTAATCATGACCCAAGCACGGATGAACCTCTGACGATAACCTTGTAGATCATTTGAATATTCGAACATAATACCCTGGATGAGCATATCAGGAGGACCATCTCTCTGTGCGTAACCAAACTGACGTAGGGCTAAAGAATGGTAATAGGTGATTCCTCCTCTAATGCAAAGGAGTGGCACATTAGGAAACTCTCCGCAGCGATCAATAAAAGAGATGTCTTCTTGAGAGCGAGGACACCAATGGATATCAGAGTGAGAAAGAGACATTATCCTTTGGTTCCACCTTAAGCCTAACTCATTCTTCATTACTGACCGAGGAAGGTGCGAAATAAACCACCTATAGAGCAAAGGCATACAACACATGAGAGTTCCCCGCTTCTTCATAGTACAGGTATGGAGTGAATGCAGAATATCCTCGAGCAAAGTAGGCACTGGATTATGAGCAAGGAAGATGTTGATGGCACTGACATCTATAAACTGGTCTGAATTGGGGAACAAAACCAGCCCATAGATCAAGAGAGCTAAGACATCTTCAAATGCATGGTAACTCATAGAGTCTAGGAATACCTGAGCTTTCTTCATTAGAAAATTTGCAAGGAGGCCCTTAACTCCACTTCTTCTTTCCCAATTGGACTTAATGTCAGATGGCTTCAAATGCAAGGCTATGGCTACATTTTCAGAAGTTGGATCTTGTTCTAAACCGGTGAAAGGTACCTGCTCCAATATAGGCAAACCAAGTATCTTGGATAATTCTTCCAGCGTAGGCACCAACTGATAATTTGGAAACGTAAAGCAATGGTACTGAGGATCGAAGAATTGGAATAGGACGCTCATCAAACCTTCGTCAAAACCGGTAGTAACCAAACTGAGCAAGTGACCACATCTCTTTTTGAATGATGAGCTCTCAGGAACTTCTAAGACCATTTCATTGATTTTGGGAGGGATCTCTACAAATTTGATTCGGATGGTTTTTCTGCGAGCTGAATCCATGACCTGCAAAACAGAGAAGAGATAAATCCACAGGCCCTTGAAATGGTTAGTGTACATGCCATGTTATAATGTTTATGATGTTATGATTATGCTTTAAAATCACAGATATATCAAACACAAACAAGTCACACAAAGACCTTGGGTTTAAAGGCTTGCATGAGTTTTAAAGGTAAGTACCCTCTTGAAGTTTCAGTTGGCTCAACATGTCCTATTAATAGTAACCGGGTTCGAAGGAGTCTCATATCACTGACCTTTCTTTTAGGCATTGTTTTAGCTCAAGCACCGAAGTATTGCGGCCAAAATATCCCAAAAGTCTAATCTCAATGAGTGTAGTATCGAGTATCAACCAATCTTCAGTCAGAACCAAAGCCGACCATCTCACTACTTTCTAATGGCTTAGGATGAGTCCATTATAATTATCTGAATGCCGGCCATAAACTCATAATGAGCTCTCTGGACATGTCAGCATCGGGCGAGGCACTCTAAGGGCCTGCCGCGTAAACAAAATGAAAACATAATACCCAAACAGTTTCAAGAGCTTCGCTCACATAAAAATGTTAGAAGTAAAAGAAAAAACTACAAGCAGCAAGCTACAAACTACAAGAAAAACAAACCCAAGATAAACCAACATGATAAAGTACTGGCACAAAATAAAGTGTCAATGCATTGCATTAAGTTACAACACCATTACAATAAGGGAACAAACAAGCTCACAAAAAAAGAGCACACCGGGCTCAAAACTCAACAAAAAGTACAAAAACAACAAGGAAATTAATCATATTCTGGAGGGTTCGGGTTCATAGTCTCATTAGGACCAGCTTGATCACTAAATTCTTTGACCAGTGAGGGAGAAACATCTTCAGGATTCTCCAGTTTTAGGGTGCCCTCCAACTTTTCTTCCATCAACAACTTCCCATCATGAATGACCTTGAAATAGCCCAACGTAGACACGTCGGGATCTAGAGAAGGAAGAGAATATGATCTTTAGCTTTATCAAAGCCTTGGTCTCTGACCAAGAGGTTGTCCATCAACACGGTCTCCAGCTTGCCACTAATTACCCCTTGTTCCTTGTCCTTCTTGGAAAGTTGACCTTTCAGTTCTGACACCTCACACTGGATAGTACCCAGCTCAGCATCCGCCGACTATTTAGCCACCCTAAGTTCCAGCAATTCCTTCTCCATGGCGGTCATATTCGCATTGGCTGACGCCACTAACGCATCCTTCAGGTTTTGAGACTCCTTCACCTTTGTGAGTTTCTTCTTCAACTCAACCTCATTCTTATTTGAAGAATCATAAACTTCAAATAATGCCCAACAAAACACTATAGCCTTCCATAGATGGGAACCGATATTCTGAGTCAGCTTTTGGGCACCCACGACTTTAGCCTTCTCCACATTTCCATCAACATTGAGAAAATCACACATAAATCGTAGGCTATCGAAGGAAGAGTGTAACGCCCCGTTTTATTTAATATTATATTATATTAATATTTTCGAATTACCGTTTGACGTTTATTTTTGCGACGAGAATATTTAAATTAACTGTTATATCTGTTAATATATTCGGCGACGTTTTATTCGGACCGGTAATTATTTTATTCGGTCCGGTATTTTTTTGAGGGACCGATAATTATTTTGTTCGGTCCGGTATTTATTTTGTGAGACCGGTAATTATGTTGTTCGGTCCGGTTTTTATTCCGTTCGGTTCGGTAAAATATTATTCAGACCGATATTTAATTATTTGGAGTTATTTTAATTATTTGAGTTAATAATATTATTTAGTATTATTAGTGTTATAATTACTAGTAAGACCAAGGGCTTTTTGGGTATATTGCTAGCTTATATCTTGTTCTAAGCAAACCAAACACTTGTTTTATGACATAACACCAAAAACACACTTAGAGAGAATTAGAGAGAGTCTTGGAGGAAGAGAAGAGCAAGAACACAAAGCTTGGATTTTGGGTTGGTTGAATCATCAAGAATCATTCAAACATCTAAGGTAAGGGGTTTGATTCTCCAATGCTTATAGTTAGGGTTTGATTTGGTATATTTTGGATTTGTGATAAAAATTGATTTTTAGGGTTTATGAGTTGGTTGAGAGATTGTTGAAATAAATTAGAGGAGTGGATTTAGGTGTTGTTGTTGTTGTTGTTGTTGTTAAATTGTTATTAGGTTAGATTAATTGAAATTAAATTAGAAAACTAAATTAAATAAGTTAGAAATACATACTGTCAGTATGTAGGTTAATGTGAAATTGGAAATGAAATGAAAATTTAGGATTGAAACTTGAATTATATTAATTAATATTAAGTTAGAAAGTATAACTGTTTGTTGCAAGAATAAATTATGCAGTATGTGGAAAAAGTGGATTATGCAGTATGTTGAAAACGTGGATTATGCAGGTTTTTCTTTTTTTTCTTCTTTTTAAAAAAAATTGAATTATGAAACAAAAAAAAACAAACAAAAGTGCCAAGGGTATGCCCAGCCCCCCTTTCTCATTTGTATGTGGGACGTCCGTCTGTTATGTATTTGGAGGGAGTGTCTTAGTTTCACCATTATTGACAGTTTAGTAAATTATATTTTTCTCCAAAACAGTTTCTGTTTTAAATTTTATTTTCATAATTTAATATATTAATTAATTATATTAATTAAATACAAATATGACATAAGTTAGCCGATTTAATTTGGAACCCGATTATGCTCCGATTTTCCGATTTCGGTAATTTCGGCGATGGAGCAAGTTACTCCGAATTTAACGAAAATTGACGTGCTAGCTAATTTTGACGTGTAGAACATCGTGGTGAGGTTAGTTTTTCGAGATTTCGAGTTTTTACGAAGCGACCCGAAATAAGTCAATTTACGATTAAGTTGAACCGGGTTGCGTTTTAGTCGGTTTATGTCATGTATGGACAATCTGATTGCAACGTTAATGATTATGATTGGTGCCGATTATTATGAATGACTTTCGCGATGATTATTGATGTTTGACTATTTTTCCGTGTTTGAAATTTAGTGAATTATTTGATAATGATGTGGTGTGATTAAATATGATGTTTGCGACAGTTTATTTATAATGAATACTTGATGATATGCGATGCGATGATATGTTTATCTTGATGTGGATAAATATGGCGACGTGGGTTTTATACCAATTTTGACATGCGATGATGAAGTTTTGTTGTGTCGTGTTTGTGATGTCGTGTTGTCGAGTCACATACATTGCATTGGCGATGAGGGCTTTTATACCAAGCGACGAGGGCTTTTATGCCAAAGCGACGATGGGCTTTTATGCCGAATGTCCCTAATTATGGACAAAGCGACGGGTACCACATGCATAACATAGTCGTGTCTCATGGAGTCGGTTATGTTTATTTTTGAGTCTTTTGGCGTTGAGTTTTATTTGATGGCTTATAATGAATTGCGATGTTATATGATACTTTGTTTTGTGATGATTTTTGTGTTGAACATAAAGTGATTATAATGTGATAATTTCATGAAAATTATGCGATGGATCTAACATGACGGTAAAGCGACGATATGAGTTTATGGCAATGGAGTTTATGTCTTGTTTTGACATGATTATGGTGATTATGTGATGATATTAAAGTGTTGATCTTATACACTAAATGATGATTTTAAAGTATGTGAGATTTGATATTTGTTGACATATTCTTATTAACCTATATCATTTATGATTCCAAAACTATTTATATATTTTATCATGCCTTTAATTATATGTTTTGGAGTATCTCACCCTTTACTTGTTTCGCCGTTGCCTTTATATTGGTAACGTGCAGGTGATCCGCGGGGATGATGAGGATTAGCTCGAGTCTCTTTATTTTGAGTCGCTCTGCTCTGATAGTAGTAACACTCGGGATTTGGGCGACGTTATTATTTTGATAGGATAGTTTATGTATACTATCTTATGACTTTATGTATTGATGATAACATGATGATACATACATTTTGTGAACACATCCGTTGTGTTGTGATTAGTCATATGTTTATATGATGATTTATGTTATGAATCGGTATATCCGACTTTTGATTTTGTGATGTGCATTATAATGCAAAGTGATGAAAAAAAATGAATATGTGATACCTCAATTTATGCTTGGATGAAATTTTGAAACTCTGATTTTATTATTAATTATGAGGGGTAGAATTGGGGTGTTACATTAGTGGTATCAGAGCAGGTCGGTCTGTCTGGCCAAGTTGTTGAGTTTGTTGTTGTCTAACAATCAAGTATTGTTATTTGTTGATTCTAATCCTTGTTTTGTTGTGAGCAGAAGTTGTTATGGCTGGAAGGAACGCTGGTAGGAATGATGAGGCTCTTGCTGCTGCTATGCAGGCAATGGCTCAGGCTTTCCAAAACCCGCTGAATGCTGACGAGAACGCTGGGTCTCGTAGTTTGGCAACCTTCCAAAGAGAGAATCCTCCTACTTTCCAAGGAAAGTATGATCCCGAAGGTGCTTTGGCGTGGCTGAAGGAGATTGAAAGAATCTTCCGTGTGATGGATTGCACTCCTGTGCAAAGGATCCGTTATGGTACTCATAAACTAAGTGCTGAAGCGGACGACTGGTGGGTTGAAACCCGTCAGAGGCTTGAGATTGCTGGTGAGGAAGTGACATGGGAAGTTTTCCGAAGGGAATTCATGAGGAAGTATTACCCGGAAGATGTTCGGGGAAAGAAGGAGATAGAGTTCCTTGAATTAAAGCAAGGAAGCATGTCTATCACTGATTATGCTGCAAGGTTCACTATGTTGGCCAAGTTCTATCCGCATTATGATGGGCCGAATGGCGAGTTCTCTAAATGCATCAAGTTTGAAAATGGTTTGCGTCCTGAGATTAAGAAAGCTGTTGGTTATCAGAAAATTCGTGTCTTTTCGGATTTGATTGATAGTTGTAGAATCTTTGAGGAGGATAGTAATGCTCATTATAAGATTATGTCTGATAAGAGAAACAAAGGTCAGTAAAGCCGTGGAAAACCATATGATGCTCCAGCTGGTAAAGGGAAACAGAAAGCGTTTCAAGGGCGAAGAACTAGTGGGGGAGATGCTTCTGCTAGTATTGTTTGTTACAAGTGTGGGAAACCTGGCCATAAAAGTAATGTTTGTCGAAGCGATGTTAGAGCTAAGGAGAATGAGGTGAGATGTTTCCGATGTGGAGAAGTGGGCCATATGACTCGCGATTGTAGACATAAGGATGTGGTCTATTTTAATTGTGGCGAGGGAGGTCACATTAGTGCTCAATGTGAGAAGCCTAAGAGGACTCAAGGAGTAGGAAAGGTGTTTGCTTTGTCGGGTGCTTCGACGGCAAATGAGGATGGTCTTGTTCGAGGTACTAGTTTCATTAATAGCTTTCCTCTTATTACTATTATTGATACTGGTGCTACTCACTGTTTTATTGCTGTTGATTGTGTAAAGAGATTGAGTCTCACCTTGTCGTCTCTGGATAGAGATATGGTGGTAGAAGTTCCGGCTAAGGGAACGGTTACTACTTCTTTTGTGTGTGCAAGTTGCCCTTTATCAATCTTTGATAGAGACTTTGTGGTGGATCTTGTTTGTTTACCACATGTCGGGTTGGACGTGGTTTTAGGTATGGACTGGTTAAAAGCTAATTATGTCCATATCAATTGCTATGACAACACTGTGAGGTTTTCTTCCTTAGTAGAAGAAGAACAATCTATGTTGGTGTCGACGAAGTAGTTGAATGAGTTCATGAAGGATGAGGCATTGGTTTTCTTGTTGATGGCGACTCTTTCTGTGGAGAGTCAAGCTGTGATAGCAAACTTTCCGGTGGTGTGCGATTTTCCCGAAGTATTCCCTGATGAGATTCCTAGTGCACCTCCAGAAAGAGAAGTTGAATTTTTTGTGGATCTTGTCCCTGGTACCAGACCTATCTCTATGGCACCATACAGGATGTCCGCATCTGAGTTAGCAGAATTGAAGAGCCAATTAGAAGATTTGCTCGAGAAGAAGTTTGTTAGACCTAGTGTGTCACCGTGGGGAGCTCCTGTGTTATTGGTGAAGAAGAAAGACGGTAGCATGAGACTTTGTATTGATTATCGTCAGTTGAATAAAGTGACTATCAAGAATAGGTATCCACTTCCTAGAATTGATGATTTGATGGACCGATTGGTTAGCGCTCGTATGTTTAGTAAGATTGATTTGAGATCGGGTTACCATCAAATAAGGGTGAAAGAAGAGGATGTTCAGAAAACTGCTTTCAGGACGAGGTATGGACATTACGAATATTTGGTAATGCCTTTCGGTGTCACTAATGCACCGGGAGTATTCATGGAGTACATGAATCGTATTTTCCATCCTTACTTGGATCGTTTTGTGGTTGTTTTCATTGATGATATTCTAGTTTATTCTAAATCAGAAGAAGAGCACGCAGAACATTTGTGCATCGTGTTGGAAGTTCTGAAAGAAAAGAAGCTTTATGCTAAGTTGTCAAAGTGTGAGTTCTGGTTAAGTGAAGTGAGCTTTTTGGGGCATGTCATTTCTGGTGATGGCATTGCAGTTGATCCTTCTAAAGTTGATGCTGTGTTGAGATGGGAAACTCCTAAGTCTGTTACTGAGATTAGAAGTTTCTTAGGATTGGCTGGTTACTATAGAAGGTTCATTGAAGGTTTTTCTAAGTTGGCGCTCTCTTTGACAAAGTTGACTTGTAAAGGAGCTGCATTTGTGTGGGATGTCAAGTGTGAAGAAAGTTTTGTTGAATTGAAGAAAAGGTTGACAACGGCTCCGATCTTGATTCTACCTAATCCTGAAGAACCGTTTGTTGTTTATTGTGATGCTTCTAAGATGGGTTTAGGTGGTGTACTTATGCAAAATGGAAAAGTGGTTGCTTATGCTTCTAGGCAATTGAAGATTCATGAGAAGAATTATCCTACGCACGATTTGGAGCTTGCAGCAGTTGTTTTTGTGCTTAAGATTTGGAGGCATTATCTTTATGGTTCTAGATTTGAAGTATTTAGTGACCATAAAAGTTTGAAGTACTTGTTCGATCATAAAGAGCTTAATATGAGGCAAAGACGGTGGCTTGAATTGTTGAAGGATTATGATTTTGGATTGAATTACCATCCTGGTAAAGCTAATGTGGTGGCCGATGCTTTAAGTCGAAAGACTTTGCATATGTCACTTTTGATGGTGAAAGAGTTGGAATTGATTGAGCAATTTAGAGATATGAGTCTTGTAGTAGAAGTTACGCCGAAGAGTGTTATCTTGGGAATGTTAAAGATCAATAATGATTTCCTTGATAGTGTTAGAGAAGCTCAGAAGCTTGATGTGAAACTTGTTGATTTGTTGGTTGGTATTGGACAAACTGAAAATGAAGATTTCAAATTGGATGCTCAGGGTGTATTGAGGTTCCGAGATAGGATTTGTATTCCCGATGATATGGAGTTGAAGAGAATGATATTGGAAGAAAGTCATAGAAGCAATTTGAGTATTCATCCCGGAGCGACCAAAATGTATCAAGATTTAAAGAAACTATTTTGGTGGTCGGGCATGAAGAGAGAGGTGGCTCAGTTTGTTTATGCTTGTTTGACTTGTCAGAAGTCTAAAGTGGAGCATCAGAAACCTGCAGGGTTGATGCAACCGTTAGAGATTCCAAAATGGAAATGGGATAGCATTTCTATGGATTTCGTAACGGGGTTACCGAATACACAAAGAGGACACGATGCGATTTGGGTGATTGTTGATAGGCTTACGAAGTCGACTCACTTTATTCCTATTAACATCACTTATCCCGTATCGAAGTTAGCGGAAATTTATACGCATGTGATTGTGAGATTACATGGTATTCCTTTGTGTATTGTTTCAGATAGAGATCCGAGGTTTACTTCTGAATTTTGGAAGAGCTTGCAAGAGGCTTTGGGTTCAAAGTTGAGGTTGAGTTCGGCTTATCATCCTCAAACTGATGGTCAGACGGAAAGGACGATTCAATCGTTGGAAGACTTGTTACGTGCTTGTATTCTTGAACATGGTGGTTCATGGGATAAATATCTTCCTTTGATTGAGTTTACTTATAACAATAGTTTTCATGCTAGTATTGGAATGGCACCATTCGAGGCTTTGTATGGTCAGAGGTGTAGAACTCCTTTGTGTTGGCACGAGTCGGGTGAAAGTGTGGTGCTTGGACCAGAATTGGTTAGAGAGACTACTGAGACGGTGAAGATGATTAGAGAAAAGATGAGAATTTCTCAAAGTCGACAAAATAGTTATCATGATAAAAGGAGAAAAGACTTGGAATTTCAACACGGTGATCATGTATTTTTGCGAGTTACTCCTACAACCGGCGTTGGGCGAGCATTGAAGTCGAAGAAGCTAACTCCTCGCTTTATTGGTCCTTACCAAATTACTAGTAAAGTGGGAAAAGTGGCTTATAGAGTGGCGTTACCTCCAAATCTTTCGAACTTGCATGATGTGTTCCATGTATCGCAACTTCGGAAGTATGTTCCGGATCCTTCACATGTGATTGAGATGGATGATATTCAAGTGCGAGACAATCTTACGGTGGAGACGATGCCTTTAAGGATCGAAGATCATAAGATAAAGTATCTTCGTGGCAAAGAGATCTCCTTGGTTAAAGTTGTTTGGATAGGAGCAGCTGGTGAAAGTGCGACGTGGGAGTTAGAAAGCAAGATGCGGGATTCCTATCCCGAGATTTTCGAGTCAGGTATTTTCGAGGACGAAACTTTCATAAGTGGGGGAGAGTTGTAACGCCCCGTTTTATTTAATATTATATTATATTAATACTTTCGAATTACCGTTTGACGTTTATTTTTGCGACGAGAATATTTAAATTAACCGTTATATCTGTTAATATATTCGGCGACGTTTTATTCAGACCGGTAATTATTTTATTCGGTCCGGTATTTTTTTGAGGGACCGATAATTATTTTGTTCGGTCCGGTATTTATTTTGTGAGACCGATAATTATGTTGTTCGGTCCGGTTTTTATTCCGTTCGGTTCGGTAAAATATTATTCAGACCGATATTTAATTATTTGGAGTTATTTTAATTATTTGAGTTAATAATATTATTTAGTATTATTAGTGTTATAATTACTAGTAAGACCAAGGGCTTTTTGGGTATATTGCTAGCTTATATCTTGTTCTAAGCAAACCAAACACTTGTTTTATGACATAACACCAAAAACACACTTAGAGAGAATTAGAGAGAGTCTTGGAGGAAGAGAAGAGCAAGAACACAAAGCTTGGATTTTGGGTTGGTTGAATCATCAAGAATCATTCAAACATCTAAGGTAAGGGGTTTGATTCTCCAATGCTTATAGTTAAGATTTGATTTGGTATATTTTGGATTTGTGATAAAAATTGATTTTTAGGGTTTATGAGTTGGTTGAGAGATTGTTGAAATAAATTAGAGGAGTGGATTTAGGTGTTGTTGTTGTTGTTGTTGTTGTTAAATTATTATTAGGTTAGATTAATTGAAATTAAATTAGAAAACTAAATTAAATAAGTTAGAAATACATACTGTCAGTATGTAGGTTAATGTGAAATTGGAAATGAAATGAAAATTTAGGATTGAAACTTGAATTATATTAATTAATATTTAGTTAGAAAGTATAACTGTTTGTTGCAAGAATAAATTATGCAGTACGTGGAAAAAGTGGATTATGCAGTATGTGGAAAACGTGGATTATGCAGGTTTTTCTTTTTTTTCTTCTTTTTTTAAAAAAATTGAATTATGAAACAAAAAAAAAACAAACAAAAGTGCCAAGGGTATGCCCAGCGCCCCTTTCTCATTTGTATGTGGGACGTCCGTCTGTTATGTATTTGGAGGGAGTGTCTTAGTTTCACCATTATTGACAGTTTAGTAAATTATATTTTTCTCCAAAACAGTTTCTGTTTTAAATTTTATTTTCATAATTTAATATATTAATTAATTATATTAATTAAATACAAATATGACATAAGTTAGCCGATTTAATTTGGAACCCGATTATGCTCCGATTTTCCGATTTCGGCAATTTCGGCGATGGAGCAAGTTGCTCCGAATTTAACGAAAATTGACGTGCTAGCTAATTTTGACGTGTAGAACATCGTGGTGAGGTTAGTTTTTCGAGATTTCGAGTTTTTACGAAGTGACCCGAAATAAGTCAATTTACGATTAAGTTGAACCGGGTTGCGTTTTAGTCGGTTTATGTCACGTATGGACAATCCGATTGCAACGTTAATGATTATGATTGGTGCCGATTATTATGAATGACTTTCGCGATGATTATTGATGTTTGACTATTTTTCCGTGTTTGAAATTTAGTGAATTATTTGATAATGATGTGGTGTGATTAAATATGATGTTTGCGACGGTTTATTTATAATGAATACTTTATGATATGCGATGCGATGATATGTTTATCTTGATGTGGATAAATATGGCGACGTGGGTTTTATACCAATTTTGACATGCGATGATGAAGTTTTGTTGTGTCGTGTTTGTGATGTCGTGTTGTCGAGTCACATACATTGCATTGGCGACGAGGGCTTTTATGCCAAGCGACGAGGGCTTTTATGCCAAAGCGACGATGGGCTTTTATGCCGAATGTCCCTAATTATGGACAAAGTGACGGGTACAACATGCATAACATAGTTGTGTCTCATGGAGTCGGTTATGTTTATTTTTGAGTCTTTTGGCGTTGAGTTTTATTTGATGGCTTATAATGAATTGCGATGTTATATGATACTTTGTTTTGTGATGATTTTTGTGTTGAACATAAAGTGATTATAATGTGATAATTTCATGAAAATTATGCGATGGATCTAACATGACGGTAAAGCGACGATATGAGTTTATGGCAATGGAGTTTATGTCTTGTTTTGACATGATTATGGTGATTATGTGATGATATTAAAGTGTTGATCTTATACACTAAATGATGATTTTAAAGTATGTGAGATTTGATATTTGTTGACATATTCTTATTAACCTATATCATTTATGATTCCAAAACTATTTATATATTTTATCATGCCTTTAATTATATGTTTTGGAGTATCTCACTCTTTACTTGTTTCGTCGTTGCCTTTATATTGGTAACGTGCAGGTGATCCGCGGGGATGATGAGGATTAGCTCGAGTCTCTTTATTTTGAGTCACTCTGCTCTGATAGTAGTAACACTCGGGATTTGAGCGACGTTATTATTTTGATAGGATAGTTTATGTATACTATCTTATGACTTTATGTATTGATGATAACATGATGATACATACATTTTGTGAACACATCCGTTGTGTTGTGATTAGTCATATGTTTATATGATGATTTATGTTATGAATCGGTATATCCGACTTTTGATTTTGTGATGTGCATTATAATGCAAAGTGATGAAAAAAAATGAATATGTGATACCTCAATTTATGCTTGGATGAAATTTTGAAACTCTGATTTTATTATTAATTATGAGGGGTAGAATTGGGGTGTTACAAAGAGTCCCAAAAATTGAATGAAGAGGGATGGGGCAAAGGGCCTCTGATCACAACACCCGCAGAGGACCCGCCCAAAAAGCCCTTAAGCTCGTCATCTTCAGACGACTTCGAAGACCCACAATAGCTTTCCCGTGGTCAACCTTCTTTTTCTTCATAGGATGTGGACGGGGTGGAACTTCAGCTGAAATAGGCATGCCCTGAGAGAACACTTCCTCAACCCAGATTTACTTTTTCTTATGAGACTAGACGATGATCCCTGGTGGATCACTCTTCGATACGCCAACTCCCTCTCCGCGAAGAACTTTAGCCTTCTTCAGCAGCGATATATTCTCCTTAAGGTTAAACTCTGCCATCTTACCTACAAAATTAAAAGGAACAAAACTTTAAGACCATCACACCATAAATAGGTTAAAATAGAGACATGACTTTATTTTACCTAAAAAACTCTAAAGACTCACGAGGTTGTCCTCATAGCTTAAAAGCCCATGGACCATCAGGACCTCAAAGTTATCAAAAGTCTCCACCACAAGCCTCTCAAGGTTGTTTAACTTGTTAGGTTCATAACCTCCAATTGAGACAGGCTCTTGGGTCCAGCAAATCAGAAAACGGTAGGACCCGTCTTTGTTATACAACACTCAAGGACAATTTTCACCACCCGCACCCATATAAATCTATCTTTATCATTCTTAAAATTAGAAGAATAAGCTTGAAACGGGCCACGATTGGGAAGGCCTGCCAAGGAAACCCATCTGCCACTCCTGACACCTTTTGATTCATAGAAAGAGAAAAAAACATCCACAATAGGCATCACACCAAGAGCGTCACACACGATCTCAAACGACCACACAAAACCCCAAATGTTGGGTTGGAGCTGCGAGGGGGCAACATTCAGGCGGTTAACACATCTACTTCAAAATTGGTAAAGGGTACTTCGACTCGCAGAGTCTCCATCACATCCTCGTAGAAATAGAAATACCCGTCAAGGGACCCGGGCGGCCGATATATACATATTTTCTCGCCCGAAATACACTATTCCAAAACAATGTCATTTTCATCATCAGTGCGGGAAAAATAAACCCTTTCTCTAAAAGAGCTTACATGGTCGTTACTCAAGCACGGGGGATCTTCAAAATAACCTGGTTAAAAGACTCGCGGGAAAGCTCCATGATGACTTCGTCCGAACCTGATGAAGAAGACATTGAGTCAGTATCACTAGAGAGAGAAAGGTCGATGAAATCACCATATACTTCCCTATTTATAAAACCCCAGTCAATTTTACCAAATTTAGACCTAAATATCCTAACATATCATCCCATAGTTGACGCCTCTCTAACGCGATCGTAAGGGCCACTACTCTACCCGAATCATCACACTCACGAAAAATCACCATTATTGAAGTTAAAAACCACAAAAATAGAACACCAAGAGAAAAGGGAAGTTCGAAACTTACCTGAAGAAACGCTGAAGTTTGTTTGGAGCATGAGACAAATAGCTTAGAAAGAAACATGAGAACCAGTGGAAAAACTGGAACTAGGCGAATGTTGGAAAAGCGAGAAGCTGAAAGGGAAGTTAGCTTAAAAAATGACATTTTAGAGCTATAATATATGAATAGTCCATAGTTAATAGGATTGAAGGATGACACACGTTTTCCCTCAAAAAAACATCATTCAAATTAAAATAATAAGCATCCCACAGTAAAATCATTATTATGGCATAAACCGTTCAGAGAAGGAACATCTCCACAGTTTATACTACATATGGCAGAAAGAGAGAGCATAAAAGATCATTGTAACATCAACCGATAAATCCAAAATAAAGACCACTAAAACTGACTAAAAATGCCAGATTAGGCTGACGTTCCAAATGATCTAAAGCGCTTCTCCCTTCTCAGGCCTCGCGCTTGAAGGGCTTATGTTCATCTGAAGCATATGTCCCAAATTGTCTAAAAACGCTTCACTCTATCCAGGCCTCGCGCTTGAGGGGCTTATGTACATCTGAGGCCTATGACCTGGATTGTCTAAAAACGCTTCGACCTTCTTAGGCCTCGCTCTTGAGGGTCTTATGTACATCCGAGATCTAGGACCCAAATTGTCTAGAGAGCATCTCGCCTCTCCCCAAATATTTCGCTCGCACAAGGGAACGCCTGGAGAAAGAGGTCTCGACTCAGTTAAAGGGGCAAGGATAATAAGGGAGCCATGAAGGCAGGATAATTTCGAATCAAGACCAACACTATAAAAAGAAGTGATCAACAAACGTTAGAGGCAAGCAATCTCAAATACATGATACACTAGATACACTGCGGCTTCTCCCGACCAACATCGGGGAAGTCATCACATTATTCTTCAGAAACGGTGTATTCTAAAAATCATGTATGTTTTGTAATTTTTTAGATTTTTTTAAAAATTCGGTGATTCGTTTTCTATATGAAAAAAAAATGAAATTAACACTACCAGATTTTTTTTTGAAAAATCTAGTAAAAACTAATAAATTTTTTTAAAACCCGATAGTATATTTGAAAATTTCGGTAAAAACTCATAGATTTTTTGAAAAATCTAGTAAAACTCATAAACTCTTTGAAAAATCTAATAAAAATTTATAGATTTTTGAAAATTTTGATTTAAAAAATCGTGTAAAAATTAATAGGATTTTGAACGATGTGGTAATTCGAAAAACACTCATGAGATTCTCCAAAAAGTTTGATAAAAATTCATAAAATTCTTCAAAAATATGTAAAAACTCATAAATTTTCCAAAAATTCAGAAAATGTGCTATATTTTTTAAAAACGTAAAAATCACAAAGAATATTATAACAAAAACAATGCAATTTGGGGTACTAGGTCTAATTTTGAAGGTGGCAGAAAAAATTCTCTTATACTTATACCCAGTAAAACAAAACATCCTCTTTTTTTCTTTTTAATTATTTTCCTTTTCTTTTTTAAACAATAATCATATTATACGTGAGAAATATATTGAAAAAAACTCAAATCACACATGAAAAAAGAAAATATATGAACTAATAAAATGGATTAGGCGAAATATAAAACAATAATATCACCTTAATTGTAACAAATAAGGATACTTATTAATAAAAAACCATCCTTGTAAAATCAATACAGGTCTAACATTGACTAGAAGAAAAATAATATTTGTACATATGTCAAAAAATATGTTAAAATTAGCCTAATTTTTGCAAAGAATTTTATTCAGTCAAGCATGAGAAGGTGTATGACAATATTATGAAGAATTAATTTGTCATCTCCTAAATTGAACTTTACACCTCCCTATATTTTGATGATTTTCAAATTGTTCTTCAAAGTTTGAGTTAAAAAGTTTGAACAAAATTTTCAATAGTTGATTTAAAATTTTGGATAACGAAATTTTTGATAGTTTATTTAAAATTTTTAAAATATATATTTTGTAAATTTTGGTAAAAAACTATATAAGAGTTTTATGCACATTTCAAAATTTTTGATAAAAACGTATACATTCGAAATTGTTGATAAAAAATTTCATAAATTTTTATCGAAAATTTTGAAATTTCCGATAAAAAAACATATATTTCAAAATTACTGGTAAAAGTTTTATGAGTTTTTATCGAAAATTTCAAATTTTCCGATATAATTTTGAAATTTTCTATAAAAACTCATGAAAATTATAATTTTTTTCAAATTTTTTTGATATTTTTTAAAAATTTCCGATATAATTTTGAAATTTCAGATAAAAACTCTTCCTTTTTAAAATTTATTAACTTTCCACATGCAAAAATGAGAGGTACCAACTATAACAACATTCCTTGAGCTAGAAACACTTTTGGCTCAAAAGAAGAATGTGTAGGCCCAAAAAAGAAAACTGATGGATCTATGGTTTTTTCATACAAGTTATGGTTGAATTAAGAGATTTTATTCTGAAACCCCATATTGGACCTGACATTTGACATGGGGCTATTGTTACTTTGTTTTGCCTATATTGAATATTTTAGGATTTTTCAAAAAAAAAACTGGATATTTCTGAAATTTTTGACTAAAATGAATTGTTTCTGATAAATGTTTTAAGAAATATTGGATTTTTTAAAATTGTCGATAGTTTCTATTTGATATGGAAAAAAAATTTTAACACTTTCAAATTTTTCTAAAAATCCAATAAAGTACAACACTTTTCGAAAAATCTGATAATGTTAAAAATTACTTTTTATTGAATATAAACTACTGAATTTTCTAAAAATCTAGAAAATTAATAAAGATATCGGATTTATCAAAAATTTAATATATTAAATTTATAAAAAAAATGGGTAAAAGTTTATACAAAACTTTTTAAATACACAACTCAAATTTTCAATTAATATCAGATTTTTTATCTAGAATTTTTTTTTTTTACAAAAGTTTGATAAGGAATTTTTGCCAATATATGGAGTGTCACGTCAAACTTGAGAATGTTGGAAATCCACTAAAATCTATGATAAATTTCTACCACAATGACAATTTAATTATGAGACAAACAAATAAAGAAGACAAGACAAATAATTTCTACAGAGTTTCTCTTTGCTCACAAACTGTGAAAACTTTCTTATTCACTTTGCAACTGCAAAATACTGTGAATAACTTGCTTGACTTGCTTACAAAAAATAGGGGTTACTCCCTCTATTTATAACTGAGCTTACACCTTAAGTCCAAAGTCCAAAATATCTATTTTGTTCTAAATCAAATCAAATTTATTCTAAACTTAAATCAAATCTATTTAAATCTAAAACAAATCAAATCTCTTCGACACATAGTTTCGACACACTGAATTACAATTTAACACACCACCTAATTCATTGTGTCTAAACTATCTATGTTCATCATGGCTCTTAGATTTCTGAATACTTCAACTTGCACTCCCTTCGTCATGATGTCTGCAATCTGATTCTTAGTTCTGCAATGTTCCAAATTCATCTTCTCATCTGCTATCTGCTCTCGAAGATAATGGAACCTCATTTCGATGTGCTTACTTTGACCATGTGCTATTGGGTTCTTCGCCAGATTGATAGCTGACATGCTGTCGATCTTCATGGTAATTGCTCCATGATCTTTCCCTGTTATCTCTTCGACCAAGTTCACCATTCAAGTTGCTTGACATGCACAAAGAGAAGCAGCTATGTATTCTGCTTCGCATGATGATAATGCCACTACTGGTTCCTTTCTTGAATTCCAAGCAACTGGTGCACCACCTAGCATAAACACATATCCCGTTGTTCACTTTCGATCTTCAGCATCACTACACCAACTCGAATCAGTGTATCCCACTAACTTGCATTCTTTTCTTTTATCAGCTGCAGGAAACAAAATGCCATAATTGAAAGTTCCTTTGAGATACCTTAGTATCCTCTTCACTGTTGTTAGATGTGATACCTTTAGCTTTTGCATGAATCTACTTACCATACCTACACTGTATGCTAAGTCAGGCCTTGTATGACAAAGGTATCTCAATGATCCAATAAGTCTTCTATATTGGGTTGGACCAACATCATCCTCATCTGCATCTTTCTACAGTTGCAGTCTTGGTTCTGCAGGTGTCGAAGTTGAGTTGCATTCTTTCATCTCAAACCTCTTGAGAATTTCTCCTGCATATCTTCTTTGATGCATCATCAAACCTCTACTGCTCTTGTAGAATTCGATACCAAGGAAATATGAAATCTCACCCAAATGAGACATTTCGAATTCCTTGCTGAGATCACCTTTGAAGTCTTCGATCTCACTTTTACAGCTACCTGTTATCAATAAATCATCTACATAGAGACATAGTATAAGCAATTTACTCTTGCTTCTTCTTACATATACTCCATGTTCAGCTGTGCACTTTACAAATTCCTTCTCCCTTAGGAAACTATCAATTTTCTTATTCCAAGCCCTTGGAGCTTGTTTCAATCCATACAGGGCTTTATGCAGCCTGTACACCTTTCTTTCTTTGTCATGTTTCACAAACCCAACTGGTTGTTTAACATAAACTTCTTCTTCTAAGGGTTCATTCAGGAATGCACACTTTACGTCCATCTGACATATGTGTCAACTGTTTATTTTTGCTAGACCAACAACAAACCTGGTTATTTCGATCCTAGCAACAAGTGCAAAAACTTCATCGAAGTCTATTCCTTATTTCTGTAGAAATCCTTTTGCCACAAGTCTTGCTTTGTGTCGAGTTACTTCACCTTTCAAATTCGTTTTCACTTTGTATACCCACTTGACATCAATTGCCTTCTTTCCTTGAGGCAATTCGACAAGTGATCAAGTGTTGTTGTCTTCGATAGACTTCACTTCTTCGTTCATTACTTTCACCCACTTCGAATCCTTCAATGCTTCAACTATATTAACAGGTTCGACATCTGCATAGAAAGCATAATGTACCAGCTCCCCTTCATTATCTATTACATCATCTGATGTAATCACACAATCTTGCAATCTTGCAGGCATGCGTCTTGTTCTTTGAGGCCTGCTTATACGTGGTATATCTGCTGGTTCCTCTTGTCAAACTTCTCTTTCGACTTGAGTTTCTGGCTCTTCGAGAGGGATTCCCACTGAATCTTTCTTGACATTATCAGTCCAATCTCATTCTTTAAATCATCTATGATCACGTCCCTGCTGATCACAATCTGCTTTTTCACTGGATTGAACAACTTGTAGCCTCCTATCGAATGATATCCAACTAGAATCATTTGACTTGACTTGTCATCAAGTTTTCTTCTCAACTGATTTGGCACATGTCTATGTGCAATAGATCCAAATACCTTCAGATGACTCAAGCTAAGCTTCACACCAGACCAACATTCTTCTGGAGTAATTCCTTCTAGCTTCTTCGTGGGACATCTGTTCAAAATGTATGTTGCAGTTGAAACAGCTTCACCCCCAAAACTCTTTAGGTAAATTCTTGCCTTTCAACATACTTCTCACCATATTCATGATGGTTCGATTCTTCCTTTCTGCAATTCCATTTTGTTGTGGAGTATAAGGTGGCACTACCTCATGCACAATCCCTTCCTTTTCACATAGTCTGTCGAAGTATTTTGACACATATTCTCCACCACCATCAGTTCTCAAAACTTTGAGCTTTCGACCACTTTGTCTTTTGACAATAGACTTAAACATGGAAAATACTCCGATCACTTCACTTTTCTTCTTGATCAGATAAGTCCACAGCTTTTGACTGAAATTATCTATGAATGTAACAAAGTATTTGTTACCTCCCATCGAATCCACCTAAATTGGTCCACATACATCAGAGTATATGACTTCAAGAATAGCCTTCGATCTGCTTCCTGCATCCTTGCTGAAGCTATTCTTGTGTTTGTTCGCCTGCACACATTCCTCACATACCTCGTTTGGAATGTCGATTTCTGGAAATCTTGAAACCATATTTCTTCTCTTCAAATCTCTGATGTCTCTGAAGTTGAGATGGCCTAGTCTATAATGCCATATCCATTCATCTCTGCTAGCTGCAGTCGAAAGGAACTTGTGCTCCATCACATTTAGTTCAATCTGGTCTGTTATAGTTTTGCAGTTTGGAAAATGTTTCAACTTTTCATTTCAACATGTCGAATGTGATGTCCTAACTAGAAGAGTAGGACATTTGGACTATAAACGTTTTGCAGTTTGGAAGATGTTTAAACTTACTGTTTGAACATGTCGAAAGGGATATCCTAACCAGAAGTATAGGACATCAGGTCTGCTACAACTAACAGTCTAGATCCAGTTGTTGTGATTTAATTACTGAATATTCTGGGAATATTTTGTAATCCTATGTGGCGTCCAAGATTGATAAATCAGATATTTTATGTTGGTTTTCAAAGATACGAAAAGTTTCTAAATATGGATACATTTTAGGAAACTAATGATTGAAGACCTATTTTCTTGGAGAAGTTTTTGCAGACTTTGTGTAGCCTCTTTGCTGCATTTTTGAAGCCCAAATTTAGTCGGGAAAAGGTTATAAATAGAAGTGTTTGTAACCTAGAAGAGTGTGAGTCTAGGATGTAGAATCATTAGGGCTTTTTCATTGAGCCGTTAGGAGAGTTGGTTTGTGTGATCCACTCGGGTTGTGAGTTGGACTGTTTTACAGAGTTGTAATCTCTATTATTGTTCTCCTCGAAGCTTTTAAGAAACAGGTAGTATTGTTCTTGGAGGAAGCTATTAAGCTACTCTAAGTATTATTCTTGATCAAAGTTGTGAAGGAAGATCAAGTATGTTATTATTAATCAAGGGATGTCTTGATTAAGGTGTTTGTTTTGTAATTGAAGTGTGATCTTCATTTAGGTGAAAGGTTGTCAATACAGTAACTGGGACTGAGACTGTTGGACATCATTGCGGTGATTGGAGGTGAGATGAGATTTATCATATCTAGGGAGGACCTAGGTAGAAGTTGCATAGAGTAGTGATTAAGTGATAAGTTGTAAACTTAGGATTAGTTTAGCTTTGAATTGATACTATCTAGTGGATTTCCTTTCTGGCTTGGTAGCCCCCAGAGTAGGTGTTGGTTTGCACCGAACTGGGTTAACAATTATGTGTGTTATTTATGCTTTTTAGTACTGTTTTTTATGTTTATACCTTGCATGTGTTGTTGAAGTTAGATCAGATGTCCTAACATGTCATAGGACATCTGAAGTCTGATATACCAAAATCTCAATTGGTATCAGAGCAGACATCATGTTCTGTTTCTGGGTGAGATCCTGGGATGATACTTTCTCGTCATGGGAAAGGAAGAAGGTGTTTACTAAATATTTATTTGAACTTGGATAAGTACATATTGTATTTGAACGGTCCCTAGAAGTGTAGGATGGACTGTTCATAACAGGGTATGTATTGGACCTGTCTATTGTTATCAGGCCTGTAGCTTTGGTGGTGAGCTACTGTGTTGGGTTTGATTTATTTTCAATCCTATGTTGTTCTGTTGGCACCTGGATTGTGGTGTTTATGTGCAAGGATTTTTCCAGCCATGCCTGAAGTTTGTTGAGGAGTTTTTGTTTGTTCTGCTGCATCTGATAGAAAACTCATGTTGGTTTCCTTGTGTCTCTGACTGTAGGGAGATTTTCCCTTGGAATATCAACCCTATGTTGGTGTGATATGTGGAAGACAAGTTCAATCATATTTTTAAAGTTGCCAAATATACTTGAGGTTCATCTCAAGTCCACTCATAAAGGCACTTTTAAATGAGTTTGTTGAAAAGATATCTGAAGAGAGTTAGCATCAATTTATTTTTTCTTCCTACCCTAAAAAGACCAACCTCTGGTATATGTTAAAGGATCTCTTGGTGTGTACCTTGAGAAGATGTTCTACAGGATGTTAGAACATCATATCAACAGGTGTGCAGATTCATGTTGCATAAGAGATGCTTTGGTTGCTAAACAAATGTGCGTTAATCACATACGTTTATAACCTTCTCCTGATCTGGAAGATGAGGAATTCGGGTTGTGTTTCTGTTGTACCCAAATTTCCCCCCCTAAGATTCCTTCATCATATCATATCAATTCAATCATAACAAAGTCACACATTAGGGTTTTCTTCCTCTCCTAATCACTGGTTTTGCTCTATGGGGAATCACCAAGCAATTTGACTTGTATTTTGTGATCATCTAAGTTTGATTACTCTTTAACTAACAAATACAATGTATGTGTATCCTAATTGTTGATCATGTAGGTGAAAGCACAATGCATTCCATCAAAGTCAGCTTTTGGATTCATGAGTTCCTTCTTTGTACCTTCCTCAACAAAGCTTCATTAAGATTCAAGCCTCTATGAAAGATATTTTGAAGTAACATTATGACAAAGTCTTTCATGATTCATTATGCCTCAAGTTGTAAACTTTAGCTCAAAAGTACAAGGGTTGACTAAAGAAGTTTGACTCAATCGGACAAGTCTTTGATTTCAATGATCACAAGTGCATATCTCCTTTAATTCTCAAGATTTAGAAGTGGTTTTGGTTGCAATGGTTTCTCCTTAAAATGCTCAACAACTTACAATCACATGACAAAGGTATTTGTGCAAGAAGGTTGATCAAAATTGCAACGATTTCCCAAGGCATTTTGTTGCTCTAGGAGCTAGGGTTTTGAACTTCAAAGGGGTATATCTTGCTCATATTTTGGTATCTTTGAGTTATTCCAAAAACATACTTCTATTTATAGGGTTATTAACAAATAACTTCAAAATTCTCAAGGAAATTTTATGTGTAAGAAACTTGATGATGAAGAAAGATTACAAGCCCACCAGATGAACCCTCAAATTCCTTTATGTGACTTCAAATGATCATAACTTGATCAATTTTCATCACCTTGAGCCTATTCTTTTTCCATAATGATATTGAATGTGTGGAATTTAACCCATCTTCAAAGTAAAAAGTGTGAAAATGTATGGAAGATGCCCTAAGGATGCAAAAGATTATGGGTCATTTCATGAATGTTTGCCAACTTCAACAAGTCATAACTCTCTCAATTTTTGAAGATTTTGAATGGTTAAAGTCTCAAAATAACATTCAAGAGATCTACTTCATGCCATATTTTTTGGTAAATAACAAATTCCAAGTGGAAGACCATGTTTGGATACAAGACATTATAAGTCATTTTTGAATAAAAACTTCAAAAATTTCTAAGTATGAAAAGTCAGCCCTTTTCTTCCAACTTTGACTCAACACAACTTCTTGCTCAAGCATCCAATTGAAATCACTCCTTGCACATTGTAAAGCTTGTGACTTCATCTTTCCAGTGCTTAAAAAATCACATCATATGGTGCCCTACATTGTTGGCACCATGGTTATGATGGTAGCATCATGAAATGGAAATTTCAAGTTCAGTCAGTTTTGAAAATTAGTTTAAATCCAATTACAAGCTTGTTTAAGGATCAATTCCGCGTCTAATCATGTTTAGGAAGTTGCCATAACAAGAAAAGACCCTTAAACCTTCCATTTTATTTTGTTTTGAGCCATGTGAAGTCACACTTTTCACACTTAGCAGGTCCACACGACTTCACTGATTTTGCCTCCAATTCACACGCTTGAGCCTTGCATCATGATCAACTATAAATAAGGATCATCCCTCACTCATTCTTTCAAGCTTTGGATAGCCAATTGACCCTTGTTCAGACCCCACACGAACTTTGAATTTGAATTTCTGATTTCTTACATTCTCACCTTCAAACACCAAAAGCTCCATTCAGTTAGCTCCATTGAACTTCTCTGAAGCTAACCATACAATTATCCTCAAGAATCGTGACCTATATTGATCTACAGAAGTCCAGTTTCAGAGCAACTTCTCACTACTACGTTCAAGTAGATTCCTTGGCCAAATTGATTCAAATGAAAGACTAATCCACTCCTTGTATCCTTTTGATCCTCGTGCTCTTTATAATTTGCAATTTCATTGAGATTTGAGTGAGATATCCCAGATTTTCTTATTCGCTATTTTTTTTATGGTTTTCTTCAAGCACAACCTTGCACAGTTTATATAAATTTGGCGTGATGGTACCATTAGAATCGTCTTGAAGAGACGGGTCTAATGGTACCGGTCTGGTTTGCTAATTTTATAGTTTGAAGGATACGATTTGGGGTTGGCTGGAGGTTGAAGATGATGACATATCCGTCTTCAACCAATGACATGTAGCCACATTATTTTTTTGAAACATATGTAGTATGCTTGCCTTATCATGCACGTGCCTCAGGAGCCCTTGGATCTGATTACTTTAGTGAGTCAGACTCCATCTAACGTGCCACATTTTAAGTTGTTTTATTTTTAAAATAAATGATCAGGTGTGATATCCAATAAAGTTCATGACATGCACAGTGCGCCAGATCCACTGGATCTGTTTACTAACACGTTTTGACAATGACCAGATGACCCATATTTTTTTGGTTTATTATTTTATTTCTGATTTTTTATATTTAATTGTTTTAAACTTCAAAAATTCATAAAAAATTCATTTTAACTACAAAAAATCGGAAAAAATTATGGAAAAATACTTTTGATTTTTCTCTTTTGGATTTTTATTTTTTTCACATATTTATTTTGTGTTTTGATATTTTTTATAATTTTTCACTTTATTTGAATTGTTTTAAATGTTTAAAAATACTTTTATGCATTTTTAAATTCTAGAAAAAATAGGGAAGGAACCAATGACATTGTGATAAATATTGGTGACCTCATTTATTTTTTATTTCTGACTTTATTATTTTCACAATTTTTTGTTTATTTTACCTATTTCTTTTAGTTTTAAAAATAGTTTCTGACTTAAAAAAATTATCAAAAAATTTATAAAAATATTTGAGTTCATTTATGATTTTTCTTTGGTCTTACTTATTTTTTCTTGATTATTTTGAACATAGTTAGCATTTTTCTCTCTTATTTTCATTTTTAATCATTTTTAAATCTTTATTTTTATATGGTAAATACAATTTTATTTTTGTACATTTTCTGGATGATCTTGGGTTGAAATTTTGATCATGAACTTTGTTAACATCATTGGACCCATGGTGTCTAACTCCATAAAAATGGATGGATGATTTTATTAATAGTTTTTAATTACAATTTTGGTTCAAATGTGATTTGTTCATTTCCCCATCCATCTTCATCTTACCCCCTTTCTTATTGTATTACATGTTATGGAATGATGATCTCTATATCATTTATCCAAACATAAAGTACATAGATTGCTATTGACCGACCTCAAAATAGGTGCGAATTCTATATAAGTCCACTTACGATTGCTTAATATATCACTAAATTTTGTCCCGATTTGAGAAAATGATCATTCGTGGCCCAAACTTATGTTTGCAAGCCCAAGTATGTTAATTTGAATCCTATGATCCAATAACCTTGAGATCCATTGTTAGGAGGCTTTGGTTCTACCAATCCTCTAATGGAACTTCATCAATTTTGGTCAAAGTGGATCACTTAAATATCATTGATCATTAAGTTACTTTGGGATTCTTAAAATGGATGATATACTTGACAAAAAGCAAATGTAACTTACTGTTTGACAGACTTTGGTTCTACCAATCCTCTAATGAGTTCCAAATGCAAGTTTCAAGATAGGCATCCAACTAACCATTAACTTCTAACAATTTATTTTACTTTTATGCTTTTATTTTATGTTTTTACTTTATGTACCATTTACTTTAGCATTTACATTTCATGCTATTTTCATCTTTGCTCATTTGAGCCTTTATATTCATGTCATTTTTATTTTGCTCACTTGAGCTTTTCATTTCTTTTTGAAGATACCTAATAATCAACTTAAACCCTAAAAAGCTTTAATGTTACTTGGACTACTTGGTTACTATCCTTGGCATTATGAAGTGATAGACTTCTTGGACTTAGGAGTAGAAACCTTGACCTATGTTGGAGACCTTATGACCTTGATTGATATTTTTGTCTGGAGTTCTTGGGGTTTACCTCAAGACATTGAGTTGTTTGTTTGTTTTGTGTGCAAGTTATTATAATCACATACTTTGTCTGTAATCTGGAATACATTTGTATATAACTGTTTCTCTGCCCAATTTTTGTGAAGACTAAATGCAATTGGAGCTTCATATTCTTCAAAGGTTTATTAACTGTTTGTTTGGTTTTAAATCCAAAGGATGGAGTTCTTCATTGACTCAATATGTCAAGTGTTGGTTTCTTGTTGGTTAGGCGGTTCTTTTCCCTAGATTTTACTTTATGCTTTAGGATATTCCTTCCATCTCCTCACATCTTCTTTAATTTCAAAAATCTTATCCCTCCTTTTGAAAACACTTATTGCTTCAAAAACTTGAATCACTTTCATAATAAACTTGGACTTAGGTCCATGCAATTTCTTTTAAAATATTTTTCTTAATCAAACATTAATCAATTTAACAATACTTAGACATTTTTTGTGAGAAGACTAAAAGTCAATCAATCTCATTTAAAGCATTTTTTCCACTTTGGCTTTTGCTTTAAAACTTTTCTCGAAAGATTGGACTCTTGTCAATATTTGTAGTGATGCAAACAACTATACTTCTATAATATGTAGTGAAGAGAGATATTTTCCACTTAGGTGTTGAGTGAGGTTTTTTTGATTTTAAAATCCAAGCCATGTCCTCCACTTTGAGATGAAGTAAATTCTCCTTTCTCATGATTGTGGGTAGTAAGTATGTTTTTCCACACGGACAATGACGATGATGTCTTATCTCATAAAACTAACCAACGCACTTGTGTTTCAAAATTTTAAAGAGGAAGTACGTGTATCCTGATCCTCTATTGCACGGAAGGTGGTACGTAGGCACTAAAGGTTCGCAACCACGGCGGGTGCAAAAATCATAAAAAATATATACTTCTTTTTCTCATCCCCACAGTCTATTTTACATACAACATTTTATAGACAAAATATACATATTTTTCAAAGAGGTTCCTGAGGAGTACTGTAGATGTTTAGGGTGCTAATACCTCCCATTTTCATAAGCAACTCCCTTACCTAGAATTTTCCCCCTCTTTTGGGTTATTCGCTCTTTTCCCATTCCTTTGGAAAAAATAAAGCGCGATGGCGATTTTTATTTTGATTTGTACAAGTCTAGTCAATCCAATGGCTTAGTCTTAAACATTTCTACTACTACAGAAAAAAATGGCTACTTCACCGGGGAAAGATTGACCTCTTGTTGGTCCATAACTAAGTGGGTTGAGCCTATCTTTGTGTATATCTGTATATGTGTTATTATTGTTTATATGTTATATGTTGTATATATGTTTGTCTGGACTTTCATGGTTTTCAGGGTGCTTGGGGATTTCTCATAAGTCCTATACATGGACTTTGGCAAGCTTAAGGTAGGATGGACGGTATAGTCATGTTAACTTTGAGGGAGTAATCCCAAAAAAGGAGGCATGAGATCCCCCACTCAGTGGAGGTCCCTTTGATTGTAGTTTCGTTTACCGAGTAATCGGGAAGATGTGCTGCTTTCGACCTGGGAGCTTGCTGAAACTGAGGACCGTAGATTACCTAACCTATCTTGGCCTTTTAGGTGTAGTGCGGAATTTATGACAGAGTAATATGGAAATAATTGTCAGATGATACTATGCTCGGATGAGTTTTTCTTGAGAATATTACTAATTACTGAGTTAATCGGGAAGTTGGTAATATCTGAAGGAAGGATGTAGACTCTAGGAACCTTTAGAACCTTGTTCGGCAGGTGATAACTTTTAGACCATACCTTATGGGTAATACCTTCAACCTCATGCTCGTGACGTTGAACCTATGAACCCTATATTTGTGACCTTCTGTGTGATTGTTGCATCATGCATTCATGCACTCATAAGCATCTTTTGAAGACATTTTATTTCAAGGGACTTAAAAGTTGACTGTTTGTAAAAATCTCAGGTACTTTTTGACTATGGATTCTGGAAAAAGAAAGACCAGAAAATATACTTTCAAAGATCCTAAGATAGATGAGTTGATGAGCCTGATTCCTGAGATTGAGTGTTCTGCATGTTTTCGGAAGAAGTATGGGTCCATCATTTCTCTCATGAAACTTAGGATGAAGGAGGGTATTCTCTCGACCTTGGTCTAATTCTATGATTCGATGTATTGATGCTTTACATTCCATGACTATCAGTTGATGCCTACACCAGAGGAGTATTCTTATCTGCTGGGTTTTCCTATTATCGATCGTATTCCTTTTACTGGTTTGGAGGGTGAGCCAAAACCACATGAGATTGCTGCTTTGATCCATTTGGGTAAGTCTGAGGTTGAAGCCCACATGACTACTAAAGGAGGGATTAGAGGATTAGCATCCCAGTTCTTATTGGAGAAAGCTCGTTACTTTGCCAGGATGAAGAGTACAGTCGCTTTTAAGGCCATTTTTGCTCTACTTGCTTACGGGTTATTATTATTTCCTAATGTGGACAAATTTGTTGACATTAATGATATCAGGATCTTCATGATTGGAAACCCAGTTCCTACATTGTTGGGTGATACTTATTACTCTGTTCATCTTCGGGATTCTTATCATGGGGGGATGATTATCTGTTGCACGCCTCTGTTGTACCGGTGGTTTACTTCTCATTTTCCTCAGTCTAATGCTTTCTGGGATATCAGGAAGGAACCCCATTAGGCTCATAAGATCATGGCACTTACTCACTCAGATATTGTTTGGTATCATCAGGCTCATAATGATGTAGAGATTATCGATAATTGTGGTAGTTTCCCCAATGTACCTCTTCTTGGTACAAAGGGAGGAATTAACTACAATCCTGTTCTTGCACAATGACAGCTCGAATATCCGATGAGGGATAAGCCAAATAGTATTCATTTGAGTAGTTTCTTACTGAAATAGGGATAAGATTATAGGGAAGCTAGGGAGAATATTACGAAGGCCTGGCGTCACATTCATAGGAAGAGTAGGAAGGACTTGGGACCTAGGGCGGTTGTTTCTTTAGAGCCTTATCTTTAGTGGGTACAAGCCAGAGCTATTCAGTTGAAGATGTCGTATTCTCGAGAAACACCTATGCCTGATTTGTTTGTGAAGACAACTCCTCCCCTATTGGATGATGTGGAAGAACTACAACTTGCTTTAGTCAGGATTCAGCAGGAAAAAGAAGCTTGGAAGAATAAGTGTCGAACTCTAGAGATTTCCTACCGAGCAGACTCGAAGGAGAAAGACGACTTAATTGAGATTCTTGATAGTTGGGTTGTAGAGACGATGGAAAGGCAATGGGATTTATTTTCCCCTAAGCCTCATTCAGGTTCTAGTTGCTCACTCCCTGATTCAGGTGATTGTAAGGAGGTTGCCAACAGATATGCGAAAGAAAACCAGAGGTTGAAGGATCAGATTGCCAGACTTACCGGGAAGCGTCAGCGTATATAGTGATCTCCATCAGATTTACTTCTTAGAGTTTTAGACTTTATTCTCATCTTGTACTTGGGATTGTTGAAACTTGTAATCCATTTTGAAGTTATTATAATAAATTTTTTTAAGTATTTCAAATGTGTTATTACTTTGATATTTGCAAATTATTTATAAATCTTTAAGTCCCTTGAAATAACAATAAAATGAATCATGTGCATTGCACGTCTTGCATCATATTGTACATACTTCTTGCATTTATTTATGCATATCCAGGGGTCTTACTGAGCTTCTTTACTTTGTTCAGCAAGTTGTCTCACCAATACAATACCCGAGCTAATTTCAGAAGGAAGATGGATAACCTAGAACAAGAGAATCGCGAGCCACGCGAGGAAGTTTGTGCTCTGAAGGCCGACATGACAATCTCATTGCTCTGATGGAATCTATGGTGGCTGCTTAGAATCAGCCACCGAGTGTTCAGCCTCAACAGACAATGGTTACTACTGAAGCTCTGATTGTCCCTGTGTCTGCTACTTCAGCTGTTGTTCAAAATCGTATGCCTCTGGGATATCCTTGGGGGATGCCAGAAAACTTTGCGCCAGAAGGTTTTAACCAGGATCCTCAGATTGCTCCGCTTGCTCAGACTTCTCCTGCGCCTCCTATGGTGCGTGTTACCCCTGCTGCTAGAAATAAGATTCACTATGCTGCACCACCCTCGGTGAATGTGATCCCGTTTGCTAATGTTGATGTGTATCGTCATATTCCTCAACCAAGTGAAAGCTTAGGTTTCTATGATAGAATGGATGATTTTCTAGACCAGTTTGACAAAATGCAGAAAGAGTTGAAGACACTCAGGGGAAAAGAGCTGTTTGGGCAGAATGTGAATGACATGTATTTGGTTCCAAATGTCAAGATACCTACGAAGTTTAAAGTACCGGAGTTCGAAAAGTACAAGGGAAACACTTGCCCTCGTGCTCACTTGGTGATGTATGTAAGAAGAGTGTCTACTCATACAGATGATCAGCGCCTGTTGATCCATTTCTTTCAAGACAATCTAACTGGTGCAACATTGAAATGGCACATGAGCCTGGACAATGCCAGTATTCATTATTTTAATGACTTAGGTGAAGCATTTATCATACAATACAAATACAATATGGACATAGCACCTGATCGTGATCAACTCAAGCCATGGTCTAGAAGGACACAGAATCATTCAAAGAATATGCACAGAGATGGCGTGAGGTAGCCGCCCAAGTGATTCCTCCAATGGAGGAAAAAGAAATGACAAAGATTTTCCTGAAAACACCAGGTGCATTCTATTATAAAAGAATGGTGGCGAGTGCACCCAGTGATTTTACTGAAATGGTGGGGATGGGTGTTCGTTTGGAAGAGGCTGTGAGAGAAGGTCGTCTCACAAAAAGTGAAAGTTCCAGCAATGTGAAAAAGCCATCATATGGATTTATTAAGAAGAAAGAGGGAGAAACAAATGTTGTTGTTCAAGAAAGAAGGGTCAACACCTCTAGAAGAAATCATCAACACCCTCAACAGGTTTCCTCGGTAACTCCAGTTGTAAATGCAGATCCAACTACGATTGCATATCAAAGGCTAGCCCCTTAGGGAAGCCAAGGGCAGATTCAGAGGAGAGAACCTTTTGACTCTATTCCTATGAGTTATGCAGAGCTACTTCCAGCATTAATTCAGAAAAAGTTGGTCCAGACTAGGCCATCTCCTGCTGTACCATCCCTTTACCTCGGTACTACAAGGCAGATCAGACGTTCACTTTCACCAGGGCATAATGTGGAAAACTGTTACCCTCTGAAATATGAGGTACATAAAATGGTTAGATCTGGCCTTTTTCCTTCAACGATGTCAGTCCGAATGTAAAAGATAATCCTCTCCCAAAACATGGAGGAACAAATGTTGTTAACATGGTTGTTGGTTGTCCAGGGGACTTCCGCATTTATGATATTAACCTAGTAAGAGGGGACTTGGTGAAGATGCATGCAGACCTTTGCAAGTTTAGTTACTACACTCATGATCATGCTGGTTGTGGTACCTGTAGTACTAATATACAAGGTTGCAATAAAAATAAAGGCTGATTTGCAGGAGATGATGGATGAGAGCCTCATCCATATAATCAGGCCTAGAGCAGAGTATGAAGAAGAAGTAAACATGGTTTCTGGATGTCCTAGAGAGTTCAGAATATTTGATGTAGAACACATGAATGATGATCTTGTACAAATGCATGCTACTTTCTGCCACATGGCTGGTCAGGTAGAGCATCACTATGGATCTTGCTGGGTTTGTTGTAGGGACTCCCGAGGATGTTCAATTGTGAGAAAAGGTATTCAATTGTTGTTATATAATGGAACTATCAAGGTTTCAGGGCAAAGAGATAATTACTATGAGGTTAACGAGATTGAGGTTTGCTTGGTTGAGGAAGAATCAGACGATGATGAATATGCTTTCGCAGATGAATTCTTTTCCTCAGATGAGGGTTTATTCTCTGTTGATGATTCTTTGATGAAAAGATTGTCTGAAGAAGGTGTGAATGTGATTGTACCGTGTTTCAATGATTCTTCCCCTGTTGAAATTGAATACTGTAGTAAGCCAGTTGTTGTCCATGTGGTGATTTTCTTACTAGGGCCCATTCCTTACAAATCCAACAAAGTTGTACCGTACAAGTATAATGCTACAATTTTAAAGGATGGTGTGGAAGTTCCCATCCAGCCTATGTCTAATATCAAAAATATTGTTGAAACTAGTAGGGTGACCCGCAGCGGTCGTGTGTTTGCACCAGTTGTTCGGGGAATTGATGATGCTAGAAAGAAGGTTGTGGAGAGTGTTAAAGATAAGAAGGCTACAGGGGAGTCCAATGGTGCTACCCTGGAGAAGTACATAGATGATATTTTGAAGATAATCAAAATGAGCGACTACCGAATTGTAGATCAGTTATTGCAGACTCCTTCAAAAATATCTATCTTGGCATTGTTAATGAATTCTGCCACTCATAGGGAATCCTTAATGAGGGTGTTGGACCAGGACTTCGAGGAGTATGACATGATGTTAGATCAATTCAACATTGTGGTAGGCAATATCACATCATGTAATAACCTAAGCTTTTGCGATGATGAATTTCCTGACAAGGGGAAGAATTACAATTTAGCCATCCACATATCCATGAACTGCAAAGGTGATTCATTATCAAATGTGTTGATTGATAATGGATCCACCTTGAATGTGATATCAAGGAGTACACTAATGAAATGGAAATATCAAGGGGCTTCTATGCGCCAAAGTGGCATTATTGTCAAAGCTTTCGATGGTTCGAGGAAGTCGGTTATTGGGGAGGTCGATCTGCCTATTCACATAGGCCTGCATCTGTTCAAGATCACTTTCCAAGTCATGGATATTGTACCCACATATAGTTTCCTAATGGGAAGACCATGGATACATGAAGCATGGGCTGTCACTTCCGCTCTGCACCAAAAGTTAAAGTTTGTGCGTGAAGGCAAGGTGATTATTATAAACGGAGAGCAAGCATTGTTGATATACCACCTATCATCTTTCAGTGTTGTTGAGGCAGATGAGGCTGTTGTGGGGACGCACTTCTAGTCTCTATCTGTTGATAATGTAAGAGGGAATGAGAACTTTATGGTTTCATTAAAAGATGCTCATCATGTTGTGCACAATGGTCCGAGTAAGGTATGGGGACAGGTTGTTGATCCTCTAGTAAACAAGAACAGGGCTGGTTTAGGATTCTCTGCCAAGAATGGCAAGAATGAAAGTTTGAAGCCAAAGACTACTATGAGCAGTTATCATGATGTTTTCTACAACAGAGGCTACCTCCATCCAACTGTCTATGGAGCTAATGCTATTGAGAAGGGTGAAGAAGATCAAGAAGTGCCGAATTATGTGACACCTGGAGTCAGAATCCAGAATTGGGTCACTTATGATGTTCCCTCTTGCATCCATGTCTCAAAGTAATTAGTTTTTCTTTGCAAAAAGCTTTCATTCTGCCCAAGATCAAAGTTAATATTGTATGGACTTATCTGTTTGCTGTGATCATTAAAATCATAAATAAAGTTATCTTTGATTCTCAAAATTGTGTCTTTTATTTTTCTGTTTTTATGATTTATTTTTCATGGAAAATGGTAATAAAAAAACCATTTTTGAATATAATATGTTTGTGAATAAATCTGCACAATCATTTGATATATATGTGTCTGTTTCTAAAAGGAATCACAAATCACATGTGCAGATTAATTAATAAACCCGTTGAATATAATGACCCCGCATCCTCTCCTGATTTTGAATATCCTGTGTTTGGGACAGAAGAAGAAGAGTATGATGAGATTCTAGAAGAGGTTTCACGGTTGCTTGAGCACGAGGAAAATGCCATTCATCCGTATAAGGAGTCATTGGAAACAATCAATTTGGGTTTAGAAGAAGAGCCAAAGGAAGTCAAGATTGGAGCATCGTTGCATCCTGATGTGAAGAACATGTTGACTGAACTATTGAAGGAGTATGTGGACATCTTTGCTTGGTCTTACCAAGATATTCTGGGTCTGGATACCAATATTGTGGAGCATCATTTGCCTTTGAAGCCAGAGTGCCCACCTGTCAAGCAAAAGTTGAGAAGAACCCACCCTGATATGGCAGTAAAAATCAAAGAAGAAGTCTTAAAGCATATAAATGTTGGCTTTCTTGTGACTTCAGTGTATCCTCAATGGATAGCCAACATTGTGCCCGTACCAAAGAAATATGGGAAAGTCCGCATGTGCGTAGATTACAAAGATCTAAATAAAGCTAGTCCAAAAGATGATTTTCCATTGTCACACATTAATATGTTGGTTGATAGCACAACAAAATTCAAAGTATTCTCGTTCATGGACGGATTTTCCAGATATAATCAAATAAGAATGGCTCCAGAGGACATGGAAAAAACAACGTTTATCACATCCTGGGGAACATTCTGTTACAGAGTGATTCCCTTCGGGTTGAAGAACGCTGGTGAAACGTACCAGAGGGCTATGACAACCCTATTCCATGATCAGAAGCATAGTGAAACTGAGGTATATGTTGACGACATGATTGCCAAATCACAGACTGAAGAAGGGCATGTGGAAGATTTGTTGAAGTTGTTTCGGCGTTTGAGGAAGTACCGTCTCCGCCTGAATCCAAATAAATGCACCTTCGGTGTCTGATCTGGGAAGTTATTAGGTTTTATTGTTAGACAGAAAGGGATTGAAGTTTACCCAGATAAGGTCAAAGCAATCCAAGAAATTCCTGGGCCAAGGATTGAGAAGCAAGTTAGAGGCTTCCTTGGGCGTCTGAATTATATTTCCAGATTTAGCTCCCACATGACTGGAACATGTGAACCGATCTTTAAGTTGCTAAAGAAAGATCAAGCTTTCATATGGATAGAGGACTTCCAGAAGGCATTTGAAAGTATCAAAGTATATTTACTTGAGCCTCCTATTTTGCTCCCTCCCGTTGAAGGAAGACCGTTGATCATGTATCTAACAATGTTGGACAATTCTATGGGTTGTATTTTGGGACAACAATATGAAACAGGAAAGAAAGAATATGCCATAGACTACCTCAGTAAGAAATTTACTGATTGTGAGTCACATTATTCTATGTTGGAGAAGACATGTTGCGCTTTGGACTGGGCGGCAAAACGGTTGCGACAATATATGTTGAATAATACTACTTGGTTGATTTCCAAAATAGATCCAATTAAGTATATTTTTGAAAAGCCTGCTCTTACCAGGAGAATTGCCCGCTGGCAAATGTTGTTGTTTGAGTATGACATTGAGTACCACACTCAAAAGGCCATAAAAAGTAGTGTGCTACCAGATTATCTTGCTCACCAACCAGTAGATGACTATCAATCGGTTAAGTCCGATTTCCCTGATGAGGATGTGATATTCTTAAAAGCAAAAGATTGTGATAAACCATTTCCTGGGGAAGGTCCAGATCCTGAACCTCGTTGGGGCATGGTATTTAATGGAGCGGTGAATGCTTATGGAAAAGGAATTGGTGCATTGATCATTACTCCACATGGGCCACACATTCCTTTTACTACAAGGCTGACATTTGATTGCACTAATAATATGGCGGAGTATGAGGCTTGTATTATGGGTCTCGAAGAGGTCGTTGACCTTAGGATCAAGGTTCTAGATGTGTATAGTGATTCAGCTTTAGTTGTTAATCAGATTAAAGGTGAATTGGATACTCGTCACCCTGGCTTGATCCCTTACAAAGATTATGCTAGAAGACTATTACCTTTCTTTAACCAGGTTGAATTCCATCATATCCCGAGAGATGAAAATCAAATGGCGGATGCTTTGCCAACTCTGGCTTCTATGTATCAAGTTAATACTTGGAATGATGTGACTCGTATTACAGTGCAGCGTTTGGATAGACCGGCTCATGTGTTGACAACAGAGGATGTGGCAGATGAAAACCTTGGTATTTTGATATCAATCATTTCCTCTGAACCCAGGAATACCCAATTGGTGCATCAAATAAAGATAGAAAGATATTGAGAAGGTTGGAAGAAAGCTTTTTCCTTAATGAAGATGTACTGTATAAGAGAAATCGTGACATGGTCTTGCTCAGATGCGTGGATAGACATGAAGCATACGTGTTAATGCATGAAGTTCATGAAGGTTAATTTCGTACCCATGCCAATGGACATTCAATGGCTAAGAAGATGCTTAGGGCAGGACACTATTGGCTGAAAATAGAATCTGACTATTACAAATTTGCTAAGAAGTACCATAAATGCCAAATTTATGCTGATAAAATTTATGTACCTCCTACACCTCTCAATGTTATTTCTTCCCCATGGCCTTTCTCTATGTGGGGTATTGATATGATCGGAATGATTGAACCAAAGGCGTCAAATGGGCATCATTTTATCTTGGTGAAAATTGATTACTTTACCAAATGGGTGGAGGAAGCTTCATATGCTAATGTCACTATACAAGTGGTAGTGCGTTTTATCAAGAACAACCTCATATGTCGGTATGGTGTGCCCAGCAGGATTATCACCGATAATGGCTCAACTCTGGATAACAAAATGATGTTCGAACTTTGCAAAGAATTTAAAATTATCCATCATAATTCATCTCCCTACAAGACAAAGATGAATGGAGTTGTTGAAGCGGCCAATAAGAACATCAAGAAAATCATCCAGAAAATGGTGGTTACTTATAAAGACTGGCATGCGATGCTCCCTTTTGCTTTTCATGGGTATCGAACATCTGTATGCACTTCAACAGGGGAAACCCATTCTCTCTTGTATATGGCATGGAAGCAGTGCTCCCCATTGAAGTTATAATCCCCTCTTTGCATGTAATAATGGAAGCCAAGCTGTCGGAGGCTGAATGGGTCCAAAACAGGTTTGACCAGCTGAATTTAATAGAAGAGAAAAGAATGAAGGCCTTATGTCATGGTCAATTATACCAAAAGAGAATGAAGAAAGCTTTTGATAAGAAGGTCAAACCTCTTGAATTCAGAGAAGGCGACCTCGTGCTCAGGAAGATCATGTCTTTCAACGTTGATTCTAGGGGCAAATGGACTCCCAATTTTGAAGGCCCACATGTTGTCAAGAAAGCTTTCTCTGGCGGTGCATTGATTCTTGAAACAATGGATGGTGGGGAGTTCCCACGTCCTGTGAATGCTGATGCATTCAAGAAATACTTCGCCTAGAAAAATAAAAGAACAACTCACTAAGACGAAAACCCGAAAGGGCGGCTTAGGCAAAAAGGAGTGTCCCGGTAGGCCGAAAACCCGAAAGGGCGGTCTAGGCAAAAGTTAGAGACATAAATAAAATAAATGATTCCTGGAAGGTTGAAAACCCACGAGGGAAACCAAGGAAAAATTTAGTGATTTTCTGGAAAGTAACTGCATCAGACAAGACCTGATCAATGGAGCAACAATCTGCTTAGATCTTGCTACTCTTCAACAAAAGTTTCGGCTCAGGAATTCGAAGTTGCTAGAGAGAATGGTGGTAATTGTAATTCAATGTATCTTTTCCAATATATGTTACCATGTTCTAAACTTTGTAATCATCCATGGAATCATGCCATTTGCATGCTACCATTCTATTAATAAAATTTGAGCCTTTTATCCAATTCTTTGCAATTCTTATTTTATTTAGTTTATAAAGATTTCATTTATTATTGATAGTAATGATCAAAGCAAATATATTAAATAACAAAATTATTTTTGAAAAGAATTTACAAATTGCTTTAAATGTTGTGATACAAGGAGGACAAAATTAGTGATCCCAGGAATGGATAAACTCAAAAAGTTTGTATAAAATGAGGAATCTATCCAAGTTTCCCCAATGAAGGCTTCAGTCATTTGGTAAAAAGTCTTGTCTCCCCATACCTGCTAAGATTGGACTCATTCACAAAGCGTCTCCTTTCGGTGGCATTGGCTTTTTAATTATCTGCTCGACATCCAGGCAAGGGCAATGTTTTATTGGAGAAGTGTCGAGATGGTTATCAACTTTTTGGGTTTTCTCCCGCGGAGTGCTAGATTGTATTTAAAATCCCTAGATGTTTTTCTTGTTGTAGCATTTGAAATCCCCCAGGTGACGCTGAGACGAGATATTTTTCTGAAATAGTTGCCTTGTGAGGTTTTCATACTTTCTCCCTAGAGAAGTTGGTGCAATTATCACTCTCATTATTGAAAATGCATCTTGAAGTATTCTTCACCAATATAGTATTATCCCCCTTATTGAATTCAGAATGCTACCCCAACTGATGACTCAACGAGATGATTTTATTCTTCTCTAGTGAAGTCAACCCTGGCATAAATTTAAACTTCAAACTCTCTTTTGGTGTCCAGTTTGTTCGGTTTCCAGTTAAAGCTCAGAGGAAGATGTTAAATCGTTGTTTAATTTGATATGTTTCTTCCCCATTAAAGTTAAACTATGAAATATGAATTTGTTCCTTAGTTGGTGCTTACTTTTCTTATGGAAATTCCATCCTAATTATGATCCAACCGAGTATTGATTATACCCATTTGTGACCTTGCCTGGTTATCCCCAATGTTCTGTGTCTGTTTTGTCAGCATACATGGTGACATTCATATATTCACACATACACCTGCATGTTTGAATTTAGAAAATAATTGCTCATTTGCATTCATTAATATGTTGCTGGTATATTACCCTGTTTTGCAAAAGTTGTGTTACTCTTTCTCCATTAGAATGTCAACCTTAAGCAGATAGTGTATATTCTTTCAACTTCCCCTCTGAGTTATCCTTCGTGGAAGAATTTTGTTTCAGCCTTCTTTTCAGCTTGCCGTCTAGATGGGATGGAATTTCCCTCTTGAGTTTATTTCTCATAAAGATGTATTTTGTTTTACTGCTTCATTCCAGTTTATTTTTGGTTGGAATAGGTACCCTCAGCAATATTATTATTTGGATTTCCACAAGCTTTGAGCCCTAGTTTGAGAATGTGCATTTATTTTGCACAAGAAATTTCTATAGGAATTATATTGGCATTTACCCAGGAAGCTATTTCTTCTTTAGGAAATCTTTATTGCAATTCCTCCTCATAGCAGCAAATGGCATGACTCTTTATTTGAGCAATCTGTACTTCCCCGGTGTATCTGATTGTTCCTAAAAAAGATTTAGATTTTTGTTACTCCAATGGATGGTAGCCTTGTCATTATGGAAGGTATTATGTTGTTGAGATTTTTATTCCGATGGATGGTAGCCTTTTCATTATGGAAGGTAGTCTGTTGAGATTTTTATTCCGATGGATGGTAGCCTTGTCATTATGGAAGTTGTTGAGATTTTTATTCCGATGGATGGTAGCCTTATCATTATGGAAGTTGTTGAGATTTTTATTCCGATGGATGGTAGCCTTGTCATTATGGAAGGTAGTCTGTTGTTGAGATTTTTATTTTGATGGATGGTAGCCTTGTCATTATGGAAGGTAGTCTGTTGAGATTTTTATTCTGATGGATGGTAGCCTTGTCATTAGGGAAGGTAGTCTGTTGAGATTTTTATTCCGATGGATGGTAGCCTTTTCATTATGGAAGGTAGTCTATTGTTTAGATTTTTATTCTGATGGATGGTAGCCTTGTCATTTTAGAAGTTAGTCTATTGAGATTTTTATTCCGATGGATGGTAGCCTTGTTATTATGGAAGGTAGTCTGTTGAGATTTTTATTCCGATGGATGGTAGCCTTGTCATTATGGAAGGTAGTCTGTTGTTGAGATTTTTATTTTGATGGATGGTAGCCTTGTCATTATGGAAGGTAATCTGTTGAGATTTTTACTCTGATGGATGGTAGCCTTGTCATTATGGAAGGTAGTCAGTTGTTGAGATTTTTATTCCGATGGATGGTAGCCTTGTCATTATGGAAGGTAGTCTGTTGTTGAGATTTTTATTCTGATGTATGGTAGCCTTGTCATTATGAAAGGTAGTTTGTCGTTGAGATTATGTTACTCAATAGAAGTTCATCTGTACACAGTCATGAATACTGGATACATCTTGATATTTACTGGTATTATCTTACCATCTCTTTCTCCGATGGGTCGATGTTACTTTTTTTCTAACCCCTCAAAGATTAGATAGTTCACTGTCATCTGTTGGTCTCCGTTATCCTTTACTCTCTTGAGTTGACAATGCTTTGGATCCTATCTTGGACATTACCCCAACAGAGGCTTGTCTTTCCTTCACCAGTGATTTATTTTCCTAGTCAAGTTTTCCTTTTGTTTCCCCTTTTACCTTTTTACAACCCCAGTGGTGTCTTGCGTCCCTTTAGATTTGTTCATCTGCATTCATAATCATAAGCATTACATGGTATCTTAGGGCCAAAAATAGGGTTTGTTTTATATTTAAGTATCTTCAATCGTGTCGACACGAAGATTTTAACCTTCATACCTCCGTATAGGAGACACTTAAATAAGGGAAATTGTTGTACCCCAATTTTCCCCCCTAAGATTCCTTCATCATATCATATCAATTCAATCACAACAAAGTCACACATTAGGGTTTATTTTCTCTCCCAATCTTTGGTTTTTCTCTATGGGGAATCATCAAGCACCTTGACTTGTATTTTGTGATCATCTATCTTTGTTTACTCTTTAACTAACAAATAAAATGTATGTGTATCCTAATTATATATGATGTAGGTAAAAGCACAATGTATTCCATCAAAGTCAACTTTTGGATTCATGAGTTCCTTCTTTGTACCTTCCTCAACAAAGCTTCATTGATATTCAAGCCTCTATGAAATATATTTTGAAGTAACATCATGACAAAGTCTTTCATAATTCATTATGCCTCAAGTTATCAAATTTAGCTCAAAAGTACAAGGGTTGACTAAAGAAGTTTGACTCAATTGGGAAAGTCTTTGATTTCAATGATCACAAGTGCATATCTCCTTCAATTATCAAGATTTGGAAGTTTTTTTGGTTGCAATGGTTTCTCCTAAACATCCTCAACAACTTATATTCACACGACAAAGGTATTTGTGCAAGAAGGTTGATCAAAATTGCAAGGATTTCCCAAGGCATTTTGTTGCTCTAGGAGCTAGGGTTTTGAACTTCAAAGGAGTATATCTTGACCATATTTTGGAATCTTTGAGTGATTCCAAAAATATCCCTCTCTTCAAAGAGTTATTAACAAATCAATTCAAAAGTCTCAAGGAAATTTTGTGTGTAAGAAACTTGATGATGAAGAAAGATTACAAGTCCTCAAGATGAACCCTCAAATTCCTTTATGTGACTTCAAATGATCATAACTTGATCAATTTTCATCTCCTTGAGCCAATTCTTTTTCCATAATGATCTTGAATGTGTGAACTACAACCCATCTCAAAGTACAAAGTGTGAAAATGGATGGAAGATGCCCTAAGGATGCAAAAGATTATAGGTCATTTCATGAATTTTTGCCAACTTCAACAAGTCACAACTCTCTCAATTTTTGAAGATTTTGAATGGTTCAAGTCTCAAAATGAAATTCAAGAGATCTACTTCATTCCATATTTTTTGGTTAAGAACAAATTCCAAGTGGAAGACCATGTTTGGATACAAGACATTCTAAGTCATTTTTGAAGAAAAACTTAGAAATTTTCTAAGTATGAAAAGTCAACCCTTTTCTTCCAACTTTGACTCAACACAACTTCTTGCTCAAGCATCCAATTGATCTCACTCCTTGCGCATTATAAAGCTTGTGAATTCATCTTTCAAGTGCTTCAAAAATCACATCATATGGTGCCCTACATTGTTGGCACCATGGTTATGAAGGTAACATCATGAAATGAAAATTTCAAGTTCAGTCAGTTTTGAAAATTAGTTTAAATCCAATTACAAGCATGTTTAATGATCAATTTTGCATCTAATCATGTTTAGGAACTTTCCATAACAAGAAACAACCCTTAAACCATCCATTTTACTGCATTTTGAGCCATGTTAAGTCACACTTTTCACACTTAGCAGGTTCACACGATTTCACTGATTTTGCCTCTAATTCACACGCTTGAGCCTTGCATCATGATCAGCTATAAATAAGGATCATCCCTCACTCATTTTTTAAGCTTTGGATAGCTAATTGACCCCTGTTCAGATCCCACACGAACTCTGAATTTGAATATCTGATTTCTTACATTCTCACCTCCAAACACCAAAAGCTCCATTCAGTTAGCTTCATTGAACTTCTCGGAAGCTAACCATACAGTTATCCTTAAGAATCTTGACCTATATTTATCTACAGAAGTCTAGTTTTAGAGCAACTTCTCACTACTTTGTTCAGGTAGATTCCTTGGCCAAATTGATTCATATAAAAGACTAATCCACTTCTTGTATCCTTCTGATCCTCGTGCTCTTTATAATTTGCAATTTCATTGAGATTTGAGTGAGATATCCCAGATTTTCGTATTCACTATTTTTTCTGGTTTTCTTTAAGCATAACCTTGCACAGTTTATATAAATTTGGAGCGATGGTACCATTAGAATCGTCTTTAAGAGATGAACCTAATGGTACCAGTCTGGTTTGCTAATTTTACAGTTTGAAGGATACGATTTGGGGCTAGCTGGAGGTTGAAGACGATGACATGTCCGTCTTTAACCAATGAAATGTAGCCACATTATTTTTTTGAAACAAATGTAGTATGCTTGCCTTGCCATGCACGTGCCTCAGGAGTCTTTGGACCTGATTACTTTAGTGAGTCAGACTCCATCCAACATGCCGCATTTTAAGTTGTTTTATTTTAAAAATAAATGATCATGTGTGATATCCAATAAAGTCCATGACATGCACAACATGCCAGATCCACTAGATCTGTTTACTAACGCGTTTTGGCAATGAACAGATGGCCCATATTTATTTGGTTTATTATTTTATTTCTGATATTTTATATTTAATTGTTTTAAACTTCAAAAATTCATAAAAAAATCATTTTAACTCCAAAAAATCTGAAAAAATTATGGAAAATACTTTTGATTTTTCTCTTTCTGGTTTTTATTTTTCGTATTTTTATTTTGTGTTTTGATATTTTTTTATGATTTTTCACTTTATTTGAATTGTTTTAAATGTTTAAAAATACTTTTATGCATTTTTAAATAATGGAAAAATAGGGAAGGATCCAATAATATTGTGACAAATATTGGTGACCTCATTTATTTTTTATTTTTGAATTTATTATTTTCACCATTTATTGTTTATTTTACCTTTTTTTTTTAATTTTAAAAATAGTTTCTGACTTTAAAAAATTATCAAAAAATTTATAAAAATATTTGAGTTCATTTCTCATTTTTCTTTGGTCTTACTTATTTTTTCTTGATTAATTTGAACATAGTTAACATTTTTCTCTCTTATTTTCATTTTTAATCATTTTTTAAATATTTATTTTTATATGTTAAATACAATTTTATTTTTGTACATTTTCTAGCTGATCTTGGGTTGAAATTTTGATCATGAACTTTGTTAACATCATTGGATCCATAGTGTTGAGACTAACTCCATAAAAATGGATGGATGATTTTAATATTAGTTTAATTAAAATTTTGGTTCAAATATGGTTTGTTCATTTTCCCCATCCCTCTTCATCTTACCCCCCTTTCATATTGTATTACATGTTATGGGATGATGATCTCTATATCATTTATCCAAGCATGAAGTACTTAGATTGTTATTGACCGGCCTCAAAATAGGTGCGACTTCTATATAAGTCCACTTACGATTGCTTAACATAGCGCTAAATTTTGTTCCGATTTAAGAAAATGATCATTCGTTGCCCAAACTTATATTTGCAAGCCCAAGAATGTTAATTTTAACCCTATGATCCAATAACCTTGAGATCCATTGTTAGGAGGCTTTGGTTCTACCAATCCTCTAATGGAACTTCATCAATTTTGGTCAAAGTGGATCACTTAAACATCATTGATCATTAAGTTACTTTGGGATTCTTAAAATGGATGATATACTTGACAAAAAGCAAATGCAACTTATTATTGAGAGACTTTAGTTCTACCAATCCTCTAATGAGTTCCAAATGCAAGTTTCAAGATGGTCATCCAACTAACCATTAACTTCTAACAATTGATTTTATTTTTATGCTTTTATTTTATGTTTTTACTTTAAGTACCATTTACTTTAGCATTTAAATTTCATGCTATTTTCATCTTTGCTCACCTGAGCCTTTATATTCATGTCATTTTTATTTTGCTCACTTGAGCTTTTCATTTCTTTTTGAAGATACCTAATAATCAACTTAAACCCTAAAAAGCTTTAATGTTACTTGGACTACTTGGTTACTATCCTTGGCATTATGGAGTGAAGGACTTCTTGGACTTAGGAGTAGAAACCTTGACCTATGGTTGAGACCTTATGACCTTGATTGATATTTTTGTTTGGAGTTCTTGGGGTTTACCTCAAGACATTGGGTTATTTGTTTGTTTTGTGTACAGGTTATTATGATCACATACTTTGTCTATAATCTAGAATACATCTGTATATAGTTGTTACTCTGCCCAATTTTTATGAAGACTAAATGTAATTGGAGCTTGGTATTCTTCAAAGGTTTATTAACTGTTTATTTGGTTTCAAATCCAAAGGATGGAATTCTTCATTGACTCAATATGTCAAGTGTTGGTTTCTTGTTAGTTAGACGGTTCTTTTCCCTAGCTTTTACTTTATGCTTTAGGATAGTCCTTTCATCTCCTCCTTTCTTCTTTAATTTCAAAAATCTTCTCCCTCCTTTTGGAAACACTTCTTTCTTCAAAAACTTGAATCACTTTCATAATAAACTTGGACTTAGGTCCATGCAATTTCTTTTAAAATCTTTTTCTTAATCAAACATTAATCAATTTAACAATACTTAGACATTTTTTGTGAGAAGACTAAAAGTGAATCAATCTCATTTAAACCATTTTTTCCCTTTGGCTTTTGCTTTAAAAATTTTCTCGAAAGATTGGACTCTTGTCAATCCTTGTAGTGATGCAAACAACTATACTTCTACAATATGTAGTGAAGAGAGATATTTTCCACTTGGGTGTTGAGTGAGGTTTTGTTGATTTTAAAATCCATGCCATGTCCTCCACTTTTAGATGAAGCAAATTCTCCTTTCTCATGATTGTGGGTAGTAAGTATGTTTTTCCACACGGATAATGACGATGATGTCTTATCTCATAAAATGAACCAACGCACTTGTGTTTCAAAATTTTAAAGAGGAACTACATGTACCCTGATCCCGTATTACACGGAAGGTGGTGCATAGGCACTAAAGGTTCGCAACCGCAGCGGGTGTAAAAATCATAAAAAATATATACTTCTTTTTCTCATCCCCACAGTCTATTTTATATACAACATTTTATAGCCAAAATATACAGATTTTTCAAAGAGGTTCCTGCAGAGTACCGTAGATGTTTAGGGTGCTAATACCTTCCCTTTGCATAACCAACCCCCTTACCTAGAATCTTCCCTCCTCTTTTGGGTTATTCTCTCTTTTCCCATTCCTTTGGAAACAATAAAGCACGGTGACGATTTTTATTTTGATCTGTACAAGTCTAGTCAATCCAATGGCTTAGTCTTAAACATTTCTACCGCTACAGTTTCTAAGAATGTTCTATTCAAGAAAATTTTCTTAGATGTTTGTGTTGATCAATGTATGATTAACTTGTTGCTTACGGTGCAGAGGTTAAGCTCTTATAGAGATTTGTTAAAGGCATCTCAACCAGAGATTTTTGTTATGGATGTCAAGTTCAGAGTCAAGGTTGTGCTGCTATTGAGGAGGAGAATTGTATGATCCTCTAAGGTGTTCTTGGAAGCTGTTGAACAGAGTCCCCAATCTGGAGTTGAAGGGCCTTGAAGAAATGTCAAATATGATGTCTTGACATCTTTGTATAGAGAATTTATTTTTCTCAACTTGTCTGACTGGTGTTTCTGTTAAATAATATGGAGGTTGTTTACTCTAACTTGATATTATTAAGTCTGTGAAAGCATGGAACTCTTGTTCTGTTGTAGTGGAAAAGAAATCCAGCGGGTTGTGTACTATGGAGATGTGTCAACCCGAGTTAAGTGGTTGATTGGTGCATGCAGTGGTGAAATGTCATACAAACCACCGAGGGTGAGCATTTCAGATTTATGTCTTGAGTAAGGAAAAGTTTGTTGATCAAGCCTTATTTGTGAAAGGACTTAAGTGTATCAGTGAGTCGTGGAGGATCTTGAAGAAGTAGACGTGTTTATGGTATGGTGTTGGTTCTATACCCTGCTTGTTGTTGTCTAATCTAGATACCTGTTAAAGGGAATTCCCTCCTTAGGTGGAGAAAGATGGTGTTCAACTCCTTATTGTTAGACATAAGGTTTGGACATGTATGTGTTCTCTTATGTTCTCCCTCAAGAGACGTGTTAAAATTACTATAGGTGTTATCTCTAAAACCATAGTAAATGGTGGAATCCATGTGACATAAATTGATGTCTGAAAAGATGTTGGAACATCATCTCAGGTTTTTGCCTCTTAGGAGAAGGAGGCTTGTTTTGAATATCATGGTGTGAGTATTGTTGATCACCATTGGATTCCAAAATGGAATGCCTGGCCAAGATGAAGTGTGAAGTCCAGTATCTGATCAAGTCTGAAGATATTTGTGGTGTAGCTATCCTTCACGTCTGCCTGGTATGATGAAGGATCCGTTTATGCTTTTGTTGCTCAACCATTTGTGAGAAGGGAGTTCTATCTGTAACGTGTACCTCTAAAGGATGTTGTGAAAGAAGGAATGTGAGGAAATTTTTCTCTAATGACAAATACCTTGTCAGGAGCTGGGTATAAGTATGATCTGATGAAGATGTGCATGTGACGGATGGTAAAGACCTTGTCGGGAGCTGGGTACTTATCTGATGTGTGGATGCAAATATTCTTTTAAACTCCTTACTTCAGAAAGTGTGTGAGAGTTTATTTCTCTCCATGGTGTTCAGGTGTTTGTGATAACTTGATTAAGCTGTAGTGACTGTGTTTTCTTTTTGCTTCTTAAATGACGTTTTTGCATAATTATCAAGCTTGTGAAGAGTATTTACCTCTGCTGAGGTTGTGATGTCAAACAACTTGTTGTGACATTAGGTTGTTGGATATGTATTGTTCTAGTTATGTGAAGCTAGTTGGTTGAATCATGTGCTCACATGCTTCTTAGAAGGATTATGAATGATAGTTTTTGTTGTATCTGGGAGAATTTATTTTTCATTGCAGTTTTTGGAGGGACTCAATGGCTATTTTGGTTGATGAATGAGAGATATCACATATTGGATGTCTTGATATCTTGGTTTGTTTGACTATTGGTGGATGAAGAAGGAGTAAAGTAGGAAGTTGATGATGTTGATGATGATAATGCATGAATGTTGCATCTGTGTTCTTTTTGGTTATGCATTAGTATAAACTTAATGTGCTAATGTGTTATTGTGGTTTATTTTTGATTAGTTGCTTCCTTTGTCATATTATGGCTAAAAAGGGGGAGAAGTGTGTGCGCACTAACCACTATGATTGATGGCTACTATTGAGGGGGAGCATCTCTGATTTTGTCATGTTAGCAGGTGTTGAGGGGGAGTCCCTTGTATTCTGGAATGAAGGGTTCTAAAGAGATGTCAGACAAGATGTCTTGACATCACGGTGTTGAGAATTTAGTTTGTCTATTTTGTCTATTTGCTATAGTTGTGTTTAGTAGACTGACTAACTACTAACCGTTTCTCTATTGTTATGTTTTCTGCTATTGTGCCTCTAATGGGTGTGTTTGATTTATTTTCAAACATGATTATGGTGTTTTCTTGTGCAAGGGTTATTTGGTTGTTTTAGCCAAAATTTGCCAAAGGGGGAGATTGTTATTTTTCTGAAATTATGATTGGCATGAATTTTGGTAAAACTAACTTTGCAGCAACATGTTGAACAAGATGTTTCAACTTGAATATTCAACATGTCGAATGAGATGTACTAACAAGAAGTATAGGACATCTGGTCTGTTATAGTTTTGCAGTTTGGAAATGTTTCAACTTGAAGTTTCAACATGTGGAATGTGATTTCCTAACCAGAAGAGCAGGACATCTGGACTGTTACAATTTTGCAGCCTGGAAGATGTTTCAACTTGTTGTTTGAACATGTCGAACAGGATATCCTAACTAGAAGTATAGGACATCAAGTATGCTACAACTGACAGTCTGGATTCAGTTTTTGTGATTTAATTACTGAATATTATGGGAATAATTAGTAATCCTATGTGGCATCCAAGATTGATAAATCAAATATTTTATGCTGGTTTTCAAAGATATGCAAAGTTTCTAAATATGGAGACATTTTAGGAAACTAATGATTGAAGACCTATTTTCTTGGAGAAGTTTTTGAAGACTGTGCAGCCTCTCTGCTGTGTTTTTGAAGCCCAACTCCAATTAGGAAAAGGTTATAAATAGAAGTATTTGTAACCTACAAGAGTATGGGTCCATGATGTAGAATCATTAGGACTTTTTCATTGTGCCTCTCTCTAGGAGAGTTGGTTTGTGTGATCCACTCGGGTTGTGAGTTGGACTGTGTTACAGAGTTGTAATCTATGTTGTTGTTCTCCTCGAAGCTTTTAAGCAAGAGGTAGTATTGTTCTTGGAGGAAGTTGTTAACTCTAAGTATTGTTCTTGATCAAATATGTGAAGCAAGATCAAGTATGTTGTTCTTAATCAAGGGGTGTCTTGATTAAGGTGTTTTTTTTGTAATTGAAGTGTGATATTAATTTAGGTGAAAGGTCGTCGGTACATTAACTAGGATTGGGACTGTTAGACATCATTATGGTGATTGGAGGTGAGATGGGATTTATCATATCTAGGGAGGACCTAGGTAGAAGTTGCACAGGGTAGTGATTAAGTGATAAGTTGTAACTTTGGGATTAGTTTAGCTTTGAATTGAAACTGTCTAGTGGATTTCATTCCTGGCTTGGCAGCCCCTATAGTAGGTGTTGGTTTGCACCGAACTGGGTTAACAATTATGTGTGTTGTTTATGATTTTCAATACTATTTTTTATGTTTATACCTTGCATGTGTGGTTGAAGTTGGATCAGATGTCCCAACATGTCATAGGACATCAGAAGTCTGATATACCATAATTTCAGCTTCTTTATCATCAGTTGCATCCCAATCTTCTTCAGGTTTTAAAGATTATTTCCCATCTTTGTCCTTTATAATAGGATGTTCCCATCCTTTTAAAATAACCTTCCAAGCTTTTCTACCCATAGATTTCAGAAAAGCTACTATTCTGACATTCCACCTGTCATAGTTTGAACCATCCAACATATGTGGTCTATTGTTATATCCTCCTTCTTTCTCCATAGTGCCAGAAAATTATCTCCCCGTATCTCACCCAATAAATAGAACATGGTGTCTGCTCTTGATGCCAATTGAAATTCTGGTACTTACAATAACATAAGTCAAGACTGATTTCTCAACAAAACACAATGTCACGACATATGTTATAACACCTGCTAACAGAAAAACATACTTGTTAAAAACAAAAAGATTATGCAGAAAAGTAAATTGTAGAAACTTAAAGAACTTAATCTATTGTTAACCCAATTCGGTGCAACTTACCTACTCAGGGGGCTACCAAGCCAGGAAGGAAATCCACTATCAGTAGTATCAATTTGAAGCTAAGTAGTCCCAGTTTACAACTTCTTACTTAATCCCCACCCAATGCAATTTTTGCCTATGAACCTCCTGGATATGAGAACCCCTCTAACTCCCTATCACTGCAGTGATATCAAACAATCCCGACCCAATGGAATATCTCAAGAAACCAAAAAGAAGATTACACTTCCTATACAAAAAATACTTAGTTTTCTTATAAGCTTCACTAAGAACAATACTCAACTTTTTTCTTAAAACCTTAGAGGAGAACAATAAGTTGATAAACAAGTAACAATCAGTCAAATCAAATGCATCAAAAGATACATGAGGACATACAAAAAAACATGAAGAAACTAAGGAACTCTCAAACCCTACACCCTTATTTTTCACAAGGTTTTACAATAAAAAAAATTCTTAAAAAATTAGGTCTTAGACGTCCCCTTAAATAGACTTCTGTAGTTGGGCTTGGATTCTTAAATCAAATCTAATCTTTAGCTCTAAATCCCTAGAGAATATTCTCCACAAAAATAGAAACAAAAAACAAATCTTTCAAATATTTCCTAAAAAGTCTCAAAGATCCTTTATATGAAACAAATCAAATCTGTAATTGTTCCTAAAAATCCTTGATTTCCTGTGCCTGTATGAGATACTAGAAGCCTCCAGAAACTCATATTTTTCAATAAAATCTTCAAGGATATCATCCAACTGTACTGTCATGATGTTTTGTTATAACATGTTACAACATATGTTAGAACATATTTTAAATAAAGTATCAGCAGACTCTGTTGTACCTACTGGTCAAGATGTTATGACATCTTGTTCAACATTAGGCTGAAATACATGTTTTTTCCAATGAAACATGTTTTGATTTTTTGCCAACTCTTTGTTTTACCAAAATTGTTTCCAACCATAAAATCACAGACCTAACAAACCAGACTCTGATACTTCAGAAGTTGATAACTTCTGGAAGTGTAGTAAGTATGCTTTCAACCAGACATTATTCATAGGTTGAGAACCTTCTAATGACATCGTCAAAAGACATGGTTTTGTCATCATCAAAAAGGGGAGATTGTAAGAACAAGATTGGTTCTTCACCCGACCTTAGTTTTGATGATAACTTTACATGTTATCTTAAAGAACAATTGTATACTCTAATGGTTTATGTCTAGTGTGTAGATTTTGCTAAACAGGTTCTGACTCTGGTAAGAAGGTGTGTGACGTCATCAGGTTCTGAACTTAACACTCTGGAAGAATACCTTTGGTGTGTTACAAGTTAAGTCAAGATTCTAGAATACTTCTTATGCAACGGTTCTAAGGAACGTTAGTACAAGAGCTTATGATCGTGACGTTATCAAGGAAGCTTTGGAGGCCTTCTAAAGCTTTACTTCTGTTGTTCCAAGTTCTAAAGATGCTGAAGACAAGGTTCTGCTGAATGATTTATGAAGATCTAAAGACATTCTTCTAAAGACCAAGTGATGAAGACTCTGAAGGTAAGGGTTCTCTAAACAAGCTCTAAAGACTCAAAGACTTAGGTTCTGAAGATACACGGTTCTGATCCTTCTATAACATGCTTTATCAACATACAAATTAGAAGCCTCTGAAGACGCAGGAGATAAAAATCAAGACTAGAGATTGTGTGTGATGGTGAGCATAAAAGTACAAATTACTCTGTGACCACTACTCTAATATGGTGGTGTCAGGAAAAACCTTTTTGTACTTGTTTTCTACCATTCCCACCATGACCATTGGGAATAGGATAACTGTATTTGTGTTTCCTATTCTACCCTCCAACAGAACTCTTTTTCAGCTATAAAAGGAGGACTTGGAAGAATTTGAAATCAACGAACCAGTTCAACAAAACTACACCAAATCGGTGTACAAACTCTTTTGAGAAACTCTTTGTATAGTTTTGTAAATAAGCAAGGAGCTTTTGTTTGTATCTTGCTATCAACACTTTTGTGTTGTTGTACTTAAACATTGTGTAATCTACTTGTGTAGAAGCATCTTTGTATACACACCTTTGTAAATTAATGATCATTGATAGGTTCCTCGAGAGACTCTGAAGTCTCGATTCTCAAGAAGACTTTGGCTACATTCATAGTGGATTTTCAATAAGAATCAACATATTTATTGGGGGTGTTAATAAGGTTAACCAAACTTATTATGGTTGTCTGTAATCTATTTGATTATAGTGGATTAAGTCCTTGTGTATAAGGCAAATCACCTTGTGGGGTGGACTGGAGTAACTTAGTTAACAGCGAACCAGGGTAATAATAATTGTGTTCATCCATTATTTATTCACTTTTTATCTTTATGTTTAAGTTGCGAAAAGATTATATTTGGTGCAACCCAATTCAAACCCCCTTTCTTGTGTTTCTCGCACCTTTATTGGAGACAAAAGCCATGCTTTTATTCTTCTTTTCTGATCTATCATTAACAACCAACTCAAAATATTGGAGTGACCCAATCAACTCTTCCACTTTCATGTTGCAGATATCTTGGGCTTCTTCAATAGTTGTGACCTTTATATCAAACTTCTTAGGTAAGTACCTGGGAATTTTTCTAACCAACTTATCTTCTGACATCTTCTCTCCCAAGGCACTAACAGAGTTTGCAATATCAAGAATGCTCACGTGGAAGTCATGAATGCATTCATCCTCCTTCATCCTGATATTCTCAAATTGAGTAGTGAGAAGCTGAAGTCTTGACATTTTAACTTTTGATGTCCCTTCATGAGTGGTTCTAAGAATTTCCCATGTATCTTTGGCCACAGTACAAATATTTATCAATCTGAACATATTTTTGTCAAGACCATTGAACAAAGCATTCATAGCTTTGAAGTTTCCAAGAGCAAGTTCATATCCTTCTTTAGACCAGTCCTCTCCTAGTTTTAATTCAGTGGTGTTATTCCCATATTTGTCTATTAACACAATATTTTCCAGCCCTTGTGACAACTTTCCTAGTTTTGTTGTCCATAGATTCTAGAAAGGCCATCATTCTTGCTTTCTAGTGGTCATAATTGGTGTCATACCAAACAAGTGGTCTATTTGTAAATCCTCATTCCTTATCCATAGTGCCAAAAACTATATTCCATGGAGCTCACCCAAAACCAGAACAGAGTGCCTGCTCTGATGCTAATTGAAATTCTAGCACAACAAGACGGATGTTGAATATGATATCCCAACACCAGGATAACTTAACACGGTGTTGAAAGAAATGTTAAGACAACATATTACTGATATAACAAATAATAATTAACAATTTAAAATAGATGCAGGAAGTAAAAACACAGGTCAATTGTTAACCCAATTCGATGCAAACTCACTTACTAAGAGGGCATCCAAGCCAGGAAGGAAATCCATTATAATAGTATTAGTTTGAAGTTCTGAACAACCCCTGTTTTACAAACTTCTCACCTAATAACTACCTGTGCTATTTCTATTTAAGACTCTCCTAGATATGAGACCCCTCACACTTCCCTCAGTATCACACTTGTGATTGTCAACAACAATAGCAATTGACATAATAAATACTTCCTAATTAAACAAATTACACTCTTGCTTAAAATCTCATGTGAATCAAAATGAACAAATAATAATTAGTCCAACTCAGTATCAAAGTGATACATGAGAGGGTCACAAATACAAAGAACAAACGAAACCCTAAAAGATACTAATCCTTATTTCCAGCTTCGTAATCTTCTTAGGTTTAGACTCCTCCTTTTATAAGCCAGTGCAACACTTGGGCTTGGATATTCAATTACTCTATAACCTTCTGCAAATAAAATTAGATACAATCATATCTAATAAAATCTTCAAATGCAAGGCAAAAGGTTTTGACATCTAATCAAGCAAATCAGATCTTCTGTTATCTCTTCAGATTTGAAACAAATCTTCAGAGAATCCAATCTTCAATGTGTCGCTTGATCCACAAATAAAAAAACAGATCTTCTAGAAACAACAGAAATAGATCTTCCAGAAATATAAACAAAACAGGCTGCAATGTCGTAGCAACATGTCAAGACATCTTGTCCAACATCATGTTGAAATAATTGTTTTACCAAAACTCACCCAACAAACCAAAATCTAACATTAGGGAAAACAATTAGGAAGAATCAAGCTACATTATGTTAACTTGTTTCAGTTTAAAAGATGCTCAGAACTACCTTGTCTAAGTGATGATCAGAGGTGGTGAGCTAGAGACTTGGTTAACACACTTCAGAATGTCTTAGAACTTGGTTTTTGTTGATTTAGATTCAGAAGATGCCGAAGGTGCTAATGGAAATTAGAAATGAGGTTGAAATGGCTTAGAATTTTAAAAAAAAATTTGAAATTTTCAGAGAAAAGTGAGAGCTCGGGCAAAGTTTTCAGGGGCTTTCTAAGCTTGGTTTTGAGAGCAAATGGAGGCTCTACTTATAGTTGAGGTAATGCACCTCCATACATGTGAATTTTTTTTTTGCAATACGTGTGATCCCATGTGCAGAGTTTGTGTGATGAAAACTTGGTTGCAAAGTCACCAAAACGCAACCATTCCCTTGCAAAATCAGGTCGTTTTTGCTTGATACTTATAACTTAACATCATTGAGTGTAAGTCACGTGAAAATGTGATGATAATCTTGAGAAATTGTGAATTTGAATTCCAGATCATGGTAAAGTTTCAGCATCTATGTCACAAGGTTCAAGCTTGGTCCAAACAAAAATAGCTCGTGCATTTTGATATCTTTCTTTTGCCAAATAATCCTCATAGCAAGGAATATAATGCAAAAAGAACCACTTAAATTGGATAAGTAAGCTGAAAATGAGAAGCTTGAGAAGTTGAGATTTTACCACAGAAAGCTAGGCCAAACACTAGGTCAAACATGTTATGAACTAATTTTGTGCAGAAATAGCCTTCAATATTTGAGGTCTTTAGAGGCATAATTGATGCTTGACCTCTAAATCAAAGTTATAGAGGACATCAAAAGGGATATTTGGAAAAAATAACCGTCTATAAAAGTTGAAAATTGAAGGAGTTATAATATTTGGAACATAGGCATAATTGATCTATAATTGAAAAGAACCATCCACAAAATGACCTATAACTGATCTGAAATTTTGAGAACCTTAGTGTTGTACCCAAATTTTCGCCCCTAATGTAAAATCAAGCTTCTCAAATAAGATTTCGTTTTGATGAAGACAAACCATGGCTAACAAAGAAGGCAAAGATTTTGATCAAGCATCTAAGCATCTAAGGATAATATCTTCACTCAAAGCTCTCAACAACTTTAAAGGTATAATAATATTATCTACTTTGATCTTAAGATATAGATGCTCAAAAATGAAAAAGAAATGTTTAAAATCATTACTCAAACTTTTCAAAGATAAAATATCACTTTTCTTATGCATGCAATCGATTTACATCTCAGTGCAATCGATTGCACTCTTTAAAAATTCCAAATCTTTTGCTTCTGTTTCTTGATGCAATCGATTACATAGTTTGTGCAATCGATTGCACACTTAAAATTTTCAAAACAATTGATTTTGTCTTAGCATGCAATCAATTACATAGTTGGTGCAATCAATTGCACTCAGTTAATTTTTGCTACTGACTTTGTATGCAATCGATTACATTGTTGATGCAATCGATTGCACTCTTAAAATTTTGAAAATATAGCTGTTAAAAACCTTGTGCAATCGATTACACTAAAGGTGCAATCGATTACACACTGCACAAATTTGAAAATTTACAGCTTTGTTCATACCTTTTGATCATGCCTTTTCATTACATCTTTTCACTCAAACTTGGCATTTGTTCATGATACATTTCCAGATCTTCATGTTGCTTCAAAAGGGTGTTATGAACATATAAATATCCAATTTCAAATTCATATCTAACACCTTCTTTCATAATATTTTTCTGAACTTTAAAAATACAAACTCAAGCATTCTTCACTTTCATGCATAAGTTTTCTGCATTTATTTTCATACTTTAAAACAGAAAACTTTGAGCAAATATATCTTGAGTCTTTGTACAATATTATTATTGAAAGAAGAAGATTATACATTGTCAAAATCACTCTTAAGTGATCAATATACTCTACTCACTCAAATCACAAATTGTTTTTACTTACTTATTTTCCAGGATTGTTGGAATTAAGTTTAAGTGTTTTTGTTGAAATCTTGTCTTTCCAAGTTATTGGACACAAGTGTAGTTACATTGAGAGGATTGTTCTCATAGGTAACTTAGTGAAAATCCAAGAGGATTGTTCTTGGTCCAAGAGGATTGTTCTTGGTGGTTTTATTGGTTAGAGTCTTGTATAGAAGGACTAGGGTGTCTTGTCTTGAGATCTAACAATAAGGAAATATCTTTCATGTTGAAAGGGGACTGGAGTACTCTCGGACTGTGAGGGGAACCAGGATACATCTTTGTGTTCTTTACTTTTCTGCATTTACCGCTTTCATCACTAGTCATAAACCAGAAAAGAAAGAAACACAATTGTAAACTCATGCACTAAACCAGAAAAATAATATCCATCTCACTAAAATGGCAGAATTATTAAAGTACCTAATTCACCCCCCCCCCCCCTCTTAGGCGCACTTCGTACTTACAATTGGTATCAGAGCAGGTTATAGGTAACCTGCTCCTAAAAGATCCAGAATGGCTTCCGCAAATCATAATCCCGTTTTCAGAGATGGTGGTACTAACAACAAACCTCCTCTATTCTGTGGTGAATATTTTGACTTCTGGAAAATACGCATGAAGGCGCATCTAGAAGCACAATGAGAAGAAATTTGGGATGCCGTCGAAAATGGTCCATTTATCCCGGTTACGGTAATCAATGGTGTTGGCTCTTCAAAGCCTAAAACTGCATGGGACGATGATGATAAAAAGAAAGTTCTCTATGACAAAAAGGCAATAAACCTTCTTCAAGGTGCACTTAGTATGGACGAATTCTTCCGTGTCTCGACATGCAAAACAATAAAGGAAATATGAGATACCTTGGTACAAACTCATGAAGGAACGGCTGAAGTAAAAAGATCAAGGCTAAATACCCTAAGTCAAGAATACGAACTACTTCGAATGCAGCCCGGAGAATCCATTCTTGACTTAAAAAAGAGATTTGTGCACTTGACAAATCATCTAAGTGCTCTTGGTAAGACTTTAACTAATTATGAACTTGATCTTAAAGTGCTTAGATCTTTATCCAGGGAATGGCAACCAAAAGTGACAGCAATATCCGAGAAGAAGAATCTATCCACAATGACTTCTGCCACGTTGTTCGGAAAACTTCAAGAATATGAGACGGAACTTGCAAGACTCGAAAAGCATGAAATTCAAGTAAAATATTCAAAAGACATGGATATAAATACAAGGATAAAAAATCATGATAGCAATCAAGAGGATGAATCCACTAGTAGTGAAGATGATGATCTTATCAAGAAGATTGAAAAGGTTCTACGAAAAGAAAGAAAAAGGGAAGCACCATCAAGGAAGGTTATATGCTTTGAATGTGGAGAAAAGGGACATGTTAAAAGTGAATGTCCTACACTTGAAAAGAAGAAGAAAATTTTCAAGAGAAATAAAGATAAGAAGTCAAAGAAAGCATATATAGCATGGGAAAGTTCATCTTCCGATTCCGAAATCAATCAACGTGTTAATCTCGCATTGATGGCCTCACACCATTCCGATGATGAAGACAATGAGGTTAGTAATGAATTTTCTCTTTTTGATAGTGATGCACAAGGTGCTATAGATGAACTATTGAATGAATGCAAAATTCTGTATAAAACCATTTCATCACAAAAGAAACAAATTTCATCCTTAGAAGAAAAATATGTTTCAATGGAAAAATATTTCAAAGAAGAAAAATAAAAAGCAAGTGATGAACAAGGACAGAATTTTGTATGCAAAAATTGTGATTCACTCTCTTTCCAAATTGTCCAATTAAAAAGAGTCATTGAAAGATATGAAAAAGGGAAAATTGTATTGGAAGGTGTTCTTAGCCAACAAATATACTCCAATGATAAAAGTGGACTCGGATATTCAAAGTTTTCAAAACCAAGTTCTAACAAAACTATCTTTGTTAAGGCAAGTGATCAATCTTCCAAAGAGAAAGTGAACAAACCTAAAATAGTTCGTCACTATCCTAAAAAGAAAACATTCTCTAAAAAGAAATCTTATCCTTCTAGATATAGAAGTAACTTTGAACCTACTTGTTTTTATTGTGGTATGGTTGGCCATACACCTAATGCTTGCTATGTTAGAAACTTTAGTGTGGCAAGTGGGCATTATGTGTGGGTTAAGAAAGGAACTAACTATGATGGAACCAAAACACATTGGGTACCAAATCAAACTTAATTTGTTTTGTAGGTATGCTTGAAGACCACATGCAATATTTGGTATCTTGATAGTGGTTGTTCAAAGCATATGACGGGAGACATACACTAACTTTCAAATCTAGTTCAAGTCCAAGGATTATTTCACATATGGGAATACCTTAAAGGAAGAATTCTTGGCATTGGCAAAGTTGATACACTAACTTTCATATCCATTGAAGATGTACTTTTTGTTGAAGAACAAAAGACAACGAAAGTGGCGCGGTTGACAGTGACTGGCCGATTGTCGGGTCAAGTTTCGGCGCTTTGAGGCGAACCAGTGATGATGAATTGATGATGATCCAAGTTGAAGTTGTATGAAGTTGTTATTGTGTTCTTGAGAGAAAATGAGAGAAAATTGAGAGAGAGAGAGAGAGAGAGAGAGAGAGAGAGAGAGTTTTTGTGTTTGTGAGGATTGTGTAGTTATGAGAGAAAATCTGGATTTTTGATTTATATAGAGAGTGGAAATGGGTCTTGGATGCACAATTGGGTTGGGCTTTGCCTTGACAATATAATCTAGACATGTCCATAAAGTGCCACATCATCAACCGTAGGGAATTTCGATTCGGTCGCAAAACGAAAAACAAAGATAATAAAATTTGTGACACATTGCCTAAAGAACAAGCTCATTCGGATAAACAGTGATTTAATTATGATTTTTTAAAGTTTCTCCTCAAAAAAACTTATTTTGGGCTCTAGTGTCAACTCTGACACGTTCTTCAATAAAAAACTGGTATTAATCGGAGAAGATTCCAGTCTCGACTTTGGAAGAAAAGTTGTAGATCTTTGAGTCATTAACCTTGTGTAAAAATATGGACTCGATCCGATAAAAATTGATCGAGTTATGAGTTTTCAAAATTTCGACCCAGATGAAATAATATTCAACATTCAGGATTTTCGGCGCGTCACGCACACTCTAGGCGAAAGACGAAGGCCTTTTGAATATCGTTTGAACTTAGAATCTTCTGATAAAGCGTAGCCAACTCAAATTTTGAAATTTTGGAGTTAGACCCGTCGCGATACGGTAAAACTCGAGTGAGTTATGAATTTTTGAATATCGGAAATCAATTCGACTGAATTCCGATTCAGCTCAAATATCTCTTCATAAAATCAAAATCCCCTTTACTTTCCTTATAGAATCAGCTCTCGGCCATAAAAACGACATCAAGATGGAATTTTAGACATCAGAATCGTGCTCATACGGTACTCCAACTGGGAGTTATGAATTTTTCAGTGCGTCCGAGACGACGGTTCAGCCAGTTTTTATCTGTATTTTTCCACTGTTTAGCTCTGACATATTCACATATTCGGAGACCTTCCTTCGAGAATTAACCTTCAGTCCGAATACATAAGTCAGAGAGGACATCGAGACGGGTTCAATGTCGAAAGAACCACCTCGAGATGACATACCAAATCAGAGATATAAATTTCTGAATGCCAGAAATACTGTTGATCGGTAACCCGAATACTTAGTAACGAAATTATTTGACCGTCTTCAACACATAATTGGCTCCTGGCTCGAACACGAAAAGGTGAAGATAATAGGAATATGAACCAGTGATCAAATATCAGCTCACAATAATACTATGGCCTGGAGTTATAAAATTCTGAAGTCTGGCACGCCGAAACAGACTTTTAACTTGAACTATCTCGAATCGATACGAAACCTCTGGCTTCCCTCTACCACTCAAGACATGCTAGAATATATGGGAATTAGGCATAGTAAGAAATCACTCATTCATTGACCGGATGACCTGTATAAAGCTTTGAACATCTCTGATAAGCAGTCAATGCCTTATAGAAATGCCTTGATCCCACGATAACAAGGTTAATGATATGCATATATGTATGTGATAATGAAACATAAACCAACATGAAGAGGATAAATTTTGAAGTATAATACTATCGAATCTTAATGTTATCATATTGATTAATAGGCTGAGAGAACCTCAATTAAATAATCCAGTTGATTTCACAATGTTTATTTAAATTTTGTGTGTGATAGATTTCTTGTTTTCAATCATTTGTATGCTTTAAGTTCTTTTCTTGTTCCCATAGATTTATTTTCTAAGTGTATATTTGTTTAGATTCAGTCTTTTAAATTCATCTTTCTGCTAATTATATTGAAGAATTATAATATTAGAATATTTATTCTGTCAATCCAATTATATTCAAATTTCTCTATTTAAATATAAATAGATTTACTCTTTCATTGTTATTAATTAATTCATCATTGTTTTGCATTCTTTAGAATTTTACTATACATTTATCCAATTGTGTAATTTTTAAAAATGTTTTTTTTCTTCTTCTCTCAACTCTATTTTGAAAAGTATTTAAAAAAAATGTATATACAATCTCCCTTTTTAGATTATTATACGTTCATATTAATCAACTTTACAGTGCTCTTCAAGTTCACTATGAGTAAAATTATATCCATTATTAGTTTTGTCTTTGATCATAATGTATTAATCATATTAAAGTAATATCTTAAAATGATTTTTAGCGAGGGTAATAGAGATTTGTTTGTATTATAAATAATGTCTATTTAAGGTTTAGTATCATTTTTACTCTTATATGTTAATTTAGGATTCATTTTTGTTGTTTAACATAAAAAAAAATTTATATTTATTCTTTAATTTTTCAAAATATATTATGTAATTCCCTTTCATCTAATTAAAGATAGAAAGATTTTAAAAATCGTTAAATTCGTTATTAATTAGACGAAAATAACTAATATAAAATGTTTAAAGAATTAATTAATCAATATAAATATTTTTTAAATTAAGAGTTCAAAATAAATTTGAAGTTAATATATGAGAAAAAAAGGTGTTAAACTTATATTTTTATTTTAAAAAATTTATATTTAAACTAAAGTTTTTTTGTTAGGGTTTAACAAAGGTAAAAAATGTGATTAGTTAGCATTGTAATGAATAATGCGTGTTTCTTCTATTAGAGATTTAGAGTGTTTGATTAGGACCAATGTTTTAAAACTCAGATCGGTGATCGACTCGGTAATGTTACTGGGTTACTGGGTTACTGATCGGACCAGTGGGTCACTGGTCAGACCGCATGGTTTTTGACCCGATTTTTATAAAAAATATATTCATTACCTGAAATTTGTAACTATAATAATATAGAAAATTATAAATTCAAATAATTTAGAATAAACAAAAGTATTAGTAACAATCAAAATAAGTGATAGAAACTTAATGTAGCAAATTATAAATTCAAAAAAGTGATAGAAACTTAACAATTCATAAGTTATAGTATTATAATAAGTCACAAAAATCCATATTCAACGATCCATAATTTTTTATGTCCATGAAGTCAAATTGTCATAATCTTGATATTCATATCCATCTTCAACTTCATTGTCTTCTCCACCAACTTCATCTTCTCTGGTGTTGCTTTTTTCTTGATTTGCAGTATCAACAATAGTATCTTGTGCATTACCCATATCTCCATCTTCATCCTCATCTAAATCTATTTGATCTATAACAATATTTTAAAAAATAATTAACAAAAAAAATTTAGAGATGATAAATATGAGACATTAAATTGATTCACAACCACAAACTATATGATGCTCATATTAGAACATACCAATATCACTTGAAATTGGTTGGATGGTCATATTTGCAAGGTCATTCCGCAATGCTTCCAACTCTTCATTGGTTAAGAGAGGTGGTGAATCCTCTAATACCCAACTAGAATGGTCGGCAATTGTTTCAATATTGATAGGATCATAACTCCCATTTCTTATTTTCCTAAGCACACATGAATTAAATCTAAGTATATGTATTTAAATATAAAAATATAATGATCAGAGAAAAATAACCATAATAATACCTATTTTGAAGTCTCAAGTTGTAACGAACAAACACTAAATCATTAAGCTTTTGGTGCTCCAATCTGTTTCTTTTTTTGGAATGAATATGCTCAAATATACTCCAATTGCGTTCACAACCCGAAGCACTACAAGTTTGGCTTAAAATACGAATAGCTAACCTTTGCCAAGTTAGTGTACAAGTGCCATAAGTTTCCCACTATTGATTTGTTTATACCATGTGATTAAATAAATTTATAAACATATTGAAATATAAAATAAAATATATATCAAGAGTTAGAAATTATGAAATTACCTGCCTTCACAATACATCGTTCATCCACGATTGATTTCCTTCCAAAATCTAATTCACAGTATTTGAATATTCTCATCTCATCTGTTAACTTCAATCGAAGTTCAAAATTTCCGTTAGCATGCTTTTCAATGACATCTAAAAGTCATGATGTTGTGGATGTATGTTTTTCAAATTCTACATCATTATATCTATAAGCTGGATTCAACCAATAACCGGCAGCATGAAGATTTTTGCGGAGCTGTGAATCTCAACATTTATCTAAGATTTTCAAGTAAGGATCCGCTTTCTTCTTATTTCTTTGAAACCTCCTCACCATCTCCTCTCTAGCTTTGACTATAGATTTGTATAGAATGCCCATAGCGGGTTTATCTTCACTATCAACAATACGCAACACACGCACAAGTGGTTCAGTGAGTTTAACTACATCAGCACATTTACTCCAAAATCCAGAATCTAAAACTTAATCCACAAACTGTTTTGCCTTTGCTTCTTTGGCATATGTTGAGCTTGTCCATTCTTTAGATGTTACCATGGCTCTTATGAGTTTTTATGAGACAAAATACTTTGCAAAGAAATAAAATTATTGATAAACCGAGTTGGAGCAGGACGAAGGATTTCTCTTCCACCTGTTTGCTTTCTCATTAAATACAATGCATAACAATGGTTATAAATATATTTGGTAACATTAGAAGCATGTGACACTGTCTCACTTACTTCCTCTAATTTTCCCATGTCTTGCAACATCAAGTTAATGCAATGTGCCGCACAAGGAGACCAAAATAAAGTAGGGAACTCATTTTCTAATAACCTTCCAGCAACAACATAATTTGCAGCATTATCTGCCACTATGTGAACTACATTTTCAGGCCCAACAAATAAAACCACCTCTCTAAAAAGCTTATACAACATATCTGCAATTTTTGAAGCATGAGAAGCATCAACGGATTTTAGAAAAATAGTACCTTTGGGACAATAAACTAGAAAGTTTATAAGAGTTCTTCTTTTTCGATCAGTCCATCCATCCGCCATTAGAGTACAACCATTTTTCTTCCAAATCTCACGATACTCCTCTATCAATTTGTTCACATCTTCAACCCATTTATTTAACAAATAGCCACGAAGACTATGCATAGTTGGAACTTTATACCCCAGACTCATGCTGCAAAGTGCACCAGCCATAGATTGAAAATACGCAGAATTAGCTGCATTGAATGGCACAAAAGAATCAATGAACCATCTTGCAATAGCTAGATCACACTTCTCCACCAATTCCTTACTTTGTAACACACTTTTTAAAGAAGGTTGAGCTCCAAGAGTTGTTCTAGGCATAAAATAATTACCAATACGACTAGTATTCTTTCTCTTTTGAGACACAATCACCGAATTTGATCTTGATTGTTCTACATCCATTTCTACTACACCACCCTCTTGAGTAGTAAGATCAACATCAAAATTTTGTGCTTGAGTCTTTCTTCTCTTATTTGCACCTTCATCAAGATTTTGTTTCATTTGATATTGAACATCTGGAGGCACCTTTTTACATGTTTCAACTTGACCTTTTATTCCAGCCAAATGGAATTTGAACCTATTAATCCCCCCTCCTCTAATAATTTTATCAGTAAATACACAAATTAACAAGTTTTCCTTTCTCTTCAATTTGTTTACAATGACCCCAAGCTATATCAGTTTTTCCCCTACTGCTCTGGAGTTGAGTTGGATTTTGAGATGTAACTTCTTCTGAAGTTATTACTTCAGCGGGTGATGCCATATCTAATATCAATCAAAATTTAAAAATACAAAACTATATTACAAAAATATTAACAAAACACAATTCTAAACAAAAATTATTGAATTTATAAAAACATTATAAGAAACATTAAATATGTAGCATATCTAAATCCAAAATATATGAATATGTTGTTGTATATTACATATATATAGGCTACCAAACATCGTTACTGTGCATCACCATATATAATAAAAAAATAGAAACTTTGCTTTTCAGCCTTTGCTATATATTTTAGATTAATAAAATCCTGAAATTTTTCTTTGTTATATAATTTAAATTAATAAAAAACAGAAAACTTTGTATTACTATATAATTTAGATTACATAGTTTTAAACCCAATTTCTATCTCCATAATATATACAACGACTATTACAATAATATATATTTATCTCAATTTCTATCTCCAATATACAACAACTTCATTACCAGTCTATAATAAGTTAATTCATAAAAGTATAAAACTGTTTCATTCATACAAATTCTATCTCAATTTGTTAAGCTAAAAGATCCTATTTTATAGAAAATGATCAAATTTAATCATTTATTTTCTATATCAATTAATCAACAAAATGAAACAATAATATTCATATTGAAAAACATCAATGCAAATTAGACCAAGTAAAAAAGAAATAACATGTTTTTGATGTTTTGATGAAATTTTTTACGGCAAACAAGGAATATCAAATAACAGCAGTAAATAGGAGTTTTTGTTGGTAGAGAAAATTGAGAATATGACTTCAATTAGAAAAAGAAAAGACAGAATAAAAAAGAAAACCTTTCAAATGCCTAGGTTTGAAAAACGATGAGGCAAAGCGTTTATGTTAATTTTTTTTTCAAAAGCCCTAAAAAATAAAATAAATAGTCAAATCCACTGGTTCAGTAAAAACCGTCGGTTCACTGATTTAACCGGTAATCCGGTTCACACCAATTTTATCTGATCTAAATGTAATTTCGATCTTATTCCTTAATTGGACCGCTTGACCCACCGGTTCTCGGTTAGACCGGTCCGACCGGCCGGGTCGGACTGGATTTTAAAACACTGATTAGGACGTACTCTATCCATTTTCTATAATAAAGTAAAATTTGTATTTTTTTTTTTGTTAGCTAAAGGTCAAATCCAATATATTTAAAATTATTTTTATTTATGGTGACAAAATTTATTAATTTGTTTGATTTACTTTGACGATGTTGATTTTGATCTATTATTTTGATGTAAACTCTTGAAATTTGGTGGTATATCTTATGTTAGAAGATCGTTTTATTATTAATTTATTTTTATTTTTTAAAAAAATTAATTTTAAGTTCATTGATTAGTTTTAAATATACCAATTATTTATTGAATTAAAAAATTAAAGTTAACTTATAATAAAAATTCCGGGGAATAGTCTTTTATTGCAAAAAAATATACAATCATTTGAATGAATTTTTTATCGATTAATAAACAAAAAGATGTGTGTACTTTTAAGATAAAAAACATATTTAACTATTATTATTATTATAATTATAATAATTATTATTATTTTCTATAATAATAATAATAATAATAATAATAATAATAATAATTATTGTTATTTTCTATTATTATTATTATTATTATTATTATTATTATTATTATAGAAAATTATTATTATTATTATTATTATTATTATTATTATTATTATTATTATTATTATTATTATTATTATTATTATTATTATTATTATTATTATTATTATTATTATTAATTAATTAATAAAAAATTGCTGAACGAAGCATCCTCAGGGTAGCCAAGCCACCAACTTGCATGTGAGACGTGGCCGAGCTTTGCAAACCGTTGGGGGTGAAATTATAAAGTGTCGTACTCATTTTCTCAACTTAATAATTCAGACAACGTTTACCAGATTCTAACTATCACATCCTCCTACATTATTGTTCCCTTTATTTTATTCAACGTCGTTTATTGGGTGTTTTTTGTTGAAAAACTAACCTTGCATTAATCTTTAAAAAATATTGCTTTCATCATACTAGTATTTTGTACTCACTCCATCTTTAAATAATTATAGGTTATTATTCTTACCCACACATTAAAAAAAAGTTAAGTTAATAAAGATAATATTTTACAAAAATTATTCTTAATTACTTTTAATTATTATATATTATCATAACTTAAAAAACTGTAGATAAAAGATAAAGATGATAAAGTTAATCAATGTTACATTAGAAAAATAAAAAATTTATTATTTTAAAACAATTTTTTATAATTAAAAAGATAATTATTTTAAGACAGAAGAAATAATACTATTATTATTTAGATGTTTGAAATCTGATAAGTGTGATAAACAATATAAATAATAATATAAAATTTTAGTTTAATTAATTTGCTTTTTTACAGGCAAAATTTAGAGTTATTTTAAAAAGAATTGAAGTTAAGATTTTTATGATAATTTAACAAATTAAAAAATCATAAATTTATTAAGAATTTAATTAAAATATTCTGATTAAAAAATGTATATAATTAGTTAATCATAATCATTAACTTTGACTTTGTATCGCAATTAAACTCATCAAAAATAATTAGATAAAAATTACAGAGGAAATGGCCAACGAATGGTGGAATTTTTTTAATACACCATTAATTTCGTTGAAGACAAATTTGATGGAATGTCGGCCGATGAAGACAATCACACACATATGTAGCACTAATCAAAGGCGCACTCAACAACGGAAAAGAGACTAACCAAAGATAGACCCTTAAAGAAGGAAGGCCAATCTAAGATGGACTTACTAAAGATACAGGTATATCGAATTCCACTGGGGAAACGGGACAAGGGTTCTGATCAAAGCAGGCTCAAAGAGAACATCAATCAAAGGCGAACTTTATAAGAGAAAGAGACCAGTTAAGGAGGGCTCTAACAAGGATTGTCAAAGCGCGTTGGACTTGAAGAGGTTGCAAATGTGCAAGAACTACACTATCTCCCAGGCCAAAGATGGGGTGTAATTCTTCAAGAGTGGCAATTATCTAAATCACTACACACCAAGCATGGACACTCAAATACTTGATAAGCAAGAAAAGTTGTACACTGACTCTTACTCACACTCTAACGGCCAAGCAAACACGGGTAAAATGATCGAGGGCTTGCAGGGGAAAGTAAAGATCACAACTCACTGGGGAAAGGGGAAATATCAAAGACCCGACTGGTTGCGAACCAAAATATACTCCGCTGGGGAACAAAATAGGATCACCCTAAAGCAAGCTGCAAAAGTAATTCAAATATTAACACATAATAACTCTGGTTACTTCAGGTAAACATAATTGGCTTATACCTTAATGCATGTTTGAATTTTTTTTTGTAGCGTAATGCTCCATACAATTGAAATGCTACGCATTTTGGTAGATGCAATGCAATGGTGCATGTTTAGTGATGCACTGGGGAAATTATGACAATAATCAACTGTTAAGAAGACAAGGAACTTCCAAACGATTATCCTCGCACATCATATCTTCTAATCGAGAATAGTCAATCTGAACTTCATGGACAAATTGCAAATCTGAAATATTATCTTCTAAGGATCAAAATCATTGGGGGAATTAACTCTTGGGAGGAATACTGCAAAAACAAATTGCAGTCCAGAGGAAAACTTGAGCTCTGGTTAAACCTTTAACTTCATGGGGAACATATCCATTATCTCTTTCCAGGGATAAAGAGAACTTCATTGGGAACCAAGATCTTCTTGTGTAGAGTCCTCAATGAAGGTAACTTCAATTGTGGAATCATAGAAATTATTAAATAAAAATAATTCTACTCAGACCACACTAGGGGAATTACACTGGGATACACATCTTCACTTGGGGAAGAGAGATCATACCTTGATTCCTGAAACTTGAGATTCCTAGAAACTTGAGATTCAAAACTCCACTTAGAATATCTCCAACAATCCTCTATCACTGGGGATAAAAAAGTTCTAACCAGCACTCTCATGTATACACCACACTAGGGATACAAGATTTTATATAATATTCATCATCACCAGGATTTGTCGAGAAAAAGAAAAATTGGCTCTACTAGGGATAAAAATCCTCAAAACTCATCTCTGACTGGGGAGAAAGCTATATTTTCCACTAGGGATCGAAAAAGCTCTTGATAGCAATCTCGTTGGCATAAGCTACGCTGGGGAATCTATCTTTGCAAGATCCATACTAATATGGACTTTTACTGGTGAGAAAGAATTATTCCATCAGGCATAAAATCCATCTTTGTGGGGATACAAACCAGAATCTCCCCTAGGTAAACAAAAATCTCCTCTAGAAACTCTGACATGGGCAGATCGCAGTGGAGAGAAAAGGTGTAAACTTCACTGAAGAGGAGAATACACTTCATGGGGAAGACGAGCGTCAACCTCACTAGGGAAGCAGAATGTCAACTTCAAGGGGAGTATATCAAGAATCTCTAGTTACTAAAATAAAAAGATTTCTCCAAGAATTCTTGAAATGAACAGACTGCACTGGGAAAAGGGATTGTACAGAATCCTATGATGATTGTGACTTGGCTTAAGCAGAGGTGCACACTTCATTGGGGATTAAGCAAGGATACACTTTCAATATAGATAATGGATTCTGTTTTAGCGAGGGTACACCTTCACCGGGGATATTGGATTTTGTTTTTTTAGAAAACATTCCGTCCAGTAAGAATCTTGTGCTGGTCACAATCAGACCTTCCTTTATTCGTTTTTCGGTACACTTCTTGTCATAAAAGACCAAGAGTACCTGCAAAGAAGGAAATTACAGCAACACGCCCCGAGTATAAAATGGAAACCTTAGCTGTCACCTCAGACACCGAGAAATTCAAGCAATTTTAGATATTTATATCATGTGTTGTAAAGCTTTAATTTTTTTAAATGCAAAGTTTTATCAAAAAAAACTGGACGTCTTTTTGCAAACAAAACAGCAAAAATAAAAACAAAGAGGCACAATTTAGATAAAAATAATTTTATTAATTGATTGGCCTAAAAATAGGCATTTACATTAAGAAGAAACTCGTAAAAAAGGTAATTGCGTACACAACATATAGAGGAGAAATACAAAATGGCAATGTGAGTGCAGATTTATCGGGTACCGACTCTGCTATGACTCTTATAACCTCAAAGCTTCTTTATATCTTACTTTCTGAAAAAAGTTGATTGAATTGATTCCTTATCTTTTCAAGCTAACCAACATCAGTTTTGAATGATAACACATATGCAACACAAATCGTGGTCATTTGCTTTAAATCCCTAACTTTTTCCTGGATTGTCCTTTCGAATTTTTAATCCACCGGAATACCAATTTTTGCCTAAGCTGCCTTTTCAGGTTTTCAACTTAGCGGGTGTATATAATTTCTTTTTCATTCTTTTAACTTCTTCTTTTTTGTTCCTAATTTTTGTCTGAACCTTTTATTCATTTTTTTGGTTCACCAGGTCGCCCTTTTTTGCCTAAGCCATGACTCAACGAGTTTGTTTATGCGAAGTATTTTTTAACTACGTCTGTGCTGATAGGGTGAGGGAAATCCTATCCATCCATAGTTGTGAGCATCATAGATCCTCCTGAGAATACTTTCTTCACAACATATGATCCTTTATAATTAGGAGCCCATTTTCACCTAACATCTGTATTATTGGGAGACAAGATCCTCTCCAACACGAGGTCACTGAAAAAACTGGATGAACAAATCATTGAGAGGGAATGCATGCAAAAGAAAACATAGGGAAAAGGTAAACATCGAGTAAACCTAAGAAAGTAAAATCAAGGTCAAACGACTGAGAGATACGGGTAAGGGAGTCGATTACGCAAGGGGAAGGTATTAGTACCCCTCACATTTGTGGTACTCCACGGGATCCACTCTTGTTATTCTAATCAAAGGGTGTGTTTAACTCTACAACTTACGAGCTAAAAGGAAAAATTCAAAGAGGGAATGCATGCAAAATAAAACACAGGGAAAAGAAGGAAATATTTGCAAAATTTTGCTCGGCTGATCCCTGCAACTAGATGCGTACATATCCCTTTTAAGAAATCAGAGCATCGTAGTCGGGCTCAATAGTTTACATTTTTTTTGTGTTTTTTGTGGATAATGTTGCATTCGCATCCTTATGGTTAGGATTGCAATTGGTGTTTGGCGTTGCAGCTCGTAAAGAGACTCATACTCGGCCCCTCACACACTTAGCATTTCCAAGTTGTTCAAATTTGAAACAACATATCCTTATTAAAAAGGTTTTAAAATAAAAAGAAAGTTCGAAGACAAAAAAGATTTGCATTGGTTAGTGTTTTTACCTTGAAAGACGATTTGAGAAGTTTTAGATGTTTAATGCATTTTCCAAAGAAAAGGTTTTAGTTTTAAAGATGCAAAAGAAAAGAAAACAACTAAGGGAAACTATCCTAAATCTAATCCCCAATGTTCTCATACAATGATGGCCCTAAGGTCAAGGATAAAAGGGCATCCTCTAACTAAGTTAGCATGCATGGTTCACAACCTAATGTCTATCTCGGATCACCACCAAAGGTTGAATCAAGAGATCCTAAGGGAACATGGAAATGGTTCAAAACCTAAAGAAACACGCACACAAGTGTGATCACACAAATTCGAAACCAAAACCAGCAAAAAAAGCTTGAAGAGTATCCACTCACTCAAGTAGAACATACCTAATCAAGGTATCATGACACCAAGATAGGACAAAGAGAGGGATACCTAACCACTATATTGTATCATCGAGGCAGGACAAAGGAAATGGGGCATCTAACCATGATATCGAATCATAAAGGTAGGATAAAAGGATGCTTAGCCAAGACATAAAGTCGTCAAAGCAAGCGAAATGGGGGAATAATGGTTCTTAACCGTGATATCAAATCATCAGGGATAGAAATAAAAAAGGTATTGACTCATAACGAAGATATAAAATAATTAAGGCAAGAGAAGAACAAAAGTGAATCATCATAAGAGACTAAGCACCTGACCAAGATATCGCGAATTGAGGTAGGAGATCACATCAAAGCATCAATGTTTCACAAATGTGAGCTAAAGACAAAATGTGGGGGATTGGTTACAGATCCCTTTTCAATCTGACTGACTCGATAACATGAGCAGCATAGTTCATCACATCAACGTGCAATGCATGCTACAAACAACATGGACAAGAAATGGCGGGATCGAATGCGGACCCTCTACTCACCTTGCCTTCTTTGAGGACTTATCAATCAGGAATAGGAATGAGACGCCTTATTTTGGGGTCGATGAGTTTGTCATTGTTTTCATTTTTGTCTAGATATGAATTTATATGCAGGTGTTCTGTTTATTACGGATGTGTCTGACACACATTCCCATTGTGCTTTATTGATCAATGCATATTCTGACTATTATGTTGTTGATGCTAGCTTGCGTGAAGTTTTCCGGAGTATTTCTGCTTTGGCTTGCTTGCTACGGACTCTTGTTTGTTTGGTATTACACTAATACTGGTTTATGTTTTCGCATCATTTACCATTTTGCTTGCCATGAGAAGTAGGAATAGAGATGCATGATCATTTACCACTATTATGATACCATGAGAAGTAGGATAGAGATGCATGCTCTGGGGACTTTGAGGTAAATCTGGTTTATTTTAAGACATTTTTAAGGCAATTCTTACTTGTGGTTGTTTACCATTTTGTGTCTTTACATTTGTGCCAAAGACTTAAATGAAAGTGTTCCATTCCTATTCCCGATTGATAAGTCCTCAAAGAAGGAAAGGCGAGTAGAGGGTCCGCCTCAACAAGGTGTCTCCAAGCATATAAGAAAAGAAATAACTCCTTAAATAGAATATACTTATGGTCTCACCTGATTCGAATCAGGGAGATTATCCAAAAGTGTTTATCAAGAACATTTGGCGTCCATTGTGAGGCCTCAATAAAACTTTCTCATACCACACATTAATCCTTAAACTCACGGTTTCAGAATGTTGGGTTGTCACTCAGTAGAAGTGACTCGTCTCCTCCACCATACATGGCACATCTGTTGGAAATTATGGAGGATTTGCACCAACAGAACGAGTCTCCGCAGAATAGTGTCCAGACAATCCAAGCTCAGATCCAGAAAATTTAACCAGGTTCTAAAAAATTTCAAACTACCATCCCTGGCGTCTTTCAACGACAAGAGTGATCCATAGGAGCATATCATTGCTACTAACAATCAAATGGCGATCGTCAATGCTTCTGACTCCTTGAAGTGCAAGCTCATGGCAGGAACGTTTAAGCACGTGGCCTTGTGTTGGTACATGAGACTGCCAAAATTCTTACTTACTGGTTACCAAGATTTAACCAGGAAGATGGTGCAACATTTCTCTGCCAACAAACACAAAAAGGTGTCCACCACCATCCTATTCAACGTCCGTCAGGGGGCCTCCGAGTCTCTCTGTGAATACATGGCACAATTTAATAAAGAAACTATAAAGGTTTCCCGTCCGAATCAAGAAATGCACGTGGGAGCCTTCCAGAATGGCCTGAAGGTCAGCCACTTCAATAAATCCCTGGCACAAAACTCAACCACCAATATGGACGAAGTAATGAATAGAGAATAATGTCATATCAAGGGTGAGGAAATAAATATGGAGAAGAGGTCTCAGGATGCCAATGATAGGTCGCAAACTAGGCATGAAGGATCTGGGTCCAGGAAAGATTATCATAGACATGGGTCCAGAGATAGATCAGTGATGAGGCCTTCTCGGAGGCCCTGTGACAACATCCACAAGGTCTTTACCCCACTCAATTAAAAGCGAGCAAATATAATACGGGAAATATAGCACCTTAAACTATTTCTAGAACCTGCTCGACCCTGGAGGGTTGGCACAGTAATGGGAAAGGATGAGGGTTCTTGGCGCGCTTATCATTGTGTAAAGGGCCACCATACGAAGGATTGTAATCAATTGAAAAAGTTAATTGAGATACTAATCTAGATGGGTCGATTATTGTCATACGTGAAGGATGTTGGAGGATCAAGAGGAAAAATAAGTCCTTCTCAGAGAGTCAAACTCGGAGAATCTCCCTTCTAATAAGGGAAAATATATCGAGGAGGTGCACGAAATCGGGATAGCACGCCACACCCTTAACACCATCTCGGGAGGGTTTTTTGGTGGTGGTGAAACGAGCTCTCCCAGAAAGAGGTATGCTCGAACAGTAATGCATGTTTCACAAAAGTAGTTTCCAGAGAGATAAGAAAAATTTATCACCGTCAATTTTTCAAGACGAGATTCAGAAGATGTTTTAGCTCATGAGAACGACCCAATGGTCATAAAGGTACAAATTCAAGATTTAAGTGTGTTGTACCCAAAAAATTTCTCTTCCTTTTTACTCAACACATGCCTATTGAGGTCCCCAACTTGCCCAAGGATGACCAAGAATTAACCAGACAAATTCTCCTCCTAAGGCAATGAACCTCTAACTAGGGTTTCAATTTTCATAAAGATATGTGAGCTTCAATGGTCTCAAATGTTTTCCATGGTCCTAATATGTCCTCAAGATTATCCATTCCAAATTTCATGCCTTGCACGACAAGTTTGCTCAGTCAACTGCTCAAATGCCTAAAAATCAACTATATTAGGTCAAAAGTCAACTGTGACCTATATACAGTCAAACTTTGAGATTTTTGGTCAACATCAACATTTAGAAATGATATCCATAATTTGATCAAGGTCTGATCATGATTCCTCAAGAAATGCTCCTAATTCATCAAAAGTCAAGAATTGTTAATTAGAGTTTTTGTAGGAAAAGTCAACCAAACTTTGACCAGGCATAACTTTCTCATACTTTATCAGATATTTTTCCAACAAAGCTCATTTTGAATAGAATCCAATTCCATACAACTTCTCTTCAAGTCTCAAGTTCAAGAAATGCCCCAGTTAAAAGATACAAGCTCAAAGGGCATCCTAAGCTCTGTAAAAAGTCCAAGAACACCCCCATAGGGTTAAAGTTGTGAGAGATATGCATTGCCAAAGTTGACCAATTTTTAGAAAAGTGCATGAAGCAAATAATGACCAAACTTGGATTTTTTCTAAATGGGCCTACCTTTTTATGTTTGAAACTTATTTCTAACATGGTCCACGACCTTTAAGCCTATCTATTGCCTTATTTGGTCATTTATTTTATTTATTGTGATTTTTAATCATTAAAAATACAATTTAAATCAAATAAATGATAAAAAGTATATGAAGATTGCATGGGCTTGATTTCCAAATCTCTTAAGGCCTAAAATAACTCAGGATAGTTGGAAAAACGCGTGGAAGTCATTTGTCCAAGATTTGGCCAATTTTGGAAATATTTCATATTATTCCAAAACAAATATTATGTGATGAATGCATGAGATCCTTGCCACATTTTTTGACCTAAAAGGATTCAATATATATACATAACCATTCAGAACACAAGGGGGGGGGGGGGGGGGGGGGGGGGGCGCATCTACTACAAGAAACACCCTGTTCACAAGCTCGAAAATTCAAAGTAAAGTGACAATCGAATTTGGAGTTGTAGAGGGATTCAAGAGGTTCTGAGGGTTGCAACATATTCCTGGAGGCACCCTGAAGCTAACTGCATTGTTTTCAAGCATCAAAGATCCCAGAATCGCAACCAACATAATCACGGTTTGAGTTTTATTTTCAAAAACGATTAGGGCCATACAACGAGTCTATATTGGGTTTATCTAAAAATACGATATAACTCCATAATTTTGGTATCATCATTTCTGAAAACTTGATAAAACTTCATGTACTATATGAAAAAACGATTTTTAAAAAAAAATATATCCTATAAAAACTCTAAATTTGACCAGTAAATAAAGATTATTTATAAAAAATCATATATTTTGAACCAAATATTCGAACAAATACCAAACATTTTTGAAAAATTTTAGAAATTTTAATTTTATTAATTTAAGAATATTATGATAAAAGAAAAATGGTTAGATATAATTCTATAGGTGTGGTTCATACTTTTCTCTAATAAAAATATGATAAATATACCTAAATATCTCTTAAGGAGTAAAAATAGGAAGAAATTGTATGTGTAGAAAAAAATAATGCAGTTGTCATATTTTCATTGGAAAAATGAATAAATCACACCTAAGGAAATACACCTAAGTTTTTTCCATGATATAATTGATGACAACATTGTGATAAAATTCTCGATGTTGAGAGGAGGGATTGTGAGAGAAAAGAGTATCCATTAAAATTTTTTTGTATAAAATAATAATTAATTATTTATCATTAATTTGTTTTTAATTTAAAAAATATTATAACATCATACATTGAATTCAAAATATTTATCAAAGCCGTCCAAAATTTCCTAAAATTTCCCTCAATGGAAATTTTAAGTTTCTCAATTTCAGAAGGTTATAGAAAATTTTGGAGATTTTGATAAGATCTTTAAATTCAGTATATATTATTATATTATTTTTAAATCACTAACAATAAACAATCATTTACTATTCTCTATAAAATAAATATTGTTTCAAAAAACTGTAAAATTTTCTCTATTTTTATTTCTCTTCTACCTCCAAATTTCTCATTTTCTATCTCCTTCAAAGTTAACAACCTTCTTGAAAACTATTGTTACTATGTTGAAGATAATACATGTTAGCAACCCCTTAAGCCACATAGGTTTTTATAAGAAAAACTATTTAAAAAATGTCAACAATGCAAACATTTTAAAGGCCAAAAGCTTTAATTTTGCCTTAATTTATAGTAACAATAGTTTCTTATAAGAATCAGCAAGTCACACTTAAGAAGTATAGTTTTAAGATAATCAATCCAGCTATTTGAATCAAAGCAATATATATCAACAATTACGCATCCCATTTCTCATATAATACTATCTACCAACAATAATATTCAAATTATGTTTCCTCTCAGAACTATAATCAAACTAACATTCGTAAAATTGTACAAAGAATTGAAAAAGGAACTGATAGTTTGCTGTGGACGAGGATGACCTCGTATGTGCGGAGTGTTAGGAGGAGCAAGAAAAAAAGAGATAACAGGAATTTGAAGAGAACACAAATGAATCTCAGACATGTGGCTCGTGCCTTGTCCTTTGAGGAGACTGCATATTAATCTACATGTTTTTCAAAATGAAAATAATCCATAATAAAGGTTACGAAACATAAGAAAAAAAAGAAGAAGCCAAGGTAAGTTACATACCTTCTTCCCAACTTCCTTTTCCATTTTATTTAAATAGTATTTTGTTATGTTTCCACCTCTCATGTTGTCCGAGAAAATTCTGAAGTGTAACTTAGACTGACATGCCATAGCTAACTTGCCTTCAAGAAGAACCCATGTATCGGCCAACTCTGAGATGTTTACTTTTAGAAAGTTAGTTTCAGCATGCCCTAGACATGTAGAAGAATCGAAAGGCCCTTAGAAATCATAAACTTCCACATCCATCATAGAAGGAGGATCGTCCATTGTATCAAACTCAAATACTTATGTAAAGATAGAGAATTCTCTTAATAAAAATAATTAATCACATAATAATACAGATTACATTACATGTACTAAAGTATGAAGTTATAAGGCAGAAAATACAAAATGAAGTCATGATATTTACTGTTCCATATAAGATTTGATTTCTGGAACTTGATTGAATTGGTTCTTACTTTCCCATTGCAAGTAAACACCACATATGGGTCAGAGAATGCACCAGAGTCAATATAAGCTAAATTTCTTCCTTCAAGCAAGGCAACAGATAATAGCCACCCATCTCCTTGAGCTTTAATTCCATGATCATTGCCTAATATTGGATCACCCCAAAAATAAATCAGCATAAACAAAGACACAAAGGAATCAAATTAAGTAAATACACAAATGACCAGAAAGAGTGAAGAGAGAAGGAAAGAAATCATGATTGTCGAGTGAAAATAAGTTGAGAAAAACAATCAGATGAATATATCATTAAAACTGCATTGACTGTGTTTTTTTTCTCTGAGGATTGTATCTTGTTAAAAACATTAAAATGGATTAATATTATCAAAATTTGAACCGAACCGTGCATAAACTCTGTAAGCTTTCTACATGCAGCAGAAGTTAATTTATGCAGGGGCAAGAGTTACAGGCATAAGGCTTACTTGAACTTTTGAGGAGCTTGGCCCAGAACCTGATAATGCAATGACCAAAACCTATGTCTCCATGCCTGAAATAAATAAGGACTTAGGATGAGAATGAATTAAGGACTTGAAGGAACATTAAAAGGCTATTGTTATCGATTGATCAGTAGTTCATTTGTTCACCTAATAATATCGACATAATCATGATTATCGAGTGAAGTATAATATTCCAATATATTATACAAAATATAGTTGTTGTATTGAAGATACAGATAAGTGGAGGCACCTTTGGGTCAAATTTTTCGTTGTCACAGTCCTGAGCTACTGAATACATGTAAGACCTGGAATAAAGAATGTTACCAATCGACTTGAACGCAAACTTATTCAGCAGAATGGCATTAAAATCTACAGCCCCTTGAAGCCTATATCCTTTATACTTCGTAACTGCTGTAACTTCACGCACAAGCGTACTACATATGATAGCTTCACCTTCACCAGTGCAAGAAACTCCACATAATTCACAAGCATATGTTCCAGCACCTATAATTGGTGAGTCACCTGAAACCACCCGGACGAACCTGTCATTTGGATGTAATGAAACATCAATCAAGTCGCCACCAAACGTTTTTTATCCTGCCGAAAGGAAAAGGTAAACATCGAGAAAACCTGAAAAAGGAGAAATCATGGTCTTTCGACCGATAGATCGGGTAAGGGAGTCTGTTACGCGAGGGGAATGTGTTAGCACCCCACACGCCCGTAGTACTCTTCGGTATCCACTCTTGTTGTCTAATCTAATGGGTGTGGTCAAAACCTATGTCTATGGCTTAAAGTTAAAAAAGGGAATGCATGCGAAAGGAAAGAAACAATGTAGGGAAAATAAAAGTTATGCTCGGTTGGGCCCTACCCTTTTGCCTACGTATCCCTTTTAAGGAATCAGAGCAGTCGTAGTTCAGCTTATATATTTTGGTTGGTTTGTGTTTTTTAGTTAAGACAACAAAGACAGGCAAGATGGCAAAACATCAAATAAAACAACAAACAAATGAGATAGTAAAACATCGACTAAATAATAACAAAGTAACATGTCAAAGATGGCGAAACATCAATAAAACGGATGACAAAACATCACACCTAACAATGATATTGAGGATCAAAGTAGGGTACCAAACATGTGCGATGGCGAAACATCGGCTTCAAACAAATGTGCGATGGCGAAACATCGGCTAAAATATAACAAGGTATCATGGCAAAGATGAAAAAACATTAATAAAACGGATGACAAAACATCACACCTAACAATGATATTGAGATTTAAAGTAGGATAACAAACATGTGCGATGGCGAAACATCGGCTAAAATATAACAAGATATCATGGCAAAGATGGCAAAACATCAATAAATCGGATGACAAAACATCACACCTAACAATGATATTGAGAATCAAAGTAGGATAACAAACATGTGCGATGACGAAACATCAGCTTCAAACAAATGTGCGATGGCGAAACATCGGTTTCAAGATAGTAAAGTATCATGGCAAAGATGGCAAAACATCAATAAGTCGGGTTTAAAAACAAATCCAAGAGGCGCACAAACAAATAAGATTGGTTTGTATCTTTTACCTTGAAGAAGGGTTTGAGTTTATTAGAGGTGTTTTATGATTTGCCAAGAAAACAATTTTTGTTTTAAGATGCAAAATGCAAAGGAAAGAAAAACAACTAAGGGAAACTAGTCTAGCACTATCCCTAGTGTTATCATACAATGATTGACCCTAAGGTTGAGGATAAAGGAAAATCCTACCCTATGTTAGCATACATGGATTCCTACCTTAATTAACATGCCAAAGGAAGCTTAACAGAACTATCCTATAGGGAACAGGCAATGAGAGCGAAGTCGTGATCTCAATTTCTAAATTGAGTGACTCATCGATCAACAATTAAAGAAAAATACAATAAACATCATATAGGGAACATGCACTGAGAGCGAAGTCGTGATCTCAATTTCTAAATTGAGTGACTCGTCGATCAACAATTAAAGAAAAATACAGTAAACATCCTATAAGGAACATGCACTGAGAGCGAAGTCGTGATCTCAATTCCTAAATTGAGTGACTCATCGATCAACGATTAAAGAAACAAACACAAACACAACACATGTATCAAACAAAAACAGAGGGCCTCTTGACATATATCAGCAACAGAGGTCCCATCATGCAATCAGAACTATACAAAATGAAAGTAGAAGAAAGGAAATAGTGCAATATCAAACGGATAACTATCCGTAGCAACTGAGCAAGAATAAAAAGAAACCCAGAGAACTTCAAGCAAACTGGTATCAGCAGACAAATTAAGTCAGAAATTACGCCATCAGGATGTAAGTATTGAGATTTTCAGATAAGAACAGATCTCATGGGCAATGTATGGCATTCATAATAACATATACATATCCTGCATAGACTATCAAATATGCCAAGCACAAGAGTAATGTCAATGTAATAAATTGTGTTCCACAAATAAAGTGAAACACAGTAGCCTCAAATAAAAAAATGGAAAACTTTTCTCAAAGTACCTCGCACATTCAACAGTCAAGTTAGTATTTCCATAAATAGAATGATGATTCACATAAGGGATGGATAATGACGCCATAATGAAGTGAGAAAACATGATAACAATTATCAAAACATGAGATATGATAGACAAGAAGAAACAGGCATTTGCACAATTTGGTCAAAAATTAGAGGAATGTTGCTCCTTTCTATCACCATGTTGAGTTGACAATTGAATATCAATCAAGGATCATGGGAGCTTGAGAAGAATACAATAAAAAGACCATGAAGGTCAGTAGCAAACACAATTCAATCATACTCAATTACTTCATCACAGCTCACAAGCCTAATAGAAGAGGAATCCCACACAATGCATCAAAAGGTTCAATCATTCAAACATGGGGCATTTAATGAAATGACTTAAGTTTATTTGGATGAACATATCCAACGTGATCATTAGGTGCCCAATTATAGGCCTCACTCAAGTTCATTGGCCATTAAACAAATTGCAACAAGATATGCAACATTAATTGGGTACCTCCACTTTAAAAATACACCAAAAATAGAAAAGGATTTCAATAATTCAAACCAAAAAAATCTTAGTATCTTTGAAGTGGGTAGAAGTCAGAAAGCAAGTCTTAAGTTCATGAATGGGTGAAGAGGGGATCAAATGAGGCCCAAAGTTCAAAACTAGTTGGCTAAACTATTAAAACTAGACAAGTTTTCAAAATAATTCATGGAAAATATCAAACCAGGTCAAATAATTCAGGAAAAATGGTTTTCAGATTCTCAATACATTCATGAACCATAATCAAGACTTAATTTCCATTGAAAATCCAGGGCATAATGGTTTTGAAAATGAAACTTGCAATGTAAGATACAAAATCCTAATTGTTTGAATTTTAATCTTAAATATTAATTAGGTAAGATCAAAATTCAAACAATTCAAACCAAGATCATGAAAACCTCAAGGAAACCCTAAATGTCAACATACATATTTTTTCACATTTTTTGAATTAAGGAAAAATCAAAAATAAAATCAAATTCAAACAAGTAATCAATTAAACAAATAATCACATCTCAAAATAAAATCCTAATCAAAAATCAGAAAAATATCCAACCAAAATTATATTCAAATATTAGAATTAAAAACACACATCCCTGATTTTTTTGTGGAATTTTTGAATTAAAAGAAATATTAAAATAAATATCAAACAAACAATTAATAATTAAACTATTATTTAAAGGCAAAAATTCAAACCCTAGCCAAAAGTCACAAAAAGGTCAAAATAAAAATATATTCAGACTTTATGATTAAAAACAAACTTGCATGATTTTTTTTAGGATTTTTGAATTGAAGGAAGTGTTAAAATAAAAATCATGAAACAAATATTTCAAATAAACTTTTGAAATTAAATTTCTAATCAAAAATAGAAAAAATGCTAAACAAATTTTAGAATCAAATTCTAAATAGTTTTTTGAGTCAAAGATAATTTTTGTGGAATTTTTCAGATCAAAGAAATATTAAAACAAAAATAAACATTAAACAAATAATTAAATAATAACACAAATTTTTAAACCAATCAAAACATTTTCAAAAATTATAAAAAAAATGCACAAGGTCATGAATATTACTTTTAGGTTTCCTCAATTTTTTCATAATTATTCAACCATTTTTGAGTAAGAAATAAAATCATGAAAATCAAGTTATGAAACAAAATTCAAATGAATTAAAAAAAACAAGTCAGCCAACCAGAGGAAGCCACGCAATCATCTTCAACCTCTGGCTAGGGAAAAAACGCGCGCAAGATCAGATCCATCACCTCATGTTCTAATCAACATAGCATGCTCAATTCTACACCATTTTTCATGAAATTTTGTGCAGATTAAAGCTAGCATATCATACTTCATTATGCAATTCGAATCACATCAAATAATTAACCATGGATCAAGAACGGATCGCGTGAAAATGACAAAAACTCACTGAGCAGAAAATTTTAGATGCATCATACATGCATATCTCATTAAATCAAAAGCTCTAAAGCTACAGAAACACTTAATGAACTTCAAACAACATGATTATGAACTCAAATCATACAATGCACGGCTAGAAATCAAGATCCAAAGTTAAGAATTCTAACCTTTGAGGCAAAAACGAATCTACTGTCTCCTTCACTCCAGTTGCAAACCAAGCCTCGATCTACAATCTTTATCACTTGGAGAAGAGAATGCAAGAAGAAATACTCAAAACGTGTGACTAAATTGAGAGAATCAAAGAAAATTGCAGAACAAGTGGCTATGGAGTTTTTCGAGCTCAGGAATGAAATGAAGCACCAATGAGGCTCAATGAAGCTTGCCTCTCAATATATAGAGCCCGAGGAGGAGGGTAGGATAAGCTTTTTATGCTGAAAATCGTTAGAAAGAATGAATTCCCCTTTTTGCTCAAAATGAAGTGTGCACATGCAGCCCTCAAATCCCTCGTGCGTTCTCCCTGCTTTTACGTGCATTTCAATTATTTTTATCTCAAGAAGAGATTAGCAAAAGATCAAGGCTAAAATCTTTGTCTTAATCAAGTGTTGGTGATTAGGCATTTTCATGCCACTTTTTTGCAAAACCACGAGTTGCCCTTGCATTTACCCATGTGCAAATCCAACTTTGTCATGATGGGCCTTAGTACATTGCAAATTAATCATGGGCCAAGTTTGAAGTGAAACAAATGGCCACAAATCAGGTTATCAAGAATTTGCAATTTGCATGGTGTGCATGAATTCAATGAAATGCCTCCAAATTCCAAAGCTCGTAACTTGCTCATATTTTTGAATTTGGACACAAATAATAACAATTTGGAAAGGTATTGAAAAGGTCTACAATCCCTTAGTTTTGAGTTTTTGCAATTGAATACATTAAGTTTCTCAAAATTGAGCTTGAAATTCACTAATTTTGGGAAATGACCTATAATTTTAACTTGTGGCATGAACTTCCAAAGACCATAACTCTTGATTCCTTGCCAATTTGGACATGAGACCAAAAGGAGATGAAATATCATCCTCTTATCTTTCCAATAATACTTCATTTGCATTTATTTGATCAAAGGTGAATAAAATATGAATTTTTGAGTTAAGTCCTTACTTTCCAAAATTAGAAACTTTTGAGGTTTCTTCATGAACAAGTTTCAACCCAAACCTCAATATTTTTGATCCAATGATCAAAATGGACTTGAAATATGAAAAGTACACCCTTGAACGGATGGTTGACCAAAAGTTCACTTGGTCAACCTTGACTTTGACTGATTTTGACCAAAATGACCATTTTGCCCCTCTGAATCAATTGATCCACTTCCCTTCAAAATTGATGATCAAAACTTCAAACATATGATCTTCCAAATATATAAAGGCCATGTGAAAAGTTTCACTTCAAAATTCTCAAGAAATCTTGATGAAATCCCAAACCCTAGTTTTGGTTAACACTTTTAGGAGACTGATGAATCAACTTCAAAACTACAAATCCTCTGGATATCTTGACCAATTTCTTGTATAAAGACTTTTCAAATACCAAATAGATGTTGTAGCTTCCAAATTAAGGCTTGTACATTGATCAATAGCCTTGCTCAAACAAAACCCTAATTTGACTGGTGAATCAAGAGAGTGATTCTTCTTATAATCAAACACAAACTTCAATCCTCTGATGATCCAAAGAGATGATAAAATATCTTAAGATATGAAATAACTTTTGAGCTTGAAAGATCCAGTGGTTTAGATGATAAGATTCTACTTGAGCAACTTGTCAATGCAATCAACCTTCAAAGCTTGAGGAAGACTTGATAACCAAAGTACTTTGATTCCATCACAATGTATGAATGCAATGCAATATGATATTCATGATGAAACATGTGCCTAAATCAAGAGGGTAAATTTTAGGGTGCACCAGCTGCCCCTATTCAAAAATCTTCAACATGATAAGAGAGAAAAGTGACAACATTCGAGCGTTCAGAGTTGAAAATGATTGAATACAAAAGAACCCGAAAATTTACACTCTTGAAGAAGAGCAAAAAAGAAGCAGAAAACCCCTAAGACATGAGTCAGAATGAAGCTGTAACGCAGGTTGAAACATAACAAAAACAAAAAAGAGTAGACGCAACTAAACTTTCGGACAAATGTGCTAGGGCAAAACTGGGCTTCAAAAAAAAGGGTGAGATAAAACTCAAATCACAGAGTATAGGCGAAACTAAGCTCTGGAAAAGAAAACGTACGCGGGTGAGGAGGCAAAACTCTGAGCTCGACCCAAAGCAAAATGGCTAGAGTGCATGATTCTAGGAGCACTTGCTAATCTCAAACTAAGATAGTCAGTATGAAGGAACTGAAAGAATCCCAGAAAAGAGGAACAAAAGCGAGATGAAACTCGACTCAATAACCAGCTAGACGAAACTAAACTAGATGAGTACCAGGACGAAACTGGATTTCACGCACGGGTAATGAGGCGAAACTCGACCCAAAGCAAAGGGATGAGAGTGCATGTTTATCAGAGCACCTGCATGGTCTCAAATCAATTGATAAATAGTGACGGAAACTGATAAAAGAATCCAAGGAACAAAGGAGACTGATTTCAAACCAGGGACGCAGTACGAATACTGCACTCGGTAAACGAACACCGTCAAAGGGTCCAAGGTATGAAAGAAAAAACGAGATGAAACTCGACTCAAAAGCTAGTTAGGCGAAACTAAACTAGATGAGTACCAGGACGAAACTGGATTTCATGCACAAGCGACAAGGCGAAACTCAACCCAAAGCAAGAGTGATGAGAGCGCATGTTTCTCAGAGCACCTGCTGGTCTCAGGTCAATGGATAAACAGTGACGAAAACTGATAAAAGAATCCAAGGAACAAAGGAGACTAATTTTAAATCAGGGTCGCAGTACGAACACTGCACTCGGTAAATGAACACTGCCAAAGGGTCCATGGTATGAAAGCAAAAACGAGACGAAACTCGACTCAAAAGCTAGTTAGGCGAAACTAAACTAGATGAGTACCAGGACGAAACTGGATTTCATGCGCAAGGTGAGGAGACGAAACTCTGAGCTCAACCCAAAGCAAGGAGACTAGGGCGTACACCTAAAAAACCTGCTGAAAGCGAAAATCAGGACGCAACTGGTATTTGAAAGGTGCATCAATAAACATTGAAATAAACCGGGAAGGGTAGTGAAGACTAAACCCAAGAAGACCGCGCCAGGGAGAAACTGAACTACAGTCAAGAGTAGACACTCAAACAAACAAATGATTGACATCAAAAGGATATCGGTATGGGGAGGAAACTGAGAGAATGAGGACGAAGACCTCGCTGGGGATTTAATCCGAAGTATTAGCAAATTCACTGAGGATAACAAAAACAATAATGGCTTATGCTCTGATGCATGTTTGAATTCTTTTTTTTATAGCGCAATGTTCCATATAATGGAAATGCTACGCGTTTTGATAGATGTAATGTAATGATGCATGTTTAAAAGTTTCACTGGGGAATGTCCAATTGAGAAGACAATAACCAAGAAGTCAGAATCTGACATGACTTGCAAAAATAAATTGCAAAATCCAAAGGAGAGGAGAAAATATGGGGAACTGCTGGAGAGGGAACCTCAAAGAGATGAAGCTTCACGGGGAATAGAAATCGAGCAACCAGTAGAAACGGGCCACAAACGTTGAGAGGAGCTGCAACAATAAATTGCAAACTCCTAGAGAAGATCATATCGACATTGTAGCTTCTGGAGAGGGACGTTATTTAAAGATCAGACGTTGAGGTAGAAGATCAGGGCAAGACTGTAATCTCTGGAAAAGACAGCACGCAGCCGTGTTGAGGATGAAACCAAGACAAACAAACCCGACGTGAGGGGTGAAAACCTTTGTTGGGGGAACAAGGCTCTGCTGAGGAAACATGACTTCACCGGGGAGACAGAACTCTGTTGAAGATTTTTGCTGGAGAGAGATTTCTTTTCTTGGAATGCAACCATTGGATGGATCATGCAGATAGTCACACAGTACCGACTTTACTGGGGATAAAGAAAGATCTTAACATAAGTATTCCCTAGCCAGCAGATCGGCTGGGAAACGAGAGGTCATGGCGAGGGATCTCTGTCGGTAACTCCGTTAGGGATATACGACATCCTCAAATTCGGGGTCTCAGAATGAAGCCTTTAAAAGAAAATTCCTGGGGCAACAACACTTCGTTGCGGAAACAAAACTTCACTGGGGATAGGTAAAGTCTTATTCATACATGGGCTCTGTCTAAAAGAAGAAAAACCAAATATTCCCTTCCTGACAATCATTAAGCTCTTTACAGGTGTTCAATGTGTAAACTCTTTTTGATGTCAAACAAAAGTTTTGCATGCAGAAAAATGTTTATTTTGGGAATGACAGACCTGATGCGATGATTATTTAAGCCTTAAAGTTGAAAACCTTAACAAAGTGTCACATCTCTGTTGTGAATGAATCACTGGCTAGAGTGCAAAAATTTTAAAACTTTCCTTCCCCTCTTTTTTCAACAAAAACGAGTCAAGATGCAGGTGATAAGATACCAACATGGATATGCAACACATATTTGGGAGTTTAGGAAAAACTATCCTGTTGTAGTATGCTTTCGAGTTAAAACCTTGTTTTAGTTAGGACTTTTAGAGGTTGTAACGTGGCCTGGTTCGAGGTTTTTAGAAAAAAGTTTTTCAAGGCTCAAGTTATTTGGTGCCCACCCCATTCGTGATATTCTCCTATCCTAAGTTCAGTTGACTTATCACAGGCATTCATCTTTCAAAGGATTTATAATGGTTGAGTGACCACGACAAATTCTCCAACATGATTTATAATGGTTGAGTGACCACGACAAATTCTCCAACATGATTGTCACTTAACTTTTGCTGCTTTTGTTTTTTATATTATTGTTCCTCTTCTTTTGATGAAAATTTTATTGGATAATCTTTTTCGGCCTTTTAGGCTCTTCTTTTCCCTAACTTTTTCCTGGATAAAATCTTTTGAATTTCAATTTTGGGAGTCCAGCGGGACGCCCTAACTTTTGCCTAAGCGACTTGTTTTCAAGTTTCGACTTAGCGGGGCTTTTTGTTTCTTTTTATTCATTATTTCCACTTCGAACAAGTCAATGTGACTTTAGGTATTTAATCCTTTTCTTTTCTTTCTTTCTCTCTCTTTTTTTGAAGAAAACAAATGCCTCATTCCTTGGTCAGTGAGGGATAGCCATTATTGTATCGATTCGATCTCGACCTCAGGACTTTGTGAGGAAATGAACATCGTGGTTTAGACATTTTTCCTAATCTCATGATGCGAAAGATAAAATGTGGTGATCCTCAGATGGGACATTCCTTCTGAAATTTGAATGCTTGGTCAAATTAACTGAACATCTACCCGGCCCCTGGTTTAAAAAAATAAAGTTGTTTTTTTTAAGGAAGAGAAACTCCTACTTCGAAGGCTCAGAGGGGTTAACGAGGGTCTAACTCCCTTATATCTCCGGTGTTTGGGGATTGAAACAATGCATGTACATTGTCAACGGGGTTCTACTCAAAAGCATACCATTACAGTCATCCTTCCTCCAAACTCTTGGCTAAGCAAAAGGATTGGCACAGTTGGTATCAAAATGCCCGAAAAATCAATTACAGAGTGATACTGGATGGATTAAGTAAAATGAAACAATTTTTTTTCAATGCAAAAATATTCAACGCATCAAAACTGACATTCGGCTATAAACAAAATCCTATATGCAGACAATGCTAAAACAATCAATCAAGATGACACATGAAAGTGCGGCAAAGAAACGTAATAAAAGCCATTATGGGGAAGAAATGTTTCCAACTAGGTTCGCCGATCTCGCCGACCTGCCATAATCTTGATATTACCCTGACCCATGAACTTTACCAACAGCACGGAGCGATGAAACAAAAGTCAAGGAAAACACCAGTAAAGTGAATGAGAATCCTATCCATCAGAGAAACAAACATGCCCCTTGCACAGTAGTAGTTGTGTTTGTTATCCGTATTTCAAGCGATCAACTAACCATGACTTAGATTACCATCTCCGTTTAAGGTCCACGAAGTTTATATGCACATGCTTATAAAAAATATTGGACGTTTTTGCAAACAAAAAAAATAGTAAAAAGGGAGAAAAGAAACGTATACGTATACTTGAAAGAAGATATTCTATTGATTTTGAGAAATCAGCCTATGAAAAAGGCATTTACATTTGGGAAGCAAGTAGATTACAAAATCAAAGCAAACAAGTGTTTACAAATGGCAATGTGAATATGAATATCCATCCAGTCCCGACTCTACTATGACTCTTATGACTCTCACGCCTTCATCTTCCTGATTTCAGACAGATTGATCTTGGATTAGCCTCGAGCTTATGCCAGGTGACGGAATGAAGGAAAGGAACAAAGAAACTCATGATGAGCGTATTAATTTGCTTTAAGTCCCTAACTTTTGCCTGAATCGCCCTTTCGGGTTTTCGATTCACCAGGACACCCTCTTTTTGCATAAACCGCCCTTTCGGGTTTTCATTTTAGCGGTTTTTTTTATTATTATATTTTTTTATGCAAAGTATTTTTTAACAACGCCAGCATTCACATGGAGAGGGAAGTACTCTCCATCCATAGTCGTGAGCATCATCGCTCCTCCAGAGAAAACTTTTCTAACCACGAAAGGACCTTCATAAGTCGGAACCCACTTGCCCCTGGGATCTCCCTGGGGGAGAATTATCCTTTTTAGCACAAGGTTACCTGACTTGTAACACTGAGGCCGTACCTTCTTATCAAAAGCTTTCCTCATCCTTTGCTGATATACCTGACCATGACATACAGCCGTCAACCTCTTCTCATCAATAAGTTCCAACTGATCCAGCCGATTTTGTACCCATTCACTTTCATCCAGCTCCACGTCCCTCATGATCCTAAGAGAAGGAATCTCGACTTCTACCGGCAATACCGCTTCCATGCCGTAAACCAATAAAAATGGGGTTGCCCCAGTCGAAGTACGCACAATGGTGCGATAACCATGCAAAGCGAAAGGCATCATCTCATGCCAATCTTTATAGGTTACCACCATCTTCTGCACAATCTTCTTGATGTTTTTATTGGCTGCTTCGACAGCACCGTTCATTTTTGATCGGTATGGGGAAGAGTTATGATGCTTGATTTTTAAGGACTCACAAAGCTCCTTCATCATTTTGTTGTTCAAATTAGACCCATTATCGGTAATGATCTTTTCAGGCACTCCGTAGCGATAGATAATATTGTGCTTAATGAACCGAGTTACCACCTGCTTGGTGACATTGGCATAGGATGCAGCTTCAACCCATTTTGTAAAATAATCGATGGCAACCAGAATGAAATGGTGCCTGTTGGATGCAGTCGATTCAATTTTGCTGATCATATAATTCCCCACACCGTAAACGACCAAGGGGAAGTCAAGACATTCAAAGGCACCAGTGGCACATACACCTTATCAGCATAGATTTGACATTTGTGACAAACCAGTGTGTGATTGTAACAGTCAGTCTCCATGGTGGACCAATAATAACCTGCTCGCAAAATCTTTTTAGCCATGGTATGCCCACTGGAATGGGTCCCGAAATCACCTTCATGTATCTCTTCAATGATTTTAGCTGCTTCCTTCTTGTCAACACATCTGAGCAGTAAACTGTCATGATGCCTTCTATACAACACACCACCATTGAGAAAGAACTTGGCTGAAAATCTTCTCAAGAACTTCTTATCTGTGACGGATGCCTCTTCAGGGTACTCTTGTGTTTCGAGATATCGTTTAACATCATAAAACCAAGGATTACCATCTGATTCCAAACTAGCCTCAAAATAGAAAGCTGGCTCACTCAAACTTCTGATGGTAATGGAAGGTGCCTCATTAGCCCACTTAACCTTGAACATGGAGGACAAAGTTTCCAGTGCATCAGCTTGATTGTTTTCTTCTCTGGGAATGTGCTCAAACGTGATCTCTTCGAAGTATGGAATCAGTTTCATAACATGCTCACGATAGGGAATTAGGTTCTGATGGCGAGTCTCCTAATCTCCATTAATCTGGCTGATAACAAGATTATAATCCCCGTAAACTTTCAAAAATTTGATGCGCAGGTCGATCGCCGCTTCAATTCCATAAATGCAAGCCCCATATTCGGCCATGTTATTAGTGCAATCGAAACAAATACGAGCCGTGAAAGGAATGTGGTATCCCTCAGGGGAAGTGATAATAGCTCTGACGCCGTTGCCCATGGAATTGGAGGCACCATCAAAAACAAGCGTCCAACATGATCCCGGCTCGGGTCCTTCGTCTGGGTTCGACATGTTACAATCCCGAATATACACAATTTCCTCATCTGGAAAATCAAACTTCATCGGTTCATAATCGTTCATGGGCTGATGAGCAAGATGGTCGGCCAATACACTACCCTTAATTGCTTTTTGAGTAGTGTATTGGATATCATATTCGGTGAGTATCATCTGCCAACGGGCTACCCTGCCTATAAGAGCTGGCTTCTCAAAAATGTACTTGATTGGATCCATTTTGGATATCAAGTAGGTGGTGTGAGTTAACATGTATTTCCTCAAACGTTTGGCGGCCCAGGAAAGCGCATAACAAGTCTTTTCCAGTAATGAGTACCTCGACTCGCATTCCATAAACTTCTTACTCAAGTAGTAAATAGCCTGCTCTTTCTTCCCTGTCTCATCGTGCTGACCGAGGACACAACCCATTGAGCTCTCCAACACAGTTATATACATGATTAGTGGCGTTCCTTCCACTGTAGGCATGAGTATCGGAGGTTCCTGCAAATACTCCTTTGTTTTGTCAAAGGACTTTTGACAATCCTCATTCCATTTCACTGTCTGACTTTTCTTCAACAACTTGAACAAAGGTTCACAGGTGGCTGTGAGATGAGAAATAAATCTAGAAATGTAGTTTAACCTTCCCAAGAAACCACGTACTTCCTTCTATGTCCTTGGTTCAGGCATTTCCTGTATCGCTTTTACCTTGGTCGGGTCCACCTCAATACCTTTTTCACTTACAATAAAACCCAACAGCTTGCAGGATCTCACCCCGAAGGTGCACTTATTCAGATTCAACCTTAGCAAGAACTGCCTCAGTCTCTCGAACAATTTTTCCAAATGAACAAGATGTTCCTCTTCCGTGTCAGACTTAGCAATCATGTCGTCCACATATACCTTAATCTCTTTGTGAATCAAATCATGAAAGAGAGTGACCATGGCGCGCTGATATGTTGCCCCAACATTTTTCAAACCAAACGGCATCACTTTATAACAGAAAGTTCCCCAAGGCGTGATAAATGTTGTCTTCTCCATATCCTCCGGAGCCATCTTAATTTGATTGTAACCCGAAAAACCATCCATGAACGAAAACACTTTGGAATGAGCAGTATTATCGACCAACACATCAATATGCGGAAGGGGGAAATCATCTTTAGGGTTGGCCCTGTTCAAATCCCTATAATCCATGCACATCCTGACCTTACCATCCTTCTTGGGCACAGGCACAATATTTGCAATCCATGGCGGATAATTGATGACCTTTAAGAAATTCGCGTCCAACTGCTTCTGAACCTCCTCTTTGATCTTCTTGGACATCTCAGGATGAGTTCTTCGAAGCTTTTGCCTGACAGGGGAACAACCTTCTTTGAGCAGTAGTCGATGCATCACTATGTCTGTATTCAGCCCAGGCATATCCTCATAAGACCAAGCGAAGATATCAGAATACTCACGGAGTAGCTCAATCAATCTGACCTTTATACTTTCTTTGAGATCTGCCCCTATCTTGACCTCTCTTCTTACCTCTTCTATGGCAATATTCACCACCTCAATCGAATCCTGATTCGGCTGGATAACCTTCTTCTCTTGTTTTAACAATCTTGCTAATTCCTCAAGAAGATCACAATCCTCATATGCTTCTTCTTCAGCTTGATAAATAGGAGTATCAAAGTCATAATGAGCCATGGCAGAGTCGTTATCAATATAATCGGTGGTGGAAGTGCATCTGCATGAATGACATTTTGGCATTTTTTAGTGACGGGGTGTGAAAAGAGAAACATTGCCATAAAAAAAAGAAAAAGAAAAATGGAGCAAAATTTTGAATGCAAAAACGTCCTTTATTTCATGATAAACTTTTGAAAATAAACATGGTGGCCCTACACAAATGATCCACTATGCCTTGGGCAGAGCGTAGGAATTATGATATGATAACAAAAGAAAACAAGAAAATTACTCCTTAGCGCTTGAAACTTAGATAACATCCACAGAAGTCCAATTGTTGAGTGTCTGGCATGGAATACTCTGACGAATCCAATCTTCGATAGTGTATACCTCAACCCTATCGTCGCCAACTGCATTGACGTGTCCTTCTTGAGTAGCATAAGGATGGGAAAACTTCACAAGAGTAGATAAACTAGATGCTCTGGGAGTTGTACTGTGCTGACCCAGGCTAAAACCAAGACCAAATTTGTTAAACTTTGGGGTAACATCCAGCGCCTGACCCCAACCTTCAGGGTTGCCATTCTCCACCACAGCTCTCGCATCCTTGAGAGAAGACATAACAGTTTCAGGTTTCCTTTTCTGCTCTGGAGGAGGAAAATTGACAGCGTGAACTGTCTCAAACGCCTGAAATGGAGTCTCATGTATCTCGCATTCAACTTCAACATAGCGGAATGAAGTCAAATGACTCACGATGTATTCTTCCTCGCCGCACACAGTTATCACCTTTCCCTCTGCAGGATACTTGAGTTTCTGATGAAGAGTATAAGTGACTGCCCCTGCTCTATGAATCCACGGCCGCCCCAACAAACAACAATACGCTGGCTGTATATCCATCACAAAAAATGTAGCCGTGAAGGTGCAAGGACCAACCTTGATTGGTAGCTTCACCTCCTCAAATATTGACCTTCGAGACCCATCAAACGCCTTCACCATCAAATCTCTAGGGCGCAGCTCCAGCCCAGAATAATCAATTTTCATCAACGCTGACTTGGGCAATACATTTAAAGACGACCCTATGTCCACCACAACCCAGGATAAAGTAGTTCCCCTGCACTCCATTGAAATATGCAACGCTTTGTTATGTTCTCGCCCCTCCAGAGGAAGATCAAAATCTGTGAAGCCCAGACCGTTCCCGGCAGATATGTTGGCACAAACATTCTCAAACTGATTGACTGTTATCTCATGTGGCACAAACGTATTCTTTAACAACTTCATCAAAGCATTTTTGTGAGGTTCTGAATAAATCAACAGAGACAAGATAGACATCTTAGAAGGAGTATGGCTCAGATGATCAATTATACTATAATCACTCTTTCTGATAATTCGCATTAACTCTTCAACCTTATCAGGAACTGAAGAAGCTTCTGGTATCAGAATTGGTTGAGTCGCATTGGCTAACGTAACCCTTGGATTACCAATCATCGCCTGTTGTTTTCCTTTTTCTCTTGCAGAAGCATCTGCCGCATCTTTCACATTGGAAGGACCAAATACTCTCCCGCTTCTAGTCATTCGACCCACACCAGAAAAATTATGAACTTCCCCTTTCATTATCTTCAGCAAGTTCTTCCTCAGACGAACGGGTGCTTACCTCTTGCTTCACCCCATGGTAATAAGCATCAGCACCGTAATGCCACGGGATGGCCTTCTCACTGGTATACGGCATGGGACCAGGTACCATAATCATCAAAGGAGGTGCCCTAGATGGGGTGGGAATGCGCACAGGGGTGTAAGGAATAGATACTATAGCAACATCTTCTTCGGTAACCTTACGGTAGCTCGGTTTTCTATCGAACTGTAGGGAACCCTCCTTTATCATCAACTGGATACCGGCTTTTAAATCATCACAGCCCTTTGGTTGCTCTCTACACTTGGCACACTCTGAACTACAACCCAGGAAAATAGAATTGTCAAGCAAATACCTCTTAACATACCACGACGGAGTAGTTACTTGTTCCACATTCATGATTAAATTCCACATTTCACCATTATCATCAATCATATTAACAGCACCCCTCCATGCCTGGGCATTGGGTTCTGAGTAACATTCGGACCAGTCACTGGAGTAAACTCAATTGCCTTAACATCCAACAAGTCTTGTATTTTTCACTTCAACGCAAAGCAATTGTCAGTAGAATGACCAACTCCGCCTGAATGGAATTCACATCTTGCGTTAGCATCATAGTTAGGAGGAAGTCTTGCGGGTGGTGGTGGCATATTTCTCAAACCGATCAACTTCAAATCGAGCAAATGGTGGAGTGCTTCAGTAAGAGATACCGGCAAGGGATCGAATTTTCTCAACTGTCTCTGCTGTTAATTATTATACTGATGGGGAGCATCTTGTTGTCTTTGTTGTTGAGGCACTGTATTCGGTCTCTGCTGCGGAGGAGAATTGACAGGAATAGAAACAACATTAATTTGTTGGTGCTGAAGATCCTCTCTTCCTCCTCTATGAGAGTAAACCACACTTGCGTCGCCTTCCCTTTTCTTAGGGTAAGTGTTGAATGGTTTCTTACTGCCCCCTGATGAGCCACTAGAACCTCCAATCTGAATTTTCCCCAATTTCAAACCTATCTCAATCCTTTCACCAGCCATAACCAAGTTTGTAAATCTTGTCGAAGTACTTCCTATCATGTGCTCATAAAATGGCCCTTGCAGGGTACTCATAAACATATCAATGAGTTCTCTCTCCATGAGTGAAGGTTGAACCCTCGCAGCAAACTCATGCCACCTCTGCGCGTATTCTTTGAAAGATTCTCTTGGTCCTTGTGACAAATTATGTAACTGAGTGCGATTAGGCGCCATATCCACATTGTACTGATAATGTTTGATAAAAGCCCGAGCAAGATCATTCCAGCAACGAATATGAGTTTTCTCCAACTTCATGTACCACTCCAGGGATGCCCCAGATAGGCTATCCTGGAAAAAGTGAATCAAAAGCCCATGATCCTCAGTATGCACCGAAATCTTTTGGAAATAAGCAGTTGCATGAGTAACAGGACATGACGTTTCATTGTACTTTTCAAATACATGAGGCTTAAACTTTGGAGGAACTTTCACCCCAGACACCAACCCGAGATCATTAGCATCCATACCAAGGGCTCCTTGCCCTTCCACAGTCTCTAAACGTTCTTCCAACAACCGATACTTCATATCCTCCATCTAAACTTCCGAATCTGAACACCGAACAGAAAACTGATCTTCATCCTGGTCAAAGTCATAATCCTGCTCCTGATAGTTCCTTACACCGCTCTGATTATCTCTTCTGTTCCCTACAAGACGAGGTCCCGGAGACGGGGGAAACTGCCCTACGTTGCGCACAAAAGGGTTTCTGGGCATCCCGTGAAAATTTCCAACATGATGATATTGCACATCCCCCAATCCTACAGAAATGTCCTGATAGAGCCCTTGATTTCCACCATCCCATGGATAGCGGCACTGGTTGTTGACAATGGCATCCAGTTCCTCCTATCGGTGATTCACGTTGGTGATGACCTCCATGAACTGGGTCATCTGAGTAGCCATCTGGGCCCTCATTTCAGCGAGTTCAACTTGAACTTGTTCCATCTGTCTTGGCAAATTGTTTCTGGTGGAATACCGATGAGTAGTTGTCTTGAATTCTGAATAAGAAAAGCAGAAGAATAAGAATATCGTCTTGAGATAACCTGTAATGTTATGAAATGCATGATGTGCATGATATGTTTGTCATTTCCCGGTATTCAAGAGTCTTTTTATTCATCAATTACGGCGTGCAACCAAAAATCAAGCATACAATCAAAGGGAAAAAAAAAGAAAGGACAAAAAGACAAACACTTCAATTATTTACAAGCAAAAGAAACGATGTTCAAGTGACTTCGGACATTTTAAGAGTGTAAGGATAAACAACAAAATACGTGTTTCAAAGTAAACTTAACAAAAACTGAATAATAAAACAAACAATGGTCCCTTCCAACAATCCTGGGGGTGACCAAATACACCAAAGGTAAGTAACAAAAACTAAATCTCCGGAACAAGACACGCTTCAAGGTGTTGACAATACTCTTCAAGCCCGGCTTTCTCCTTCAAAAGTTGTAATGTGACTACTTTACTTTCTTGAAACCGATCCTCTGCGACACGCCTCTGGGCTACCTCCTTCTTAAGCTGAGCATCTTTGTCTTTGAGATGTTTCTCCAAGTTTTGAATCTTCTTCCTGTAGCTATTCTCAGATGCCTGAAGCTTCTGGCACTCTTGCTGGGTCTTACTCAACTCTTCTTCCATTTCAGCATGAGATCTCTTCCTAAAACTGGTTGTATCAAAAGTTTCCCCTTGAGCTTCTTTGAGTTTGCGAGCTAAGTCGGCCCTTTCTTGATCTACCCAATAAAGTTTCATCCCTGCCTCACGGCTTTTTGCACGAAGTTGAATGTTCTCAACATGAACCTGGGTGAACACCTCGGTAGGCACCATGTTACTCAGAACAGTAGGAGGTTGCTCACATATAGGAGCCGACCTTGCAAATGGTAACCGTAAAATCTTAACCCTGGATCTAATCCATTCCAAGTAAGGAACTCTAGCAATAGGAACCTTCTTGCCCAAAGTAGTTCTATCCTTCTTGTGAATTCCCTTCCAAGCACTTGTCACTCTTTTCAACATCACAGGATCACTACCTCTAACAAAATATACTGATTCAGACACCTTCTCAACCTTTGGCGGTCCATCCATTGCATATCCCGATTGACGACAAGCAAGCACAGGGTTATAGTTGATACACCCCTTAGTTCCTATGAGGGGAACATTAGGGAAATCTCCGTAGCAAGTGATAATACTTCGCACTTCCCCCATTTCATAATTCCACCGGATATCAAATGAAGTAAGGTTGACAAGTCTTGATGACCATCAGAGAGAATGCCTAGTATCCACGAAAGGGCCACTTGTCGGTAGGTGCAACTTAACCCATTGATACAACATCGAATGACATAAACTTACATTACCTCCTTTTCCATGCCTGAAATGAATGGTGTAAAGAGTATCTGCCAAGAGTGTCGGTACCGGGTTCTTATTTCTAAAAACACAAATAGCCGTCAAATCCATAAAATTTCTCTTGCGAGGGAAGAGGATGATCCCGTATATCATGAGAGCAAACAGAGAGCTGAAGTCACTCCAATTCCATTTCTTTGCCCAGTCTTCGGATTTCTTCACTAAGAAATCCAAATAAAACCTTGTAGTATCCTCACTTGATTTCCAATTATCTTTCACTTCTTTCCAACTCAAATGAAGATTTTCAGCAATAACTTTGAACTTCAACTTCTCCGGCACTTGGACAAAAGGAACTTCATCGGACAACTTGATATTAAGCAAGTACGCGTACTCTTCCAGCGTGGGAACCAGTTGATAATCTTGAAAAGTAAAACACCGTAACTTCTTGTCGTAGAACTGGAAGAGGGTGATCAAAGCCATTGGGTCAACTGGAGTGTTAAGGATTAGTAACAAATTGCCATAATTTTTGTTGAAATTATTCAGAACATCACCCTTCAGATAAGAACTCAACCTCTTCAATTCGGACACATCAACAGTAGGAATATGATAAGAGAATGTATGCCTGGTGGGCTCTTTAATACAAACTGAATCAAACTCAACTGACAGGAGGCCAGCCATTTCTGATGGAAAGAAGACTCTCGAATGTCCCTGGAAGATGACATGCACATGCTAGTTATTTTTTATACATAATTTTTTTTAGAAATAAATATGCTATGATGCAACATGACAGAATCAAAGTTTCACACTGGATGATGGTTGTACCATTACAGAACAGCACCACTCAAGATCAAAAGAAAATCCCAAAGCTTCAAAACTATCATGAGAACCTGAGTCACCTTCACAACACAAAGTCACCAACAATACTTGTACCTGTAAGAAAAGTTTTCCCGCCCCTCTCACGGGTGTAGTCTAGGTCAAGGTAAGGTTAAAAGCCAAATCAGAGTACAAGAGCTCGAATGTTGGTATCATCATACGATAACACCTATCCGAACTACCTTTGAAGTCATGGGTCTCATGGTCAGGTCTACAAAGCATCCTCCTCATAGCTTCCATGGCCACTCTATTCCTAGTTCCTATGGAATTCACTCATAGCCTGGGTATGAGGCCTTTTACCTCATGGAACAACCCACCCACCAAGAAATCCAGAATTCAAACAGTCCAACCAAATCCAGTATGCAGAAAGTAAAGCGCACATAGGATGCAATGCAAACAGATAAATATTCAATGTAGTAAAATAAACACCCCAAAAATAAAACAAACAAGAGCTAGGATCGACTCCGGGATGGACCAGCAAGAGGTCAATCTTTCCCCAGTGAAGTCGCCAGCTCAAACCACCCGGCCGAACCTGTCATCTGGATGTAATGAAACATCAATGAAGTCGCCACCGAACGTCTTTTATCCCACTGAAAAGGAAAGGTAAACATCGATAAAACCTGAAAAGGGAGAAATCACGGTCTTTCGACCGAGAGATCGGGTAAGGGAGTCTGTTACGCGAGGGGAAGGTGTTAGCACCCCACACGTCCGTAGTACTCTAAGGTATCCACTCTTGTTGTCTAATCTAATGGGTGTGGTCAAAACCTATGTCTATGGCTTAAAGCTAAAAAAGGGAATGCATGCGAAAGGAAAGAAACAATGTAGGGAAAATAAAAGTTATGCTCGGTTGGGCCCTACCCCTTTGCCTACATATCCCTTTTAAGGAATCAGAGCAGCCGTAGTTCGGCTTACATTTTTGGTTGGTTTGTGTTTTTTAGTTAAGACAACAAAGACAGGCAAGATGGCAAAACGTGAAATAAAACAACTAACAAATGAGATAGTAAAACATTGGCTAAATAATAACAAAGTAACATGTCAAAGATGGCGAAACATCAATAAAAAGGATGACAAAATATCACACCTAACAATGATATTGAGGATCAAAGTAGGGTACCAAACATGTGCGATGGCGAAACATCAGCTTCAAACAATGTGCGATGGAAAAACATCGGCTAAAATATAACAAGGTATCATGGCAAAGATGGCAAAACATAAATAAAACGGATGACAAAACATCACATCTAACAATGATATTTAGAATCAAATTAGGATAACAAACATGTGTGATGGCAAAACATCGGCTTCAAACAAATGTGCGATGGCGAAACATCAGCTAAAATATAACAAGATATCATGGCAAAGATGGCAAAACATCAATAAATCGGATGACAAACATCACACCTAACAATGATATTGAGAATCAAAGTAAGATAACAAACATGTGCGATGGCGAAACATCGTCTTCAAACAAATGTGCGATGGCGAAACATCGGCTTCAAGATAGTAAAGTATCATCGCAAAGATGGCAAAACATCAAAAAATCGGATGACAAAACATCACACCTAACAATGATATTGAGAATCAAAGTAGGATAACAAACATGGGTGATGGAGAAACATCGACTTCAAACAAATGTGCGATGGCGAATCATCGGCTTCAAGATAGTAAAGTATCATGGCAAAGATGGCAAAACATCAATAAGCCGAGTTTAAAAACAAAGCCAAGAGGCGCACAAACAAATAAGATTGGTTTGTATCTTTTACCTTGAAGAAGGGTTTGATTTTATTATAGGTTGTTGTACCCCAAAATTTTCCCTCTCATTTTATCAAGATTTCCCCTCACAAGACTCTTTGAACTCGAGATCAAGCTAGGGTTTGCTCTACTCAAGACACCTCCTTGCACTATTGACTTGAAATTAGGGTTTGAGTTTGCACAAGGATTTTTGGACTTCCAATGATCAATATGAATTTCATACTTCATGTTGGACTTACAAGATTTCCCATACCAAGTTTCAAGCCTTGAATCAAATTTTTACCCAGTCAATTGGACAGTTGACCTAAAAATCACCTATATTGGGGAAAAAGTCAACTGTGGCTAGTTTACAGTCAAACCTCATGATTTTTTATCCGCATCAACATTATAGGCTCATATGAACCATTTGATCAAGTTTGGACCATAACTCCTCAATAAATTTGATCAGATCATCATAAGGGCAAAATGGTCATTTTTAGTGTTTTGACTGCAGAAGGGCAATTTCTGATTTTTCACCTAGCCAATGGCAAATTGGGTTCAAGCATAGATTCAAGGACTCAATGGCATCATCTTGACCTAATCACAAGGTTCAAAAGATCTCAAAAGCATTGGATTGACAGATGAATTTTCCAGTCAATTGATCAAAAATCAACTGTACACTGAAAAGTCAAACTTTGACTTTTTGGTCAAAATCAAGTGTCAAGGGTCATTTTTCATCAATATGTGTCAAAACATGAAACTTGTTCACCAAGAAACCTAATTTTGCAAATTAGGGTTTAAGATTGAAAATTTTCATAACTTAGAAATTTTCTAAGTTATGAAATTTTCTTATTTTTTCCCAACTTTGCCCAACATTTTTACCATGGTGCAATTGGATTCAAACAAAACCTCCAACATGAAAGTTGTAGTCCTCCACAAAATCTACAACTTTTATTCACAAAGTTTTCCTGAAAGACACTTGGATATCAAGTTATGATTTTTGGAATAAGGGTCCAAAAACTTTCTAACTTAGTGAAATTTTGCCCTAGTTTAGGCAGGATTTTGACCTATCTTCATGGCAATTTTTCACATAGTTCCACTTGATCTCAAAATGCATTTCAAATATGGATTGTAGATAATGTTACAAGATTTCCAAAATGTCCAAGAACTCTCCAAAATAATTTGTGGTTAGGGAGAATTGAAGGTTTGAATTTGGAAAAATATCACTTTCATCCATGGCATTTTTCACTACGCTACAAGTTGCAATTTCTGTCCAGCTTTGTTTGTACTTGTTTACAGGTATCTAAACCCTTCCACACTAAAAAATTGAATGCAAACTCAATGGATTAAAGCATTGTTCTGATTAATAGAGGTTTACACATTGAATTAATCTAAAAATGGCAAAAAGCTAACAATGCCATTTTGATAAAGGTGGCTTTATGTCAACTTGCTTCCCTTGAGCCTTGAACCCATCTCTTTGAAGCAAACAAACTCCATAAACTTAAGAAAAGGTACAACAACTTTGTGCATGCTTGAAGCTAGCCTGTACAGGCCTGCCCTTGTTCACTTCACACTTTTCTTCAAAACCAAGTCAACTTGCCAAAATGACATATCTTTACAATCTGATATAACCAAGTATTGTAACCATTCCAAACAAGTTTTTCACATCACACTAAGTTATAAGCATGAGCTAGCAAGTCCTCAAGCCTTCCAAAACACCAAAACCCCATTTTCTTGCAAAATAGGGCAGCTTCTGCATTTTGGTTTCCAAATCACAAACCACTCGTGCATTTTTCCCCAAACCTCTTCCAACACCTTCTAAACAACATACCTAAGTTATCCCAACCATTGGCCAGCAACTGTAACCTTGTTTTCAAGCTTCACCATTTCTGAATTCTGACTGTGCAGGTTGACTTCTACAAGCTTATTCAAGCAAGTTCAAAGCCAACTAAGCATCGGGGAAGGTCAGAGGAAGTTCAAGCAAGCTCACAAGCATCTCAGGCCTCACTGATAACCCCTATATTGCCATACTCGAGTTCAACTGAAACAGGTAAAGTTCAAACTTCTATCTCTCTATTTAGTAATCATTAGGCTTAGGTTTGTGAATAAAAAATATAGTACTCATTGCCCTTAAGTTGTAAATATGCATAGATTTCATTTAAGTTAACTGAGTTGGGAGAATTTGAATGATGAACTTTCTGAAAAAACTAGGTTAGAAATTAGGGCCAGAGAAATTCTCTCTGGTCTTTGAGAGTTAGATTAAGTTTTTTATATGGTTAGAATCGTATGATCATGCTCTATAACTTTCATGTTGCAAGTTTTTGTTTTTAAGCACAAATGCAGGATTTCCAGTTTTTGAACACCAAGGCGTGCGTTTCTTCTTGTCACAAGGTCAGGGACGATGGCATCTGGGCTGTGCTTGGCTTGGTATGACTTTTTGCATCCCTGACTTGCTTATCACACCCCCTTGGCCCATTTAATTTACTTTTGTATATTTTTCTATTTTCTTTTTAGTTTCTGACTTTATTTTATTTTTCTAAACATAAAAAAATATCAAAAATATTTTTCTTAAAATTTCATATTTTTATGATTTTTTTATTTTTTTTTTATTTTGGCTTAGTATTTAGTTTATTAAGTTTAATATATTTGTTTTCTTAAATAAAAAAATTGTAAATAATACAAAAAATATTATATTTTTTTTATTATTTATATACTTAAATAATATTTTTCTAATTATTTTTATTTTTTAACATTTGTATATATTTTTATTTATTTTATTATACATAAATAATATAATTAATATATATGTTTTCTTAAAACAAAATTAGGGTTTATTACCCTTTCCAAAAAATAACCATTACTATTTTTAATATTTTTGTACATTAAATAGTTTTTTTTTACATACATAAAAATAATACAAAAATTTTTTTTTGCATATTTATTTAATTGTTCATTTAAATATTTGCTTATTTATTACTTGTACAAAGAATTCAATATGGTTGTAATAATCTTAGGGTTTTAATTTCTTACAAATAATCCCCTATTCAAATTGTATCCCCCTCCCCATATCAATGTTGTAATAGTTATAGATTTATTTTTACGCACTTTATAGCTTTCAAATATGCCATGATAGAAAGATTAGGGTTTGTATGCAAAATCAAAAATCAACAAATAGCGTTGACTAAAACAAGACAAAAAGTATGAAAATGACAACACAATGCACACAAGCACCCCTAGAGTTTCATCCACTTGTTGCCTTTAAAATGGTCATGGTATGCATGCTAGGTGTCTTGGCAAAACAAAATTAAAACAAAAAGATCATAGTCCCTCGATGATGCTATCTTGGTTGCCTATACAAAAATGATCTAGTCCCTCGAAAATTTGCTAAGATACTTGGCAACATTGTTATCATGGTCATACGATGACCCGCGCCTGTCCCGTTTAACATCCAAACACAAGGTTGTTTACCAAATACAATGGTAAAACAACAATGTAAAAGGGTTAAAAATGTGTAGTAAAGACTTTTGAGTAGATAGGGTAGATGCTCCTAGTTACTTGATCAAACTTGCAAACATCCTTGCTATTTTCAAAAACACATCACAACACAATTTCAAAACATCTTCCCAAATCAAACTTTAAAACATTGAAATATCTTTTCAAAAGACAAACACCTTTGTAAAACATTCAAACAAGAATTGTTACTGTGATACGGTGGGAAGAACTGACTGTTTTAGAAATGCTGGTTTGCGTTTTGCGTTTGTTTTCTCAAAATGTCATGGTAAGCAAGAGTCGCCACCGACTTTTATTTTATCCAACAAGGAAAGGAGAAAAGCACAGAAAAATTCCTTTTTCGAGATATTTCTCGGGTTCGGGGGGTAGGTTATAGAAAGGGAAGGTGTTAGCACCCTTTCTATCCGTGGTTATCCACGGGCTCTTAGGTACTTGCTTAATTGTTTTCAAAATTTCTTTCTTTGTGCTTGTGGGTTTGAAAAAGTTTTTTATTTGAAACTTCGATTTAACTCTTGCTTCTGTCCTCAAGAGTGTATGAAGTGTTTTTGAAAACTTTGTTCGAAAAGTGTAAGTGTGAAAAGTTTGTTTTGTTTTGAAAGAGCAAGTATCTAAGAACCATCTACCTACTCTAAAAAAGGAATCATTCTATGCTAATTTCCATTAGACAATGCTATCCTACTATTGATGAGTAGGTAGCACCGTCGTTGGAATTTAAAAGGGTCAATTCGAATGCGGGACTTACGGTCACTAAAGCAATGTTTAGGACGCCTTAGCGGTAACCCTAATGTCTTAGATCGTTTGTTTGAGGCAACAATATCTGAGGCAACCGTTTCGAGGCGACTATAATCTTTGGACAAGAGGGCGACCTCTAAAACTACCTATAATCAATGACCGCGTACGAAGGCAACCAAGTGGGGTGTACCCTAAGAGTGCGCATGTGCGAGTGTGTCGTTTTCAGTTTATTTTTATCTTTGTACATGTTAAGGGTGATCTAATTTGATTTTAGGTTAAAACATTCAGTCTTGTCATGCAACCCTATTATCAAACATCTAACAGTTATAATTTGCGGAAATAAAATGTGGAATTTAAATTACAAGGTGTCGGGTATTTACATCGCCAAAGACAAACCCTTTTGAAAAATAAAATAAAGTGGATAAAAATAATTAAATGTCCTATTAACTATTACAATCCGGAAGCAGGTACATTATTGGATAAACAAGGTAAATCGCGGCGCAAAATTAAATCGGACGCATGATTAGGGTTTTGACCATTTTGGTTAAAGGAAATATCTTTTTGTTGTTTTTTATTTTAAGAAAGAAATAACCTAAATTAATCACTAAATTAAATTAAATAAATTAATTAATAAAAAATAAATTATTTTTTGGAGTTTTTAATTATTTAGGAAAGAAATTATAATAATTAAATTAATGGTTAAAAACTAGTTAAGTCTAATTAATTTTATTATTTTTTTAAAAAGAATTAAAGTTCTCTAATTAAAACCTAATTAATTAATAAATTTATTAAGAAAAATAAAAGTTTAAAATTTGATTTGAAATTAAAAAAAACATTTTTTGTGATTTTATTTGATAAAAAGGAATTTTGTGATTGGTTAGAAATTAAACAAAAATAATAAAACAATTAATAAAACAAAATAAAAAAAAATAAGAAGTGGGGAGTATGGGCCTGATTATGTGGTATGAGTAGCAATTAGGAAGCCCAGCATTGCTGGCCTTTTTTGACTTTTTGGGATCTGGTAATGCACGCCTGGACTTGGCCTATGGTGGACCTTCAGCTTTGGACCCTCAAATTTGGCCTTTGGCTATCTGGCAATTGGATGAATGATGGCGCATGGTAGGTTGTAGATAGGTGTATGCATTGAATCACCTGAAGAATAAAAATATTGAGAAAGTGGGGGACCTGGGATTCGAACCCAGGTCCTGAAGGAGTTTGCACATACACGCTTGCCACTACGCTATGTTGATCTGCTTGTTAATATAATGCAAAGAGTATATAATATAATAAAACAAGTCAATGGCCAGAAAGTAAAAAAAAAACGCGCGCGGTATTTGAAAGAGCCAATGGATGGGGGACACATCATCGTCCCTGTCCTCAAACCTGCAACAAAAACACCTGCGTATTTGGATCGCAGCTAAAAAGGCAGGCATATGCTAAAATACTCTCCAGACCATATAAATCCATTCCAAGAACATAGTTGGATTCGTTATGGCCTCCTGATCAAAGCCATGTTCTTCTTGCGTCACAATTTTACCTGAAACAGAAAACCCTAAAAACCAAACGAAGAACCCTAGCTATGGTGGTTCTCCATTCAGGCCAGATAAACGCAATTGAATAATACCAATCGCTTGCAAATGTTATGTAGATTCAAAATATGGTATTGATTCATGAAAAAGATGCTTAAATTTAGAGTTGCGAAATCAAGAATAGGGGTGGTTATCGCGCGACTTACAGTGCGTTTGGTCGTCTGAAAATGCTTGCTCTGGATCCAGGTAGCTTGTATGAATGGTCAGGAAGCGATTGAGACCACTCTCGTGTCCTGAAACAGCCTCTAGCTTGGACGTTAATCTCCCACTTTTTGTGAATTTTTGCACTTTTTGTTCTGCCTCTTTCCACAGCTTCCAACCCTGACTTTCGTCCCTTATGCTTGCTTATGTAATGCTCAGTGTATTAGGGTAACAAATATGGACTAAATCTTTCCATATCAATGCATATGAATTTGATTTGATCTCCATTTTAAACCTTTCCAAATTTGATTCAATTCAATCTTTATGCCCATGATTTGATTTGATACGAATTTCATGGTGATGCTAGCTGTGAACAAAGCCTAAAACAATCAGAAAATCATGAGTTATTAATTCTTGGGATTTTTTATGATTTTATTTGATTTAAAATGAATAAATTTAATAAAAAATCAAATTAAATAATAAAAGTGAAATATGGGCACATGGATGGAGCTTGGGCACGTGGACAATGATGCAAACTCAAATCAAGTGGAAAAGAATGAGCCCATTTGACAAAATTTGAAGTTTTAGGGATAGTTGGCTTTTGGCAATTTTGCAATAAGGTCCAACTTCAATAATGCATAACTTCTTCAATTTTGAATTTTTGGAGGTGTTTTTGGACTTTTTAGAAATCTTGATATGTCCTCTAACCAACCTTTTTGGTCTCATCTCATTTTAGTATTCCATTCTCAAGTTATAAGCTTTGGAAAAAAAAGGTGTTTTTGTTGACTTTCAAAAAGGACCTATAATGTCCAAATTCATAACTTCTTGTGAGTGCATTTTTTGATCTTGGGGTATGAAGATGGATTATAGTAAATTTCATCCTATTCAAAATGAGATTAGGATGGGTCATTTCTCATAAAGTATGAGAAAGTTATGCTTGGTCAAAGTTGAGTTGACTTTTCCTACAAAACCCTAATTTAGCAACTTTTGAGTCTTGATGAATTTTGAGCAATCCTTGATGAATCATGATCAACCCTTGATCAAATGATGAAATATACTTCAAAATGAGAATGTTGACAAAAAAACTTGAAATTTGACTGTTTGTAGGTCACAGTTGACTTTTGCCCTAGCATAGTCGATTTTTGGACCTTTGTACATTTGACTGAGCAAACTTACTCTGCAAGGCTTGAAATTTGACATGGATGATCTTGAGAAAATATTAGGGCATTGGGGAGCACTTTAGGTCATTTGGACTCAAGGACCTTGATGTAACACCAAACCCTAATTTGGGGTAGATTGCCTTAGAAGATAACTTGTCTGACCAACTCTTGAGCAACCTTGAGCCACTTGGAGATTTTTCGTGTGATGTCTTGAGAAATATGAGAGGGAAAATTTTGGGGTACAACATCTGCCCTTGTTCAATCTTCTTAAACCTGAGGATGTAGATTGGCTTTCGTGCCTTTCGTGATCCGAAGGTGAAAGATGATTGAACACTAGAGTGCCCAGAAATTTGCACTCGCATGAAGTGGTATCAGCCTTGTGATGTCGGGAATGGGCTTACAGATGCCATTTGGAGGTTGCTGGCAGGAGGATGGGCTTAAATATGCCATCTGCAGGAGTGTCGATCGCATAAGAGATTCCTTAGCGAGATCTTGCATACCTGTTGTTGTGGAAGATTCCGCTTGGGGAAGTCTGATCTTTGTTGAGATTTAGGAACTTTCCTGTACTTCAACCGATAGAACATCTCTGCTGAGTTTTAAGAACTTGTCCGTAATTCAACTGAGGAACTTTGCCGAGATTTAGAACCTTATCTGTAATTCAACCGAGGATAATTCAGTTGAGATTTAAGAACCGGTCAGTACTTAAACTGAGGGAAACATCTTCATCGAGATTTAGGACTGTCTGTAATTTAACGGAGGATAATTCTGTTGAGATTTAAGAACTGTCAGTAATTCAACGAAGGAGAATTGTCGTGATTTAGAACCTTATCTATAATTCAACCGAGGATAATTCAGTTGAAATTTAATAACCGATCAGTACTTCGATTGAGGGAAACATCTTCATCGATATCTAGGACTTATATGTAATTCAACCGAGGATAATTCTGTTGAGATTTAAGAACCGGTCAGTACTTCGACTGAGGGAAACATCTTCATCGAGATTTAGGACTGTCTGTAATTCAATGGAGGATAATTCTGTTGAGATTTAAGAACTGTCAGTAATTCGATGGAGGAGAATTGTCGTGATTTAGAACCTTATCTGTAATTCAATCGAGGATAATTCAGTTGAAATTTAAGAACCGGTCAGTACTTCGACTGAGGGAAACATCTTCATCGAGATCTAGGACTTATCTGTAATTCAACCGAGGATAATTCTGTTGAGATTTAAGAACTCGTCCACACTTTGACGGAGGAAAATTGTCGAGATTTAGAACCTTATCTGTAATTCAACCGAGAATAATTCAGTTGAGATTTAAGAACCGGTCAGTACTTCGACTGAGGGAAACATCTTCATCGAGATCTAGGACTTGTCTGTAATTCAACCGAGGATAATTCTGTTGAGATTTAAGAACTCGTCCACACTTCGACGGAAGAAAATTGTCGAGATTTAGAACCTTATATGTAATTCAACCGAGGATAACTCAGTTGTGATTTAAGAACCAGTCAGTACTTCAACTGGGTGAAACATCTTCATCGAGATAGGACTTGTCTGTAATTCAACCGAGGATAATTCTGTTGAGATTTAAGAACTCGTCCACACTTCGACGGAAGAAAATTGTCGAGATTTAGAACCTTATCTGTAATTCAACCGAGGATAATTTAGTTGAGATTTAAGAACCGGTCAGTACTTCGACTGAGGGAAACATCTTCATCGAGATTTAGGACTTGTCTGTAATTCAACCGAGGATAATTCAGTTGAGATTTAAGAACTCGTCTATACTTCGACGGAGGAACTTTGCCGAGATTTAGAACTTTATCTATAATTCAACCGAGGATAATTCCGTTTAGATTTAAGAACCGGTCAGTACTTCGACTTGGGTAAACGCTTCATAGCTGAGAACTTAATCGCATCCTTCCTGAAAGGTATAGGTTAGTTGTATGTAATGCATGATATGTATCACGCAATGATGTTCTCAAAATAAATGAGTTTGTGTTGTATGATGCGTATATGCATGTGTCATGATGTATGGTAATGTAATTTTTTTAGCTGGGGAAAATAAATCCCGGATAGTTGCTGGAGAGAAGAGTTGCATTCTTCGCTTCTGCTAGGGATGGCGAACGAAGATGACTGTGAGAATAAACCTGCAGGAGAGGATAACTTCGTTGGGGAATAAACTTGATGAAGAGATTACTCTGTGGGGAAGAGATGCTCTATAGAGGATTCCACCGATAAATTCCGCTGGGGATGAATTACCGTGGCTGGTGGTACTGAATCCTGTTGGGGATTGACTTCTTGTTTGTGAAAGGAAAGAACTCCGCTGGGGATGATCTTTCGGTTGCGACTTCACTAGGGATAACCTTTTAGACTCTAATGGGGATGATCCTTTGAGTTATGCTTGGGACGATCTTCCAAAGTCTACTGGGGATGATTCTCCAAATTCCACTGAGGAAGCTTTTTCAGACTGCGCTGGGAAGAATTTCAAACTCCACTGGGAATATTTTGTACTCTACCGGGGAATATCCTTATACTCCGCTGGGGAATATTAAGACCTCTGAATGCTAATGGTATATAAACTCTGCTTTGGGAGAATGTTACCGATTCACAGTTGCAAGTCTCAGCTGGGGAGAGCTATCATTATTGTCTTACTCTGTGGGGAGTGAAAGCACCTTAGCCATATTCTTCAGCTGAATTTACCTTTGTACCTGGCGGATAAAGCATCCGTAAGGCTTGGATAATTCTTATTGCCCCTGTTTTTGATATTACGAGTAATTGTCTTTTATTTCGCATGTAAATATTTATGAGCAGCAATTAATGTCAAAGGCATATATCAAAAAAGAACATTGGACGTTCTTTGCAAAACAAAACATAAAAAGGAAAAAAAGTTTGAAATTTCTCTGAAAAATGAATTGCATTGATTTTGAAGTTTGGCCTGTAAATAGGCGTTTTTGTACAAGAGGCTGACCTCCTAGTAAGAGAACGCCGCCGAACAAATAGAATTTATACAATTTGTAATAAACAAAGAAAAACAGCTATGTGAATAATCCCACTGGGTTACAACTCTGATATTGCCCTTATGTCCTCGAGCATCTCATCACTTTGCTACTTGGTTGGAGGTAGATCAGATTGATTAGTGTCGTCCGAGCTTGATAGTCGATACCGAAGTCTGGTTGTAAGGTGATCCAATGAGACATAGTGTTACGCTTTGATCCCTAATTTTTGCCTGGACCGCCCTTTCGGGTTTTCAGTCCATCGGGATACCCTTTTTTGCCCAAGCCGCCTTTTCAGGTTTTCGGCTTTCCGGGTGTACAGATATTTTTCATTTTCATCCCTTATTTTTGCCCGAACCCTTTTGGTTCTCCGGGAAGCCCTTATTTTTTCCTAGGCCAGTCGACCTAGCGGGTCTTTGATTATGCGTAGTATTTTTTCACTATGTCTGCATTGACGAGGTGAGGAAGGTCGTCACCATCCATAGTGGTTAGAATCATAGCCCCTCATGAGAAAATGTTCTTAACCACAAATGGCCCTTCGTAAGTAAGGGTCCATTTGCCCCTGGGATCACCTTGAGGTAGAATAATGCGCTTGATAACTAGGTCCCCAACTTGATACTTTTGTCGTCTGACTTTCTTGTTAAATGCCTTGATCATCCGCTTTTGATACGTCTGACCATGACAAATAGCAGTAAGTCTCTTTTTGTCTATTAAGTTCAGCTGATCAAGCCGGGTCTGGATCCAGTCATCTTCGCTCAAACCTGCATCCTTCATAATCTGAAGAGAGGGTATCTAAACTTCAATGGGCAAGACGGCCTCCATGCCATAAACCAAGGAATAGGGTGTTGCCCCTGTTGACGTCCGTGCTGAGGTACGATACCCATGAAGAGCAAACGGTAGCATCTCGTGCCAATATTTGTATGTCACTGTCATCTTCTGCACAATCTTCTTAATGTTCTTATTAGCCGCTTCAACAGCCCCATTCATCTTCGGCCGGTAGGGAGAAGAGTTATGATGATGTATGTTGAACTGCTTGCAGAGCTCAGTGATCATTTTATTGTTGAGATTTGTACCATTGTCCGTAATAATCCTTTCTCGTACACCATATCGACAGATCAAATTGTGTCGAATGAACCGTGCCACGACGTTCTTGGTTACAGTAGCAAAGGAAGCTGCTTCAACCCACTTTGTAAAGTAATCAATAGCTACCAAGATGAAATGATGCTCGTTAGATGCCGTAGGTCTGATCTCACCGATCATATCAATGCCCCACATTGCAAAAGGCCACAGAGCTGTCAAGACGTTCAGAGGTACTGGAGGTATGTGCACCTTATTAGCATAGACTTGGCAATTGTGACAAGTCCGAGAATGCTGATAACAGTCGGCTTCCATTGTGGACCAGAAATATCCTGCCCGAAGGATTTTCTTCGCCATGGTGTGTCCACTGGAATGAGTTCCGAAAGTACCTTCATGTAAATCATCCATGATCCTTTATGCTTCATTCTTAGCCACACATCGCAGTAAGGTTGAATCATTGTTGCGCTTGTAAAGGATACCATTGCTGATGAAGAACTTTGCTGCGAACCTCCTCAGAAACTTCTTGTCATTAACATATGCACCCTCGGGGTACTCCTGAGCTTCAAGATACCTCTTAACCTCATGAAACCAGGGCTTTTCTGTTACCTCTTCAATCTCAATGTCACAGCAATGTGCAGGTTCATCCAACCTTTCAATGATAATTCGAGGAGCTTCGTTGTCCCAATTAACTTTGATCATAGAATACATCGTAGCTAGCGCGTCCGCCAACTGATTCTCCTCTCTTGGGAAGTGTTCAAAGGTTATCTCCTCGAAGTGGGGAAGCAATGTCAACACATACTCCTCGTAAGGAATAAGATTTGGGTGTTTCGTATCCCACTCGCCTTTGATCTGACTGATCACGAGAGCGGAATCTCCGAAAACACTTAGAACCTTAATCCTTAGGTCAATAGCTGCTCGAAGACCCATGATGCACGCTTCATACTCCGCCATATTGTTGGTACAGTTGAAACATAGTCGGGCGGTGAATAGAGTATGAGAGCCTTTAAAAGATATGATCACGGAGCCAATGCCATTACCCAAAGCGTTTGAAGCTCCGTCAAAGTACATAGACCATCGGGATCCTTCCTCGGGTCCTTCATTCGGTCCAGGTTCTTCGCAGTCGGTCACTATCATGATATTATCATCCGGAAATTCAAAATTCATAGACTGGTAATCATCCACTGCCTGATGTACCAAATGGTCTGCCAACACACTTCCCTTGATTGCCTTTTGGGTTGTGTATTAGATGTCATACTCAGTCAAGATCATCTGCCATCTTGCTATTCTTCCGGACAAGGCAGGCTTTTCGAAGATATACTTGATTGGATCCATCTTTGATATCAATAGAGTAGTGTGAGTGAGCATATACTGTCTCAGCCGGTGAGCAGCCCATGCCAAAGCGCAACAAGTTTTCTCGAGCAACGAGTATCGGGTCTCGCAGTCGGTAAACTTTTTGCTAAGGTAATAAATAGTATGCTCTTTTCGGCCAGACTCGTCATGCTGCCCCAACACACACCCCATTGAATTGTCGAGTACTGTTAAGTATAGGATCAGAGGTCTCCCTTCAACTGACGGCATCAGAATAGGTGGCTCTTGGAGATACTCTTTGATCCTTTCGAAAGCGGCCTGACATTCATCATTCCATCTTACCACTTGATCTTTCTTCAGTAACTTGAAGATTGGCTCACAAGTAGCAGTCAGGTGCGAGATGAATCAGGCAATATAGTTCAAACGTCCCAAAAAGCCTCTGACTTCTTTTTCTGTTCGGGGAGCTGGAATCTCCTATATAGCCTTCACCTTTGCAGGATCCACTTGAATACCTTTATCACTTACGACGAAACTCATCAACTTACCAAACCTCACCCCGAAGGTGCACTTGTTCGGGTTTAACCTCAACTTGTACAACTTCAACCTGTCAAACAACTTCTTAAGGTGGTACAAATGCTCTTCTTCAGTCTGGGATCTTACAATCATGTCTTCCACGTATACCTCAATCTCATGATGGATCGTGTCATGGAACAAAGCGACCATGGCGCGCTGATATGTTTCCCCAGCATTCTTCAATCCAAAAGGCATGACCTTGTGACAAAAGGTACCCCATTGAGTAACAAAAGTTGTCTTCTCCATGTCTTCGGGAGCCATTTTAATTTGATTATAACCGGAGAAACCATCCATAAAGGAAAATACCTTATGATGAGCGGTGTTGTCAACCAAAACGTCAATATGAGGCAGAGGGAAATCATCCTTGGGGCTCGCCCTTTTCATATCCCTATAATCAACACACATTAGAACCTCACAATCCTTCGTCGGCACAGGAACCACGTTGGCAACCCACTGTGGGTAAGAAGTAACTGCTAGAAAACTGGCGTCAAACTGTTTCATAACTTCAGCCTTTATTTTCTCAGACATCTCTTGGCACATTCGGCGAACTTTCTGTTTCACTGGAGGACAGTCTTCCTTGGTAGGAAGGCGGTGAACCACAATATCAGTATCCAACCCAGGCATATCTTCATAAGACCAGGCAAAGATCTCAACGTAGTCACGCAGCATCTGAATCAACCGTTGCTTAACACTAGGCTCCAGATTTTCACCGATCTTGACCTCTTTCTTGTCTATCTCTGTACCTAGATTTACTGTTTCCACGGGCTCTTTATACGGCTGTATGGCCCTCTCTTCTTGGAGAAATGTCTAGCAAGTTCACTAGGAACTTCGCAATCATCTTCACCTTCGTCTTCGGTTAAGTTGATCGGACTTTCGAAGTCATAGCTGGCAGTACCAGAGTCGTTACCAGTAGGATCCAAAGTGGATGTAGACCTGTATATATGAGTGTGTGTAAAATAGCTGTTTTGCAATATATAATAAGAGAGAGACAAGGAGCGCAAAATTTGAAATGCAAGAAACGTCCAATGCTTTTATTAATGATATATGTAGATGACACACATAAAGCCCTCACAAATGAAGCCACAGTGCCTCGGGTAAGACACCGGGCCGTAAAGTTTAAAACATTGTCTGTTTACAAATTTAAAACAAAAGTCTTATTACTGGGTAATAAAAGAAATTGGGACGAAGTCCTTTTCCGTCCAATTGCTTATCAACCATCAGTAGTAGGATAGATCCAACTGTCAAACTCAGATTCTTCAACATCGTCTTCAATGGCATTCACTCCTGAATTGCTGATGAACATGAGAGGTCTTCCGATCCGTGCGCTCCGACCAACCATTTGAGCTTCTCCAGTGAAACCCAAACCAAACTTGTTAGTCTTATGTGCGAAATCAGGGAGTTGGCCCTAATTTGCACACCCACCTTTCTCAACAACAGTTCGAGCATCCTTGAAGGAAGCCATCTTCATTGGAGGATCTTCAACAACAGTCTCAGTTGATGCCAGCATCTGGGGAACCTCTTCAACATGTTAAAACGGAGTTTCAATGAACTCCCCGTCCATCTCCACATATCAGAAAGAGTTGAGATGGCTCACCATGTACTCCTCCTCTCCTTGTACTGTCACAATTTTCCCTTTCACCGGATACTTTAGCTTCTGGTGGAGCGTTGAGGTTACTGCCCCAGCTTTGTGGATCCACGGGCGACCCAACAAACAAGAATAAGATGGCTGAATGTCCATCACATAGAATGTAGATGCGAAAACCTGAGAACCAACCTTAATCGGAATATCCACTTCTCCGTGTACCATCCTCTTGGACCCATCGAAGGCCCTGACTACAATGTTGCTTTGTTTCAGCTCCAACCCTTCACAGTCTAACCGGTCTAGAGCTTTCTTAGGTAAAACATTCAACGAAGACCCAGTATCCACCAATACGTGAGAAAGAGTAGTGCCCCTGCATTCAATGGAGACATGCATGGCGTCATTATGATTTTTTCCCTTAGCAGTCAAGTCGGTGTCGGAGAAACCCAACCCATTATTTGCTGTCAGACTAGCCACACAATCTTTAAATTGATCAGCTGATGTCTCTTGCGGTACATGTGAAGTCTTCAGGAAAGCAATCAGAGCCTTGGCATGGGCCTCTGAGCATAACAACAGGGATAACATAGAAATTTTGGACGGGGTTTGCCCCAGCTGCTCGACTACATTGTAGTCGCTTTTTTTAATGATCTTTAAAATTTCTTCCATCTCTTGTCTAGAAGCTTTAATGGTAATCTTCTTTGGTGCCTCCGTCTGGGCAGGCTCACCGATGATCTCTTTGCCCCGAGTATCAGATGACTCGGAAATAGGGGTAAGAATGGGAACTTGATCAGGGATAGTGGCAGGTACACTGGCAGGTGTAATAACATCAGGCTTTCGAACTGTTGGTGGAGAGATCTCAGGGGAGAAAAGTCTTCTGCTGCGGGTGACTTTACTAGATCCAACAATATTGCTGACGTCAGTATCAACATTCAAATCTTGTTTAACTCCGTGATAATACACGTCAGCCCCGTAGTGCCATGGAACAGCTTTATCGGATGTATAGGGGATAGGCCCAGGAACAGTAATAATCAAGGGAGCGATTCTTGGAACAAATGTAATTCTAACAGGCTTTCTCGAGGAAGCCTTGGAAGAATTGTCGAAAATGGTGATTATAACAACTTCTTCAATAGGAACCAAAGGAACAACAGTCTTCTCAAACAGAATTTCTTTATTATCCATCAGGCGTTAGACACCTGACTTCAAAAGATGGCAACTGGTAGGTAGGACGGAACACATACGGCAACCTTCATCACAACCCGGAAATAAACTGGCTAACAGAAGGTTCTTCTTTACAGTCATTAAGGGAGTAACAGTGTCTTTCATAGAAACCACAAACGAGTCTTCATCTATAGCATTCACTCCATGATTGGGCATAGGAGCAGTCACAACATTAGGTCTTTCAGGTGCTTCAAATTCGATCTCCTTCGCATCAATCAAGTCCTGTACTTTGTTCTTCAAGACCCAGCAGTTATTTGTATCATGCCCCGGGCTGTCAGAGTGAAAAGCACAGTGGGCATTCGGATCGTACATCGGTGATGTGGTGTTGGGACTCTTCGGGGCCTCCTTCGGAATCACCAAGTTGGTCTTTAATAGCTGCAGAAGAATTTGGGATAAAGTCATGTTGAGCTGAGTGAATTGTCTTTCGGCCCTTGGCTGATTGTTGCGTTGAGGAGCAACAGCAGGTCTTGATATAACCACCGCATTGACTGCTTGGCGGCGTTCAGGTCTATTATGGCTTTTTGAACTGTAAACAGCACTGGACTCCTTCTTAAAAGGCTTCTTCTCGGTGCCTGATGAAGCACCCTTTTGTATTTTATCGGATTTGATATCGGTCTCAATTCTTTCCCCGGTTATAATCAGCTCTGTAAACCCGAACGAAGAACTTCCAATCAGATGGTTGAAATACGGACCAGACAAGGTCCCCAGAAACATATCCACTAGCTCCCTATCAGCCAAGGGTGGTTGCACTCTTCCAGCAAGGTCCCTTCACTTCTGAGCATAGTCTTTGAAACCTTCGCCCGCGCCCATAGACATACCCTGGAGTTGGATACGCGTGGGAGCAAGGTCGACATTATATTGGTACTGCTTGTAGAAAGCAGCATCCAAGTCCTCCCAATTATGGATACTAGCTCCTTCCAGCTGGTAAAACCATTCAAGATGAGTCCCTGAGAGACTGTCTTGAAAGAAGTGGATCCAGAGGTTCTTATCAGCGGTGTATGGCTGAATCTTCCTAACATACGAACGGAGGTGCAGCTTTGGGCAAGAAACCTCGTCGTACTTAGAAAAGGCTGGTGCTTTGAACTTGTGGGGAATCACCACCCCAGATGACAGACCCAAGTTTCCAAAGTCCAGACCAGGCACTTTCTGAACTTCCATCGCACTTAACCGGTCTTCAAGCTGTTTATATCTATCCTCAGCATGAGGATACTGGTCTTCGTCAAAGTCACTCTCATGGTCAGATACCACAGGGCTAGGAACCCTCCTTTCTTCTTGGTTTTCTCCCCCTCCAGATGAGTGGGATAGACTGACTTCATCTCGCAGCCTGTTTCCAAACATGTGACCCATGTTCAGGAGGACTGTCTTCTTATTCTTCTTTTTCTCTTTTAAGATAAGGGTCTTCAGATCTTGCTGACCCTTAGCCAAGTTCATGAACAATTCTTGGAACTGGGCGTTTTGAGCTTTTAGAGCCCTGATTGCTTGTTCAGTTGATGTTTCAAAAGACAAGATGAGTGCTGAAATAAACAGCGAAGAAGATGAGAAAAACCTGTAAGGGTACCTGTTATGAGGTGTATGGGAATGAAATGCGTATGATATGATTTCAAAGACGTCGAGAGATTCAAATTCGTAAACCAAAATAAAACACACTTTTATTAGATAAACTTGAAACTCAATTGTTCAACAAATGCCTTTAAGGCGTTACAAGAAAGAAAAACTAAAAACTAAATCAAAACTATAAATAATCAAAAGACAATCAGCGCTCCCATGGTCGTTTGTCTTTGGTACTGACATAGTCATTGAGGATCTGCTCATTCTCCAGCTGCCTTGTCAACTTTTGGATCTTTCGCTCTTGCTCGTGATACTTTTCTCTGTAAGTATCCCGCTCTTCTCTCAGCTGCATCCATGATCTCTTTAATGCCCCGATGTCAGTAGGCATGTATGGATGAAGGATGGTAGGAGGAACCCCTTCTCCATCAGCAACTTCAACAGTTATAGGCAAGACGGCTTCGTACGGCATTCCCAGCTTTTGGGCACAGATTCGAACCCATCGGAGATATGGCTCCATCAGAAGAGAAGTCTTTGTACCTAACTCGTGTGGGTCAGACCTGTGTACCCTATCCCAAGCTCGTATGAACCTGCGGCGTTGCTCGTCACTATCCCCTTGAAAATCAAAGACAATACTTGGCATTAGCAACTCATGAGGTCCTTCCCTTCTAGCTCGCCCAAACTGACGTAAGGCCAAACATGGATTATAAGTGATTCCTCCATGGGTTCCTAGCAGTGGAACATTGGGGTATTCCCCACAGCGATCAATAATAGCCACGTCTTACATGCCTTTGATAGTCCAAATGATATCATTATGAGAGAGAGACATAATCCTATAGGCCCAGCCCATGCCTTCCTTGTTCTTCAAAACTGATTTGGGGAGGTGAGAAATAAACCACCTCGCCAACAATGGCGCACAGCACATAAGGGTTCCCCGCTTCCGAGCAGTACGGGCATAAAGAGAGTGCAAAATGTCACCCAAGAGAGTGGGCACAGGATTACCAGACATGAAAACCTTCACCGCATTCACGTCAACAAAAGAATCTGAGTTGGGAAACAGAACCAGACCATAAATAAGAAGAGCCAGGATGTCTTCGAACGCCTGAAAGTCTAAACTATCCCAGAACTGATTAGCCCGACCAACCAAGAACTTAGTCAAGAAGCCTTTTGTCCCACTTCTAGTCTCCCAATTAGACATTACCTCAGCCTTTGTCAGATGGAGGGCTGAAGCAATCTCTTCTGGCCTAAGGACTTTCTCCCAACCTGTGAACGGGGTCTGCTCCAGAATAGAGATACCAAGTAGATCAGAGAACTCTTCCAAGGTAGGGACCAACTAGTAGTCCGGAAAAGTAAAGTAGTGGTACAGTGGATCAAAGAACTGGACTAAGACACTCATCATCTGTTCATCCATCTTGGAGGTGACCAAACCAAGGAGGTGCCCATGTATTCTGATAAAGGAGGTAGTATCTGAGACCTTTGCAACCAATTCCTTAAGCTGAGTGGGAATCTGGACAAAGTTGATCCGAATAGTGTTTCTACGCATGGGTGCCATGACCTATAAAACAGAACAAATATGAATCCCCTCTGTCTTTGAAATGGGTTAGTCCAATGCAAGATGTATGCAATGTCATGATAGAAACACATCACAAGTATCCACAAATAGCAAACATGGTAAGGGCACACAAGTCACACAGATAACCCTTAGATTTCAGGATGGCAAGGAGTTTAGGTATTACCCTCTTTCAGTTCAGTTAGTTTAAACCTGTCCAAGAAATAGTAACCGGGTTCTAGAGGATCTCAATATCACTGACCACCCTCAATCGGTCATAATTCCAGTTTAGCAACCTTTTCTTGCGGCCGGAATCATCGCGAGAGTTTGGTCTCAATGAGTGTAGCATACTGCTACTGTTCTATGGCCAAGTTGGTCAATTAAAGGTTCTAAGGTCAATTGGTGCTTAATGACCCCTTAGCAGACCCATATTCTCCTCGTTGCGCCACAAGGGATAACTGTACAAACTAAAGTGCCACACCAACATAGCTATTGCTTCAACCGTATCGGTCTATGTTGTACAGTTCCCTCATAGTTTATTGCTACTTACCTAAAGGGTATCCCCCAGATCCGGGTTAGGATCTATAGTAACTCTGATTCAAACCCATAAAGATAAAGCATACAAGTCAAGCAATTGAAAACATTATGAACTAATCCTAAGGTACACCCCACTTATAAGCGTCCCCAACAGAGTCGCCAGTTCTGTGATACGGTGGGAAGAACTGACTGTTTTAGAAATGCTGGTTTACGTTTTGCATTTGTTTTCGCAAAATGTCGTGGTAAGCAAGAGTCGCCACCGACTTTTATTTTATCCAACAAGGAAAGGAGAAAAGCACATAAAAATTCCTTTTTCGAGATATTTCTCGGGTTCGGGGGGTAGATTATAGAAAGGGAATGTGTTAGCACCCTTTCTATCTGTGGTTATCCACGGGCTCTTAGGTACTTGCTCAATTGTTTTCAAAATTGCTTTCTTTGTGCTTGTGGGTTTGAAAAAGTTTTTTATTTGAAACTTCGGTTTAACTCTTGCTTCTGTCCTCAAGAGTGTATGAAGTGTTTTTGAAAACTTTGTTCGAAAAATGTAAGTGTGAAAAGTTTGTTTTGTTTTGAAAGAGAAAGTATCTAAGAACCATCTACCTACTCGAAAAAAGGAATCGTTTTATGCTAATTTCCTTTAGACAATGCTATCCTATTATTGATGAGTAGGTAGCACCGTCGTTGGAATTTAAAAGGGTCAATTCAAATGCGGGACTTACGGTCACTAAAGCAATGTTTAGGACGCCTTAGCGGTAACCCTAATGTCTTAGATCGTTTGTTTGAGGCAAAAATATCCGAGGCAACCGTTTCGAGGCGACTATGATCTTTGGACAAGAGGGCGACCTCTAAAACTACCTATAATCAATGACCGCGTACGAAGGCAACCAAGTGGGGTGTACCCTAAGAGTGCGCATGTGCGAGTGTGTCGTTTTCAGTTTATTTTTATCTTTGTACATGTTAAGGGTGATCTAATTTGATTTTAGGTTAACATTTAGTCTTGTCATGCAACCCTATTATCAAACATCTAACAGTTATAATTTGCGGAACTAAAATGTGGAATTTAAATTACAAGGCGTCGGGTATTTACATCGCCAAAGACAAACCCTTTTGAAAAATAAAATAGAGCGGATAAAAATAATTAAATGTCCTATTAACTATTACAATCCGGAAGCAGGTACATTATTGGATAAACAAGGTAAATCGCGACACAAAATTAAATCGGACGCATGATTAGGGTTTTGACCCTTTTGGTTAAAGGAAATATCTTTTTGTTGTTTTTTATTTTAAGAAAGAAATAACCTAAATTAATCACTAAATTAAATTAAATTAATTAATTAATAAAAAATAAATTATTTTTTGGAGTTTTTAATTATTTAGGAAAGAAATTATAATAATTAAATTAATGGTTAAAAACTAGTTAAGTCTAATTAATTTTATTATTTTTTTAAAAAGAATTAAAGTTCTCTAATTAAAACCTAATTAATTAATAAATTTATTAAGAAAAATAAAAGTTTAAAATTTGATTTGAAATAAAAAAATATATATTTTTTGTGATTTTATTTGATAAAATGGAATTTTGTGATTGGTTAGAAATTAAACAAAAATAATAAAACAATTAATAAAACAAAATAAAAAAAATAAGAAGAGGGGAGTATGGGCCTGATTATGTGGTATGAGTAGCAATTCTGAAGCCCAACATTGCTGGCCTTTTTTGACTTTTTGGGATCTGGTATGCACGCCTGGACTTGGCCTATGGTGGACCTTCAGCTTTGGACCCTCAGATTTGGCCTTTGGCCATCTGGCAATTGGATGAATGATGGCGCATGGTAGGTTATAGATAGGCGTATGCATTGAATCACCTGAAGAATAAAAATATTGAGAAAGTGGGGGACCTGGGATTCGAACCCAGGTCCTGAAGGAGTTTGCACGTACACGCTTGCCACTACGCTATGTTGATCTGCTTGTTGATATAATGCAAAGAGTATATAATATAATAAAACAAGTCAATGGCCAGAAAGTAAAAAAAAACGCGCACGGTATTTGAAAGAGCCAATGGATGGGGGACACATCATCGTCCTTGTCCTCAAACCTGCAACAAAAACACCTGGGATTTGGATCCGCAGCTAAAAACGCAGGCATATGCTAAAATACTCTCCAGACCATATAAATCCATTCCAAGAACATGGTTGGATTCGTTATGGCCTCCTGATCAAAGCCATGTTCTTCTTGCGTCACAATTTTACCTGAAACAGAAAACTCTAAAAACCAAATGAAGAACCCTAGCTATGGTGGTTCTCCATTCAGGCCAGATAAACGCAATTGAATAATACCAATCGCTTGCAAATGTTATGTAGATTCAAAATATGGTATTTATTCATGAAAAAGATGCTTAAATTCAGAGTTGCGAAATCAAGAACAGGGGTGGTTATCGCGCGACTTACAGTGCATTTGGTCGTCTGAAAATGCTTGCTCTGGATCCAGGTAGCTTGTATGAATGGTCAGGAAGCGATTGAGACCACTCTCGTGTCCTGAAACAGCCTCTAGCTTGGACTTTGATCTCCCACTTTTTGTGAATTTTTGCACTTTTTGTTCTGCCTCTATCCACAGCTTCCAACCCTGATTTTCGTCCCTTATGCTTGCTTATGTAATGCTCAGTGTATTAGGGTAACAAATATGGACTAAATCTTTCCATATCAATGCATATGAATTTGATTTGATCTCCATTTTAAACCTTTCCAAATTTGATTCAATTCAATCTTTTTGCCCATGATTTGATTTGATACGAATTTCATGGTGATGCTATCTGTGAACAAAGCCTAAAACAATCAAAAAATCATGAGTTATTAATTCTTGGGATTTTTTATGATTTTATTTGATTTAAAATGAATAAATTCAATAAAAAATCAAATTAAATAATAAAAGTGAAATATGGGCACATGGCTTGAGCTAGGGCACGTGGACAATGATGCAAACTCAAATCAAGTGGAAAAGAATGAGCCCATTTGACAAAATTTGAAGTTTTGGGGATAGTTGACTTTTGGCAATTTTGCAAAAAGGTCCAACTTCAACAATGCATAACTTCTTCAATTTTGAACTTTTGGAGGTGTTTTTGGACTTTTTAGAAAGCTTGAGATTTACTCTAACCAAAACTTTTGGTCTCATCTCATTTTAATATTCCATGCTCAAGTTATAAGATTTTGAAAAAAAGGTGTTTTTGTTGACTTTCAAAAATGACCTATAATGTCCAAATTCATAACTTCTTGTGAGTGCATGTTTTGATCTTGGGGTATGAATATGGATTATAGGAAATTGCATCCTATTCAAAATGAGCTTTGTATAGGTCATTTATCATAAAGTATGAGAAAGTTATGCTTGGTCAAAGTTGAGTTGACTTTTCCTACAAAACCCTAATTTAGCAACTTTTGAGTCTTGATGAATTTTGAGAAATCCTTGATGAATCATGATCAACCCTTGATAAAATGATTAGATATACTTAAAAATGAGAATGTTTACAAAAAAAACTTGAAATTGACTGTTTGTAGGTCACAGTTGACTTTTGCCCTAGCATAGTCGATTTTTGGACCTTTGGGCATTTGACTGAGAAAACTTCCTCTGCAAGGCTTGAAATTTGACATGGATGATCTTGAGAACATATTAGGGCATTGGGGAGTACTTGAGGTCATTTGGACTCAAGGACCTTGATGCAACACCAAACCCTAATTTGGGGTAGACTGCCTTAGGAGATAACTTGTCTGACCAACTCTTGAGCAACCTTGAGCCACTTGGAGATTTTTCTTTTGATGTCTTGAGAAATATGAGCGGGCAAATTTTGGGGTAAAACAGTTACAAAGGTTGCCTAGACAATGCCTCTTTTCAAAATATTTTCAAAACCACACACAAAGCACCATTTCAAACAATTAAAAAGCAAAAGCAAGTGATCTAAACAAGAAACTAAGAGCCCATGGAAAACCATGGATGAAAAGGGTGCTAGCACCTTCCCTTTTCATAATCTACCCCCCGAACCCAAGAAAACATCTCAAAGGTCTTTCATGTGCTTTTTGACCTTTCCTTTGGATAAAATAAAAAGTCGGTGGCGACTCTTGCTAAACCGAAACATTTGTGAACACAAACACAAAACCTCAAGTCAGTTCTCCCACCGTATCAAAGAACTGGCGACTCTGCTGGGGAGAATTATAAAAGTGGGGTTACCTTAGGGTTTAGATCACCTTTACATGCTTACCTTGTTTTCTTTGATTGCTTTACACTTGGTTCTATTGTTTTGGTTTGAAATCCTCTACCCGGATTTGGGAAACATTCATAGGTAAATAGCAATACATTGTGGAAACTGTGCGGGGTATACCGACATGGTTGAAGCAATAGATATGTTAGTGTGACATATTTGTGGGTACCGGTAGCCTTTGAGTCAATCAAAGAGAATACGGGGCCGCTGAGTGATGTCATGAAGCACTAATGGACTTTTAGAACCTTTACTTGACCATCTTGGCCTTTTTAGGGGTAGTGAGATGATCAGCTTTGGTGCAGTCCGAAGTTGGTAGATACTAGATACTACACTCATTAAGGGTTGTTTTCTTGGAATATTTCGGTCGCCAGTAAAGTGGCTAAACTGAAACAGTGAACACAGAAAATAATCCAGTGATATTGAGCTCCTTAGAACCCGGTTACTATTTATAGGACAGGTTGAGCCAACTAAACTTCAAGAGGGTACTTACCTATGAAACGTCATGCAAGCCTGAAACTAGGATCTTGTGTGATTTGTTTGTACATATACTTGTGCATACATCATGAACATCATGAAGCATCATATGCATTCACTAACCATTTCAAGGATTTTGGATCTCCATCTTTGTTCCTGTTTTGTAGGTTAGGGAATCACTCCGCAGGAAAACAATCCAGGTCAACCTTGTGAGAATTCCTCCTCTACTCAAGGAGCTTGCTTCCAAGATTCCAGAGAATTCTCCCTTCACTAAAAGACATGGTAGACTTCTCAACTTGGTCAACTCCAACATTAAAGAAGACATGGTGAAAGTTCTCTTCCAGTTCTTTGACCCCCTACACCACTGCTTCACATTTCCTGATTACCAGCTAGTGCCTACTTTGGAGGAATTTTCTCAACTCATGAGGATTCCTATTCTCCATCAACTACCCTACAACGGTATGAAAAGAGAGCCAAAGCCTGAAGATGTTGCTCAAGCCTTACACTTGCAACCATCTGATATCAGAGGTCATTGGGAAACCAGAAGTGGTGTCAAGGGTTTCTTGGCAAAGTTTCTGTTTGAGAAGGCACAAGGCTGCTGGAATTCTCTAGATCTGCAAGCTTTTGAGGAGATTGTAGCACTTCTCATCTATGGGTTGGTCTTGTTCCCAAACCCTGATCAACTTATAGATATGAATGCTATCAAGATTTTCATATCTCGGAATCCTGTGCCTACATTGCTTGGGGACATCCTCCACTCATTTCACACACGAACAATGAGGAAAAGAGGTGTTCTCATGTACTGTACTCATCTTCTAGCAAGGTGATTTATTTCTCACCTTCCCCAATCAATCTTGAAGAATAAGCAAGGCTTGAGGTGGTCACAACGGTTGATGACTCTTACACATTCTGATGTTCATTGGTGTTCTCGGTCCAGAGAAAATGTCATCATCATTGATCATTGTGGGGAATTCCCTAATGTCCCATTACTTGGAATTAGGGGAGGCATTACCTACAATCCCTGCTTAGCTCTGAGACAATTTGGGTATGCCCGAAGGGATGGCCCACATGACATGCTGATTTCAGACTTGGTTTTTGACTTCGACAATGATGCTCAAGGACTTTGTCAAAGGTTTATCCGAGCTTGGAGGATGCCCAACAAGGTGGACAGTAAGACACTGGGACACAAGAACTCCATCCCCCTTGAGCCTTACCTCAAGTGGGTACGAACCCGCGCCCAGAGTCTCATGATGCCTTACCCCTACATTCTCCTTGTGATCAAAGAGCCTGTTATGGAAGGAGAGGTTCCATACACCCTCCTACATCCTGACATGCCAACATCATTGGAAGATTTGCAAAGGAGTTGGATACTGCTCAAGGGAGAACTCAATACTTTTGAAGCCCAATTCTACGCCAGTGAGAAGAAGGTTTTAGAACTTACTCGTCGACTCCATGAAGAGCAGACTCTCAACACCTACATTGCGCTAAAGAGGATGCGCAATGTCTTTTTACCTTAGAATTTTGTATTATTTCGCCCATGGGGCACTTATGTACTAACAATTCTATCTTATTAATATGACGTGTGTTCTTTTTGTTTGAAACAAATTTGAATTTTTGAATCCTTGAATGCATTACATGAATACATATCATTCATCATATGCATAAGCAGGTCTTCACACCAGGTTTTCGTATCTCTCTGCTGTTTATTTCAGCAAGATGGATATAGAGCAGACGGTCAAAGACCTACAAGCGCAGAATTCACAGTTCTAACAACTACTCATGACCTTGGCAAAGGGTCAGGAGGATCTTAAAGCACTGTTAGAGAAGTAAAAGGAGAAAAAGAAAAAGAAAAGAGTTGGTGTGGCTACCATGGGAAGAAGATTTGAGAACCAAGCTAGAAGGGTCCTGGATTTCCCCTCAACATCTGATGAAGGGGTAGGAAAAGGAAAGGGAGCTGCAGTGCCCTCCGAGTCTGAGGAAGAAGAAGAAGAAGAGGATGAAGACTACTCTGAGTAGCAGTACCCTCATGCAGACGACAAATACAAGAATCTGGAAGAGCGTCTGGCAGCTATGGAGGTACAAAGAGTTCCTGGGCTAGATTTCGAGGAGCTAGGTTTGATTGCTGGGATTGTGATTCCCCCTAAATTCAAGGTGCCTACATTTGCTAAATACGATGGTTTGTCTTGTCCAAAGATGCACCTATGGTCTTACGTCAGAAAAATTCAACCTCATTCTTCTGATAAGGACCTGTGGGTTCATTTCTTCCAAGACAGTCTTTCGGGGACGCAGTTGGATTGGTTTTACCAGCTAGAGAGGTCTGACGTGCACAATTGGGAGGATTTGGCTGCCGCCTTCTACAGACAATATCAATATAATGCTGACTTAGCACCTACTCGTACTCAATTACAGAGTATGGGTATGGTCTCTAGTGAAGGCTTTAAGGAGTATGCCCAGAAATGGAGGGACTTGGCTGGAAGGGTGCAGCCACCATTGTCTGAGAGAGAGCTTGTGGATATGTTTTTAGGGACTCTGTCAGGTCCTTTCTTCAATCACTCGATAGGAAGTTCATCTGTGGGGTTCGTCGAGTTAATTCTGACTGGTGAAAGAGTTGAAGCCGGAATCAAGAGCGGTAAAATTCAAAAGGATACATATGTTTCCGCTGCCATCAAGAAGACCTTTTCGGCAAAGAAAGAGGTATCAGCTGTTTACTCCCAGAGAAGTCAAGGAAGAGTTGAGCGTCGGCCAGCGGTGGGGGCTGTAATGATTCAGAAGTCTGCAGTTGATCAGCCTAGAAATATTCAACCCAGAACCAACCAAGCAAGGGTGGAAAGGCCTGCACGGCGATTCACCCGGATCAACATGAAACCTGCTCAGGTTCTCCATCATCTATTGAAGTTAAACCTTGCAAGCTTAAGGGAGGCCCCTAAAAACCCTAACACTTCGTCACCACACTACCATCCCAATGCTAAGTGTGCTTATCATTCGGATAGCCTAGGGCACGACACCAACAATTGTTGGGCCCTCAGGAATAAGATTCAAGATTTAATAGATTCCAAGGAAGTGGAATTCGACGCCCCCAAAAAGCCGAATGTGATCTCTGCCCCAATTCCAAAGCACGACCACAATGCCCATTCTATTGAAGAGGATCTTTATGTTGCTACTGTTGATGACTTAATGACCCCATTACCAATAATCAAGATGAATCTGTTGAAAGCCAGGATTTTCCTGGGCTGTGAAAAATATTGCTACCTTTGTTCGTCCTTACGATCCGACTGTCCGTTGTTGAAGTTAGGCATCCAACGCCTAATGGATAATCAAGAAATCCTCTTTGAGAAAACTCCTGTTACTCTGACTCCTGTCAACGACGTTGCTATAATTACCATTTCCGCCAATCTTTCCAAGGTCTCCAAAAGACCTGTTAAGATTACATCCGATCCAACAAATCAATACCGTGGAATTATGGAGGAGATCTTCTACCACGGTGTTAAGCAGATTGAATCAGTTGAAGAAAGTTCCAATGAAGAGACTCCTGACATAGGAAATATTGCTGAGACGAGTAAAATCACCCACAGAGGAAGAATTTTCTCTCCGGAGATTGCTCCTCCAAGGGCAATCTTCGGACCCTCAAATACTCCTAAGGTTACTCTTGTGTCGGTCAACATATATGTGCGAACTCCAGTTATAGAAGAAATTTTTACTCCCGTAGTTGTACCCTCTGTTGTTGTTGCCGATAAAGGTAAGGGGATCCAAGAAGCGCCCGTCAGGACAAGGGCTCAGCCTTTGGTCATCCCCGAGACCAATCAAAAGGAAATGGAGGAGATTTTAAAAATAATTAAGAAAAACGACTATGATGTCGTAGAACAACTGGGGCAAACCCCTTCAAAAATCTTTATGCTGGCCTTATTGCTCTGTTCTGAATTTCATGCCAAAGCTTTGATCAGATTCTTGAAGACGGCCCACGTGCCTCAGGAAACCTCCGCAGACCAGTTCCAGGAGTGTGTAGCTAGCCTAATAGCCGACAACGGTCTTAGCTTCTCCGATTCCGATTTAACATCTAAGGGGAGAAAGCATAATGATGTGCTGCATGTCTCGGTGGAATGCAGGGGGCCTACTTTAGCTCACGTTCTGGTTGATACCGGGTCGTCTTTAAATGTCTTGCCGAAGAAAGCATTGGACAGATTGGACTGTGAAGGCCTAACCCTGAAGCCCAACAGTATCATTGTCAGAGCCTTTGATGGTTCTAAGCGGATGGTCCACGGGGAGGTGGACATCCCGATTAAAGTGGGAATGGAAACTTTCAACTCCACATTCTATGTCATGGACATCCGTCCCTCCTACTCTTGCTTGTTGGAAATACCCTGGATCCATAATGCTGGGGCCGTCACTTCTTCTCTGCACCAAATGCTCAAGTACCCAGTTCATGGAAAAATTATAACAGTTCATGGCGAGGAGGAGTATATGATAAGCCATCTAAATTCATTCCGCTATGTTGAATTAGATGGTGAATTCATCGAGACCCCCTTTCAGCACTTTGAAGAGGTTTCTCTTGAAGTTGCGTCAGCCAAGACAATGACTTCTATACCCATCATTACCAAACCTGTGTCCCGGATGTCATCCCTTAAAGATGTGAAGGTTGTGACTGTGGAAGGAGGAAGCACAGTATGGGGTCAACTGCTAGATTTTTCTTACAAGACAGATAAGTTCGGCTTGGGTTTCACTGCTTCTGCTCAAAAGGCTGTGCGCCACTCCCAGGCTGGAGGGCCACCATTGAAGATCACCCATCATGGAGTTCATGCTTTGGAGGATGGTGAAGATGAGAGCAACTTTGAAGACTGGATTTTCCCTACCGTTGAAGGAGGCTTATGCAATTGGGAGGCAAAGAACTTTGTTCCCATTACTTTCATAAATCAGTAATTTATCTTTCGAACATTTTCTGTTGGTCTGTAATAATTCATAAATAATTCGTACACTTTTTGCCTTATGCCTTACCCGAGGCATATAGGTCCATTTGTAAGGGATTGATTTTTCATCTTCATATGCCATTTTTAATGAATCATGGACGTTTTCACATATAAACTTTTGTGTTCGTTTTCTTTCTTTTTACATTTTATTTGTTTAAAGGTGGCTATCCCTTACACACACCCACACTCACAAAATGCAGGTACCCATCCACTCTGGATTCCATGGGTAACCATTCTGCTATGGCCTTCAGTGACTCTGAAGATCTGGTCAATCATGCCGAATACGAAGGTGATGAAGACTGTGAAGTTCCTGGAGAATTGGCTAGACTTCTACAACAGGAAGAAAGGGTTGTTCTTCCCCATGAGGAGCTGTTAGAGACAATCAACTTGGGTTCTGATGAAGACAGAAAAGAGGTTAAAGTGGGTGCCAACCTAAAGCCAAATGTCAAAGAGCGTTTAGTTCAGCTGTTGAATGAATATGTTGAGATCTTCGCCTGGTCCTATGAAGACATGCCGGGACTCGATACAGATATTGTGGTTCACCGTCTCCCTACAAGAGAAGACTGTCCACCAATTAAACAGAAAGTTCGCCGCATGAGGCTCGGCATGTCTGAAAAGATCAAAGCTGAAGTTATGAAGCAATTCAATGCTGGCTTTCTTGCAGTTACATCCTATCCACAATGGGTTGCTAACATTTTTCCCGTGCCTAAGAAGGACGGAAAAGTCAGAATGTGAGTGGATTACAGAGACTTAAACAGGGCTAGCCCTAAAGATGACTTTCCACTACCCCACATTGACATCTTGGTTGACAATACAACTCAGCATAAGGTATTTTCTTTCATGGATGGATTTTCAGGGTACAACCAGATCAAAATGGCCCCTGAAGACATGGAGAAGACTACTTTTGTTACACAGTGGGGTACCTTCTGCTATAAAGTGATGCCATTCAGACTGAAGAATTTCGGGGCAACCTATCAACGAGCCATGGTAGCTTTGTTTCATGACATGATACATCATGAGATTGAAGTCTACGTAGACGACATGATAGCCCGTTCACAGACAGAAGAAGAACACCTCGACCATTTGCAAAAGCTGTTTGTCAGGTTGAAGGAGTACAAGCTTAGACTAAACCCTAACAAGTGCACTTTCGGAGTCAGGTCCGGTAAACTCTTGGGTTTCATTGTCAGCAACAAAGGCATTGAGGTTGATCCTGCCAAAGTCAAAGCTATATAAGAAATGCCTGCCCCTCACACTGAGAAAGAGGTCAGAGGTTTCTTGGGACGCCTAAACTACATCGCAAGGTTCATTTCTCACCTAACATCTACCTGTGAGCCAATCTTCAAGTTGTTGAAGAAAGATCAGGTGGTTAAATGGAATGATGATTGTCAAGTTGCTTTCGATAAAATCAAGGAGTATTTGCTAGAACCTCCTATCTTGATACCTCCCGTTGAAGAAAGACCACTTATAATGTATCTAACTGTTTTGGATAGTTCAATGGGGTGCGTACTGGGCCAACATGACGGGTCTGGCCGAAAAGAGCATGTCATTTATTACCTTAGCAAGAAGGTTACCGACTGTGAGACTCACTACTCACTGCTCGAGAAAACTTGTTGCGCTTTGGTATGGGCTGCTCACTGGCTAAGGCAGTATATGTTGACACATACCACTTTGTTGATCTCTAAGATGGATCCGATCAAGTACATCTTCGAGAAGCCTGCTCTATCCGGAAGAATCGCTAGATGGCAAATGATCCTCACCGAATATGATATACAGTACACGACCCAAAAATCTATAAAGGGGAGTGTGCTAGCCGATCATCTGGCCCATCAAGCTGTCGAAGATTACCAATCCATGAGGTTCGACTTCCCCGACGAAGATATCATGACTTTGAGCAACATTGAAGAAAACAGACCGTATGACGGACCTGAACAAGGATCCCGATGGACCCTGTACTTTGATGGTGCCTCCAACGCACTTGGAAACAGTATCGGTGCTGTACTTATCTCTCCTGAAGGTTGCCATACACCTTTCACAGCCAGACTCTGCTTCAGCTGTACCAACAACATGGCCAAATATGAAGCTTGTATCTTTGGTCTCAAGGCTGCTATTGACTCGGGAATCAAATCATTGATTGTATTTGGGGACTCGACTTTGGTTATCAGTCAAATCAAAGGAGAGTGGGATACTAAACATCCAAACCTCATCTCTTACAAAGAACATGTCTTGACATTGTTACCACATTTCGAGCAGATTACCTTCGAACACTTCCCGCGAGAAGAGAATCAGCTAGAAGATGCGCTAGCTACAATGTCATCCATGTTTAAACCTAACTGGGATAATGAGGCTCCTCAAATCACCATCGAAAGGATGGACGAACCTGCATATTGTCACGAGATTAATACCGAAGAAGTAGTGGACCGGCCGTGGTTTCATGATGTCAAAAGGTATCTCGAAGCACAAGAATACCCTGAAGGAGCTTCAATCAACGACAAAAAGTTCTTGAGGAGATTCTCTGCCAAGTTCTTTCTGAGCAATGGTATCCTATACAAGCGCAATCATGATTGCATTCTACTCTGTTGTGTGGACAAGGTTGAGGCTGAGCAAATCATGGTTGAACTGCACAATGGTACCTTTGGCACTCACTCAAGCAGACATACAATGGCTAAGAATATTCTACGGGCAGGCTATTACTGGTCTACCATGGAAGCTGACTATCATCAACATTCCCGAACATGCCACAAATTCCAAATATATGCTGACAAGGTGCACATACCTCCATTTCCTCTCAATGTCCTAACAGCTCCTTGGACATTCGCAATGTGGGGAATCGACATGATTGGAGAGATCAAGCCTACAACATCCAATGGACACCGCTTCATCCTGGTGGCCATCGACTACTTTACCAAGTGGGTTGAAGCAGCTTCTTTCGCCTTCGTTACAAAGAATTTGGTTGCCCGCTTCATCAAGCAGAACCTTATTTGCCGGTATGGTATCCCCGACAGGATCATCACTAACAACGGTACAAACTTGAACAACACTATGATCGCAGCCTTGTGCGAATAGTTCCAAATTCAACATCACAATTCATCTCCCTATCGGCCAAAGATGAATGGTGTTGTCGAAGCTGCGAACAAGAATATCAAGAAAATCATTCAAAAGATGACAGTCACCTACAAGGACTGGCACGAGATGTTACCGTTTTCTCTGCACAGATACCGTACCACGGCACGAACATCAACTGGGGAAACACCCTTTTCTTTGGTATACGGAATGGAGGCTGTCTTACCTATCGAGGTTCAGATTCCCTCCTTGAGAATCATGAAATATGCTGGTTTGAGTGAAGACGATTGGATTCAGACCCGGCTTGATCAACTTAACTTGATTGACGAGAAGCGACTTACTGCTGTTTGTCATGGTCAGACGTATAAAAAACAGATGATCAAGGCATTCAAGAAGAAAGTCAGACGCCATGTATATCAAGTCGGGGATCTCGTAATCAAGCGGATCATCTTGCCGCAAAGTGATCCCAGGGGCAAATGGACTCCTAATTACGAAGGACCATTTATGATCAAAAACATCTTTTCTGGTGGGGCAATGATCCTGACCACCATGGACAGCGATGACCTGCCGCACCCTGCATACGCAGACATAGTCAAAAGATACTACGCATAAACGACCCGACAAGTTGAAAACCCAAAAGGGCGACTTGGGCAAAAATGGGCATACCGGTGAATCGAAAACCCAAAAGGGCGGTTCAGGCAAAAATTAGGGATAAACAAAAAAAATTGTACACCCGACAAGTTGAAAACCCGAAAGGGCGACTTGGGCAAAAAAGGGTTTCCCGGTGGAACGAAAACCCGAGAGGGCAGTCCAGGCAAAAGTTAGGGAATTAAAGTGTATGACTATGTCTCGTCGGATCACTTTAAGGACAATCTCTTCACAGACAAACTCCAGGCTTCTGATCAACTCAATCATCGTCGGACGAAGCAACGAATGGACAAGATGTTCAGAGTTACGAAGGCTATAGTAGAATGGGAACCCCATGAAATTTTTACACATATCCATCTTTCTTTGTATAAATTTTTCTCAATTTTTACGACAACATTCTCTTACTAGGATGTCTGTCTCCTTTGTACAAAATACTTACACAAAGTTAATACAAAGATACTTCAAAGTGCAGAAAACTACTTGCCTTTTCCTTTTTCTTTATACTTGTGTTTTATTTGAAAACGTCTAATATTTTATTAAATGAGCATATGCATTTGAATATAATCACTGTTTACAAATAAACAAAAACGTGAAAGAATAATTAGTGACGGGTTGAAAGGATAGGAAAACGTCTTTCGGCTATTCCAAGAGAAATCCCCTGCAGTACATCATCTAGATCCCCAGTGGAGCTAAAACCTTGAAAAACAAATCCCCATCAGAGTTAAATTTTCAAACAGAGCAATACTTTGAACTGCAGATCCTCGACGAAGATGAAACTTTCTTCCCCAGCGAAGTCAAATCTTCAACCTTTAAACAATGGAGACCATCCAGTTTCTTCCAATTTCCCCAGAGAGTCGCTTTAAAACCATATAATTCCTCAAAGAGTTGTCTTAAAACCTTCTTCCCCAGCGGAGTCAAACTATCAATCCACAACGGAAACCATTCATCGTCTCCGGATTCTCCAGCAAGTTATCTTAAAGCCTGAGAATCAACCAGATAACAGTTAACTTTTTTCTTATCCCTAACCTAGGATAACTCCCCAGTAGATTGACACACAACCTAAGCTCCTGTCATCTCCAGTAGTATAGCTACTCCCCACAGAGCTTTTACTCCCTAACAGAATGAAGATTCTCATTCTTAATTCCCCAGTGAAATTGCCAAAGTCTTCATTGCTACCCAGCATGAATTCATCAGAATTTTTAATTCTCCTAACAGATTGAAGATTCTCATTTCTCCGCAGAAGCCATAAGAGTCTTCCTTATTCTCCAGCAGATCAAGGTTTTCCTTTGTGTGATTCCCGGTATAGATCTCCAGAGTTCCCCTTATTCCCCCCAGCCGAGTAAGGATTCTCATCGTATAATCCCCACGGAAGTTTTCAAAGTTTTGATAATCCCTACGAGTTACCAAGGATTCTCTATCCCCAAGTAGTCAGCAAGGATTTCTCATCTTTAGCAGTCAAAGATTTTGAATCTCCAGTAGTGGTCAAGGATTTATTTTCCCTGACAGCAGTCAAAGATTTTATTATCTCCAGCTATCAAGGATTCATTTTCCTCAGCAAGACAGCTAATCAGCTTACATGCGCATACATTACATTCATATGTCATGAACATTGATAAAATACATATATTGCATCATACATTTCATGCAACATAACTTTGTGTTTCAGCTAACATTTTACCCTTTTCAGGATAAGATTAACAAGCTACCAGTATACAATCTGAAAATAGCCTAGAGATGCTCCAGACACGGATGTTAATCTATTGCTTATTCAAATTCAAGGATCATGAAAACAGTTTACGGATGCTCCAGACATGGATGCTAATCTATCGCTTGTTCAGATTCGGCCTCAGAAAACAGCCTAGAGATGCTCCAGACACGGATGCTAATCTATTAATTCAAATTCAAGGATCATGAAAACAGTTTACGGATGCTCCAAACATGGATGCTAATCTATAGCTTGTTCAGATTCAGCCTCAGAAAACAACCTAGAGATGCTCCAGACACGGATGCTAATTTATTGCTTATTCAAATTCAAGGATCATGAAAACAATTTACGGATGCTCCAGACATGGATGCTAATCTATCGCTTGTTCAGATTCAGCCTCAGAAAATAGCCTAGAGATGCTCCAGACACGGATGCTAATCTATTGCTTATTCAAATTCAAGGATCATGAAAACAGTTTACGGATGCTCCAGACATGGATGCTAATCTATCGCTTGTTCAGATTCAGCCTCAGAAAATAGCCTAGAGATGCTCCAGACACGGATGCTAATCTATTGCTTATTCAAATTCAAGGATCATGAAAACAGTTTACGGATGCTCCAAACATGGATGCTAATCTATCGCTTGTTCAAATTCAGCCTCAGAAAACAGCCTAGAGATGCTCCAGACACGAATGCTATTCTATTTCTTATTCAAAGATTTCAAAAAATAGCTTAGGGACGCTCCAGACACAGATGCTATTCTATTGCTTATTCAGACCCCCAGCTCAGAGACGTTCCAGACATGGATACCTTTTTGATACTCATTCTTTCGACTTACAACATACAATTCAACAAACCTTATTGGATGGCATCTTTAAGCCCATCTCCGACAAGATTCACACTTCCAAATGGCATCTTTAAGCCCGTTCCCTCAACTATATTTTGACGAGTGCAAATTTACGGGCACTCTAGTGTCCAATCCTCTTTTACCTTCGAGTCACGAAAGGCAAACTCGTCAATCTAACTCTTCAGGTTTAAGAAGATTGAACAGGCAGCTGTTGTACCCCAAAATTTTCCCTCTCATTTTATCAAGATTTCCCCTCACAGGACTCTTTGAACTCACGATCAAGTTAGGGTTTGCTCTGCTCAAGACACCTCTTTGCACTGTTGACTTGAAACTAGGGTTTGAGTTTGCACAAGGATTTTTGGACTTCCAATGATCAATATGACTTTCATACTTCATGTTGGACTTACAAGATTGCCCATACCAAGTTTCAAGCCTTGAATCAAATTTTTACCCAGTCAATTGGACAATTGACCTAAAAATCAGCTATATTAGGGAAAAAGTCAATTGTGGCCAATTTACAGTCAAACCTCGTGATTTTTGATCCACATCAACATTATAGGCTCATATGAACCATTTGATCAAGTTTGGACCACAACTCCTCAAGAAATTTGATCAGATCATCAAAAGGGCAAAATGGTCATTTTTAGGGTTTTGACTGCAGAAGGGCGATTTATGATTTTTCACCTAGCCAATGGCAAATTTGGTTCAAGAATAGATTCAAGGACTCAATGGCATCATCTTGACCTATTCACAAGGTTCAAAAGATCTCAAAAGCATCGGATTGACAGATGAATTTTCCAATCAACTGATCAAAAATCAACTATACACTGAAAAGTCAAACTTTGACTTTTTGGTCAAAATCAAGTGTCAAGGGTCATTTTTCATCAAGATGTGTCAAAACATGAAACTTGTTCACCAAGAAACCTAATTTTGCAAATTAGGGTTTAAGATTGAAAATTTTCATAACTTAGAAATTTTCTAAGTTAAGAAATTTTCTTTTTTTTTCCCAACTTTGCCCAACATTTTCACCATGATTCAATTGGATTCAAACAAAACCTCCAACATGAAAGTTGTAGTCCTCCAAAAAATCTACAACTTTGATTCACAAAGTTTTCCCAAAATATGCTTGTATCTCAAGTTATGATTTTTGGAATAAGGGTCCAAAAACTTTCTAACTTAGTGAAATTTTGCCCTAGTTTAGGCAGGATTTTGACCAATCTTCATGGCAATTTTTCACATAGTTACACTTGGAATATCAAATTTCATTTCAAATATAGATTGTAGATAATGTTACAAGCTTTCCAAAATGTCAAAGAACTCTCCAAAATCATTTGTGGTTAGGGAGAATCGAAGGTTTGAATTTGGCAAAATATCACTTTCATCCATGGCATTTTTCACTATGCTACAAGTTGCAATTTCTGTCCAGCTTTGTTTGTACTTGTTTACAGGTATCTAAACCCTTCCACACTCAAAAATTGAATGCAAACTCAATGGATTAAAGCATTGTTCTGATCAATAGAGGTTTACACATTGAATTAATCTAGAAATGGCAAAAAGCTAACAATACCATTTTGATAAAGGTGGCTTTATGTTAACTTATTTCCCTTGAGCCTTGAACCCATCTCTTTGAAGCAAACAAACTCCATAAACTTAGGCAAAGGTACAATAACTTTGTGCATTCTTGAAGCTAGCCTGTACAGGCCTGCCCTTGGTCACTTCACACTTTTCTTCAAAACCAAGTCAACTTGCCAAAATGACATATCTTTACAATCTGATATAACCAAGTGTTGTAACCATTCCAGACAAGTTTTTTACATCACACTAAGTCAGAAGCACTCATGTGTTTTTCCCCAAACCTCTCCTCAAGCCTTCCAAAACACCAAAACCCCATTTTCTTGCAAAATAGGGCAACTTCTGCATTTTGGTTTCCAAATCACAAACCACTCATGTGTTTTTCCCCAAACCTCTTTCAACACCTTATAAACAACACACCTAAGCTACCCCAACCATTGGCCAGCAACTGTAACCTTGTTTTCAAGCTTCACCATTTCTGAATTCTGATTGTGCAGGTTGACTTCTACAAGCTTATTCAAGCAAGTTCAAAGCCAACTAAGCATTGGGGAAGGTTAGAGGAAGTTCAAGCAAGCTCACAAGCATCTCAGGCCTCACTGAAAACCCCTACATTGCCATACTCGAGTTCAGCTGAAACATGTAAAGTTCAAACTTCTATCTCTCTATTTAGGAATCATTAGGCTTAGGTTTGTGAATAAAAAATGTAGTACTCATTGCCCTTAAGCTGTACATATGCATAGATTTCATTTAAGTTAACTGAGTTGGGAGAATTTGAATGATGAACTTTCTGAAAAAACTAGGTTAGAAATTAGGGCCAGAGAAATTCTCTCTGGTCTTTGAGAGTTAGATTAAGTTTTTTATATGGTTAGAATCGTATGATCATGCTCTATAACTTTCATGTTGCAAGTTTTTGTTTTTAAGCACAAATGCAGGATTTCCAGTTTTTGAACACCAAGGCGCGCGTTTCTTCTTGTCACAAGGTCAGGGACGATGGCATCTGGGCTGGGCTTGGCATGACTTTTTGCACCCCTGACTTGCTTCTCACACCCCCTTGGCCCATTTAATTTACTTTTGTATATTTTTCTATTTTCTTTTTAGTTTCTGACTTTATTTTATTTTTCTAAACATAAAAAAATATCAAAAATATTTTTCTTAAAATTTCATATTTTTATTATATTTTTTTATTTTTATTTTGGCTTAGTATTTAGTTTATTAAGTTTAATATATTTGTTTTCTTAAATAAAAAACTTGTAAATAATACAAAAAATATTATATATATTTTTTTATTATTTATATACTTAAATAATATTTTTCTCATTATTTTTATTTTTTAACATTTGTATATATTTTTATTTATTTTATTATACATAAATAATATAATTAATATATATGTTTTCTTAAAACAAAATTAGGGTTTATTACCCTTTCCAAAAAATAACCATTACTATTTTTAATATTTTTGTACATTAAATAGTTTTTTTTACATACATAAAAATAATACAAAAACATTTTTTTGCATATTTATAATATATTGCATATTTATTTAATTGTTCATTTAAATATTTGCTTATTTATTACTTGTACAAAGAATTCAATATGGTTGTAATAATCTTAGGGTTTTAATTTCTTGCAAATAATCCCCTATTCAAATTGTATCCCCCTCCCCATATCAATGTTGTAATAGTTGTAGATTTATTTTTACGCACTTTATAGCTTTCAAATATGCCATGATAGAAAGATTAAGGTTTGTATGCAAAATCTAAAATCAACAAATAGCTTTGACTAAAACAAGACAAAAAGCATGAAATGACAACACAATGCACACAAGCACCCCTAGGGTTTCATCCACTTGTTGCCTTTAAAATGACCATGGTATGCATACTAGGTGTCTTGGCAAAACAAAATCAAAACAAAAAGATCATAGTCCCTCGATGACGCTATCTTGGTTGCCTATACAAAAATGATCTAGTCCCTTAAAAATTTGCTAAGATACTTGGCAACATTGTTATCATGGTCATACGTGACCCACGCCTGTCCCGTTTAACATCCAAACACAAGGTTGTTTACCAAATACAATGGTAAAAAAACAATGTAAAAGAGTTAAAAATGTGTAGTAAAGACTTTTGAGTAGATAGGGTAGATGCTCCTAGTTACTTGATCAAACTTGCAAACATCCTTGCTATTTTCAAAAACACATCACAACACAATTTCAAAACATCTTCCCAAATCAAACTTTCAAACATTGAAATATCTTTTCAAAAGACAAACACCTTTGTAAAACATTCAAACAAGAATTGTTACAAAGGTTGCCTAGACAAAGCCTCTTTTCAAAATATTTTCAAAATCACACACAAAGCACCATTTCAAACAATTGAAAAGCAAAAGCAAGTGATCTAAACAAGTAACTAAGAGCCCATGGAAAACCATGGATGAAAAGGGTGCTAGCACCTTCCCTTTTCATAATCTACCCCCTGAACCCAAGAAAACATATCAAAGGTCTTTCCTGTGCTTTTTGACCTTTCTTTTGGATAAAATAAAAAGTCAGTGGTGACTCTTGCTAAAACGAAACATTTGCGAACACAAACGCAAAACCTCATGTCAGTTCTCCCACCGTATCACAGAGGTGTTTTGTGATTTTCCAAGAAAAGAATTTTTTCTTAAGATGCAAAATTCAAAGGAAAGAAAAACAACTAAGGGAAACTAGCCTAGCACTATCCCTAGTGTTATCATACAATGATTAACCCTAAGATTGAGGATAAAGGAAAATCATACCCTATGTTAGCATACATGGATTCCTACCTTAATTAACATGCCAAAGGAAGCTTAACAGAACTATCCTATAGGGAACAGACAGTGAGAGCGAAGTCGTGATCTCAATTTCTAAATTGAGTGACTCATTGATCAACAATTAAAGAAAAATACAATAAACATCATATAGGGAACATGCACTGAGAGCGAAGTCGTGATCTCAATTTCTAAATTGAGTGACTCATCGATCAACAATTAAAGAAAAATACAATAAACATCCTATAGGTAACATGCACTGAGAGCGAAGTCGTGATCTCAATTTCTAAATTGAGTGACTCATCGATCAACGATTAAAGAAACAAACACAAACACAACACATGTATCAAACAAAAACAGAGGTCCCATCATGCAATCAGAACTATACAAAATGAAAATAGAAGAAAGGAAATAGTGCAATACCAAACGGATAACTATCCGTAGCAACTGAGCAAGAATAAAAAGAAACCCAGAGAACTTCAAGCAAACTAGCATCAACAGATAAATCAAGTCAGAAATTACGCCATCAGGATGTAAGTATTGAGATTTTCAGATATGAACAGATCCCATGGGCAATGTATGGCATTCATAATCACATATACATATCCTGCATAGACTATCAAATATGCCAAGCACAAGAGTAATGCCAGTGTAATAAATTGTGTTCCACAAATAAAGTGAAACATAGTAGCCTCAAATCAAAAAATGGAAAACTTTTCTCAAAGTACCTCGCACATTCAACAGTCAAGTTAGTATTCCCATAAATAGAATGATGATTCACATAAGGGATGGATAATGAAGCCATAATGAAGTGAGAAAACATGATAACAGTTATCAAAACATGAGATATGATAGACAAGAAGAAACAGGCATTTGCACAATTTGGTCAAAAAATTAGAGGAATGTTGCTCCTTTCTATCACCATGTTGAGTTGACAATTGAATATCAATCAAGGATCATGGGAGCTTAAGAAGAATACAATCAAAAGACCATGAAGGTCAGTAGAAAACTCAATTCAATCATACTCAATTACCTCATCACAGCTCAAAAGCCTAATAGAAGAGGAATCCCACACAATGCATCAAAAGGTTCAATCATTCAAACATGGGGCATTTAATGAAATGACTTGAGTTTTTTTTGGATGAACATATCCAACATGATCATTAGGAGCCCAATTATAGGCCTCACTCAAGTTCATTGGCCATTAAACAAATTGCAACAAGATATGCAACATTAATTGGGTACCTTCACTTTAAAAATACACCAAAAATAGAAAAGGATTTCAATAATTCAAACCAAAAAAATCTTAGCATCTTTGAAGTGTGCAGAAGTCAGAAAGAAAGTCTTAAGTTCATGAATGGGTGAGGAGGGGATCAAATGAGGCCCAAAGTTCAAAACTAGTTGGCCAAACTATTAAAACTAGACAAGTTTTCAAAATAATTCATGGAAAAATATCAAACCAAGTCAAATAATTCAGGAAAAATGGTTTTCAGATCCTCAATACATTCATGAACCATAATCAAGACTTAATTTCCATTGAAAATCCAGGGCATAATGGTTTTGAAAATGAAACTTGCAATGTAAGATACAAAACCCTAATTGTTTGAATTTTAATCTTAAATATTAATTAGGTAAGATCAAAATTCAAACAATTCAAACCAAGATCATGAAAACCTCAAGGAAACCCTAAATGTCAGCATACATATTTTTTCACATTTTTTGAATTAAGGAAAAATCAAAAATAAAATCAAATTCAAACAAGTAATCAATTAAACAAATAATCACATCTCAAAATAAAATCCTAATAAAAAATCAGAAAAATATCCAACCAAAATTATATTCAAATATTAGAATTAAAAACACACATCCCTAATTTTTTTGTGGAATTTTTGAATTAAAGGAAATATTAAAATAAAAATCAAACAAACAATTAACAATTAAACTATTATTTAAAGGAAAAAATGCAAACCCTAGCCAAAAGTCACAAAAAGGTCAAAATAAAAACATATTCAGACTTTATGATTAAAAACAAACTTGCAGGATTTTTTTGAGGATTTTTTAATTAAAGGAAGTATTAAAATAAAAATCATGAAACAAATATTTCAAATAAACTTTTGAAATTAAATTTCTAATAAAAAATAGAAAAAATGTTAAACAAATTTCAGAATCAAATTTTAAATAGTTTTTTGAGTCAAAGATAATTTTTGTGGAATTTTTCAGATCAAAGAAATATTAAAACAAAAATAAACATTAAGCAAACAATTAAATAATAACACAAATTTTTAAACCAATCAAAACATTTTCAAAAATTATAAAAAAAATTCACAAGGTCAGGAATATTACTTTTAGGTTTCCTGAATTTTTTCATAATTTTTCAACCAATTTTGAGCAAGAAATAAAATCATGAAAATCAAGTTATGAAACAAAATTCAAATGAATTAAAAAAAACAAGTCAGCCAACCAGAGGAAGCCACACAATCATCTTCAACCTCTGGCTATGGCAAAAACGCGCGCAAGATCAGATCCATCACCTCATGTTCTAATCAACATAGCATGCTCAATTCTGCACCATTTTTCATGAAATTTTGTGCAGATTAAAGCTAGCATATCATACTTCATTATGCAATTCGAATCACATCAAATAATTAACCATAGATCAAGAATGGATCGCGTGAAAATGACAAAAACTCACTGAGCAGAAAATTTTAGATGCATCATACATGCATATCTCATTAAGTCAAAAGCTCTAAAGCTACAGAAACACTTAATGAACTTCAAACAACATGATTATGAACTCAAATGACACAATGCACGGCTAGAAATCAAGATCCAAAGTTAAGAATTCTAACCTTTGAAGCAAAAACGAATCTACTGTCTCCTTCACTCCAGTTGCAAACCAAGCCTCGATCTACAATCCTTATCACTTGGAGAAGAGAATGCAAGAAGAAATACTCAAAACGCGCGAGTGAATTGAGAGAATCGAAGAAAATTGCAGAACAAATGGCTATGGAGTTTTTCGAGCTCAGGGATGAAATGAAGCACCAATGAGGCTCAATGAAGCTTGCCTCTCAATATATAGAGCCTGAGGAGGAGGGTAGGATAAGCTTTTTATGCTGAAAACCGTTAGAAAGAATGAATTCCCCTTTTTGCCCAAAATGAAGTGTGCACATGCAGCCCTCAAATCCCTCGTGTGTTCTCCCTGCTTTTACATTCATTTCAATTCTTTTTATCTCAAGAAGAGATTAGCAAAAGATCAAGGCTTAAATCTTTGTCTTAATCAAGTGTTGGTGATTAGGCATTTTCATGCCACTTTTTTGCAAAACCACGAGTTGCCCTTGCATTTGCCCATGTGCAGCTCAAACTTTGTCATGATGGGCCTTAGTACATTGAAAATTAATCATGGGCCAAGTTTAAAGTGAAACAAATGGCCACAAATCAGGTTATCAAGAATTTGCAATTTGCATGGTGTGCATGAATTCAATGAAATGCCTCAAAATTCCAAAGCTCATAACTTGCTCATATTTTTGAATTTGGACACAAATGAGCATAATTTGGAAAGGTATTGAAAATATATACAATCCCATAGTTTTTAGTTTTTGAAATTGAATCCATTAAGTTTCTCAAAATTGAGCTTGAAATTCACTAATTTTGGGAAATGACCTATAATTTTAACTTGTGGCATGAACTTCCAAAGACCATAACTCTTGATTCCTTGCCAATTTGGACATGAGACCAAAAGGATATGAAAGTTCATCCTCTTATCTTTCCAAGCATACTTCATTTGCATTTTTTTGATCAAAGGTGAATAAAATATGAATTTTTGAAGTTAAGTCTTTATTTTCCAAAATTAGAAACTTTTGGGGTTTCTTCATGAACAAGTTTCAACCCAAACCTCAATCTTTTTGATCCAATGATAAAAATGGACTTGAAATATGAAAATTACACCCTTGAACTGATGGTTTACCAAAAGTTCACTTGGTCAACCTTGACTTTGACTGATTTTGACCAAAATGACCATTTTGCCCCTCTGAATCAATTGATCCACTTCCCTTCAAAATTGATGATCAAAACTTCAAACATATGATCTTCCAAATATATAGAGGCCATGTGCAAAGTTTCACTTCAAAATTCTCAAGAAATCTAGATGAAATCCCAAACCCTAGTTTTGGTTAACACCTTTAGGAGACTGATGAATCAACTTCAAAACTTCAAATCCTCTGGATATGTTGACCAATTTCTTGTATAAAGACTTTTAAAATACCAAAGAGATGTTGTAGCTTCCAAATCAAGACTTGTACATTGATCAATAGCCTTGCTCAAACAAAACCCTAGTTTGACTGGTGAATCTAGAGAGTGATTCTTCTTATAATCAAACACAAACTTCAATCCTCTGATGATCCAAAGAGATGATAAAATATCTTGAGATATGCAATAACTTTTGAGCTTGAAAGATCCAATGGTTTAGATGATAAGATTCTACTTGAGCAACTTGTCAATGAAATTAACCTTCAAAGCTTGAGGAAGACTTGATAACCAAAGTACTTTGATCCCATCACAATGTATGAATGCAATACAATATGATATTCATGATGAAACATATGCCTAAATTAAGAGGGTAGATTTTGGGGTGCAACATCGCCAATTCTACCACTCATTTTGTTCATTAAACCACCAGTAGATGTGGCAGCAGCACATCTCCCTTCATTGTCCACCACCACGTTTCCCACTGTCTCTGACGCATAAACACTTATCCACAGACCGTTCATATTCACTGGACTTTCAAGTTCTTCATATTTTCCAGCAGTCGAAATTTGATAGTCAAACTGCATCACCATCCATCAAACACATTAGTTAATCATTCATAAAAATATTCATTGAATCTACATAGATATGTCATATTGTATAGTAAAAAGGTGTTAACAGAATTGTATTTGCTTCTTTTGCAAGTTTTAGCATACCATCATTATCAGGAGTGATGAAGTATTCATTTTCTGTAACCTCCACACCCTAAAAAAAATACAACCACCCATAGCACTGTAACCTCCTCACCCTAGAAAAAAATACAACCACCCATAGCACCAAATGTAATTGCTCCAGCTGATTTAGTTCCAGGTAGTGGATTAAGACATATGGAAAGCAACACGTCCTCAGGAAAACTTCTACGAAGCTCTTTGATGACCTTCTCATCCTAAATATGAGAAGGCAAATACCTTAAAATTGACATAAGTAATAAATTTCAACTCTTTTCACAGTCACAACATTCTCAAAATCAGTACAATTGGGATGAGAAAATTTTAAAAACAATAGTATGTTGGCTCAGTTCACCTCAAAAGAGATTCACAATGTTGAAACTAATGTTGAATGACAGTTAAAATAGGAAAAGAAAGGAAGAACATACCGAAGTTGAATCAACTTATTTTCCACTAATGTGAAGCTTCAAGCCATTCTTCTTAGCAACCTCTCCAACTTTAACAGCATGGTGTATAAAAAGAATAACCATATTTCATATTGAAACCCATTATAGATTACACAAGCATTCCATCATATCCTCAAACTAATCAAACTTAAAATACGAGGGATCAATTTTGTTGTCGGCATTAAATAATGCAATAATTTAATTGAAATCAGACACATCAAAAGTGGAGTTCAAAGATGCAGCCTACACATAATGACTATAATAAAGTTTATCGAGTATACCATTTGAAAACAGAGAACCACCCCGAATGGGGCCTGTGTTATTATGAAATTATAGGTAATATCTCAATTATCCTAAATAAGTCACCTTAGTCCCAACAACAACATTACACCCCCCTTTGATCAACTATGTTGCTGACCTTCACATCATTGACTGAGCACAAAAATGCATCAAGCTACAGAAAATTCAAAATGAAGTTAGTTTTGTATTCTGGTCCCAAAGTTGCAAGCAAAAAATGTTTGAGGACATTAGTCATGCATAGAACTCCAATTTTGGATGGAACACTCACCTGTCACATAGCCTGAAGAGCCATATCTAGATGCTGGAACATAATCGATGATTGACAGTCTGACAGTATCTGAGAATAAAAGGACTTAACCGAAAAACCTTTTACCACATCATCAATCCAAACTCTTATGTCTAGTAGAATTACATTATAGTTTAAACATAAATTATATTTTGACACAAATTATAACCAATAATCTAAACATAAATTATATTTTGACAAAAATTTGTTAACAAATGAAAACATTAAGGCTTAACTGAAACACAAAATATGGAATTGTCAACTGCTCACGTGATACGTATTAGAAGAGCTGCAACAGTCTATCAACATATATACCACTTTCTTCCAAACCTAGAAATCAAACACCAACAAAATAATAAAATTAATATGTTATCAAATATGGATAAAGAAATTAAAAGAATTTGATTATCTTTTTACATTCTTGAAATATAAGCTAATCTTGTGCCCTATCTGAATTATCTTTGTTGTTATTTCCATATATAAACCTGTAACATGAAATTGAAATTGAAATTAATAAAACAATAGTAAAGAGAACTATGGAATCTAGCTATATGAATATTGAAATTGAAAGCAAGAGCGGTAAGAAGACAAACTTGGGGATCGGGAACAAGTGTTTGCATCTCGACATATTGATAGGAATCAGCAGAAGCAAGGACATCTTTTTGTGGAATTGCTTCATACAAAGATTTGATGTTTGTGGAATTGCTTTGTATACAACTGTTTTACAATATCCTGAGCATCATCAGGACTCCTGCAGTCGACAATAATAACTTCAAAATCAACATCCCTAAAATTGAGCAATAGAACAAAGTATTCATAAATATGATTGATCATAATATAAAAGGAATAAAAACTGAAGAGATGGAGAAATTACAGAAAGTGCTTGAATATAAGGTAAATAATTAGGGTTATGTTGAGCCGCTCATTATACGTAAGGACAATTATACTGCACTTATTTTTATACTTCTCCGCATCCATTCCTATCTAAACATGAAACAAATCCACTAAATCAAAACCAAAAAGTGATTATTGGAATCCTTATACTATAGCTATACGTGATTATCAATTTCATGTAATCAAATCCAAATTAGTATAACCTTGAGTTATTCAATAAGATATGACAATCAAATGAAAGCCTCGATAATAAGAACATAAACAATGCTATCATGGAATAACAACAGTTATGGTTAAGGAAAAATGAAGAGAAATTGGTAGAGATTAACAAACCCGATGATGTAGAAAGTGGGATCACGAATAACAAACACACGCTTCACTCGTCGTAACCGCTATCAATTCAAGAACCCTAAAAACAAAAACAAAAACTCATTTCATTATTTCAACAATCATTAACTGAAAACACCAAACTCGAAACAAACATCAAAAACCTAAACCTAATCTCAATTTACACCCAACTCTGTAACAATTCTTTTAAACCAAATAACATTGCTTCTAAGTTTAACTTGAATTCAAAATCTAAATGCACACATTAAAATTTGGGAAAAAATAAACTCAGAGTATCATAAGAGAGCAACCCTATAGTTTAACATGAAACCTGTAGAACCAAAAACAACCTTAATATTTCAGAACCAAAAAATAATTAAAAGAAACTCAAAGACATGACCGACCATATCACCTTTTTTCACACCACGCACACATTCTGAACCGCAGCCGACAACCTCTAACAAAAATAAAAAAACCTCATGACCGCGGTACCACCACACAACCCAGAACCCTTTGCGGCACCCAACTTTGTACCTCGCCGATGACTTCGTGTCATCTTCATCCACAAACCCTCCACCATGGACTACCCTTTTGCCACCAACTATCCATTCACCCATAACCCTAACTATAATAAGTTTTCAACTTAAAAGAAAAAACCTACATCAACATTATTCAATTCAATCAGTTGAAAATAAAAGTAACTTTCACCAATTTAAGCCACACATAAAAGAGAAATGTGACATGATTTGGATCAGATCGAGACAGATTATGATGTTGAACAACGAGTTTTATGTAATTCCAAGCAGTGTAACATTCTGGATTAATTTCAATAAGCTTTGCGCTCAAATCTAATGCTTCTTGTGTATATCTGTAACCAAATTTATCCAAATCAAACAAAAGAAAAATGAAAGAGAAGAAAGAATCAGCAACATACATGCGATCACGGTGATTGACGGAGAATTGAGATTAAAGTGCACGAAGCTTTTTGGCTTTGACTGATAAAACTGATTCATCTTCTTTCTTCAACGGTTTGCGAAAGGGATCGATCATGGAGTAGTAAGAGGGGTGGTTTTTAAATTGAAGATGGAAGAGAAACAGGTTTACAAAAATCATGCTGAACTGAATGATTTTTTGAGAAATATTATTTTATTTTGGGAAAACAAATTATTTGAGTTGTGAGCCAGGCACGTGTCGACTGCAGATCAATTGAAGAAAAAAGTTCTACTTTTCTTATATTATAAATTAAATTCAACGCATCGAATATTGTAGCGACATATCATCAATTATAACCAACACACCATCAATAATAATTCTAAAATTTATTACATCATCCTTTAGTCCTATGTGGCACATCTAAAAACTCGTTTTCACTTTTTAAAATGTCAAATGCAATACTTCTATAAATTGGAGGTCACGAGTTTGAACCCTTACAAAGACGAAATAATATCTCATTTTGAATGAATTGGTCTAATAAATCAATCATTACTCCAATTATGTATATTCCCTTAAAATAAAAGTATTCTCTCGAAGGGATGTGGAAATCCAAACACAATAAAATATTTTTTGTTTTCTTGAAATTATAGCAATAAAAATAACACTTGAAATAAATGTTTTTAACCTTAAAGTAGTTCTTGCACAATTCTCAAATATAAGTCACTTTAAATTGATCTTTAAAAATAATATAGTATGCAACAATCTTTTACGATGCATTTATACTTTGCTACTATACTTTTCATATAATATCAAATAACAAACTAATGACAAACAACAAGATACCATACAAAAGAGATGTGAGAATCCAAATACAATAAAATATTTTTTATTTTCTTAAAATTATAGCAATAAAAGTAACACTTGAAACACATGTTTTTAATTTTAAAGTAATTCTTACACAATTTCAAAGATAAGTCATCACGATTTGATCTTAAAATATAATATAGTATGCAATAATATTTTACTGTATCTATGTACTTTACTATTATATCTTTCATATAATACCAAATAATAAACTAAAGACAAACAATAATATTTATGATTTATCGCATATGAGAATATATAATTTTTTTCAAAGTAATTTACTATTTTGTTTAATAATTGTGATCATAGAGAGTATCGTATAAATAACCATGATAATGTCTAAAAAAAAGAACACTCATTTCAACTGATATCAACGACAAAATCAAATAATTTTTTTATAATCTCAATAATGAAAATTAAAATAATAAATTAAAAAATAATAATTAAGTTAATATAACAACTAACATTTTCAACCCTTTATTCATCAAATAACAACTAAAGTTATTGAATATTTTATTTGATAATAATTATAAATAAATTTTTAATTTTATTTAACACTAAAAATAAATACATATATTTAACAAACTAAAATAAAGTATTTAAATAAAAGATAAGTGAAAAAAACATGAGAATCAAAACAAACAAACAAAACTACTTTATAAATGTTTAAGTTTGTAAATCTAAATGACGAATATCACTCTCAAATTACAAACATGTATTTTCTTTTTAAATAAAACGTATATTATCTATATAATTAACTTATATCATTGTCTAAATATATTTAAAATTCAATAAAAAATAAACAAGTTAATTTTAACCCGCATATCGCGTGAGTGTTAATCTAATTTAATATTAGTTATCAAATTTCTTCATTGAGTTGTTACCAAATCATCTTTAATATTCTAATCCTTATTTCTTAATAACAAAACTTTTAACCTTGATAAAATCTTTAATTTCTTAAAAAACTAATAAAATAAAAAAATTTCAAATGACTTCAAATATTTATATTTATTTATAGAATACAAACAAACAATATATCCTTACTCCTAGGCTTCAAAGAATGAATTTCCCTTCTAAACTAAATATTTGCCACCATGTTTCAATGCTCTCCACATCCTTCTGAGTTTAACTTATTCTTCCACACTATATAGTTTAATAATCAAATAATGCAACAAGCATGTAACACCACTTATCTCAGAATAAAAAACCTAACAATGCAGACCAAGAAAACGTCACATTGTAAAATAAGTCGGCTTTATTTTATCATTTTGACAACTAAGTACTCAGAACATATACACTAAAAAATCCACAGAGAATTTTCTTTTATTGCGTCTATATTATATAATCAATATTGGCCACATTATTAGTCAATTGGAATATGGAATCAATTTGTTAGATAGAAGAAAGAATGCATGATTTTCATTAGTCAACTCAAATATACAAGAAAAGAAAATGGAGAGCATTCATATAGACCAATTCCACTCTTTTTTATCTTCCATTCTTCAATTCAAATACCATTTTCTACATGTCACAACTTTGTTTGTCAACAAACTATCACACCATGAAACATATCTTAAGTTTTTCTTTCATTTTCCTTTTGTTTGCTACTTCTGTATCCGGTTATACATTTTCAGATCATATTTCTACGAATTTTACTGCTTCGTATCTTCAATTCATCAGTAACACAGGCACATTCTTGCTGTCGCGAAACAAAACATTCAAGGCTGCTATATACAATCCTGGTAATCAACAGACAAGTTTCTATCTATGCATCATTCATTCCGCGTCAAACACGATCATTTGGTCTGCTAATCGCGACGCGCCCATCTCAGATTCTGATAAAATGAACCTAACTGTCAAAGGGATGACAATTTTTGACAAAAATGGAAACTCCAAATGGTCGACACCGCGGCTTAAATCAGAAGTACAGAAGCTTCAACTCACTGAGATGGGAAACCTCGTGTTACTTGATCAATCCAATGAATCTCTTTGGGAGAGTTTTGATCATCCAACCGATACAATCGTTATCGGACAACGTTTATCGGCCGGATCATCGTTGTCTAGTGCTTCATCCAGTTCTAATTTGTCAACAGGAAATTATATCATGACAGTAACTTCTTCTGATGCAATTCTTCAATGGTATGGACAAACATATTGGAAACTTTCAAGGGATTCAAAGGCTTACAAGAATTCAAATGATGATGTTGAATACATGGCAGTAAACACAAGAGGTTTTTATCTCTTTGGACATAATGAAACAGTTCATGTCTATGAAGTTGGTTTATCAGTAACTAGTTTTCGTTTCGCGAAATTGGCTTTCAATGGCCTATTTACAGTTAGTAGCTTTTCTGGAACAAATTTGAAGCAGGAATTTGTTGGACCAGATGATGGTTGTCAAATTCCATTAGCTTGTGGAAGAATAGGCTTATGTAATGATAACACTTTAACCTCATCATCATCACCATCATCATCTTCACCTGTTTGTTCTTGTCCTTCAAATTTCCATGGTGTATCGGGTAATCTCGGTGGTTGTGTTCCGAACGATGGATCGCGTTCTTTGCCATTAGCTTGTAGTAATTCTTCTACCAATAATCATAGTCAATCGGATTCTTCGGTTGTTTCGTTTTTGAGCATAGGCTATGGTGTGAGGTACTTTGCAAATATTTATTCTGATCCATTTATGTATGGAGTGAATTTATCTGTTTGTGAAGCTTTTTGTTTAAGTAACTGTTCTTGCTTGGGAATTTTGTATAGAAATTCATCTGGTTCTTGTTACATGATTGAAAATGAATTGGGATCAATTAGTAATCGAGGTGAAGTAGACATGTTAGGCTTGATTAAAACTAATAAAGTTTGGATTGATATTGATGATGATGACGAACAAGATTCTCAAAAAGATGGATTTCCTGTTATTGCTGCAGTGCTATTACCATGTGGTGGAATGATTCTTTTGCTGGTTTTGGGTTTTTTTCTTTTCTGGAGAAAATTCTTAAAATCAAAGAAACAAGAGGTGATATTAGGGAAACAAGTCTCAATCTCGCATTCTTCGGGGGACTTGGATTCGGATCCTTTCTGCATTCCTGGTTTACCTATGAGGTTTGATTATGAAGAACTTGAGGTTGCTACTGATAACTTCAAGACTCTGATAGGATCCGGTGCATTTGGCGTAGTCTACAAAGGTGTGCTACCTGATAAGACTATCGTAGCAGTGAAAAAAATAATCAACATTGGTATTCAAGGGAAGAAAGACTTCTTCGCCGAGATTGCTGTTATTGGAAACATTCATCATATTAACTTGGTTAGACTCAAAGGCTTCTGTGCTCAAAGGGGACACCGGATGCTGGTCTACGAATACATGAACCGCGGCTCTCTTGATCGAAACATCTTCGGTGGGAGTGGACAACCGGTTTTGGAATGGCAAGAGAGACTAGACGTTGCGCTTGGAACAGCGCGCGGACTAGCTTATCTTCATAGTGGATGTGAGCAAAAGATAATTCACTGTGATATCAAACCAGAGAACATTCTTCTGCATGATCAGTTTCAAGCTAAGATATCTGATTTCGGACTTTCGAAGCTTCTTAGTCCTGAACAATCTGGTTTATTCACAACAATGAGAGGAACTCGCGGTTATCTTGCTCCGGAATGGCTAACAAATTCAGCAATATCTGAAAAAACTGATGTATACAGTTTCGGAATGGTGCTTCTTGAACTGATCAGCGGTAGAAAAAACTGTTCATTCAGATCAAGAAGTCACAGCATGGATGATGAACACAACAACAGCAGTGGCAACAATAACGGAACTTCATCGAACTCGTCAACGACAGAACTTGTTTATTTTCCATTATTTGCATTAGAGATGCATGAACAAAAGAGTTACATGGATTTAGCTGATCCAAGGCTAGAAGGACGTGTTACGTTTGATGAAGTTGAGAAACTTGTTCGTATTGCATTGTGTTGTGTTCATGAAGATCCAGTGCTTAGACCAAACATGGTTAGTGTTGTTGGAATGTTGGACGGTGGAACACCATTGCCACAACCTAGGATGGAGTGTTTGAATTTCTTGAGATTTTATGGTCGTAGGTTTTCCGAGGCTTCTGTTATAGCTGAAGAAAATGAACATGGTTCTGTAAGGATTCAACAACCACGTGATTCAACTCGAGTGGTTAGTGGGTTTTCTTACATATCTTCACAACAAATCTCTGGGCCAAGATAGTGATTTTCTGTTGATTGTAATTTGGTTCTTCTAATGTTAACTTGTATTGATACATGTATAGGATTGCATCTGTATCTAAGTTGAAGTTGTACTTTAAATTTTCATATATATCCTAATACAAGGTTGAATTCATAAAACATAACCGAGGGATACTATTTCTCCTTATTATTCTTATCGAAGGGTTAGGTGAACACATGTCATCCTAGAGTATTATATTATTTTTAAATATTATTTTTTTATTGTCTTATTTTTTATTGATGAATTTTGTTTTGATTGTGACAAGATGTGTACGGATATATTTGGATAACACATAATTCATTATAGGTGTTGGGAGGAAATCATATACACAATAGAATAAACCAATAAGACAATTTCTCTCAAATATCAAATGCAATTTAGAGACAATTAATAAAAAAACACATCAAACAACATAACACAATTTTATCGTGGAAAAACCTCCATTAACTAGGAGTAAAAAATCATGGGACCCATAGGCCACTTAAAATTCCCACTATAATCAATAATGGGTACAAGCAATGTTCTCTCTAACACTAGTTAGAGACATACATAAACATCATCAATATTTGCAATCAATCTTGAAATACAACAATAATCAAGAGAGACAAAACAACCCAAAAATATCAAGAAATTCAGACCTCGAAGATGGACTCGACGGAAAGATTTAGAAAGCTCTGAATCCAATCTTCACCGTTCAAAATATACTCCTATGAGTCATGAATATTGTGTTAAAATTTTAGGACGATCCGACCGTTGGATTTTGCACAAGCTCCGATTTTCTAGAACTGACTTGTGCAGAATGGGGGCTACGGGAGTAGGATTTTCTCTCTAGCTATTCTTGTTGTTTTTCCCACATAATGAATGAATAACCTAATTCTATTTGTTGGGTAATAAAAAAGGTATAGACACACATAGACCACTAACCCCACATCCATTTGGGTCTCTCCAAATAGGAAGGATAGTCCAACAAACTCCCCCGACCGACTAGTTGGAGGGAAACACCAATTCGGCTACCATGCGACAAAACTCAAACTTTCCTCTAGGCATCACCTTCGTCAACATATTATAACCATTGTCATCGGTGTGAATCTTCTCAAGCTCCATTAACTTGGAATCTAATGCATAACGAATCCAATGATAGCGAACATCAATATGCTTCGACCTCGAGTGAAAGGAGAAATTCTTCGATAAGTGAATGACACTTTGATTATCACAAAATGGGACATACTTTTCTTGTTTCACACCAAGTTCTGTTGCAAATTTCCTAAACCATAACAACTCTTTTGAAGCTTCCACGATGGCTATAAACTCAATGTCAGTAGTAGAGAGTGCAACACACTTTTGCAACTTTGATTGCCAAGTCACGGCTCCTTCGGCAAAAGTTACCATATATCCCGAAGTGGATTTTTTATCATCTAAGCTTCCGGTCAAATTCGAATATGTATATCCAACCAACATATGCTTCTTACATCCCAAAGTTAGTCTCAAATTTAAAGTGTCACGCAAATATCTCATCACCCACTTCACGACCTCCCATTGATCTTTTCCCGGATTTGAGAGATAACGACTCATCATTCCCATGACATGAGTCTAATACGGTGGGAGAAAAGAACAAGAAAGACCTTGATAGATTTTGAGTTTGGGGGGTAAGTTATGAAAAGGAAAGGTGTTAGCACCCTTTTCATCCGTAGTTATCTACGAGCTCTTAATCGTTAGCTCGCTTTTGAAAATTTCTTTTTTTGTGTATGTTTTGAAAATATTTTGAAGATGCCAATCTAAGACGAACTTTGTAATGGTTCTTGTATCGATACTCAAGAATGCGTACAAAGCGTTTGAAAATATTTATTGTTTTGAAAGTGTAATGTGAGAAAATATTTTTTAGAAAAGTTGTGAGCGAGTGATTAACAGTCTTACTCACTCAAGGTCGTTCTTGTTATTTTCCTCCTCCTTTAGAGATAGCGCTATTTGTACCATTAGTTAGTAGGTAGACCTATCTATTGGATGTGAATGGACAGGCGAATGGTCATCGTACGGTCATCGAAGGCAACTTGTAAGGATGCTTTAGCAGTTTTGTAAGGGACTAGATTATTTTTCGTAGGCAATATCGAAGGGTCGTCGAGGGACTATGATATTTTATTCGAGGGTCTTTAACTAAAGCATCCATGTTTTCGAGGGACATGACCGTTATTCCGAAAGGCAACGAAGAGAGGCTACCCTAGAGGTGCAAGTATGCAAAGTGTGTTTGATTCAGTTATGTTTATCTGGAAATTAGGGTTTTGCTATAGGTTGATTTTATCTTGCCATACAAACCCTAATTACTAGAAATTACATAGAAAATATAGTAGTAGAAGATAAAGGCGGAAATGTAAACCTAAAATTATCACAAGGCTTTGGGGCAGTTATATAATAGTGGGAGTGTGGGAAAGTAAAACTACAACTATTACATACTCAGAGCAATTACATAATGGAAAATGCGAAAAATATAAAGCTACGCTATTACAGTTGAACACGCCCTATACATTTGATCTAGGAAATGTAAATACAAATGAGAAAAAGAAATAAGGAAAAGTGGTTTGAATAATGATGATTAATTAAATAAAACCTAATTAATTTTAATTAATTAAAAAAATGATGGTTAATTAATTAATTGATTAAAAGGTTAAAAAACCTAAACCTAATTATTTTTAGGGTTAAAGAAAAAGGTTTTTATTTAATGATTAATTGAAAAAGAATTAGGGTTAGCTGAAAATAAATAGGGGAAGAAAAATCAAGGAAATAAGGGTTAGAAAAGAAAAAAAAATAAACAAATGCCAGGGGTGGGTGTTGAACCCACGCCCTTTGCTTTCTGCCCTGCATAGCTTGCCACCAGGGCAAGCATTGGTTTGTGCTTGAGGAATAGGCACTGTAAAATGAATTAAACCTGCAAAACATTGGAAAATATGAAAAAATAGCAAAAGGAATGGATCGAACCCACGCCTTGATAGACTAATGACTTAACACGCGCTTCCTTGCCACTGGGGTGGCTGTTTCATCCGGTAACATTATAAAATCAAGTAAATGTATAATAAACATAATGGATTGGAGCAGAGAGGCACCGGAGCCCTAGATCTAGTCGTCTTCTCCGGCGACTTATTTTTGTCAATCTGTAAAACAAACATTGTTATTGATCCAAAGGGACCCTGCCCCCCTAATTCGATCCATGCAAGTTCAATGGTGGCCTTGGTTTTCACTAATTCTTCCTGTGTGATGAGATATAAAAGGGATAATGCAAAACGGTTCAAACATGGCAACCTTCCATCCGGGTATTATAGGAGTCACGCAATGATTTTATCATGTACTAATACATCTCAGAAGCACGTTAGTAATGTTAGTATGCATCAAAGCAACATGAAAATGAAGATATGAATTTACAAAACACAAGGAAACCGGTGATGCATGTATGCGATTTTCAAGCCCTTTGGATCATCAAGATCAATCTACACTTACCCTATAATGTCTCTGAAGTTGAATGGGATGGTTGTTTGGCATTAAGGAAGGCTAAAAAGAAGGGTTTCGATTTGACCTAGTTTTGACAAATTTTGAAGTTTTTTGGAAGGTGGTTTCTCTTGCAAGGTTTCGTGTCCTTTTCTTGTCTGAATATGTGGAATATATAGAGGAAAGTTAGGTCAAGAAGAATGGGCTTGGACCTTTGTATGAAAACGTTGATTTTATTTAATTTAATTTTGAATTTAAATAAATAAAATAAAAAATAAATGGAATAAAAAACAAAGGGGTGTATGAGTAGACTTAGAGGTTCACTATGAGGTCTAAAACATGTTTGGACCTTGAAAGATAAACCCACTAGCTCAAAAATTTAAGTTTGACCAACTAGGGTTTCATGCATTTTCTCAAAATTGCCCAACTTGTACCAGTCATAACTCTCTCAATTTTTGTCAAATGAAGGTGATCTTGGACTTTTTGGAAACTCAAGATGTCCCCATACAATCACTATGTTGATCATTTTTCCATTTGAAGACTTTATCTTGATGTAAGTTGCCTTGAAAAGTGTCTTTTTGTTGACTTTTGAAATGACCTATAATGTTTTCGCACATATCTCTCAATTTTTTTGGACTTGAGCTTAGAGAGACAAAGTTGAAGAGAATTTAATTTCCTTCAAAATGAGTTTTGGTTGAGAAGAATATGATGAAGCATGTGAAAGTTATGCTTGGTCAAAGTTCAGTTGACTCCTCCTTAAGAAGACCCTAATTTAGTAACTTTTGATTTTTAGTGAATCGAGTGTTTTCTTGATGAATCATAATCAACCCTTGATCAAATGATGAATGTGACCTTAAAATATTGACGTTGACCAAAAATCTTGAAGTTTGACTATATGTTGACCACAATTGACTTTTTATCCAATATAGTTTATTTTCAATCATTTGAGTAATTGACTGAGCAAACTTGTGATGCAAGGCTTGAAACTTTTCATGAGGGTACCTTGAAGCATATTAGGTACGAATTAGAGTTTCACTTTGTTCTGGGCTTATTTATCAAATAAAGGTTGTTTCTTTGTTTCTTTTGAGAATTGGATTTTGAAGCTAGGGTTTTGAGGGTTTCACCAAAGATGTTTCGACTAAGACTTTTTTAGGATTTTGTCGCTCTATCATCAGGGGACCTTTTCTTCATAAGTGGGATTTGAGTTAACTTGAGATCTTCCACTAATTATTTGCACCTATCAAGTTTAGAGATTAGGGTTTTTATCTAACTTTGCTTGCATTACAAAGTCATGTAATCATCACATCTTGGATTTATTTTCAAAGGCTTGAATTCAGGGATGAAAGTTTCCTTTGTGGTTCATGAATTGAGATACATCTCATCAAATTGGTTAGGGTTTCTCATATTTTGTATGTTAATTTCTTGATGTTCATCAATGTAAGATTGATTATGGTTTTATCTCAAGGATGTCTTTCTATACTTCAAGTTTCATCTGCAAATGCTTTGCTTTGTGTTAAGGTCATCATTTGAAAAAGATTTTGTCAATATAAAGAGCTTGTGGATTGGATTAAAAAATAAGAATCATGGTACAAAGGATGAAATTGTGTTTAAGGCATCATCATTCCTTTTAAAGGTTCATTTCTTGTGAAAGTCACTTTTGAATTGAGGAATTGAGTTAGGATTTCATTGAGAAGAAGATTGTGCATCAAGAGGATTATTGGGGAGTTGAGATTGAAATATAGCGTGAAAGTTTATCATATGCATTTTGTAAAGAACAAGTTTTGATTCAAGGTCTTAAGGTCATGATTTTATCAATGTTTGATTCAAGGCTAAAAAGATTCATTCATGTGATTCCTTGGTATACAAGGTACGAATAAGAAAAGGAATACAGTTGTCAAGATAAAAGTATCAAAGTTCATTGTTCATTACAAGATCATTCAAGTTTTATCCATGCTTCATTCATGAGAAAATTCATTCAAGGGTTATATCACTCATCATGGTTTAAGATTGCCAATTTCAAGATCATTCAACATATTCATGCTAAAGTCATCAAAATTTCATGCAAAGTTTTTCAAACTTATCAAAGATAAATTCATGGAAAGTTTTATTCATTCATCAAGTTCTATCAAGTATTCATCGAAATGTTAAGTAATTTACAAGAATCATTCATCACTTCAAGATATTACAAGAAAATTATACAAGTTTCTATATGAAACCAAGTCTTAAAGCCTAATCTTCAAATTCCACACTTTCACCAATTTATCTCCAAAAAAAAAAACTTCATCCTAACTTCATGTTTGAAATATTTCCTTTCATGACAATTAATCAAACAACAAAAACCTTATTGCTCCTATGTTGTCCATAAATATGCCTTATCTTTGTTACAAGCTGCATAAATCTGTCTACAAGGAAACCAGTCCTACTGCCTTGTCATTGTCCAAAACTGAGTTGTTATCCAAAATTGTCAACATAACTTTCTCATCACATCATGCCCTGCAAATAATGCCCAAAAACAGCATGCTTTCCCTTGCAATACTGTTCAAAACCTGCTGTAACAATAAACCAGGAAAGAAACAAATTTTTGTACCAATCTAAACTTGTTGTATGCTACACCAACTTGCATCAAAATAACCAGAAAATAAGCCTGCATCAAGAAAGAAGAGAAACAAATGCCAAAAACAGATTTGTCAGACCTGCTCCATAAAAAAAAAACAGGAAAATCACCAAAATATCAATTTTCAGAAAAAACCAAAAGGTTGAAATAGAACATACCTATTTGATCTCAGGGTCTACTTATTTAACATGGCATCTCTTCATTTGTTAGACAGAGAAGAATGATATAGAAGTTCACCATAATACCCACCCAAAAACTCTGCTTAACATCTCTACAATAAACCTCACACAATACCACTTCACCAGAAACACAATTCATAACATACAAAACACAGGACACCAACACAACCTAATCAATTTCCTAGAACAGAGACAAAGAGAAACAAGACAAAGGCAAAACAAAGACGAGATAGAGCATTGTACCTGAGTTTTCAGAAGCAGTTCCCTTCTCCGTTGAAACGTGAACGAGAGTGCGGAATCGAAACTGAGAGATTTTTGTTGTTGGTTCATCAAGAACAGAAGCAGAGGTGATTCAAGACGTTTGTTGTTGTTGGTTCACTGATAACAGAAGCAGTATGTGGAGGGAGTATTGTCGGACAGAGATACTGAGAGAGATTGCGAACAGAGGAAGGTTTAATTTTTGTTTTATTGTTGTTGTTTTCTTTGTGTGAATGAAGAACAAAAGTAGGGTTGGATAAGATTTAGAGAGCAATAAGAGAAGAAAGAAGCACGTTGTTTGAGGAATAAAAACAATTTAATTTTTGAATCAATATTTTCCTGTTCCCAACGAATAGTCTGCGGCGCCCAACTCACAATTAGGGTTCCTCAAAAACCCTTTTCTTCATTTACCCGAATCGGGTCAGTCCCAATGGGCCTGTTGACCCAATCACATTCCATTATCACACTTTTATTTCAACTAAGGCATATATATAAACCAAAAAATAAGTATTTCAGTGGTTAAGCAGTTCAAGTGTCACAAAAGGAACCCAGGTTCGATCTCTGGTTCTCATTCTTTTAGTTATAAATCTTTCTTTTTATTTCTTAGCCTCACTTCATTCTAAATTTCACACAAAAATACAAAATAGTATAGGTTTATAATTATTTTCTTATCCTTATAAAAATAACAAAAGTATATATATGAATAATTTATTTTCTTTTATTTTAATCAATTATTTTCTTTTCTTTAATAGAATAGGTTTTTATTTTCTTTTCAAATTTTCTCACAAACAAAAATACCAAAAATAGTATTTAGAATTTTAATTCTTGAATTTTTCGTTCATATATTTTATTTGATTTAATTTCCTTACTTGATAATATCATAAAACAATTTCCTTTTCCTTTTATTTTCGCGTAGTTTACTATTTTCACATTTTTTCCGATTATTGTAACTACTTACGGTTTGTAATAATTTAATTAGGCTTTTACTTTTTCCCCGTCTTTACTATTTGACCCCCATTCCCGAAGTCTTGTAATAGTGTAGGACCCTTTAGTTTTCGTCTTTACTTCTTTACTTATTACTGTATAGTAATTAGGTGTGTATGGTAAGATTTAAAATAAAATGTTAGAAAACCTAACCTCAAGACAAATTAACTGAAAACAAAACATTTTTCACTCACGCACCTTTAGGGTAACCTCACTTGTTTCCTTCGGATAAAACAGTCATGTCCCTCAAACGTGGGACGCTTTAGCAAAGAAACTCGATTAAAAAGATCGTAGTCCCTCGATGACCCTTCGATGCTGCATCGGTAAACGATCTTAGTCCCTTAAGAAAATTGCTAAAGTGTCCTATAAGTTGCCTTCTATGACTGTATGATGACCCGCGCATATCCCTCATACATCCAACAGTAGGGCCTCCTACTAACCAATGGTAGGATAACATTATCTAAAGGAGGAGGAAAATAACAAAGACTTTTTAGTAGGGAGATAATTCTTAATCGCTTGCTCGCGAATATTTCAAAATATTTTTCACACAACGACACTTTTTCAACAAATATTTTCAAAATAAACATTTTGTATGCATTCTCAACGATACGAGAATAATTACAAAATTGCCGCACTTAGGAATTTTCAAAATATTTTCAAACATATAAAGCATTTTCAAAAGTGAGCTAGTGATTAAGAGCCCGTAGATAACTATGGATGAAAAAGGTGCTAACACCTTCCCTTTTCATAATCTACACCCTTACTCATAAAAATCTCAAAAGGTCTTTCCAGTTATTTTCACCCTTTCCTTTATTGGATAAAAGAAAAGTAGGCGGCGACTCTTGTTATCCGTAACATTTGTGATAAAACGTAAAACCAAAAGTCAGTTCTCCTACCGTATCACAGAACTGGCGACTCTGCTGGGGATAGTCTAAAAGTGGGGTTACCTTAAGAGCTAGATCACATTTATTGCTTTACTTGTTTTCCTTGTATGCTTTATATTTCGGGATATGCTTGGGTTTATTTCTTGTGTAGATCCTATACCCAGATCCGGGGGCATTTTAGGTAAGTAGAAATATATCGTGAAAACTATACGGCGTATACCGATACAGTTGAAGAGATGGCTACATTAGTGTGACACATTGATTGGTTCTGGTGTCCCTTGAGTTAAGTCAAGGATTGTTAGAACATAGTTTGATTCTACAACCCTTGTAAGAGTTTTGATGATAACAAACACTCAAAGTATAATTATGCTCCCTAAATAAGTATTCTGTTTTGCAGAGAAGTTCTGATGGAAGAAGCACAAAAGATGAGTTAGATCGTGGTTTAAACTCTGATTCAACACATCTTATATTGAAAGCAATCTACATAACATGGTTATATAGAGAAGTTCTCAAGCTATAATTTTTTAGTGCACTAAATGTTGCAAACAGGAACTTCGTTATTCTGATTCATATAGTTCTGGAAAGAAGTAAAGGAGTCCCAACAGTAACATACATCTTCTGAAGCGTTTTGAAGCAAGCATGTTTTGAAGCGTTACATTTCATTTATGGCTATTTAAAAGTAATGGCTGAAAGAGGACAAGGATCTCTATTTTTAGAAAGTTCTTTAATTACTATTTATCAACATTCCAAAAGCTCCTCACATGTGATTCCTATATATACAAGACTTGAAGGAGAAATCGTTGAGGATTTGGCTGTGCATAACAAACGAAATATTGACATCACCTGCATCTTACAAAAATTCAGTTGTGTAAAACATCACTTATGTGATACTGTTTTATTAGAAAACACATATTGTACACTCTTTCAAATATTGTATTATGTAATACCTTGAGAAAATCGAGTTTTAGTTTAAACTCAAGTAGACATTGACGGTTGTCATCGTATCTGTGTAATCAAGTTTGATTAGTGGATTAAGACCTCGTTGAGAGATGTGAAATCACCTTGGCGGATGGACTGAAGCAGTTTGAGTTCAAACGAACCAGGATATCCAATGTGTATTTTACTTTAAGTTTTAAAAACCCCAATTCACCCCCCCTTCTTGTGTTTTTCCATTCTTCAATTGGTATCAGAGCGCCTGGTTCTGAGTACAAACACTTAACCGTGTCAGAAAAAGATCCAAGCAAGAAAAATATTATGGTGGGACCAAGTCAGAACATCAGAAATGATTATCATGATGAGAAATACAGAATCAACATCAAACCTCCAATCTTTGATGGTGAAAACTTCAATTACTGGAAAGGCATAATCAAAAGTTTATTTCTAGCTCATGACGCTAATCTCTGGGATATGGTGACTGATGGGTACATTCATCTAGTTGACGAAAGCGATCCAAAGATTGACAGAAAAAGAATGAGAGATCATCAAAAGAGGGAATTCAGAAATCATCACAAGGCCAGAACAATTCTCTTGAGTGCTATCTCGTACACAGAGTATGAGAAAATCACAAACAGAGAATCAGCAAAACACATGTTTGAATCCTTGAGAATGACACATGAAGGCAACACGCAAGTCAAAGAAACCAAAGCTCTTTATATCATTTAGAAGTATGAAGCCTTCAAAATGGAAGAAGATGAAACCATTGAAACAATGTTCTCAAGATTTCAAATTCTGGTTGTTGGGCTAAAAGTTCTGGATAAAGGGTACTCAACTGTAGATCATGTAAAGAAAATCATCAAAAGTTTACTCAAGAAATGGAGACCCATGGTCACAGCTCTTAAATTGGCCAAAGATCTGAACAAAATCTCTCTCGAAGAACTTGTCAGCTCCCTGAGAAGTCATGAGATAGAGTTAGAAGAACATGAGCCCCAAAAGCAAGGTAAATATTTAGCTCTTAAATCTAACCAAAAATATGAACCAAAAGTTTTGCAGGCAAAATAAGAAAACTTTGGTGGATCCTCATCAGAAGAAGATGAACTGTCTCTTCTCTCCAGAAGAGTCAATCATCTGTGGCAGCACAGGCAGAGGAAGTTCAGAACTTCCAGAAGAACGAGAAATCATTTTGAACCATCTTCTGGATACAAAAAATCAAGTAACAGAGACATTGTATGCTACGAATGAAATGAACAAGGGCACTACAAGAGCGACTGTCCAAATCTTTAAAAAGATAAACCTAAGAAGAAGTTCTTTAAGGAAAAGAAGAAAAGTCTCATGGCAACATGGGACGACTCAGATTCTTCTGAAGCTGAAACAGAATCAGAAGATGAAAGAGCCAATATAGCTCTAATGGCCAATGTGTTGTACCCCAAAATTTGCCCTCCCATAATCTTCAAAGTTTTGACAAGCATCACCTCAAATGGTTCAAAGTCTACTCAAGGGCTACCCAGTCAACCATCCTCCTAAGCCAGTCAAACTAGGGTTTTTGGTTCCTGCAAGGAAGTTGAGGTTTTCAAGGGCTCAATCAAGTCCCATGCTCATACACATTGTCAAGCACCTACATGTCAAGTTTCAAGGCTCACAAGGTCAAGTTGCACAGTCAAAAAACCTAATTGCTCAACAGTCAACTGTAGGGGCAAAATGGTCATTTGGCAGTCAAAAGTCAAAATTTTTGGTCAACATCTTATTTTGAAGCCACAATCATCATTTGATCAATGCTTGATCATGATTCTCAAAGTATGGCTCAAAAAGTCTCAAGATGCAAAAGTTTCTATTTTTGGACAGCTGAAAAGTCAACTGTAACTTGACCAAGGCATAACTTTTTCATGGTTCATCAGAAAAATTCCATCCAATGCTCATCTTGAAGGGAAAGACATTTCCTACAATTCATCTTCACATTCCAAGTCCAAGAAATGCTCTCGCAAAAAGTTATCAATTTCAACATTATAGGTCATTTTCAAAAGTAAAAAAAAAGGCACTTTAAGTCAAAGACCATAACTTGAGATTGGTAAATCAAAATTACATGGGACCAAAGACATTGGTTAGAGGACTTCAAGACCTTTCCAAAATGTCCAAGAACATGTTCATAACTTCAAAATTGAGCAAGATATGCATTGGAGAAGTTGGGAAATATTTGTGAAATGGCCAAAATCATTTATCCTTGAAATTTCATTTTTGACAAAAGGGGCCCACTTTTTCCATTTGAATCAGCTTGGCCATGCTTCCCACGTGTCCCACATTTTATTTCAAATTTTAAATTAATTTTTTCATTTTTATTTGATTTTATTGGATTTAATTCATTTTAAATCCTTTAAAATCAAATAAAAATCAAGAAGGTTAATTAAGGGGCATATTTGGTCTTGATTAGCTTTGAATCATCATTATACAACATCCCAAATTTGTTTCAAGGCCTAATCAAGCAAGAATTCAAAATTGGTACAAAGATGGAAAGTTTGTTAATGGAGGTTTATGGCAAAATCTTATGTATGAATGCAAGGCTTCAAGGCCCTTAATTCCAATTGAAATACATTACATAATGCATATGCAAGTGATCAAAAAAAAGAGAACACAACCTAGAGAACTCTATAAAACGAAAAAAACAAAAAAATTCCACAAAAAAAACCTCATATTCTCTTATACAAAATCCTGTACGGAGGCCACTCGATGGAAACCCCCACTTTTCTTCTTGTTGCACTGTAAATTCACTTTTCACGTGCAATTTCCTATGAACCAACTTTAACAAAAATCTCATCAACCAAAACAGAAACCTTACACAAGCTCATGTTCATACCGTTGACACAAGCTCAAAACTGATGCAACCACAAATCATCATCCTCTTGACAACACCACAACAGCATCATTGAGTCATGATAAAGCAACACAAAATTCTAACATTTTCAATTTCATTTATTCTATTTAATTTTCTTTTTGATTGTTTGAACTTTATCTATAAAATTCTTTGTGAAGATCAGGACTGGAATTTGGCTCTCTGAATCAGAAACAGAAGAACGAGAAGCGTCCAAATCGCAGTTCCGCCGCGCAACCGCGGGCTCAACCGCCGCTTCCAGATCCGCTTCTGCCGCGACTTCGTGCTCCCTCCTAAATTGGGTCAACACCCCCATGGTTTGCATCACCTTTCATTTTTCCATTTTTCTTTTCTTCTTTTTATTTTAATTGTTTTTCTTTTGTTTTATTTAATTCCCCAAAATTAATCTTAATAATAACACAAAACCAAAAAATCAGAAATCATTAAAAAAATAAAAATATGTTTTATTTAATTTTTTTAATTCTTTAAATAGTTTTTGTAAATAAATTCCAATAAAACAATTAGTTTAAATTTAGGTTTTTAACTTTAATGTCTTTTTCTAAAATAATTATAAAAAAAACATAAAAATTAGGTTATTAGTATCTTTATTCTTTTCTCAATAAATAACTTTTTCTCCCTATTATTATTATTAATTAATTTTGTAAATAAATATGGCATTTAATTAATTAGGATAAATTAGGTTAAAACTTAAACATTTTTTTTAATTAAAAACAAATTTAGAACTAGGCTTTTATTTTAATCTCTAATTTCAATTAACTTTCTTTATTTCATAAAATACCAAAAAAACATAAAAATAATCTCTTTTCTTTATTTAATCATTAATTAATTTATAATTTCTATTTAATTTCTTTAAAGGGTCCAACGCCCTCGCACTCTCGATTCTTATTTCTTTTCGCATTTATTTTTATTTCTTTTGTGGATATAATGTATTTGTCCCAAAGCCTTGTAATAGATAATTAGGACATTTACTTTCCGCACTTTTATTCAAATCGGGTCTTGGTTTAATTTGGCGATGTAGACCCGCGCCTTGTAATAGCGTAGGACCTTTATTTTCCGCATTTTTATTTTCCGCACCCTTTTAACAGCTAATCACATGAAAGAATAAATGCCCAAATAAAATCAAAGCGTAGATCACCAATGCATGACAAAGACAAATATAACTGAAAATGACACACAATTCACACACCACTCCTAGGGTACGCCTCATTGTTGCCTTGCCCCTCGAAACGTGGTCGTCGAGTACAGGACGTCTTAGTAAGTCCTTATGTCCATGAACATGGCATAAGGGTAGCTTCTAAGGTGTCCTACTGTTGCTCTGGTGATCACACTGTTGCCTTGCCCCTCGAAACGTGGTCGTCGAGTACAGGACGTCTTAGTGAGTCCTTATGTTCCATTGATCTAGTTGCCTCGAAACGGTTGCCTCGAAACAAGTTGCCTCGAAACGGTTGCCTCGGAATAAAAAGATCAATGGCATAAGGGTAGCTTCTAAGGTATCTTACTATTGCTCGGTGACCACACTGTCCCTAACCCTCGAATTGACCCGAACACCTCCAACGGTGGTGCTACCTACCTCTCAATGGTGGGATGGCACTACCTTAAGGACATTTACACAGCCTAATTCCTTAGGGTGGGTAGATAACTCGTAGATACTTGCTCTAATTCAAAATAAATAAAAAACTCTTTTCACACCGACACTTTTCAAAAAGCTTTCAAAACAACTTTTCAAACACTCTTGAGGACTGATACAAGAGTCGATCTGAAACTTTCAAAGAAACTTTTTCAAACCCACTCACCTTGAAAAGCAAACAAACATTTTGAAAACACAAATGAGCAAGTATCTAAGAGCCCATGGATAACCATGGATAGAAAGGGTGCTAACACCTTCCCTTTGTATAAATCTACCTCCCGAACCGAGAAACTATCTCATAAGGAATTTTGCTGTGCTTTTGTCTTGTCCATGTTGGAGAAAATAAAAGACGGTGGCGACTCTTGCTTCCACGACATTTCGCGAACCAGCTTTAAACAGTCAGTTCCAGATCCACCGATCACAGAACTGGCGACTCTGCTGGGGAAAATACTCTGTGGGAAGAGAGGTACTTTGCTGAGATGTTGTATGAGAACTCCGTTGGGGATACCATTGTTGAGTTACGTTTGGGAGGTTTGAGGAATTCTGCTGGGGATAGGAATACTTCGCCGAGGACGATCTTTCCGTGGCAATTAGTTGAGGATAACCCAGTTATAAGCTCTGGCGAGGAATAACCTTCTGAATTAAGACGGGGAGAGATATGCTCTGCAAAGGATAAGCTTCCAGAATCTACTGGGGATAAGCTTCCTACTGGGGAGATGATTTAACTCTCCTGGGGAGACTTTGGACTGTACTGGGAATGGCTCCGTTGGATGTCTAGATTCTGCCGAGGAACAATCTTAGATCAAGACTGCCGGGGATGCTTGTTGAGGGTGTTTGTAGACTCTGCTGAGGAATGTTGAGATCCGCTGGGGAGAATCCAACGTCCATAAGGCTGACTGAGTAGGCTAATTCTGCTTGGGGAGAGTATGTTGACTTGCTGGCTCACTCTCTGGGGAATTAAGGCATCTTGGTTGTTCTTCAGCTGAACCTACCTTGGTACCTTGGTGGACAGAGCAATTAGATCGCTTAGACGACTCATTATTGCCCCTGTTTCAGTGGGAGAAGGCACCTGTGGGGGTAGTTGACAAATCTTCTGGTAGACAGGTGACGAGATGCCAGGACATAGTCGTACGCTTAAATCCCTAATTTTTGCCTGGACCGCCCTTTCGGGTTTTCAGTCCACCGGGATACCCATTTCTACCCAAGCCGCCTTTTCAGGTTTTCGACTTGCCGGGTGTACAGATTTTTTCTCTTTTCATCCCTTATTTTTGCCCGAACCCTTTTGGTTCGCCGGGAAGCCCTTATTTTTGCCTAGGTGTGTCAACCTAGCGGGTCTTTGATTACGCGTAGTATTTTTTTCGACTATGTCCATGCTCTCAGGATGTAGGGAGGTGCCCCTGTTAGAAGTGTTTTGTCATGCCACCAGAAGATGTTTGATCAGACAAGATTCGTTGTTGGAATTCCCCAAGTGACTCAGGCGGAGATTTGCCCCAGGTTGTTCGGCCTTTGAGAGATTCTCCGAATCTTGATTTAATTGCCCCAGATGATGGACAATAATCACGTCTGCCCTTTGATTGGAAGTGCTTTTGTTCACTAGGTATTCATCGTGCGAATTTCTCTGCTGTTCGAACAAATAGTCATACGCAAACAATATTATATCAAGAATGCAAAGCTTATGTCTGTCTTGAAGATTTTGAAAATTCATTCTTTTTTCATAAAACAAGTGAATGTTTGTAAAACGTGATGTCAACTCCGTATTTACCGTAGGCCTTAAGGAGTCAGGATACCTTTCGTAATAATATGCTTTCGAACTAACCCATGCTTCAGCTAGGACTTTTAAGGGTTATAACGTGGCCTGGTTCATGGTTTAAGAAACAAAGGATAAAGGCTCAAATTATTTGTACCCACCCGCTCTTCGTGATGTTCTTCAAACCTAAGCTTAGTTAATCGTGCGTTAGACCTTGTTTGAGTCTTTGTCCTGATGTTCCAATGATGGTTCAGATATTGATGATTTATTCTGAATAGGCAGTCATTTTTTGTGTTTTTGTTGAGGGTTTGTGCGACCTCTTTTTTGATTTTATTATCCCTATTTTTGCCTGAACTGTTTCTTTTTGGAATTACAGTCAGTGGGATGCCCCAGTTTTGTAAGTCTCCTTCATAGGTTTTGACTTATTGGGTTTTTATTTTTGAGGTATAACGACTGCCTATCCTTATGATTATTCGGAATCATCACTGTCTTCTTTTTTTGTAAGGACCTCTTTGGTGCCATTTGTTATGCACTTGGATCAACTGAGAGACTACCCTGCCCCAGGTTATGATTAAGGGTTTTAAATTTCGAAAAGAAAAACTCCTACTTCTTTGGCTCAGAGGGTTGACGAGGGATTATCTTCCTTATAACTCCAGTGTTTAGGGATTGAAACAATGCCTGTACCTCATCAGCGGGGTCTGTTCAAAAGCATACTGTAAATGTCATGATATCGTTTTCGTCATCCTCCCTCAAGAGGCTTAGAATTATTAATCGAGCGTTGATCATCAGAAAAAATATGAAAATAATTTGCATATAGTGAATACGAATATATTGCTTCAAAACAGACATATGCGATGCATTAATGAAATAACAACGTTTAACATGAATAAATGTTTGAACAATCAAAAGAAAATTACAACTTGAAAAATTCTAATGAACAAAAGTCTTCTAGTCTCAGGACCTGTTACTTCAACTGATGCATCTTGTAGGGATGGCAGAAGACCTCAGCTTGACCCACTTGGGTGAAATCTACTACTCCTTCATTAATCAGATCCTGGACCTTATTCTTCAGAGCCCAGCAGTCGGCAGTGTCGTGTCCAGGACTATCAGAGTGATATGCACACCTTTTGTTGGGATGATAGTTAAGAGCAGAGATGTTGGGGTTCCGGGGAGGAGCCCTTAATGTAATCAGATTCAACCTCAGCAGGTGTTGCAGAGCTTGAAACAAAGGCATGTTGATCTGGGTGAACTGCCTCTTGGACCTGCTTGGCCTACTCAGATCAACCTGTTGCTCTGGGCGAGGTTGTAGTTGGACCTGTGAGGTAGTAGCAGTTTGGAGAGTTCTATTCTTCACCATGTCAGGTTCCTGTCCTCTTGGAAACTGATCAAAGACCTGGTCTCTGACTTGGGCAGGTTGCTTCATATGGTGTCTCTCTTGGTGGAGCTGACTGATTATGGTCCTCAACTCTTCTTGCTCCCGAGCTAGACCTTGGATAAGAGCCCTTTGCCCCAGCATCTGGGTTTTCAATGTATCTACTTTAGCTTGTAGACGTTTCAGCTGTCCGTCCTTGTCATCTTCAGCACTGTTCCTGGCTAAAGTCCCCATGAGGAGTGTCCTTAACTCTTCCTGCCCCTTGGATAGGCTTAGGAAGATCTCCTTGAACTGAGTCTCTTGAGCATGAAGACCCTGGTTATCTTGTTGGGAAGCCATTGCTGAAATAAACAGCGTAGATGGTAAGTGACCTGTAAAGAAAGGTACCTGTAATGCAATGATGTCTATATATGCATGCAATGTTTTCAAGGACCTCGCGGGGTAAACAAGAAAAATTATTAGAATCTGGTAACTGGTGGCTTGATTGAAGGCACTTCATGTTGTTGAGAGTCCTTCTTCAAGGGTCAAAAGCTCACCATATCTAGTGGGTCATAGCCCCTGACAACTTTGGCTCGGGGAACTTTCCTCAAGTGTCAAAGCTCACCATATCAAGTGGGTCATAGCCCCTGACAACCTTGTCTAGAGGAAAATAAATCCCCTTTTGCCCCTTGCTGGACAGTTGATTCATCATGACCTGCATCACAAGCCCTTGAGATCCTTGAAATGGATTAGTCCTTATGCAGGATGTATGCTATGGTATGATGTCATGTCATGCGTGGGGTGATATAAGTAACCCTGTTATGAGTCCAGATTAAGGACTGTAAACAAAACCTGCAAGAAACTCAGTAAACCCTGTTATGAGCCCCAATTAAGGACTGTAAACAAAACCTGCAAGAAACTCAGTAAACCCTGTTATGAGCCCCAAATAAGGACTATAAACAAAACCTGCAAGAAATTCAGTAAACCCTGTTATGAGTCCCAATTAAGGACTATAAACAAAACCTGCAAGAATATCAAGTGTCAGATAACAAGCATGCAAGTAGTCAAGTTGGAAGGCACACAAGTCACACAAGAGAAGCCCTTAGAGTTTAGGCCAGCATGGGGTCTGGGTATTACCCTCTTGAAGTTGGTGGGCTCAACCTGTCCTATCAGAAGTAACCGGGTTCTAAGGGTCCCAATATCACTGGATTGCTTTCATTGTTCATCGTTTCGATTTAGCCACTGAACTGGCGACCGAAATATTCCAGGAAAGTAACCCTCAATTTAGTGTAGTATCGAGTATCAACCAACCTCGGACTGCACCAAAGTCAGTTATCTCACTACCCTAAAGAGGCCAAGATGGTTCAATTAAGGTTCCTAAGGTTAGTTGATGCTTCACGACACCACGCGGAGGCCCCGCACTCTCCTTGACTGAACTCAAGGGTTACCGGTACACACCAAAGTGCCACATCAACGTAGCAGACTGTTTCAACCATGTCGGTATACCCCACACAGTTCCCTCACAGCCTTGTTGCTACTTTCTAAGAAGGTATCCCCAGATCCGGGTTAGGATCTATAGAACTCCCAAGACAGTCCCACAATTTAAAGCAAACAAGTCAAAGCAATTGAAAACACAATGATCTTAGTCCTAAGGTACACCTCACTTTAAAAGCATCCCCAGCAGAGTCGCCAGTTCTGTGATCGGTGGATCCGGAACTGACTGTTTAACGCTGGTTCGCGAAATGTCGCGGTAAGCAAGAGTCGCCACCGTCTTTTATTTTCTCCAAATGGAAAGGACAAAAGCACAGAAAAATTCCTTATTGAGATTAGTTCTCGGTTCGGGAGGTAGATTTATAGAAAGGGAAGGTGTTAGCACCCTTTCTATCCATGGTTATCCATGGGCTCTTAGATACTTGCTCATTTGTGTTTTCAAAATGTTTGTTTTCTTTTCAAGGTGAGTGGGTTTGAAAAAGTTTCTTTGAAAGTTTCAGATCGACTCTTGTATCAGTCCTCAAGAGTGTTTGAAAAGTTGTTTTGAAAGCTTTTTGAAAAGTGTCGGTGTGAAAAGAGTTTTTGATTTGTTTTGAATTAGAGCAAGTATCTACGAGTTATCTACCCACCCTAAGGAATTAGGCTGTGTAAATGTCCTTAAGGTAGTGCCATCCCACCATTGAGAGGTAGGTAGCACCACCGTTGGAGGTGTTCGGGTCAATTCGAGGGTTAAGGACAGTGTGGTCACCGAGCAATAGTAAGATACCTTAGAAGCTACCCTTATGCCATTGATCTTTTTATTCCGAGGCAACCGTTTCGAGGCAACTTGTTTCGAGGCAACCGTTTCGAGGCAACTAGATCAATGGAACATAAGGACTCACTAAGACGTCCTGTACTCGACGACCACGTTTCGAGGGGCAAGGCAACAGTGTGATCACTAGAGCAACAGTAGGACACCTTAGAAGCTACCCTTATGCCATGTTCATGGACATAAGGACTTACTAAGACGTCCTGTACTCGACGACCACGTTTCGAGGGGCAAGGCAACAGTGAGGCGTACCCTAGGAGTGGTGTGTGAATTGTGTGTCATTTTCAGTTATATTTGTCTTTGTCATGCATTGGTGATCTACGCTTTTATTTTATTTGGGCATTCATTCTTTCATGTGATTAGCAGTTAAAAGGGTGCGGAAAATAAAAATGCGGAAAATAAAGGTCCTACGCTATTACAAGGCGCGGGTCTACATCGCCAAATTAAACCAAGACCCGATTTGAATAAAAGTGAGGAAAGTAAATGTCCTAATTATCTATTACAAGGCTTTGGGACAAATACATTATATCCACAAAAGAAATAAAAATAAATGCGAAAAGAAATAAGAATCGAGAGTGCGAGGGCGTTGGACCCTTTAAAGAAATTAAATAGAAATTATAAATTAATTAATGATTAAATAAAGAAAAGAGATTATTTTTATGTTTTTTTGGTATTTTATGAAATAAAGAAAGTTAATTGAAATTAGAGATTAAAATAAAAGCCTAGTTCTAAATTTGTTTTTAATTAAAAAAAATGTTTAAGTTTTAACCTAATTTATCCTAATTAATTAAATGCCATATTTATTTACAAAATTAATTAATAATAATAATAAGGAGAAAAAGTTATTTATTGAGAAAAGAATAAAGATACTAATAACCTAATTTTTATGTTTTTTTTATAATTATTTTAGAAAAAGACATTAAAGTTAAAAACCTAAATTTAAACTAATTGTTTTATTGGAATTTATTTACAAAAACTATTTAAAGAATTAAAAAAATTAAATAAAACATATTTTTATTTTTTTAATGATTTCTGATTTTTTGGTTTTGTGTTATTATTAAGATTAATTTTGGTGAATTAAATAAAACAAAAGAAAAACAATTAAAATAAAAAGAAGAAAAGAAAAATGGAAAAATGAAAGGTGATGCAAACCATGGGGGTGTTGACCCAATTTAGGAGGGAGCACGAAGTCGCGGCAGAAGCGGATCTGGAAGCGGCGGTTGAGTCTGCGGTTGCGCGGCGGAACTGCGATTTGGACGCTTCTCGTTCTTCTGTTTCTGATTCAGAGAGCCAAATTCCAGTCCTGATCTTCACAAAGAATTTTATGGATAAAGTTCAAACAATCAAAAAGAAAATTAAATAGAATAAATGAAATTGAAAATGTTAGAATTTTGTGTTGCTTTATCATGACTCAATGATGTTGTTGTGGTGCTGTCAAGAGGATGATGATTTGTGGTTGCATCAGTTTTGAGCTTGTGTCAACGGTATGAACATGAGCTTGTGTAAGGTTTCTGTTTTGGTTGATGAGATTTTTGTTAAAGTTGGTTCATGGGAAATTGCACGTGAAAAGTGAATTTACAGTGCAACAAGAAGAAAAGTGGGGGTTTCCATCGAGTGGCCTCCGTACAGGATTTTGTATAAGAGAATATGAGGTTTTTTTTGTTTTTTTCGTTTTAGAGAGTTCTCTAGGTTGTGTTCTCTTTTTTTTGATCACTTGCATATGCATTATGTAATGTATTTCAATTGGAATTAAGGGCCTTGAAGCCTTGCATTCATACATAAGATTTTGCCATAAACCTCCATTAACAAACTTTCCATCTTTGTACCAATTTTGAATTCTTGCTTGATTAGGCCTTGAAACAAATTTGGGATGTTGTATAATGATGATTCAAAGCTAATCAAGACCAAATATGCCCCTTAATTAACCTTCTTGATTTTTATTTGATTTTAAAGGATTTAAAATGAATTAAATCCAATAAAATCAAATAAAAATGAAAAACATTAATTTTAAAATTTGAAATAAAATGTGGGACACGTGGGAAGCATGGCCAAGCTGATTCAAATGGAAAAAGTGGGCCCCTTTTGTCAAAAATGAAATTTCAAGGATAAATGATTTTGGCCATTTCACAAAAATTTCCCAACTTCTCCAATGCATATCTTGCTCAATTTTGAAGTTATGAACATGTTCTTGGACATTTTGGTAAGGTCTTGAAGTCCTCTAACCAATGTCTTTGGTCCCATGTAATTTTGATTTACCAATCTCAAGTTATGGTCTTTGACTTAAAGTGCCTTTTTTTTACTTTTGAAAATGACCTATAATGTTGAAATTGATAACTTTTTGTGAGAGCATTTCTTGGACTTGGAATGTGAAGATGAATTGTAGGAAATGTCTTCCCCTTCAAGATGAGCATTGGATGGAATTTTTCTGATGAACCATGAAAAAGTTATGCCTTGGTCAAGTTACAGTTGACTTTTCAGCTGTCCAAAAATAGAAACTTTTGCATCTTGAGACTTTTTGAGCCATACTTTGAGAATCATGATCAAGCATTGATCAAATGATGTTTGTGGCTTCAAAATAAGATGTTGACCAAAATTTTTGACTTTTGACTGCCAAATGACCATTTTGCCCCTACAGCTGACTGTTGAGTAATTAGGTTTTTTGACTGTGCAACTTGACCTTGTGAGCCTTGAAACTTGACATGTAGGTGCTTGACAATGTGTATGAGCATGGGACTTGATTGAGCCCTTGAAAACCTCAACTTCCTTGCAGGAACCAAAAACCCTAGTTTGACTGGCTTAGGAGAATGGTTGACTGGGTAGCCCTTGAGTAGACTTTGAACCATTTGAGGTGATGCTTGTCAAAACTTTGAAGACTATGTGAGTGCAAATTTCTGGGCACTCTAGTGTTCAATCATCTTCCACCCTCGGATCACGAAAGGCACACACACCAATCTACATCCTCAGGTCTAAGAATATTGAACAGGGGCAACTGTTGTACCCCAAAATTTGCCCTCCCATAATCTTCAAAGTTTTGACAAGCATCACCTCAAATGGTTCAAAGTCTACTCAAGGGCTACCCAGTCAACCATCCTCCTAAGCCAGTCAAACTAGGGTTTTTGGTTCCTGCAAGGAAGTTGAGGTTTTCAAGGGCTCAATCAAGTCCCATGCTCATACACATTGTCAAGCACCTACATGTCAAGTTTCAAGGCTCACAAGGTCAAGTTGCACAATCAAAAAACCTAATTGCTCAACAGTCAACTGTAGGGGCAAAATGGTCATTTGGCAGTCAAAAGTCAAAATTTTTGGTCAACATCTTATTTTGAAGCCACAAACATCATTTGATCAATGCTTGATCATGATTCTCAAAGTATGGCTCAAAAAGTCTCAAGATGCAAAAGTTTCTATTTTTGGACAGTTGAAAAGTCAACTGTAACTTGACCAAGGCATAACTTTTTCATGGTTCATCAGAAAAATTCCATCCAATGCTCATCTTGAAGGGGAAGACATTTCCTACAATTCATCTTCACATTCCAAGTCCAAGAAATGCTCTCACAAAAAGTTATCAGTTTCAACATTATAGGTCATTTTCAAAAGTAAAAAAAAAGGCACTTTAAGTCAAAGACCATAACTTGAGATTGGTAAATCAAAATTACATGGGACCAAAGACATTGGTTAGAGGACTTCAAGACATTTCCAAAATGTCCAAGAACATGTTCATAACTTCAAAATTGAGCAAGATATGCATTGGAGAAGTTGGGAAATTTTTGTGAAATGGCCAAAATCATTTATCCTTGAAATTTCATTTTTGACAAAAGGGGCCCACTTTTTCCATTTGAATCAGCTTGGCCATGCTTCCCACGTGTCCCACATTTTATTTCAAATTTTAAAATTATTTTTTTCATTTTTATTTGATTTTATTGGATTTAATTCATTTTAAATCCTTTAAAATCAAATAAAAATCAAGGTTAATTAAGGGGCATATTTGGTCTTGATTAGCTTTGAATCATCATTATACAACATCCCAAATTTGTTTCAAGGCCTAATCAAGCAAGAATTCAAAATTGGTACAAAGATGGAAAGTTTGTTAATGGAGGTTTATGGCAAAATCTTATGTATGAATGCAAGGCTTCAAGGCCCTTAATTCCAATTGAAATACATTACATAATGCATATGCAAGTGATCAAAAAAAAGAGAACACAACCTAGAGAACTCTCTAAAACGAAAAAAACAAAAAAATTCCACAAAAAAAACCTCATATTCTCTTATACAAAATCCTGTACGGAGGCCACTCGATGGAAACCCCCACTTTTCTTCTTGTTGCACTGTAAATTCACTTTTCACGTGCAATTTCCCATGAACCAACTTTAACAAAAATCTCATCAACCAAAACAGAAACCTTACACAAGCTCATGTTCATACCGTTGACACAAGCTCAAAACTGATGCAACCACAAATCATCATCCTCTTGACAACACCACAACAACATCATTGAGTCATGATAAAGCAACACAAAATTCTAACATTTTCAATTTCATTTATTCTATTTAATTTTCTTTTTGATTGTTTGAACTTTATCCATAAAATTCTTTGTGAAGATCAGGACTGGAATTTGGCTCTCTGAATCAGAAACAGAAGAACGAGAAGCGTCCAAATCACAGTTCCGCCGCGCAACCGCGGACTCAACCGCCGCTTCCAGATCCGCTTCTGCCGCGACTTCGTGCTCCCTCCTAAATTGGGTCAACACCCCCATGGTTTGCATCACCTTTCATTTTTCCATTTTTCTTTTCTTCTTTTTATTTTAATTGTTTTTCTTTTGTTTTATTTAATTCACCAAAATTAATCTTAATAATAACACAAAACTAAAAAAATCAGAAATCATTAAAAAAATAAAAATATGTTTTATTTAATTTTTTTAATTCTTTAAATAGTTTTTGTAAATAAATTCCAATAAAACAATTAGTTTAAATTTAGGTTTTTAACTTTAATGTCTTTTTCTAAAATAATTATAAAAAAAACATAAAAATTAGGTTATTAGTATCTTTATTCTTTTCTCAATAAATAACTTTTTCTCCTTATTATTATTATTAATTAATTTTGTAAATAAATATGGCATTTAATTAATTAGGATAAATTAGGTTAAAACTTAAACATTTTTTTTAATTAAAAACAAATTTAGAACTAGGCTTTTATTTTAATCTCTAATTTCAATTAACTTTCTTTATTTCATAAAATACCAAAAAAACATAAAAATAATCTCTTTTCTTTATTTAATCATTAATTAATTTATAATTTCTATTTAATTTCTTTAAAGGGTCCAACGCCCTCGCACTCTCGATTCTTATTTCTTTTCGCATTTATTTTTATTTCTTTTGTGGATATAATGTATTTGTCCCAAAGCCTTGTAATAGATAATTAGGACATTTACTTTCCGCACTTTTATTCAAATCGGGTCTTGGTTTAATTTGGCGATGTAGACCCGCGCCTTGTAATAGCGTATGACCTTTATTTTCCACATTTTTATTTTCCGCACCCTTTTAACTGCTAATCACATGAAAGAATGAATGCCCAAATAAAATCAAAGCGTGGATCACCAATGCATGACAAAGACAAATATAACTGAAAATGACACACAATTCACACACCACTCCTAGGGTACGCCTCAATGTTGCCTTGCCCCTCGAAACGTGGTCGTCGAGTACAGGACGTCTTAGTAAGTCCTTATGTCCATGAACATGGCATAAGGGTAGCTTCTAAGGTGTCCTACTGTTGCTCTGGTGATCACACTGTTGCCTTGCCCCTCGAAACGTGGTCGTCGAGTACAGGACGTCTTAGTGAGTCCTTATGTTCCATTGATCTAGTTGCCTCGAAACAGTTGCCTCGAAACAAGTTGCCTCGAAACGGTTGCCTCGGAATAAAAAGATCAATGGCATAAGGGTAGCTTCTAAGGTATCTTACTATTGCTCGGTGACCACACTGTCCCTAACCCTCGAATTGACCCGAACACCTCCAACGGTGGTGCTACCTACCTCTCAATGGTGGGATGGCACTACCTTAAGGACATTTACACAGCCTAATTCCTTAGGGTGGGTAGATAACTCGTAGATACTTGCTCTAATTCAAAACAAATCAAAAACTCTTTTCACACCGACACTTTTCAAAAAGCTTTCAAAACAACTTTTCAAACACTCTTGAGGACTGATACAAGAGTCGATCTGAAACTTTCAAAGAAACTTTTTCAAACCCACTCACCTTGAAAAGCAAACAAACATTTTGAAAACACAAGTGAGCAAGTATCTAAGAGCCCATGGATAACCATGGATAGAAAGGGTGCTAACACCTTCCCTTTCTATAAATCTACCTCCCGAACCGAGAACTAATCTCAATAAGGAATTTATCTGTGCTTTTGTCCTTTCCATTTGGAGAAAATAAAAGACGGTGGCGACTCTTGCTTACCGCGACATTTCGCGAACCAGCGTTAAACAGTCAGTTCCGGATCCACCGATCACACAATGTATCAGATGATACTAGATCATCTGGATCAGAATCAGACTCAGAGGCAGAAGAGGTATTTTATAACTTTTCTAGATCTCAATTAGAAGAAAGTCTGTCAGAAATTCTTGAAAGATATCAGCAACTTCGAGTCATAAAAAAGAACCTAAAAAAGGATATAGTTTCTAACTCTGAAGAAACTAAGAAACTGAGATCAGAAAACTCTGAGCTTAAAGAAACAATTTCTAAACTAGAAAATAAATTACAAAAGGCTCAGAAAGAAACTGTCTCAGAAGTACCTAGTAACTATGGTAAGATCATAAAGGAATATGATCATAGCTTTCAAAAATTTCTTGCTAAAAACATAGATAGAAGCAAGATGGTTTCAATGATCTATGGAGTTAACAGAAATGGAAGAAAAGGAATAGGATACAAGGGTAAAGTATCTCAACCTAAGAAAGTTAAGGATATGGTCATAAAACACACACCTCTTTATTCTCAATTCACCTATGGGCACACACATGACATAAAGTATACTAGTGATGATTTTTCTACTAAACCAAAATTCAAATAGAATTTTGGTAACTCTAACAAACAATGACCCAAAAAGATATGGGTACATAAGGATAAAATTGTCTATGCTGCAGATGTCTTTAACAACAACATTGAAATGCCAATCTTGGTACCTGGACTCTGGATGCTCACGACACATGACGGGAAGAAATCATATGTTCCAAAGCCTAGAGCTTAAATTTGGAGGCTACGTAGGTTTCTGAGGCAATCAGAAAGGAAAGATCATTGGCTCTGGAACTATTGGTAATGCACAAAAGTGTCTCATGTTAGGATACTCTGAATGTTCAAGAAGTTATAGAGTATATATTAGTGTCATATTTGATGATAAGCTTGGCTCTCAAAAGTCAAAGCAGGGTAAATTTTTTGCAGATATAGAAGTTCAACTTATAGGTACTGAAGACACTGCATCAGAAGTTTCTCACAAAGAATCACAGTCAACTCTGGAAGAAGTTGTCACAAAAATTACAACAACATCAGAAGAGCCTCTCCAGAAAAGACAATCCAGAAGCAGTTTAGCTCATCCAAAAAACAAGATCCTGGGAAAGAGATAAGAGCCAATCAGAACAAGATCTACATTCATAAATTCTGAAGAATCTCTCATGGGATTAGTGTCTCTGATTGAGCAAACTTCCATTGATGAAGCCCTTCTGGACAATGATTGGATACTTGCAATGCAGGAATAATTAAACCAATTCACTAGAAATGATGTGTGGGATCTTGTTCCTAAACTAAAAGGGTTTAACATCATTAGAACCAAATGGGTATTATAAAACAAACTAAATGAATAAGGAGACATATTCAGAAACAAAGCATGACTGATGGCACAAGGTTATAGTCAGCAAGAGGGGATAAACTATACAGAAACCTTTGCTCCATTCGCCAGGTTAGAGTCTATCAGACTTTTAATTTCTTTTGCAGTAAATAACGACATCACTCTTTATCAGATGGATGTTAAAAGTGAGTTTTTAAATGGTTACATTGATGAAGAAGTTTATCTGTACCAACCCCCTGGTTTTGAAAATTCAAAACATCCAGATTATGTCTATAAACTTAAGAAATCATTATATGGTCTGAAACAAGCTCCCAGAGCTTGGTATGAAAGGCTAAGTAACTTTATCTTAGAAAATAATTTTACCAGAGGGAAGGCGGACACTACTTTATTCTGTAAACTATTTAAAAATGACATTCTGGTTTATGAAATTTACGTAGATGATATTATTTTTGGATCTACTAAAGCCTCTATAGGAAGAGAATTTGCTAAATCTATGCAGGGAAAATTTGGAATGAGTTTGATGGGAGAACTCAAGTTCTTTCTAGGTATCCAAATCAATCAAACTTCATAAGGAACCTACATACAATAAAGCAAGTATGTCAAACAACTTTTGAAGAAATTTGACTTGTCAAAATGTAAGCCAGCCAAAACTCCTATGTATCCCACATGCATTCTGGAAAATGAAGAGGTAAGTAAGAAGGTAGAACAGAAGATCTACAGAGGTATGATTGGTTCTCTCTTATATTTAACAACTTCAAGATCTGATATTTTGTATAATGCATGTCTGTGTGCTAGATTCCAATCAGATCCTAGAGAATCTCACTTAACAGCTGTTAAGCGAATTTTCAAGTATCTGAAAGGTACTACTAATCTTGGTCTTTATTATAGAAAAACCAAAGAATACAAATTAGTAGGGTATTGTGATGCTGACTTCGCTGGAGATAGAATAGAAAGGAAAATTACTTCTGGAAGCTGCCAATTTCTGGGAGACAATCTAATCTCGTGGTCTAGCAAGAGGTAACCCACCATTGCATTATCTACTTCTGAAGTTGAATACATAGCAGCAGCTGGATGCAGCACACAGATGCACTGGATGAAAATCCAACTCGAAGACTTCAACATATATGAGAGTAACATTCCTATTCTCTGTGACAATACTTCTGTTATATGTCTTTCAAAAAATCCCATTTTACATTCTAGGGATAAGCATATAGAAATTAAACATCATTTTATTAGGGACTATATTCAAAAAGGAATTCTTTCATTAAAATTCCTAGACACAGACCATCAATGGGCTGATGTTTTCACTAAACCCCTTTTTGAAGATAGGTTTAATTTCATTCTGAAACACTTAGCATGAAACTATGCCCAGAATGATAGTTTTGTTTATGTATACGTTAACCCTCAGAACTTTATGCCTTTATGTTTTGTGTGAACATCTGATCAATAGTTCTTCAAAAGTAAGAAGAAAAGTTGTATCAGGATCTATCTAAGAAGATCTGAATGTTCTCCAAACGGTTCATTTCAAAGATAGCTTGCATTTCACAATATCAACATTTGTCAACTCAACGCAAGGGTTTCCTCTAAGGTTGAACACGTGTTCAAATTCTGAAGATACTGAGACATTGATTAGATGCATTGAGACTCGTGTCATATCGATATCTGTTTCATATCTTTACGCTATCCCTCTTTCTCAAGAATCATTAAATACTAGTAATCATTCTCTTTAAACCCTTTTATTGTTAATCAAGTCTCCTATTTTCCTATATATATGTTGCTCACTTTCACTATCACTTTTCCACTTTCAATTCATTTTTCTCTCTTAATTTTGTTCAATCTCTTAAAAACCCTAAAGAGTCTGTGTAAACAATGGCTTCCTACCAACAACTTGCTCAAAGCTCTCAAAGCATTCCTGGCTCTTCTTCTTCAACAGCATAAAGGTATGAAGAACCCTCAAGAACTCTACTTACTCCCATTGATTCGCTGGAAGCTGTGTGTGAGCTCATTGTAGACTTCGTCAGCATGAAGGAAAACAGATACAATCTAACCCCTGATGTTGAGTTCCAAGAATGGAACAGGTAATTTGGTCGCCTACTGAGTCCAGTATTTCCAAGACTTATTAAAGAATTCTGAATTCATGCTACAACTTCAAATCATCAGGTCACTTCTTTCGTGATGGGAAAGAAAATAGTCATCTATGAAGATCTCATTGGGCAACTGATAGGTCACGATGGTGGCGATATTCGTTGCAGTGATATGGCTGACAAAAGCTCTGATCTAACAAAGATTTTAAAAGAAATTTTTACTTTTGGCGAACTATCCAACAAAATCAAAGATCTGAAAGATTACCTCAGAATTTGGTCAAAAATCATTTTGGGTTGCATCAATCATAGAAAACCCACAAGTTTTCCAAACTATATCAACATTGATCAACAGTATCTTCTATACTTCATAGCCACCAAAGCAAAGGTTAATATCCCACATCTTCTGTTCAATCATCTGAAGACCGGCGTCAAAGAGACAAGAGAAGAAGAAATAACAAAGAGAGATTGGATCCCTCTGGGTAGACTCATTTCAGATATTCTGATAGAAAACAAACTGATAGAACATCTGACTGAGCCTCAACAAGTTATCACTCTGTAAGCTTGTGTTGGTAAACCTCTCAAAGCCAAGAATCTGAAGAAGATGAATATTATTGAAACCATCAAGAAGGATCCAACGTTAACAACGAAGGAAGTCATTACCACTAGAAGAGTACTTCTGAAGGATTTTCCTCTCTTCTCTCAAACAAATGCTTCTCCAAATATTATTCTCAGATATATGAATGCTTGCAAAAGGGAAGAGACAAATCTAGAATTGAACATTCGTGATCTGAGACAAAAACCTCTGGAAGTTGCTCCCAGAAAATCAAGGAAAAGGAAAGTTGCTGGAGAAGGAACTTCTCAGAAGACTCCCAAAGATGCCAAAAAGAAAGGTAATCCATCTTTTATTTCTATTGTTGAATCAGTATTGTTATCAACATCTGAAAACCCTCCTTCTCCAAAACCCACAGAAGATCCATCGCCTCAAACATTTAATGACTTTGACATTGACATTGACACTTCACTATCTCTAGATAACCTTCTGAACAATCCACCTACTACCCATCTTGACCAAAATCAGCCTGAGTTTGCTTAAGTTCTTTCTGATATTGATAAATTTGATCCGCTACTTGAAGTTCCCCACATAGAAAATCCAAAATTTGACTCTGATACCACAACATCCATTCCTAGAATCATATTCCCTCTCATGGTCTCTCAACCACTCACAATTCCCTCAAAATCCTCACATAACCTCTCCATCCTAAATATTCCATCTCCCTATCAATCCGCTCCTCCAAAGTCACCAAATTCAACCATTGTTATTTCTGACTCTCCCTCTCCCAATAACCACCCAGAAGATCCCCTTCAAACAATTATAGACTTAAAAGCCTTGGACAATCTCGTCACAAGTTCTTAGAAAATCGCCATTCCAAAACCAAAACCAAAAATTTCCAAAGCAGATGTTGGTCAATCTCTGCTGATTTTTGAAACAGAAATACAAGAATGGGTTAAATCTCTGAAGCTATCTTGTGTAGAGAATCTTAATCCAGCTGCTTCTGATTCTCATAGGAACCAGTTTAGAAAATGGTTCAGCTCTGAATCCCTGAAACTCAAGGAGCTAAGTTACGAACTTGCTCAAAAAAACTTATGTGATCATCTGAATATCTTCAAGGATCAAGTTCTGCGTCATTGGGAAAAGAAGCCACTCCTTCTGCTAGACAATGTCCCTTAGGAAGATCATCATCCAACAGAATATGGTGAACCATCCTCTGATCCTCTTCCTCTGGTTATGTTTCAAGACAAAAGCAAGGAAGTTGAAAAAGCTCCTGAGTCAGAATCAGCCGCAGCTTGCTCTAAGAAAGTGATTCCTTCTGCTGATATACCCTCTTCATCTCTTGTGCTGCAAACTCTGGAGGAGTTAAAGAAAGAGAATGTTATGTTTAAGGAAAGGTTGGATAAGCAGGATGATACGTGCAAGGAAATTAAGGGGATGCTTGGAAAACAAGAGGAGTCGAACAGTCAGATCAAGAGTTTATTGGAAGCCCTGTTCACACGACTTCCATCACCTCAAACTTAGTTCTGAAATTTGTTTTCTTTATTTTTTATTTGTTTCCTTCAGAATTTGTTTTTATTGGAATCTCTTTGAATACAACATGCCTTTTATTGTATACAGTGTTTTTATTGATTTTTGATTCTTGACAAAAAAAGGGGGGAAACGTAATATATTTTAAATATAACAGTATCAAGACTCAGTCTCAAACATTTTGAATATCATAACTTCTACTGTTTTTTTTGAAAGCAAAATAGGAACAAACTATGTTGAGGACAGAAGTGGACGCATCAAAAACTCTGACAAGAACAATCTTCAGGGAAGTATTTCTTCTTTATTTGAGTATCCAACTCAGGGGGAGACTTTAAATGCTTAATGTTCTTTAAGTATCTATCAAAATATCCAAGTTTTTGTCATCATCAAAAAGGGGGAGATTGTCAGAACATAGTTTGGTTCTACAACCCTTGTAAGATTTTGGATGATAACAAACACTCAAAGAACAATTATGCTCCCTAAATAAGTATTCTGTTTTGCAGAGAAGTTCTGATGGAAGAAGCACATAAGATGAGTTAGATCGTTGTTTAAACTCTGATTCAGCACATCTTATATATAAAGAAATCTGCATAACACGGTTATATAAAGAAGTTCTCAAGCTACAATTTATGAGTGCACTAAATGCTGTGAACAGGAACTCTATTATTCTGATTCATATAGTTCTGGAAAGAAGTAAAGGAGTCCCAACAGTAACATACATCTTCTGAAGCATTTTGAAGCAAGCATGTTCTGAAGCGTTACATTTCATTTATGGATATTCAAAAGTAACGGCTGAAAGAGGACAAGAATCTCTATGTTTTGAAAGTTCTTTAATTACTATGTATCAACATTCCAAAATCTCCTCACATGCGTTGCATATATATACAAGACTTGAAGGAGAAATTATTGACGATTTGGCTGTGCATAAAAAACGAAATATTTTCATCACCTTCATCTTACAAAAATTCATTTGTGTAAAGCATCACTTGTGTAATACTGTTTTATTAGAAAACACATATTGTAAACTCTTTCAAATATTGTATTATGTAATACCTTGAGAAAACCGGGTTGTGGTTTAAACTCAAGAAGACGTTGACGGTTGTCATCGTATGTGTGTAATAAAGTTTAATTAGTGGATTAAGACCTTGTTGAGAGAGGCGAGATCACCTTGGCGGGTGGACTGGAGTAGTTTGAGTTCAAACAAACCAGGATAACCAACGTGTATTTTAATTTAAGTTTTAAAAACCCTAATTCAAACCCCCTTCTTGTGTTTTTCCATTCTTCAAGGAGAATGTTGGGCTGTCGCGTGGTGTTATAAAGCACTAACTGACCGCAAAACCTTAGTTAACACAACTTAGCCATTAGAAAGTAGTGAGATAGCCGGCTTTGGTGCATACTGACGTTGGTTGATACTCGATGCTACACTTATTGAGATCGGACTTTTGGGATATTTCGGTCGCAAATCAGATGCTTATGCTGAAATAATGCCTGGGAGAAAGATCAGTGATATTGAGGCTCCTAGAACCCGGTTACTTCTTTTAGGACAGGTTGAGCCAACTAAAACTTCAAGAGGTTACTTACCTATAAACCCCATGAAAGCTTAAACCTAAGGCCTTGTGTGTTTTGTTTGTGTATGATTAATTGTTCGAACATGATATCATAACATTATGACATCACACCATATCATTTTCACTAACCATTTCAAGGATCTCAAGGGCCTGTGATGCAAGTTATCATGAACCGACGTCAAGCAAGGGGAAAGGGGATTTATTTTCCTCTAACTGAATACCGTCAAAGAACAAAGTACATTATCTTGAGTCAAAGGCTAGGACCTACTCGATATGGTGAGATTTATTCTCGTAGAAGGACATTCAACGATACGGAGTTATTCAATCAAAGCTGCAGTCGAATTCAATCTCTAACATTTTCTTGTGTTTACTCTGCGAGATCCTTGAAAACATCGCATTTACATATCATGCATCATTACATGACAGATTTCCCAAGACATGTTTTCTCATCTACTTACTATTTATTTAAGTAAAAGATGGCCCTCGAACAGACCGTTAAGGAACTCCAAGCTCGGCATGTACAATTTCAAGAGACTCTTCTGAGTCTGGAACAGGGACAAAAAGATCTGATGGCGCTCGTCGCCAAGAAAAAGAAGACTAAAAATATGAATGTCATCCTTAATATGGGGATAAGATTCAAAGGTCCTACTCAACTGGTTCAAGTGGGTGATGTTTCCTATGAGGAATATGACAACCAAGAAGAGGATGGTAGAAGCATCAAGCGTGAAGAAAGGAATGACCACGGTTCTGAGAATATTCATGAATATGAAGACTACTCTGATGAACAGTACCCTTCTGCAGATAACAAGTACAAGCAGTTGGAAGACCGTCTCAAAACTATGGAGATCTAGAAAGTGTCTGGATTGGATTTTGGAGAGCTAGGTCTAATCCCGGGGGTGGTCATCCCTCACAAATTCAAGGTCCCCATCTTTTCTAAATATGATGGGGTCTCTTGTCCCAAACTTCATCTGAGGTCGTATGTTCAAAAAATCCAACCTCATACTGCTGACAGGAATTTATGGGTCCATTTCTTTCAAGAAAGTTTGTCTGACACTCAACTTGAATGGTTCTATCAGCTGGAAGGAACCAACATTCACACATAGGAAGACTTGGTTGCTGCTTTTTACAAGCAGTATCAATATAATGTTGACCTTGCATCAACTCGTGTACAATTGGAAAACATGTCCATGGACTCGAATGAAGGTTTCAAGGAGTATGCACAAAAATAGAGGGAATTAGCTGGAAGGGTGCAACCTCCCTTGTCTGACTGGAAATTGGTTGATATGTTCATGGGCACTTTAACAGGCCCATTATTTAATCTGCTAATTGCGAGTTCTCCAGTTGGTTTTACTAAGCTGATACTGACAGGAGAAAGAGTTGAAAATGGTATTAAGAGTGGGAAGATTTCGATGGCTACGTCTTCTAATGCTGTGAAGAAGCCATTCGGTGGTAAAAAAGAAACCAATATTGTCTATGGCCAGAAGATCTGTAGTAAAAATGACGCCATCAATCTGTGGGAGCGGTGTTGATCTCTAATCCAACGCCTGTTCAACAATAACAACAGGGCAATCAGCATAGGTCAGACGCCTTGAGAAGACATTTCACCAGGATTAGTATGCCATTGTCTCAGGTATTACAACATATGTTGAAAGCAGAATTGATAACACTACATGATCCTCCTCCTAATCCCAACACATCCTCTCCTAAGTAAAATCCGAACGCGAAGTATGCCTATCATTCTAATATTCTTGGGCACAAGACCAACAACTGCTTGGGCCCTGAAAAACAAAATTCAGGACATGATTGATAACAAGGAAATTGAGTTCGATCCTCCAGAGTCTCCAAATGTGATTACTGCACCTATGCCGAAGCATGACAAAGGCATAAGTGCTATTGAAGACGTTCTGTATGTTACCACTGTAGGTGATGTGGTTACTCCCCTCTTAATAATCAAAAAGAATCTGTTACAGGCTATTTCCAGGATGTGTTATAGAATGTTATTATTGTGCAGTCCAACCTAATGGATGTGAGTTACTGAAGGAAGGCGTGCAACGCCTGATGGATGAACATATAATTTTGATAGAGAAAGTTTCGTACGCTGAGAATTTGTGCCAAGATTTGTCTGTTGTATCCAGTACTCCTGTCAGAATCACTTCCAAATGTCCTGTAAGGATTACCGCCAATCCAAAAGTTGCTCCCTTAATCATTACAACACCTGGACCCATCCCATTTTCCTCGGAAAAGGCTATTCTATGGAACTATGGATCTGACGTCTACTACCATGGCGTCAAAAAAGAATTGTATGATGAAGATGATGATCCCAATGTTGACAATATTGCGGTGACTAGCAAAGTTACTAGAAGCGGAAGAAATTTCTCCCCGGAAATATCTCCAAAAAATGTTGCTACACCTGTTCAAGTCACAGTTACCAAGTCAACTACTGAGACTCGGGGTAAAGATCCAATGATAGAGTCTGCCCAAAAGGAGGCACCTAAAGAAACCACTATCAAGGACACCTCTGGACAAGAGGTAGAAGAGGTTTTGAAGATCATTCACAAAAATGACTATAAAATTATTGAACAGATGGGGCGGATGTAACGCCCGTAATTTAATTAATTATTTAATTAAATTATTTTTGGAATAATTGTGAAGAAGTGTTAATAAATTGGATTTATTTTATTAAATGGAGAAATAATAATATATTTGAGGTATTATATTATTATGTGAAATAATGTTAGAAGCTAATATTATTAAGGTGGGCTTAATTTGAGATAGTGGAAGTAATAAGGGGGTGTAAGTTTGGAGCCCACTAAGGAATAATATAATAATATTAGGTTATTTTATTATTTGTTGTTAGAATAGAAGGAGGAAGCAGCAGAAGAGAAAATAAGGATTTGAGAAGAACGTGAAGCTGCTAGATTTTGAAGGAAACGGCAAGAACAAAGATTCAACCCGTAAAATTGTAGAGCGACCTTCGATCCAAGGTAAGGGTGGGGTTCTGGCTTTATAATTGGGTTCATGATGTTTGATATGTGGGGTTAGAGGATTGTTGTTTTTATTATTGAATTGAATGATCTATGATGAATATTGATGAATTCTCGATGGATAAATGATGTTATGATGTTGTGTAATCGATGTTGTATTATAAGTTAATGTTAGGTGATAATTGAGTATGATTATAATGAGGTTTATGGGACTGTAGTATGATTCCCGTAGTGAAATACAGTAGAAAACGCAGAAAATTATGCAGAAAATCGCAGGATGCGTCGACCTCAAACTGGATGAGTCGATGCAAGGAGGGTGTTTGACTCAGGATGAGTCGATGCATGCAGGTTTGCGTCGATACATGATGAGTATAAGACTCAGGATGAGTCGACGCGAAGAGAGGATGCGTCGATACATGAGTGTGTGAGACTCAGGATGAGTCGACCGGTACGATGCATGTGTCGATACATGCTGGGATTTAAAGCAGGATGAGTCGATTCATAAGGAGGATGTGTCGACTCATAGTGAGAAAATGAAGCAGGATGTGTCGATCCAAGGAGTTTTGTGTCGACCCATACTGAATAATTTTGACAGAATCAGTTTTGAATTTGTTGTAACTTGAGTTGTAGGATGCTGTTTGAGATGCCGTTTGAGGCGTTGATTAGATAACACGATGAACTCTATTTTAGATGATTAGAATGATGATTAAGAGGTGTAATTCCAGTAACTAATTTAGGACTTAGGATTAATTCCCTTAGATGACAGTTATGCTGGATTTTGGACAGAATGATGAATTTTGAGATGTTAGAGGTTGCTGTTAGAAATATGACAGTAGGACTTAGTGATAATAATGATGTACAGTAGTAGAATAACAGTATGGCTTACTATAGTATTGATATACATCTGAGTTATTAGTAAGACGTGGTTAATCAAATGATGTTTGATAAATAAGTAATGTTTACTAAATTATTTTGAGATGTTTACGAGATGTTGTAATTGAGATGTTTATGAGATGTTGTTGTCTGAGATGACTGAAATGTTGTCGTTTTGATGATTGAGATGTTGTTGTTTGAGATGACTGAAATGTTGTCGTTTTGATGATTGAGATGTTGTTGTTTTGAGATGTGTTTTGAGATGTGGTTAATTGAGTGTGTTATTACATTCATGTTGAGTCGCATACATTACATTTTTTTTGAGATGGAGCTTATGCTCGTTGTGATGGCCTGGATTGGAAAATTTTGAGATGAAGGTTATGCCTTATTGATGCCTCTAATAATTGGCAGATTAAATTTTTGAGATGGGAGTTCTGCTCCAATGGTACCACATGCATTTGCATAGTTTTTAGTCGCATTTTTGTGATTGAATAATAAGATGTATTTGATGTTGTTGAATGAATATATATGTTGTATTTGTTGTTGATTATGAGATGAGAAGTGGTGATGTGATTGATCTAATTTAATATATTAATTATCATGCGCTTTATTATATTGTTAGATATATCACCCCTTCTGTTTGAATGTTGCCCTTATGTTGGTAACGTGCAGGTAATCGAGAGTGAAGGTCGTATACCTTCAATAGATCGAGTCGGTGTCATTGCTCTGATATGTAACACTCGGGAGGATGCACGCTTGCTGATTTTTGATTGCTGAATTTTAGTTGTTGAACCTTAAATTGTTTATTTATTAAACACGAGATGTTTCGAAGTTGCTATTTTATTTAAAGATGTTATTGAAGAATTCCGCTGCGTAGTTGTTGAATATTTAATGAAAGATGTTATGTTGTTAGTTCATCTGACGTTTTGAATAAGTGTTATATATCCATGATGTATGCAATGGATTTGTTAGAAGAATTTGTGACGTCCCAATTCATTTGTATGATTGAAATTTTATAACTCTGATTTTTCTTGCATATTTGCTTGGGGTAGAATTGGGGTGTTACAAAGTTGGTATCAGAGCAAAAGGTTGGTCCGACCTTGTTGTCGAGTCGTAGTTGTCTAACAATCTAGTATTATTATTTTGAGTTCTAATCGTTGTTTATGTTGTAAGACCAAGTGTATCGCCGTGGGGAGCTCCAGTGTTGTTAATAAAGAAGAAAGATGGAAGCATGAGGCTTTGTGTTGATTATAGACAGTTGAACAAGGTGACGATTAAGAACAAGTATCCTCTTCCAAGAATAGATGACTTGATGGATCAATTAGTGGATGCCCGTGTGTTTAGCAATATTGATTTGAGGTCGGGTTATCATCAGATTAAAGTGAAGGATAAAGATATTCAGAAGACGGCTTTCAAAACACGTTATGGACATTACAAGTATTCGGTGATGCCTTTCGGTGTTACTAATGCACCGGGAGTATTCATGGAATATATGAATCGTATCTTCCATACTTATTTGGATCGGTTTGTAGTGGTGTTCATTGATGATATTTTGATTTACTCTAAGTCAGAAAAAGAGCATGCTGAACATTTAAGAGTAGTATTGCAAGTTTTGAAAGAGAAGAAGTTGTATGCAAAGCTGTCCGAGTGTGAATTCTGGCTGAAAGAGGTTAGTTTTCTTGGTCATGTGATTTCAGGTAGTGGCATTGTTGTAGATCCATCGAAGGTTGATGCTGTGTTGCAATGGGAAACCCTAAAGTCAGCTACTGAGATTAGAAGCTTATTGGGATTAGCTGGTTATTATAGAAGGTTTATCGAAGGGTTTTCTAAGTTGTCACTTCCGTTGACTAAGTTGACTTGTAAAGGTAGAGCTTTTGTTTGGGATGTTCAATGCGAAGAAAGTTTTACAGAATTGAAGAAGAGGTTGACGTTGGCTCCGATTTTGACGTTGCCTAATCCAGGAGAGTCTTTTGTGGTGTATTGTGATGCTTCAAAGATGGGTTTAGGGGGTGTGCTTATGCAGAATGGTAAGGTAGTTGCTTATGCGTCGAGGCAGTTGAGGACTCATGAGAAGAACTATCCTACGCATGATTTAGAACTTGCTGCTGTTGTTTTTGTGTTGAAGATTTGGAGGCATTATCTTTATGGTTCTAGATTTGAAGTGTTTAGTGACCATAAGAGCTTAAAGTATTTGTTTGATCAGAAGGAGTTGAATATGAGGCAACGAAGATGGTTGGAATTGGTAAAGGATTATGATTTCAATTTGAATTATCATCCAGGAAAAGTGAATGTGGTAGCTGATGCGTTGAGTCGAAAGACTTTACATATGTCAGCAATGATGATTAAAGAGTTGGAATTGATTGAACAGTTTAGAGATATGAGCTTAGTTTGCGAGGTTACTCCGCAGAGTGTTATGTTGGGTATGTTGAAGATTAATAATGAATTTTTAGACAGTATCAGAGAAGCTCAGAAGTTGGATGTGAAACTGGTAGATTCAATGGTTTGGACTGATCAATCTGAGAACAGTGATTTCAAGTTAGATGAGCAAGGTGTGTTGAGATTTCATAATCGAATTTGTATTCCTAATGATGCTGAGATGAAGAAAGTGATACTTGAAGAGAGTCATAGAAGTAAGTTGAGTATTCATCCAGGAGCTACGAAGATGTATCAAGATTTGAAAGGTTTGTTTTGGTGGCCTTGGATGAAGAGTGATGTGGCACGGTTTGTGTATGCATGTTTGACTTGTCAGAAGTCGAAAGTTGAACATCAGAAGCCTGCAAGATTGATGCAACCGTTGGAAGTTCCTGAATGGAAATGGGATAGCATTTCAATGGACTTTGTGACGGGGTTGCCTAGAACTTCAAGAGGACATGATTCGATTTGGGTGATTGTTGATAGGCTTACGAAGTCAGCTCATTTTATTCCTATTAACATCAGTTTTCTAGTGTCGAAGTTGACTGAGATTTATGTTAGTGTGATTGTGAAACTGCATGGTGTTCCTTTGTGCATTGTGTCAGATAGAGATCCAAGATTTACTTCTGATTTTTGGAAGAGTTTGCAAGAAGCGTTGGGTTCTAAGTTGAGGTTGAGTTCAGCGTATCATCCTCAGGCAGATGGTCAGACTGAACGGACGATTCAATCATTGGAAGACTTGTTGAGAGCATGTGTTCTTGAGCATGGAGGTTCGTAGGATACTTATCTTCCTTTTATAGAGTTCACGTATAATAACAGTTACCATTCTAGTATTGGGATGGCACCTTTTGAAGCGTTGTATGGTCGGAGATGTAGAACTCCGTTATGTTGGCATGAATCTGGTGAAAGTGTAGTACTTGGACCTAAACTTGTTCGTGAGACTACTAAGAAGGTGAAGTTGATTCGAGAAAAGATGAAAGCTTCACAGAGTAGACAGAAGAGTTATCATGACAAGCGAAGGAAGGATTTAGAATTTCAAGCCGGTGATCATGTGTTTTTGAGAGTTACACCTGTGACTGGTGTTGGGTGAGCATTGAAGTCTAAGAAGCCCACTTCTCGTTTTATTGGACCGTATCAGATTTCAGAGAGAGTGGGGAATGTTGCTTATAGAGTGGATTTACCGCCTAATCTTTCGAATTTGCATGATGTGTTTCATGTGTCGCAACTTCGGAAGTATATTTCAGATCCATCTCATGTGATTCATATGGATGATGTGCAAGTACGGGATAATCTTACGGTGGAGACGATGTCTGTACGGATCGCAGATCGTGAAATGAAGGCTCTGAGGGGCAAAGAGATTGCCTTGGTTAAAGTGGTTTGGCTAGGAGCTGCTGGTGAAAGCATGACTTGGGAATTGGAGAGCAAGATGCGAGACTCCTATCCAGAATTGTTTGATTGAGGTAAATTTTCGAGGACGAAAATATTCTAAGTGGGGGAGAGTTGTAACGCCCGTAATTTAATTAATTATTTAATTAAATTATTTTTGGAATAATTGTGAAGAAGTGTTAATAAAATTGGATTTATTTTATTAAATGGAGAAATAATAATATATTTGAGGTATTATATTATTATGTGAAATAATGTTAGAAGCTAATATTATTAAGGTGGACTTAATTTGAGATAGTGGAAGTAATAAGGGGGTGTAAGTTTGGAGCCCACTAAGGAATAATATAATAATATTAAGTTATTTTATTATTTGTTGTTAGAATAGAAGGAGGAAGCAGTAGAAGAGAAAATAAGGATTTGAGAAGAACGTGAAGCTGATGGATTTTGAAGGAAATGGCAAGAACAAAGATTCAACCCGGAAAATTGTAGAGCGACCTTCGATCCAAGGTAAGGGTGGGGTTCTGGCTTTATAATTGGATTCATGATGTTTGATATGTGGGGTTAGAGGATTGTTGTTTTTATTATTGAATTGAATGGTGTATGATGAATATTGATGAATTCTCGATGGATAAATGATGTTATGATGTTGTGTAATCGATGTTGTATTATAAGTTAATGTTAGGTGATGATTGAGTATGATTATAATGAGGTTTGTGGGACTGTAGTATGATTCCCGTAGTGAAATACAGTAGAAAACACAGAAAATTATGCAGAAAATCGCAGGATGCGTCGACCTCAAACTGGATGAGTCGATGCAAGGAGGGTGTTTGACTCAGGATGAGTCGATGCATGCAGGTTTGCATCGATACATGATGAGTACAAGACTCAGGATGAGTCAACGCGAAGAGAGGATGTGTCGATACATGAGTGTGTGAGACTCAGGATGAGTCGACCGGTACGATGCATGTGTCGATACATGTTGGGATTTGAAGCAGGATGAGTCGATCCATAAGGAGGATGCGTGGACTCATAGTGAGAAAATGAAGCAGGATGTGTCGATCCAAGGAGTTTTGTGTCGACCCATACTGAATAATTTTGACAGAGTCAGTTTTGAATTTGCTGTAACTTGAGTTGTAGGATGCTGTTTGAGATGTCGTTCGAGGCGTTGATTAGCTAACGCGATGAACTCTATTTTAGATGATTAAAATGATGATTAAGAGGTGTAATTCCAGTAACTAATTTAGGACTTAGGATTAATTCCCGTAAATGACAGTTATGCTGGATTTTGGACAGAATGATGAATTTTGAGATGTTAGAGGTTGTTGTTAGAAATATGACAGTAGGACTTAGTGATAATAATGATGTACAGTAGCAGAATAACAGTATGGCTTACTGTAGTATTGATATACAGTTGAGTTATTAGTAAGACGTGGTTAATCAAATGATGTTTGATAAATAAGTAATGTTTACTAAATTATTTTGAGATGTTTACGAGATGTTGTAATTGAGATGTTTATGAGATGTTGTTGTCTGAGATGACTAAAATGTTGTCATTTTGATGATTGAGATGTTGTTGTTTGAGATGACTGAAATGTTGTCGTTTTGATGATTGAGATGTTGTTGTTTTGAGATGTGTTTTGAGATGTTGTTAACTGAGTGTGTTATTACATTCATGTTGAGTCGCATACATTGCATTTTTTTTATAGATGGAGCTTATGCTCGTTAAGATGGCCTAGATTGGCAAATTTTGAGATGAAGGCTATGCCTTATTGATGCCTCTAATAATTGGAAGATTAGATTTTTGAGATGGGAGTTCTGCTCCAATGGTACCACATGCATTTGCATTGTTTTGAGTCGCATTTTTGTGATTGAATAATGAGATGTATTTGATGTTGTTGAATGAATATATATGTTGTATTTGTTGTTGATTATGAGATGAGAAGTGGTGATGTGATTGATCTAATTTAATATATTAATTATCTTGCGCTTTATTATATTGTTAGATATCTCACCCCTTCTGTTTGAATGTTTCCCCTATGTTGGTAACGTGCAGGTAATCGAGAGTGAAGGCCGTATACCTTCAATAGATCGAGTCAGTGTCATTGCTCTGATATGTAACACTCGGGGGGATGAACGCTTGCTGATTTTTTATTGCTGAATTTTAGTTGTTGAACCTTAAATTGTTTATTTATTAAACACGAGATGTTTCTAAGTTGCTATTTTATTTAAAGATGTTATTGAAGAATTTCGCTGGGTAGTTATTGAATATTTAATGAAAGATGTTATGTTGTTAGTTCATCCGAAGTTTTGAATAAGTGTTATATATCCATGATGTATGCAATGAATTTGTTAGAAGAATTTGTGACGTCCCGATTCATTTGTATGATTGAAATTTTATAACTCTGATTTATCTTGCATATTTGCTTGGGGTAGAATTGGGGTGTTACAGCAGACCCCGTCCAAAATCTCCATGTTATCTTTACTGCTGTGTTCTGAAGCCCATGCACAGGCTTTAGTAAATTTCTTGAAGACTGCTCACGTGCCGCAATAGATTTCAGATGATCAATTTGGAAGTTATGTGGCTAGCTTAACAACTGATGATGGATTAGGCTTCTCTGATGCTGACCTGACTCCGAAGGGGAGAAATCATAATAGGGTTATGTATGTCTCCATTAAATGCAGGGGCACTACGTTGGCTCATGTGTTAGTTGATACGGGCTCTTCTCTAAATGTTCTACCAAAGAGCGCTCTTGACAGACTAGATTGTGAAGGGATTATGCTGAAACCCAGTGACATTATAATTCGAGCCTTTGATGGTTCCAAAAGAATGGTACATGGAGAAGTGGATCTTCCTATCAAAATGGGTTCACAGATCTTTGAATCCACCTTCTATGTAATGGACATTTGTCCAACTTAATCTTGTCTATTGGGACGCCCTTGGATCCATGGGGCAGGTGCTGTTACCTCCACTTTTCTCCATAAATTAAAGTATCCTGTAAAAGGAAAGGTTGTTACCATTTTCCAAGAAGAGGAATACATGGTCAGCCATCTGAATTCATTCTAGTACATGGAGATGGACGGGGAATTCATCGAGACTCCCTGCAAAACTTTTGAAGTAATTTCACCTGCTGCTATTAAAGATGTTTCTGCCATTCCAAAGACTACCAAGGTTCCACACAAGATGGCTTCCTTGAAGGATACCAAAGCTATTATAGAATAAGGTGGTTGCACTATTTGGGGTTAGCTTCCTGATATCCCCTATAAATCTAATAAGTTTGGTTTGGGCTTTACTGCAGAAGGACAAAGAGTTGTTCGTCGCGCTCGTGCTGGAAGACCTTCGTTATGTATCAGAAATAATGGAGTCAATTCTATATGTGATACGGTGGCAGAACCGACTATTAACTGGTTTGCATTTTTTGTTTGCAAATGTCGCGGTAAGCAAGAGTCGCCGCCGACTTTTATTTTATTCAACCAGGAAAAGGAAAAAGAACAAAAAAAACCTTTTTCGAGATGTTTCTGAGTACCCTTATAGAAAGGGAAGGTGTTAGCACCCTTTCTATCTGTGGTTTTCCAAGGGCTCTTAGGTACTTGCACATTTTAAAAATTGCTTGTGTGTGCTTGCTTTGAAAAGTTCTGTTTTACTTCGTGTTAACCCTTGTTTCTGTCCTCAAGATTTTATGAAGTTGTTTTTGAAAACTTTGTTTGGGAAAGTGTTGGTGTGAAAAAGTTTTTGTTTGTTTGAGCAAGTACCTAGGAACTAATCTACCTACTCGAAAAAGTTCTGTTCATTTTCCTTTTAGACAATGCTATCCCATTATTGAGAAATAGGTAGCATCGTCGTTGGAGTTTTTTAGGGACATTCGAAGGGACAAATACGATCACAAAAGCAATGTTAGGAAATGTTAGTAATCATCCTAAAGCCTTAAAGATCTTTTTCAGAGGCAACATCTGAATGGGTTATTTTAGATCTTTTGGGACTAGAGGACGACCACTAACAATCCCTATACTTCATGACCGTTTTACCGAAGGCAACCGAAGTGGAGTAAACCCTAGGAGTGAGCATGTGCGAGTGTAATTTCAGTTAATTTATCTTTGCACATTTAGGATTTTCTACCGTATTAATTTTCAGTTTGTCTTTCCATACAATCCTATTAATATACATCTAAGCAGTTTATAGTTTGCAGAAATTAAAGCGAGAAAGTTAAAGTCCTAGCTATTACAAGCTTTTGCAGATACATAATTATTTTGACCGAAAATGAAGATGCGGAATTGAAACCCTAATTACTATTACAAACTCGAAGCAATTACAATAACAATAAAAAGGAATATTAAAAAATGCGCACGAGAATTAAATACGGGAATCAAAGTTTAAATTCTAAAAATCTAATCAATTAAAGAGAAAATATTTTTTTTTTTGTATTTTGTTATTGAGAAAAATATTTGAAAGCTTAACCTAAATCAAATTAATTAAAGAAAAATATTTTTTGGTATTTTATTGAGAAAATTAAATATTTGTGAATTAAACCTAATTTGTCTAATTAATTTTAATTATGAAAATAATCAAGTCAATATCATTAAATTAATTATTTTCCAAAAAAAACTAATTTTAATAAAAAAAACTAATTCTACATTTTTGTGGTTTTCTTGATTTTATGATTAAATAAAAAAATGATTTTTTTTTGTTGTTTTGTAAAAAGAAATTAATCAAATAAAACAAAAGAAAATAAAGAAAGAAAGTAATTGGGCCCGTGGTGAAAGCAGATTAGGGGGTGTGGAATGGAATTATTAATCCCAGAATTATAGGCCCATTTGCCCACGTGGGGATTCAGTGCAGCTGGCCTTCAGGAGGTCCACCACGCGCCTGCATGCTTGAGGCATTAGATCTGGCCAGGACATGGTCTGATGGCGTGGATTTGAGGATGCATGATGGCCCTTTTGAAGGCGAGGCTTGTTGGATTTGGGACAAAGAAATTAGAAAATATGAAAACGTGAGATTCTGGGATCGAACCCAGAACCCTTTGCTTCACCGCCTGCGCCTTTGCCATCTGTGCTGGGATGGTTAGTTGTACATATAATGACATAGATAAAATATAAATTAAATAAAGTTCCTTTCCCAGAAACACGCGCCAATTTCAAATAGGTCAATGGTGTGCTTCCACCTCTTGTCTTTTTCCCCATAACTGTTGTTTTTTATATAAGCTTTTACCTACGGACAAAACTGTCACTAAAGGCTATAGTGACAATATTTATCCGTAGTTACATCCCTGCAAGATTAAAAAAAATAATACAAGCAAGATAAATCAAAACCAAAGGTATAGATCAGTTGCAAATCACGCTCTGAGTTCATTGGTACCCATAATTTGGTCTAATTTCGCCTCTATAGAGAGTCCCCAATTTGGGACCTTAAAACCCTAACAATGGCGTCGTGCCATTCCTGCATTTGAACTCAGATTAAACCATCCAGAAACAATGCCAATATGATAACAAGCGTGGATATGTGATCAAAACAAGTTTATAATGGGTAAATCAATAAATTCGATTTTGAGAAAAATATGAAAACCATGGTACTGTAAGGGCACGATTCTTGATGTTTTTGACCTTGAGGATGATTGGAATAGCTTCAGAACATGTCCAGGAACAGATTGCTGGCTTTGGAATTACTTGAAATGGCCTATGGAAGAGAATACAATATGCACTTTTTCTTCCAAAATTTGCAACTTCTTCCCTCGTTTTCACGACCCCAAACCCTCTTTTATGCTTTAGAGATGTTAGGTATATATGATAGAATGATTTAGGACAACAAAAATTGATCATATCTTTGCAAATTATGGAGATTTGATTTCATTCTTTGCCATGTATGATTTGTTTCCAAAATAGATCAAATTAAGATCTTTTCCAATAAATTAGCTCTTGCACGATTTGGATGATTTGCTAGCTGTTCCTTGACTCATAAAATGCTCATAAAATCAAATCTTTGATTTTATTTGATTATTCTACTATTTAAATTGATTTATTTTGATTTAAATGGATAAAAAATCAAAATAAATAATAAAAATAATAAAATAATAAGTGGATAAGCTCAGGGGTCGTGGGTCCTCTTAGGAACAAGTATCAAACAAGAAAACATGGTCCCATTTGGAAAAAAAGTCATTTTGATCTATGTTGACTTCATGCACATTTCCAAAAATTGGTCAACTTTGACAACACATATCTCTCTCATTTTTAACCATAAGAAGGTGTTCTTGTACTTTTTAGAAAGCTTACGATGTCCCCTAAACAACCCTTTTGGTTTAATCTCAATTGGGTCTTCCATGTTCATGTAAGAAGTTTTGACCCAAAAGGTGTTTTTGTTGACTTTTCAAAAGGACCTATAATATAGAAATTCATATCTTTTTATGAGTGAATATTTTGAACTTGTGGGATGAAGATGAGTTGTATGGAATTCAATCCTCTTAAAAATGAGCCTTGTATGGAAAATTTATGATAAAGTATGAAGAAGTTATGGATGGTCAAAGTTTGGTTGACTTTTCCTATGAAACCCTAATTTAGCAACTTTTGGGTTTTGATGAATATGGGGCATTCCTTGAGGAGTCATGATCAACCCTTGATTAAATGGTGTACGTCTCTTCAAAATGTTGATGTTGACCAAAAATCTTGAAGTTTGACTGTATATGGGCCATAGTTGACTTTTGACCTAATATAGTTAATTTTCAGGCATCTGAGCAGTTGACTGAGTAAACTTCTTGTGCAAGGCATGAAACTTGACATGGATGATCTTGAGAACATATTAGGACCATGGAAAGCATTTGGGACCCTTGGAATTCAACCATCTTGATGAGGAGTGAAACCCTAGTTTGAAGCTTGTTGCCTTATGAGGAGGATTTGTCTGGTCAATCCTTAGTCATCCTTGAGAAATTGAGGACCTCTAGAGGTATGTCTTGAGTGAAATGAGAGGCAAAATTTTGGGGTACAACAGCTTCCCCTATTCAATCTTCTTAAACCTGAGGATGTAGATTGGTTGTCTGCCTTTCATAATCTGAAGGTGGAAGATGATTGAACACTAGAGTGCCCAGAAATTTGGACTCGTCTGAGATGGTGCTGGACTGTGTAGGTAGTATCAGGAATGGGCTTACAGATGACATTTGGAGGATATGACGAAAGGTCACCAGATATGGGCTTAAAGATGCCATCCAGAAGATATGACGGAGAATCGTTGGAGATGGGCTTAAAGATGCCATCTAGAGGATGTTGATTTCCTGAGATATTCCTTTGATGAGAATTCATGTTCCTGTCATTGAGGAGGAATCTGCTGAGGAATGTTGGTCTCTGTCTTGGGAGAAATGGAATTTTAGGAACTTCAGTTGTCCGTTACTCTACTGGGGAATCATATCTTAGTCGAGGAGATGAAAATAAACTACTATCTGGTCGTGCTCCAGGCCTTACAGTGATTTGCTGAGGATAATAAGAATGACTGCTATCTGGTCGTGCTCTAGACTTTACAGTCTCTTACTGGGGAGATGAGATTAAAATTGCTATCTGGTCGTGCTCCAGGCTTTGAAATTTCTCAATTCTTATTTGGTCGTGTTCCAGGCTTCAGAAGAAATTAAGTGGTTATCCAGTCGCATCCGGGTTTCAACTTGAATTTAAGGCATACTAACATTCGGTCATTTCCATGCTTCATAGTAATTGGCTGAGTAAACTACTATCTGGTCGAATTCCAAGCTTCGCATTACCTTATACTATTATCCGGTCGTGCTCCAGGTTTCACAGTGTCTCTTGCCGTTATCTGGTCATGCTCCAGACTTCACAGTGTCTCATACTGTTATCTGGTCATGCTCTAGGCTTCACGGTGTCTTATACCATTATTTGGTCGTGTCCCAAGCTTCAGTAATTTGGAGAAATTAAGATATTATTCGGTCGATTTCCGGGCTTCATAGCTTGAATTTGAGATATACCACTATTTGGTCGATTCCAGGCTTCATAGTATTTTGGAGAAATTAAGATATTATCCGGTTGATTTCCGGGCTTCATAGCTTGAATTTTAGATATACCACTATCTGGTCGATTCCAGGCTTTATAGTATTTTGTAGAAATTAAGATATTATCCGGTCAATTTTCGGGCTTCATAGCTTGAATTTGAGATATACCACTATCTGGTCGATTCCAGGCTTCGTAGTATTTTGTACTATTATCCGGTCGTGCTCCAGGCTTCACAGTATGATGTATTGTTGGTTGACTATTATCCGGTCAGTTTCTGGGCTTCATAGCTTTTGAAGTGGAATAGAAATCTTAGTATCAATTTGACTGAACCAGGGAAAGGTCTTGAGTTGTCTTCAATTGGGAGAGAAATCTTTGTATCGATTTGATTGAACACGGGAGAGGTCTCAGATTAACTTTGACTAACATAAAATCAGGGGAATCTTAGCGACGATTCGGCTAACCTAGACGAAAGTCTTAGAACATCTTCAACTAGAATAGAAACCTTAGTGTCGGTTTGACTGAACCAGAGAAAATATTGAAAAGTGTTGGAATATCTTCAATTGGGATAAAAACCTTGGTGTCAGTTTGACTGAACCAGAGAGAACTTGTGAGAACTTGATTGCATCTTTCCCTGAAAGGTAAATAGTTAGTCGTATGTAATATCATGATGTATGAAATGTATTGAGTAATTATGTTCTCAAAATAAATGAGATTGTGCTGTATAATATGTATGCACATGCCATGATGTATGGATATGCAATGCTATTATGATATTCTCTAGCTGGGGAAAATAAATCCTGGACTGCTACTGGAGAGTATAAGGAGTTGTGTTCTTCGTTTCCGCTGGGGATAGTGACCTAAGATGATTAGCTGGAGATTTACATCTATTCTTCTTGAGAATATTCTTCCGGGAGAGACTCTGTCTAAGAACAATCCTGCAGGGGAATGACTCTATGGGGAAGGGAGATACTCTGTTGGAAGATCTGCTGATTTGGAGAAATAGACTCAGCTGGGGATGAACTTCCATTGCTGGAGAGAAGATCTCTGTTGGGGATTGAGCTTCCGCTGTCAGAGAAATAAACTGTGCTCGGGAGAAAACTTTATAAACTGTTTATGATTATAAAGCTCGGCTGGGGAATACAAACATTAGCTTTCTGAAAGAGCCTGCTGGGGAAGGAATTCCTTCTTGGGGATACGAAGGTCGGACCTTGGTTGTCTCGGCTCTATGGGGAATATAGGTATCACTGGCTTGTATGTGATAGTGACTTCGCTTCTAACTGTCTCTGCCCCTTGTACCATGCTGGAAAAAGTACATGCGGAGATTTTGTGGATGGATCTATGTCGTGATTGTACTTGAACATGTATTTAATGAGTGTCAGGATGACATCCGTCTCTAGATCGTACCTGAACTGTACTTGAAACATGTGTTGAATGAGTGTCAGAATGACATCCGTCTCTGGATTGTATCTGAACTGTAATTGAAACATGTGTCGAATGAGTGTCATAATGACACCCGTCTCTGGATCGTATCTGAACTGTATTTGAAACATGTGTTGGATAAGTGTCAGTATGACATCCGTCTCTGGATCGTATCTGAATTGTATTTGAAACATGTGTCAAATGAGTGTCAGAATGACATCTGTCTCTGGATCGTACTTGAACTGTACTCTAGAAGAGAAATCTGGAATAAGTACCAGGATAACATCCGTCTCTGGATCGTACCTGAACTGTTTCTAGAAGAGAAGTCTGGAATAAGTATCAGGATAACATCCATCTCTGGATCGTACCTGAATTGTTTCTAGAAGAGAAATCTGGAATAAGTACCAGGATAACATCCATCTCTGGATCGTACCTGAACTGTTTCTAGATGAGTAGTCTGGAATAAGTATCAGGATAACATCCGTCTCTGGATCGTACCTGAACTGTTTCTAGATTCTGGTGCTCTTGATGAATGCTGATCAAGGTATAAGTCTTCCCCTGATAGACATGTGATGGGAAATAGTCGTACATTTTAAATCCCTAAATTTTTCCTGGACCACCCTTTCGGGTTTTCAGTCCACCGGGATACCTTTTTGCCCAAGCCGCCTTTTCAGGTTTTCGACTTGTCGGGTGTACATATTTTTTTATGTATATCCCTAACTTTTGCTCGAACCCTTTTGGTTCGTCGGGATTCCCTTATTTTTGCCTAGGTGTGTCAACCTAGCGGGTCTTTTTTTTTCATGCGTAGTATTTCCGACTATGTCCACACTTTCAGGATGTAGAGAGTTGTCATTGTCCATAGTGTTGTGTTGTAGTACTGTCAAAATGTTTTCTTGATGGCACATGATTCATTGCTGGAATGCGTGCATAATTCCCCAAACGATTCAGATGGAGATCTGCCCCTGGTTATTTGACACTTTTAGAGAGACCGCCCCAGGTGTGTTTAGACATCATGTCATGCCCCTTGCTTATGAAAGACCTGTTATTGGAAGTGTCTTTCCCGCTGAGGTGATTCTGTCCATTGAGAGAATGTTTGTTCATTGAATATCCATTGTGCGGATTTCTCTGCTGTCAAACAATTAGTCATATGCAAACAATATCGTTTAAAGAATGCAAAACTCATGTTTGTCTTGAAATTTTTTTGAAAATGTGTTTTGGGTAGTAAAACGAAATTTGTAAGAATGTGATATCTACTCAGGATTCGTAACAGAGCCTACAAGAGTCAGGATACCTTTGTAACAGTATGCTCTCAAACTAACCCAGGCTTCAGCTAGGACTTTTAAGGGTTATAACGTGGCCTGGTTCATGGTTCAAGAAACAAAGGATAAAGGCTCAAATTTATTTGTACCCAACCCGCTCTTCGTGATGTTCTTCAGTCCTATGCTCAGTTAATTGCGCGTTTAGATCCCGATTGAGTCTGGAATCTTTGCTCTGATACTTGGTGATGATTCAGAAATTGAACCTTTGTTTTGAAAAGGAAGTCATTTTTGTAATCTTCTTTTTGTCGAGGATTTGTAGTAACCTCTTTTTTTTTTGTTTTCGTTATCTCTTCTTTTTCCTGAACTGTTTCTTTTGTGATTACAGTCAGCGGGATGCCCCAATTTTTCTCTTAAGTCTCCTTCATAGGTTTTGACTTAATGGGCTTTTATTTCGAGAGATAATGACTGCCTGTCTTGATGATTATACGGAACCGTCACCGTCTTTTGTTTTGGAAGGACGTCTTCGATGCCATTCATTGTGTACGAAGTGGCAGATTGTGACGGAATGCACCTCTGAGTTAACTGAGAAAACTACCCTGCCCCAGGTTATGATTAAGGGTTTTAATTTGTGTGAAAAGAAAAACTCCTACTTCTTTGGCTCGAAGGGGTTGACTAGGGATTATCTTCCTTATAACTCCACTGTTTAGGATTTGAAACAACGCTTGTACATCGTCAGCGGGGTCTGTTCAAAAGCATACTGTAGAGATTGTGGTATCATTTTCGTCATCCTCCCTCTAAGGCTTAGAGTTTTTAATCGAGAGTTGAATATCACGAAAAGGAAGTATAGAGAAGTTTAAGCATAGTGAAAACAGATTAATTCAAGACAAACATGTATAACGCATTAATGAAATAACAAGGTTTGATATGAATAAATGTTCAAATAAATCAAAAGAAAATTACACATTGAAAATTCTAATGAAAGAATAGTATTCTTATGAGAACTTGTCACTTCAGATGGTATGCCTTGGAGGGATAGCAGAAGAACTCAGCCTGATTGTCTTGTGCAAATTCTAGCGCTCCTTCATCAATCAGGTCTTGAATTTTATTTCTCAACGCCCAACAGCTGTTGGTGTCATGTCTAGGACTGTTGGAGTGGTACGCACATCTTGCATTTGGATTGTACCTTGGGGAGGCTATGTTGGGATTCTAAGGAGGGTCCCTTAATATAACCAAATTGGCCTTCAACATGCGTTGCAATACTGGAGCCAATAACATGTTGATTTCAGTGAAGCGTCTTTTGGATGTACTCTTCTTATGCCGATTGCCCCGTTGTCATTGGCGAGGTTGTGGTTTGGCTTGTGATGTAGTAGCAATCTAGAAAGGTTTGTTCCTGACCAAACCAACCTCCTCTCTCACTGGGGACTGATTAATGCCTTGATCCACAATTTTAACTGTTTGTTTCATGGATCTGCATCCATCTTGGTGAAGCTTGTTGAGGAAGGCTCTTATCCCTTCTTGTCCTCGAGCTAAGTTTTGGATAAAATCCATCTTCCCCGGAATCTGGATTCTCATTGCTTCTACCTTAGCTTGCAGTTGTTCCAATTGTTCATCCTTGTTGTTGTCAGGACGTTCCTTGGTCAGATTCCCGGCGAAGAGCATTTTCAGGTCTTCTTGCCCCTTGGATAGATTCAGGAGAAATTCCTTGAACTGGGTATCTTGAGCTTGGAGATCTCTGTTGTCTTGTTTGAGAGCCATTACTAAAATAAACAGCGAGAACATGAGAGAACTGCTTTGAAACCTGCTTATGCAATTGATATGTATTATATATGTATGCAATGTTTTCAAGGATCTCGTGGGGTAAACAAGAAAATGTCAGAAGTTGAATTTTGCAGCTTTGATTGAAGAACTTTGTATCATTGAGAGTCCTTCTACGAGAGTCAAGCTCACCATATCAAGTGGGTCATAGCCCCTGACTCAAGCTGTTGAGTTTTGATCTTCTGACGACATTGGCTAGAGGAAAATAAATCCCCTTGCCCCTTGCTAGACGTCTGATTTATCATAACCTTCATCACAGGCCCTCGAGATCCTTGAAATGGTTAAGGAAATGTTAAGGCATGATATTCTGATGTGTATGCTATGCTTTTAAGCAAAGGTGCAAAGTGATGTAAGCAAGTAAACCCTACAAGAAATCCAAGTTATTGGATAATAACTGTAAACAAAATCTGCAAGGAACTCATGTTGTCAGGTAATAAAACTCTACAAGTAGTTCAAGTTAAAAGCACACAAGTCACACAAACAACCTTAGGCTTAGGCTTGCATGGGTTTTAAGGTCATACCCTCTTGAAGCTGGATTGGTTCAACCTATCCTATAAATAGTAACCGGGTTCTAAAGGGATCTCAATATCACTGATCTTTCCCCCAAGCCTTGTTCATTCTACGATTGACTCGTAATCAAACAAATCTCAGAAGTTAAACCTCAATGAGTGTAGCATCGAGTATCTGTCGACCTTGGGCATACACCAAAGCCGACCATCTCGCTATGTCCTACTGGCCAAGTTGTGCAATTAAAGGTTCTAAGGTCAATTGATGGTTTATGACACCACGCGGCGGCCCCGTACATCTCCCTGATTGACTCAAGGATTACGGGTACCAACCAAAGTGCCACATCAACGTAGCTACTGCTTCAACCGTGTCGGTATACCCCAACACAGCTCCCTCACAGTTTATTGCTACTTACCTAAAAGGTGTTTCCCCGATCCGGGTGTAGGATCAAATAACCCAAACAGTTCCCATAAATATAAAGCAAGCAAGACAATCAAGAGAAAGAAATTAAATATGACCTAGATCCTAAGGTTTACCCCACTTTATATTTTAGTCCCCAGCAGAGTCGCCAGTTCTGTGATACGGTGGAAGAACCGACTGTTAATACTGGTTTGCGTTTTTTGTTAGCAAATGTCGGGGTAAGCAAGAGTTGCCACTGACTTTTATTTTATCCAATCAGGAAAAGGAACAGAAAAAACCTTTTTCGAGATGTTTCTGAGTACGGGGGGTAGATTATAGAAAGGAAAGTTGTTAGCACCCTTTCTATCTGTGGTTTTCCACGGGCTCTTAGGTACTTGCTCATTTTAAAAATTTCTTGTGTGTGCTTGCTTTGAAAAGTTTTGTTTTACTTCGTGTTAACCCTTGTTTCTGTCCTCGAGAGTGTTATGAAGTTGTTTTTGAAAACTTTGTTTGGGAAAGTGTTGGTGTGAAAAAGTTTTTATTTGTTTGAGCAAGTACCTAGGAACTAATCTACCTACTCGAAAAAGGTCTATTCGTTTTCCTTTTAGACAATGCTATCCCATTATTGAGAAATATGTAGCATCGTCGTTGGAGTTTTTTAGGGACATTTGAAGGGACAAATACGATCACAAAGGCAATGTTAGTAATCATCCTAAAGCCTTAAAGATCTTTTTCCGAGGCAACATCTGAATGGGTCATTTTAGATCTTTTGGGACTAGAGGACGACCATTAACAATCCCTATACTTCATGACCGTTTTACCGAAGGCAACCGAAGTGGAGTAAACCCTAGGAGTGAGCGTGTGCGAGTGTAATTTCAATTAATTTATCTTTGCATATTTAGGGTTTTCTACCGTATTAAATTTCAGTTTGTCTTATCATACAATCCTATTAACATACATCTAAGCAGTTTATAGTTTGCGGAAATTAAAGCGAGAAAGTTAAAGTCCTAGCTATTACAGGGCTTTTGCAGATACATAATTATTTTGACCGAAAATAAAGATGCGGAATTGAAACCCTAATTACTATTACAAACTTGAAGCAGTTACAATAATAATTAAAAGGAATATTAAAAAATGTGCACGAGAATTAAGTACGGGAATCAAAGTTTAAATTCTAAAAATCTAATCAATTAAAGAGAAAATATTTTTTTGTATTTTATTATTGAGAAAAATATTTGAAATCTTAACCTAAATCTAATTAATTAAAGAAAAATATTTTTTGGTATTTTATTGAGAAAATTAAATATTTGTGAATTAAACCTAATTTGTCTAATTAATTTTAATTATGAAAACAATCAAGTCAATATCATTAAATTAATTATTTTCCAAAAAAAAACTAATTTTAATAAAAAAAACTAATTCTACATTTTTGTGGTTTTCTTGATTTTATGATTAAATAAAAAAATGATTCTTTTTGTTGTTTTGTAAAAAGAAATTAATCAAATAAAACAAAAGAAACAAAGAAAGAAAGTAATTGGGCCTGCGGTGAAAGCAGATTAGGGGGTGTGGAATGGAATTATTAATCCCAGAATTATAGGCCCATTTGCCCACGTGGGGATTCAGCGCAGCTGGCCTTCAGGAGGTCCACCACACGCCTGCATGCTTGAGGCGTTAGATTTGGCCAGGACATGGTCTGATGGCGTGGATTTGAGGATGCATGATGGCCCTTTTGAAGGTGAGGCTTGCTGGATCTGGGACAAAGAAATTGGAAAATATGAAAACGTGAGATTCTGGGATCGAACCCAGAACCCTTTGCTTCACCGCCTGCGCCTTTGCCATCTGTGCTAAGATGGTTAGTTGTACATATAATAACATAGATAAAATATAAAGGAAATAAAGTGCCTTGCCCAAAAACACGCGCCAATTTCAAATGGGCCAATGGTGTGCTTCCACCTCTTGTCTTCTTCCCCATAACTGTTGTTTTTGATATCAGCTTTTACCTACAGACAAAACCGTCACTAAAGGCTATAGTGACAGTTTTTATCCGTAGCTACATCCCTGCAAGATTCAAAAAAATAAAAAATAATACAAGCAAGATAAATCAAAACCAAAGGCATAGATCAGTTGCAAATCACGCCCTGAGTTCATTGGTACCCATGATTTGGTCTAATTTCGCCTCTACGGAGAGTCCCCAATTTGGGACCTTAAAACCCTAACAATGGCGTCGTGCCATTCCTGCATTTGAACTCAGATTAAACCATCTAGAAACAATGCCAATATTATAACAAGTATGGATATGTGATCAAAACAAGTTTATAATGGGTAAATCAATAAATTCAAGTTTGAGAAAAATATGCAAACCATGGTATTGTAAGGGCACGATTCTTGATGTTTTTGGACTTGAGGATGATTGGAATAGTTTCAGAACACGTCCAGGAATAGATTGTTGGCTTTGGAATCACTTGAAACGGCCTATGGAAGAGAATATGGTCTGCACTTTTTCTTCCAAAATTTGCAACTTCTTCCCTCGTTTTCACGACCCCAAACCCTCTTTTATGCTTTAGAGATGTTAGGTAAATATGATAGAATGATTTAGGTCAACAAAAATTGATCATATCTTTGCAAATTATGGAGATTTTATTTCATTCTTTGCCATGTATAATTTGTTTCCAAAATAGACCAAATTAAGATCTTTTCCAATCAATTAGCTCTTGCACGATTTGGATGATTTGCTAGCTGTTCCTTGACTCATAAAATCAAATCTTTGATTTTATTTGATTATTCTACTATTTAAATTGATTTATTTTGATTTAAATTGATAAAAAATCAAAATAAATAATAAAAATAATAAAATAATAAATGGATAAGCTCAAGGGTCTTGGGTCCTCTTAGGAACAAGTTTCAAACAAGAAAACACGGGCCCTTTTTGAAAAAAAGAAGTCATTTTGATCAATGTTGACTTCATGCACATTTCCAAAATTTGGTCAACTTTGACAATACACATCTCTCTCATTTTTAACCATAAGAAGGTGTTAGTTGAATTTTTATATAACTTAGGATGTCCCCTAAACAACCCTTTTGGTTTCATCTCAATTGGGTCTTCCATGTTCATGTAAGAAGCTTTGACCCAAAAGGTGTTTTTGTTGACTTTTCAAAAGGACCTATAATGTAGAAATTCATATATTTTGACGAGTGCATATTTTGAACTTGTGGGATAAGTATGAGTTGTAGGGAATTTCATCCTCTTAAAATGAGCCTTGGATGGAAAATTTATGATAAAGTATGAAGAAGTTATGCCTGGTCAAAATTTGGTTGACTTTTCCTGTGAAACCCTATTTTAGCAACTTTTGGGTTTTGATGAATTTGGGGCATTCCTGGAGTAATCATGATCAACCCTTGATAAAATGGTGGATTTCTCTTTAAAATGTGTATGTTGACCAAAAATCTTGAAGTTTGACTGTATATGGGCCACAGTTGACTTTTGACCTTGTACATTTGATTTTCAGGCATCTGAGCAGTTGACTGAGTAAACTTCTTGTGCAAGGCATGAAACTTGATATGGATGATCTTGATAACATATTAGGACCGTGGAAAGAAGTTGGGACCCTTGGACTTCATCCATCTTGATGAGGAGTGAAACCCTAGTTTGAAGCTTGTTGCCTTAGGAGGAGGATTTGTCTGGTCAATCCTTAGTCATCCTTGAGCAATTGAGGACCTCTAGAGGCATGTCTTGAGTGAAATGAAAGGGAAAATTTTGGGGTACAACACTATAGAGGATGCTAACAATGATAGTGACTTCGATAGCTGGATCTTTCCTACCATTGGTAATAGACTCAGCAACTGGAAGGCGAAAGCCATTATCTTTATATCCTTTAGTCAGGAGTAATAGCTATTTCTATTTTATTGCTTTAAGAAGTTTGGTTATGTAATTTATTTTAAAAAAACAATGACTTTAAACCTTGTGTCTTGCCCGGGGCACAATGGTTCATTTGTTAAGGGTTGTCATTTCATAAGTCATATTTTCATTTAATGAAAGCATTAGACGTTTTGCATTCAAATTTTGCGCTCTCTATCTTTCTTTTACTTTATTGCACTTTCGAATAGCTATGTGTTCTTACACACACCCACACGCTACATTGCAGATCCAGATCCACTCTGGATCTCGTTGATAACGATTCTTCTATTTTCGCGTATGACTTTGGAAATACGATCTACCAAGCCGAGGACGGAGGTGAGGAATATTGTGAAATACCTGGAGAACTTGCCAGACTCTTAATACAAGAAGAAAAGGCTATCCAACCACATGAAGAGCCGATCGAAGTGGTAAACTTGGGTTTTGAGAAAAACAGAAAAGAGGTCAAGATAGGCACCAACTTAGAGGGTAGTGTCAAGAACATATTGATTCAGATGTTGCGCAACTATGTTGAGATATTTGCTTGGTCATACGAAGACATGCCATGGCTCGATACTGATATTGTGGTTCACCGTTTGCTGATGAAAGAAGGTTGTTCTCCGATTAAATAGAATATTTGCCACATGGGTCCTGAGATGTCAGAGAAAATTAAGGTTAAGGTTATGAAACAATTCAACACAGGTTTCTTGGTTGTTACCTCGTATCCTTAATGGGTTGCAAATGTTGTTCTGATACCAAATAAAGACAACAAGATGTGCATGTGTGTAGACTACAGGGATCTGAACATGGAAATCCCCAAAGATGACTTACCACTTCCACATATTGAGATTTTGGTCGACAACACTGCTCAGCACAAGGTATTCTCTTTCATGGATGGTTTCTCAGGGTATAATCAGATCAATATGGCATCCGAAGACATGGAGAAAACAACTTTTGTCACATAGTGGGACACTTTCTGCTATAAGGTTATGCCTTTTAGTTTGAAGAACGTCGGGGCAACTTATCAGCGTGCCATGGTAGCTTTATTCCATGACATGATTCATCACGAGATAGAGGTCTACGTCGACGATATGATAGCCAGATCAGAGAATGAAGAAGAGCATCTTTATCATCTGCATAAATTATTTGAAATATTGAAGAAATACAAGTTGATGTTGAATCCAAACAAATGTACCTTTGGGGTGAGGTCTGGAAAACTCCTAGGTTTCGTCGTCAGTGGTAAAGGTATTGAAGTTGATCCCGCAAAAGTTAAAGCTATTCAAGAAATGTCGACTCCTCTTACTAAGAAGGAGGTCAGAGGTTTCTTAGGACGACTAAATTAAATTTCCCGATTCATTTCTCATTTGACTGCTACCTATGAGCCAATCTTCAAACTGCTGAAGAAAGATCAAGTAGTAAAGTAGAACGACGACTGTTAAATAGCCTTTGATAAACTCAAGGAGTACTTACAAGAACCTCCAATTTTGATGCCACCAGTTGAAGGAAGACCTCTAATTATGTACCTAACAGTGTTAGAGAATTCAATGGGGTGTGTACTTGGGAAACATGACGAGTCTAGTCGAAAAGAGCATGCAATATACTACCTTAGAAAAAAGTTTACCGACTGTGAAACAAGATATTCACTGCTCGAGAAAACTTGCTGCACTTTGGCATGGGCTGCTCGCCAACTAAGACAATATATGTTGACTCATACTACTCTATTAATCTATAAAATGGATCCCATCAAATACATATTTGAGAAGCCAACTCTCTCCGTAAGAATAGCCTGATGACAAATGGTACTAACCGAATACGAAATTCAGTACACCACTCAAAAGGAAATCAAAGAAAGTGTACTGGCAGATCATCTGGCTCATCAAGATGTGGAAAACTACCAGTCTATGAATTTCGAATTCCTAGACGAGAACATTATGCTAGTTACGGATTGTGAAGAACCTGGATTATATGAAGGACCTGAGTCAGGATCCCGATGGACTATGGTTTTTGATGGAGCTTCTAATGCACTTGGAAATGGAATTGGCGCCGTAATCATCTCTCCTCAGGGTTTCCAGACGCCCTTCACTGCCATACTTTGCTTTGACTTCACCAACAATATGGCTGAATACGAAGCGTGTATCATGGGTATTAAATATGCTATTGACCTGAGAATCAAGTTGTTGAGAGTATATGGGGATTCAGCTCTGGTAATCAGTCAGGTTAAGGGATAATGGGATACAAAACACCCAAATCTCATTCCACATCGAGAGCATATGTTGACCTTAATCCCATACTTCGAGGAGATCACTTTTGAGCACATCCCAAGAGAAGAGAATCAGTTGGCGGACACATTAACTACCATGTCATCCATGTTGAAGGTTAGATGGGACAATGAGGCTACCATAATTACCATCAAAAGATTAGACGAATTGGCACACTGCTATGAAATTGATACTGACGGAGTAGAAACAAAGCCTTGGTTTCATGAAGTGAAAAGATACCTTGAGGCTTAAGAGTACCCTGAAGGGGAATCTATCAAGGACAAGAAATTCCTATGGTGGTTCTCAGCTAAGTTCTTCCTGAGCAATGAAATTTTATACAAGGGCAATCATAATTTGACTCTACTTCATTATATGAACAAGAAAGAAGTAGAAAAGATTATGGAAGATATGCACGAATGTATCTTTGGTACTCATTCCAGTGGACATACTATGGCTAAGAAAATCCTGAGAGCGGGTTACTATTGGTCGACCATTGAAACTGACTGCCATCACCACTCCAGAACATGTCACAAATGCCAAATATATGCTGATAAAGTACATGTGCCTCCAGTACCTCTGAATGTTTTGACTGCTCCTTGGTCGTTCGCAATATGGAGAATTGACATGATTGGAGAGATCAAACCCACTACCATTAAATAACATTGCTTTATCCTTGTCGCCATCGATTACTTTACAAAGTGGGTTAAAGCAGCCTCATTCGCCCTCTGTTACTAAGAATTTCGTGGCCCGGTTCATCAAGCATAACCTTATTTGTCGGTATGGCATCCCTAAGAGAATCATTACAAACAATGGTACTAATCTCAACAACACCATGATCACTGAACTCTGCATGCAGTTTAAGGTCACATACCACAACTCTTCTCTATATCGACCAAAGATGAATGGCGCAGTGGAGGCCGCCAACAAGAATATTAAGAAGATTATATAGAAGATGGTTATGACCTACAAATATTGGCACGAGATGTTACCATTTGATCTTCATGGATATCGCACTTCAGCATGAACTTGAACCGGGGAAACCCCATTCTCTCTGGTCTATGGTATGGAACTCGCTCTACCTACCGAAAATCAGATTCCTTTGAGAATCATGAAGGATGCAGATTTAGGAGAAGACGAGTGGATTCAAACTAGGATGGATCAATTGAATTTGATTAACGAGAAGAGGCTTACAGCTGTCTGTCACGGTCAGATGTATCAGAAGCGTATGATCAAAACCTTCAATAAGAAGATCAAGCATCGAATATATCAGGCTGGTGACTTGGTAATAAAGCGCATCATTCTACCACAAGGGGATCCCAGGGGAAAATGGACTCCCACCTATGAAGGGCCATTTGTAATTAAGAAGATTTTTCGGGTAGCCCTATGATACTTACCACCATGAACAATGAACATTTTCCACACCCTGTGAACACGGACATAGTTAAAAGATACTACACATGAAAATGACCCGCTAGGTTGACTAGCCTAGGCAAAAATAAGAGCATCCCAGCGAACCAAAAGGGTTCAGGCAAAAAATAGGGATATATATATTTACAAGATTGTACACCCGGCAAGTCGAAAACCTGAAAGGGCTGCTTGGGCAAAAAGGGGTATCCTGGTGGGCTGAAAACCCGAAAGGGCGGTCCAGGAAAAAGTTCGGGATTAAAGCGTACGACTATGTCCCATTGGATCACTTACAACAAGCTTTGTTACCAACGTCAAGTTCAAAAGGTACAAATCAGTCCAGTCAACCTCTTCCAACAGCAAGGGATGAGATGCTTGAAGACATAGGGGCAATAGCAGAGTTGGAACCCGACGAGATTATTTACACATAGCTATATGTTTTGTTTTTACTTTGTACTCTTCTCATTTCACGATGATTTCCTCTTACTAGGATTTATGTCTCTTTGTACCATAATCGCCTGTTTATAGGCAAACATCAAATATAAATACAATTTCAAAATTCAAATTCTGTTTTACTTTTTCTGTTTTGTTTGCAAAAATGTCCAATGACTAAAATTGAATGAACATATGCATATGAATATGATTAACTGTTAACAAATATGTGCATAAAAACAGGAATAAGCATTTTCTCAAGACTCTAGGAGTCGGGATAATGTTTAAGTCATCCATGTATCCGCACGGAAAGATCCTCACAAGATTATCCCCACAGAGTCATCTTCATAAACTCATTTTTAACAAATATATATTCCTGGGAAGGCTGAATTAACCTAATCATACTCACTTGCAAATCACCCTAGCGATTAAAAGAGTTTGATCTTTTACCCGACAATGTCGCTAACCTAACGAAATTCCAGTCTCCATCAAAGATTATGGCATTGGTACAGTTTATGGAAATTCTCTCCCCTAGTTATATTTATTCCTCCAAGACTGTAAAAACCCCTGCAGATTTCTTTTCTCCAGCAGAGCTCATTTCCTCAGCAAGACTATTTCCTCAGCAGAATATTTCTCCGTCCAGTTTAGGGTTTATTTCCCCAATAGGGTTTATTTCCTCAATAGGGTTTATTTCCCCAACGGGGTTTATTTCCCTAGAAAAGTTCAGTCTCCCCAGTCTGAGTCTATTTCTCTAAATACCGACAAGATTCCTATCTCCAGCAAAGGGCAGTCTGAATTGCCATCCCCAGAGAGTTGCCATGGAGTCTGAAACCATACCAGATATCATTCAACCTTATCCTTCCCAAGAGAGTTGGCATCTAAATCAAAAACTCGATCAAACAACACCTCGAAAGGTTATCCATCTTATTTATCCCCAGTCAGGGTATATAAGAATTAATTTCCCCAGTAGAGCGATGAATGACCAATGTTCCTGAGATATTCTCCCCAAGCAGAAATCAACATTCCCCAGCTGAGTTTCCTCAAATGGAAAACGGGAATCCCCAACGGAAGCATTCTAGACAAGATCAAAGATTACACATTTTCTTTATCCCTAGCACCAGTCCGAGATTTATTTTCCCCAATCGTAAAACTATCGATACCCTCCAGTGACAGCTCACATTCATACGTCATTTATCATAACATATATATACAAGAAACATATAGCACACTCTTATTTATTTTGAGAACATCATTACGCAGTTCATTTCATACATCACGACATTGCATACAACTAACCATTTATCTCTTCAAGTAAAGTCTACAAACAAACGAATATCATCAACAAGTTTCAAATAGGTCGCAGATTAATTCCTGAAACAAGACCGGGAAACTATTTGTATGACCAAACTCAGATTAATTCCTAAAACAAGACAGGGAAACTATTTATGGAAACAAATTGTAGATCAATTCTCAAAACAGGACGGGGCAAATATCTACATGAACAGGTTGAAGATTAACTCCCGAAACAGGACAGGGAAATTATCTTCCCTTTTATGGTCGGATAAAGATCAATTCTCGAAGCAGGACGGGGAGAATATATTTATCACCAAATGGTATGAACTCCCGAAACAGGATGGGTTTACCAACAAAAGCAAAGCAAGGAAAAGATTAACTCCTGAAACAGGACGGGGAAACTATTTTTCCCTCTTTATGGTCAGATAAAGATCAATTCCCGAAACAGGATGGGGCGACTATCTTTATCACCAATGGTATGAATTTCTGAAATAGGACGGGGCGACTATTTCTATCACCAAATGGTATGAACTCCCGAAACAGGACAGGTTTACCAACAAGAGGCAAAGCAAAGCAAAGATTAACTCCGGAAATAGGACGGGGAAACTATCTTTCTTTTTTTACAATCGAGCAAAGATTAACTCCCAAAATAGGACGGGGAAACTATCTTTCTCTCTTTATGGTCAGAAAGATCAATTCCCGAAATAGGACGAGGTGACTATCTTTATCACCAATGGTATGAATTCTCGAAATAGGATAATTTTACCAACAAAGCAGATTATAGATCAATTCCCGAAACAGGATGGGGCAACTATCTACATGTTTCACTAAACCTGTCTTTAGCCTCCCATACAACTAAACCAAACTGCATCATCAACTTATCTCCACACTCAACCCATCATTTTGTTCAACTAAACCTCACCCAAGTATACTCTCTGCAAAACTCTCAACAATGAAATCAAACCCTACAACAACTCCAAGTTCACCTCAACCATAACCTATCCTCACCCAACTTCATACCCATATCACAACATAAACTACTACACACAGCAGAAACCAGAAAAAAAATACCAACAATACACAAAGGAAATTTCAAAGGTTCAAACACAAAAACACAGAGAAAAAGATTCACATAAAACTCACCATTGTAGATCAAAATCCAAGCATACGAGGGTACCGCGAAGTCGTTTTTAGCCTGTATTCATTGCTAGCAGCCATGTTAGACTCGTTTTCACTGCATTCAGGGCCTCTACACACAGCAACCTTCATATCATTGAGAAACCTCGACGCAACAACAACAATGCTTAAAATAGTGATGCGCGCATAAATCAAAATCCGAAAAGATCGAAGATAGAGTAAAGAGAGTACCTGAAGTAACTATCGGTGTTAGGTAAATTTCTCTTCATTTTCTTCTATTTTCTTGATATCGTGATAAATTTCAAGTCTCATGATCATTTCCCCCGAGGTCCTGTAGACGGATTCATTATCATTGCCATTTAATTTCAGTTTTCATATTTTCTAGGGTTTTAGTTCAGATTAAGATTTGGGGAAGTAGAATAAGAATTTGAGAAATTTGGTGAAGAAGTAGTTATTGTTTCTGCCATAATTGTAAACTGATGATCATGATTTTGTTACTAACTGAGAGAGAGTAGCAGAGCATTTATTTTATTTTATTATTGAATAGTAGAGAAAGGGAGTCATTAGAAGAGACGAAGGGATTATTTTTTTCTGAGAAAGAACAAAGTTGATTTGAGAGTTATTGTTATTGTTTGAAACAGGCACGGTGAGGCCATGCGAAAATAGTGTGATAGAAGAGAGGGTTTATTCTGATTTGATTTTTTTTTAATTTAATTGAGTTTATTGGGAAAAGTTATTTGAATTAGTGGTGTTCTCTTTCCAACAACATAGTGAACGACTGCCTAGTTACTGCTAGGGTTTTTTCTTTTAAATATTCCCCTACCAATTTCGTGTGGGTCTTATTAGCTTAAGCACAACTTTTATTAAGCCCAATGATTATTTTGATACTTCAATAATATGAATGGCGACATTAACGAATGAGTAATTTGGTGTAGTGGTTGGAGTGTGGGTCTGGTATACGTTAGGTGCTATTTGTTTAAGTTCTTTCTGATTATTTGATTTTCATATTTTTGTTTGTGCCTACTCCAAGGGAAAGAATCAAATTTGTTGACTTCATGTCATCAAATATATTTAATATGATTATGTGAAACCCCCTTTATACATTTTTTAGTTTTATTAATCTTAAGTTAGATCTCTTTTAAACCCTAATTTTAAAACTCACACCTCTTTTGATAGAAACTTTGACATTAGGTCATCGTACTTTCAAAATTTTATTTTCTTTAATAAACATTTCAAAACACTTAATCATGTTATAATCCTTTCAAAAACACTTCTTTTCTCATCCACGCACTCATTTAGCAAGCAAATCAATTTTAACCAAAAAACAGATATTTCAAAAGGTTCTTATAGGATACTATAGATACATAGGGTGCTAGTACTTTCTCTTTGTACAATCAACCCCCGAACCTTCGATCTTTTCAAATGCATTGTATTTTTATTTACTTTTAGTATTGCACTTACTTTGCATATTTATGGGTTTTATTTTGCACTTTTCCCTTTTGCCTTTGAAATTATAAAGCGCGATGGCGACTCTTGCTTTTGCGAGTCAAGTTAATCAATAGCTTGATCTCTGATTTTCACCGCTACAAAATTGGTGACTCTTCTGGGGATGCCAAAAAATACTCTAAGTGGGTTAAACATAATTTGTTATATATGTTTTCGTTATTATTGCTTGTGTGCTTATATGTGTTATTTTGTGGTTTCTTTGGGTGTTGATCACAAAGCATAAGTCCTATACTCGGATTAAGTTACACTTAAGATTAGGGCGGGAGGTATAATCATGTTAACTTTGAAGGAGTAATCCCAAAGAAGAAGGAGACATGAAATCCCCCACTCAGTGGAGGTCCCCTTGAATGTAGCATTGTTTACCAAGTAAGTGGGAAGACATGCTGCTTTCGACCTGGGAGCCTGCGAAGCTGAGAAGCCGTAGAACCCTTAACCCATCTTGACCTTTTTAGATGTAGTTCAGAGACTATGACAGAGTAATCCGGAAGTAGTTGTCATGCGATGCTGCACTCAAATGAGTTTTTCTTACGAATATTAATAATTACCGAGTAATTGGGGCGTTGGTAATATCCAAAGAAAGAGCGTAAACTATGGGATTTCCTTTGAAACTTTTTCGGAAGGTGAAAACCTTAGTCTATACCTTATGGGTTGATTCTCACCCTTTGACTCCATGCTCGTGATGTTAAAACTTTGAACCTTGTATGTGTTTGTTGCATAGTCGTACATTCATGCATTCATAAACAACATGACATGCTTGTGACATATGTGGTTATTTAATTTATAAGGGAACCTTATCTTTGATTATCGTATCAACCTAATTACTCTTAAATGGATACTAGAAAGAGGAATACCATCATTTACAATGTTTGGATGCCAGTTCAAGTTGGGGTCACAAAGTCTGAAGATGAAGATCAGGAAGAAGATTTTTACGGCCTTCAGCTTCAAGAAGAGATTGATCATCTAGAAAGAATTATCAATAGAAGGGATGTACTCATCAAGGAGCTAATTGAGAGACCAAAGAGCGAAGCAACGAATGAGCTCTTTAAAAAAAGGGGCTCAAGAGTGGAGTAATGAGAATCTAGTTTGGGGTACCCTTGCTGATGTAGAGTTTAGGGAAACATCTTAGGGTTTATGATTTGTATTTTGATGATCACCGTCAGGTCTGTTGATTGGGATCTCTTATCTTTTTATTTTGTAGCTTTTAGGCTCTTAACTTTTTACTAAACTCATTTGTCACATTTTGTTGTTAATTACTTCTCGCTTGAAGCTTGAATCAAAATTTGAGGTCCTTAGAAATGAATTGAACTTGCCATTTGCATATATCATGCATCATTTTACATTTTTGTTTCACTTTCGAAAGTCCCGAGTATTATTTTCCCTTTGGTCCCATAGTACAACACTCACACTAAGAGAATGGTGGAAAATATCAAGCAAGAGTTTTCTGAATCCGTAAGGAGAGGATTACTTTGAAATCTAGTATGGAGCATCTAACTGGTTTGGTTGAAACTTTAGTCGTTGCCTAAGTCAATCCTCCTATAAGGAGAGAAGAGATAGGAAAGGTCTTCATAAACACTCTTAAGTCCTTCTTTCATGAGAAGGTGGTTGTCAATACACCTAATGATTTCTCTAAAGAGGTAAATGTGGAAGCATTTCTAAAAAAAGGGATGTCCGAGAGGAGCTTTTGTCTGAAAATGGTAACTTGGACGATAATGCAAAGAAGTATGGTGATAGATTCTCCAAGAAAAGATAGTAAGACTCCATTTATATGTCACAAGAAAGACAAAGGTAATCCATATGTATAAAAATGAGTTATCAACATTCATAAGTTGCTTCTGTTATGCCATCAGTTAACCCAACTCCTACAAATCGACCGCAACCATAGAGAGAACCAAGGAGATCCCGAATAAGGGAAGATTATCATCACCAACAACATGTTTTTTTTTGTGACCCCTATGGTGAATACAACTCCCATAGCTCCCAATCAGCAACTTCTAATCAGAGGAAACCTCGTTTTGACCTGATTCTAATGTTGCATTCAGAGTTGTTTCCTTTCTTATTACAGAAGATTTTGATTCATAATCGGTCACCACCGGATGTTCCTGAGGATATTCCATGGTGGTATAAGGAATATGCCTTTTGTTATTTTCATCAAGGTGCTCCTCGACATGATCTTGATCATTGTCTCGCTTTGAAGGCTAAAATACATAAACTGGTCAAAAGTGGTATTTTGTCATTTAAAGACGGCGGTCCTAACATTCAAGTCAACCCCTTTTTCTAAAGCATGAGTGAATCTATTTTGATTTTGACCTTGAAGTTTAGGAGAGGTTTCCTTCAGCACAAGTCCAGGTGGAGAGCCTTCCCGTATTATTAACTCATTTCTTCTTTTTGTAATCTTTCATATTTGTTAAAGCTTTGTTTGCGTGTAAGAATTTGTTTGCATTTGAATGATAATGATGATACAATGAATATGTTTGTCTTTAAGAAATCCATTTGTTTCACGCGTATTTGTTTTCAATTGCTTTCTGCATTATGATACCAACTTGTTTCCAATTCTCTTGCTTAGGCAGAAATTGGAGGGAGGATGATGATCTGGAAAACACAAAATCTATGGTTGTATGCTTTTGAATAAAATCTTGCTGATGATGTACATGCATTGTTTCAAATCCCTAAACACCAAAGATATAAGGAAGATAATCCATTTTTAACCCCTTTTGAGCTTTGAAGTATGAGTTTCTTTTCTATACTAAAACCCTCAATTTCAACCTGGGGCAGGGTAGTTTTCAGTTAACCTGGTCGAGTGTTCAAATTTCCAAAGGAAGATATTTCTAAAGAGAAACCGTGATGGTTATCCTTCACATATCATGAGGCCAAAAGATGCGAAACTACAATGGTTATCTCTATTCATCAAGAAAGAGGCATTCATAATCCTCTCAACAAGTTAAGACAAGCTAATGTCACACACGTTATTCAAAATATAAAAAAATAAAAAAGGTCTGCTAAGTCGAAAACTTGAAAACAAGTGACTTAGGCAAAAATTAGGGCATCCCGCTGGATTATCAATTAGTCTGGGAAAAATTTAGGGAAAAATCAAAAAGAAAAGTCCTCAGCCAAGAACAAATTCGTGTGACTACAAACACAAACACAAGAAGGGTGATTGCTACTCTGAAAGCCTTATCACTTCCTTAAGCATCACAAAATCTTTTTCTGAGAAATGAACACTAATGTTGAATTAACTGAACATAGGACTGGAGAACATCACGAAGAATGGGTGGGAACCAATGAACTTTGAGCCTTAAAATCTTTTTTTCTGAAAACCGTGAACCAGACCATGTTACAACCTTCAAAATTCCTAATTGAAGCGGGGTTTATTTTGAAAGCATACTTCGACAAGATCGTGTTCCTGACTCCCATAAGTTTTGCTAAAATATTTATGTTGGTATCATATGCTTTTGTTATCTTTCATACAAAGTAAATTATGCACTCATTCGCCCTATGCGATATCTTTTCAAAAATCTTCAAGACTTACATAACTATTGTATTAGAATTTTCATTCTCAAGAATAAACTTTTTCTGCTTGTAAAAGATTTGCTTAATGTCAAGGAAGCTTACATATAAGCCCTGGTGAATATTTTAATCTTTGAGGTCTGAAAATTTGTTAAGTAATTGGAGAATCATTTCTAAGAATGATCATAGCCAGGGATATGTCGCCTGGAGACCTTCAGCATGAACAGGTTGCTGCCTTCATAGTTTGATTACCCTCATGGGCAAATTTAAAGACTATGTCTTGCCAAATACAGTCAATATGGGGCAGTCACGTCAAGATTCAATGAATCTTTCCAAGACTTTGAAGACATTGGGGCATTTTGGACGCCAGGTATTTTATAAAATCCTCTTGAGACGATTTCTTCTCATAAACCATGTAACTTGGAGCATTTAAGAAGTGAATTTATTCGCAAGAATTGTCGTGCATCATGCAGTTTATCAGCAGTCAACTTAGGGCATACAAAGTTAGTTCTAGAGTAAATCCAGATTTGTCAAGATATGTGACCTGCTTTGGACATATTGTCAGATGGTGGTGTTCCCCAGTATCTCCAACCAAGCAATATTTGTTATCCTTTTAATGGATTATTGATTGGACTTTGGGTTTTCTCGCAAGAGGTATCCTCATCTCCTGAGAGATTAGAGCCTTATAGTAGAAATATGCTTCATCGATGGCTTTTTTTCTATCTCCATTAATGTTCCCTTCTTGTTGAGATTAATCGAGTATTTGTTTATACTGTGATGTCTTTTCATCTCCAGCTTATCTCTTTTGGTCTATTTTGTCAGCATATACATGACATTACTTTATTCATTCACAGTTACATCATTCAGGCACATTCACATTTCTCGATGTTTTGGGCCTATCTACTTTGGTTGTGTTTATCCCCAATTAGAGTATTCTCTCTTTCCAAATAAAGTGACAACCTAAGCAGAAAGTATACATCCTTTCTAATTCCCCACCGAGTTTATTCCTCGTGAAAAGATTTTTTTTAGCTTTCCCTTCCATCTCAAGATAGGATAAGTACCAGTTGAGATTATTCCTCATATGGTAGAGTCTTGTTTGACTATTTCTCTCCAGTTTGTTTTTGGTTGAGATTTGTCTCTTGCAGATGTTACCCCATGGATCTCCCTAGGCTGTGAAATCTAGATTGAAAGTGAATTTATTTTGCACCTTTAAATACTTCGTCTCCTTAGGTAGAATATATTCATGGTTTCTAGTAAATATGAACTTTGTTTCCCAGTAGTGTTGTTGCAATACTCTTTTGGAATCTCAACCTGATAACAAGTGGCAGACTCTTTATTTGGGCAACTTGATTATTTCTAGATTTCCTCTTTTATGGAAAATGGCGGTCTTTTAATGAGCAGTTTGTCTATCCCTGATGAAGTTATTGATTCTCATTCCCAACATTGTCTTTATAACACTATATTTAAATCTTTTGCCTGGCAGCAAGTGGCGGCCTCTTTATTTGAGCAGCTTGTGTAATTCTAGCATACTTTTACCTTTAGATAAATGACGTCTCTTTTGAGAAGTTTGTCTATCTCCAACATATCAACTCTAATTTTTTATCAAATGGCGTCTCTCTGGAAAATTCCCGCAGAAAAGTTTGTTATGAAATCCTTACAAGTAATGGTCCCTGTGATACGATGGGAGAACTAACTTGAGTGTTTTGCGTTTGATCATAAATGTTGCGGTTAGCAAGAGTCGCCACCGACTTTTCTTTTATCCAAAAGGAAAGGTGAAAAAGCACAGGAAATACCTTTGAGATTGTTTCTTGAGTTCGGGGGATAGATTATGAAAAGGGAAGGTATTAGCACCCTTTTCATCCATGGTTTTCCATGGGCTCTTAGTTACTTGCTAGATCACTTGCTTTTGTTTGAAATTGTGCTTTGTATGGTTTTTTAAAGTATTTTGTAAAGAGGCCATTGTTTAGGCAATCTTTGTAATGATTCTTGTTCGTAAGAATGTATGCAAAGATGTTGATCTTTTTGAAAATATTTTCAAGTTTGTAAGATGTTTTGAAATGTGTAGGTGTTTGTTTTTAAAATAGCAAGGATGTTTTGTTTGAAATTTAGCAAGTAACTAGGAGCATTCTACCTACTCAAATGTCTTTCTTGTTCATTTCCTTTTCCTTTGACATTGTTGTCTTACCATTGATTTGGTAAGCAACCCTATCTTTGGATGTAAACGGGACGGGCGTGGGTCATCGTATAAACATGATTAGCAATGTTGCAAGGTATCTTAGCATTCTTTTTGAGGTACTTAAGATCATTTTGAAAGGCAACTTAGATAGCATCATCGAGGGTCTATGATCTTATATTTTTGCTTATTTTTGCTAAGATACCTCACATGCGTAATATGACCATTTTGTATAAGGAAACCAAGTGGAATAACGCTAGGGGTGCTTGTGTGCAAGTGTATTGTTTCCATGCTTGTTTTTGTCTTGAATTAGGGTTTTCTAATTATTGGTTTTAGTCTTTCCATACAAACCCTAATTACTAGCATGTTATATAAAAGCGATAAATTGCGAGATTTAAAGTTACTACGCTATTACAAAATTTGTGGGGAGGGGGTGTACAAATTCATGAATGGGGATTTGTAAATAAAATTAAATCCTAAGTTACTATTACAACCATATTGAATGGATAAGAATGTACAAGAAAATGTGAAATGAACTTGTTTTGTTTTAGAAAAGAGATAAGTTTTGTTTAAGAAAATATTTTTGATCTTTTTGTTTTAAGAAATAAAATAAAGCATGTAAAATGTAAAATGTTTTTGGTGTTTTTGATTAGTGAAATAAGAAGTGATAGCAAAAATAGTAAGGAAAAATAAAATAGAATTAGCGCATTGCTGACTAAAAGAGATCAGAAGTTCTGACTTTGGTGTGCTGTAAAAACAGAAATCATATTAGTAGAACTAGGTAAAGTCAGAAGTTCTGGGTCCGCTGGGAACAAAGAAGATTTCAGAAGTTCTGATGCTACTGGAATAACTTAGTCTCCCTCTCCATGCTAGTTATAACATCTGCAACTTAGTCATTTCTCAACAGAATAGAAGATGCGCATATAATAGTTATGGCAGGTTTCATAGTGTTTCAGAAACAAGAGATATCAGAACTGTAAATCAGAGGTAAGCATGAATTTGCTAATCCTAATTTCCTTAAGAAGTTCTGAACTAATTTACTCCCTACTCAGGCATACAAATACGTGAAACCTCAGAATACGTACATCATTCGAATCATGATGTCTACATTATATTTTTGAACATGCAAATCTGACAATGCCTAAGTAATATGATGAGAGTCAGCAGAAGCTTACCTTGCAGCTGGAAAATACTTTGTGAGTTGGAGTCTAGTTTTGAACTTTGATGATTTTCTGAATAGCTTCTTCACGTACTCAGCAGGCTGGAAGCATTCAACTTGGGCTATGAATGATTAGAGAAATTCTGGAACAACCAAGGGGTAAAGTTCTGACTTCTTAAGGTGGATGTGGATGGAGAGTGTGTTACAGTCTGAACACAGAAGTTAGGATAGCTTCTAATATGTGAATCAAAAACTGTATGGACGGTTTTGGTCAAGAAACACTTGAGAAAAAAGGGAGTTTGAATGAAAGAAATCAAAAGTTAACAGTTTTGTATTTTGTGTTTGCAAGTTTGGATTCTTGGAATTTTAGCAGGGGTTCAAGGCTTTTTCTTTCTCAATTTTTCGACCCTTTTACAGTGGCCAATAAGGTCTAATTTATAGGCAAAGGTTTAGTAGTTTGGAGAGGTTAAGGGGCACCACCATCATAAGCTGGGCGTTGACTTTCTCTTGAAATAATTTCAAATAGGTAGGGTGGTCAGTAGTTTTAGCAGCGCCTAAGCTGGATTTTTTAAGCAGGAATTAAGGAAAAGTAACCTCAAAAGCAAAAGCAACGTATGGACCCAGCACGCTTTTGTACAAAAGTTTTCCTTTCCAAGACAATAAAGGTACTTCTATGCCACACGTGGGGAAATCCTTTGGATAAAGACTCAAAAGTGGTTGTGAGCATTAAATGATGATGAGATTGATCAAACCAGAAATCCTGCAATGTGAGATTCTGCATCATTGCTTAATTTTGAATTAGAAGTTCAGCTTCAGCGTAACTTAGAATAAACATCTAACTTCTGATCTTTGTATCTCCTTGCTCCAGCATGTTCTAAAGGAGCTCTCAAACTTTCCAGGAAGCTTGCAACACGCTTTGTGTTGTACCCTAAAATTCTCCCTCTCATTTATCAAGACTTTTCTCACAAGACTTCTTGGACTCAAGATAAGATTAGGGTTTGGTTAACTCAAGACATCTCATCTTGCACTGATAACCCAAAATTAGGGTTTGAGTTTGCACAAGGATTTTTGGACCACCAATGCTTCATGTGACTTTCATACATCATTTTGGACCCCTAAGATTGCTCATGTTAAGTTTCAAGCCTTGAACCACATTTTTTATCAGTCAATTGGACAATTGACCTAAAAATCAGCTGTATTGGGGAAAAAGTCAACCATGGCCAATTTACAGTCAAACTTCATAATTTTTTATCCACATAAATATTCTAGATTCATATGTACCATTTGATCAAGTTTGGATCACAACTCCTCAAAAAATTTGATCAAATCATCAAAAGGGCAAAATGGTCAAAATTAGGGTTTTGACTGAGAAAGGGAAATTTCTGATTTTTAACCTAGCCAATGACCAATTGAGTTCAAGCATGATTTAAAGGGTTCAATGGCATCATCTTGACCTAATTACATGGTTCAAAATATCTCAAGTTCATTGGATTGACAGATGAAATTTGCAGTCAACTGATCAAAAGTCAACTATATATTGAAAAATCAAACTTTGACTTTTTGGTCAAAATCAAGTACCAAGTGTCATAATTCATCAAGATATGTCAAAATATGAAACTTGTTCACCAAGAAAACCAAATTTGAAAATTAGGGTTTGAATTTGAAAATTTTCGTAACTTAGAATTTTTCTAAGTATAAAAATTTTCTTATTTTTTCTCAACTTTTCACCACTTTTTCACCATGATGCATTTTGATTTAAGAAAAGTCCCCAACATGAAAGTTGTAGTCCTCCATGAAATTTACAACTTTTCCTCACAAACTTTTCCCTAAAGATGCTTGGATCTCAAGATATAAATTTGTGAATACATGCTCATGAACTAAATAACTTAGTGAAAATTTGCCCTAATTTAGGCAGGTTTTGGACCCAACTTCATGGCAACTTTTCACCTAGTTCCAAGAGGTATCTCAAAATTCATTTCAAATATGGATTATAGATCACATTGCAAGCTTTCCAAAATGTCCAAGAACTCTCTAAGATCATTTTTGAGTATGTAGAATCGAAGAGAGGAAGTTGGCATTTTCTCACTTTTTGTTCAAGCCATTTTCACATGGAACCAAGTTGCAAACCAAACCTATGCTGAATATCTCATGCTTTACAGGTCCTAAGCTTGCTATACACTCCTTAATTAAATGCATACTCAGTTGACAAAGCCTTTATCCTTGCTTTTGAACTTTTACACAAGTTGTAATTCCATTTTGGGCAAAAAGGCTTCATTGCCATTTTCATAAAGATGCACTTTTGCAATTTTGTCAACTTGAAGCATTGAACCTGTCCCCTTGATACAAGCAAACTACACATGTCTTAAGAAATTGGTACAAACTTATATAAACCCTAAAGCAAGCTGGTACAAGCATGTGGGTTTGGTCTTGTCAACTTTGCTTCAAGTACAAGAAAGTTGCAAAAGGGCTAAGGCTTGCACAACTAGTAGGAAGCTGACTTTGGATCACTTCTATACTAATATGGAAACATTGTACAAGACATTACATGCTTGGCTTGGACCTAGAACTCTCTCAAACTGAAAAACACTAAAAATCTACCCAAGCATACAGTTTCTGCAAAAACTCAGCCAACTCTCATTTGGCTCGTGCGTTTTGTGTTTAACTGATCAAAACATCTTACATACTCCACACCTAGTCAATCCAAACCCTCACCCTGGTTATGTAATATCAGTTTCACCATTTGCCATTGTTAACTTGGAAGCTTGCAGTTAGACTTGGTCAGGGAGTTCCAGCTATCTTTAGAGCAAGATAAGGATTGGAATAGGTTCAGGGAAGCTCAAGAAAGCTCAAACAATCATCAGGCCTCCATTAAAGTCCCTACATTGCCATACACGATTCCAGCTGAAGGTGGTATTTTCTTAAACTCTATCTCTTTATACATGCAACCTCAAGCCACGATTTGTGAAGGAAAAATGTAGTTCTCATCATAACGAAGATGTACATATCATTACTTTGCATTTATATTACTTGTTGTGATCGGTGGGAATGAGAACTGACTGTTTTTTAATGCTGGTTCGTGTTTGCGTTTGTTTTTGCAAAATGTCGCGGTAAGCAAGAGTCGCCACCGTCTTTTATTTTATCCAACAAGGAAAGGACAAAGCACAGAAAAATTCCTTTTCGAGATGTTTCTCGGGTTCGGGGGGTAGATTATAGAAAGGGAAGGTGTTAGCACCCTTTCTATCCGTGGTTATCCACGGGCTCTTAGGTACTTGCTCACTGTGTTTTCAAAAGTTTGCTTTTCTTTGTGTTTGTGGGTTTTGAAAAGAGTTTTTGTTTTTGAAGAGGGTGTAAGTGCGAAAAGTTTTGTTTTGTTTTTAAACTGAGCAAGTACTTAAGAACCTCTACCTACTCAAAAAGGAATTAAACTATGCAAATATCCTTTAGACAATTCTATCCCACTATTGAGGAGTAGGTAGCACCGTCGTTGGAGTTTTCAGGTCAATTCGATTTAAGGGACGTGTGGTCACTAAAGCAATGTTAGGATGCTTCAACGGTAACCCTAATGTCTTAGATCATTTTTCCGAGGCAACCATTTCGAGGCAACTTTGATCTTTGGACAGGAGGGCGACCTCTAAAACATCCTACACTCAATGACCACATTTGAGGCAACCAAGTGAGGTGTATCCTAGGAGTGGCATGTGCAAGTGTGTCAATTTTCAATTTATATCATCTTTGTATTTTTAGGTATTCTACCATTTGTTTTTAGATCTTGTCATACAATCCTAGTTAGCATACATCTAAGCAGTTAATATATATACAGGAATTTAAAGTGCGGAAATTATAAATCCTACACTATTACAAGGCTTTGGGGAGGGGGATTATTTACATGTCCAAAATTGGGGGAATAATAAGCAGTAAAAGTGTAAAAGTCTTAGTTTAAGCTATTACAAACCAGTAGGCAATTATAATAAAATAAACGGGCACGAATCTGAACATAACCTCTAAAAAATCCTAAGAATAAAATCTTTTGTTGTTTTATTTTATTTTGGGAAAATGGTCTAAATCTACTTAATTTTAGTTTTGAGAAAATGTTAAGATAATTAAAAAGTTAATTAACAAAGTTAATTTTAATAGAAAAAACTTAGCCTAATGTTTTTTTGTGATTTTCTTATTTTAATGTTAATTAAAAAGATAAAAAGATGTCAATGAAAACAAAAATAAAATACAAGGGGGATCCTTCGATCCAGGGAACAAAAGGAGTTTCGACCCAGGGAGGGAATGGAAGCTTCGATCCAGATAGGGTCATGGTCCTTTCGATTGGGCCAGACAGTAAGGCGTGAGTAGCCTTCGATCCAGGGAAGAGGATTGTCTTTTGATCATGGAGGCCATGGCTTTCGACCCAGGAATGAGATGCCTCCTTCGATCCAGCATGCTAATGGGTTCGATCCAGAGGAGGTGTCTCCTTCGATCTGGGATGTTATACCTGCAAAAGTATGTTAGTGAAATAAAACACAGGGCCTGGGTATTGAACCCCAGGCCCTTCGATCCTGCGCTTGCTGGGTCTCTTCAGGCTATGTCTGCAGCAAATATTAGCAAATGATAGACATAGCCTGGGTGCCAAACCCAGGCCTCTTGATGCTGTCTAGGATAGAAAATCGAAGGTAACAACCAGTATGGATGTATTATGCAAATATGAGGTTGGATAGTTTACCCTTTCTTACCAACAGATTGGACTTTTAATTTGGGCGCTTCCTGGATATAGGCACCTTCGATCTGGGCACTTCCTGGATGTATGCACTTTTGATTTGGGGCTTATGGGCGTTGTGATCTTTTGTTGAAGGGTTTCTTTGGCCTGGATCACTTCTGAAAATGATGATGACCTTTGGCAGCGTATCTCCAAGTCCTCTCTGTTTCTCCTTTTTCTGTTCTGTTTTCCTGCAGAGTTTTTGTGTTTTTTCGTGTTGTTGTTCACCCTTTGAAATGTGCCACTGGCCCTTGTATTTATAGGAGCGTGGGGGTCTAGTAACAGCAAGAGACAGCCAATTAAACAGGCCATTAAAGCCAGGAGACAAGAATCATACACATTAAATTATTTCCTTTTTTGAAATATTCATGTCTCTTGAATGAACCTGGACACTTTTGAATTTCGAATGCCTTCAGGCCCTACTCTTTGATTGGTCTTGATTTGCCTCCTTCGAATGGACTTCTTATGTAGCCTTCAAATGGGCCTTCTGAATGCTTCTTCGAATGGTCTTGAGTTACACAGAATCACTCTGGTCGAATCAGCTCTTTAGGAACAGAAAAGGCAAGAATATGGCCTTTAACTCAGGAATTAAATCCATAATCAACATTTAATTATTTCTATATTTGCAAGGGAAACATGCCATTTTCTCATGTTCAGTGTACCTGGACATGTTTTTTGAGTGCCCTCTTGATGGCTTTGTTAACAGGCCAATCAAAAGGCTTTGTTAACAGGCCAATCGAAAGGTGTTGTTCATGCTAATCGAAGGACATGGTTCACATGCCTGTCGAAGCTGCCTTGACACAATGCTAAATCTAAGGATCCCTTGGCATGCCAATCAAAGGCCTTGACATAATGCCTATCGAAGTGCTCGTCCATAATGCCAATCGAAGTGCTTGTCCATGCCAATCGAAATGCTCCTTCAGAATACCAATCGAAGGGTCTTTCAGAATGCCAATCGAAATGTCTTTCAGAATGCCAATCGAAGGCCTTGACATAGTGCAAATCGAAGTGCTTGTCCTGCCAATCGAAATGCTTGTCCATGCCAATCGAAATGCTTGTCCATGCCAATCGAAATGCTCCTTCAGAATACCAATCGAAGGGTCTTTCAGAATGCCAATCGAAATGTACTTAAAGCACCATTCAAAAAATTTCTTTTTCCTTAGTCAAGGGTTTGTGATCAACCATGCAGGGGGGAGACTTTGGAAAACATGAGAGGGCAAATTTTGGGGTACAACAGTTGCCCGTGTTCAATTTTCTTAAACCTGAGGATATAGATTGGCTTTCAAGCCTTTCGTGATCCGAAGATGGAAGATAATTGAACACTAGAGTGCCCAGAAAATTTGCACTCGAAGATGTAGTATCAGCATTGTGACATCGGGAATGGGCTTACAGATGCCATTTGGAGATTGTTGGTAGGAGGATGGGCTTATAGATGCCATTTGGAGATTGTTGGTAGCTGTCTTGAGAGAAATAGAATTTAGGAGCTTCAGTTGTCCGTTACTCTACTGGGGAATTAACTCTGGAGGTGAACTGCATATCTGGGCTGAGAAGGAACCTGGGTAGGGTTACTTCATGATGAGTCCATGTAAAACTTCATCTGGAAAGGAGGAACCTGTGTAGGGTTGCCTGATGATGAGTCCGTGTAAAACTTTACCTTTGAAAAGAGAGAACCTGTGTAGGGTTTCCTGATGACGAGTCCGTATAAAACTGCATCTTGGAAAGAGAGAACCTGTGTAGGGTTTCCTGATGATGAGTCCGTGTAAAACTGCATCTGAAATTTCCTGAGAAGGAACCTGTGTAAGGTTTCCTAATGATGAGTCAGTGTAAAACTTTATCTTTGAAAAGAGAGAACCTGTGTAGGGTTTCCTGATGACGAGTCCGTGTAAAACTGCATCTTAGAAAGAGAGAACCTGTGTAGGGTTTCCTGATGATGAGTCCGTGTAAAACTACATCTGAAATTTCCTGAGAAGGAACCTGTGTAGGGTTGCCTGATGATGAGTCAGTGTAAAACTGCATCTTGGAAAGAGAGGGAACCGGTGTATGGTTGCCTGATGATGAGTCCATGTAAAACTTCATTCAGAAATATATGATAAAGGACCCGTGTAGGATTTTCAGGATAAACCCGTGTGAAGCTGCATTTAGGAGAAACCCGTGTAAGATTTCTTCATGACGAACCCGTGTAAAGCTGAATTTGATCGTGCAGATAATTACTCTGTTTAGCTTCCGGAGTTAATCTTGAACTTTCTGGAAGTTGTTGATGATAACCATCTTTCCTGAAAAGGTACATGATTAATCGTATATGATGCATGACATGCATTGTATGATGATGTTCTCAAAATAAATGAGATTATGCTGTATGCAATATGTATGCGCACGTCATGATGTATGAACATGAAATGCTATTGTGGTACATCCGAGTTTGGGAAAATAAATCCCTGACTGTTGTTGGAGAATAAAGAGTTTCACCCGCTGGAGATAAAGACCGAAGATGATTGGGAGAATAATCCTATAGGAGAGAATAAATCTGCCGGGGAATGGACTGACGAGGAAAGGACTCTGTGGGGAGTATATACTCTGCTAGAAGATCTGCTGATTTGGAGAAATAAAACTCAGTTGGGGATGAATTACTGTTGCTGGTGACAGTGAACCATGTTGGGGATTGAATTTCTGTCTATGAAAGAAATGAACTCTGTTGGGGATAGAAAGAACTTTGCTGGGGATGATCTTTCAGTTGCCACTTGCTGAGGATAACCCAGTTAGACTCTTGTGAGGATAACCTCTGAATTTGGCTGAGGAGACTTATTTGTGCTTCGCAGAGGACAAGCTTCCAGAGTCTACTGGGGAAGAGGAGTTGTGGTCCTTTGATTTGTAGTAGTCGGAGAGGCAAACTCAAGCTGGGGAATCCTGGTGTTTTTGGGGAAATAAACCCTATCGTCAGTCCGCTAGAGAGGTGACATCTTCGTTGGGGGAAGTCCTCGAGGATTCTTGAAGTTGATTCAGCTGGGGAAAGGGGTCAGAGATTATACTCTTGCTGGGGAATCATCCTATGAGAAGGACTTTAGGGAGATTTGTCATTGCCCCTAGTAGCAAGTGTTTGTGGCACTGCCCGGAAATGTTTAATTGTACGTAACCCTTCACTGAGATTGATGTTCAATGCCCCAAGTGACGGAGATGGAGACTTGCCCCTGGTTACTCTGCACTTCTTCAGATATTTCTTGAAATCTTGACTGGACTGCCCCAAGTGTGCTGGATAGTGACATGTCAAGTCCCCTAGTTGATAGGAGATTTATCAATGGAAGTGTCATCCTTTTTGAAGTGATTTTGTTCACTGAGAGGGCTTTCGTTCATCGAATATTCATTGTGTGAATTTCTCCGCTGTCAAACAAATAGCCAAATGCAAACAGTGATATTCAAATAATGCAAAGTTTATGCTTGTCTCGAAGTTTTGAAAAATGCGTTTTTTAGCAGAAAACTTTTTATGAGACAAATTCAACACAAGATTTAGGGCAAAGCCTTACAGGAGTCAGGATACCTTTTGTAACATTATGCTTTCGAACTAAACCATGCTTCAGTTAGGACTTTTGAAGGGTTGTAACGTGGCTTGGTTCACGGTTTAAGAAACAAAGGATAAAGGCTCAAAGTATATTTGTACTCACCCGCTCTTCGTGATGTTCTTCAATCCTAAACTCAGTTAATTATGTGTCGAACTCTATTCGAATTTGGAATGATGTTTTGGTGATGGTTCACACAAGTTGGATTTGTTGGAAGCAGTCATTTTTGCAACATTTTTCATGTTGTTGAGGATTTGTAGTGACCTTGTTCTTTTGATTTGTTATCCCTAATTTTTGCCTGACTGTTTCTGTTTTCGAGATTACAGTCAGCGGGATGCCCCAGCTTTCTTAAGCCTCCTTTATAGGTTTTGGCTCAGTGGGCTTTTCTCTTTTGAGAGATTGACTGCCTATGAGATAAGGAACCACCACTGTCTTTTGATTCCAGAGGAATGCTTTTGATGTCGTTCGTTGTATTATGAACTGAGAGTTTTGCGACTTCAATGCGCATCTTTTGAATTAACTGAGAGACTATCCTACCCCAGGTTTAAATTAAAGGTTTCAATTTGTGTTTAAAACAGAAAACTCCTACTTCTTTGGCTCGAAGAGGTTGACTAGGGATTATCTTCCTTATAACTCCAGTGTTTAGGATTTGAAAGAAATGCTTGTACATCGTCAGCAAGGTCTGTCCAAAAGCATACTGTATGAGATTATGGCATTGTTTCGTCATCCTCCCTCTAAAGGCTTGTAACTTTTAGCAAGAGTTGAATGTCATAAAGTGAGTAAAAATCATAGTTTAAATGTAATGAAAGGATGAATTCAAGACAAACATATGCAAGGCATTAATGAAACAAAGTTTGACATTAATAGATAATTGTTTGAATAACAAAAGAAATTACAACTTGAAAATTCAAATGAAACAAAGACATTCTCAATGATTTGGCGTAGGATCGGTGATCAAACTTGATCTCCTTGGCATCAATCAAGTCTTGGATCTTGTTCTTCAAAGTCCAACAGTCGTCGGTGTCATGTTCAGGACTGTCAGAATGGTAGGCACATCTCACACTCAGATTATACTTAGAAGAGGAAGTATCAGGATTTTGAGGAGGATCCTTTAGCGTGATCAGTTTCACCTTAAGCAATTGTTGTAACGCTTGAGACAAAGGCATGTTGATGTTAGTATACTGCCTTTCTTGATATCTTACCCTACGTCTATTGCTCTGTCTTTTTTGAACAGGCGTGGGATCGAAGATCAGGGTTGCCCCTACCTGTTGATCATGACGACTCTTTTGACCATACACAGCATTGGACTCTTTCTTCCCATTGTAGGGCTTTTTCTGAGCATCAGAAGGTGTAGCTTCTTGAATCTTCCCACTTTTGATGCCAGCTTCAACCCTTTCGCCGGTCAGTATTAGCTCGGTGAATCCGGATGAAGAGCTTCCGATCAAGTGTTTGAAATAGGTACCATACAAAGTCCCAAGAAACATATCCACCAACTCCCTATCAGACAGAGGGGGTTGGACTCTTCCAGCAAGATCTCTCCACTTCTGAGTGTAGTCCTTAAAGCCTTCGCCTGTACCCATAGACATACCCTGAAGCTGAGTACGCGTGGGAGCAAGGTCGGCATTATACTGGTATTGCTTGTAAAAAGCAGCAGCAAGGTCCTCCCAGTTGCGGATGTTAGCTCCTTCCAGCTGACATAACCATTCAAGTTGAGTCCCTGAGAGACTGTCTTGAAAGAAATGAACCCAGAGATTTCTATCAGCAGTATAGGGTTGAATCTTCCTCACATATGACCGGAGGTGTAGCTTTGGACAGGAAGCTCCGTCGTACTTGGCAAAGGCAGGTGCCTTGAATTTATGGGGAATCACCACCCCAGAGGATAGACCTAGATCTCCGAAGTCCAGACCGGGCACCTTATGTATTTCCATAGCGTTCAAACGGTCTTCCAGTTGTTTGTACTTATCCTCAGCAGGAGGATACTGTTCTTCATCATAGTCCGTCTCGTTGTCGGAGATTTCAGGGCTAGGAGCCCTCCTTTCTTGTGGACTGTCTTTCCCTCCAGATGAGGTGGTCAGATCAACTTCGTTCTGCAGCCCGTTTCCAAACCTGCGTCCAGTATTGTACAGGATGGTCCTCTTCTTCTTCTTCTTCCTCTCTTTCAGAATCAAGGTCTTCAAGTCCTGCTGACCCTTAGCTAGGCTCATGACCAACTCTTGAAATTGGGCATTCTGGGCCTGGAGGGCCTTGATAGCTTGCTCAGTGGAAGGTTCAGTAGACATGATGATTGCTGAAATAAACAGCGAAGAGGATAAGAGACATGTACTGGGAGACCTGTTATGCAATGATATGTATGATATATGTATGCAATATTTTCAAGGATCTCGCGGGGTAAACAAAAAACTGTTAGAATTTGAATCTTGTAACTTTGATTGAAGGAACTTCATGTTGCTGAGAGTCCTTCCTCAAGAGTCAAGCTCACCATATCGAGTGGGTCATAGCCCCTGACTCAAGTTATCATGTTTTGATTTCTAAACAACCTTGGCTAGAGGAAAATAAATCCCCTTTGCCCCTTGCTAGCCATTTGATTTACCATAACCTGCATCACAGACCCTTGAGATCCTTGAAATGGTTAAATAAATGTTAAGGCATGATGTTATGATGTGTATGTTATGCGTTTAAGCAAAAGCGTGAGGTGATGTAAGTAAGCCCTGCAATAAGTCCAAATTATTGGATGAGGACTGTAAACAAAACCTGCAAGGAACTCATGTTGTCAGATAACAAGTATGTGCAAGTAGTTCAAGTTTGAAGGCACACAAGTCACACATATAGCCTTAAGTTTAGGCTGGCATGGAGTTTCATAGGTAAGTACCCTCTTGAGTGTAGTTGGCTCAAAACCTGTCCTATAAATAGTAACCGGGTTCTAAGGAGCTCAATATCATTGGATTTTTTTCTATGTTCATCGTTCCGGTTTAGCCACTTAACTGGCGACCAAAATATTTCAAGAAAACAATCCTCAATGAGTGTAGTATCGAGTATCTACCAACTTCGGACTGCACCAAAGTCGGTCATCTCACTACCCATAAAAAAGGCCAAGATGGTCAAGTAAGGTTCTAGGTCATTAGTGCTTAGTGACATCACTCAGCGGCCCCGTATTCTCTTTGATTGACTCAAAGGCTACCGGTACTCACAAATATGTCGCACTAATATAGCTATTGCTTCAACCGTGTCGGTATACCCCGCACAGTTTCCATAACGTATTGCTATCTATGAATGTTTCCCAAATCCGGGTGGAGGATTTATAGAACTCCGATACAAGCCCACAAAATTAAAAGCCTACAAAGCAATACAAATGAAAACACAAGTGATCTAGTCCTAAGGTACACCTCACTTATTTATATCCCCAGCAGAGTCGCCAGTTCTGTGATCGGTGGGAATGAGAACTGACTGTTTTTTAATGTTGGTTCGCGTTTGCGTTTGTTTTTGCAAAATGTCGCGGTAAGCAAGAGTCGCCACCGTCTTTTATTTTATCCAACAAGGAAAGGACAAAAGCACAAAAAATTCCTTTTCGAGATGTTTCTCGGGTTTGGGAGGTAGATTATAGAAAGGGAAGGTGTTAGCACCCTTTCTATTCG